>PUFA01000219.1:0-1345519 GCA_003508835.1 Eonycteris spelaea
TAATAATTCCTTTTCTATTTGCTTTACACATTTGTCTGTGCTTTCTAATTTTTCCGTAGCAGATTTGTGTCATTCTCTAATCAGAAAAGAAGATATTGCATGAGAACTAGGTTCACATCCACCCATCAGTCCTTCCACTATTGTGGGCCTTAAGTTCCTCGTCCATAAAATGAGAGATTGGGATGATGTAAACGCATTCCAACCCTGACAAATCTGAGGATTCTAGTGAAATGAAGTCAAGATTGAGGAGGAGACCACTTAAAATAACAGTACTTATGTGGCCATATATCTACTTATGTTAACACGGAACGACCTCAAAATAAATTAAAATTTTAAAGGGAGGGTCCAGAATATTACATAGACTTGTGGATATGCAAAGAGAATATCTTGAATGATAAGAAAGAAACTGGTTACAGTAATTCCTCTGCATTGGGAGATAGGGGCCGGCCTGGGGGTTATTTTATATTTTTGACTGTTAGAATTTTTGCCAGCTGTACTCTATTGCCTTCTCAAATCAAGAGAAAAGAAGTGGAATATGCCATACCAGCCTCCTGCCATTAAACTTCATAAACATGTAAAGCACTTAATATGCTAGATATTTCCTCCAAATAGCCTCTCCCTTACACATCTCCTCAGCCTGCAAATGAGGTCTTATTATCTCCATTTTTACAGGTGATTCTGAGAAGTTAAATAAGTTCCTGGAGTCATTCAGAGTCAAGATCTGGGCCTGGATCTGTTTGATCCCCAGAAATGCATTTGTATTTCCAACAGGTCTGCGCACAGGGAGATGTGGGCTATGGCTTCTAGACAAGCCTTAGCTGGAGCCGCGAAAAGAACGCATATTAGTGAGGTGCTATTGCAGAGCACGGAGCTGACGGCTTTGTGGGCACCTGGTGTGCTAGGAAACCCTCGTTTGTTTTTTTATTACTCAGGTGTAGCAGAGGCCGTCACTATGCATCCTCCCATCCCTCCTCTCTCCATGCTGAAGGCTGTTTCCCATGATTACCTGTGTTTCTCAGCCTTGAAGCCTGTTTCTTTAGTTGCGTGAGGATGTTTGACCACTGCCCAAGCAAGCCAAAGTGTTGAGAAGGTAAGTTCCAGAAGCAGCATTCAGCCAAATGACAGATGTGGTGGATAGGCAGGCATTGCAGTCCCCTTGCCTCCTTGGTTAGGCTCTTTTTTATTGTTATTGTTTTTGTTTTTGTTTTTTTTACGCCTACAGCACCTGGTCTTCCTAGGTGGTCTTCCATCCAAGGACTAACCAGGCCCGACCCTGCTTAGCTTCCGAGATCAGACGGGATCGGGCTTGTTCAGGGTGGCATGGCCGTAAATGGTTAGGCTAATTCTTAGTAAGTCCCACGCTGGCTCCCAAAGGTCCCCAGTGGGACTGAGCTCCCATTGCTCCCAGCGGTTGCTGATAACACACCCATCCTTTATTATCTTCCTTCCCTTCCCTTCCCAACAGCTCAAGGCCCGCCCATCTACTGCCCAGTTTCCAGAGATCACCTCCCAGACCAACTACTTGTGTTCACGTCCTTGCCTTGGAGACTGCTTCTGGAAACGTCAAACTAGGACAACTGGAAAAACCTAAAGAGATTACTCTGAGAGGAGCATCTGACCTATCAGTTTCTATTAGGTTGAAAACAATACGTCGCTCATTCTATTTCGTGGGCACATTTGATTTCTTATGCACGGACCAGTGGCTAAGCCCAAGGAGCCTGCATTTTTCAAGGCAATGCACGAGGCCAGAGGAACAGCTCTTGAACATTTTTTCAGATCACATATGGCCTGATCACTGGGAAATTGCGTGGAGAATCTCTCTCTGTGATGAAGCATTGGGTACATTGCTGCCATCTGTGCCAGGAGCCAGTGAGAGAAAAGTGGACTGTGCTCAAATCCACTTTCACTGTGCTCCCTCGGCACAGAGATGGAATTAACTTCGTGAAAATCGCCTCTCCCATTCCCTCCTGTCCTCCGAAGCCAGAGCGCCTCACTTTGTCGCAGCCCCTACCTCTCCTGTGGGTGGCTCCCAGACCAGTCACCCTGTGCCGCCTGCCTCAAGCTTCACCAGAAACTTTTCCACATCTTAGTAATTTGGGAAGAGATGCTTTCTGCTGTTCTTCGCAAGATATAACCAATGTCGTATGGGGATTGCATACTTAAGTAACGGAGCAATTTAGAAAAAGACAAATGCCGTCATCTTGCCTTTTACATTGTTCCCACCATCAGGCGTCATCACCTCTATGTGTGTACCTGTGCAAGGAAAGAGAAGCCACGGGAGACCTGAAGATATGCAAGGTAAGAGGAGAGTGAGGGCTGCTGTCGATTAAGGCAAATTGTTTTCATGTGGATGGTAGAGATTTGGGGATACATATTGCTTGTTTTTCATTGTCCGTTGCTTTGAATTTGGGTCAAATTGAAGTGTGAAACTGAGATGGAAAATGGATTTAACAACTCCTTATTCCCAGTAAGTGTGCTCTCCTGCATTAATACCTGCATACTCCTCTAACCTAGACCTGGAATTGTCTATGGGGCAGTCCCAGCTGCTGGCTCTCACCTCTATTTGGTTGCTGACTTTTAAGGAGAGCGCCCTCTACTGACCTCACATTTCTCTTCAAGGTAGACCCAGGCCTCAAAGGCTCAAAGACTTCCATTTGATATAGTCTCACTTATTGATTTTTGCTTTTGTTGCTTTTGTTTTTGGAAACAGATCAAAAAAAAAAAAATCACCAAGACTGATATCATGGAGCTTACTGCATATGTTTTCTTCTAGGAATTTAATGGTTTCAGGTCTTATGTTTAAGTCTTTAATCCATTTTGGTTATGGTGTGCAATAACGGTCAAGTTTCATTCTTTTTCATGTGCCTATCCAGTTTTCCAAACAATATTTATTGAAGAGACTATCCTTTCTGCAATGTATATTCTTGGCTTCTTTGGCATAAATTAATCGACCACATATATGTGGATTTATTTCTGGGTTCTCTGTTCTGTTCCATTGATCTTCATATCTGTTTTTTGCCAGTACCATGCTCTTTTGATTACTATAGTTTTGTAATATAATTTGAAATCAGAAAGTGTGATGCCTACGTCTTTGTTCTTCTTTCTCAAGATTGCTTTGGCTATTTGGGGTCTCTTGTGGGTCCATACAAATTTTAGGATTGTTCATTCTATTTCTGTGAAAAACGCCATTGGAATTTTGGTAGGAATTACATTGAATCTATAGATTGCTTGGGTAGTACAGACATTTTAACAATGTTAATTCTTCCAATCCATGAGCATGGAATATCTTTCCCATCCCTTTCTTTTAGGCAGTCTTCACGACAGCCTACAAAGGCCTATGTTACCTCTCCAAGCTCCTTACCTGCAATGCCCCAGCTCAATCTTCTCCAGCCACATCAACTTGCTTGCTATTCCACACACTCCCACCATAGAGCCTTTGTTCTGTTTCCTCTTGTTGCTCAGAATACTTCCATAGTAGCTAGCCTCCAAGATAGCCCTGTGAGTGTCACCTCCTGGTAGGCACAACCTTGTGTAGTCCCCTCCCATGCTGGACTGAGCTGACCTCTGTAACCAAAGGATACTGCAGCAGTGATGGCCTGTGACTCCTGAGGCTAGGTAACAAAAGACATTGTGACTTCTGTCTTGTCCTCTCTTGCATCATTGGCCCTGGGGGGGATGCCAGCCACCTGTCATCAGGATACTCAAGCAGCCCTACGGAGAGGCCCACATGGTGAGAAACTGAGGCCTCCTGCCAAAAGCCAGCACTAACTTGCCAGCCACGTGGGTGAGCCCCCTTGGAAGCGGGTCCTCCTCCTCCAGTCAAGTCCTCACATGACTGCAGCCTGGCCAGCATCTTGACTGCAACCTTGGGAGACATCCTGACTCAATTAAGCTGCTTCTGGATTCCTGACCCACCAGAACTATGAGATAATGTCGTTTATTGTTGTTTTAGAGTAATTTGTTTGCCAGCAGTAGTTAATGCAATTCCTTGCCCAGATACTCATCTGTTCTAGTCACTGATAGAAACCAAACACCTAGAAAACTATCTGGCACATAGTAAGTGCTCAAGAAATGTTTGATAATCACTCTGGTCAAAAATCTTCAGTGGCTCTCCAGGGCCTATAGAATAAGGTCAAAGCTATATGATTTCCAAGATCCTCCCAAATAGGCCTTCTCTTTTTTCAAGTCTCTCTTGCTTCCTGTTCCATTGTATGTATACCTCTCCTCTCCCCCAAACTCATCTGCAGCTACCTCTGCCCTTACTTGTATTTGTCCCCCAAAAGACTCCTTAGGTCATCTTGGCATAGGAAAATCTGACCTACCCATCCTGCTCTTGCGTCATCCATGAAGACTTTCCTAGCTCCTTTCAGCAAGAGATTTTGTCTTTCTGTGAACTTGCCCAGCACCTAGATCCCCTAAGGTTTACACTTCACTTATATTGCCTCTAAAATTAATTACGGTAGCCCCCTTATCTGCGGTTTTACTTTCCATGGTTTCAGTTACCCATGGTCAACTACAGTCCAAAGATAGTAAATGGAAAATTCCAGAAATAAGCAATTCATAAGTTTTCAATTGAGTGCTGCTCTGATAACATGATGAAATATTGCACCGTCCCATTTTGTCCCAGCCAAGACGTGAATCATCCCTTCGTCTGGCATATACACACTGTACACACTCTTCACCCATTAGTCACTTTAGTAGCTATGTGGTTATCAGATCAACTATCACAGTATCACAGTGTTTGTGTTCGAGTCACCCTTATAGTAACCTAATGCTATGTCACAAGGCCCCCTCATTCACTCACTCATCTTATCACATAGGCGTCATGTCATCTCACATCATCACAGAAGGAGGGAGAGTAAAGAACAATAAGTTTTTTTTTTGAGAGAGAGACCACATTCACATAACCTTTATTACAGTATATTATTATAATTGTTCTATTTTATTATTAGTTGTTCATTTCTTACTGTGCCTAATTTGTATATTAAGCTTTTCATAGGTGTGTATGAATAGGAAGAACATAGTATATATAGGGTTTGGAACTATTCGTGGTTTCAGGGATCCAGTGGGGGTGGTGGAATATATCCCCGTGGATAAGAGGGACCGCTGTGTGTTTATATGGACTACAGGTGTGTTGACAGCAAAGCATCATTCTAATTCAATTCATAAACATTTACTGAACACCTACTAAGTGGCAGTCACCTTGTTAAGAACTGCAATACAAAAGAAAAAAAAAGAATGGAGGTACAAAATGGGTAGGGAAAGGCCCCTCAGTGTTCTGTGCAGAAGAGAGGTGTGGCCATTATGAAAGCAGCAGAGGAAAGCCAGCCTGTGAAGGGCATGAAAACTAGTAGCTAAAGGGGCAGGTAGCCAGCAAGAGGCAGGTAGGGAACCGTGGAAAGCGAGTGACTTCAAGTAAGTGATAATCGGCAATGAGCAATGGTGCAGGGAGGTCAGGGTAGAGGAACGCTGAAGAGCAGCCACTGGGTGGCAGTGAGGAGATCACTGTTAGTGTGGAAGATTCCATCGAGATGGTCACATTTCCAGGGCACACAGGAAGTCTACATTTTCAGACCTCCCCGCAGTTTTGTTAGGGCCGTTTGGCTGATTGCTGACCAATGGGATGTGGGAGGAAGTGACGTGTGCCTAGTCATAAAGCATCCTGCACAGTTTTGAACTGTCACTCTCAGTGTATTGGCTTGTGAAATGCAAAGGATCCAGCACAGAACTTCAAGAGAACTCTAAGGGGAGGCAGGGCCATAGACCAGAAGGAACTTAGACCTCTGATGTACCACATGGAGGACTCAGTCTGCATTGGACTATGACAGGGCAAGATATAAATGTTTATTATGTTAAGCCCCGGGAATTGGAGATTGTTCGTTGCTGCAGTTGTGTTAGTTACCCTGATAGAGACATAATGAGAGGAATTTAACTGAGAGGAGGAGTAACAACTAGACTGTTGTGGGCTTAGGGAAGGGCAAGGAAGTGGGGACAATCCAGACAATCTCCAGAGGGAAACTCAGCTATAAAGTATCATTTTCCAACATTTCCAGCAGCCGAGGGGATGCGTGCTTCAGTTTGGGGAGGCAAAGTCGGGCTTTGGGGTTGTAGTTCTTACCATCTCAATATATAGTTTCCTTATTCTTTGTCACAGGTGCACAGCATCCTGTCGTATAAATGTACAAGAGCTTATTAGCTAGTTACTTACCAATCAACATTTAGATTGTTTCAAATCATTTGCTCCTCTAAATATATTGTATGTTCTATATAGATTCTAGTATTCTATAATAGGTAACTTAAATTTACCAATTTCACATGAATTTATCAATTTCATGCACTTCAGATTTTACTATATGTGCGATGAGAAAAGTTGATGGAGTTTAAGTGAGAGAAATCATTCCATTAATTTTTTTCCAATGAGATCACCCAAGATAAAAAGCGAAGAACCTGAAAACAAGCCAGTGAGAAAGATGGAGCATGACCCCCCAAAAAAAGACCCAAAATGACTTTTATTAAGAAGTTTGGCTATGCATCAAAATAGAGAAACAGCCTTCCTAACGGCAATTCTCAGTAGTTGAGTATGTTCTGAAATAAAGCAGTTTCCCAGAAACTGAGCTTCTAGAATTTGGAGCACATGCCTCCTCCTGCAAATTGCCTGGGTGGGCTGGGTGGGCTGGTTGTGTTCTTTCCTCATATGGTTTCTATGTCAAAGATGGTCTGTTACTTAGCAAACAGAAGGACCAATCAACATCCAGACTGTCGCTTTATCAAAACCCTAATTCTGAGTTTGAAGACTCACAGTCCTTATTTTTCCACGTTCTCAAAGCAGCGCCCCCAGTGGAGGGCTGGCAGCAGCCCGTGCAAGCGGTATGCTTTAGTCACCGGAATAACGTTTAAGTTCCTATATTCTTGCCAACGTGTATATTCAATTCATGCAGAACTTGCTTAAGATTTCATTGAGGCCTGAAGAGGATTGCCATCGAGAATGCTTTGCTGGGCGTGGGAGTCAGGGTACCACATCTGGGATGTGGCTCTTCATCTCTTTTACCATTATACTGTTGACCGATTCGTTTTAGAAAAATATATCTTGTAACCCACCGACACATCTGTCGGCCATATGAAGGTCAAATCCAGATCAGTATAAATTAGAATCATTTTGCGTCTACCTCAGTAAATTAGGTAATTAAAATAAAGGAACCTGTAGGAAAAGTGTCTCTGCCCTTAACGATCTACGTCAGAGTAGTGTCTGATTAATGAGCCTCAGGTCTGAGTCTCAGCTCTGACCACCATACTGCTTCCTATGGGAAATGTAGAGGTCAAATCCCTCATGGCTCAAAATAATTTCACATGTGTTAAGGAACCGAAGCTTTGATTTTTAACTGCTCAAGTGGAGACCACCCAAGCATGTAATAATTACTGGGATCCAGCTTTTCAGATGTGAGATTATAATTATTCGGAGCACATTTGCATCATTCATTTTTTTTCTTAGTTTTATAAAGTTAACTTGATACGTGATTTGAAAACTATTTCTTCGCGCTGTTAGGAGCAGCTACTGTCCTGGCCTAGTTCAGGTGATGCCATCCTTGGGACGTGAAATCAGGGTCCCCTTTTCCAATCAGGTATATGTGTGGGGAGATGGGCTGAATGAGTCCAGCTAAGTTACTTCTCAATCTTACAGGCCCTGGAAACACACAGTTTTGATTCCTTACTTTTCATATCTTGACCCTGACCTTGAACCCAAGTGGAGTAATAGTTCAGGACCCATGGATGACTTAATTACTCAGAGGTCCTTCTAAGTCATGAAGAGAAATTGATGGCTATTTTCCCTTCAAACTTTTCACAGCAAGACAATGACTCATTTGAATTTTTTTTTACAATGATGATCTATATTCAATAACATTCCATAGAACTACTACTTACTGAGCTCCTGTTCTAGAAGCTCCAAACCTAGAAGAAATATGCTTGCATTACAGGCAAACCAGATCCCATAAATCTTTATGTCCACCCCAGGGCCTGAGATGCGAAAGAGTGCCTTCCCAAGCCAGCAGGACCGCTAATATGTCTGGTCACAACTGTAGACGAAATAATACCATTACATTCTGGCCCAAAAAATACAATCACCACCCTTCCACTCCTTCCACACCCAGGTAAGTAGTAATTAAACAAAAAGTCAACCTACCACTTCTGAAGTTAGTAGTCTGTTTTCAATGACATTTATCTATTATGGCATCGTCTTCAGCTTCATTTTGGTGCAGAAATTGTGGCTCTTATGACTACTTAACAAAATTTGAAATGCTCATTAAACATTGCTGATACAATATTAGACTGTGTGATAGTGAGTCACAGCTGTTAAACCAGTCCACTTTCCTCTCTATCTCTGTATCAGCTCCTGATCTAGAAGGGCAGCCAGCAAGCCGTGATGCACAGGTTCTTTGTTCTCTGTCTCATGCTATGATCAGAAACACTTTTAACCACATGATGGCCAATTTTAAGTTATTAGCCTCTGATTCTTCTTCTGCTCTCTCTCGGCGGCCTTGCCTTTGCTCTGCGCGGGCAGCCTTGGTTGCCTCAGAGATGTGATGACGCAGGCAGAAGCAAACTCACAAAGTGGTCAAAGTTTTGAATTCCCAAAGCCCAGGTCTGGACATGATACAAACATCTGGACAAATGCATGGCAAAGAAGGACACAGTTGCTCCATACTTAAGCCTAGAGAAGGTTATCTGGGGTGTGAGGGAGAGTCAGAATGTAATTGAGAATCATTTAGATTCCAGCAGGTCTCTGAAAATGCCTGTGCCCTTGACCAGGCCAAGTCAGAGCAGAGAGGAGGAAATAATGGAAGACCACCCTAGTTTGGGGATCTGAATGCAAAGGGAACCTGTGCTCTGTCCATGGTTAAGGCTGAAGTGGGCAGAAAGACCCCAGGGTCACCAGTTTCCAGCTTGCTGTGGGAGCAGAAGCAGCATCTATTTGTTTTGTCTAAATGAAGTGCAAGGCATCCTACAATAGTCTCTCAGAGCCCTGAGTTGGCCCCGAATGGCAGAATAGTCCCCTTTGCCAGGGAGGGGTGTGGTCATGTTGCTACAACCCGTGGACCTCAAGAGGCCTTGAATTTGGAAACAAGGGCAGACAGAATGGTGACAGGAATGCCCAAGGACCAAAGACCAGAGGAGAACAAGGCCGGCTTGACGTGCACCAGGAGGAAGAGTCCCAATGGGAGAATGATCTCTATGCAGAGGGAGCTCAGATGGCATAAGGTTTTATCCTCTGGGAAAAAAAGACCCAAAGGAGGTTAAATTCCACTACTTAAAGTTTTATTCAGATGCTAAGATTCACACCAGAAATCTAGAAGTACTTGGTTTCCTGGAGAAAACAGATCAGAGCAGATGGATAGCAAAGAAAACGATTTTCATTTTAGCAATGCCGTGAAAGTAGTCCTGAGAGCGAATGACTTGCTGGCAAGCAACAGCAGGAGAGGGGAAATGCAGAGAGCACTTGAATGGAAGAGATACCGAGACTGAAGTCCAATGCTTAGTGTGTGCCAGGCACAAGTGCAAAAGGGGTGGGAGGAGAGGACACGGACATGCAAACAGCGATGAGGAAGCAGGAAGGAGGTCAAGGGCACATGGACCTGCAAGACCGATTTCTTTGAACTCACTCTTCATCTCATCTATGAAGAATTGGATTCTTTAGATGTTTACACACAACAGAGACATATACTAGGAGAAAGGGAGCATTCACCGTTACTAGGGTGTCCATGTAATTTCTAAACGAGGACACTTTTTTGAATTTCCCTAAGGATTAATGATGTTGGGCTTTTTTTTTTTTTTTTTTTTTTTTTTTTTGCTAAATTGATATATTTCTTTAAATGATTTATTTACATTCTCCCACTTTGGCAACCATCAGCTTGTTCTCTGTGTCAATGTGTCTGTTTCTGTTTTGTTCTGTTTGTTCAGTTGCTTTGTTTATATAGATTCCACATATAAGTGAAATCATTCGGTATTTGTCTTTCTCTGGCCTGACTTATTTCAGTTAGCATAATATCCTCTAGATCTATCCATGTTGTCGCAAATGGAAAGATTTTATTGTTTTTTATTGCTAAACAATAGTCCAATGTGTGTGTATGTGTGTGTGCATGCATGCGTGTGTGTGTGTGTATTACATTTTCTTGATCCATTCAGCTGTCAATGGATACCTAGGTTGCTTCCATACCTTGGCTACTGTAAATAATGTATCTTTTTGAATTAGAAATTGTATTGCTGGGTCATATGGCAGCTCTAATTTTAAGTTTTTGAGGAGCCTCCATACTGTTTTCCATAGTGACTGCACTAATTTACAATCCCACCAACAGTATACGAGGGTTTCCTTTTCTCCACATCCTCGCCAGAACTTGTTATTTGTTGATGTGTTGATGATAGCTATTTTAATAGGTGTGAGGTGATATCTCATTATGGTTTTGATTTGCATTTCCTTGATGATTAGTAATGGTGAGCATCTTTTCATATGTCTGTTGGCCATCTGTATGTCTTTGGAGAAATGTCTATTCAGATCTTTCATTGGATTGGGTGGTGTTTTTTGTTTGTTTTGTTTTCTTTGGTGTTAATCTGTATGAATTCCTTACATGTTTTTGGATATTAACCCCTTATCAATTGTATCATTTATATACGTATATTTTCTGAACTAGGACACTTTTGAGTGTGAGAGTGCTAAGCATAGGATACTAAGACATATGGTTACTCCTCCAGTCCTGTGAGAGACAAGGAGGGACTGGCCATCTAAAGTAGGGATCACCAACCCCTGGACCGCAGACCAGTACTGGTCCGAGGCCTGTTAGGAACAGGGCCTCACAGCAGGAGGTGAGCAGCAGGCCAGCGAATGAAGCTTCATCTGTATTTACAGCCACTCCCCAGCACTAGCATCGCTGCCTCAGCTCCACCTTCAGATCATCAGGCATTAGATTTCTCATAGGAGAACCGGTCCCTAGTGCCACAAAGGTTGGGGATTCTTGATCTAAAGGAAACACGTACCTGAGAGTTCATTTTCAGGTTTGAGATTAGCTCTGCCCCAGAACTTCACTTACACATAGTAAGCTCTCAGTAAAGATTGTGTACTGAACCGAACAATATACTTTGCTCTTGTCGTTCTTATCTAAATTGAATATTAATTTACCACCATAGCTTCCTGAGTTTAAGGAAAGTAATTCTCTAAAACATCCCTCGAGAGAAAAAAAAGGAGTCATTTTATATTTGAGTTCATATCATAAGGTCTTCCCTAAAGTATAACAACAAAGTATTTTTAGTGGAGACAAATTAGCAAATGAAATGACTCATCAGTACTAATTTTGGATACTTACAGAAGTCATTGAAAGAAATCTCTAGTAAAAGTCACCTTTTAATACAGATTTGGTCATTATTCCTGTACATATGATACTATTTAACATGTTTTGACTGTTTACTGGAGCCAAGCAGTGGCTAAGCCTTTCACTCATATCAAGGGGGTATGAAATACAACTAGCTGTATCTCAAAGGAACTTAGAAGGGAAGATGCTAGAAATCTGATGTGACTCAAAAATGTTCCCCATAATGATGAATTGTTGGAAAATGCACTTGGGGAATCTGAATAACATATCTTTTATAAAATGTGAACAGGGACAAGTTCTAAAATAATGTTTTCTAGTACACGTGTATTTCAGTATGTTTGCTGGTTCTCAGCTGGGGGCAGTTTTGCCTCACAGCAGACATTCGACATTTTTTTTTTGTTTCGTTTTCAGAACTTGGCGGGAGGTGGGTAGAGGTCAGGGATACTGTTAAATGAGCTTCTGTTCTAATTCTGTGTCCCTAAACCCAATAGCACTCCGCCTTGAGAATGAACAACAGTTCACGGGGCTGCGTTGTCACTTATGAAACCGGGTATAACCTATGACCGATGTAGGGAAATGTTTCTCAAGGCACGTGCTCTGACATTAGTTGAGTGAAACATCCCTAAAGAATGGCTTGCATGGTCTTACGATTTGGGAAAACGCTATATACCAAATTCTCCATTTTAATTTGGCAGTAGACAGTATATGTTCAAGTCTCGGAGAAGTCCTGCAAAATGTTGCACATTGTTTCACCCAAAACTTTACAAACTTATTTGATCATGGAACCTTTAAAATTTTTTTCCAATGAGCAGAGGGCCGGGATGCTTCTAGCGTCATCATGCTTGATTGTTTACGTATTGAAATATATTTTATTTTAAATCGCTTTCATCATATTCCTTTTCCTATCGCTATTAGAGCAACATATCAATTTTTGAAAAAAAGTATGCAGACATGATTATATTGTCTGTGAATTTCATATAAGAATGGAAGAGTAGGAACTGCAAACTATTTGTCAGAGAGAGTAAGGGTTTAATTAGATGAAGAACTACCACTGAGTCGTGTGCCTCAGCATAAATAAAGAATGATGCCCTGCGCTATCCCTCCATCAGAGTTGAGGCCAGAGGACCGGAGATGACATGGTTCTGTAGAATCTTTCTGAGGTTGCGATATTGCAGAGCAGAGCTGGACGCCACCCTGACTCCTCTGGCCCCAATTTACAGGCAAGGAAACTGAGATTCAGCAAGGTAACATGCTTCATCCAAGGGCCACCACAGAATACGAAGGGCCTGCTAGTATGGCCTGGACTCCTTGAGTGTATGAACAGAAAGTTCCAGAAGGAAGTATTATATCATCATATCATTTCCATAGAATTTACTATGTTGGTTCATGTTCACAAATCTCTTAAAAGCAATTGAGTGATACGCACGTGTTCCCATGAATCCTCTGTTTCCTTGAACTATATTCATGCAAGCACACAACAGAGTTGAACAGTGTCCACATGGAGACCATGTGACATTTTGGAAAGAGATTTGGCCAAGGAGCCAGAAAACATCACACACACACACAAAAAGAAAAAAAAATAGCCTTATTCGTAAAAATAACATCTTTTATGTTTCTTTAACAATAAAAAATATTACGTACCTCGTTTGCCCGACTTTGTTGAAATGAAACATGCCCCTCAGGAATAATCAAATCAACCCTGACAGGACCAAAGTTTGCCACGACTGAGCATTTTCAAAAGTGAGACACGAAGGGGCTCAGAGGTCTGGATTTTTCCCTGGCTAATTGTGTGAGCTTGAGGTTGTCCCTTCACTTTCCTGTTTTTCATCTGTAAAATAGAGATTTTCAGTTTCTCTCAGGGTTGTTGGAGGTAAAAGAAGAGAAGAATTTGCAAGCTCTTTTAAGGTTTATAAAGCTTCACAATGTAAAGGACTGTGGATATATGTGCACACAGGTTTTCTAATCTGCAATGAATGTGAATATTTCAGGAGACTTCTGTGTCGGGTCCCAGACTATTTCAGATTCCTAAATTTGATCATTGCCAAGTAGTCTCACAGTGACTGCTGATTAGTCCAGAGCAGTCTGGCTTCTTCCCTGTGGATGAAACCAGCAGAGAAGCCAAATAGTTCTGGAACTTACATCCACATGTTTTTCATCATGCTTTCCAATTTACACTCAAACCGTAATGGTATTTCTGTTTCCCAAAAGAATCAGGAAATAGAAATGTTTCCACTTACAGTATTGTTTACTCACGGTCTCAGCAAACACACGCCGTGACTTGAAGAGATTCTGGACACTTGAAACATTTTTCCCAGACAGACAGGAACTGTTAGCCACTGAACATTTTTTTTCTTCTTTTCTTTCTTTGTTTCTTTACCTTGTCCAAAGACCTCCATCCAAGGGCCACCAGGAACACCTATAATTGTCAACACCTATAGTAGAACATGTTGGGTTATTGTTTTTTGAAACAAAGGAGGCTACACACCATGAAAACCATTGGAATCTCATGAAAGGTTTTAGAAAAACTTATTTTAGGGTTTGGGTTGCGTCGGGTCACTTGGTGAAGAGTTTAAGGGAGTGGGGTTTTGCTTTAAAGTGAATTTCTTGAGGAGGTGGGGGTAATTCTATGATTGGGTATCTTTAATTCTCATTGATAAGGCAGAAGGACTAACTTGAGGCCAAAGCTATAATTGGTAGATGTGGCAATCATCATATTTGCCAGAAGAGGACATGTTTGGCCCTTTCGTGACCTCACAGTGCTCATATTTTGTCTTCTGTATTCACACAGGGTGGTCTTGTTTTTGTTTAGATCCATCCTGGTCACAGAGTGGCCTTGTCTGATGTTGATGCGGGGTAAAATATTTATGTTCAACAGGAGAACACCGAGACCCAGTTGTGAGCACCAGGCCAGGTTCTAGTGACCAGAAAGCCTAGCTCATAGGGCCAGGCTGTCATGAGCTGCTTTTCTTTTATTCAACCTCTACCATGAAACAAAAATATAGATACAAATCTCTACACACAGTAAAACACAGCTTGATGAGTTTGTAAGATAAATACCCTCATAACCACCATGCAGGTCAGGAAACTCAGCTTTGCCAGCCATCCTTGAAGCCCTGCAGGTACCCTATCTCTGTCACAGACCCCAAGGGAAACACAGTAATCACTTCCTTGTGTTTCTTTATCATTTTATCACATGGTATCTCTCCCTAGATGTTGTAGTTCGGTCTTGCTCATTTTAAAAAACTCAATATGTCTTTTGTCTTTCGTAATCCACAGGTTTCCCCTTTATCCTTGTCTTATAATTTATCTGTTGATAAATTAAGGCCATTTGGCCTATGACATTTCTCCGTGTCTGGAACTTACTATTTCCTGTTCTTGGGCAATTCAACCCTGACCTCGGTCCTCTCTATTTCCTTCTCCTATCACCTGAATGGACTCAAGGTCACTGTCTTTGGCAAGTCTCTAGGTTGTCATGTTCTTTCTCAGGAGGCATATTCCATCTCATTGTCCTCTAAGTAATTTTTATAAGAAAAATGCATGCTGTCTGTTTCAGGTGTGAAATACTGACATAAACAGTAATCCCTAACCCCCTATGGAGGCCAGCTGTGCTTAGGTGACTCTGTCCAGAGGAAACTCAGAAAGCCTTGCTAAGAAAGGCGTCTCAAGCACAAAGGGTCAGGAACAGACCTGGGACTGTACTAAATGTCTCCTTCCTTACATTTCTGTGAATAATTTCCCTTCCTCGTTAGTTTTATATGTAATGTGGAAATGTCTGTCATTCAGAAAACTTAAAATAGAGCATGGTGACATCTGACACAGATTACACTTCTTTGTGATATGATGAAAAACTCATTGTCTATTATAATGTAAGACTTATGCATCGGAATTATTCTAACTAGAACATAGAATTCTGTGCTTGCATCCCACAACATCTAAAGTACTCAGCTGTCACTTCTTCACACATTCAATGAAATAACAAAGGAAAATGTCGCACAGGGTGATAAGGGATGCTGCCACCATTGACGATGGTGCCAATCGCTCTACAGTCAACAGAGTTTTTTTGTCAGCTATTCTAAAAGTTCAAGAGGTCAACTCACAAAAAAGATCATTAACGTTTTGCTCTTTTGAACAAGTATTGCGACCGCTTTACCCATCTCCAATGTCATACTCCCTGTGTCAGTCATAGTCCCGCCAGGAAAAGGGAGCTCCCATATATTCGATCCCCTTTACTCACTTCACCCTCCCCTATCCCCTATATTTGACCCCGTTTACTCCATCTACCTCCCTCCTCCTCCCCACCCCACTAGTAAACACTAGTCTATAGTCCATGTCCATGAGTCCCTGTTCATTTGTTGCTTTTAGGTTATATCCTACATATAAGTGATATCATGTGATTTTCAACTTTTTCTATCTGGCTTATTTCATTTAGCGTGATTATCTTGAGGTCCATCCATGTTATCAAATAGCAGTATTTCATCTCTTCTTATGGCTGAGTAATTTCCATTGTATAAAGTGCCGCAACTTCTTTAGCCAATCATCTATCGTACAACATTTGGTTGCTTCCATGTCCTGGCCACTGTGAATAATGCTGCTATGAACATCAGTGTGCAAATATTTTTGGATATGGGTTTTCAAGTCTTTGGGGTAATACCCAGTAGAGGGATTGCTGGATCATATGGTAGATCAATTCTTAGTTTTTTGAGGAACCTCCATACTGTTTTCCATAGTGGCTGTACCAATTTGCAGTCCACCAGCAGTGTATGAGGGTTCCTTTTTCTCCTCATCCTCTCCAGCATTTGTTATTACTTGTCCTGTTGATTATAGCTATTCTAACAGGTGTGAGATGGTATCTCATTGTGGTTTTGATTTGCATTTCCCTAATAGCTAGCATGTTGAGCATCTTTTCAAATATTTGTTGGCCATTTGTATGTCCTCTAGGGAGAAGTGTCTGTTCAGGTCCTCTGCCCATTTTTTGATTGGACATTTGTTTTTGTTTTTTGTTGTTGTTATTGAGTTGTATGAGTTCTTTGTATATTTTGGATATTAGGCCCTTATCAGAGATTTGCTTGCAAATATATTTTCCCATTCAGATGATTTCTCTTTACCTTGTTGATGATTTCTTTTGCTGAGCAGAAGCTTTTTAGTTTGATGTAGTTCCATTCATTTATTTTAGCTTTTACTTCCCTTGCTTTTGAGGTCAAATTCATAAAATCCTCTTTAAGTCCAAGGTCCTTGAGTTTATTCCTATGTTTTCTTCTATGCATTTTATTGTTTCAGGTCTTATATTCAGGTCCTTAATCCATTTTGATTCATTTTGGTGCGTCTGCCCATCTTTTGAGCAAAGGCAGGAGCAGCTTTTGTTCCAGATTATCTTTCCAGAGGTGTTTGTATAGCAATCAGCCTTGGAATACGGAGATAGTTGTCTCCCTTTGAGGCAAAGGGGAGGTTTAGTTCCCAATTGGGACAATAAAAATAATATCCGCCTCCAGGGCAGAGTTCAGGCACATTTGCTTGCAGCCCACTTATGCGATTGGGTGTTCCTAAGCTTGGGGTTCCTCAGCTGTGACACAGATCCTCTACATGGGCACACCCCCAATCACCCACGGAATTTGGAGGCTCATGCCTCCTTCTAGGCGCCTGTCTGCCCCAGGAGTCTCTGTATTTCTGCCCACCTCTAGAGAACTAGCAAGCCAACTTGGTGGCTTATAAATAGTAAACATCTCAGACTGTTCATAATTTGGACAGTCGGTTTGGTCTCAGAAACAACAAAAAGGAGGCCTTTCTTTATCAGGGGCCACTATAAAACTGTTATTTCAGCAAGTAGTCAAGATTGCTATCTTGATGAGATTAAAAGCAAGAGTGTTTTGAACAAAAACAATTAAGTAAAAGAAAAAATTCTTCTAGCTATTGCTAAAATTTCAAATCACTAAGAAAAAGAAAAAGTGTTAAATGACCATCTAAATATCTGCTGAATTAAATTAAGGACATGCCAAGAGGTCCCACAGAAGGCTTAAAACCACTTATCCAACACTTTCACTTGCTTATGAAATGGATTCTAGCACATTATCTGTACTGATAGTGAGCTGTTCTAACTTTTTACCGAATCTTTTTGTGTGTGCTGTACAATTAGCATAAAAATAGGAAAAAGGTTTGACAGCCAAGCCCCTTGGCAAATCTTATCAAGATAAGAAAGAATAAAATTGCTTCTGCAGATGGATTTAGTCTCCAAGCAACAGTTACAATACAATTTTTAAGGACAGTGGGGCAGTATAGGGAGATTTGACCATCAAAAATTTCCCAATCTTTCCAAATTCATAACAGGTTCAGCTGTATCTACTTGGCAAACCTCCAAAAGGGAAGAGGAGGGTACCAGACACATCATGACTCTCTGTAGGTACTGTGCTGTCTTTCCAGGAATGACCAGTAGTTTCTAGTAGTTTTTAACTCAAAATCTAGCCCCGATAATGATGGACACATATCAGTAAAACATTTGTCCAAACCTATAGAATATACAACTAAGGTGTGAGCCCTGATGTGAACTATGGATTCTGGGGTGATGATGAGATGTCATTATAGGTTCATCAGTTGTAACAGATGTCCCACTCTGGTGGATGTTGATAATGAGGAGGCTGTGCATTGAGGGAGGGACAGGGTGTATATGAAATTTCTTTACCTATTCTCTTTTAAAAATTAGGTCTTAAAAACAAATCCAGCCCCACATACAGAAGGGCTAGAGTAAGTGGGCAATTATCTGGCCAACACTGAATTGAAGACTCACAGGGAATCCAAAATCAGCTTCCAAGTGCCAGAATGAATTTATTTCCGGTTCTCATCTTATTGACCCAATAAGCTGGTAATGACAATTATGTTAGTAGCAGGGAACTAGAAATTCACAACATTCTACATGAACCAGCATCAGAGACAGGTCTCCAATCTCCACTCCTCAAGTATCGCTCCTCACCTCGCATGCACTGTGTCCATTTTACTCATTAAAGGTGGTGTTCAAAGGGCAAAAGGCATGTAGCTAAAGTGCTGGGGTGAGCCACACAGTGTCACTGAGCCCAAAAAGAAAGTCGTCATGATGTTACTGGTCTAAAATCACACAACTGGTTGAGATTTGAACCCATGGCAGCAAGTGTCATAGGTCATACACTTGAAGGAGTACTGTCTTCTCTGAAAAGCTGAAGGGGTGAGGTGGAGGCCAGAGGTACAGAAGTGACCGAGTTGAACCAGCAGAGAGTCAAGGCCCAGAGTGACAATTCCAAGGAGAACTGGGGACATAGGAAGGGACAAGAAGGGAGTGAAGGGCTCCCAGCTGGAGCAAGAAGGAAACACCACAACAGGCCCTCCAGAAACTGACTGATTTCTCCTTAGGGAGATTTCAAAAGTCAGGACAAGTGAGGAGAAGGAAAAGGGCTGGCTGAGCTGAGGTCAAGGGCCAGCACCTGGGTTCCTCAGGGACAGGCAATGTGTTGACTGGGCCAGAGCTTCTCTACCTGGGAGGTGCACCTGAATCACCTGGGGGCCATGAGTGCAGATTCTGAGTCAGTGGGGCCTGAGACTCTGCATTTCCTCAGTGGTGCCAGTGCTCCTGGTCCATGTGCCATGCTTTGAGTAGCAAGGGACTAGGCCAATAGGAACAACATCCACTTAAAATGGCAGCTTCTGGCTTCGGAGGCAGCCCTCTTGGGGAGGGCGGCTCCATCCAGGGTTCAAATGGGGCATTTCAGGTGTATGTGTTTCACACATGCACACAGAGTCAGCTTTTATTGAGCAGTGACTACATGCAAGCACTATTTTTAAAACTATATAGACAGTCTATAAGGATACATCAAACAGTTAACAGTGGGCTGTCTCTGGGTCATGGAATTTGGAGCAAAAGTGTTCGTTTAAATTTCTACTTTAGGCAGTTCTGTGTGGCCTGAGTCATTATAACAACTGGTCTACTCCAAAACATCAGGCTTCTTCTGTGCCTTTGGACAAAGGCCTTGCCCAGAATACCCTTGCCCACTCGGCAAATTCCTACTCTGCTTTTAGGTCCAACTCCATGCCATCTCCTCCAGAAGCCCCCTTGATAAGTCCCAGGCTGATGTGGGCTCTCTGTGATCACTGCATCCCATTACTTTTGTTGTGACAATCCTTACCCTCATTCTGTTTACAATATTCGGGTCTTTTCTGCTAATTCTTCCACTAGACAATGAACAACTTGAAGACAGAGAGAAGTTTTGTTTCCTTTCTTTCTTTATTTCTAGCTCCCAGCCTAGGGGCTGCCATACAGTAAACCACTAATCCATGTTCTTTAAGCAATGTATCGATCCATACAGTATTGTCTTTCATACACTTTGAGTCTAATTTTTATTTGCCACTCTCTGATTTGGGAATTGGGAGGGCCATTGCTAGGATCCAGATCAGGACTGCAAAATGTGGTCATGATCCTTTACCACAGCTTGTGCTCCAGGCCAAGTTCTCAACTGGGCTTAAGACTGCAAGGGTTCCCACTGAAGGGCACTCAAGTGACTTAGTGAGCAAGCCCCAAATGTAGGGTCCTGTATTGATTTTTCAACCATCACATAATCCAGGCTCCAGTGTAACCAGAAAGTAGCTGTTGTCAAGCTCTCACCATTTGTTCAGGCTCTTGCCCTGCCATTCACCTACATTCCTCATCTGTAAGTAATTTTAAAATTCACCTAGCGTTTTGTTGGAGAAGGTAGCTGAGTCCTGTCAAGGCACATGGCCCCAGCCCTCTGCTGGAGAGACCTCTCAGCAAATCCTCCAGAGGGACCAGCCCTTATCCTCTTGAGTTAAAGGCGGGAGTAAGCAGCTGGCAGGCAGCCCTGTTCTCTGGTTCTCTGAGCAAGAAGCAGGCTGGAAAGAAGCAATAAGTTTATTTGCAGAACAGAACCCTATACCAAGAATGACAGAGATGGACAAGCCGGAGTACAAACAAATTGTTTCGAGTGATACAAATCCTCAGGGGCTACAGCCTTAGAAACATAGAAGTAGCTAGGAAATACATCTCACATGTCTGTGAGCCAAATCATATTCCATTACCCTCATGAAATTGTCCAAGGTTGTGTGGTCCAATACAGTAGCCATTACCTATGTGGACAGTTTAAATCTAAATTAACTAAAGTGAAATAAAATGGAATATTCAGCTGTGTTGCACTAGCCACATTTCACGAGTTCGATAGCCATGTGTGCTAGCAGCCACCACGTTGGTCAGCACAGAGAACACGTCCGTTTCGCAGAGAGTTCTTGGACAGTGCGTCTAAGGGTCCAGCAAAATGCTGTTGTGTTCCTTTCTCATTGCAAAATATGCCCCTAGAGCCTTCTTCTGGTCGTTTTCCAAACCCTCTGAGGGCCTCTTGCCTATGAGAGCCAGTTCCCGAAAGGAATGGAAGGCAACTAGGAACAACTGAGCAAGCAAACCCTGTCAAGTGCAAGTTCATCATCTTCAAGTTCTGTTTTTTCCAGCCGACTCCCCTCTGTCCTCGCCATCCGCTCACAGGGCCTCAGCAACCCCCAGCCAGCCTCACACGTGCTATCTCACCAGGACACATTTCACACAGTGAAAGCAGGAATTTCCAAAGTGAAAGAAAACTGACGTGTCTGGGCTGGGTTTCAACAGCTTCCCCATTTGTGAGGCTCAGGGCACCCCCCTGGGACTGGTCCCAGACAATGTGGTTTCCAGCATTTCGAAGGCAGCCTTGAATACCTCTGGATACTTTATAGGCTGAGGAAATTGAGGCCCATCTTATATTATATAGCATCTCACTAGAGTAGAAAAGAAAATAAGTCCAGATTTCAAAGCAGATATTCACAGAATGCCATTCTCTTTTTAAGGAATACACACACCATTTAAAATATATATCACAATAGGAATATAGGAGTAAGAAAAGGAATAGAAGAATTGATGACAAGGAATGGTTCCTTTTTAAATGTCATTTTTCTCAAAATGCAGTTTATACAATGTGCGTGTGCGTGTGTGTGTGCGCGCGCGCGCGCACGCGCAAAATCTGAAAGGTTTTGTTTCTGGGCTCCCCCATTAATATCAAGAAGACAGTTGAGACAGTGATGAATCAGACATCAGAGAGAACAAGAATCTGGAAAGGACCATCAGTTTTGGATGCAGCCAAGCAGAAAGACCTGAGTTACTCCAGATTTAAAAGACATTAAGATGCCTCATTTCCCCAAGCGATCCCCTTTGGGGAGGCCCTAGATGAAAACCATTTGGAAAAGCCACTGACAAGTGAACGGACATTGGACTCCACCTCTCCTATAGCCACATTCTTTTTAAATTACGAAGCATTTCATCAGTAAATCTGTGATACGGTAGTGTCTATCTGTTGTTTTTTGTTTGTTTATACCAGGCTATCTGCCAAGAATGGATTTAAACACAAATATAAAACATTACATACTTTAAAACTCATCAATTGCTATATAAAGTTATTCATTATTACTAATATACTCATTGCTACATTTGTGCTATACAATTATATTTAAATATGTCGATTGGAATAGTGTTTAAACATAAGAGATAAGGTTAAATTTAAAAGTAAGTGAAGATGGCAGAGGGAACGTAGTTAGTATTAATACGTTGGCCAGGTGGAGGGCCAGGGGAGGGAGGGAGGATTTGGGGGGATCGTTTTATGAACTATGTAGATGTCTAACCAATGTATTGTGTACTTGAAACCTATTGAAATAATTTTTTTAAAGTAAACTAAAATAAAAGTAAGTGAAGAAGTTGGGAAAAAGAAAATGGAGTGAACTGCTCAAACATCCATGCTGTGACCACAAATTTGGTTCTGAGCCTTTAAGTAGCCAATAGAGAGAAACACTGGCAGATACATGATTCAGCATCCATAAAGCAAAAACTAATTCTGAGGGAGAAGTTTTGTTTTCCCTCAGTCCTAGCAAAGAAGACAGTATAAAAGTGAGCAAGGACGTCATCAATGACTCCACGACAAATAGACAAGTTTGATATGTTTGTTTTTCTAGTAAGGCCAATGGAACATACAACTCTGAAAGTTTCAAATACCAATTCTTAGGCAAAGGGCTTGGTGATCAAAATGTTTTTGACCAGTTAAACAGCTTTCTGATGGGTCATTTAATCCAAGCATTAAATGGTAGACTTGCGGTTCTTGATGTAAGTGGGGAAATGAGGAGGCCTATTTCAATGGCTGGGGAGTTCGGTCAAACTGCATACACGCCTCCCCGTTGCCATTCTTCTTGAGATTTGATGGACCCTATGATGTTTGTCCCCAGATTTTTACCATGAGCCTACAGTAATCCCTTAGATGTGTTAAGGTCAGAACCTTATGGAGAATAGAAGCTTTGAGAAGGTAACCAGCCATGGGCAGAAAAAATCACCTCAGAAGCTTTTTCCGTGAACTGCCTAGATCTCACCCTCAACCTAAAAATCAGTGTCTCTTGAATGAAGCTGTGTGCATGTGTTCTTAACACCTTTACCAGATGGTTCTGATGCAAAACTCCTTTGAGAAATGCCCCTCTAGAGCCATGAATGGACCATATTTGGGGGAACTTCCCTAAATATTTTTTTCAAGGAAATTTTTCAGAAAGAGTGAATTCTAAATTATACTCCCAGTGAACACACCTGGAGTGCCACTTCTCTGTCATTCCAATTGAATCAGTCCTGTGGTGGATTTAACAGCTCACCCCTGACAAGACAGAGGTGGCCACTGATTAAAAGTAGGGAAACCAACCAAAGAGGTATTCCTGACAGGCATCCTCCCTCCTCTGCATAGCCATGCATCTCTGGACGCACACAAAATATTCCATTGGTCAGAATCCAAATTCCATCTGTTTCTCTAGATTCTTGACCTTTTGAAGTTCCTTGTGCTTTGAGAATCTGCTTCTATATACCTAAGCCCTGCTCAAAATGCCATTGATGGACAGAGAAATATATCGATGTTGTATATTCGATGCCCAAAAAATCTGATACAAAATATTTTCAGTGTTTACTGAACTAATTCGAATTAAATTCATATGTAACGATAATGATGATATGAATGACATTTACTCTTATCAAGACAAGACAGAGAAACTATTCACCTGGCTCAGGTAGTTTGACCTGCTTTGAGATGCCTGAACCAATCCAAAATAATAAATTTCATTTCATTTCTATAATATAAAAGGAGAAGGACGGATAAGAGAAGAAGAAAAGGAATGAAAAAAGATGACAAAGTCCTCAGGTTGTTGTGGAGATAATACAGCCGTGGACCTCTCCTGACCTATCCTCCGAGTGTCCCAGAGATGCTTTCAT
Source organism: Eonycteris spelaea (assembly GCA_003508835.1). Classification (NCBI taxonomy): domain Eukaryota; kingdom Metazoa; phylum Chordata; class Mammalia; order Chiroptera; family Pteropodidae; genus Eonycteris; species Eonycteris spelaea. Next base: position 23,641 of record PUFA01000219.1, read on the forward strand.
CGGGGCTTTTCTTCCCTTCTTGCTACTAAGTTTTAAAAACATTTCTGAAAATGAGAGCAGGCCATAATAGGGAGATAAATGCAGGAAGGGATTCCGCTGCCTATGGGATTGGCTGGAGAGAAGATAATCTGAAACTAGGTTTTCTCCACCCAAAATGAGCAGCACCCAACTTATAAACAGCTTTTCTAGAACTCAGAGATACCCCATGGGGCAATTCGTTCAGCCACCCACCAGTAAAAAATAACCCTGCCTTTTCATTCTGAAGGCATTTTCACTTAAGGGAGAGGGTAAATTTCTATTTGGTTTGATTTTCTGTTTTAGCTGCATAGCTTATGAAATTACTCGGGATTGAGTGGAATTTTGTTTGTTCTTCTCTAGGACTTTATAAAGAACTAGGAGAAATGACATCTTTTGCTGGGGAGGTTATCTCTGTTAATATTTGCGATGCTAATGTTTATTGACAGAGGAGAGAAGAAAGGTGGATTAGTTCTTTCATTCAAAGGGCAGGCCTGAGATGCTGGTGCTGCTTGCAATAAAAATTCCTTTCACGAAAGGTTAGGCAGAAGGACATTCCACCGCATTTCATTTCCTATTCTCATTTCAAAGACAAGAACTTGGTTTTGAGGAAAGAGAGAGTATTTGTGCTTAAGTGGTTCATGAAAAGTCATTTGAAATTCCTTAGTTTTATTACCTTGAAGAGTGGAGGGAGAAAAGTCAGAGTGTTTTAAATATGTTGGCATGCTTGTGTTTCATTATGTACTTTTGAAAAATATAAAAAAGACCTATATTGGTCCCTCCTAATTTATAGTATTCAAAGGAACTGAGGTTTCTACACAGAGTCCAATAAATACCCCTAGGAGGTTTAACCATTATACCTCAGAATTAGGATTTCTAATTTTTAAAGTATTTTTGTTGTAAAATGAAATCCAGGAAAACACATAAGGTCAATATATGCCTTAGTGAAGTATTCGAAGGTAAGCACCCTTATAACCATCACCGGGTCAAGAAAGAATTTTGCCAGCCACCCCAAAAGCTCCTTCCATGTGTCAAATCCCAGTCTCAGTCCCTCCCCTTCCTCTCCCCTTAAGTAACCATCATTTTGGCTTCTCTAGTAGTCACTTCTTTGCAATTTTTAATAGTTTTATTACCCAGATACATGTACCAAGACACTATATATAGTCTTACCCGTATTTTTAAATTTAATGTCTTTTAAGTCTCTTTCGATCCGTATGTTCCTTGCGCATTCCTTTCTTTTGCTTACAATTTATCCAACAAAGAACCTAGACTTTGAAGAGTAGCGTTTTCACAGTGTAGTTTGGCAATTGCATTACTTGTGGTTTCTAGCTTTCAAGATGGCTGCCCATGATCCCCACCTCCCGTTAATCATACACTTGTGTAGTCCCCTACAATACAGTATCAGGCTTAGTCTGTGTGACCAACAGAATACAGCCACAGTGGTAATGTGTAGCTTCTGAGGCTTTATCATACACTAACAAAAAACATTGTGCAGCTTCTTTTTTCACTCTTGTATTGCTAAGCTGGAAAGGGCAGCCACCACGTCACGAGGGTACACAAGCAGCCCACCAGAGGCCTGTGTGTGGAGCCGAGGCCTCGTACCAACAGTCCGTGGATAAGGGGAGACTACCGTACAGGTGATGGGACAAAGATGTGTAAGAAACTGGGAACAGCTGCCTCTGGGGAGGAGAATTGGGAGATGAGTGTCAAGTGAAAAACAAATCCAAGCTTAGTAATTAGAGACTTCATTCTAAAAGAATATTGCAAAAGTTTGCAAGAGACTATTGCCACGGGAAAACACTCCCAGGAAACACCGGCAAGCCCTCAAGGGTTATGCAAAAGGAGTTTCCTTTTATAGGGAGGAGTAAGCAAGGCTAGAAAGAACTGGAGTGAAGAAGTGGGGTAACTGGGCATGGCACCATCAAGAATGTTCTCCCCTGAGACCAGCCTATCCTTGAGAGAGATTTTCTGCCAACTGGGACTGAGGGTGGGCCAAAATTCCAGGATCTATGGGAAAGAGAGGAGTTTAACCAAAGTTTGGTTGATAAGCATTTTGTTCTGATTGATCAGTGGGACAAAACAGTTCTACAAATCATTTTTAAGGCAAAAAAATGAGAATTTGGAGAGTCTGGCCTTCTCCTAGTTAAACAAGGGGTTTATTCACAAGTCCTATCTAAGTCATATGGGGAAAGGTGGTTCTCTGCAATAAGCTGTTTTCCAGGGGCCCAGGGCTTGGGTAGAGTTCAATATTGTTAATGGTGAGAGAAGAAATAGGGCCTATTTTTCATGGCATATTCTTTTGTTTTTCTGGATTTTTATCTATCTGAAAGTAAACTAAAAATTTAAACAAAGAAACAATTTTTAAATAAATTTGATCATGGATAAATAGAAGACCACAAATTCCAGAAACGTCTTTTGTTATAGTTTAGAGTTCTTCTCCAATGGCTCTGGATGTAGAAAGAAGCCTCGCACAGCATTTGTTGAAACTTCGGTGAAAGTTTCAACCCCGTGAGGTTAGAAACATTTCCAGTATTTTGATAACTCGGTTCTGAGTTTCACTCCTAAGATACGAGGAGCACTCTGTGGGTCAGGCCGGCTCCCCTACACTGCGGAAACCACCCCTCTCTCTGGGTTTAATTTCACAGGCAGGCATTGTATTCCATGCCCATGAATGTACGGCGTTTTCTAATCTGCACTTCTTATACAGACTAGAACAAATCATGAAACAGGAGACAAACTCAAGCCCGGAACAGATGCGAATAGAGCATTGCTATTCCTCTGCTCAAAGTGATTTTGCTGAAGCGCTGTGTTTCTATCACAGGGAGCCCTTGTGAGAGGCAGACTGGGGATAGTTAGGGCAGGTTTGGGAGACTTCCTCTCGCCACTGGGATCTGCTCTTTTTCTACTATACATTTTCGCCTTTGGCCAGGAGTCTATGTCCCTCCTCAGCCTGCCACCACCCCATCGTATTTTGATCATGGTTTTTTGCCCTACAGGTGCTGAGGCGAGGCTTTGACACCCAAAAGTGCAGGCCTGCTCAGGGCCCAGGCTACACAGACCATTTGTTAATTCGATATGCCTCTTCCCAGCACCAGAAACTTGATATCGATCACCAGTTCAAGTTCATCAGTCTAATTCTAGTAACAATCATTGAAAGGGTTGTTTTACTAAAGATTCCATAAAACGACAGGAGAGTTAGTCAGAACTTACTCTAGGAAAATGGTCGATATACAGCTTTCTAAATAATTAACATAAGTAAGGAGGGATTGATCAGGACAAGGCTGGAGATGAACTGATTATGACACCAATTTCCACATCAGCCTCAGATGGAAATGATTGATTCATAAACAGGAAGTCCTGGTCTATTACAGCCATAAGAATGTACCTTGCAGACCTCTCTAACTGTAGGAACATAGCGGACCAAGGGCCCCAGTGGCTGTGCTCCGAAATCCATCAGTATTTGTGCTGAAGCCACGCATCCCATGTGGTGCTCCCTGCCAATGACCTAGTCTAATGGACACTGGGGGACATGACTTACCTGTAATGGTGGAGTTACGCTCCTAAACGTCCCAGCAGCTTTGCTCAGCCTTCTTTGTCTGCACAGCAGTCTAGGAAGCATCCAGCAACCTGTCTTCCCCTCCCCTTCACTCCTGGTCAAACTCTCATTGAGATCTGATGACCTCCAGCCTTCCCCAGCGTCCTCCCCCTTTTCTCCCACAGGATTTCTCCCAGTAAAATCCTTGTATATTGAACCGCACCATGGTGAATGCTTCAAGGAGGACCATGGCCATATTCTGATTCTTGCCTCTGTTTGCTGGCCTGGTTGTGGACCTTGGGCCTACTTGTCTTATGCCCCACACTGTTGGGCATCTCAAGCAGCCTCATTGGGATGGTTACTGTCTTATTTCCAGGTTCTCGGTCTATCCCAATTCCAATAAGTCTTAAGTCTTCCATGATTCCTGTTCATGGAGTATGCACCTTCTGTCTGTTCTGTTATTAAGATTTAGATTCCACTGTCCCTAATTATTACAGCACAGATTTAAGAAATGCTAACAAATTTCATCTCTCTTTTGATAAAGTCTGAAATTCCCTGTTGACTTGGGCATGTCTTTTGTTTCTGTACTGTTAAATTGGGGACAGTCTGGGCTTTGCCTTTCTAAATTGCATTGAAGTTGTTGAAGGAGCTTAAAGTTGCAGAGTTATTGGTGCAAGAGAGCACCTTTCAGACTGAAATGACCCCAAAAGTTTCCCTGGCACAGAAGTCACAGACTCTATGGCAATTTGGGTGTGTCTCATTAACTATACCCACTGCGTGTTTCACTAGTTAGCTTCTTTACATTCATTGTGTGGCTACACAAATACAGGTCATATCTCATTTTCATTCATTGCAAATTATTTTGTCGGAATGGAATTGTGCTATATCAAATATTGAATATTAGTGAAAAAGAATTTGAGCTCAAGACTTGTGTTTATTTTGAAAATGGGTCATCTCTACATAGGAAATAGTAACAATATTATCTCTGGGGAGGGATATTGAGTGACTAGAGGACAGGGGCAAAGAGTCAGACTTTTCACTTATACACTTTTGATCTTTTGAATTACTTTGTACTGAAAATATTACTGTTTTTTCTAGAAGTTTTTTGTTTTTAATAACAACAAATGAATCAACTCATAATAAGCAACGGAACAATGAAAATGTGATTCTCTTTGGATTATTTAGCCATTTAGCTTTAGCTAACTGATTGAATCCTATCTTTGGCCTGCTGCTGTCAAAGCTGGATGATGACAGTCCTGGTTGACTTCACCTCTAACTCTACCGACTACCATTTCTCTCCTCCAATGCTTTTCTTTTTCCAATAGTGTAGAATCTGATTCTCACTTTGTCTTCATTCATTTACTCCTGTGAAGGGGAATTAATTTAACCACTTTGTTTCCAACAATGGTCAACTTTCAGTTGAAGAAAAGGTCTTTGTAGAGTCCATATATATGTATAGGCACAAAAGTATCTCAAAGAAAAAGTAACCATCTGTAACATTACAATGCTCTCTGCACTTAAGTGAAATATCTCTAATGTCTTTAAAAGCAGATGGTTTTTTAAGGGTGGAAAAGGATGCTAACAGAAAGGTACAACATTTTTAAAACCAACATATGGAAAGTATTATAGACCAAGAAGTGAAAGAGTCCCAAGTTACATCCAGGAGATCTCCCTGGTTATAATTATAAACACTTATAAAATCACGGATGTATAAATTCAGCAACATGAAGACCTTAACTCTTGGCCAGAGGCAAACAAAGATGTTTTTTTTTTTTTCATTCCAAAGCCAGTGATTTATATTTATAACACTTCCAAGCTGAAACTAGCATTCTCATTACATTTATTCATGAAAATGATAAATGGGCCATTTCCTGATGAATGAGCAGATTTCTTAGCATTCAATGGAAAATAGAGTGCAAAAGAGGGAAAATGTAACTCAGCAAAGCATCTATGTTGCTTTTCTTTCTGGACTGACAACTGAAAGTGACATGAAAAATGAGTGTCTTGCAATGGTCTAAGACCTCATTTCAGCGCTCCTAAGGGTAGGTTCTCAGGTATAGCAAAGCCAGGACACACTAAACCACTGTCTAACTTTCAGAACTCCGCATAGCAAGCCCTGTGAGGAGAGGAGAATGGAGATGGTCTGGGATAACAAGTCTAGACCTTGGAACATATGAGGCAGTGCCTACAAGGTTGCCAATACATGGTAATGTAATAGGAACTGTTGCTGTCAGACCCAAGGGTTTAGCAGAGAGTTAATATCAGCAGCTCTCTCTGAGTTGCAAACTGAATTTATGATTGGTTCTGGTAAGATAAGTCACCTTTCCAAACCTGCAGTTCCTCATCTTTTTTATCAGTGCTTCTTTTGTATTCTGCCCAGCTTGCACAATTACTTGTGTCTCTCAGAATTCTTCATTGTCTTCCACAACCCTGGATTCTCTCCTACTATTCCAATCCATCCCACAACGTCTTCCTCTCCACAATTCCTGGTCTCTTCTACAATTCTCCATATTTTTCTTGTTTTCATTTATAATTCTCTATTCCCCACACAATATTTCATTTTTATTTTCTCTCACAATTCAACATTTCTCAAGGTTTTCTTTTCTCTCTGCAATTCCCATTCTTTCCCACAATTCCAGTTAATCTCACAATTTTTTCTCCTACAGTTTACTGTTTCTCCCACAATTCCCTATGTATCCCACAATTACATGAGGCTCCAAGAATTCTCTTTTCTCTCTGCTAATTCTCCATTCTCCCCCACATTCTCTGTTCTGTCACATTTTTCTTTGTCTCCTACAATTCCTTCATTCTCTCCAATAATTTCCATTCCCTCCACGATTTTGAACCCTACTTCCATGCTTCCAGATGGACACAGGACATCACTCTTCGAATAAATTTATTTATAGCTGAACCTATTTATATTTTTCCTACAAATGTGATGTCTTTTCTGACTGCTTGCTTTCTATCAGTGAGAAGTTCCCAAAAAACTTAGAATCATCTTTGATTTTTGTTCCCTCTTCTTTATCATTTAGATCCATTTTGTTATCAAAATCTTGGTTGTTTTGTTTCTCCTTTCACCCTTTTCCCTCAATTCCTACTGCAAGAACCCTAAAGTCTTCATTTTTCCAGAAGGTCTAGGCTCTCCATACCTATGGATGATAGTCCCTAGACTCCAATTCTAGGAATGTACATGATACCTTGATGTAGCCTTCTTACAACTAGTATTGACTTCAGGTCAAATGATCTGTCTTGTGTTTCTCTAGAAGTAAAATGCAGAAAAAGGTCATCAATTCTACAGCTCTAAACACAAAACAGCATCTTTAAAACATGTAAAGTATGGACTGCTGTCAAAACCCGTATTTTACTTAAAACACCAGTCCTGTCTTATCTAACTCCAAACTTCCTGATGATGATGATGATGATGATGATGATGATAACTAAACTCCCTAAAGCCTTGAACTATATATAACCTTCCTGATATTATGTTTCTTTCCAAATATATTCTTTCTGGCAATTTAAACTCCAAAGGCTCCTATGAGCTGCTTTCAGCTGCTAAAATGATAGATTTCAAATCTCGGCATTTATAATACCCAGAGGCTGACATTTACAAAACCCTTAACTATAATTTTGTGTCATATACAACTCACTGAAACACTTAAAAGTCATTTTAATATGACTTTCCTTTTTCTTATACACTAAGGACAAATTATTAGTAAAGTGACAGTCATCTATTCTGGCCGTACAGTGGGAAAGACATTTTGACAGGAAAGAAAGCATTGCCCATGATCCTTGATGAGGCCCTTGCACCCCAAATGTTTGACACCCAGTTAAATGTTTGAAACTTTCCCTTTGGATCGACTACTGTTCTGTCTTTGAGGACTTGCCCCAGATAAATGTTGAATGGTCTTGGTATTTCCCATATCTTCTTTCTCCAAAAATTTGGATGAGATGGCATACTTATTCAGTAAAGTTTCAGTTTCCAGAATATTTTTGTGTTCTCGTTTAAGTTGAAAAAAAAAAAGTGTATAACGTGAATGACTTGTTTAAACTTTTGGAAATATCTTCCTTTCGTTAGCAATTTAATTTTTTTTTAATTTAAAATTCCACCAAACAGTGACCAGTTTGGTCTCACAATTTAACCTCCAGAGGGAGTTAGGTCTCTTCCAGCTCTTACCCTAAGAAAGAGATACTAGTCATAGTTGAAAACCAAATGGGGTTTTCAGATCACACATCAAGGTCTGCTAAGGTATGGAAACGTACAGTGGCAGAAATAGTGTATAAATATAACTGGGTGGAGTGACTGACCTTTGTATAGCAGGGATCAGCCAACTGTGTCTGTGGGTCACACCCTGCCCACAGCCTGGTTTCATACATTCTGGAAGCCGAGAATGATTTTTATATTTTTAAATGATTGAAAAACAATCAAAAGAAGAAGAATATTTCTTGACACTATAAATATTACATGAAATTGAAAATTTACTCCAAAATTTATTCCATAATTCATGTAATTTCGTGAATAAGGTTTTATCGGAACATAGCCACACTCATTCATTTATGTGTAATCTATACCCACTTTGCACTACAATAGTAGAGCTAAGTAGTTGTGACAGAGGCCATACAGCCTGCAAAGCCTAAATTACTTACTATCTAGTCCTTTACAGAACAAGCTTGCCAACCCCCACTCCATAGGATCTCCTTTTCTGTCACTCCCTGGCTGTCTTCAAAGCCCTGTGGCCAGAGCCCTGGGTTGCCTTCCTCTCTGAAGATACAAAAAACATGTTTCTCTTGGAGGTTAAATTGTGTAGGTCTCCAATAGCCTAGGTCTTAAGCAAAAGGGGTTCTTGGGGATTATATATAACCTAGACCAGACTGGGAGCTAGCCCTAGCCAGTGGAGAAGAGAGAGAGCTTGGATATTTGCCTCGGGTGCTCTAAATGCCCCAATCCTCTAGGGAGAATTGCCAGGGCGTGGGGTGGGATGGGATGGAGCATTCACAGAAGATACAGGTATGGAGATTTGTGGTCCTGTTCATCTTTGTTTAAGCATGACAAGCAGTTAAGCTGAGCCCATGGATGATAAACAGAACCTCTCTGGAATAATCTACATCACCAGGGGTCAGGGTCCAATCACCACCATGGAAAGCCCACATGGGCAGAAGGCTGTGCTGCAGACTCCTCCTCCATCATTGTGGCGTTGGGCAGTATTTGTTGTCATAGGCTGTTCTGATGGTCACATGCCAAAGTGTATGCCGAGCATTTAGAGAGTTTGGCCCATAGTGGGAGCTCATAGTGAGTAGGTGCTGTTGCCATGTATCAAGTTATCTTTCTTCTCCCTTTAACCTTGTTCACAGAATTACTTGGACCTTTACCTTCACTTCTTCCCAACCCACTCCCCTTACTTGATTCAGTGGTATATTAGTATGTTAGAATGACTACAGGGGCCTTTAGAAAAACACTGACACCAGCAAGCCAGGGATCCACCTCTGATCGATTAAATCAGAATCTCTGGAGAGAAGTCCTAGTGTCTAAGTCAATTTTGGTAAAATTTGAGGACCTGCCGGAAGTTGCCCATAAACTGGATTCCTCTTTTCGAGTCCCCTGGAACCGCACTAGAAAGCCTCTGGGAGCCTGCCTGCCAAGTCCAATGGCCTTTTTGTCATCATCCTAGATCTCATTGGATTTGTTGACACAGCTGACCATTTTCTTGAAAGTTGCCCTTTCAATTTTATGTTCTTTTCTTCCTTGAGCTTTTCTATTCCATCTTCTTCACTACTCCTCTTTCTTTCCTGCCTTCTTAGACGTGGTCACTATGTGAAAATCATTCTCATATCATGAGTTCTAGCTCTGACCTTTCTTGTGAGTCGGCAACTTGCATCTCTAGATGCCTGTTAGATGCCCCAGAGGTTCCTCCAATTTACTTGACCCCAGTTTCATGATCAGAACCCTGGCTCTGCTATTTATTAGCAGCATGACCTTGGGCAAGTCATATAATCTCTCCGTGCTTCAGATTCCTTAACTGTAAAATGGGGTTAACAGCAGTATCTACCTTGTCGGGTTGCTGTGAGGAATAAAGATTAAATCAGTTAATTCAGGTAAAGGATTTAGACCAGTACCTAGCCCATAGTACTCCACAAATGGGAGCTGCTGCTATTGTTGGTTGTTGTGTTGTTATTGTTATCTTCTTCATTGTTATTGCCATCTCACAGCACCCTGCACCTCCCACCCCAGCACCACCAGCATTTTCTATGAGTCATGGGCAGGCTTGCCTAGGCATGAACATCTTTGGAGCCCATACATTAATTTTCACAACCATCTTCTGAGTCAAATACTGTTACCCACATTAACCCGGGCACCAGAGGGGTTAAGTAATCTTCCGAAAGCCACACAGCTGGTCAGATGTAGGGCCAGAATTTGAGCCCAAGTCGAATTCCAAGGCCCAAGCTTTTTCTACAATAATACAAAGATAACAGAAAATGTAATATGATTATATTCAATATAGTTAGCCTTTTTCAGTAATTCAAACTAAGGGGGACCAACCATCCCGATTCGCCCTGAACCGAGGACTTGCAGGGCTAAACCAGAAAGTCCTAGGCAAACTAAGATGACTTGCTTACTCTATATAATCAAACCCATGCCCTCCCTACCAACCTCCAAAAAAAGTGTTCTTGGTCTAAATTACCTACAAAATTGCCTTTATTTCATCCACAGGATAAAATGGTAGTGTGATACTGTGATTTATCATAAATATATATTTGGTCTTTGGCCCAGTGCTTGGCACAGACCTCAAAGCCTTGGAATTTCTTAAGGGATGAGAGCAGCAAGAGCATCTCTTGTTATGTTAACGAGGAGGCTTTTAGATTAGAGTCTCAGGATGGGGTTGGTTGCCCGTGTTTTCAACCAGGTGATTAGAGAGTTGGAACTTCACCCACACCCTGAGCTCCAGAGCAGGGAGAGGGCCTGAAGCCCTGAGGTCAGTCACCAGAGGCCTAGGCTTTAAGCTATCATGGCTGTGTAATAGAACCTTCCTCAAAACCTGAAGGATGGGGTTTGGAGGGTTTCCAGGTAAACTTATGGAGATTTGGGGAGAGTGGTGAGCTCTGAGAGAGCTATGCATCTCCTCCATCTAGCTGTTCTTGAGTGATATCCTTTTGTGACAAACCGGTAATCTAACAAGGAAAATGTTTCTCTGAGTTCTGTGAGTTGCTCTAGCAAATTAACCCAACCCAAGGAGAGGCTCGTTGGAACCTCTCTCATCAATAGCTTGTTGGTCAAAATTGCAGCTGACAACCTGGACTCACAACTGACACCTGAAGTAAGGAAGGGCAGTGTTGTAGGACTGAGCCCTTAACCTGTGGGACCTGTAGACAGTGTCAGATTTGTGGGTCACCCAGTCAGTGTGTCTGAGCTAATTGCCTGGTACTGTTGGAAAAAGATACACACATGGGAGTAGAGAATAACGGGTAGCCATATCATATTAGTTGTTTTTAGCATCTCTGATGAGAAATCAGTCTACCCCCATCAATGCCATTTAATTCTTTAATAGCCCTCCCCTGTCAACATGGGTGGTCCCGATTTATTAATATTGAAATTAAATTTCATTATTTCTATCTGAATAAATTTGAGTGGGGGAAATGTTTTGTTCAAATTTAAGAACTCCATTGGAGATAAGTAGAAATAAATTGTGGACCCCCCCTCCCCTCCAAAAAAACAACCTGAACTGGTTTAGAAATCCAAGTTGATGAAAGTGATAAAGACTAGAGCAGCAGCAACTGGAGATGTTTTTGTTATAAACCAGTGCCCCACAAATAAAGAAAACCAATATTTAAAAATTCTATTTTATGCTACATATATTTATATTTTACAAATATTTAAATATCTAATATTTAAATATCTGTTAGCTCTGATTTTTTCAGTTAAAGGATAATTTTCAAAAGATAAAATCATGACTCAAAGAGATAACATGAACCCATTTTAAAGATTTTATTTAACTCATTATTGTGGGAAGTACTAAGATATTACAAGTAGTTCAAAAAAGAAATCGAAGAACAGATACATATATAGATCAAGAATGTTAAAATGAGCTTGCAAATGGCTTCTTCCTCCTTGGGGAAGGAAAACCACTTGAACCACCAGGGGACAGGATGTACTTGTCTATAGATACAAATGATCTTGCATTATCACCAGCCATCTACAACTTAAAGCAAAATAGCTCAAAGACAGTAAAAGGCTAGAATCAGAAAACCAGGAAGGGTGCCATCTAAACAGTGCATTGCTTTTCACTGAAGCACAAGTGTTTCTCTACACTACCATACGATAAAACAAATTTTTTTACTGTTTTACCTAAGTTGGTGTGGTTGTGAGTGTTGGGGATCTTATAGGGCTGGTACTAAGGAAAAAACCTTAATGGGTTTATTATAGAGAACAGGAGACCAAACAAAATGTCTTTTTAATAAGCCTTTTATGTTAGAAAAGGCTTATTATTGCAATCCCTACTGGCTTTCTATTTGTCATTATGCAGAAAATTAGGCCTTCCGAAATGCATACCTGGTATAGTAATCAACACTATAACTGGGAAATTAACTTCTATTTGACCCCTAAACTCCAAAACCAATGTTAGTTTTGAAGGTAGGTCATAGTGTGGTGTCACAAGCTTGGGATCTGAAGCTCTGATTGCCACCTTTAGTCGTGGACCTTGGACACATGTCATAAAAATCTATTCCAACCACAGTGACATCTAACACTTAGTGGGTGCTTACCTTTACCAGGCACCATTCTAGGGACTGGGTCTATATGAACTCATTTAAGTTCACAATGACCCTGAGAGACAGCTTCTTCTTATTTCACACCTGAGGAAATTAAAAAACAAAAATTTAAATACAGCTAGTAAGAGATGGGACTTTAACCTCAGTTCTGTATTTGTGTGAAAATGACCCAGCTCATCACAAGGTCCTATCTACCTCTGAGATTTTATGTGGTAAGACAAAGTCAAAAGAAAATAAAGATGAGAGATACCAGATCAAATGGGATTTACTTCTTTAGAAGTTTGTTTTCCAAAACTTGTCTTATAATTTACCATTTCTTATGCCCATGCCCTTACAAATAAGAATGGAAACCAGAGTTTTCAATTGGCCTGGGATCAATTGGAGTTGGACAGCAAGGGAAAGGCAGCAGAAGAGAATAAAGCCTGGGTGGCAGGTTGGACCTACCCCCTTCAAAGGTGGTGTCTCGTACCTATTTGCGTTTAGACTCAAATCAGAATCCAAACTTTCTAAATGTCTCATAACTCAAATACCGTCATCCAGTGATTCACCTTTACCAAGAATTAGTAGCAGATCTACATAGGGCACTAGATTTCTGACTCTTAGAACTCCAGCTATATTTGATCTCACGAATACATGCTTGGGACTCTCTCACGACAGGAAAATAAATCATGAAAAATTCAGGATGATGAGGTCAGAGCTACACTGCACTTCAATAATATTGTTGACATCAGGGTCACCCATCCCATCTGCAGATTTGGGCCAGGTCTCTGATTCAGTTCATTAAGAACAATAGGAGATTCTTAGCTTGCCAAACTGAAAGCAAAACTCAACAATATGGTACAACTACGATCAAGGCAATTTTTATCCTTTGAGAAGGAGGAGATCTTGCACTGGCTTTATTGCTGAAGTTTGCGCTTATGTTATTTTTCTGCGTTTCCTGATATTTAATGACCCCTTGATCAGCAGGGCTTAGTAATATTAAGCTTTGTACAGCTGTTTTGCATGAGCTTCCATGTCACGTTTGCAAGGCACACATGCTATAATTGATACCCCTCCCCATTTACCCAAAAGAATGTTTTGCTATTTAAAAAAAAAAATCTTTTTAAAATTATTGCTTTGAAAGATATTTTTAGAGAACAGATGTGGTTTAACTAAATGATGTGTAACCAAACATGGACCAGTGACTTCACTAAAATCTCCATTTTTTTCTGTGATTCTAAAGCCAAATTAAGAACAGGGCCTATGTATATAACAGGATGTTTAACTTATTTAAAAAATCTTCCTATAACTAAAAGCATAAGTTATCTTACTTGTATATTTATCTGCTTGTTTATTGTCTGTTTTCCCTCATTATAAAGAAGCTCTCTTAGAGTAATTTTCTCTTGTTCTTTCTGCCCCACAGATAGGTACTAGGTAAACCTTTGTTGAATGAAAGAACAAACAAAATCAATTTTTTAACAGTAAACTTCACATACAGTCAAATATTTGCAGCAGACCTATATTGTATTGTTAATTCTTGAATACATGCAATCATCTAAAATGTTTAGTAATTATCTTAGTGGAGCCCAGTAGCAAACATGGAGTATCTTATTTTCATAATTTGAAGATTATTTAGCATCAACAAAATATTATTTACATATTCTTTTTCTGTTTAGCAAAGATAGCTATCTAGGAAATATGTAATTATTATCATATTGTGTTTCTATCATAAGCTCCAGTTATATGAATTCTTATTCCTGGCATGTAAGCAATACCACAAGTTTGACAAAAGGAAGGAAATACTAGAATTTATATGCACGATAAATCTGTCATTTAGAGAATTCTTAGTATACCTGGTACTGAGAACGAAATTTAAAAGATTTGTTTTCTTCACTTTCACATCATAGAAATTTCCCACTATACAGAAAACACCACACGTTTGCTAGTTGAGTAAAAAGAAAACTCTGGGGCCAAGCAATGAGTTGAGGATTCAGTTTATAGGCTTTATCCCCTTGGTTATAGTGGGACTGGGATAAATGGGTATTATCATGCTGAAACAGCCACTTAACCATCTCAAGAAGAGCCAAGTACCCCCACTGTTCTCAAACTGGCCATGGGGGAACCTCAGAGCCCACACGTGCAATCCCCTTTCTTTCCAAATCTGCTCTGAGATGGAATTCGAAGTTCAGATGGAAATTGTTCCTACCGCAGTATGTAGGTGTCTTATTTGGGGTTCTCCGGAGGCGAGGAGCGGAATGCCAGTGGCTTATTTGGAAGGCGATCCTAGGAAATATTGGCAAAGGGAAAGGAAAGTGAGACGGGTAGAAGAAAGCCAAAAACGAGTCATCCAGCCATTCCCAGTCTGAACATCTGGAGCTCGGTCCCCCTGGGGAACCCTGGGAGGCTGTGTACAACATGCCTCAGAGTTCTCCCAAGGGGCAAGGTGGCTGGGATGGCGAGCCGACAAATCCCTGTCCACCGTTGGTTTGAGGCTGCCATCAGTGGCTAAAAATCCCCCAAAGAGTTGCAAGTATTTGAGGTCAGCAGGCTTTGGCAATTATAGTAGTCCCCCCTTATCCACAGTTTTGCTTTCCATGGTTTCAATTACCTGCGGTGAACCGCAGTCTGAAAATACTAAATGGAAAATTCCAGAAATAAACAATTCATTAGTTTTAATTTGTGTGCCATCCTGAGGAGTGTGATGAAATCTTGCACTGCCCTCTCTGTCCCTTCTGGGACGTAAGTTATCCCTTTGTCCAGCATCTCCAGGGTCTATATGCTCCCCGCCTGTTAGTCACTGAGTAGCTACCTCAGTTATCAGATCAACTGTCATTGTATCATAATGCTAGTGTTCAAATCACCCTTATTTTACTTAATTTTACTTAAGTGCAGGAGTAGTGATGCTGACAATTCACATGTGTCAAAGAGAGGCCAAAATTACCTCTATTAAGTGTAAAGTTGTGTGCAGCACAATAAGATTTTGAAAGAGAAAGAGACCATATCACATAACTTTTATTACGCTATACTGTTATAAATGATTTTATTAGTTATTGCAGTTAATCTCTTACTGTACCTAATTTATAAATTAAACTTTATCCCAGGTGTGTATACGTAAGAAAAAATACAGTATATACAGGGCTTGATACTATCCGTCATTTCAGGTATCTACTGGGGGTCTTGGACCATATCCCCTGTGGATACGGGGAGTGGGGGGGATGCTGTAGTGGAAAATACCAAGAAGATACTGGTGAGACCCTGATAGGATCTGCTGCAATCGATTTTAAAAGTTCAACTGATGACACTGTGTCTTTTGATTCTTCAGTGCATTTTTTTCCTGATGAACATAACCTGGGTGGTGGGAAGAACGCTGATCAGACACCCTCCTTGTATCCTCATTTTCATATCTTACTACCTCTAAAATCTTAAGGCCGACTCCAGGCTGGAGCTGGGGCCTCTCTGCACTTGCTTTCTTGTCTCTAAAATAGGAGGTTCGGACTACAGGATCAGAAGCATCTCTTCCATCTTAAGGTTCTGTGTTTGATAAAAATGGACCTCTTCTTTTCCTTACTTGAAATCGTCGGTGCAGGCTGGCCAGACTGCAAAAAGATAGGAGATGAAATAGATAGTGTTAGGACTCTTCTGGATATAAGAAACAAATTCATTCAAACTAACTCAAGTTCAAAGTAAGTATATTAGATGGATCCAGACATGCTCACAGAGATAGAGGACAGCCAGTACATCCAGGCCTTAAAGGGACAGAAGAATTATGAAACTAAATTGAAATACAGAATAATAGTTATAGATATAGATATAGTGATAGAGAAATAGAGATACATATGTATAGATGTAGTTATAGTTATAAAAATAGAGATATCAATAAATATAGTGATAGAGATATAGGATATAGCTAACTATAGATATAGCTATAGGAATATACATATAGTGACATAGAATTATAGACATAGATATAAATATGATATATAGTTATAGACATAATTACAGACAGTGAGAGATAGTTATGGAAATATAAATATGATTTTTTATATATACAGATATAGATACAGTGATAGCGATAGATATATAGAGATGTATAGATATAGATATAGATGTGGATGTAGTTACAGAGATATAATTATGGATCCAGTGATAGAGATAGGGTGATATATATATCTAGATATATAGATATCTTTGTGTATATATAGAGATACAGAAAGATATGTGAATATAGATATCAGTATAATTTCAGATATAGATATATCTGGGGGCAGCCAGTCCCTGAGCATTTGCTCCCTCCTTAATCATTAGCCCTGCTCCCTCATCAGCCCCCTGCCCTAATTTCGGTTTGGAGTTGCCTTTGACATGTCCCATCACAACTCTCCACCCCCACCACTGACTGACTATAGACCTAAGAGTCCCAATGCCACCTTCCTAGAGAGGAACAACCTGGCTTATATAACCACCCTGGTCCAAAAAGATATGACCAAGGACAGGTGAGGCACAGGGTACAAACTTTACTACCTGAGCCCACCACACTAGCAGGATTGTAGGAACTAGTTTTTTAAAATGGGGGAGAGGAAGGGATTATAAGCTGGCCACATACCCCAAAATGTGTGTTAAGGAGGGGTAGAGACATAGTTCTGTACTTAAAGAGGATTGGGATGCTTGGACTGCCAATGATTTAAGGAAAGTATTTGAAAGCAGCAGCCAGGTAATACCAAAAGATGTATATACCCATAATGAAAGCAAAGGAGAAAGGGGCAACCCATACCAGACAAGAGGCTGTGAGGTCCAGAGAATTCCTAAGAGATAGAGCTTGGGAAGTCATATCCCACCCCCTGCCCTAAGAAAGCTCCTGCCTCTCAGAGGTAGCCCCTGAGACATAAATATGAATGAAAATCATTTATTTGCAAGTGATTCTAAGAAACAATGATTAACAGGACTGTAGGTGAGACAAAGAAGGGAAGGAAGCCATAAAATGAGTGCGTATTAAGTGAGTTCCCACTGTGGGTGGGTGACTTGGGTTTAATCCCAGGAGAACCCAACGGCCAGTGCTACCCCACTATGTTATCCAGGCAGGAGGAAGCCACTGTGCTTGTTTACCAGCTCTTGTCACCCATTGGCTGCTCCAGGTGGGAGTTAGTACCTGGGCACTTCTGATCTGCCCTACATGGGACACTGCAGGCTCCCACAGCTAAAGAAGCCATCATGTGAGCAGCTGAAGTTGGGGCTGGCTTGCATGCACGTGTAAACGCTAAGGGAGAGTGGGCGCGCGCTGATGGTGCCTGTATAAGGCTAATTCAGTAAACTCTGATGGTGCTGATAGGGAGAGGCCCTGCCGCCTGCTCTGCCTGGGAACCTACCACATGTGCGGCTTGATTGGGGCCTTCCTTCTACGGCGGTGGTTTTTGGCTGGGAGCCATTTTGCCCTATCCGTTCAGGGGATTTGGCAATTGGGAGACGTTTTTGGTGTCACAACTGGAGGGACAAATACTACCGGCATTTAATGAGTAGAGGCCGGGGATGCTGCTAAACATCCTACAATGCACAGGACGACCCCCACCACAAAGAATTATCTGACCCCAAGTGTCAATAATGCTGAGGCTGAGAGACTGGGTCTAGGCAAACCAAATGGCCAAAACTTTGTTCTCCATGACACCCGGCAGCTAGAGCGTGGACTCCTCCTTCCTAAGCTTGGCAGGTCAGAGGCACCTTCATAGCAGGACTTGAAATTGGAGCAATTGGAACACTTTAGAAATTATGTCTCTCCCAGTGGCTCCAGGGGAGAGATGCAGGATGCAGGAGCAGCCGCGGCAACAATTGACTGGTCTCTCCTGTGGCTTACCTTAGGGTGTTTCTTGCTTCCTTGGTTTCTGTTTTCCATGCTGGCACTTCCACCTTCCTGTAGTTTCTGTTAGCTACCCAATATCTCCTCTGTCTTTCTTTTCTGCTTAAGATAACCAGAGGCAGGGTTGCTTTTGTAATAGTCAGTATAGCTTAAATGTAGTAACAAACAACCCCACAACTTCGCTGGCTTGACACAATGAAAGCCCCTTTCTCATTCCCATAGCAGTCCAAGGAATTCCTGTGGCTTTTCTCCAAGCGATGGCATGGAGATCCCAGCTCCTTCCATCTTGTTTGGAGCTCTACTATCTTTGCAGTTCTCCTCAAAGTCCCCCAGGATCCTGTTCATCCAGATAACATATGAAAGAAGAGCCCGAGTGAGGGTCCAATGGGGTATTAGGGGACCAGGCCTGGAAATAGTGTTCTTCAGTTCTGGCTCATTCCATTGGTCCAGATCCCACCTAAATGCCTGGAGTCTATGACATAGAGTTTCGCTCTAGACAAGGAAGAAAAACATCTTCGGTATGCATTTAGCCAGTCTCTGCCACATCTTATTTGCAAGCCAGATCCTAACCAATAAAGCACACATGAATGGAAATGCCACCTGAGAGACAGAGGCCTGGAAAATAAGAGCACAAGGGCTGGAGGACCTTATAGACTGGTGGCCCAGGGTTACAAAACACTTAGGAAAGTACAAGTCTTGAGAAGTACAGAAATTCGAGTAGGAGTCTATATTAACAATAATGGCCACGTTTTGCTACATTATTTTCATTTTCGTCTCATTCATTCAGTGAGTAGGCATTCACTCATCCATCCATTCATTTATCAAATACTTACTATGTACGTCAGCCACTGTGCCAAGCCTTAGAGATAGAGGATGAGCAAGGAGACAGTCTCAACTTTCATGGAGATTTATTTCAATGGTAAGAAATATGTCTGTGAGGTAGATATTATTGCCTCCTATTTTAAAGATAAGGAGAATCAGGCTAAACAACTTGCCCACAGTCCCATGATCCAAGATCACAAGACTGTTTGGCTCTAACATCCAAGCTCTTATTTATGTTCTTTACTCTTCCTTTACTACCTCTGTTTTCTTCCTCTCTATTGCCGCTGTAGCTACCTTAGTGTATGTAGTGCAGATCCATGTTGTCTGTTGCCTGGACTGTCACAGTAGCCTCCTGAGCCTCTGATTCTGGCCTTCAACCCATTCTCTATTGAGAAATCTTGGTGCTCTCCAACACACATATGATTGTGTATCACGTCACTGCCCTGTTTAAAGTCACTCAGTTGATCCCATAGCCCATAGGATGAAGCTCACCATTGTGTTAGGCCAGTTCTTCTCAACAGGATGGTACCACCCATTAGAGTGTTTTGGAAATGTGTGGTGGATCTTTAGACATAATGATTGGGGACACTAATGTTATCTAATGCTAGACATCTTGAAATTTCTGTCACCGGCCCCAAGCATGGTGCCTGGCACCAAGTGGGTACTGAAGAAATTCATGTAAATGTGTAAAAGGTCTCACCATGTATATAGAATTGGAGCCAGAAGCCAAGCAAGATGAATCCTAGCAACAATGGAAAAAAAAGTTCACTCACTCATTTATCCTTTTATTCATTGGATCAAGATTCCTTATTTGCTGAAATTAATGCAACTTTGTAAATTCAAATACAGTCTTTTGGGTATTAGTTGTTTTTTTTTTGTTTTTTGTTTTTTGTTTGTTTTTTTTTTTGCCCATCTTCCTGACAAAGAAAACGTTAGAATCACAAAACTTGGGGAAAAGATACTTAAGGATCCAGAATCCTTTGCGAGCACAATATAGATGTAGAAAGTGAGGCCTAAGGAGGTGAACTGGCTTGCCCAAGTTGAGGAAATTACTTGATAGAACCTTGAACTAAATCCTGATTCTCCTCATTTCCAGTCCTGGGTTCTTTTTACCAAATAATTCTGCCTCACTCAAGAGTAGCAGAACTGCGGACAACGTGGTTTGGGGCACATTGTCATCTGACCCAATACAATTTGCAAGATTTTCTATTTTTGAAAAATCTTGCCACCTAAAAATTATTTTATAAAATAATTCATGAAAGTAGGGTATAAAACAGGGTCAAACATTTATACATATAGAACACAAAGAATTTATCTTCTCCCTTCCTTGTTTCCATAGCACCCTGAAGTACTTCTGTTGACACTTCTGCCACTAATTCTGATGATATATTTACCTTTCTGTTTCCCAGGGCGGGGATTATGTCTTTTTCATCTGCATATCCAAGTTAAACACACTGTCCATCACATGATTGGCATGAGTACAATAATTGTTTGTTAAAGGAATGAGTAATCTGTAAACCATATAAGAGAACTTTTTGAAAATAGGGAGGGAGGTATATACGTTTTTTTAAAAAAGAGAAAAAAGAATTTTGTTTTAACAATTGTGCTATTTTTATTCTTTAATAAAAAGGATCACAAATGTAGTTCCAATTTTACAGTCCACAGAACCATTCTCAACGAAACTTTCCCAAATTAAGTTGGAGCGACTTTGTGTAAGAGTCTTTATTTTTAAGGCCCATTTAAACTGAGTTGCCTGGGTTTAGTTCTCACAAATCATTGCATAGTCTTTATGTAGGAAAAAAAAAGAAATAGACAAGCCTTGCCAGGGGTATGCCAAGTTATTATTACAGTCAATTGTGAACAGGAAAATAGCAAAGGATATTTACACATGGTACCGGAAGGAAGTATACAGGATGGACTCAAGTCATACCTATTCCCAACAGAGACAAAAGAAAACTGTGATGATTGAGTGCCTTAAGTTGGGAACTTATGAATTTGGTAAAAGTCAAGGATGATAACATTCAGACAATGAGATTTAATTCACAGCAAGGGGGTTTTTCAATATAGTCATTACATTTAAAGAAAGCCATAGACTGCCTTAAAAATCAGATGAAAGCCATGTTATTTCTTAGCAGAACATACTTCCTTACATAGAAAATGTTATTCACTGTTTCTGGTGGTGAACAGATCCCACCCCACCACTACTACCAAGTTATGAATCTGCTTTATAAAGAATGAAATCTGGTGGCAAAATTAATCTCCAGTGAGATCTGACTTCAAAATCCATATTCTTCCTATTATGTTGATAGGGGACTTTAGATGAGATGTAACTGCTCTAAACCTGACATTTCTCATCTGTGAAAAGGTGTAATAATACATATCTTATAAATGTTGTCAAGAGTAAATAATTACTCTCTAGCATATAGTAACAAATACTATTTTTTTTTCTTCCTCAGTGAGCAAGTGGAGAGGTCTAAGAGCTGGCAAAATTTGAAGGGAAAATGAATCAAGGTGTCATTTTTTTCTCTTTTAATCTCACCTTAGCGATTCTCCCCAAGGAGTGAGACTCATTCTGTTAAAGAAGACCAGGCATTCTAAGAACCACGTGTTAGTTGTCTGGCTCAGGTCACCAGGGAGAACAAAAGAACCAGGAACTGTGTGGGAGCCGCATTCCCACTGCCTAGCACAGGGCCTGGCACTCTGTAGGTTCCAGATAAATGTTTGAACAGGAATGGAGGGAGAGGACAGAGAGGGAATGAGGGAAGAGAGTAAGGAAGAGAAAGAAGACTGAACGTAGTTGGGATTTTGCTTCTACCATTGAGCTCTAAGAACAGGGTCCTTGACAAGCACAGAATGAAGAGAAATAGTTTATATCTCAAGATACACCCTCCATACAGAATTGAGCAGTGTCTGCATTGAGAGTCTCATGCTTCATTGACTCCTTTCATGGAACGAGAAGGAATAAAAAGAAACAGACTGAGAAAATACATCAATTTCTAGAACATGTTCCTGGGTTGCAATAAAGATAGAAGATTAAGAAGAGGTAACATTTTCTTCTCCAATAGGAATGGTGATAAAAAAAAAAAAAAAACCATGCAGTTCAAGGGAGGACTATGTGATGAAACATGGAGACACAAACTCATCCTGTGCATGGCCTTGGGTGAGGCCATCCACACACTGGAGCTGAGTTTTTCCATCTGTAAAATGTCAGAGTCGGTCCTGGTCAGTGGTTCTCAATCTTGGTTCTCCATTAGAACCACCCAGGGAGTTTTAAAATACCCCCACGCCCAAGCCATAGTCCTGATATTAGAATTTGTTGAGGTGGGGCCTCAGTAGTTTCACAGCTTCCTGGATGACTCCTATGTGCAGCTGAGCCTGAGGATTCCTGGTTCAGGTGATCTCTAGACCCTTGCTGCCCTACGTGGTTCCCAGAGAAGCAGCATGGACATCACTTGGGGTCTTTTTAGTAGTCAAGACTCAGTCTTCACTCCAGAGCTACACAATCAGAATCCGCATTTTTAACAAGACACTCCACTCGCCCCCTGTAATTTGTATTGAAATTGAAAACTCTGGCCTAGATGCTCTTCCACCCAGCTCTTTCATCCGTCAGTGCTTTGCTTCTGGCACTGATATTTTAATATATTTTGGATCTCAGCGCCAGGCACATCATAAGTGGTAGAAGTTTTATATGTGTCAGATGTATATATTCAGAAAATACAAAAATATTCTATCACACCTGTTCTACGCAGGGGGCTAAGTGGAAATAGATTGGAAAAAACAATGGAGCCTTGTAAAAGGTGTGGGTGATTTTATGAGATTCTGATCAAACATCATTTTTCCTTTGTAGAATGGAGTAGGGGGACCTCAAGAGCAGTTCTCTTCAAAGTCAGCAATGCTGGCGTGGTTACTAAAAACACCCGCCTCTATGTGGCAATTTGTTTTCAACCTGGCAACACATCAGTTCCGATTCCTTCTCTGTTCCTCACACTACCCGATGGCACCTTTGTCCCCTGGAAATAATAGGTGTGTTGGCCAAGGAGAGTGTGACTTCCTCTGGAAGTTTCCAGCTGTAATGTGTATCACCTTCTTTAAGCCTACAGAAGGGAAGTTGGCTCTGAAAAAAAAAGAAAAAGAAAAAGCAGAAACAATAGTAAAATGCTGAAACCAAAGCTAGAAACGTGACAAATAAACGTTAATGTAAGACGCCATTCTGACCCTTTATAATTCAGGGCTAAGAAAGCAGGGTGGCCCTCACATTTTAGGCTAATCATGTTTTATTAGGAATTTTTTTTTAAATAATGGTGTATTTGGAGGAAGGAACGATTTGTATCTGAACGTTTAAGAAGAAGTGACATGGGCAAAACCATAATTTTCAATTCAATTCCATTGCCAGGCATTAGACAGCAGCCAGTGCGGAGCGCTGCCGTGTCCTCCCAGGCCCCACCGTGCCAGTAACATCTGTGGGATTTTCTCTGCCCACAGCTCAGCAGGCGAAGTCCTAGGATCAGTAGCCTGATAGACGCCCGCAGATGATGACAGAATGGAGATGGTGCCTAAACACCCCAGCTCTTTGGGGTGAGATCGTGTGGAGACACATGTTCTAGGCTGGCTCTGATGCAGGACAGGGCAGATTTCCCTGAGTGAAGGGGAAACCAAGCCCCACACCAAAAGAAGAGGGTTCTTTGGTGGAGAGCGTAGAAGGTATTTAAGTTAGAGTCAAAAGGAAAGTTTAGTAGAAAAGGGGTAACACTGCACAGGCAGCGTGGTCTCCTCTCAGAGGCAGAGAGTGAGAGGGACCAAGGGAGACGTGGGAAGGCAGCGAGTGGGGGGCTGAGTGTTTGGAGAATTTAGTTTATATGCCATTCTTCAGTTCCTGTGACTTACAGTTCAAAAGACGTAGTTACCCATTTCCTTTGACATGGACATACAGTGAGGAAGGGGAAGAGTGTGAAGCATGAAAAAGGTCAGAATAAGTAGAGTGAAAGGCCTGCTGGCTGTTCCCAGCCTTTCAGCACATTGCAGTCTCCATGTGGCTTGATTAACATTTTTAATTCTCTTGCCTCCTCCCCGAATGAGCTCTGGGAGAGACCCAGCAGTATGAAGCTCCACTTAGCCCCAACCAATACTAGATACACACCTGCTGTGGTTTGCCTTCCCTCCCCAGGCTTACTCCCCCAGCCCCTACCTTCCAGAACAAACCATGGTTTAGAATCTTTGCCCTGAGGTCTGCATGTGGGGAAACCCTCATCAAGACAAATTTGACATCCTGTTTGCTTTAAAATGTTTGCAGGTATACAGTTGATATTTTATATTCCTTTCCTTGAATTTTAATATTTTCAGTAACCAAAACCAGTTATGGTATGAAGAGTTCAAAGGGTTTTGGTGACAACCTTGAAGAGATCGCCTTATTACCTTATTCATGAGCCGCATTTGATATTTGAAGCCACAAAGCAGTGAGAAGATGAGAAAGGCGGTGCGGGCATTCAGGGAGAGGACGCCTGTCAAGTGTTGAGACAAAACCTGAACAGAAATAGAAGTGACATTCGGAACCAGCATCCTTAGTTCTCGCTTTGATTCTCAACTAAATTCTTAAATCCTCGAGCGCAGGTATCAGCGAAACCTGTCCCGTGTCTGTAACAGACGCTGCGAAACACGGTGACTGACGACAGTGAAGTGAACTGAGTCTGGGGGAAGTTTCTGGGTGAACAGCGCTGAGGATGCGCGTGGTGCTGGAGGCGGGTCCCAGCCAGATGTGCACGGCCCGCCCCGCCCTCGCGCGCACCGGGCGCGCTTCACCCGGAGGAGCCTCCGCGCCTCGCCAGGGCGCCCCTACGTCTCCTGAGGCTGCAAGAGCCAGCTTCCCGTCCGCCCGGGACCGCACCCGGGAGGAGCGGAGGCGGCACCCGCTACGCGCGAGGTCCTGCGCTCTCCTGGGGAACAGGAGGAGAAGCGAGAGGCCCCGGCGGCCAAGGGAGGCCCCGTGCGAAGATGCCTTGGTCCGGGGCGCTTGCACTCCTGTTGCTGCTCCCCTGCATGGCAGGTGGATCAGGAAACGCGGCCAGGTGAGTGTCTGGCTGGAGATCGCCCCCCGACCTGAGCTTCCTCCACGGGGCCTCTTCCCTTTGTCCCCCATGCGCCAGGGCATCTCCGCAGGTGTGTCCGGAGCGCCCACGGGCTTTTTATCAGTTCCCTTTGCATCCCGGGCGCCCCTCCTGCCTGTGGCCGGTGGGGTCCGGGAGAACAGAGGCTCCGGGCTCACCTCCGCGGTACATCTGTCCTGGTAATCTGCAGACAGCTTACTTTGGGGCCGGGTGTGCGAGGGTCTGTGGGTGGGTGGGTGGGTTCTGTGTTTTCCACTCTATCCGAAGGGCACCAACTGATTTGTCAGTTACTAGTTTTGCTGGGGACGGAGGGAAAGAAACTGGGGACGTGTAGACCAAGAATTTACTGTTGGTGGGCTGAGCCCACCGTGAATGGGGTTCCTCTATTCAATGGCTTTCTGATTAGAGCTGATGAACTGGAAAGAAAAGACATTGTTGTCAGATGAAATGGACTCATTCTTCTTGCTAAGGCAATTCAGAACCTGAAGCTATTTCTTCACTGCCCATGAGCTTTTCTAAGCCCTGAAGCTTAATTTTTGCAGAGATCAGCAAAGCCACCTAGTAAATACACACTTATATAGTGCTCGCTGTGAGCCTGGCACTGTTCTAAATATTATAGGGCCATCGACTCATTTGAAGTCCATAACTGCTCTGAGTGGAAGGTACTATTATTATTATCTCCCTGTTGCAGAGGAGAAAAATGAGGCACACAGAGGGGAGTGACTTGCCCAAGGAGGCACAGCCAGTAAGTGATGGCCCTGACATTCAAAAACCCAGGCAGTCTGGCCCACAGTCCCTTCTCTTCACCAATAATTAAGGCAGCCTTTGGCAAATCTCTCTGGAAGAGGTTTCCTGGTCCCCTGACTGTGATGTCTTGCTTTCTGAGCTGTGCACTAGCACAGGCTTCCCCTCTGCGCGCTATTGATCTTTTGGGCTGGGCTGGACCACCGCTTGGTGGGAGGGGCTGTTCTGTGCATTGTAGGATTTTTAGCAGCAGTATCTGTGGCCTGCACCCACTAGAAGCCAGTAGCAACCTTCCTAAATTATGACAACCAAAAAATGTCCTCAGATGTTGCTCAAGGTCCCCTGGTGGGGGGGTGGGGGCAGAATCATCAGCAGCTGAGAGAGAAGCACTATCCTATTGAGATTTTTAGTGGACAATTCCTAAGGAAAACTGGCTGAGAGCCTTGCTTTGGGACAGGCTTCTTAAAGGTGAGCCTGACTATCTTTGTTTGACTTACGGAAAATAACTTTTCATCAGAGTGCACCCCAGCATTAAGGGATTTTGAAGTTCAAAGCGAACAAACCTCAAACCAGATTCTTAGAATGTATGGTCACGAGTTTCAATTTCCTTTTTGTGATCAAAATGTGAGCAGATGTCATTTGCTCATAATCACGTTGTCCAGGAATGCTGGAGCTTCTGTTGCTGGAAGGCCCACTTAAGAAAGACCAAGTGCTGTTTGAAGAGGAGATTACTAGTTCTTTAGTGGCCGGCAAGCCGACCTCCAGGAGCGTCACTTTCAAAGTGCCACCAAATTAAATGAAAAGCCTAAAAGCCCCCAAATAAATGAAAGAATATTAAAATGGAGAATCCGTGTCAAGATTCTGCAGTTTTCAAGATGTGAAACCTGGTTTCTTTACACAGTATTGGGTTCCCAAGTGGGTGTGTTTATTATCTGCTCATCATGTGTAGAAATGTCAAGTGGTCGGCTCTTCAGGAACTGCTGGGAACCGCATTTAATCAACTCCAGACTCAGAGTTCCAGACGATGCATTAACAGAAAAGACAAGGCATTCACAGCAGAAAAGTATGTCTTCTGGTTATTTCCTGAGGTTTCACAATTTATAGCAAAAATTGTCACTGCTATAGAGATTTTTAATATAAGTGCCAGTTATTTTTTTAAATCAAAACACTGCACCATAATTTTAGTAACCTAGCAAATTATATGCCTCTTAAATGGTGCTTAGCACATAGTAGGTAATTAACACTCATCAGATGAAGAAATCATTAGCAGCATACATTTCTGTGATCTTAAGCATCAGAATTTGGCTTGAACCCTAGATTTTTTATGTCCTTTACACATTGGAATGATTTAGATGTTCTAGACCTACTTTGTCTAATACAGTAAATATGGTCGGTAGTCACGAGCCCCATGTGGCTGTTGAGTGAGTACCTGAAATATGGCCAGTCCGAGTTGAGATGTGCTGTATGTGTAAAATACACATCAGATTTTGAAGACTTTGTATGGAAAAAAAAAAAAACGCAAAATATCTCACTAATCATTTTCCATCGATTACCTGTTGAAATCATAATATTATGGATATCAGATAAAATATATTACTAAAATTGTTTCACCTGTTTCATACTTTTTAAAATGTGGCTGCTAGAAAATTTTAAATGCCCTATGCAGCTATTATATTTCTATTGGACAGTGTCAACTTCGAACATTTATTGATTGAAAATCCGTCTCCAGTGTCCCAGGTCCTAAGTCTGGCATTTTTTTGCCTTGAGCACATAAGATAAATGTAATTACCTTTGCTATGCTTGAGATCCAAACTTGGGGCAATTCCCTACTTATATTTCTGTTATATATATTTTTCTCTGTTGAATTCAAGTACAAATAACAGGAGAGATGAAGGACTGAGTGGGTTTGTGCAGAGGGTCCGGGTGAATGGAGAAATGCCTGCTTTCTACAAACCATACCCTATGTAGGGAATCGAATCTTCTCAGAGCCCTGTTAAGGAAGTGTCATTGTAACACTTTACCATAAACTTAGTGGCTTAAAATAACACAGATTTATTCTCCTATAGTTCTGGAGATCAGAAGTCCAAAATGAATCCTAACGAGGCTAAAATTAAGATGTTGGCATGGCTGATTCCTTGTGGAGGCTCCAGGGGAAGATGGATTCCTTGTCTCCTACAGCTTTTAGAGTTTTCCAGCTGTCCTTGGCTTGTGACCACATAACTCGAATTGCTACTTCCAATTGTCACCTTGCTCTTCTGTGACTCTTAGTCACCATCCTCCCTCTATGAAGAACCCTTCACATTATACCAGCCCCACCAAGATAATCCAGGATGATCTCCCCATCTCAAGAGCCTCAATTTGGTCACATCTCAAAGTCCCTTTTGACACTAAAGTGACATTTGCAGGTTCCATGGGTTAGGACAGGGACATCCTTTTTGGGGGAGGGTGTTATTCAGCCTTCCACAGAAAGCCTGAGCCATGAATCTGTTGTTTTAAGATTTGTAGGCTAAATCTTCTTTTTAAACATGATTTTAGTGATTATAAATGGTTGGCAGGTCATTTATTTCTTTATTCTTAAAATGAGGGTTTGTGGGAATACACCCAAAACTAAAGAGCTGGCTGTTTCTAGGAAATAGTGACCACAAAATGTCCAATCACAAGATAGAAATCCTTTCTGATCAATTTTATTTCAATAGTTTCACTGGCTCAGAAAGTATTTAAGTCCAATTTATATGTAATTTATGTGCATAGACCAAGATTATGGAAACGTTAAAATGAGAATAAGTATATCATCTAGTCTTCATACATCAGATTGGCATTCAACAGATATTGTTGAGACCCAACTATGTGTCAACACTTTTCAGTGTAATTTCAATCAATTATCTGATCGACCCTCAGAAATAGACATTATGTGTATTTGACAGACAATGGGATGGAGAAACTTGAACAAGTTAGATGATTTCCCAAGAACTGCATTTAATTTGGTCATCTGCTCTAAAAGCAGTGATGTTCCACTACAGGCATACCTCCTTTTAGTGTACGTCACTTTATTCTGCTTTGCAGATACTGTGTTTTCATTGACATCGGGGCAAGACCATCCACTAGAGAAAAGATTTCACCTTACTAAAGGCTCAGATGATGGCTAGCATTTTTTAGCAATAACATATTTTTTAATTAAGGTATGTACATTGTTTTTCAAAAAAACAATGCTATCACGCACTTAACAGACTATAGTATATTGTAAACATCACTTTTATGTGCACTGGGAAACCAAAAATTATTGTGTGACTCGCTTTATTACAGCGGTCTGGAACCAAACCCACAATATCTCTGAGGTATGCCTGTATTCCAAATATATTTCCCCCTCAAAATTGAATACATAAAAGCTAACATTTTTACAAAGTGTTTTCTCACACATTATCACCAGTGGTCCTGTTTAGTTTGATTCATGCCCAGCACAATCAAGAGACATGTGTATAATAAAGTGGAAAATTCCTGATTTTCCACCCTCTCAGAAGCAGATTCTGAAACCAGGATTTGAGTGCGCATGGTTTATTTGGGAGGTGACCCCGGGAAGTTGTAGTGGAAAAACCAAGAAGTGGGACAGAAAGGAAAGAAATACTGTAAAACTAAGGTACCACGGTGATTTAATCCTGCTGCGGGATTCTAGGATACTGTAGGACATGAGCCTCAGAATGCGAGTCTACCTAATATTAAATGCGGAAGAAGACAAGCATCCAGTGCTTAATGTGTAGTAGGTATTGCACAGGAATAAATGAATGGCTGGCTGGGTAGATACATACCTGTAAAAGGAATGCAGAGGAAGACTTTGGCTCAAGACACAGCATCTGTGGTCATGAACCCAGTGGCTGCCAAGAGTTAAAGAAGGCAGGCTGGAACCAGGCTACAAGGAGCCCAATATGCCAAGGAGTTTGGACTTTGTTCTCAGAGCCATAGACAGCAAAGCAGGGTATCGCAAGTTTTGTTTTTTTTAAAGATAACCTGGCCATGCCTAATTCATGTTCAGAATTATCACACAATTGCACAGAATTATCATTGAGATAATGAGCCATAGTATAGTTTAATTGGCAGCGTTTTTTCTTTCATAATGCACATAATAGAAGCGTGCTTATAATCCTTGGCATCTCAGATTTGATAAAAACAAATACAAAATTAAAAATCAAAATACCAAAGCAGTAAATAATTTTAGAAAGATCATCACCTTGCTCTTTAAGTATTCTCTTTGCTTTGTTTCTGAGCACCATATGTATTAGTTATCTATTGCTATTCAACAAAATAGCCCCCAAATTAGTGGCTTAAAACAATATTTGTTATCTCGCACAGTTTCTGTGAGCCAGGAATTCAGGAGCAGTTTAGCTGTATGAGGCTTAGGGTTTTTCACAAGGTTGTGGTCAAGTTGTTGGCCAGTACTGGAAGATCTGCCTCTAAGATGGTACACTCACATGGCAGTGGGCAGGAGGCCTCAGTTCCTCATCTTGTAGACCTCTCTATAGGGCTGCATCGGTGTCCTCATGACATGTCAGCTGACTTCCCACATACAAGAATTCCAGGACGGAGAGAACAGGGAGAAGGTGCAATGATTTCTATGTCCTAATCGCAGAAGTTATCCTCCATCACTCTCACCGTATTCACTTTGTTAGAAACCAGTCACTAAGTACAGCCCCACATAAGGGGAGGAGGATTAAGCATTATTATTTTTTTAATTTTATTTTTTTTATTACAGTTGGCATTCAATATTATATTAGTTTCAGCTGTACAGCAGAGTGGGTAGACATTTGTGTAACTTACAGAGTGATCCCTCCAACAAGCCTAGTACCCACCTGGCACCATACCTAGTTATGACAATATTATTGATCATATTCTCTGTGTTGTACTTTACATCCCTGTGACTATTTCATAGTTGCCAATTTGTACTCCTTAATCCCTTCACCTTTTTACACTCAGCTTCTCAACCACCTTCCCATCTGGCAAGCATCAGTTTGTTAGAGTCCACATATAAATAAGATCGTATGGTATTTGCCCTCTGTCTGACTTATTTCACTTAATATAATAACTTCCAGGCCTGTCCATGTTGTCGCAAATGGTAAGATTTCATTCTTTTTATGGCCGAGTAATATTCCATTATATATATATATATACCACATCTTCTTTATCCAGTCATCCGTTGAAGGACACTTAGGTTGCTTCCATAGCTTGGCTATTGTAAATAATGCTGCGATAAATATAGGGGCGCATATATATTTTCAAATTAGTGTTTTGGATTTCTTTGGATACATACCCAGAAGTGGAATTGCTGAGTCATAAGGTAGTTTTATTTTTGATCTTTTGAAAGAAGGAATATCAAAGGATTGGGGGGCATATTTTAAAACCAACACACTGCACATGCTTATTTTCCTTCTCCCACACTGATCACTCCTTTCTCAACCTCTTTTACTAGCCTCCACTGCCACAGGGAACAGTCTCTGACCCTATATTCTTCCTTATCTATAGCCTCTCCCGTTGACCTTTATAGTCCTAGTGCTTTCAATGCATCTAGATGTAGGTAAATTCAAAATACAAATCTCCAGCCCCAGGCTCTCTCTGCTGAATTCTTGACCTATCCATTAGGATGTCTCCCTGAGCTTAAGACATCTAAAACTGAATTCTTGATCAGCTGTCCAGAACTCGCTTCACCCGCTGCCTCGCCTCTTCTCCCTATTCCCAGAAGGAACAGCATCCAAGCTGGTTCAAGCCAAAAACCTCAGCATCATTCTTGACAACTTCCTCTTCCTCCCCACTTATATTCCATCTGACACTAAGTCCTGTTATGAATCATGTCTCAAACCTGTCTGCCTTCCCTTCTGCCTCCACCACCCAACCACATCACCATCACGTCTCACCTGAACCCCTACAATGGCTTCCCTTTGTTTCTTCTTTTGCTCCCTCAGTCCACATCACAAAGTATTCTCCTTAAAATTTAAATCAGATCATGCCAGGCCCCTCTGTAAAACCTTTCAGTGACTTTCCATTGGATTAAGAATAAAATCCATTCTGTTTAGAATGGCACGAAAGGGGACCTGCTTGATCTAGTCTTTGCTCATTTCTCTTACTCCATTTTATATTGTTCTCCCCCACGTTCACTATGAATGAATGAATGGAATGGAAAGTAAATGTAGCCATCTTGATAACACTGGCTTTGTTTTGACTACCTTCCCCTATTGATGTTCCCTTCACCTCATAAATAAAACCACTTGCACTCAAATCTTTGTCTCATGGTCTGCTTCAGGGAGGAACACAAGCTAACACAGTCCTCATCCCCAGTTTTCACCAATAAGTCCTGAGCTTAGAAGATAAGTGAGAGAAATAGAGGAAGCAATGAAAAGTTCTGAGTTTTGCTAACTTTTGCCCTACCACTCCTGGCATGGGAAATCTGAAGAGACATCAATATACGGTGGGACCTGAGAGCTTGGTAACCTATACGACCAGGAAGGTGAGATGCTTCGGGGTATCCCTAGACCTGTTAGACTTGGACTGTATATCTTGAAGATGGATGAGAACCCAGAATTAATCTTAACTGGTTAGGTACAATGGACTTGTGATACTGGGAGCTATGATGAAAACAACACAAAAATCAAAAACAAAAAAAGAACCCTCATAGTTGGACCTTGTTATACCAATTTAGAAAAAAAAAAATAAATTACTTCATTTGTTTGGCAACATTTAAACGGATTTAAATATCAGTTAAAGAAATTTTAACTTCTCAATTTGTCTTGGAGAATATCATGAAGTTTCCTGGAACCTGACCATAAGCAAGCATACTAAGAATTTTGGCACAGTATATTTTTGCAAAATATAAGGAATCCCGTGAAGAAATACTACACTACTTCCACAATCCCTGGAATATTTTTAAATTAACTTCAGCTGTGGAGATGGTGATCTTCTGATTAATTTGATCAGTGTAGACAGCAAGCTGTATCATGCATTAAAGAAACTGGGCAATTCAGCATTTAAGCTCAGACTCCACAGCTCAAGGACTCCTTTCCGCAGATACCTGCTCACCTACATTAATACTTTCCTGCCTCCGGACCGAGCTTCCTGGGCCTTTTATGTGCCAGACATTGTTTAAGAAGAGAGATATGAGTAAGTGAGTGAGAGTGAGCAGTCTGGCCTCCCAAGATGGCAGATTGTTTCAGTCCAAGATCAGGAATTCCCTTTCTAGGTTCAAAAACTCCTTTTGATTGATGACCCCAAGTTTATCAGGTTCTATGGGGTTGGGTCAATCCAGCCAAATATATAAAAACTCATTATACTCAGACATCTATTAAATTCTGATGATTGATACTGTGCCATAACCATGCATCCTTGATATCCCAGAATGCAGTGGTCGTATTTTGTACATTTAAATTACATACTCCACTAAGTATGGAACAAAATGCAATTCATATTGATAGCTTTGCGAGCTTTTTTTGTATGAATGGATTCACATATAAGGAAAAAATTATGTGTCCTAGACTTTAGGAAAGGAAATGGTTCTCACAGTAGGCTAACTTCTGCATCAGAGCATCTCAAAATCCCAGTGGGTAAAAGTTTGTTTCTTTGCCTGCCTCAGAGCCCAAGGTATATTTGAGAGTCTGCTGCATGCCTTCATGTGTGACCAGGCTTCATCCACCTTGAGAGGCGCCATCTTCCTCCAGGCTCACAGAGTCCTCTTTATTCAATGGGTTGATGGAAAAGGAGCACATCGAGGATCCCATGGGAGCCTTCGTGAGCAGGCGTGGAGGTACTCTACCTACATTCCATTGGCCAAAATGAGTCACGTGGCCCCACCTAACTGGCAGGCTGGCTAGGAAGCAGTAGCATAGCTTTGTGCCCAGAGACACAGAAATGGATTTGATGAGCATTTAACATTCTCTTCCATGCTCATTAATTTGCAACATATGAAATTGTGGATATTTGGCCATTTTTAACTTAAAAAATGGCAGTTTCACATAGTTTAGCCGAATAGTTATGCCCCTTGTCCAGAATACTCACAACCAGATAGTAAAGTAAAAGAATAATTGCATTAGTGATGGGAAAGTTGGTCAGTGGGGATGGAATCAGAGCAAAGGTAGAAGGCGAGGCTGCTGGGAAAGTAATCTGAGGCATTTGCTAACATTATCATGAAATATCATGCAAGAACTATGTAGAAACTAAAAGTTAAAGCTTTTTTTAGCAGTTTTTAAAAGATTTTATAAGCTAATGTGCTCTGCTATTGTCAATATCATGCTTGCCTGTGCTGGATTCTTTTCTTCCCCTCAATAATATTGTTTCAACTTAAACAGAAACATTTAATAACTAATTTTCTTTTTATGCATAATTTTGTACATGTGCATTTAAAAAACTGACAAGCATAGAGTGGAGCTGGATTTTTGATGTAATAAATCAATTTCCTGTGGCATCTATAAATCAGCAAGTAATTATGAGCAATTCTATCCACTAGTAACTTCCCACTTTAATTTTCCATGTTCATGACCAGATGTGGAATTGGATGATCAAACCAATAAAATCCCATTGCGACTGTGTCTTTGAAGCTATCTCTCAAAACTGGGTGAACACATGAAGGCACCCCATTAATTAAAAGGCACGTTGCTTACATGGTTCTCTTGACAGTTTTTCCTTCAGTGTTGTTTCGAGCTGCTTGGTCCTCTTTAGAAAATATGCACAGAACGTGTTGCTGTAATCACAGAGGAGCTAGAGGCCAAACTGGTGTTTTCTGATTTGTGTACTCGCCCAAACATCAGAATCCATTTATAGTTCCTAATCATGAATTCATTCCTAACTGTTATTTTCATTTTTTAAACAGATGTGAGTAAGGCTAGATTTAATAACAAATTTCTGATATCTTCTAACAGAGCTGGAGGATGGATCCGTGACTGGGGAAGGCATTCCTTACCGTGAATAAGAAACCTTACTTTATTAACAAGTTTGTCATGGCCCAAGTGTTAGTCATTAACGTTTTGGAGCGTTTTGCAGTGATGCTTTGGACCATGTCAAAAATGATGACTTGGGAGAAATTAATACACCTCAGATTTCTCAGTTTTACCTTTTCACCTACAGGCGAGCATATGAAAGCAATAAAACTCGAGAAAGAGGATGTCTCTGGAGAGTAGTGGTAATGTGGAAAGAGTATATGAATTTCATCGTCTGGTAACTTTCTCCTGTTAGTTAATCCCAGACAGTATTCTGCATAATCAAAAGTAATTGACTTTGACCAGTACATATTAAATGGGTTTGGCCACCTGTGCAAGGGACCCTGGGCCTTTTCACCAGAGTTTCTAATTAGACTTTTTGAAAAATCATATTTCAACAAATTTCCATCAGTTTGTGGTGATTTCACATCTAACAGTTTTACTGATCTTGTTTGAGCTTATTAAGTTCACCATAGTTCTATGGAGGCTGTTTTGTGTTTTGCAAAACCCCTGATATTTCCAACTGCTTGAAATCCCTCCTTAACTCTCCAGAGCTCTCAGGGTGGACAGAATGTTTCATGTGGACTCAGGCTTTTTCTTTCAGCCCCCTGCTTATCTCCCTGTTCCTTTTCCATCCCACTCTCCTCTCTGCTCCCCTCCTCCAAACAGGGGAGCTTTCTGTGCTTGTGTTCACAAGACACAAACTCACAGCGTTAGTGGCTCCACCGTTGGCAGGGGCCTGGAACACCTTCCCCACTAAACAGACCTGGGTAAGTTATACCAGTCACCAGAATTCGTGTCAGGCCCCATTTCCTGGAGAAAACCCCTCACCCACCCACACCAACCTAACAACTCCAGTATCTTCCCCTAGTTCCTGAGATCTTATCCTTTTGGCGGGAGTCATCATGTTGTAGGATAATTATCTGTTCACTTACCCGTCTTCAGCCATAGACTGCAAGTTCTTTGTGGGCAGGGGCTGTCCTCATATACCTCAAGAGTCTCAGTGCCTAGTACAGTGCCTGACATGTGTAGGTGCCTAATGCATTTTGGGTGAACAAATGGATAGATGGATAAATGAAGTATAGCAGAGGAAAAATTATTTTCCCTCTCTACCTTCTAGGTTCTTGACTGAGATGCCTCCACCCCCAATAAAAGACAGATTGGCAGGAGAAAAACAATCAGAAGTTTAATAACATGTATCCCCACTGTATACATGGGAGAGACCCAGGAAAGCTGAGTAACTCCCCAAAATGGCCCAAGCTAAATGCCTCCAGCTAAAGATGCAGATGTGGCATGTGGAGGAGGGGAGCCAGTTTGGGGAGGTGATCAGGCAAAGCACTGTAGACAAGGGTAAGATTGTTATGCAGATTTAAGTCCTCACCTTCGCCATTGATGAGAGTTTCTAGAGATTTAAAGTCATTCCTCTTTCAGGTACAAAGAGGGAGGCACCCTTACAAATGGAGATGCCCCCTAGAATTGTAAATGTTACACAAATATTACAAAAGGGTAAGTTCTACTCAGTTTTTAGAGCTTCTCTTCTGTCTGCTGTCAATAATCAGCCCAAAGAGGGATACTTTGGAGTGGCAAATTCTGCTCTCCTTTAATAGTTCTTTGTGTTCCCCTCTGACTTCTAATACCAGTGAAAAGTCACCAGTCATTCTTGGCCCTAGTTTCTTCACGTGTAAAATGATAGGTTAGAACTGGATGCTATCTATGGTTACTTTCCTTTACGTGAAATTCTACGACAGTCTCCCCTCACAGTGAAAATTGATTCCTACTTACGTTAAAAAGTCAAGTCCCATGGAAACTGGCAGCCATGAGACCTCCAACACCTGGGGGTGGGGTGTAATTGACCAAGGGCCCCAACCACTCTGCCCTTGGAAACCCATCTCCACATTTCAGTGCTTCCCACAGGCTGCTTTTGGCCAAGTGAGTCAGGGATACTATGGCAGGACCTTTTGTGGGAAATACTGCTCTCCTCTGAAGGTAAACTTTGGCTCTTAGACTCCCTCCCCCTCAGCTTGGGCAGACCGTCCTTCGACTGCACAGCAGCCTTGGGTGCCCCTCCCAACCTCCTTTCCCCATCTCCTCCAGGATCAGACTTATGGGGGACCCAGTGGCTCTCCCAACCTTGCCCAGTTCCCTGCCCATTTTCTCTCCAGGTGTTTCCCCTCATAAAATCCTTGCATGTTTAAGGATTCCATCTTGACTTCTGCTTCTTGGAGGACTCAGACTAACACAGAAACCTAGTTCGAACTGTAATGCAGTTAACTGATTATGAGTCAATGGCAATTTTCAACTTTATAGCTCATTCAACATATCTAATAATAATATTAATCCTAGTACTAGTGAAAGTAATCAATTAGGGAGCATTTTCTATGTTAGTCACTGTTCCAAGCATTTACATATGTTAAATAATTTAATTATCACAAAACCCATTGTCCCAACCACCATATTATACAGCCTCTTGACATCAGAGTTGATCTGGCTCTTTCTAGAAATACTCTGCATTTGGCTTTCCTAACGTCGTACTAACCTGGTGTTCCTTTTACCTTTCTGAGCATCACCCAGGTCTCTTTTTTTGGACCTTCCTCCTCCTTGACCCACCTCTCACGTGCTAATTTCCTCGGGGCTCTGCTCTAAGCCTTCCTTTCCATACACTACATCTGTTCCCATAGATTCAGTGACCAACTACATGCAAATGTCTCCCAAATCTCATCCTGCTTCCTGGACTTCTTGCCCAAATATCCAACTTCCTACTCAACATTTCTCCTTGGCTGTCTGTCTGATGAGCCCTCAAAATCAGCATTTCCCACAGAGCGCTTGTCATTTATTCTCTAACATGTTCCTCCCTCCATATTCCTCATTCCAAAAATGTAATACTGCTGTCTCCCTGCTAATACATCCCCCTCACACTCCACATCCAATTCTCCAGAATAGGATCTCCATGATGGCAGAGATATTATGTCCCTCTTGGTTGCTGCTGAACTTTGGAGCCTAACCCAGTTCCTGATACATTACAGATACTCAATAAATGCTTGTTGAATGAATGAATGAATGAATGACACTAATTCATTACCAAGTCTTTTGAATCTACCTTGATTCTATCCACTTCTCCCCACCTCCACTGCTACAGCTCTAGTCCAAGCCACCAAAATCTTTCTTCTGAGCCGACTGTTTTCATTCTGCCTCCCTCCAGTCCATTTTCCAGACTTCTGTCATGATAATATTTTTCTAAAGGGAAATCTTCTCAAATAACCTCCCTCCTAAAACCCTGCAGTGCTGTCCTATTGCGATTAGGATATGAAGTCCCATAGCCCTAACTTGACTCACAAGATCCTCCACGATGTAGCCTGTGCCCACCTTCTGAGGCTCATCTCCCTCCCTTTGTTCAATCTTCTGGACTTCTATCTGTTCCCCAAGCACAAGCATGGTGTCTCTTACCTGTTAGCCTGCACTCATTCTATTACCTCTGCCTGTAATATTCTGCCCTTCATTCTATATGGTTGACCGCTATTCATCTTCAGTCTCATTTAAAGTTTGCACCCTCAGAGAAAACACCTGGATCCCTTTGAACAGATTATGTTTCTTTGCTTTAAGCTTCTATAGCCAACTGAATATGTTTAGTATATCTCTTGCTCTCACCTTTTTGTCTAAAAGCTCATTACCAGGAACTCTGACTGCCATGTTTATCTTTGTGTCCCCACTACCTAGCACAGTGCTCCATCTATCAACGCCCTACTGAGGATTAAGCTGGGGGCTTTTGGCAGCAGGAAATAAGTAAGATCCTTCTTATTGCAGTTGGTGAGCGTACTGATTGCAAACCTGCAGTCAAGAAGTTGGCAGGTCATCTCCAAGGTTTTGTTGATAGGTTGAAATTAATTAAATGAATCCCATATTCCTTATAAAAATGTGGAATTAAAGTCCCATAGGCAGAATTTCTCTCATAGCTTTTCTATTTATCATGGTTTCTTTTTAAATGCAACTCATATGTCACCTCCCCTGTGACACCTTCATTCGCTTTCCCAGGCAAACTTAGTTCCTCCCACCACTCTGCTCCCCAAACATTAGCTCTGTGTTGTTAAAGGAAGAGGAAACACATGTGGGCATGTCATCGAGGTTTATTACAGGCATGTATGGTCAGGAAACAGGCTCGCTGAGGACCTAGGTGGGAGAGATTTTTGCAACATGAGGTAAATTTACATTACCTAATTCACCAAGGTGTAGGGATAGCTGTGTTTACTAATTTCAATCTTTGCATTAAATCTGAAGGACAGCAAGACAAATAACCCAATTATAAATGGGCAAAGGACCTAAATAGACCTTTCTCCAAAGAAGGTCTACAAACAGGCAATAAAACAGATGAAAAGATGCTCAACATCCTTAGCCAATAGGGGAATACAAATCAGAACCACAGCAAGATACCACTTCTCACCCACTAGAATGGCTGTAATTAAAAAATTGACTATAACAAGTGCCGATAAGAATGTAGAGAAATTGGAACCTTCATACATCTCTGGTGGGAATGTAAAATGATGTCGCCATCTTGGAAAACAGTTTAGCAGTTCTTCAAAAAGTTAAACATATGGTTATTATATGACCCAGCAGTTCTACTCCTAGGTATAATCCCAAAAGAAATAGAACCATATGTCCACACAAAAACTTGTACACAGTGGTTCATAGCAACAGCATTCATAATAACCAGAAAGTAAAAACAATCAAATTTCCATCAACTAATAAAGGGATAAACAAAATGTAGTCCGTCCACAGAATGGAATATGATTCTGCAATAGAAAGGAAGTAGTGATGCATGCCACGGTATGCATCAACATTAGAAATGTGCTCAGTGAAAGAAGCCAGACACAAAAGGACCACACAGTGTAAGATTACATCTATGCAAAATGGCAGAATAGGCAAATGCAGAGACAAAAAGTAGATTCATGGTAGCCAAAGGATGGAGGGGAGAGGAGAAGCAGACTAACCACTACCAAATATGAGGTTTCTCTTTGGAGTGATGGAAATGTTCTGGAATTAGATAGTGGTGATGGTTGCATAACACGGTGAATATACTAAAACCCACAGAAGTGTACACTTTTAAATGGTTATATCTCAATGTTTAAAATGCTAAAGAATGATTCTTGAGTATATTGTTGTGTTTGGACTTGCACTTATTTACTCAACGTACTTCATGTTCAGTATCTGTGGTTTCTTGTTTGGACGTTGTTAGTTACGTGCAGACTGGATCAAGAATATTTCTTGTAGAATTGTTAGTAAGGTCCACATTAGATTAAGACAGCTGGCTGCATTATTTCTCAGTCACAACTCTTTCTGAGACCATCGTGATGCTACTTACTGTGCTGCTCTATGCTGTAATGTATCTGTTGACAGTAGACTGTGAACTTAAGAGAGCAAAGATCGTGTCATTTTTATCACTGTATGAAATATATAGCAAGCGCTCAATCGATGTTTCACTGTAATACAGTGGTACTTAACAGGGAACAGTTTTGCTCCCCAGGGAACATTTGGCAATGTCTAAAGACATTTTTGGTTGATAAAACTGGAAGGATGGGTGCTACTGGCGTCTGTAGGTACAGCCCAGAGATGCTGCTAAGTATCCTACAATGCACAGGAAAGCCTCTAACAACAAAGATTTACCTGGTAAAAATGTCAGTCGTGTAGAGCGACAGTCCATAATTTTGTGGTGTCAGGGACCAGTGCTCCTATGAGAATCTAATGCCTGATGGTCTGAGGTGGGGCTGAGGCAGTGATGCCAGCGCTGGGGAGCGGCTGCAAATCCAGATGAAGCTTTGCTCTCTTGCCTGCTGCTCACCTCCTGCTGTGTGGCCTGGTTCCTGACAGGACATGGATGGGTACCGGTCTGCGGCCCAGGGATTGGAGACCTCTGATGTTGTGGTTGTAGAGATTCAAAAATCCAATCAGAGGTTGAGTGAATAACTTATAAATCCCCAAAATTAATTCCCTTAGAGGATGAAAGAATGACCCTTTCAAGAAAAAGTAAAAAT
Organism: Eonycteris spelaea; assembly: GCA_003508835.1. Lineage (NCBI taxonomy): Eukaryota > Metazoa > Chordata > Mammalia > Chiroptera > Pteropodidae > Eonycteris > Eonycteris spelaea. The sequence continues at coordinate 64,413 of PUFA01000219.1, forward strand.
CATCCTTACATTTGGTGTTCTTGGTTAATGAAATGTCATGGACCGTGTCTTTGATGTTCATAACTGATTAACCAAGTCGGTGGGAGGGGCAGACCACGAGGGAAAACTGCAAGGCTGTTTAACCTCCCAACCTTGACTAAGATGTTATTAACTTGCACAAACTTCAGTCCTGCAGCAGATAGCACGTGGTAAAATGTGCATTCCTTGTCTGTCAAAGAGCCCAGGAAACATTTTACAGTGTATTTATATGTATGTGAACACAACCCCAGCCCTCCATAGAATATACAACTCAAGTCTTTTCCTCCAGAATCTGGTAGCAGCTGTGTCCATACTTGGCCGGTAAGTAGGTCCACATCCTGTAAGCTTCACCCATGGCCCAGCATAGTCAGGGGCACTTGGTGGCAGGGCTGGATATTGGGGTGAGCAAGCTACATACAGTCCACAGGCCAAGGCTGGGTGGGCCTCTGTTTTCACAGGGCTCATGAGCTAAGTAAGAATGCTTTCTACCTTTTTAAATGGTTTAAGCTAAATCAAAAGAAGAATAGCATCGCATGATGCATGAAAAGTATATTCAGTTCAAATTTCTGTCTCTATAAAAAGGGTTTTCTTGAACACAGCCATGCCCATCTGCTACTATTGCCTGCAGCTGCTTCTGCAAACGGACAGAAACTGTATGGGCTACAAAGCATAAAATATTTACCACCTGACTCTTTCTGGAAAAAGTTGACCAACTTCGGCTCCACAGTTAGAGAGTTCAGCAAATTGTCATTCTAGATGGCAGTGAGAAATGAGAAGGCGCCCTGAGCTGGAGTCCCCGTCACCAGCTCTGCAGGGGAAGGGGTGGGCTCCCTTCATTGGATTGGAGCTTACTCATCTGTAGCATCCTTCACCGAAGGATGCTAGACCCGTTCCAGCTCTTACCTGTCTATAGTTCGCTCACTGGTCTCCAGGTGGCCACTGGGGTGAAAGTGCAATGTTCTTGTCGGGGACAACGCTACAGGGCCAGGGAGTCACATTACCACACTCAGCACTGGAAAAGACACAGACCCGGAATGACCTCAGTGTCTGCACAGAGCACACTTCAAAACTGGTGCTCTGTGAGGTTCAGAAACATAAAGTTTTGGCCACAATCATGTGCGTTTATTTTATAGATTCTATAACCCAATTCTTTTAACACTGGGGAAAGAAGAAAATGGGTGACAATAATTATTGGAAAAGGCTGGCATGAAATGGGAGTACAGACTGGCCACCCAAAATTCAGATTTTCAAAATCGAATTTAGTGTTTATGGCAGGTTTGTTGAAATTAACCGGGTCATGTCATCTCTGCTGCACACTTAGTAGCGGGGAAGGGTCTCTGTTATCCTTTCTGTTTTCTCACTTCTAACATGTGGCTCTTTATCCACAGTCCAAGCGATCACGGGTTGTCGGCACCAGCACTCCAGCCTGGAGTCTGTCGCTATGGAAGCAAAATGGCCTGCTGCTATGGCTGGAGAAGAAGCAGCAATGGAGTCTGTGAAGGTAATTTTGTAAAAACTCAGACCACCCTGTGTTCAAGAACCAGGCCAGGCACTTTAGGGTTTTATCTGTGACACCATAAGCTGTCACCAAAGCCAGTGGGTTTCCCAGCAGAGGGACGTGGATAACCACCAACATCTGGGTTACCTATGAGACCTCTTCTCTTCCAAAACATTGCCGACCAGCACCCTAGACATGATTCGTTTTTTTGTTTTTGTTTTTTGTTTTTTTGACCTGATTCGTTTTAGGAGACTTACCTTGCCACTTATGTCTGTTGCTGTCTTAGCGACTATGACTATGTCGTTTGTTACCGTTTCTGTTTTAATCTGGAGAAACCAAGTTGGGCAAAAATATAGGCCAACAAATACCTCCTTCTGATGATCATTTTTTTCCAACTGATTTCTAATAATAAAATCATTTTGCAATTATGAACCTACCAGTAGGTTTTTAGTCACAAACATGAAAGTAAGCACATTTACTTTATAATTTGATGATAATTGAAAGTCTGTTATGGGAGTTTCTGGATGGTTTCAAGGGATGCGTGCATATATGCAAAGATTTTAAGTATTTTTTGGATTCTTTTGTACAAATATCACACTAAGGAATCACACTTTGCCTTGGACATCGTTTCTCAGACAGTGTGTCAGGGACTCAGAGAGTCCTTGGATAATTTCAGGAGGGCTGGGGAGGACAGGGATTTGGGTAGAGTTTTGTGGTGTTTTGTTTTTTTATATGACTTTCTTTAATTACCAAAACTCACAGTGTAGACGAATCGAATCCACATTTAGTTCTCCTGACGGACTGTCTGAGATGGGACACACTCCTTCAGTGTAGGAATCTGGTCTCACTGCTCCTGTGTCCCTAGGTCACATATATCTGAACCTCAATATCTTATCTGTTGAATGGGATAAACACACGATGGCGTGTCCTATACATTTTAGGTGCTGGTGTGCATCGCATTAGATCCTAAAATGTAAAGCACAGAAATATCAGCTATTGTTAAGAATAACAATGCAACCTTCTTTTTGCTGGTTTGTCCCTGCCCCAAACTTCTCTGTCTGTTTCAATAATATCTGCATAGCCCACAGGTGAGGGCAGAACTTGATAATATGCAAAATCCACGAAACATTGGAAGACATTGATATAGCTGCTACATGCTCAATATTATACAAACCTTCTACTGTCGCAGTTTCCTTGTGACAAGATCACGGGAGTGTGAAGATACTTGGAAAAAGATCTGCAGGTCAACATTACCCACCTAGATAAAGCAAGTTAGACATCCCCCCCCTAGGACTTTGTCAATTGGAAGGGTAGCTTTTCTCACTGATAGTGTCATGATCAAGGGCATTGTCTTGAGAACTAAAATGACGTGGGTGACCTTGGACAAGGGTAGGTAAGCTCACCGAGGCTCCATTCCCTCCTCTGTGACATGGAAAGGATAATATCTACTTTAGAGGGTAAGGGGGGTAAGTGTTAAGGGTCCAGCACACAAAGGAAATACCTCATAAAGTCCCCTTGATTCAGAAAGGGCCAGTAACTCTCGTCACAGACTTCTGACAGAGCACCAGATGATGGTGGAGGTAAGTGCTAGGGGAAGTAAGTGTTGCTTTATTCTTTTTCTAGACACAACATAACACATCTTTCTTTGAAGTCAGTGAGGTGGAAAGGGGCATAAGCCACGTGGGACGCATGATTTGGAAACTCCGTTACAGTCACACGAACCTCAGCACCTACTGCCATAAAACTTGCATGTCTCTGGTGAATAAATGAGGGTGAACCCTGGCTTTCCGGAAGGGCTATTCTGTAACTAGATCCGAGCAGTTTGGCTGGTAATCACGCAGACAGTCACATTCTCAATGCTTCTGGGGACGATATAATGCCATAGGCACGAAAGAATTTAAAGTGAGGTGTTAAGAGAGCAAATGCAGAGGGTTCAAGCAAAGTGCTCGCTGTGCCAGGTTCGGCGAGCCGAAGGGCTTATTAGCAACGACTGCGCAGGTCAAATGTTCCGGTTAATACCATGATTTTTTATATCTAAATCTGTGTCGTGTTTATCCAATTTGCATGATCTTTCTTGATGACAAAGTCAATGCCCCTGGAAACACCAAACAGCCGGGTGGGTTAGTCCCTTGCCAGGTCTCTGATTCCTAAGCAACCACAGTGTAGGCTGCCATGGAGGGGAAAGAATGCACGTACACCTGCCTGACAAAGCTGAGTCGGACCCCAGCATGTGAGGCCAAGTCCACCCAGGCCATCCAACAGTCCCCGTCTATTCCCACCTTCATCCTCCAAGGCCTTGCCTCTATGCCCAGAGCTTTCTAGATCTTGGGCCTCTGCCCAGCCTAAATATAAACTTCCAGTCAGGGTCTGCCAACTCAGTGTCATTAACCTTCAATGCATGTCACTTGAGCTGGGTAGGATAAGAGTTGTCTGCAAACAAATCACTAATGAAAAGCTGCAGATGGAGGAGTTCCGGGGAGAACTGAAAGACAAGAGAGCTTTACTTTCTCTAAAGCACATTTGAATCTCAGGCCATTTTAGACACACTGAATGCCCCTGTGCTGTGGATTGGCTGCTCAAATTTCAGATCCAAAGTGACTGTAAATTGAAAATATCTTTCTGGAGCTTTAACCTTAGAACAGCAAGGACACTGTTCACCATTTCTGCTGTATTCTATTTGGCATTTATCCTGGGCCTTCCTTCCACGTTGAAAATAACTTCCCAGGGAGCAATCAGAGGTCGTCAGGGCTTAAAAAAATAAAAGATTTATTTTTCTAACATCTGAACTTCAAGCTGAATCTCCAAGCACGTATCCATAACAAAATACACACTGGAAATCAAATTCTGTCTCTTTTTTCTCCAAAAATTGGAAGGATTTTTTCCCATTAACTTCTCACTTATGATTTATTCAGAGTCAATGTTTCCCTATTAAAAGTTCTACACCTATGACTTTATTGACTGTTCAAAATTGATTGAGTATATAGCATGTTCACAAACACTATTAAATGCAGGAAAAACGAAGAGGAACATTTAAGTCTCTGTTCTGAAGGCATTTAAAATCAGGTGGTTGTGGATGGAAGCCAGATATGTGTCTGATTATTTAATAAGCTGGACACTGGTCAGTTTCACAGGGGAAGCCCGCCCGAAGCTTCATGGTGCTCTCTAAGCTGAGCGGAAGTTCACATGTGGCTGGAGAAATCTGTGAAGGCTTCTGGGAAGGGGGGCTACGCAAAGTAGTCCCTAAAGGGTCTGGAGGGTAGTAACCATTGCAGAGAGGGGGCGGGGTACCCCAGGTGGGGTAACAATAGATAGGAAGAGGCAGAAAGCAAAGGGTAGACCTAGAGAATGGCAGGCCATCTACTTTGACCACAGCGTTGCCTCCATGTAGGGAACAGAATAAATAAGGCTGCAAAAGAAGATGGAGGCCAGATCATGTTTGTGATGCCTGTACCTTATTCGAGAAGCAATAAAGATTATTTGATGATTTCTGTATAAGGCGTGGCATGATCAGAACTATGCTTTTGGAATATCGGTTTAGCGTCGTGTCCGACAGCAGATTTTCTAGGATCAGAACCCGCGAAGGGGATTCGTGTACAAATATTCTGTTGAGGATGCTTTCAGGAGAAATCTGTAAGGGCGTGAAGGATCTGGGCAAGGATGTGGTTTCAGGTGAAGGCTAACTTCACCTGATGTCACTGGGAGCTCTGCGGTGTTCATTGCACCAGAGTTTGTCCTGCCCAGAAACCAGGCTGTCAGTCACAGGCAGTGATGGAGGAAGAGTGGGGAGAAGGGGTGTGGTGTAACCTCCCAATATCTGTGGGCAAAGTGGTTCCCATTAACTAGATAAATATTTGTTCAATGAATGAACTGGTGGTAGGAACAGGGGTAGGATGTGGTAACTGATTGGTATGGGAACAAGAATAGAGATGTCTGAGATATTGCTTCCAGATAACTGGGAAACGAACGATGACATTAACAAAAACTAGGGTTGAATGGGAAGATGCTGGATCTTTAGGAACAGGCTTGCTCAGATGGACCTACTATGAGTCAGAGAATCAAGGGGCAGAAGTGAGCAGCATTCCAGGCAATTGCTGAGTCCTTCTTTCATACCACGGCCGTTTCCTGAGCTCTTACTGGTTCCAAAACCTGCGGATGGCCCTTGATTTCCTACATGCCTTCCCTTCTCTCTCTCATTCAATATTTTTTCTCTTTCTCCCCTTCTCTTTGGGCTTTCCATTTTCCTTTTTTTCTAGTACCTTTTCTCCCTATCTCCTCCCTATCACCTGGATGCAAATTTCCCATCATCTTTGCCTATTTTTTCTTGCCCCAAACCCAATCAGTTAAACATCCTCTGTTTTCTCCCACCACTTGATTCAGCAAACAAATATTTATTGAGTGCCTAATTTGTGTGTCAGGTGTCTGGATTCAGAAGTGAATAAAATGGAAAAGCAAATCCTGCCTTTGTCATGCCATCATATCTTCATCCCCATCCTCCTCATCATGCTTTTCTTCCCATCCTTAGGGCTAGAGGTAGCAAGCCTCACTATCTCCAATCTGTGAGTCCTTCACTTCTCCTGATAACATACAACTTTCAAAAGATTTTGATCATTCAAAAGAAAAATAGAGAAAATATGGAGAGAAAAAAGAGGCAAGTGACAGAAAGAAGAACAGGCTCTTAGTTAACATTTACCCCAGGAGTCTTTCGACTAGCACGGATATACTTCTTTTTTAACTCTTCTTGTTTTAGCAAAAACTGGTTGGCTGCGGCCTGGGAGGCTTTATTTCTTTCTTTGAATGCCACTGGAGGTGTGGCAAGGCTAAGTAATATGAAAATAAACTTGCACTTGTTGAGGTGGAACCCATGATGATGGGGTATGATCTAGTTTACAAGCAAAACACTTTCCAGTATCTTAAAGGTGAGAACAGATTAGAGAGGAAGCAGATCATCCATTTTTGTGTCATACAGAAGGCGGCTGGCTGAGTTTGACATGCGTACATTTCACTGTGCTAACTACTCCTGTTCTGTTATCTTCAAAATACCTTTTCTTCTTTTACAGCTACATGTGAACCTGGATGCAAGTTTGGGGAGTGTGTGGGACCAAACAAATGTAGATGCTTCCCAGGATACACCGGAAAAACCTGCAGTCAAGGTCAGTGAAACAGACCAGGGTCCTGGTACAAACCTACCTTGCGGAAGCATTTCAATCATTGCAGCGGGGTTTGTGACACAATATAGTGCTCAGGATGTCATAGACTTTAACTCGAAACTTCAAATGAAAATGGTTTCAATCTCTGCTAGAAAGATGTAGAAGTCTTTCCGATACTTTCTGTCAAGATGCCAGATAACAGATCTTTCTTTTCTCTAAACGAATATTTTATTGTGTTTTTAAGCTACTGAAGTAACGCATGTTTTCCACTCTAAGAATCCAACAGTGCAATAGGATATAAATTAACAGGTGAGAATGTCCACCCTCGTGCTTACTCCAGCCAGTAAAGTCTGTCCTGGACCCTCTGCAGGGCTCAGCGTTTCTGGTGGGCATCTTCTCATGTCAATGAAGACAGAGCTACCGCACGTTTTTCAAGATTGAGTCCTAACCCATAGTGTGAATGCTTTTATCATTTATGTAAAAATTACTTTATTTAACCACTATCATCTAAGTTGTCTCCAGTTATTTGCCATTGTAAACAATGCTATTCAGACATCATTCTATGTATATCCTTGCACCCTGAGTGGGTTTGTTCATAGGATAAATATCTACAGATGGGATTGTTGGGTAGGATGACTTGCATATTTTTATTGTAATTGACGTATTTTAAAAGGCAATTTGTGACTTTTGTCATAGGCTGTTTAGCGGAAGATGGTAAAGAGTTTATTGATAATATTGAGAACTGTGGTTTTCAATCTGGGCAGTTTTGACCCCTAGGAAGGGTTTTTAGATTAAAGACAGATTCCTGGTTAGATTTAAACTTCAGATAAACAACAAATAATTTTACAGAGTACACATGTTTCAAATATCGCATGGGATATGTGTATACTAAAAAGGTATTAGTCATTTATCTGAAATTCAAATTGAACTGAATATCCTGTTTGCTGAATCTCGGAACCTTACCCAAGGGGAAAGCTGAAGTTGTTTTGAAGGGGTTACTATTGGCGTCTAGTGGCTGGAGATGCTGCTAACCATCCTATAGTACACAGGGCAGCTCCCCCGCAACAGAGAATGATTTGACCCGAATGTCAACAATGCTGAGATTGAGAATCCCTGGCATGAAGAAACCTGTAACAATTAAGAACATGTTCCCAGTTCTTTAATGCAGTTGAGCAAAGAACAGCAAATCAAGTTCAACTGCCCTTAAGAAAAGTTGCCGTGGTTCTATAAGGAAGAATGGGGTTGCAGAGAAAGGCAGGCACCCACTCCACTCTGCCATGCCCAGCCCTTGCTGCCCAGCCCAGAGGTTAGCTGTGCACACTGAAACAGCCTTTCTTTGAGCTGCCAGTCCTGCAGCCTCAGAGAGGAATCTGAATCTCTTCTGTCCCACCAGCAGCATGCAGGCCACCACCCTAGGGTGCTTCCTAGAACCACGTCCAGCTGCTTGAGAGAGGTGCATTAAGAATCGTGGTCTCATAAGCAATCATTTAGCTGCATCCCTGACTTGGGGTTTCCTACCAGGAAACCTGTTTTTCCAAAATGTCTTAGATTCTGTACCAAGACACCTTCTAAGAGATTTGGAATAGAGAAGAAATTTTTCATGCTGGTTGTCAAGTCTCGGTAAAATATTAACATTAAGGGAATGGTCCAGTTGGCTCGAGTTTGGGACTGTCTGTCTCCCACCCGCAGCCTCCCTGGCCCAGGGCACCCTGATCAAAGGCCAGATATATCTGATCATGGTGACAGGTCTCAGCCCTCCACTGATGTCTTTCCCAAACATGCTTCTTCCAAGAGACCAGTGAGTCACCTCTGGGTTAGGGCCAAGTAGGGGATAATCCTGGATTTCTCATTCCTGTTCAATCCCCTTTTGAAGCGATTAGGATCCATTTGGAAGCTGGTAGGGATGGGCAATGGAGAAGGGCTTTCACACGTCCAGCTAGGGTGTCAGAGAAATCTGCATGTAAAATCTTTTTCAGAGGTGAAAGTAGCCACTTCCTTATTTTCAAGGATACACTTTGTCTGCTGCCATGCAGAATTTTTTTTGTCTTACGAGGAACATGCTTGTTTTTTCCTCTCCTTCTCTTCTTTGAGAGGTTCAGACATGAGGCACCCACATGACAGCTTTTCCTCTACCCAAGGCTTTTTTCTGTATCATTTTTCATCTTAATAAAAATGTTGTTTATTGTTAATATTTAGAAGTTTTTAGAAAACACTAAAAAACACAGAGAAGGAAGTCAGTCTCACAACCTGATTATTAGCATTTAGATCCTAGCCTCTCAGGCTTTTTTTTTTTTTTTCTGGGACTTTTTTTGTATAAATTTAGTTTGGAGGGGCCTCTCGCAATAACAACTGAGAGGTGGCTGTGCTGTTGACATCTGTCATAGGTTGCCTGGGATAGCATCAAAGGCAGTATTATCTAAATTGTGTATTTATAACTTTTTACTCAATCAGTCCACACACAGAATTGTGTATATATCAAAAATGTACAGTTCAATGAATTTTCAAAAACACCCATATTCCTGGTATTCAGATCAAGAAACAAAAACTTAACAGCCTGTCCCCTCACACTCTCATCTAGTCACTTGTCCCCAACCCCCAACAACCACAGATTAGTTGTCCCTGTGTTTTAATATGCACGTTGTATCCACCTTCTTCCACTCAATATCACGGTGGTGAGCTTCATCCACGGTCGCTTGTAGTCGCAGTATGCTCAGTCTCGTTGCTCCGTAGTTTTCCTTCTCGCGAGTATACAGGTCATTTATCCATCCTTCTGTTGGGAGTTTTCTGGTGAGCAATATCCATGTTTCTGTTGGGTAGACAGACGCCCAGGAGTGGAATTGCTAGGTCACGGGTGTATCTATATCTAGAGTTAGTAGGTCATGCCAGTTTTCCAAAAAGGTCTCGTTCCTGTTTACGTTCCCTCCAGCGGTGTAGCTCACTGAGCATCCTCACCAATCCTTTAATGAATGTCAGAGAAAAAGCGAGTCATCGCCCCATGTCCCCACTCTCACAGGTGGGGTCCAGGGAAGCCAACCCAGTTCCACATCTGGAGGTTTCTCGATTCAGTTCACCTTTCTCCATGTTCTCACTGCCCCTGCAGACGTGAACGAGTGCGGAGTGAAACCACGGCCTTGCCAACACAGGTGTGTGAACACTCATGGGACCTACAAGTGCTTTTGCCTCAGCGGCCACATGCTCATGCCAGATGCCACGTGTGCCAGTAAGTTTCAACAGCCAGGCTCCTCTCAGTCAACCTTTGAGGCTTGATGTTCGCCATTCGATGCTTGGGCAAAAGTTGACTTGAGTGATCAGAAACAAACAAACAAACAAACAAAGTCTAACATCCTCCCAGGCTAACACACCTTTGCTGCATCTTTAATTGTGGTAAAACACATGTAACGTGGAATTCACCGTGCTAACCATCTTAAAGTGTACAATTCAGTGGCATTTAATACATTTGTGATGTTTTACAACTGTCACCAGTAATTCCAGAACAGCTTCTTCACCCCAAAAAGAAACCTATGCCCATCAGCAGCCACACTCACCCCCCTCCGCATTGCCTCTGGGAACGACTCATCTGCTCTGTCTCTATAGATGTGGCTGTTCTGGACACTTTTTAAATAATAAGACAAACTAAAGAGAAAAATAAAGTTATATTTATACATATTCAGGGATGTATTGAGTTTCTTCAGGAAAATAAGCATGTTGAATAAAATCAGCATATCGTTTTAGGAAGGTTATAAACTTAAATTCTATCTTGACATGAATTCTTCCCATTGACTACCTTTCTCACGCCCCTTGCCCCACACTCAAAGATTAGTGACTCTTGTTGGAAATACATTGCGATTCACATTCCTGTAAAGAAAAGCTCTTCTGTGATAAAGAGAAACCCGTGCGCTGTAGGAGAGTGAGAGTCTATATCCATTCCTTTATTGATAAGGAGGGCTTTCAGGTCTTATGTTGCAGCCGAAAGGTAAACCCATCCTCCCTGCCTCCATCCCGTCCTCCTTCCCCTCTCCCCATCTCTCTTCTGCCCCGCTGCCCATGACAAGCCTGGAGCCTGTGCCTTCTGCCAGTTTCCTGTGGTTGCAAAAGTCTCACAGCCTTTCCAGCCCATCCTGGGCTTTCCCGTGGTTATAAAATCTTGGCTAATGCACAGCTTCCTACTCCCCTGGCTCGTCCCTGCACTGTCTGTCCTTGGCGAAGTGCCCTAACATCACAGGTCATCTAGATGCTTCATTAGCAAGGAAGCTGTAGAGATGTAGCAGGCATTCTAAGAGTCATTTTTTTAAAAAAAACCTTACCGTTATAAATTAAACAGAAACCCACAAGAGACAAATCCATAGCTTAACAAATTGTAAAAGGTGAGCACCCATGTAACCACTACCAAATGGATCTTGGCCAGAACTCCCCTCCCCCGTGGGAACCAACATTCAGGTTTTTATAGTAATCACTTAACATTTTTGAAAAGATATATGCTAATGGATGTTCCTGAAACATTTCTTGAAAGCCTAGTCAGTGCCAAAAAAGATATCTTTCCTCCAGTGGAAAGATAGAATTAGGTACATTTTGAAAATTAATTCTAAAAGAAGACAACGAACGAGAAGGAAGAATAAACTACAAATATAAGCATCGGTAGATATTGTTACCTTACCTTGGCCTGGGTATCTAGCCCTGTGCCCTCTTTGTCTATTTCTATATACATAGTGTTGCTCATGCCTCCCTGTTTATTTATAGCTCAGTGTCCAGCTAGCCTTGGACCTCTCTCCTGGAGGCTGATCATATTTCACCTGGCCCCTTGCACTCTGTTTTGTCTAACTGGGTGATTGACGTGTTAGAGGTGGGGTGGATGAAGAGAGTATATTCAACATGATCCCCTGTTGTAGAAACTTATAATCCACACATACTGCACCCCTGCTGAGGAAATGCATTTTTATAAGTTATGTTTAGCAATGAGTGCAGAAGAATCTAACTAAATTATCTCGTTTGCTAAAAAGGCCGGAGGTAGCAATTCCAGAATAGCTCAGCAAGGACTCAGTGTCTGCCATCCTCAGGGTGTTGATTTCATTCTCGCGCTTGTGGCCTCACAGTCACAATATGGCTGCCCCAGCTCCAGATATCACATATACATTTAATGTAGACAAGACAAAGGGGAAAGTGGTGATGCCAGTGAATGAACGCCTCTTCGTGTCAGTCCCTATTATCATGCAGCAGCAACTTTTCCTGAAGTCCCACTCCTTCCAACAGACTCATCTGTATATCTCTTTAGCCACAACTGGGTCATGTGGCCACTCCTTATTGCCGAAAGGGAAACTGGGAAAAGGATAAGTATCTGGCTTTTCAGCCTCAATGATGAGATGGCAAGAGAAAGGGGGGTCCAGAATGGCTTTTGGGTAGTCAATCAGTTGTATCTGCCACATGTTTTAATACTGGCACCTAAAAGACCAAGCCTCGTGACTCGAATGATTCTCATTGAGGCTAGACATGCATGGAGAGATTTCTAGAATGGATTCTTTGACCCCGATTACTCAGATTGATCACCTACATCAGAAGGTGTGTATCCTATAGAAACCAGCCAGGTGACATGAAGCAGTGATCGGAGCTCATGCAGGAGGAGAGAGAGTTGCAGTCTTTGTAAACTGAGGGGTGCGTGCCCTACCTAAGGACCGTCAAACTCAGTGCATTGGCCAACAAAACCAACCATGGAGCCACCAAAGCACCACCCTTGCCCAGATTCCATTTGACTCTCCGTCTTGTTCTCAAACAAAGAAGCTTGTCCTATAATACCATTCCACGTGTTACATTTAATGCCTCAGAATTCAGAGATGGATTCTCAGTAAGCGCTTTTTATCATCTTGGGAAAGGCTAATCCTGACTTACTTTTTCAGACTCTAGGACGTGTGCCATGACAAACTGCCAATATAGCTGTGAAGACACAAAGGAAGGGCCGCAGTGTCTATGTCCGTCCTCGGGACTCCGCCTGGCCCCAGACGGAAGAGTTTGCCTCGGTAGAGCAGCAGCCAACGCCTCCACTTCCTCTCTTCCCTCGCCTGCTCCCTTGACTGGATTTCTCCTTTTTCATTTGTCACAATCTGCTTGCTGACTAGGCATCGCAAGCTCCTAAAAGTACAGATTTACGTCCATTTCTGTGGCAATGTTTTTACCCACATTTGCTCTCGATATACTTTGGGCTGCTAGAAAGGACACGTATCTATTATTTTGGGGTTGTCGGATGTCACAGTGAAAAAAGGATAGAAATAATTTTATTTTAGTATATTTATCCTGTGCATTTTACTTTGACCACCAAATTGTATATCCTTACAGTACTGTACTTAATTCAATTATACTAAATATACATAATATTTAGAGCAAGGAGCACATAGCATTAATAAGAGATGTCAAACCAAATCAGAATGTTGAAAGAGTTCTTAATCTTTTTGATCTAAATAAGGAAATATCAGTATGATTTAATATTCTTATTTCCTTACTGCAGTAGAAATATTTTTCAGTCAAGATGCTGGATGTTTATCTTAAATGTACATAACTTTACAAACTGTATTTAGAAAGCTCAGCCAAATAGATCCTAGATCAGTTAAACACTTTTAAAAAATCATGTAAATTAAAATTTTAGCTCTGTTCTTTGAGAGTAATCAAAGATTTAGTTAGAATCACAGGGTTTAGTACTCTGTAGTAAAATAAAGTTTATATGACAAGGCTAATTCCTGCCCAAACTGAATGTAAATTCTCACCCATCTCTTCGATTTGTCAGGTGCTATTTTTATTGGAAGGAGGAAGAAGATGTGCATGAAAAATAATTTTTATAAGTCTATCACTGACTTATTATTTTAAGAATGCAAAGGAAACAATAAGCCAGCATCAACTTGTATGTTTAACCACAGATTCAAAATAACAACATAACATACATTTGATTTCATATCCAAGAGTGAAAGTGAAGCCTGAGTCTTAACGGTTTGGTAGACATTGCTGTTGGCCCCTCTGATAATGTGACTCGTGATGATAGAAAAGGAAGAAAGCCTATTATTTGCCAAAGTTGCATCATTCTTTCATAACACTTGACCCACAATTTACATATAAGTGTATTCTTAGGAAACCACATTTCTGTTATTTGGGTCAGTATTGCAGGACTTAGAGGAGCTTGCTAATAATTCTTTTGTAAAATGAAAAATTATAATGTTCCAGTATTTGGCTTGCTTAAAGTGTGCCTGTCTGTTTTCAAATTTTGTATGTGCTATACAGTATACATAGCTGGAAAAATATTAATTCACTCAGCAGACATAAAGAGTGTGTGCACGTGCATATGTATTTCAGAGCAAGAGCGCTTTTCTTACTGTCTCTGACACCTTCTGGTTCTACATCCTAGATATTGATGAATGTGCCTCTGGTAAAGCCGTCTGCCCCTACAAGCGAAGATGTGTGAACACATTTGGAAGCTACTATTGCAAATGTCATGTTGGTTTCGAACTGAAATATATCAGTGGCCGATATGACTGTATAGGTAAGATTTGGTGGCATCTTTTCCTTTTCTCTCTCTCTACCACCTATAGCCTTTCTCTAGAAATGTTTGAATTCAGTCTATTAGTTGAACAATCTACTGTACCGACCAGTTTAGCAACATGGAGGAAGCTACATTTTTTACATTTCTGGCATTTAGGGAACTCTGATGACCTGAGTTACATGAAGCCAGTTCTGTAAAGTTTTAAAGAAAGGAAATTCAGTCTATATAGCTCTCTTATAGGAACAAATATCTTGAAATGATTTCTGTGGCCTTTTTTTAAAAAATTGGTTGGTTTTGTTAATTTTTGATTTTTTTGTCCATATGCAAATCTAAAAATGGGAACAATAAAGTAATTTCTATATTTGATAAAAGAAAGAATAACAAGGCCTACTTAATCTCGATCTCAGTGATTTGTTCATGACTGTTGCCATGAGGGTGGCATTACAAACAGGTGGAGGTAAAGGCACATGCTCTTTCCTCTCTCTTTCAGCCATGTCATAATTCAAGCTCCACAGCCCATCAGATGTCTGTCCCCTTTTCCAGGGTCACTGAAGCCACTCTGATAAGATTCTGGTATCAGTTAGCTATGTGCCTGATCTTTGTGAAAAAACTATTATATATCCCTTAGTGAAGGGATCCCAAGTCTCAATGAGCAAGCGAAGGTGGGTGTTGGGGGGCTCTTGGATACCTTCCCAGCACCCAGACATAACGTAGGACGGGGCCTGTCTTACAGCAAAGGGAAGTTTGGTCTCCCTGTAGAATCCTAGTCACATAACTTGTAGCAAGCATGCACGTGATGTAGAAAGCTAACAAACAATTGGGGGAAAAGTAGGGTTTCTTTCAACCCTATGCTCAGAGCGTCCCAGGACATGTCCTGTGTAATTGCATTGGGGCGACGCTCCTGGGTTTTGAACCATCTTGTGAAGGTCCCACAGCTCTTCTCTCAAATCTTCTCAAACACAAGGGCTGTCCTAGGCAGGTTGGTGAACCTACTACAGACACGCCCAGCTCTGTAATCGGTGATGCTGAGTTACACAGCACAAGCCTGTTCCGTGATACCTTCAGGGAGGTCCTACAGGACAGAGTGCAAAGTCATATGGAGAGCTTCCAAAGGAAACAAATCTTTGTGATTTTAAAAGTGATGGAGATTAGCATCCGAGCTCCCTTTGTGACTAAATTAAAAACAGTAGGCTATTTTGTGTGCATATGTCGACAAAAGGTACAGCTCGGCAGTAGGGTGGAGCAGAGGGCAAATGAGCCTCTCACCTGGGTGGAATTCGCAAACTTTCCTAGTCTACGTCCAGCAGACAAGCTGGGACTAGCCTGACCCTTACTCCTGGCAGTCTTTGAACAAAGTGCCTGTGAGTTCAGGTGATGTCAATGGTTCTGAACCCATCTTGTCCTTCTTTGCCTAGGAGTTCCAAGTCCTTCCATGTATAGAATTTCTTTTCCAATATTGTGATTTAGTTCTAAATTAGGCTGATGAAAAAGTTAAGAAAACAACCTAAGCATCTTATAGATTTCAGCAATATTGATCAGCAGATAAAATGGCCGTGGGGGAAATAAGCTACAGACACACTCCCTACATACTGGGTGTCAGGCAAGCCAGGGCTCTGCACCAAGGTGCTAAGAATTTTACACCTCGCAGTTCTCAGGCCACGATTGGTTTGCTGGCCATGTTGGTGGTTGGCCCTAGAGCTGCTCAAATATAAGGGATGATAGTCTTTCAGCACGCCGTGTTACTACAGGTTTGTTCACAGGATGTTCACATTTTTAGATGTAAATGAATGTGCTGTGAATACCCATACGTGCAGCCTCTACGCCAATTGCCTCAATACCCAAGGGTCCTTCAAGTGCAAGTGCAAGCAGGGATACAAAGGCAGTGGACTTCAGTGTTCTCGTAAGTAGCATTTGGTCATGATATCTTAACTATTCTCTTTCCTCCCTTCATATATTTCTCTGTACATCTGTCCGTCCGTCCATCTCTCTCTCTCTTACTCCCTTCCCTTCCTCCCTGACTTCTCCCCGTCCCTGTGTATGTGAGTGTGCACGCAGTATTTGAAAATTTAATTGTGCCTCAGTCTTGCCTTCTCTGCTAATTGGACCACATCTCTAATACTTACCAAAGTCGTAGGCACTAAAAGAATAGCAAGGGTTCTGGATATTTTTCTTATTGCAGCAGACTTTCAAATATTGAAAATAAGATGTAAAGACAAATGACAGTGAGCAAGTGTATCTGTCGGGACAGGCTAGATTAAGGTGCAGGAACAAGCAATCCTAAAATGTCAATGCTTAGGACCACAGAAGATTTTTAACCATGTGAATCAGGACTTTTTCCAGAATGCACAACCAAAACAAAGTATGATGAAGCTGATGTCACTTTATCTGTCATCCTCAAACCTGGATTGACATTTTTAGTGTGTAGCATAGAGTCCCATTCTTCCTGCTCGTAAGTTCCTTAATACTTAGATGGTGAAATCTTAAATTTATAAACCAAATGTATAACAATAGAATGCTATTGCTATTATCATCTACAACAGTAATCATTTATTTCTCACTCATGCTATGTCTGAAGAGAGTTATCAGGTTGTTTATTTTCAATGTAGTCACTTAGGGACCCAGACTGACAGAGGTCCCATCATCTTATGGTACCAAGGTATCAATTTGAGGCCTCAGGGTCTGTCATAGCAGGAAAAGAAGTGTGGACAACCATGCCCCAGCTCTTAATTAATTCAGCTTGAAAGTAAGGGAGGGAGGGAGGGAGATAGATAGATAGATAGATAGATAGATAGATAGATAGATAGATAGATATAGATAGATATAGATAGATAGATATAGATAGATAGATAATCCTTCCATACATCCCCAAAGAGGAGAAAACTAGAAATCACGATAAGCACCCCCAAATGTCTACCAAGGCAAGCCAGCAACAGTGAGAGGGCAGTCATTCCTCTGGCAAACAGCATCTCATAGAGTTTAACCTCATCCAGGCCTGTCCCTCTGATTGTGTCCTTTTTGACTCATTGGGTGACTGGATTTGTTTCCTGCCCTGACCATTCCCTCTCATATACCCCTTAGCTGAATTCCCACATGTTCCAGTAAATATGACTTCAAGTTGGACCTTGACCCGTATCACATCCGATGACACAATAAGAATGGCCATTTAGTGATGGCAAAAATCAACTGCCCATAACATGATAGACATTGAGCAGCACACGCATAAAAGGTTGACGTCAGAGTACCCCAGCGGGCTCTGGTTGAGTGCCCTGGATGGAGTATGTACAAAAAAATATAACCAGAGAAAGTGAGTCTGGAAACAAATTTTATGACGACATGCCAAAGAACTGGGCAGCGTTTAGTCTGGAAGAAAAACACAGTGTGGAAAAGCATAAATTGTGTCCATAAATATTATAAGGAATGTGAAATAAAAGTGGCTTCCCAAAGCAGACTGAGAGCAAATGGGCGGAGGTTACATTTTCTCTTAAAAATGACCCCCAGGTATCCCAGCAGGGACTCTGCTGAGGTAGGGACCTTCCACAGTACAGGCTTTCCCTGCGGCTCTGGGAGAGATGCCTGCTGTAGCTGCAGATGGGATTAAACGGCCACTCAGTCTGCAGCAACTCAATGTTGTGCTGTCTACTCCTCAGTATGGACGTGCCCGTGATGTCCTTCTGGAACTTTATTCGAGGAAGGAAAGAGAGATTGACTGCCTGGCCTATGCAGGGCTGTGCATGGGGGGATTGAGGGAACGGATGCCATAACCTTGAGAGGATCCTGGAGAGGTGGCCAAATAAATCAGTGTCCATCTTGGCTGAGTGGTCAAGGGCTCCTTCCGGCCACCAAATTTGAACACATGCATTCCAGGCTGACTTGTCTCGGGCAGTGTGGTGTAGTGGTCCGCAGCTCAGGCTCAGGAGGTAGGACAGCCTGAATCTAAATCCAAGCTCCACCCCATACTTGACCTTTAGCAAGTTTCTTAACCTCTCTAAACTTGTTTCCTCTTATCCAAAATGTGGCTCCCGGTCATCCTGTGCTGGGTGCTGCTGATGGGCCAGGCCATGGTCCCTTGGGGTTCCCTAATTTTATCGAAGTGGGTTGGACAGTTCCATGCATGTCTTTAGTCCCAGAGTAGTGCACTCTCTCTGCATAGTGACCTTCTAGCTTTCTCTAGAAGGCTGCTCAGCCCCCTGTAGGTACAACCCAAAGTTAACACCCCCAGGGACAACCCTCAACCACTGGGTCCAGCAGTCTGTAGATAAATACTGTGGAATATTACTCAGCCATAAAAAAAGAGAAATCCTACCTTTTTTAACGACATGGCTGGACCTAGAGGGTATTATGTTGAGTGAAATAAGTCAGACAGAGAAAGATAAATACCATATGATTTCGCTTATATGCAGAATCTAAGGAACAAAAGGAACAAACTAATCTAAAAGAGACTCACAAATATAGAGGACAATCTGGTGATCGCCAGAGGGAGGGAGATTGGGGGGCTGGGAGAAAGGGGTGAAGGGTTAAAGAAGTACGAATTAATAGTTGATAGATGGTCATGGGGATGGGGAGCAAGGCATAGGGAATGCAGTCAGCAGTAATGTAATGGCCAGAAGAAAAAAAGAGCAATTGGCAGATCGTTTCATAAACTATATAAATGTCTAACCAATGTACTGTATACTTGAAACTAGTAAAAAGAAATCTTTAAAAAAAAGACCCAGCTACCCCCTTACAGGGTGGGACACTTCTGAGGTGTGTTCTACATTGAGCTGATTGGTTTTGCAAAAGTCCAGACTATGTTGTAGTACAGAAGAGGAGTTAGTAGATGATCCTTGTGTGCCCTCGCTACCCAGAGGAAGGAGCACCCAAAGTGTAGATGCATATTTTTTGTTATTGTTCTAATACATGTAACTATTCATAATACACTATGAGATAATTTAGCCTTAATTTGACAGCAGCTATACCTCATTCTAAGAAAATCAAAACTTTGATATTATGCTACTTGGGTAGAAGTAGTCAATTTAGAAAAAGGCGCTATGTCATTGAGTTATGAGGAGCATGGCTTGTAGAATCAAATTACCTTGGCTTGATTCCTGGCTCCCTTGCCTTCTGCCTGTGGACTGAGAACAAATTATTTAATCTTTCAGTGCCTTAGTTTCCACACCTGCAAAATAGAGACCATAGTATCAGGCCCTTAATATTGTTTTGACGATTACATGAAGTAATCTATACATAATAAATAAATGTCCATATAAAGGGCTTAGCTCCAGCCCAGAATATATTAAGTGCTCAATAATCATGCACTACTAGTAGGAGTAATAGTGGTGATGGCGTCGTTACAAAATACAACAGTCGTTCCCATCAAAAGTAGCTTCCTTAGTCATTAGAAATACACTTCTGATTTAATTCAATTTATATAGAGCATATTCAAGAACATAGGTGTTGCTATAACCAGGCCATTCTAATTTTTTTCAATTATAAAATAAACATTAGAAGTTTGGAGGTATGACCTGGAAATTTCTTTTTAAACTCAGTAAAAGATTTTCAACATTCTGGTGATGAATTCTAAAAATAATAGCGAACACAGGCCGATTATATGCCAGTCACTAGTCTTAGTAATTAACATGTATTCTCATTTAAACCTCAGAAAACCCCTGTTCTTACCTCAACTTTATAAATGGGGAGACTGAGGCAAAGAGAAGATAAGTATTGGTTGGAGGACATAAAACTAGAAGGTGTGGGAGCTAGGAGTCAGACCCAGGATACTGGGCTCCAGGGCTTCTCACAGGATAGGTATGTACATGAACCATAGCTACACCTCTGGGATGGAGATGGCCCCTGGGCCCCTCCCTGACAAACTCTCCTGGCTAGCTTTTCCGCCACCCTTGCCCCTTCCCGTTTCCTGGGTACCACAGTGCAGTATATTAAGCCCCTTCTCCCAGGACTGTGTCTGAAGCTCAGATGACAGGAGCGGATCTCCTGCCAGATAGGAGATCATCTGATGAACTCGGCACAAGTGAAGGAAAGTCAAAGTTGTATTCTCCCTGGGAAAGATGTTCTCATGTCCTAGTAATCATCTCTAAGTAAAGTGTGGGTTTTCAGGTTGGTAGAAGTTTGGGACAGAGCGGATATTTAGAGAAATCTCAAATCTCTCCCAAGAGAAAATACCAACTTCATCTACAGAAGATTGGCCTCTGAATCTGAAGACTGCGGTGCCCTGTTTTAATATCCAAGATGCCCAAATGTGTCAAAGATCCTCCTCCTGCAACTCCCCCACCCCCGACATGTTTATATTCTCAAGAAGATGGTGCAATGAAGAAAATGTTAAGAGGAAACAGTCATGTCATGTGCATCAGCCAAATATAACCATTCACAGTCATGCATGCACATAGCCTTTTTTTTTTTAAGCATAGCTTTTTAATTCTTGCCCCAGCTCTTTCTCTCCATACTGAGGGAGTGAAATTGTTGACAACACAAAGATTGTGATGGCTTAATTTTTAATTTTCAATAGGAAAAATAACTTCAAAGCAGTAAGTGAGAGCAGATGTTTAAGTTTGCCTTTTGTGGGTTGAACCCCATTATATATTAAAGGTCCTTAGTTTTATGTTACTGATTGCCAAAGGGGAATTTCCAGGGAATAGGTGTTTCCTTTTAATTTTTCTTGCTGGGTCTTCAGGAAAGATTTAGGGAACTATGGACAGAATTACACAGTGGGGCCTACAGCAGAAGGTCCATATCTGATCAGCACATTACAATAAAAACTTAACATGTGACCTCTAGCAGAGAAGCTGAAACAGACCATCTGAAGGTTGGGAAAATGAATACTGATATGTTATTTGTATTAGTACTAGTTGGTTTTGAACCTATAACTAACTGCAGGCTGTCACATTGATAAATAACTAGGACATTTCATTGAAAAGGGAAATGTAGCTCTTGTCATAACAGTCTTAGATTGATTTCAAAGTAAAAACAATGTATTAATTAAGAGCACATGTATTTTCAAAGCATTGTTTAATTACCCACAATACTATAGGCTTCTCCTTGTTTATTTTTCTACCACTTTGGTACAAATCGAATCAGCCAAATGATGAAAAAGGAGCTGAGCAGGAGGAGAAATAAAAAACATTGCCAAGGAAAACATTTTAATAAAATCCTAATCCAATTTATGTTTACAGTATTCTTTTTAGGCACTGAAATTGATGTCTACTCCCTTATTTTATTTCCCTCTAAACTATGTCCACATAGTTGAGTTGAGTGAATTGGTTCAGATGTTCTTACACCATTTTTGCTTAGTTCTAGACTACCACGTGCCTGGATATTTTACAAAAGGACAATATATTTGGCTTTAATGATCAGCATTTTTATTTTTTACATTATTTGGATATTCTGAATTATCATGAGTAAATCACTGGAAAGAGGGCATGCATCTTTGGATTCTAGATCTCAAGGAATTTGAACCAGTCTAGTGAAAAGGAACCCTTAACCCCAAAGCAGGAATAAATAAACCTGTCATAGAAATAGGGCTACTGCTGACTAGCTGAGTGGCTTTGGGCAAGTCACTTAACCTGACCCAGTTGCCTTATCTACAAAACAAAGATGTTGGGCTCAATGACCTTTTTTCTGCCTCTTGAGTTCTTCTAAACTAATATTTTTTCCAAGGGTCATTGATCTACGGGGGCTGTGATGAATCAGCCTAGAAGTGCATTTCTAAAAGCAATTTAATTTAGAAATAGGAAATGAATATAAAATAGTACATGTAGAAACCTCTCTATAAATGTTCAATAAATTAAATCATTGGTTTTAAATAGTAGTTGATGGAGGTGAAGAAATTCAAAGGGTCGAGAGAATGGGGAAGAAAAATTAGGCATGTCTGCATTGAACCATCAGTCATCATTTTTGTAGGTCACAAATGACCCATTATTGTCAATTTATGTGGTTCAACCTAATGCTTTTGCTGTAATCGTTGAACATTAAATTTGGACAAACCTATAGCTACCTGGGCAGCACGAGCTTTGGAGACTACCTGCATGAAAGCAAGAATATTAGAGGACCCTGGATGATCCATTACTTTAGGATCTGTAACAACCTGGAAGGAGCAGGTATTTCATCATCAGGTCTCTGAAGCAAATCAAAGGTGTATCCTCTAACAGAAGGTAGTTAAGATACTAACTTAACATTGGAACTGTTTAAACAGATGCAGATCCAGTTCTTTCCGAAAATGTCAAATCATAGTCTACGTCCATGCCACCCTGAACATGCCCGATCCCATCTGATCTCGAAACCTAAGCAGGGTCGGGCCTGGTTAGTACTTGAATGGGAGACCATCTAGGAGGACCAGGTGCTGTAGGTGCAAAAAATAATAAATAAATAAATAAATAAATAAATAAGTACATAAATACATAAATAAATTAAATAAGGCATTGTAAGCTGACAAGGTCCTTGCAGTCTGTGAGGTAAACCAAGGGTTGCTTTGCCTAAAAAAGGGGGGAAAAATGTCAAATCATAGAGCCTCATATAAGTTGAGTTGGAAAACATTCCTTTACTGCACTTTGACTTTTTTTAAATGCTCCATTTTTAATGAGTCATCTAATTATCAGACAAGGTGAAACTTCTTGTCTGTTATTGTTTATTTTAGTTATCCCTGAAAAGTCTGTGAAGGAAGTCATCAGAGCTGTTGGTACCATTAAAGACAGAATCAAGAAGTTGCTTGCTCACAAGAACAGCATGAAAAAGAAAGTAAAAATTAAAAATGTCATCACAGAACCTGCTGAGACTCCCAGCCCCAAGGTTAACTTGTGGCCCTTCGACTCTGAAAAGAGCATTTTCAGAGGTGGGCACCCTAATGGAGAAAAAAAAGTGAATGAAGAGAGAAAGAATGAGGGGCTGGGGGAAGAGAAAAGAGATGAGACAGCCTCGAAGAACCACGTGGAACAGGAGCAGAGGCTTCGAGGAGATGTGTTCTGTGAGTATCTCTTTTGTTCTTTTAGACATTTTATAAAAAACGAATTGTGGTTTCTCCTAGCAAATGAAAGAAGAAAAGACAGTTTAACACCTTAAGTAAAACAGCTTTGACTTTAAGTCCTGTGAAGCAGGGTTCTCTATAAGGTCTGGAAACTTAACATCTTTCAGAGATACGTAATCAGATTTGCTCTGTGGGAAACAAGGTGCATAAGTCCTTTCCCTTCGGGCAGGGGGTTTCCTGTTTGGCACACACCTTCTCTTTCCACTCCCAGCCAAGTCAGCTGCTTGCCCTGCATGCACAGTTCTTTGGCTGCTCAGCTTCCCATGTGGTGGACCCCTCAAACCAGACCCACCCTTACCAGGTGGATCTGCCAAACTCTACCTTTCTCCTTGAGGGTGCTTTTTACAGTCTCATTCAATGAAAGGAGAATTTTGCAGTTGTGTACTTATGATTTCAGAAGCCAAAATGGGCAATTGTGGGGAAGAAAATTCTATAGTAGAGTTTAAGCTTATGTGTTCTCCATGAATGGATAACTACAGAACCTACCATAAGTCTCAGCTTCTCCTGGACGGTTTCCATATTAACCCATCCTAGATCCCGCACACTGAGACTTTCCATTTCATTCTCATTGGACATCCGTTGCTCCCTCTATATTGGGCCTTGTCATTGATTTAATTAAATGGGAAGTAGACACAGGCCCACCCATCCAAAAACTAGCATGCCAATGACATCATCACCCTCAAGAGAGAGTGAGAATCTCACTAAAGTGTATTTCCAAAACCTGGTGAGAAAGGACGTGTTATTAGTATAGATGCTTAGGTCAATGGGGAACCTCTGGAAAAAGATGTCCTGGATGAGGATACTGGACCCAAGTGAAGCCTTGGAAACGTTAGGGAAACACAGCTCTAACATGTGTTGTCGGTAGAATACATGATCAAACCCTCTTTGTTCAGTCATTCATTCATAACTTCTTAGCATGTGAGGTTTTGGCATTGTTCTTAACAGTGTTCTCTATTAGCCCCTCAGGTGAATGAAGCAGATGAATATGATCTGGGTCTCATCGAAAGAAAAACTACAACACCCAGACTGGAACTCAAAGGTAAATAATGCTTTCTCCCAAGTACATGCTCTCTCACGGTCCGCCATGTTGTTTTCATTTCCTCATAGGATGAGATATTTATGAGTCATTGCTTTATTTATAACACCTAAGGAAAAAATCATATATATCATGACACACAGTACCAGTATGAAAATAGTGGGTCTTCTGTACTAGTGATTACAATATAGTAAGGCTGTCTTCTCTCCACCACTCCCACCTGACACCTTGAGTGAAATGTTGAGACAGATTGTGTGTATGGAAATGGGAGAAAATGACTCATTTGCTTCAACTTCCAACACCTAAGAGCCCACAACCTGACCATGTACTAAAATCTAACCCGAAGTGCCTATGTCGGTTACCTATTGTCATAATAAGGCTGCATAACAACAAACCAGAAACCCTCAGTGGACCTACAGCAATGAATATTTATTTTTGCTTACAAGTCTATGGATTGGCTGGGTAGTTCTGCTAATCCGAGCTGGTCCGGGTGGGGCTCGCTCATGTGACTGTGGTCAGCTGTGGGCCCGCTTAGTGACTTTGCTGATCCTAGCTGTGGTCTCTCACACACCTACGGCCTCAGTTGGGACAACTGGGCTGACTCAGCTCTTCTGCATTTGGTTTCTCATCCTCCAACAGGCAAGCCAAGCTTGTTCTCATGAGGCATGTGGCAGGGTTCCAAGAAAGAGTGGACACACACAGGCCTTTTGAGGTCTAGGCACAAAATTAGCACATCACTTCCACCAGACTCTATTGGCCAAGGCAATTCACAAGGCCAGTCAGACTTATGAGTTAGGAAGGTGCTACAAAGTCACGTGACAAAGAGCATGGGTACAGGAAGAGGTAAAAATCAGGGCCATTTTCATGATCAGCCTATCAAAGCCTCATAATCTGGAATTTCTAGGTCTTATCCCTAATTCCTCTGAGTTTATTTAGCACATTTACCACCCATAACAATTTATATGTGTCATTTGTACACAAACATCAGGGGGAAACCTACTTATATATTAATCACTTTTACTTGGTATAAATATGAATGCTTTGATCTTCTTTTTCCTTTTCAAACGTTTTACTTACCACCATACGTGTCCTAAACTTATGCTAGTTTGATTCCCTCTTGTGTATACCCCGTGAGTACATTCTTCAATTCTGTCCCTTCAGTTTACAGAATAACTTCCACCCTGAAGAAAGTACCTCTTTACCTCTCTAGTTCAGTCCTGCAAATTTAATCTAAGAATCTGCTTCTAAAAATTATCCAAAGGCTAGTGACTCATGACCCAGCTCCTACAGGCTTCTTATTTTCCTCCATATTTCTCCTGTGTTCTATTTTTTTTATTATTTATCTGCATCAAACACCTTATTGCCCTTTTTCCTGATTAAGAAGAAAATGTATCACAGCTCAAGAGATAAGCTACATTCTCCAGATGCTCAGAACTTCTGCCCAGACCTATTTTACACTTGCTAAAGTGACATTAATAAATTAAATCTTCTTTGGATTCCCAAATGAACCAGGTTTCTTATCCTACCTTTTCTTCTGTGATCCTTAATGAAACACAGAAAGTTTACAATTTCGCATATGAGCATATGACTCTGTGATTGCTAAGGTCCTTGAGTAAGGTGTCCTGGAGCATTCATTCTCAACTAGAAGACTCAGGTGAGCACTCCAACACTTCCACTGGCTGTTGGCTTTGGGCAAGTCGCTTAGACTTGTGTTGCCTCATTACTTTCAAGTGTAAATTTGTAATAAGAACAATACTTGTCTTAAGGCGCTATCTCAGGCTAGGTTCCTCAGAAACAGACCCTGAGACAAGAATTTGTGTACAAGTGGTTTATGTGTGAGGTGATCCCAGGAAACAGTGGTTTCGAGTGGGAAGCGAGACAGGCAGAGGAGGAGGCAGTAAAGGCTGCATTATCAAGCAGGTTTCCACTGTAGACAACTGGAGCTAGATTCCACTGAAGAATCTGGAAGCCAGTATACAACACGTGGCTCAGAATTGTGGAGAAAGGGAGTGGGGTATTTACACACCAGCTCCCATCAGACATTGATCGAAGGCTTCTCCCAGGAGGGTACTCTTGACCTGCCATAAAGACAGAGAAGGGCACCGCTGTGGCAACTGGGCCTCCATTCCAGTGGGACCCTCTGCAAGACTAGAGAGGGCTTGGAGTCCAATCTGACTTCAGGTCCGTGTCAAATTCCAACACTTATTGGTCCTACCTGAAGGCAAGAAAATGGAGGTATCTATCCACCAATGGCTTTCCATCACTGATTGAGGGCTCTCCCAGGGGAATAGCTCCTAGTATTCTGGTCTGCCTGGCTTGGGCCAAGCATGTTCCAGCCAGAGACTATCCTCACACAGAGTGTTGTGAGTGTTTGCAATAGAAAGTTACATGCCTGTGAGGGACCATAAGTGCTGACAGATGTTTCTGTGGCACCAACAGCATCTGGTTTAGGAGTGGTACAGATTAAATCAGAGAATGTATTTGAAAGCACTTTGCAAATCATAAAGTGCTACACAAATGAAATACTGTACTGGAGACCAAAGCCTTGAGTTTTTTCTCTTTAAGGAGTAGTTGGCTATATACTATTCCATTGTCCCCATTTACATTCTCAATCTCCTGCATGTTGAGGAAGAGTAGGGAGTTTGGGGCAACATGCCACCACAGTTATAAACCAACTGAAGGATTTGTATCGCATTAGCTGTGGGCTGATAACATCACCTTTTCAAACTACTAATGATACTCACTAAAGAACATCGAAGACTAGAAGCGAGTATTATCTGACATCTTTTAATTTTAAAACTGGGACTAGAAATAAAATACCTTCACTGGAATGGGGTTGAGAAGAAAGGAAAGTGAGATAAAAGCAGCAGTGTGTTGTGCTGGCTTAGGATATTTGCAGGATGGATGGCCCTGAATTTCAGTCCGATTTAAGATTCAGGTCCAATTCCAGCACTCCATGTCTGTGGGACTAAGACAAATCACTTATGCCCTCAGTATTACTTTTCTGAAATGGGTCTGATTATAGAATTTTTATGACAATCACATCAAATATTGTGATGTATGTGCAAATATTCTGTAACTTGTAATAAGTCAACAACCAGCTGCTGCCACTTCTCTCTTTAGCTCTTTCCCTGTCTTTGCCATTCCTTTATTCCTCAGCATAAAACTGCCAAAGCCCCAACTCAGAGCCAGAGGCTGGCATCAGTTATAACCAAAGCATCTCTATCTCCCCTCTCTTTCACAGTTGTGTTTTTTATCATCTACATCGAGGTCAGAAAACTTTTTCCATAAAACACCAGATAGTAAATATTTCAAGCTTTGTGAGCCATACAGTCTCCGTTGTAACTACTCAACTCTGTCTTTGTAACTCAAAAACAGCCATAGATAATATGTAAATGAATGAATGAATAGGTGTAGTATATTTCAATAAAACTTTATTTACAAAAACAAGCAGTGGGCCAGGATGTTAGTTTGCTGACTCGTGAGCTATATAAAAGCAACTAGAGGGGCTGGTCCCAAACTTGTAAGGTTGGCTCTGTACTCCATACAATAGTTGTGATTTTGTTAAATTAACACTTGTTGAGTAGAACCCAGAGTTTAAGAAAAGACCACAAAAGAAATTGAGATAGAGAAGTTTAATACTCACAGGTCCTGGAGGAAGTACTTGGCATACCTGGTGGGCCCACGTGGAGAGATCAAGGCATGGTATTTACAGAGAAAGAGGAAGGACCTGGGACATGTGCCTTTATTAGGGTCCCCAACACTTTGAGGTTTTGAGGTGTCTGTCACAAGCAAGGAAAGCGGCTACTGATTTAATGCCATTGAATGCATTTGTGTCCTTCCCCAAAGCCAGATGTATTGAGTGGAACCTTCTCAGATAAACTGATCAGGTACCCATGCAGGTTAACACACAACACACAGAGCGGGGAAGCACAGAGGCTCACATGGCAGAGCGAAGGGATGAAAGTCCTTAGGGATGCCAAGGCGAGCTGAGTTGACTGGCAGCGCAGAGAGCTGCACGTCAGTCCCAAACCTGTGGCTGCAAAGGGCAGAATGTCAGTCTTGGGCTCTCGGCACCGTCCATGCTGCTGTCGGGTCAGGCTTGAGCATCGTCTGTCTCAGGTGTTCAGTGTACGTGCACCTTATAAGGTGGGAGCCTCATGCTTATTGGCCTCTGCAGGTGGGGGCTGATGAACCCTAAGGGCATTCCCCTTGACAGGGCAAAGTTCCCCAATTTGTGGGGAAGACCAAGTCCTGCACTGAGAAGAGCTTTCTTTGGCAGAGAGTATAGAAAGAATTTAACACACATGCCAAAGTTAGAGTCAAAGCAAAGTTTATTAGGAAAAGGGTAACACTCCACGGACAGTGTGGTTTCCTGTCAGAGGCAGAGAGTGAGAGGGACCCAGAGAGAGGAGCACAGTAAGAGAGATAGAGTCAAGATTAGTACAGAAAGAAAGACAGTGAGAGGGACCCTGAGGGTTAGGGGAATTTGGTTCATATATAATTCCTTCAACCTGTGAATTATAATTTAAAAGACTTTGTCAACCCATTTCCTTTGATATGGGCATACAGTGAGGAAAGGAAGAGTATGAAACATGAAAAGATAAGAATGTAGAGTGAAAGGCCTGTTGGTAGTTCCTAGCCTTTAATCCTTAGGTTCCCCATGGTTTTTAGCCATAGGGAATGAATGATTTTATTTGTGTTGGGTACCACTTAAAGACTTTGTTTTTCCTGTTTCCCCTTCTCAGGTGTGGAGAAGGGGTGGTTAGTAATCCAGCAGAAATCTTTCTTTGTTCTGAAGGTCCTCCAGGCCTAGCTGCAGGGCTGATCTGCACATTTTTAGTCTCTGAATGTGGCTTGATTAAGTGTTAGTTTTTCATCTCCTCCCTACCTTACCCTTACCTACCAGTTGACATTACTGTCATGGCTCCCATGGAATCCATTTTGTAAAGTCCAAAAGGTCCTCATTTCTTTATGCACTGTACACCAGGATAAGGCTGGGTTGGCCAATTCGAACCAACTACATCGGGGTTGCTCTAAGGAGCAAGCAAGGGGCAGGCCCTGGGAAGCAGGGGTGACTGTTTCTCACAAAGGCGACCAGGAAGTCATACAATGAACTTCCATTTACTTGTGACACTGCAAGTTGTAATCTAGGGTGTGTACTCACATGACACTGCTAGTATCTGTTTAAGGCCCCCACAGGCTGCTTGACCAAACAAAATGGATGCTGAGGCTGCAATACCATGGAGTAGCTTAGCTAAACTCTTGACTGAAAACATGCCATTGTCTTCCAAAGCTCCACGTGTTAGACATTTTTCTAAAGCTCTTAACGATTATGAAATGCACCATTTTTCTTAGCAGATTTAAACATCTCCGTTGACTGCAGCTTCGATCGTGGGGACTGTGACTGGAAACAGGATGTAGAAGATGATTTTGACTGGAATCTTGCCGATCGAAACAATGGTATTTAGGTTTTACTATCTCGTGTTGTGCAATGTGACTCGGGTAAAGAAGGCTCTCCAGCGTGGGAGGGTTATTATTCCTGTCACTTGTTAGGTTGGGGTTCTTTGTCATGTTTGGAAACTTTTAGACCTTCCAAAGTCTCCCCTGATGAATGACTAACTTGATTTAGCATATTACATTCTCTTCCTTAATCCCTCTGCCACCCATCTACTCCACCAAGGATGCTTCAGCAAACCTCTTCCATCTTCGCTCTCTGCTGCTGAGAGAGACATTGAAATTTGTACAGGGTAGGAGGAAGTATTTCCTTTTCTCCAATTTGCCAACTTTGGTGCCTGGTTGTTTTTGTTTTGGGGAAGGAAACAAATCTGGAAAGGAAATAAGACCTCTCCCTAAACCTGGACTTTTAGCAGAGTCAGCCCTAAAGCCTCAAAACCACAATGAACACCAAATTAACAACCTGAACTCCTGGACTGAACCGTCCCTTCTGTTGCTTGATGATTTCTTTCTTCCCCTTTAAACTTGGATTTTTCTCAGCTCTGAGCTGCCTAGTTTCCACTGCCTACATAAACATTATCGATGGGCCTTAGCTTTTCTTTTGGACAGAGTGTTTGGCTGGCAGATCCCATGTGAAGCATAAATTGGACCCTTGTCTCCTAAGGCTGAATATATAACTAGAGACAACTGCTATAATTCAGAGACTTGAGTTTCCTATCAGTCAAATTATTTTTGTGGGGATGTATAGGCTCAGCCTAGGTTAGAAGATCCTTCTTCTAGATCCTTCCTCTGGACTAATTCCTTCCTGGGAGCTTTTCTTTCAAGCCCTGACATGTAATCGGGAAACCTGGATATTCCCTACAAAAATTAAGAATTCGGGATTTCGGTAGAGTGGATGCATCTCACACAGCAAGTTGTGGGAGTGAGACTGTCGGTAAAGATTCAGAGCAACCACAAGGCAAGTTTAACCAGGCCAGTGATAGTCCATAGCTTGGAGAAACTATCTTGATGGCAACTGACCTGAGTTTCTCCTTTTTCCGTCATGGCATCTCCAAATCTATGTCTACCAGAGCCATGGCACAGTGGGAGCCCATAGCTTACTCCAGGATCGCGACCACTCGCATAGTCAACAATGTCTTAAGTGGGTTTTCTATCGATGGGACAAACGGCCCTAGGGTTTGTATCACCCAAATCGTACTCCCTTTCCTTCTGTACCTCCATCTCTAGATTGGCTTATCTTTTCCAATGGAGCTAAATATAAAATAAAGAAACATGGTATGAATCAGCATTATTAGAAGGATAAAATCTCGAGGGCAAATTAAACTGGGCTTTAGCTAGGAGAGAAGGGGAAACCTGCCATAGTGGGTCGCAGAAAAGAGACTGCAGCTGGTTAGAGTTGCCAGATAAAGTATAAGATGTCTAAATTTTAGAGAAGCAATGAATACTTTTTAGTATATTTCAGACAAAGTTGTTTATCTGAATTTCAAACTCCACTGGGCTTCTATATTTGATTTGCTAACTCTGACAATCTTACCAGCTGGACAAAAAGACTGGACAGTCTCTGGGTCCAGTGAAAAGTAAGGCAGTGTCAGCCTGGGTCCTCAAGTGTCTCCTAGAATTGTACTAGCAGAAGACTCCACTCCACCAGTGTCTTCCTCCTGGCCTCTAAGGAATTCCTCCTCCTTATTAACTTCTTCAGAACCCACTTTATGAGAGTTTTGTCCACGTTCATCAAAGCCACAATCAGAAGCTCGAAGATGAGCAAGCATTCGCTATCATTGGTTAAAAGATATTTGGAAGATGGATACTTAGAAACAGGAGATGTGTTCCTATCATCCTAAATCAGAACTTGCAATAATACGTAACACACGGTTGTTGAGCTCCATGAAACCATTAGTACAAATTCAGTTACATTGTGGATTAAACACCACACTGTGAACCCACCTAAGGAGCTGACTGCCATGCGGTGAAAATGCATTCTGAAGTGCAAACAAGCAAATGGAAAGTTGCAGTGCTAAAACTAAAGGATCATTTAATTAAGAGTCTTACCCCATATCTGCAACTGCCAAGCTTTGTGAATGTGGACAAATCCCTCAGTTTATCTGACCCTCTCGGTTGCCTTTTCTATACAGCAATGAATTTCAGCTCTGTGACCCCTAAAACCTATTTTAGTGTAAAAATTTCGTTCCTATGTTCGAAATGAAAAGGACTTCAGCTTTCCTGCCAGGAGACTATCGTTCATTTTTTATAGTATCTTATACACTATAGCCAAACCCTTTACAATGGCCTCGTCAAGTGTACATTTTTCCTCTCTTAAAGCTGTTGGCTACTATATGGCAGTTCCCGCCTTGGCGGGCCATAAGAAGGATGTTGGCCGATTAAAACTTCATCTCCCTGACCTGCAGCCCCAAAGCAACTTCTGTTTGCTCTTTTATTACCGGCTGTCTGGAGACAAAGTAGGGAAACTTCGAGTATTTGTGAAAAACAGTAATAACGCCCTGGCATGGGAGGAAAAACAGCGTGAGACTAGATATTTACATTCTTTTTCAATAATTTAACAAAACACTTACTGGTACCTAGACGCTGAGGCTGCAAAGATGAGTAAGACTTTCCCCTACACTTAAAGAGCTTATATTTTGGAGCAAAATCGGCAAGACAATTAATCACACCTAATGATAATGCTTGTCAGGAGCACACATATCACATTCTGTGGAAATGATGCATGTGTGTGTCAGGCTCCTCTCACTAACTTCCTTCTGAACCAGGCTATAATTTCCTTAATACGTAAAAAAAAAAAAAAAAAAAAAAAAACCAAACAAACAAAAAAACCCCACCACCACCACCAATAACAAAAAACCATGTTGCTCATTCATTCTATGCCCAGCAATTATCACAGTGAATGGAGGCTACAAAGTCATTTTTTAAAAGACTACAGCACCTGGTCTTCCTAGGTGGTCTCCCATCCAAGTACTAACCAGGCTTGACCCTGCTTAGCTTCCAAGATCAGACGAGATGGGGCGTGTTCAGGGTGGCACGGCTGTAGACTACAAGGTCATTTTTTAAATGTTTTTTGAACTGAACTTAGTGGCTATTGCTTGGGGTCCCCAAGACCACCCTCAGTTTCCATGATTCCTTAGAAGGGCCAAAGAACTCAGAAAAGCTGTTATATTCATGATTACAGTTTGTTACAATGAAAAGATACAGATTAAGGTCACAGTCCAGGAGAGAGTTGTCCTCTCCCAGGAGAGTGGTATGCACAACTCATAATTCTCTCAGCAATGAGTGACAACATGCACAAAGTATTGCCCAGTAGGGAAGCTCACCCAAGCCTTGGTGTTCAAGGTTTTTGTTGGGGGTCAGCATGACTGGCCATGTGACTGACCTCTGTTACTCAGTCTCTAGCTTCTTCAGAGGTCAGGCTGATATTTGTGGGACCCAAGGCCTCACCCTAAATCACACTGTTAGCATAAATTATCTGGCATGGCCACAGACACTCTTAAGAGGTAGGATATTCCAAGGACTTAGAGGTGATCTCGCAGGAACCAAAGACCACTCTACCTTCTATTGGCATTGTCTCCTCAAGGAGGTTAAACTTACACAGAAGAAATGTCAGGAAGGAGATTGTCTTGTAGAAAAGTCTGCTTTTGATTGCTATATCCTAAATCTCCTTGACAAGGAAACATAAAAAGCCTGCCTAATATTTTGGTACTAGGGTAAGGAAAAATGCAGTTCAATGCAAATGTAAATTAGGATGTCAATTAATTATCCTAACATTTATTTTTAGTTGTCTGGGAGTATCAGTCAGGGATTTCAGTGATGGAAAAGCTGCATATCCCAAGATCTACACATACCCACCCTCATGATCACACCTGTTTCAGATGCTGTGAGATGTCTGCTTTTCAGATCACTACTTTTTAAAATGACCTAGAATGAACATCTTCCTGAAAGCAGTTCCTTCCTGAGAAGAGACTGAGGAGGAAGAAATTTCTTTACCCAATTGTGCTACCACTTGCTATTCAGTGATAACTTGTCTCCAGCAGTTCTCGAGAAAATTAATGAGGGAGCTTAAGGGCAAAAGACAGCAGCCCAGGCAATGGGCGGTCACAGTCTCTCTTTGCCCCTTTGTCTCTCTGAGGCTTCCTCTTTCTGTTCAGAGAGCCTGGGAAAGTGGAACTCAGTGTTGACAGCAAGCTTAAAATCACCTCATCTCTGCCATCTTGACAACTATTCTGTGATTATTTATGAAGCAGGAAAGAATGAATAGTTGCATGATTCTTGAAAGATCATTCTTTACAATGCCAATTTGCTGTAAATTTGAATTTATTTTTTTTAAGTTCAGAAAAGACAAAAGTAAATCATCTTATTGGAATAAAAGTAAAGATTATAGTCATTCCACAGTAACATGAGTGCTTCCATATTTTGCATTTTACTTTCTACATGATATATATTTTAATCTATAACCACAGTATGCATATCTTATTGAATTCATTTTGATAGAATTACATGTGTATGTCATTTTAAAGAAGAATAACATGTTCCAAATTAAATATTCTTTTCTCTCTAAAATTTTTGTTCTAGGGTAACCTTAATCATCTTTGAATTAGGATCATTTTTCTGTCCTCTAAATCTGTTGATCTCTGATATTGAGAATTAAAGAACTAAAGAGCCTACTAGGCATATTACCTCTTTGTTATTTCTTCCTGTAATGAATGGTATCTCACAGGTGCTCCATAAATTGTGGCTATGATTTTCATAATTTTTAAAGTAAAATATATTCTGGTATCTTTTTTCTGATTGTAAAAGTAACAAGAACTATTTTTGGAAAATATTATAAAATTAAAGAAACTTAGAAATATTCAGCAAAAACTTATTTTAATAATATTTCTTTGGAAATATTTTTGGATGAATGAGTGAACATAAAATAGTCACTATATATCCTTAATTTTGTTAAATGATTTACCCATGTCATTTTGTGTCAAATTCGAAGATGGTTTTTTTGTGTGTTGTTTTCATCCTCTGTTTCTATACTATAGAAATTCCTAAAATATAAAGAAGTTTGCTTCTTTTGATTACTTTATTAATAAATGTCTTAGATAAAACGATTATAGCTCATTATCAAACATTTTCAACACATGAAAATAATAACATTCCAGATCATTGAATATGTGAATCAATATTTGAAGAAAAATAACTCTATTATTACAAACAACCAACCAAAATCTGGATGTATCAAAATAATTCCCTTTTGACTATATAGTTTTACATTAGATGTTCACAGGGAATATTAAATTTCTTCTAGCCAATTTTTATTTAAAGAAAACCACATTACTTTTTTTATTTTTGCTTTTGTTTCTTTAAATGGGAATTCCAAATTTTCTTATGAAACTTCACCCTTCTCAGCTTTCCAGATTCTTTTAGGTGTTACAGTGACCCTTTCTTCTCTGAACATAACTCATTCAGTGCAGATACCTGGCATCTGGAAAATGTGATATATTACTACATATTCAATGTCAAAGTCTGTTTCTATGCAATAGGAACACATGAGTTTAGTCCTCTTTAATAGCTATCAAATAGTTTGATTTGATCAGTTTTGAATATTTTGAAGTAATTTTTCATTCCCTCTCCATTATTAGATCATTTTTGAAGCTGAACGTGGCAAAGGCAAAACTGGAGAAATTGCAGTGGATGGCATTTTGCTGGTGCCAGGCTTATGTCCAGACAGCCTTTTATCGGTGGATGGTTGAATATTACTGTTGTCTTTTATATCTTCATATCTGGCTTTTTGTGTCAGTTCTCCGTTTTTTGATATTGTATCATAGACCCGCCTCCATTTTAGAAATGCAAACTGAAAAGTTGTACCAATAGAAACATTGTTGTAAGATGCCTTTCTTGTATAAGATACATCGATATTTTCTTTAAATATAGTACCATTGTGTGCTTTTATTCATTTATGAATTATAAAATATGAAAATGTCACTTTTTCCCCCCAGTATATTTTGATTTGTCTACAGGAATTGAGGAACTTCTCTATACAACATGTCTAGAATTACAAAAAAAAAAAAAAAACAACATGGAGAAATGTTTAACTGTGACTTTTATGGCACTTCTTGGAAACTATGACATCACAGATAGACCTTTACCTAAATGGCTTAACTTGATCTTTTAGAGCCGAACTTGTATATTTAAATTCTTTGTAATAATAATATCCAAATAATCACCTTGGTTCATGGTTTAAGTTTTTCTAAGTAAGAAAATGTGTTGTTAATTCTATGTTTAGTTATGTGAATGATTTCTTCTTCACTGGAAAATGTGGTTTTTATTCTTTATGGAAATACTTTATATTCTTAAAAATTCTTAAAATGACTTCGTATTATGGGAACACATAACTGCATTTTAGACTTCATAACTACAATGCAAATTAGCATAAGTTGTTTTATTCAAGGCCTCAGAGAACTACCTATAACTACATTAAGCAAGTAGCAGGACTCAAAAAAAGATGAATGCCTTCTTTTCTGTTTCTCTTTTCTTCTAAATTCAAGAACAATTTTGTGTGATAATGAACCCTGAGTGAATTCTTTAAGGATGAAAGGATATTCTGCTTTAATATTCTGGGTCAGAAATAGCTCCAAGATAACTTCCAAGTAGAATGTTCCCCAGATATTTGCTTGCTCTTCTGTAAAGCAATGAAAGAATTGGGCCACAGGAGAAAGGGAAGAGAGAAGGTGGTTTACTTATTAATCCTTAAAATTTGAAGTCTCACTCTTCACTTTTTCATGCTGAAACTCTTGGGGGGAAATTACATCATTTTTCTTTAGTGTGAAGTAATTTGGGCATACGACATCTACACAGGATTATAGCTGTATCTGTTGGATAACTGGTAGTTATAGAAACCCCCCCAAAAAATAGTGTTTCTGGTGATACCACTGAAGATCTGCTCAGCTAAGTTAAATTAGCCCACAGAATTGTAAGAGATAATAAAATGGTTGTTTTAAGATATTAAAATTTGGGATGGTTTGTTATACAGCAAAAGCTAACTGATACATGTGTTTTCAAATACTGTGGTAGAACTTGAAGAAGACTTCCTGTCCATTCAGTGACCAAGGAAATTTCACACCATAGTTGTGGCTTTGAGTAAAGGAAATAGAAGAGGGAGCTTGCAATAAAGGACAGTGACCCAGTCATCCAGGTTAAAGGAAGAGCTATTGAATTAGACATGAAATAGGCCTGGGAATCATGTTAGCTATGTATAGAAAATCAGTACATGAATAAACTGAGTTAAGTTGAATCAAATAATATTTCATGCTTCTCTGATATCTGTAGCAGAGACTTCTAGTTACCTACCCAATATCCATGCTCACCTTTTTCCTCACTAATATAACCATACATAAATATATTTGGGAATTAGGAGCAATGTGCTCAACTAACAGACTGCTTTCTCAAAATCTCTTAGATGTAGGAGGCCACTGACACATTGGTGAGGCTTCCAGGAAGGATCATTAAAGAGAGCTCTCAGCTGGCAGCTTACTTGCCATTTTTCTTCCCTCCTTCCTGTCTGCTGTGGTTGCGAAGGCAGATGTATGAGCTACCCTGTGGTCATGAGGGCAAGGACCACACCCTTTGGAGGAGTGCAGAGCTGGAGGCACCCTGGGTCCCTGACGACATCGTGGCATCTCTACTCCTGTCCCAGACTGACCACTGCTCGATATTTTACTGAGAGAAAAGTAAATCCTTCCTTGGCCTACCTAGAGTTTCAAACAAAGTGCATCCAGACTCAGGCGACCACTCTTCCAGATCCCGAGGGGCTGCTCCTGCCATTGCCTCCACAGGACCGTAGTCTTGGGACTAACTTCTTAGGCCCTTAAATACCGACATACTGTTTTCAATTCCAGTCGACAGCCCATAGTGTCATGAAGCTCTAGCCTGCACCAGCACCAAAACATACTTTGCTTCCCTTGAGGAAACCGAAGGTCAGCTAATTCAGCCATGACTCCCATATCTGTTGTCCCTGGCCACCATCCAATGTGCAACCACCCTTGTCATCCATCCTCTCCCACTCTCTCATCCCCACAGTTATGGGCCTCATCCTCTGGACACTCCAACTGTTTCCGCTCCCCTCAGCATCACACACACTCCATTGTCTGGTAAACAAACTCCCCTCCATCTTAATTCATGCCAAAAAGCTCTTCATCTCTCGACCTTAGCTGAACTGAGTTCTCTCCCAGGGCCATCTCTACCCCCGCAGTCTTAGCACTGAAAGCCACTCCTTCTCCCACACTATATACATGTCAGGGTCTGGCGCTGAAGGTGGCATCCTGCTTGCCCTCCTCTTTCAATCTTATTTTTCAACTTCCTTGAAAAAGCTGCTGTTCATTGGAGGTGCAGTTAAATAGCTCTGCAGCCTTGTCCTTCCTAGATGTCATCAACCAGCAGTACCATTTATGCAAATAACCCATCCAATATCTAGCTTCACAGTTCTTTGACCTCCTCTATTCCAGTTACCATCACGTGCCTGTCACTGTCTTTTTAAAATCTTTTTTCTCAGCTTTGGTGACACAGCTCTCCTGCTGAATGTGACACCTTGCACCTGCATCCTACGTTTTTCAGACCGTCTCAGAGTTCTAGCAGCGCCCCCTTGTGGCAGCCTATGTGTGTGGCTGTCCCGGGACAAACGGCCAGGAGGGTTGTCTGTCGTCCTCCTGCTTCCCCTTTGCTCCATTTCCGTCCCCGGTATCTTGTGAATTCATGTTTCTTTCTGGGCACACAGAACTTTACAATCCAGTCACCCCCGAAATCTTGAAGAATCCAATCTCACAGACCTTTCATCCTCTCCTATCGGCTCTTACTGCTCCTATCCCGTTCTGCTGGTCTCTGACAAGCAAAGGGAGAGACAATTCAAGTGTCGAGAATAAACAACTGCAAGGTAAACCTTCACTAACCAATATTTTGTGTTTGATAATAGCAGCTTCCAGTCCCTTTGTACATGGAACGAGTAAGAAGGCAGTTTCGTTCCTTGGGAAGAGCAGGGATTCTCTTCCGAGGCCCTCAGACCTCACAGCCACATTAAGATGGGGACTGTGTCTGATAGTATTTGCTGCTAGCAAGCAACAGAAACAGGTCTCAGCTAACTTATGGCAAAGGGAAGGAACAGTAAGGAAGCAGGAGTGTGCAGGCAGGTGGAAAGACTAGTGATCCAGCCTCGGAAACTGCAGGGCTAGAAGCAGAGCTATGGGGAAAAGCCATTACTGATCAGGATGCCAGCACGCCAGAATGATCCCTCACCATGTTGGTCTCCACATTACTCTGCTCAAAAATTACATTCTGGGGAGGAGCCTGCATCAGCCAGCTGGACATGATGCCACCTGGTTAGTGTAGATTGCAGCACTGATTGGCTGTTCAGAAAGTGGGCTGAAAGCTGATGGCCCAAACCCACCTACGTCCACCACTAGACCCCACCACATAAAAGCTGGGATTGAGTTCATGTAATTGTCCCAGATAGCATACCAATCAAAATGATTTACTCTTTTATGACAAAGGAGTCGATGCCTTCATTCTCTTCAGCAAGTAGAAACCCAGGTGGTGTTGGGTCAGGTTTGAAATGAACAACTAATAAAACTGTAATATAATCCACGTGATGCAGCAAGTACAATGTGTTAGGTCGTTATAGGGGTAGAAATGAGGCTGAAGTGGAAAAATATTTCTCTTGGGCAACGTAAACCAGAACAGTACACTTCTGGCCAAATGTTTCTCTCCCTGAAGACTTAGAAGCAAACATGGTTATCCTTTTTATTGTCGTTTTTGATGAATGATCCCTTCTGGCAGCATGCCCAGGCTATATCATGCAAGGAGGGCTGTGGATGCTGTGTACAGTGTCAGTCCATGAGAATGAGCCTTGAAGCTACATGATGCAAGAACAAAAGACAAGGAAGCCAAATCAATCAATGATTTTTAGTTCAATGCTTATGTCTTGCCACTCTGATGAACTGCTTTTACAAAACAATCCTTTAAAAGAAAAACCTGAGAACCAAAATGAAGTGAGGCATTGCATGGAGCAGCCCACATATCAGGATCACTGGCAGACTATTCCTCCTGGTAACCAGAGACTCTGACAGAACGAAATCCCAGTGGTGGGCTTCAGCTCAGATTTCTTAGCAGCAATACAAATGGCAATGGAGTAGGCAGGCAGAGGTCTTGGAATCGAGTTGGCATCCTTCCATCCCATTTATTTTTGTATTTTTAAAAATATTTTCCCCATTAAATGGAATTTTGAAGCATCCCCAGTAACCAAGTAGTATAAATATTGTTTCATTGCCTCTAAATTTCCATCCTATGATCTGCACCAAGAAGTGATTAAAACCAGACTTTCTGGTCCTTCGTTTCTCGGCTAATCTGTTGCCATAAATCTATGTGGAATAACTCACATTCTAGAGAAATGACAAAATGGACTAATGGTGAAGGAAAGGAGAACAAGAGATATGAGAATGACCTAACGATGACTACAGGTACAAGAGGATGTTAAATGGACTCTTCCAGACATGGAGTTTTGCCCAAGGCCCCAAAGCTGAGCACACTGTTAAGTGCCCACTGATTCTAAAGAGGCATGCTAGACCAGCTACACAGGGCTAAGTGGGGAGCTCAAACTACTCTGCCATCCATGGCCCTCACCCCTCTTTAGAGAGATTGACAGGTTCCCCTGTCATGGAAAGACACAAGAAACGGTGCTTGATGCTCAAAAAATTCAACAGGTGAGAAGCCAGCTGGGGCTACTTAAGGTGACCTATAACAGCAAAGAGAGTGGCTGTAAAGGGAGCAACCTCAGCTTCTAGGGCTTAGTTGGGGGGGGGGAAGGGAAGCTGCTGGGGTTTTCCCATGGGCTAAGTGTGCATCAAACAAGTAACTGGGCTTGGGTTGTTTTGGAAGGACCCTGCCCAAGAGGCCTGCGTCAGGTGAGGTGACCCAACAGAAAAAGGCTGAGTGGGATGTACCACCAGAACCAAGAGCTAGTGATCTACCAGGCAGTATGTGATCTGAACCAGAGAATGTGTGAGAAGGGGTCTCAATAGAGGGGTCTCCAAAAAAATCCCAAAATTGAGCCTATAAAAAGAAGAAAAGAGGCAGCATTTGGACATTAGCACACAGAGAGCTCCAATGCCAGGTAACGACATCATTAATTATATTCGTTTCCTGTGGCTGCCATATCTGGGTGGCTTAAAACAACAGAAATTTATTCGCTCACAGTTCTGGAGCCAGAAGCCCAACCTCAAGGGGTTGGCAGGACTATACGCCCTCCAAACGTTCTAGGGAAAAATCCCTCCTTGCTTCTTCCAGCTTCTGGTGCCTCTAGGAGTCCCTTGGCTTGTGGCTACATAACTGCAATGTTCATCTTTGTCTTCACATGGCCTTCTTCTTTGTCTCTGTTTTTTCCTTTTCTCTCTCTTATTAAGATATTTGTCATTGCATTTAGGATCCATCTGGGTGATCCAGGATGACCTCACCTTGAGATTCCTATCTTCAATGACTCTTCCCCCCCCCCCAAATGAGGTCACATTCACAGGTTCCAAGGGTTAGGAAGTATACATAACTATCTTTGAGGTGGGGTGCCATTCAACCTACAATGCTAATCAAAAAAGACCTTTTTACCACTCCTTCCTCCTCCTGCCCTCACCTGGGAGACACTAGAAAATAGTGGATGAGGCAGAGAAAGGATGCAATAGAGTGAAGAAATTGATCCACGTCTTTCCTTTTGCTGTTCCACATAGTTATAGACCTCACGTGAACTGAAGGAAAGTCATAGCATTGAATTGGATGAGTAATTGAATTTTTTTTATTTTAGATTAGAATGGACCTTTTAACAACAACAACAACTACTACTACTAATAATAATAATAATAAGATAAATTCTTTATACCTGAAAGTAATTGGAAAAGCTGTGGGATTTGCTCGAGCCTCAAGCTCCAGCTGTGGAAGAGCCAAATGGCAGGGGAGAAATACCA
Organism: Eonycteris spelaea; assembly: GCA_003508835.1. NCBI lineage: Eukaryota > Metazoa > Chordata > Mammalia > Chiroptera > Pteropodidae > Eonycteris > Eonycteris spelaea. The sequence goes on from PUFA01000219.1 coordinate 106,088, forward strand.
CAGATGTAGTTTCAAGGCAATGGTAAGAAAAAATAATAGTTTCTTCTTGTGTACATCCTACGGAGCCCTGTCTGTTCAATAAATTAGATTTATAGCTGTCTCATGTTGTTCTTGTGACAGAAACAATCTTATAGAAATAGCCTTTTGAAAGTAAATTCTCTTAAGTTATATCCAGGATGGACCTGCAGTATTTCAACAGTTTTTAAAACTGAGTCACTACTGCTTTTTTACTAATTACATCTTTAGTTTTGTCTTCCCTCCTTTTAGGTAAGGTTTATTACATTCCTCAGTCATAGAATCACCCTGCTTCCCGACAGCATCCAATCCAGAGCAAAGCCCTGCTTCGTTGAACCTTCCCCAAGTTACCTTAACAGGAGGGGATAAGGAAAGAAGGCTGCCACATTCTCTAGTTCTACCATCACTTGGGTTTTATTGAACCATTGCACGTAAAGATGTGTACAGGTGATCAGTGCGGGATACACATGACTACTTAATGGATGTCTCCTACTTTCATATCAAACTGAGGCATGTCAGGGTGCAATAAATACTGCTGAATTAATTTCCGCATTAAATTGATAAATCACGTTTTTGTCCAAAATTCTGTCAACATTGAGCTGAACACTGTCTTGACTGGAAGCAGAAAGGATACGCTTAGAGTAGTTCAACAAACTGCGCTCAAAAACTTTAGTCGGGCTAGTTTCTTGCTCTTCATGCCTGGATGCTGAACTGTCAGCCCGGGACCCTAGGACCTCCCACACCACCCAGAGGAGGGGCGGCCCCACGGACGCTGACCGCGCTGCGCAGGCGCCGTTTCCCTAGCACGCATGCGCCGGGTCCGGCTGCGTTCTTCAGTCCGCGGCGTGGATTGGTTGAGCCTTCGTTGTCCCGCCCTCGGACCGGAAGTCCTCCCTGGGCGCGAGGGTCACGGAGGACTCCCGGGCTTCTACGCTTCTCGGTGAGCCACGCTCGGGTCCGCCGGGGTCCCTGCCCATCCCTGCTCGGGTGCTCCCTGGGCCGGGTGGGCCCGAACGTGCCCTCGCCTCGTCCCCTCCAGACGAGGTCTCTGGGGCGGGCAGATCCTTGCGGCCGCCGCTGCCTTGTGTTGGGTGCCGGGCTGTCACCCTGGCGCGGTTTGCAGCAGACTGTACCTGTCTGTCCACCCCGCCCACTGGAACCCGAACCCGGGCCACAGCTGGTCTCTTCCACTCGCTGTACCTTCGCTAGGGATCCTCATCACGGGAGGGCCCTAGCGCAGTACTGAGTGGCTGTTCTTAAACTGCGACGCCCCTACCAACGTTTGGCACCAGTGCTCTCCATAGAGGAAGGGGCTCCTGTGTAGCGGGAGAGATGTTTGTGTGTTCCGGCTAAAAACGTAAAATTTCTCTTTAGATCTAAATCTCTAAAGAGATCTAGGTTGCTGCCGATTTGTTAGCAGCTTTTGGAAAGTTTTCTTTGATATTTCCTCTTTGGGATTTAAGCCAGATGTGTGTACCTTGCCCGTACTGTAGTATTAGTTAATATTACAGACCGTTTTATGCGGTTCGTCAACACGTTTTAGGGCCTACTCTTGCTGGCACTGTATAAACTCTACTTATGATATGTATTCAGAAGCTATACCAGATCCTAAGCATTATATTAGCATATGCTCTAGAATTGTTGTCCAATATGGTAGCCACTAGCTACATAAGCACTTGATATGTGCTTAGTCCGAATTGAGTTCTACAGTAAGTGTAAAAAAAGCGAATTTTGGAGGATTAGTGTGCAAAAAAATATAAAATAACTCAGTAATTTCTTTATAGTGATAACGTAGGCAGTGTTTTGGAAACATTGGGTTAAATAAAGTATATTATTAATTTCACGTGTTTGCTTTTAACATGGTTACTAGACAATTTTAAATTCTATCTGTGGCTTGACTATTTCTAATGGAATATTTCTAGAAAGAGATCAGCAAACTATGGCCTGCAGCTGAATCCAGCTTACCTGTCTTTGAAAAAAAGATTTATTGGAGCAAAGCCACACCTATTCATTTATGTGTTGTCTATGGCTGCTGTTATACAGACATTGGATGGCTTGTAAAGCCTAAAATATTTACTCTGTAGCCTTTTTCAGAACAAGTTGGCCAACCCCCTGTTCTAGAACAATGCCTGGTATGGTAGATATATGTAAACCTTTTCATTGTAGTCCTGTGTAATTGTCAGGCTTACTCTGTGAGAGGCATACTTCTAAGGACTATCTCCTTTAAGTCTCATATTAATCCTAGGATGTGGGATTTCCCCCATTTCATAGATGAGCAAATTGAAGCACAAAATGGTTATGAAACTTACCCAACGTGCTCAATACTCCTTACTTCTGGAACTACCTTCTTGACCATCCTTATCCCTAAATGGCTTGACTCCTGCAGCTCACTTGATTAGCCAACAGTAGGCACCATGCTTTTTTCTTTAAACTAGAATTTTTAAAATGACTTTTATTAAACTAGACTTAAGAAGAGGTTGGTCTCTTGTGGAAGAAGCCGAAGAGCCCTGAGCTTAGGTGCAGTGGATACAAGCAAGGTGAAAAGAATGAGCCTCACAAGCAGAGAGTAAAGAGCATCTTGGACACTCTTCACTCATTTAACAAAAAAACATTTGTTGAGAAATAGCGAGCACTGGCCAGGTGTTTGCCAAGTGTGTACCAGTGAATGAAACAAATGACATCTTTATGGTCTTGTGGGGAAGACAGACAATTAAAATTTAATGTGGTATGCGCCATGAAAAAACAGTGTGCAAATACTTGATGTTTTTAACAGATGTCTTCATCTGTCAGATGGAAATACATGGTACACCTGTCTTGTTTCTTGTGAGGATGGAGATGACATGAGTGTGTATGGCGTGGAGAGTTGCTCCATAAATGTACATTGCCTTTTGCTGTTAAGAGGTAAATGAGTGGATGAATATGGGGAAATGGGTGCATCATGATGCTTAAAACATGGCCGTCACAATTTGTAATCTGCAGAGAGAAGGTTCTCAGGTGGGTTGTGCATAGCAGGTGTTTTTAATATTTCCTGATTTAATAGGGGCTCATCGGGCAAAATCTGAATTCAGAGGGATTCTGTGCAGAGTCTAGGAGCAGGACAGGGGCCGTCTTTGGGCTGCTAGCAGTGTAACTGAGATGGTCCTGCTGCAGGAAGGGAGTCATGCCTGTATAGTGCTGACAGCTCTGGTTTGAACCAGACGCACCTGAAGAGGTAAAAATACCCAGGCCTACCTTCAGGGATGCTAATTCATTCTGATATCATTCTGTCAAACCAGGGCCTGGCATTGTTTGTTTTGGCTACTTAATTTCTCCAGATGATTTGGATTTGCAGTCAAGGTTGAGAACCAGTCATGGCGAGTGATAGGCTGGGCTCAGGGAGCTGCTCGAGCAAAGGCCCAGAGCCATGAAATGGGCAGTGCCTGTCGCTGGTTCAGCTGGGTCATGGAGGAGGCCAGAAGGGGGTTTCATCACCTGGCCAAGGACCTTGGCTTTATCTTGAAAGCAAGGGGATCCTCTGAAGAGCTTCAAGTGGGAAAGTGAGGGACTATCTTGCTAAGATCTGTACCAGAGCGTGACCCCTCTCACAGAGCACTGTGAATCAGAGTGAAGGCGGTGAAGAAGCAATTGGAGCTGGCCAGATGATGGCAAACCCAGATTCGGTTTCGGTACTCCTCCCATGTGTGTCCCCTAGTGGCCAGTGTCTGTCCTCGTGGAGTGTAATTGGCTGGTTTCTTGTCTGTATTCCTTCCACTGGGCTGGCAGCTCCTTCAGGCCGAGAGTATCTCTTTAGGCTCAGCATCTATCATGTACTAGATACACAGTAAATATTCATTGAATGAACTATATAGAACCCTAAACTGGACAGACAGCTTACTTTGTCTTTTTATGGCAGTTTTCAAAATTTTGCAGCCCAGTTGCTTCCACACTATACCCTCCTAGGGGAATACATGCTTTATATCCTCATGATTGTCCCACAGGGGGAATGGAAAGTTTAACAGGATTGAAAGGCTGTTAAAAATGTGGAGAAGAATGGGAAACAGTATGGCAGAGCCTCAAAAAATTAATAGAATTCTCATATAATCCAGCAGTCCCACTTCTGGCTATATACCCAAAAGAATTGAAAGCAGGGTCTCAAAAAGATATTTTTTTACCCCCATGTTCATAGCAGTATTATTCACAAGAGCCAAAAGGTGGAAGCCACCCAAGTGTCCATCAACGGATGAATGGATAAGCAAAATGTGGCCTCTTCATGTGATGGAATATCATTCAGCCTTAACAAGGAAGGAAATCCCGGCACATGCTACAACATGGATGAAACTTGTGGATATTATGCTAAGTGAAATAATCCAGTCATAAGACAAATACTGTATGATTCCACTTGTCCGAGGTATCTAAAGTAGTCAAATTCATAGAGATAGAAAATAGAATGGTGTTTGACGGGGCTGGGGGGGAAAGGAATGGGGAGTTAGTGTGTAATGGGGACAAAGTTTCTTTTGCAAGATGGAAAGGTTTCTGGAGGCTGGTTGCACAATTCTGAATGTGCTTAACATTCCTGAAGCATACACTTAAAAAGCATCAAGATGGTAATTTTATGGCATACGTTGTTTACCACGATTAAAAATTACAAATAAGTAAATATGGAGGAGAGTCACATAGAGGGACAAAGTGACGAGCAGAGTGCTTACACACGAATACGTTCGTTTCTGTACATTTTCATGAGCAAAGAACAGGTTTTGCTGGTATGACGGCCACCCTCATAGCCCCGAGGCCCCGAAACTCCAGTTCAAGTCCCCTTCAGGATCTCCTTGAGACTGAGCCTTCGTGGAGAAATTCCGACCTAAGTTAAATATTGCCTAAGCTCCTTACAGGCACGCTAAACCTGGCCCTCATTAACCACCTCACTGAGTTTAGCAAACTTCAACCCTGGTAGTGATGCATATAGAATGACTATAGAATGCAGGCTGCGTGACTATTGCTCTGTGTTAGGAAACGGTCCAGCACGTGGGGGACAGCTGGACCGTGGTAACGTGGCTGCTTTACTTCCTCCAGACCCCCGCAGTCTCAGGAGACAGTTGTGAGAAGAGTGTCTAGCGATTGAGGATGTGCATTTTTTTTTCTTCTGTATTATCTTGCCTATTCTTTGTTTACTAAGCCTTTGATTCTTAGGAGGACCTCTTGTACGGTTTTCAGTCTTTAAAAGTGGAACTTAAAAAGAAGAAACAATGATCTTGAAAGTACTGAATCTTGATAATTAGGAAAATAATCACTTAAGATCCTAAATTGATGGTCCGCTAAGTGACTTTATATATTAAAAAAATATATGAAAGGCCGCCAGGTTGTGTACAGCTCCATCTGGAGGTAAAAAAGTCAGACCCGGAATCTTGGTCACCTGGATTTGTCCCAGCAGGGTGACACCGTGGCCAAGGGTACTTATTTCTTCATATTCGGTGATATATTTTGAGGGGAGAGTCATCTATTTGAGATTCAGTGATAGACTTCTGAGAAAGTTGCAAATGCTGACCTGAAGGCAAAGCCTCAGGCGAGGGCGCACCTCTCTCTCCCATATTCTGATTCCAGAAGATTGATTGATCCATTTCCCATGCCATTTTTCAGTAGGCAGGCATCTTAAATGTATAGAGTTATCATGAAATTATATTAGATTCTGATTGTGAAAATAATACACGCTCATCATAGAAAATACAGAAAAGAAGGAACAAAAATCACCTAAAATCTTTCCATTCAGAATATGACACTGTCTAAAACTTTGTGTTTCTATCTCGGGCCTTTTCTCTTCTCATGTGATCTTTAAATAAAATTTAGATCAGACTCTGTGTTGTTTTTAAATAACAACTGTATTCAGCTCTAATTTACATACCATACAGTTCACCAAGTTAACGTGTACACTTCCATGGTTTTTAGTGTATTGACAGTTGTGTAACTCCTCACCACAATTGACTTTAGAGATTTTTCACCTCACCCAAGAAAAGCTGCCCCCGTTGGCAGCCACTCCCCTTTTCATTCCCCACTTTGATCCCCAGCCCTAGCCAACCCCTAGTTTACACTGTGTCTCTACAGATTTGCCAGTTCTGGACATTTCATATGAGTGGAATCATACAATATGTGGTCTGTGTCTTTAACTTAGCCTAGTGTTTTCAGGGCTCATCCACGTTACAACATGTACCAGAATTTCATTTCTTTTTATTGCCAAATAACGTTCCATTGTATGGATATGTTACGTTTTGTTTATTCATCAGTTGATGGACATTTGGGTTATTTCCACCTTTTGTCTGTTATGAATAATACTGCTATTAACATCCGTGTGCAAGTTGAACCATTTGGGACCTCCTAGTTTCAGTTTGAAGAAAATTCTCATATACACAGCCACATCTCTCATTTCCTTAAAGTAAATTTATAGAAGTAGAATTGCTAACTAAAAGGACATACATTTTCTAGCACGTGCCAGATGGTTTCTAGGAAGACTGCATTCATTCCTTGTAGCTGCTTTAGTGCTATTAGCCTGTTTATGTTCACTCAAGGTTATAAAGTGCTGTAAAGTGGGAGTCTGTGGTTTTTTAAAAGACAAGGTCCCTGCAGTCAGGCTGCTCATGTTCACATTTAGACCAGTTGGACAGATACAGATCCGTGGGTATCACATAGGCAAGATTATGTGCATTACGTGGAGAGAAAAATAGGCTGGTTAGATAAATATTTGCCTGCCCAGAAAGATTCACACCGATGTAATCATCGAGCAACATTTTTTTTTTTTTACACCTAGAAGTTAAAAAAAGAAAAAAATTAACAGAACCAAACTCTGGCCTGGGGACCAGTTAGTCCAAAGTTATACATCCTCTGACTCACTCAGTCTGAACCTTTACCCCCCATTGCTCAGAAGACTGAGGTGTCAGCACCTGGCTCCCGCTGCCTCCCACCCTGTGCTAGGTCACGATTTCTTCAGATTCCTGGGACGTCTAAACAGTATCCTCTATGTGCCCTGTTTCTCATTCCTTTAGATTCAGAAAGGTACCGCTTAAAGACTGTAAAATCAGCAAGTGGTTCCAATACATAGGTGAGTATGGGGAGGAAGCAGTCCAGCCTTGCGCAACCTGGCCACATTGATGCTGACACTGGCGTGATTTCGTCCCTAACGTGACCACCAAATTCCATCCAAAGGAACTGACAAATCTTGATCTGGAGAGATCATTGACGTGTGAAACTAGAGATGGAAAAAGCTGTAGCAGATCTTCCGGCAGACTTCTTTAAAGCAGCTGTTAATGCAGAAGCTGTTTGCAGTGTTGCTTTTTTTAACTACTGAGAATCAGACTTTTGAGACTAAGCCATACCGCACTGCAGATCCCATTTCCTAACACGTCGCGCCCATTTTTATTACCTTTCTCTTACAGAAAACACCACCCAGGTCACTGCAGGAAGTGCTGTGCCGCTGTCAGGAAGCCGCGACTGGCAAAAGCAAGCGCAAGAAAAATGGACACCTGTGTTTTCTTTTCCTTGCAGCCGTAAAAATGTCTGACAAGTCCCAGATAGCTGCCAGAGCTTCCCTTATTGAGCAACTGATGTCTGAAAGGAACTTTGAGGATCTTGGCAACCATCTAACTGAGCTAGAAACTCTTCATGTGACAAAGGAGCATCTCCAGCAGACAGACATCATTAGGGCTGTGTACAGAGTCCTCAAAAGCTGTCCCACAGTGGCTTTGAAAAAGAAAGCCAAGTGTTTGCTGTTGGAATGGAAAGCTCTTTATAAGGGTCCTCACTCCAAACCAACGGACAGCCCTGAATTATTCCCTACAGGTGGAAATGAAGAAAATTCGGGATTTTCTCCCGACGCAAGTCAGGAGAAGATGTCGGACAGCTCCAGCCCTAATTCTCAGCTATCGTCCAAGATGTTACAGCAAAAGCCACAGAAATGATTGTGCCTGAGAGTGGCCCTAGTCAGGTGGAACCTAAGGAAGAGCATGTCAGCGGTGGTGACCCCAAATCCACTGACAAGAGGTCATGTGAGTTGCTGGATCCCGCAGTGCCCGTGAGAACTAAATGCACAGAGCTTCTTCATGAAGCTTTAACTAGTTCTTCCACAGATCAGCCCCAGGCCGATTTGTGGCACGGCCTTGCAAGAGAAATCGAAGGGCACATTTTTACCCGTTATTCAAAGAACCTGAAAAAATATAAAGCTTGCATCAGAAGCAAAGTTGCCAATCTGAAGAACCCCAAAATTCTCACTTACAGCAAAGCCTGCTCTCTGGGACCATGTCTCCAAAAGAATTTGCAGAAATGACTGTCATGGAAATGGCAAGCGACAAGCTGAAGCAGCTGAGAGCCTCCTACGCAGAGTCTAGCATACGGGAACATTACCTTCCCCAAGCGACCGAGGGGACGCAGACAAAGAAAATAAAATGCAGACGCTGTGAGAAGTTCAACTGCAAGGTCACTGTCATCGCCAGAGGAACACTTTTCCTTCCAAGTTGGGTGCGGAATTCAAACCCGGATGAAGAAATGATGACGTATGTCATCTGTAACGAATGCGGGGAGCAGTGGTATCATAGCAAGTGGGTGTGCCTGTGATTTACAATAAATATGCTCTTCACAGCCGATCCTAAGAGTTTATTTTATTTGCACCACGCTTTTTATGCTTGTTTTTAAAAAAATCTTTTTATACACACTATTCTTAATCCTAAAAAGAGGGAAAGAAAGTCGTTGGCTGACGCTCACATCACTATCACTAAAACTTGATGCTTTGGAGGGAGAGAGCGGGTGACTGTTTGCATCATGCTTTGTGGCTACCTAATGCTTCGTTATACTCCGAGTCTGGCTGAGAACGGCTCAGCATAAACTAGGAGTCTATTAGAAATGCAGACTCTCGGGCTCCAAGCTACTGAATCCGAATCTGCACGTTGGCGGTGTACCCGCCTGGTGAACTTGTCCAAGGTAGTTTGAGACGCGCTACTTTAGCAATAGGCCTGTGGTTCTCAGCAGTGGCTGCGTATTAGAATCACGTGGGGAGCTTTGAAACCCCACTGATGCGGAGGGCCCACCCTAGAACAATTACATCTCGATCTGTGGGCTGCAGCCCAGGCATCCACATTTCTTTTTTAGTTCCTCAAGTTATTTTAGGGTGCAGAAATGAAAACTGTTGGTAGCTAGGCTCTCGATCCTTTCCAAAGCTCTGAGAAAACTATTCTTCTGTATACTTTACAAACGACAAATTAGGTCCACAGAGGCGCCTTGACTTGCCCATGCTACACAACCATAAATAGCCCAACTCGAATGCTCCCCGATTTTCTTCTGCCAAGTTCACTGTCCGAGACTACCTCAGTAGTGACTTCTGAGAAATGTAGTTCTGGAGATGTGGGATTTTGTCTTGAGTCCTCGTGCTTAGTCAGACCCATGTGTGTTTTTTTTTTGTGTGTGTGTGTGTGTGTGTGTGTGTTGTTGTTTTTTAGGGTTTTTGTTTTGTTTTGTTTTGCTTTGCCCACATTCTCAAAGGTGTATAAATTATGACATTTGGCTTCCGATATTAGAGAGTCTCTATGTTCTCAAGGACATGTGTGTGAGGTCTGTGGGGGAGGGCAAAAACCCTCCTAGGCTCTGTAGCTGGGCCTGCAAATTAGACTGACAAAAGATGAATGAGAGAAAACCAGTGTAGTCACGTGCAAGTGATACTCGCTTGGAGAAACAGCAATGAGTGACTCAGAGGGGTGGCTAGATCTTGGGCTTATATAGAATCTTAACGATAAATCTGTAGACAGTAGCAAGATGAAGGAAAAGTGCTTTAGGCTTTTAGGGACAGCAAATTATGGGAAAGTATATGGGGGAACTAACGGAAGATAACTGGTTATTGCGTCAGGTTTGTGTAGACTGTTCATGCATGGTGCCACCTCTTCTCCAGTGATGAGGTTGGTACCCCTTTCTGGTACCGGGTGTGGAATTTATGTTCTGCTTTCAGGCTGATGGGGGAGAGCAGGGAACTCATCCTATGACTGCTTTTCTCATTTGCTTTTGGCTCAATGATCCTCATGCCAGGATGGCGTACTTCGGGGTGGCATACTCTGAACCCCTTTGGAGTCAAAGTTCCAATTCTGTTTATGTAAAAACGGGCATTACTCTGTCACAGGAAGTCTGTTGCCTCAGCCTTTGAATCTACCAGTGCTTCTCAAATAAATGAAGAGGAAATTACTTCTTTGAGGCTTTTGTTAACAATGTTTAACCCATCCGTCCGTATAACCAAGCCTTCAATGTCATTACAGCTGATTTTTTTTCTTTTTTTAAAATTCATAGAATGTTAATTGTGATAGTTTTAACAAGCTTGCTTCTGAGTTACCTACAGACCCACACATTTTCACAAATTCTTAGTTCCTAACTTTCCTAAGTTGCTCTGTCAGGTCTGAAGCCCTAAACATATGTATAGTTTACCCGCCTTGTGACAGAATTCCCCAAAAGGTACACAAAACTTATGTGTTTTCAACAGGTTTTGAAGAAATCGTCTTGAAGCCATTAAGTATGAATTCTCTTTCGATCTCTCCCTGTGACTTCCCAGAACTGCTTGTTGTGACGTAACAACATGTTAGTCTTTTAAAGAGAAACTTGCAAGGTCACCTAAAACTTCAAGTTTCACAAAGTGTGGTTTCATGTGACTTGAAATGACCTTAAAAACTATTCAGTGGGTATAAAAGAGTACGGCAAATGAAAACCAAGTGTGATTAATTCATGTCAGTGTTTGCTTTTTGGTTTGGTGTTTTTGTGTGTATTTTGGGGTTGGGGTTTTTTTTTGGTAGTTTTTTAACAGGAATTTTGCAAACTAAATATACAGACAAATAAAAGCACTTGGGATGGAAATTCCTTTACTTTCCAACATGTAAAAATCTGGGTAGTCTTCCTCAATTTTTATCAACTTTGTTGGTGACTCTTGCAGCTAGAGATAGGAAAATAGTGATCTGAGTGAGCTAGCATGACATTTTCTAAGTATAGATAATCTTTCTTTCATATCCTATATCTTATTCCCTAAGAAGAAATGGTTTAAAAAAAAAAGTTGCTTATGGAGTAAAGGCTCTTTAATTTAAAATCATTTTTTACAGGAAAAGTCCCCAGGACAGGAGTGTGTCTGTCACAGACAGGATCCAGCCAAGGTCCACTGGAGCTGAGGTGCAGTGGCAAGGGGAAGAAGAGTGAGAGGTGAAGCCAGAGAGCCATTGGGCTCATGAGGGCCCCTTTGGGCATGATGAGGACTTTGGGATTTTTTTCCAAGCCTGATGGGGAGCCACGGAAGCTAGGGACTTGGTAGTGATAAGATTTAGATGACCTCTGCGAAGGCTCCTTCTTGCTGCTATGTTGAGTTAGTTGGGGAGGAAAGCAAGGATGGCTGCAGGAACACCAGCTAAGTGGCCGCAGCCATGGCCCAAATGTCATGGACCTGGTTTCAAACATGAGTATGCACACCGTTTTCCCTACATCCTTGCGCCTGACAAAGCCCTTGGGGACGTGGTTCAGGACATACCATCCCTAAATATGGTGCCTGGGAATATTGGATATTTGAAGCTGGAGGCATTTGAGAAACAGGCAGGTTTAGGAAGGACTCTCTGATCTCCCCTTCTGCCCTGAGGCTGGTCATATGGCCCTCCTGTGAAAAGCGCCCTCCCCGGCCCCCAGGGAAGGAGCACCCTTACCTGCACAGATCGGGGGAGGTGAGAGGAATCTGAACCAACAAGCCTTGCTAGATTTCTCCCAGGTCACTACTGTCCGGCTCATTCCCTTTGTCCCATTACATTTTTCCAGAACTTTCCACTCTTTATCAAACCTAGTCTAAAAACACTCAGGTTAACCATTTCTTTGGGTCTTTATTTCCTTATGAAAGCTGCCACATGTTGTAAAACTTATATTAAATAAATGTATGCTTTCCTCTTGTCAGTCTGTCTTTTGTTAAGAGAAGCTGAGAACCTAGCCAGGTAGAAGAAAAAAGATTTTTTCCTTCCCTACATTAGTAATATTACAAATGGATGTTTCATAAAATACAATGAGCCCTAAATTTGCTACCCGTGGCCCATAACAAAGAATAACAAAAGCACAGAAATTCCACGTAATACAGATATAGCCTGGCTCTCGGTTGCCATGGTTACGGGGAGCAGCTCTGCATTTGGCACACACATCAGTTGTTACACCTGAATGTAGAAGGGTTCTCTTCATGGGTTTTCCCACGTCACTCGCCTTTTGTCCGTGTTACTTCTTTTAGATAAAAAGTGGGTACAATTGCAGCTCTGTCTCTTCCCCGAGCACTTCCTGGGATCAGAAGCCCCTTTCATTCCCTATTTCCATTTTGAAGTACCAAGTCAGGAAGCCTGCCGCTGGCAGCGCTCCAATGCCTTTGCGAGGGCTGGGCCTTCATCTTTTAGGTCAGATTGCTTTGTTATTTATAACTTACCAGTAAATGCAAAAGATTTGACTCAGATCTTTTTCTATCTCAGAGGTATTTACTGTAAGGACCTAGAATACAGAGGACACCTTTTTGCTTCCATAAGAGCCCCGATCTGAAGGGAGAACCGAGGACAACCTCATATAATCTCATTTGCATCATTATTTAAAATTAATTTTCCAGAGCTCTGTGTTATCAGAAAGGCTAGGCGGTAATGCTTGCACACTGGTTTACACTTTGCCAGGTGCTGGGGACAGAGAGATGGTCAAGACACTGTCCCAGGCCTCGGGACCCACAGATGCAGGGGAAACACCAATGCCCTGTAGCCAGCAGTCATTTCACATTGGAAGAGACTGAAGAGGCGGAAGTGCAGGGGTCCGGGGGGCATCCCGGAGGGCTTCCCAGAGGCTGTGACCCTCCAGGTCAATATTGAGATGAAGTTAGTTGTGCAGAAGTAGGAATGAAAGATGTTCCATTGCCATATTCACTAGATTCTTGGCACTTTATGTAAAGTGTCTCATTTAATCTTCACAAGTCCCTGCCAGCAACTTAGTGGTGAGGAAACCCAAGCTGAGAGATATATTGTTGCTTGCCCAAGGGTACACAGAGACAAAGCCAGGAGAACTACCTCAATAAAACAGGGTATTTTGTTTTTTGCATATGTTCGTTTCCAGAAACATCCAGGTTCCTGTTAATTCCGCTCAAGGTTCAACCGTTTTTAAAACCGTGGTTTGTTTTGTCAGTGACAGAAATGTGTGGTTTATAGACTTTACCTTGGCCCAGTGCTGTGCACCCCTCCCTCCGATGAGGAAATCAGCCAGGAACACCTGACAGGGGCGGCTGGCTCTCCCAACGTAAAGGAAGCTTCCCGAACATTCATGCGGCACAGTGCCATGTGGTTTATCTGGTTCTCTGAAAAGCAAGTGATTTTTAAAATGCTAATTTTTAAAATATAAAAACATGTAGCTTTTAAAGGGGCATTTGTATGTTTATATTTTTATGATTTTGGAAACTAAAAGTATATCAATGCACTTTCAATTACCATTTCCTAGAAAATACAATGGCTTTTATATCTTTGTTCTCTGCCTGTATGACCTAGGGAGACTATATAACACAGACAAGCAATTTTGACAAAATAGCTATGTTGTTTGCATCCTTTGTTAAAACATTGCAAATGTACCACAGAACGGCAAAGCAAAAAAGAAGTAAAATGAATTCATTGGACATATTCTTGCTTTTCTAATATAAACAAGCTCCAAATAGGAATAGGTTCCAAGTAGTCATTAATCTTTTTCGAATGATGACACATATTTCTAAAATATCTAAAACAGTCATGGAAAAGTTATAGATCCAATTAACAAGTGAATTACAATATAGCTCATTTATAAACGTCTTATTCTTTTTTAGAATATACTCGCTTTTGAAATGTATATAAACATAAACAGAGAGTGCCCCAGCAGCTGCTTAAATCATCAAAATGGTATCATAATTTGTTAAATTCACATTTGTGGATGGAAACAAACAAGACATTTGCAAGGATGCCCAGTGAGGCCTGGGTCCTCTGGTGAGATCTCACCTAACACGCCTACTTGTAAGTGACTGAGGTGCAAACTGGTTCCATTTGCCTCCCACCCATAGCACAGCCAGGCCTTGTCCAGCCGGTGTCCCACTGAGCTCCTGCCCACGGCAGGGGACCATATGCCCCTGTGTTGGACGTTCACCACGTCCGACAGGAAAGAACTGCTAGGAAGAGAGCCAGTGGCTAAAGGGCATGGGGTTTTTTTTCAGTGGTGCTGAAAATGTTTAAAAATGGATTGTGGTCATACTCACACAACTCTGTGAACATGCTAAACACCATCGAATTATATGCTTGAAATGGGTGAATTGTGTGGTCTGTGAATTATATCTCAATAAAACGATGATTTCAAAAACTCAGATGAAGTGAGGGAGGGGATTGGAGACAGGATCTTGTTGGATGTTTATCTCAGTGGGTCATTCTGAACCTTCATGGTCCCTCTTTCCTCAGACCCATAATGGAGAAATATGGTAATCTTCCTCAAAGAGGCCTTCGGGGAGGCACCTCTTCCAGTTCTGCTGATAAAGAGGAGTCACCCAGCATGCAGTGGCCTGTGTCAGGTCGCTTTGCTGGGCCCTGTGGCCTTTGTATCTCTGCATAGAAGCCTCCTTCGTCGTTCAGTCACACAACTAACAGGGTTAAAGCTTCGACCCGCAATCGATGCTCTCCATTTTTCTTTCTTCCTCATTTCTCAAGCCACAGATTCGAGCTGCACTGTCAATGATTTCAAGCTCCTGGAACCTAGAAAATCTAGAATCAACCCAAAGCAGTTGCTGCATACATCCCTGGTTAGATCTGTACTCAGAAAAGAAACTGCAGATAAAATTAGTCCTATGTTTTCGCTCCTCACAGTGAGGCCCTAGGATCAGCAGTATCAGCATCACTTGGAGCAAATACAGAAACCGGGGCCCCATCCAGACCCATTGAATCCAAATCTCTGCTGTCACTAAGCCCTCCGTGAGTCCTATGCGTGTTCCAGCTTGCAAAATGCTGTCCTGTCCACAGCAACTGACCTATGACCTCTGCCTTCTGTTTATATCTTTGGATGAAATGCCCGAGTTCCTAGCTAGCACTTCTCTCTCTCCTGGTCTCAGTCACAATCAATCACCTTCGCCCTCCATGTTGCTAAATCCAAGGGACAATTCTGAGCCATGAAATCTATCAGCAGCATTTGACACACTTGCTTTCTTCTATTTACTACATCCACAAGTACCCTGTCTCGTTTTCTTCGTGGAGCTTATTCGCCGTTTAAATACAATGCCTTCCTTATTTACATTGTTGATTGTCTGTTTCCCACTCATCCCCCTTCTTTAATTTGTAAACTACATAGTGTCAGAGATTTTTGTCTTTTTGGTTCACAATTTATCCCCAGCCCCTAGAACAGTTCCTGGCACATAGAAATCCTTCAACAAATATTTGTTGAATTAACACACTTAAAACCATAAAAGGGAGAAATATGACATATCGATACACATGTATATTTATGTAAAGGATTTAAAACAAGTTTAGAGGGAGTGATTGTAGTTTACAACAGGCAAAACAATTTGAGAATGGGAAGAATGGAAAAGAGAGAATATGTTTTTCCCAGATTATTTTTGAGTTTTTCCTCCCTATGTAGTATCTTTGAACATCAGATATAAAGCCTTAGGCCATACATGCTCAAACTCTAGGGTGTAGTTAATTGTCCACTTATCTTATCATCTTTCCCTTTCTTGTGCATTGTTTTCCATTTTAGTATTCAATAGCATTTTCATCAGAAATAAATAAGGAAAAGATCAAAAATAAAATTTTGTCTCTTCATGGTTTTACTTGCCAGAAGACCCCGTAAGTATTTAATGAGGAATATAGTTGAAAGAGTTGTTTGGTGATTTTGTTGTTGTTGACTCCCCCCATCATATGTAAATACCATTTGCTGTTCATGAGTTTTTTTAAGCTCATGTGCATTTATTTATTTTTGTTACAATTCAGCAGTTTTTAGTGTATTCACAAAGTTGTGAAACCATTATAGTTATGTAAATTCAGAACATACTATCAACCCAAAAAGAAAACAAGTCCTTAGGAACAGTCACTCCCCAACCCCCCCCTCCCGCCCGTCGTCCCCACAGCCCCTGGCAATCACTTATCTACTTTCTGTCTGTGAATTTGCCTATCCTGGACATTTCCTATTCATGTAGGAGGAGGCAAGAGAATTAAAATGTTAGTCAAACTACAATTAGACTGCAATATGCTGATCAGTCCTGTGGCCAGGCCAGGAGGACACCTTCAGAACAAAGGAAGATTTCGGCTGGGATTGCTAACAACCCATTCCCCACACGGGTGGAGGGGAGACAGGCACCAAGAGTCATTCCCTAGGGCTGAAACCCTGAGAAACCAATGGATTAAAGGCTGGGAATTGCAGGCTTTTAGCGCTCCATACTCTTCCCCTTCCCCTTCCCCTTCCCCTTCCTCACTGTATGTCCATATCAAAGGAAATGAGAACGTAAGGATGACAAACTGAATTCCCTGAACACTCAGGTCCTTCTCAGTGCCTTTACTCTCTCTCTCTCTCTCTCTCTCTCTCTCTCTCTCTCTCTCTCTCTCTCTCTCTCTCACTCTCTGCCTCTGAGAGAAGACCACCCTCTATCTGTGACTCTAACTTTGGCGTGTGTGTTGAATTCTTTCTACACTCTCTGTCAAAGTGTCACCACTGGGGTGAGGTGAAATCTGGCGTCGCCTCCATGGTGTGGAGGAGGAGGAGAAGGTGGATAGTGGGATACAGTGGACGTTGTAGGTCGTTCTTTGGTTCTTCCCCACCGGCACAGTAAAGAATTACATGTCAGTGAGATTGAGAAAAAGTAAGATTTATTGAAAGTACATTTTAGAAGGAGATGGCCTGCTAAGGAAGGCTGCAGCCCTGTGGAACTTAGGAGGTGAAGAGGTAAGATAATATACCCAAAGGCAGGGGCGGATTTCCAGCCAGGAGCACGGTAACAACAACACAGAAGTGGGAAATTCTGTTTCTCTTCTTTTTTCTTTCTTTTCTTTTCTTTTCTTTTCTTTTCTTTTCTTTTCTTTTCTCTTCTCTTCTTCTCTTCTCTCTCTTCTCTTCTCTTTCTTCTCTTCTCTCTCTTCTCTCTCTTCTCTTCTCTCTTCTCTTCTCTTCTCTTCTCTTCTCTTCTCTTCTCTTCTCTTCTCTTCTCTTCTTTTTCTTTTCTTTTTGGGGGAAGGTCTGTTTATGAAGTGGAAGGTCTGTATATTTGGGCCACAATGGGAGATCCTAGATAATCCCTCTGTGAGGTCACCTTGACTTGACAGTTGGCTGATATATAACTTTTTGCATACTGTGCATGTGTTTATCCAGGATTCAGTCTGTTATAATTAGATTCATGGACTTCTAGGCATAGTCATGATATTATAATGATGGTATAATGAGGCTGAAGTGAGGGACAGTACTTTCTGCGCCTGTGTTTGTAGCTGTTTGTAGCTGGTTTAGCCCCCAGCTTTTATGGCCTTTGTGCTGTAGGATTTGGGGTAATTTATAACCCTGAAAGGGAGGTATTTCTGGGAGGTACTTAAGGAAGGTCCTCAAGGGAAGTTTCTATGGTTACAGAGCTGGGCCTTGGCTCCCGTCTCTCCTGCCTGATTAAAACTGCCTAACAAAAGGACTCTCTTCTCTCATGCAGGGTGCAGGGCTTGGGCTCTCTCTCTCCCACTCGGGGAAATTTGCCCTGTCCCGCATCAATATAAATGGAATCATATACTGTGTGGCCTTTTGTGTCTGGCTCTTTCACATAAGTTGTTTTCTTAAAAAAAACTCAGGAAGTAAACCATATTTTACTAACCAAAGGAACAGTACTGACCTTTATTTAAAGTGCTGGTTTAACTGAATTTACATACATAATTTAACATCTACCTCTGTCACAATTACACTTCTTCAAACTTTTGTGTCAGTATTATTTTTGGTTAACCACCTGTAAAACGTGACATTTCGAAAGCAGGAAAAAACCTACTCTTATGTATAAGATAAAGGTCATAAGATTTTTTTCTTTAAGAAAAAAGGAATATGGATATTTTCCTCCAGTTTCTTAAGTTAGTTGGCAAAGATGAGTTCAATTAAGTTTCATCACTATAACCACTGTCTTTAGTAAGAACTTATAGCCACTGCATTTAGTGGGGACTAAAGTTCAGAATTCTTAACAACATATTGGATCAGTTTTTCCTCCCCTGCATATCTCCTTGCAAACACACATATCCTCTGGCATAAAATTATTGTGCTTCTGAATTATATGGCTTGTGGTAAAGGAATCCCTTCCTCACACGATTCCATTATATCACTAGGCTGGGGTGTTTCACACTTAACCTCATCTGATGAATTTTCTGTATTCTGTCTCTCCTCTTTATCACTGCTTTATATTGCAGTGGCCTTGTTTTTTCTCTTTAATTATCCATTGACTTAGGGTTGTATCCCTCAAAGCCCAAGGTTAACTGTGAGCATGGTAGATGCTTAATGCAATTTTGGAAAATAGATTTTTACTCAAAGTGAGAGTGGAATTTCGATATGATTTCATAGCGTTTCTGTTCAGTATAGTCCACCTCACACCGTAGAAGCACTGCATCTAACTTCAGTAAATTGGATCAAGTGTTACTACTGTTAATGTTTCAAGTCCGATCTCCAGAAAAATCATTTTCTCAAAATAAATTTAATTTCACTCATGTTATGGAGTTTGAAATCTACCTAATTAGTGAAACAAAGCCCTGCGTTATAGGAGGTGTGTGAGATTGTATTACTGATCAAACATTTGATGACCTTTCCAGGGGACAATTCTAGAACCTCACAGCACTCAGATCAGATTTGCCGTGTGATTTGCTGTGCCCCTCTCTTTAGAAGGATGGTACATCACATGATGTGACTTGATTTGGCCAATGACATATGGATGGAAATGATGGATGTCACTTCTGTGTGGCACTGTAAGAGCCAGCTGGAGTATCATTTTGGTCCCTTTCTCTCAACCAATGAGACCTGCAATATATCAGACAGGAGTTGCTCCATTAGTTGAGGTTCATCAGCTTGGGTCCAGATGGAAGATGACATGGAACGGAACCACAGCTGACTCCTATTAGACATTAATGTGAGAAATAAATCTTCGTTTTTGTAAGTCACTGAGATTTGGGGGAGATGGTCATGTTTTACCATGGCATAACTTAGCCACGCTGACTGATATGAAAGTGTTAAGAGGGGTGTAATGCCATTTGCCTGCATTTATATTATGAATCACAGTAAGCTTGCACTAGATAATCTATAACATACATTCTAACTTTGTACCATTCAGAGTTTGTAGTTGCAAGTAAAGACATCAACTCTTTCTGACTTAGGAAAAGACCTTCTTGGGGAGATATTGGGTTGCTCTTAGAGGTAAGGTTGGAGCATTGAATTTGTTTGGGTGGGCAGGAACAACTGGAATCCAAGATACTAATGGCCTGATTAAGGTGCTATCACTGCTAGGTACTAAATACTGCCACTGTCACCATCACCACTGGCACCATCTGTGGTCACTAGATCCCAGAGGCCACCACTACTGATGACGGAATGTACTCTGAATTATTTCAGCATCTCTGCGTTGCTTGCCCAAGACTCAGATCTTCAAAGAGTGTCTGATTGGCCAGTCTTGGGTCTCGTGCCTCTATCCTTGTTGTCAGGTTCCGGAAGAACAAGTATCAAAGTACCTGAGGCTGTTACAATGAAATGACTCACAAAATAGTTGGCTTCTTAACTGTCAGAAGGACCTTAAGATGCTAAGCGAAACCCCATCCCCCAACCCTCAAAAAGGCGAGCCCAAAAACTCTTAGAAATAAGAAAACTTTTCAACTCCTAATCTGTATTTCTTACTAAGTCATGCTTTCATTTATGGGAGGATAACATATGCAGTGTAATAAAATGACTGCATTATAATTGAAAATTTATGAGATGAAGAGACATATTCTAGTCCATTGCTATCCAGTAGAATTTTCCGTAATGGTGGAAATATAGTCTATATCTACACTGTCTAGTGAAGTAGCCACATGTGGCTAATATGATTAAGGAAATGAATCCTGAATGCTATTTGATTTTAATTGATCTATATTTCAATTTAAGTAACCACACGTAACTAGTAGCTACTCTATTAGACAGTACAGTTATAGTTCTTTGAGGCACCACACCTCCACAAAGGTCTTCACATTTTTTCTGTTAGATTTATTCCTAAATATTTTATAATTTTGTTATTGAAATTGGTATCTTTTTGACGTATATTTCTCGTTGGTTGGTTGTATAAATGGAATTTGTTTTTGTCAACCATTTTTATCTATTCACTGTCTTAGTCCATTTGGGCTGCTATAAAAAAAAATATCATAGACCGGGTGGCTTATAAACAACAGAAATTTCTTCCTCACTGTTCTGGATGCTGGGAGTCCAAGATCAAGGCACCAGCAGATTCGTTATCTGGTGAGAGCCAGCTTCCAGGTTCATGGATGGCCCTCTTTTTGTTATATTCACAGGTGGTGGAAAGTGGAGGGAGCTTTCTGGGGTCTCTAAAAGGGCACCAACCCCATCATGAAGACTCTACTCCCATGACCTAATCACCTCCCAAAGGCCTCACATTCTGAAACCATCACTTAGGGGATTAGGATTGCAACAGAGGGATTTGATGGGGGCCTGAGAACACAAACATTCAGTCTACAGCAGGACACATTAAACTCTTTAAATAAGTTTTCTGTAGAGTCCTCTAAGTATATCGTCTGTGTTTAATAGTTTTGTTTCTCCCTTTGCAATCCTCGTACTTGTTTTTTCTTCTGTGTACCAGGACCTCCAATTTTGAAGAGTGGTCACAGCAGACATACTTACCTTTTTCTTGTTTCAAAAGGCATACTTAGAGATTTTAACTATTAAGAATGATGTTTGGTATAGGTTTTTTTGTGGATATTTTTTATGAAGGTAAAGGACTTCACTTCCATTCCTGGGTTGCTGAGATGATTTATCAGAAATGGGTATAGAATTTTACTGAATGCATTTTTTTCTTCGTCAACTGAGCTTATTGTATATTTTTCCCCTTTAAACTAGTAGTAGAAACTACCCTTGCATCCAAATTGTCATGACATATTAAATTCTATTGTTTAGTTTTCTCTTGATTATTAGTTACTTTTTGGTGCCTCTTCGCGTATCTGCATTTGTTGTGTGCTGGACATTGTGAATAAATGGAACACAAATCTCCAGATAATAGCTTCTACCATTGAAGTTCCCCTCTGTCCTCTGTTAGACAGATTGGGTGAGGATTTCTCACTTTAATCCAATCAGGGATTGAGTTTAGGCTGAACCCACTTACAGCTGTAGCCAGGAATCTGCATCATCTTAGAAAATTCATGCCTACATGCGTGGTGGGACCAGAGGAGATGAAAGGATGAGAAGGTGGTTATGTGAGCGCCATTGTGGTCTCAGCTCTTACACTGAAATGGTCAAGAAAGCTGCTCATGGGCATTGGGGACTCAGACATATGGCCACAGGGAGGCTGGAAGAACAGCACTTCAGCACCACTGTCCTGAGTTCTAGGAGTGGCTCGAAGTTTTGGATGTGTCTTTGTGGATTTGGGGGGGCTCTATCTGAAGGAAAGGGTGGCTAAGATAACTGGATTTTTGTCTTGCCCTAACCATTGTAGCCTAAGACAAAGATTATATTTGGGTGCCATATAAAGTATTTCTAAAGGTTAATTACTTCATTAAAAAATTTCCATTTATTGCTCAAAAGAATATTGTCACATGGAATTCAAAATTTAAATAAAAATTACCCAGAATCCTGCTGCCCTAACAAGTCAACTCTTCTGATTTTCCTTGTTGCTTTCCATTTTTTTTTTTAAAAATAAACACTCATGCACAAACACCCACACAAACATATACTTTTTATGTAATGTAACCATGGCATGCCTGGGATTTTCCTTCCACTGCCTTTGAAGGTGAAGTGTAGTTTATAACTCACATTCATCAGGAAGTCAGCAAAGGGATCAAATTCCCCACTTCATTCCTGAATTTTAATGCCTATGCCATTCTGCCATCTGTAATTACCTGAGCTAAGCTATGTTCAGAGTGTAATAGAGAAAGAGCAGCACTATGTACAACGTGCACTTATTATTTTTAAGTAAATACATCAGATCTAGTTATGGCTAGAGAAACAATTAGAATTTCCGTTCTTCCATCAATTATGAAGATTTTGTAACAGTTTGCATCTTTTCTTTATTTAGAATTTTATTGAATGCTACTGTATGCTAGGTTCTTGGTGAACTGCTGTTCCCTCATTTTGTGCCACCTGTCCATAGCCCTTCCCATTGCTGCTTGCTCATCTTTAGGGCTCAGCATGAGTCACCTCCTCATTCATGCCTTCTGTGATATAATCACACTGTATTCCTACTCATTACACCTTGTTTACTTCCGTCAAGGCCCTAAGTCCAATTTCTTTAGTTGCTTATTGAATGTCTCCTCCTTTCTTCTGAGCTCTCCTAGAAAAGAGACTGGATCTATTTTATTCACCAAGGTAAAGTCATATGATATACACACAGTTGGTAGATGGTTGGGAGCAAAAGTGTGGCGAGGGGGCCTGGGGACACCTCCTGCCTTCCTTTCCTGTGTCTTGTCTACCACTGTAGTCTCAGCACCTGGCACAGTGTATACACTCACTGTATATTTGTTGAATAAATATAACATAAATAATTCTTCATTTCCTGCAGATTGTAAAACCACCCAAGGGGACAGAGTAGATGTGTGTATATGCTGCAGGCTTTGGAAGGGTTAGGGCGAGTATGGTGGTTACCCATAAACTTGAGAAGTGCCAGTTGTGTGGGCTCCTGACTCCGACACCCCAATCTTCTGACAGCGGGCAGGTTGATGGAAGGAAGCATGTCAGTGGTCTTTGACTCCAGGTGGATATTCATCATTAACCAGCAGAAGAAGAATTCATGGGACTCATAAAAGAATATATATTCTATCATGGTTGTGAGTCAGACTTTCTATTTGATCACATCAACCTGAAGATTGCAAATTACAGCTTTGCTCACTGATGGTACATAGATTAAGGATGATGCTACTACTCTACTCCTTTTTAAGATAAGCAATGAAGAAATCAGATTTCTGGTATTTCATCATACAATTTATCTGACTTAAAGGTCAGGATCAAAAGTTCTCTATTAGTGTAAGAAATGTACTGAATTTAGTTTCTAGGCAAACTGGAAGAGTGTGACATTGATTGGAAATATTGAAAAAATATATATTATATAAATATGTAAATACATATAAATAAATAAATAAAAATTTCAATAGATATTGACAAATTCTATAAGAAATGTTTCCTCCACCAAATTGGGATTTTCCTCCATACATTATTTGGCAATGTTCTTTTTCACTTAACATTATATTTTCATTCTGACTTTACCTTAAAGTGAAATATATTGGATTTTGAATTACCTTTTATGCTTTTCCGCCTTCCTAATATAGCTATACAAGAACTTCTGTGTATATTGAGAACGAACCTTTATTTTGGCCAATGAAAGGAAAAATATTAGATTTCTGATTATTTAGATAGGTCACTTAATGGTCAAATGCCTACCATTGAGTTCTGAGTTTTTCCTTGTATGTGAAAAGTATAGAGGTGTATCTTGGAGATGTTGTGAGTTCAGTTCTAGATCACTGCAATAAAGCAAGTATTGCAATAAGTGAGTCATGCTCTTTTTGCTGGTGGAGAGTCTTGTCTTAAATTTATAAAACACACAACATCTGTGAAGCACAAAAGTGAAACTCGATAAAATGGGTATGCCTGTAACCAATTTAATTATAACAAGTATTTATTACACCTGAGTCTGGGGCACCCTTGTAGCTTTTCTTCAGACACACCAGAGGTAATTTCTTTCAGACTTCAGCTTGAAATGGGGCATTTACTCCCAGTGCTCGTAGTACTAATGAGTAGGTGTCATTTAAGGAAAGGAATCATTAATGTCTAGCAAACGTGACCTCTTTTTCCTTCATGAGTGATGCATTAGATGTTTACAGAATATAATGAAAATCCTAATTAGATGAAGGTAGTCAAACTAGGTCAATTCTTAAATGGTTTTCATCAGTAAACAAGTTCATGGAGCAAGGAGCTAAAGACTACCTACCTAACTTGTGTCAGCCTGCCAACCACTCACATCCCAGAACAAAGATCCTGCAAACTTGCCCTTCAGATCAATTACGTAAAGAAGTAAATGGGGGAAGAGACCAGAATATACAAGTATTCTTGTGTCAATTGACTAGGGTTCCAAGTAATAGTTATTTTAGAAAGGGCAACTTTCCTTATTCTTTCTTTAGGTGCTGACCATAAGCTATACTCAGATATGTTGTGTGCTTCCCTTACGTTTCAGAACAGCCTGAAAAAACACTTGTAGGTCCTTCTTAGAACTCTTTTTTGAAAATCTTTGGATTTCTCAAGGCTTACTTTAAGCCAAGATACAATCATTCCGTAAGAGCACTTGTTAGTAGCTGGTTGGTATTGGCAGTTGAAGAGAGAAATTCGTAGTCCATCACTCCTTGATTGTGATTCTGACATATGATTTTCAGGTGGCATTTCCTTAGTGATATCATACATTGCTTGTTGCAATTTAGTTCAATGTACATGACACTACATTTTTTTTCTTTTAAAAAATTAACTAGCGTTCTTATGTTTTATTGTATCGTCTTAATGACTATGTGTTTTAAAATAAGGTAATGAATATCTCTTTCCCTCCCTATTTTCAACAGATTTGTGTTTTATGAACCTTTACTCATATTTCTTTGGGGAAATATCCTGCATGGGTAAAAAAATTTTTTCTATAAAAGAAAAATTTATTCAAACCCAAACTGGAACTCAATATTTTGTACATGTCTCATTTTCACAAGTATTCTAAAACTGTCTTTATATTTGTGAGAAACCAAAGCACAACCTTTTGTTGTGAAAAGAATTAGATTCATTACCTGAAAATGACTCCCTAAAGCCAGAGGTTATATAATGAAACCCAGCAAGTCATAAAAGTGAGATCTTTTTCTTGGAAAATAAACAAACTAAATCTACCCCACAAAATATATTGAGAGATCAGTAAAAGCCCTTCCGGTCTTCAGGGTAGCACCTTAAGACCCATTCGCTGAACTCCATGTATAAGTGAGGAATTAAGACGAGCTTTCCCAATACTGCCTTTTTCCCCTACTACTTTATATCTAGAGATGGCAGAGGCAATACTTTAACAAGATTTAGAAAAACTTTTAATTTAAATCCTGTCGTTCCACAATATCACAGCTGTTTTCATTGTTCATCTTCTCGTTTGTCCTTTGCGCATTCGAGCTCCCATAACCTCAACATTCTAAGATCGTGTTTATGCGATGTTTATTCTCACTTTACGTAAACTCTTAAAGATAACTATGATGTCGTGCCCTCTCCCGCTGGAACGCAGCAAGGGACAGGGAACAGCCGATCGCAGAAAAGTCTTTGATTTAGCAAAAGACAAACAGCCAGCGAGTGGCGACGAGAGGGTGGCGGACAGTGACCTCGAGGCCCCCACGCCCCAGGCCCCGCCCCACTCCCAAGCCCCGCCCCACCACCGGGCCCCGCCCCTGCCCGTCGCCATGTTGTTCTCTCGGTGCTAGGAGGGAGACGGCAACTGGAGTCTCACTCGCGTAGCGCCGACGCGGCGTCCGGCCCGTAGGGTCCCCGACCCTCTCTCTTCCTCATTGCACCTGAAGAGGCCATCCCGGAGCGTCCGGACGTCCGCCGTGTGGCCGCGAAGTGAGCGGGTCGCGGAGTCCCTCGGGGTTGGCGGGGGGCTGGGGCCGGGAGCGCCGGAGTCAGGGTCTGAGGGGAGCGCGCGGCCTGGGCCTTGGGCAGCTGGGTGGGGGCGCGCGGGGCCCGCGTCTGTCACTCGCTCGCCCCGAGAGGGCTTCGGCTTGTCGCCCCTTGCCTCCTACCGACTGACGCAGGAGGAAAGACGGGTTCTGACACCCACACGCCCGGGGAGGGGGCCACTTATACACAAGCCCCTGGTGGGGGCGAGAGGCACGCACGCAAGCCCTGGGGACACTCACAGACACCAGCCTTACCCCGGCCGCTCGGGCACGCACACACACCCAACCCCAGCCCACCCAGCTCAAACCTGCTCGCGAATGGTAGATAGATTCATGGAGAGGGAGCAAAGGCGCTCGCCCGATCTGAGGTTGGGGACCTCCGGCGCGCTCCCCAGGAGAACCCCTGCCAACGTGTCATGACCCCTTGGGTGAGGCGTTAGGGACGGAAAGCCAGTCCTTGGGGGCTGGAGGCGGGTTGGGGCGTTATCAGGGTCAGACCCGCCAAGGTTTCCGAATCGTGTTACTACTACTTTGCTTCCAACTCAGTACGTAAAAGAGAGGCAGGATGAGACTTTTAAGTGCTGACCAAATCGTTGTTGGAGGGATTTTGTAGTTGTTTCTTTCTAAGTGATGACACATCCCGTGACCACGGTTCTTTTGAGGAATGACTTTTCTGCTAGTTTCCAAATGGTCACGTGACCACGACCTTTTTATAGGATTTCAGCGTCGTGATGAATCCAATAGACAGAATTCGATTGCTTTAAAATTTTTTTTTTTAACTTGTTCGTCTTTCAGTCTTTGGCACCATGGTTATGGAAATTCCCTAAATGGCCTGTAATTTCAGAAACCGGTCAGTGGAGCAAAACTAGAAATGAAGGCAACCCAGAGCTCTTCAGTCAGGGACCTTTAACGAAACTATTTAGGGTCTCTTTTAGAAGCTTGTGTTGAAATTCTCACTACTTGTCTAGAACTGTTGGTATCTTATTTAGATTCCCATAACTAAGACAACAGTGTGGCAGTCTGATGTTTTCAGTATTTTTGTGAAAATATTTTACTAAATTCTCGGTTATACTAAAAACTTTCTGGCTTGATGACTTATTTATTTTAGAGAGTTTTGTAATGTGAGGGTTTTTTGGTTTATCATTTGTGAGGTTAGAGTGGATCGATGAAACTAAGTAGGCATCTTTGGCAAGCTAGGTTCTTGGACATTAGGGAAATACTTTAGTACTCTTCCTTCTTTCCCAACCTCCCTCTTTCCCAACTCTCTTATCTCTTTTTATTTTTTTCTATCTCAGGTCTTCCATCTAGGCTACAGTACTTTGGAGGCCTGAAGCTAAAAGACCTTTTTGTTTAGCCTCCCTCCTTTCTTAACGTATCTTGGGCTACTATTCTGGCGCTGGATGTTCTGTGTGTGTAAATCCTGTACTTGCATCATTTAATTTAATTTTCACAGCATTTTGTAGCATCAGCTCTGTTTTACAGATGAGGAATTTGCTGGGGCATAGGAGAGTTAGGTCTGTTTCCCATGGTCACACAGAGCACAGCCAGGTTTCAAAGCAGGCCTGTGTGAGTGGTAGTTCTCAACTGGGTGCTTTCGATAATGTCTGAGGCATTTTTGGTTCACACCTGAGAGAGAGTGCTGCTGGCATCTAGTGGATAGAGGTCAGGGATGCTTCTCGACATCCTGTAAGGCACAGGACAGCCCCCACAACAAAGAGTTGTCTGGTGCAAAATGTCACAGGTGTGGGGGCTGAGAAACCCTGCTTTCTCATGGTCTGTGTAACTTTAAAGCTCATGGTCCAGTGCTTCTGTAGCTAATGGAATGTCGTTTTTCTCTTTAGGATACCTCCTCATTATTTTAAGGGTGAGGGAAATTTGAGAACTTGGAGATTTCCCTTGACTAAGAGACATATTCATTTGAAAGAGCAAGGAGTAAGCAAATAATTTCTGATAACAGAATTTTATTTTATTTCATTTTATTTAGGCAAAAGTGTCTGAAAGAACATGTGAGCTATTCAAATCTATTGAAGAGGACTTAAGGAGTTTGCTTTCTGTATTATTCCGGTTGTCAACAAACACTTTCCAAGTAGCCTGTCAGCACTGTTACAAAGGTGCTGGTGGTGCGAAGGGCAGTAGGGAGCTTACAGTCTAATTACAATCATAAGATCAGGTTCTGACTTTGTGCTAGAACAAAATTTATTGTCTGGTTGGGGCCAGGTGTCAAAAAAAAAAAAAAAAAACCAGGTGCGCACCCACACACAGGTACCTATAACATGGCATTTACTCTGGGCAGACAGGTGAAATGGGGAAAAGTTGACGTGTTTTTGATAGCTTTGTGGGTTGACCACATGTGAATATTTATAAGAATCAAATCCGGTAGCCATTCTTGTTGAGCATAAAATTTCTCCTTAAATTTAGCCCTAGTAGACAATAGTTATGCATGAATTTTATCATTGAAGTCAGGAAATAAATGATGACTTTTTTAAAAAATTGACTTTTGTGTCATTTTCCAGCCAGTTTTCACCATGCCTATCTAAGACTAGGTCATTCAACATATGTACTGCGGCATAACAGTGGCAGGTGTAACTTTTAGGTGAATTTTGGGAGTAATTGATTGAGAGGAGGAGTCAAAAGGATTGCCTCTCTTTTTAGGAATCTTTGTCAAAGTGTTATTCAGTGCAGTCTACATGGCATCTTTTGCAGGGAGCTTTGGTTTTTCACTCATGCTGATGGACAGCATGTTCTTTGCTAATTAGCAGATTTCTGTGCCTCTTATCAGGAATCGTCTGCTGTTGGGTAGAGGTGATGCTGAATTACACACCCAAAGATGATTGCTATTGCTTGGGCTCTAACAAAGGAACATGTGTTCTTTTCTTACGGGAGGGGTTTTATTCTACAAAGGATCAAGAGGAATCAGTGCAGGAAGAACATCTCCTGGCTTGGAGGGGTCTTGCTCCATCTGTAGTCGGCTTACTGCTCTGGCCAAGTTAGGTCACCACATTTCTTTCTTTGTAAAATGAGACAGTTGTACTTTATAATCTCTCTGAGATTACATGACATCAATTTATTGGCTTCCAAGTGGTTCTGCTCCACACGATTTGTTGGTTAAGCAGCAGGAAGAAATAAGCCAAATAGAAGTGTGTGTGAGTGTGGATGTTGGTGTGAGTGCAACACATCTCACTTGAAAGCTAGCTAGGTGATAAATTTGTTAATCCAAACCAAGGACAAGAAAATAGAGCTTGTGACTAAGTAGATTATTAACAGAGAACACTTATTAAGGATTTTTTTGGGTGGAAGGGTGCACCACAAAATGCCTCAGGGAGTTTGGAAAACTGGTGCAAATGAAAGGTCAGGCTACCTGAGAGGGGGACCTGGGAGGCCCAGGTGGGTAGGTGGAGGGAGTCCTTGCTGCTTGTGCTGGGTAGGTGGGGCTGGAGGTGGTTCCAGGGCTATGCGTGCCAGGAAGCCTGGGGGCGCCTGGGTTTGTTAGCTAACTCAGGAAAAATCTTTTCTCCAAAGTGAATCTTGTAATTGTACAAGTTAAGCCCTGAGTATTCCACCTTCTGGATTCTTCCATTACTTTTTGTTAATTTTTGACCCTGATGGGTACAGGGTTTGGAATGCTATTCCTTATCATGAATGCGGCGTGGGCGACTACAGGTAAGTGCACGTAAGTAAGGTGACAGCTAGGTCAGCATGGGGTGGAGAGAGACGGGTGTGTTTTGGACGAAATGTAGAAGTGAAGCAGTCGAGGTTTCACTGACCCCAGCTCATGTCACTGTGGGGAGTCTGGACACACACTTCACTTTTGTCCCAGGCCCGAAGCCTTACCAGTGTGTGCCATTGTTTGACAGGGGTGGAGAAACAGCATGGCACAACTTGATGCATTCATTCCACGGCCATGTTCATTGTCTAGGTGTGAAGGATAGCAGGGCAGTGTAAACTAACAAACCGAACTGTTCAGTGTAAACTGAACTGTTTTCATTCCAAAACCTTGTGCATTGTGTTAGATGTTTGGGGACAGAGGCGAAGGCAGTTTTCAGAACATTAGTTCTCCTAAGAGTTGTTGTGTTGTCAGTGTGAGAAAAGCTTGAAGAAGGCCTCAGGTTTCTGCTTCTAGAACTTGCTATGCAGAACTCTAACAAATAGGAGTGTTTAAATGATTTAACAGGCTCAAAAAAAGTCAGCGCTCCCTGGGCGGCGAGCTCTGTGAGGCAGCTGCTGCAGCCTGCAGCTTCCCGCAGGTACCGAGCCGCGATCAGATGGCCATGCCTAAAAATGCACACGTGGTTCAGTTGGAGTCAGGACAGAACAACAGAAGCGCTTGAGAACCACATGCCGGTGGATGCAGAGCATTCTCTGGAACGAGGTCCAGTCCTCTTGAATAAAATTTCATAGATAGTTGTTTTGGAGCAAACAGCTGCCTCCCTCATATCCTGCTCCTCATTAATATTTGCGCAGTACTTGATATTTTATCACGTAGCCCTGGAAAACCAGCTTTGCAGAGGTATGATGTCATCGAAAGGAATGTGGTGCGATCCAGTGTTGAAATTGTGAACTCCCTCGAGTGCCGGCGTGCATGCTGTCCTGCAGATGGCCAGGACCTCTGTGGTTCCTTCAGAAATTTAAAACAGCTTGTTCTGCCCCGCTTCCTCTGCAGCCGGACCCTTGATTCCCCTCGTCCTCTGTGACCCCAGGGTTTCATCTCCATTTTCTGCTGCTCACACTTCTTTAGGAAGATCTTCTAGTGGAGAAAGAGGCACTGGGTGCAGAGGGGCGGTCATGGGGTCTCCGGCCTTTCAGAAACCCTTGCACTCTCAGCCCAGCTGGCCTGTCTTGATAAGTGTCAAGAAGTGGGTTAGGTTTCCTCGTCTCTTCAGTTTGTCACCTGTGGACCGTTTGTTTTCCATCTTCTCAGTTTCATTGCTGTTTCTCACCTACAGTTGTTTCCTCTTGTTGTCCTTTTGGGGTTTGTACATGTTTTAGTCCTTTCTGTGATTTGATGAGAGGGAAAGTGACACATATGTGACTTGCCCTGTTTAATTAGACCGGGGGGTCAGTGATTGAATTTTCGTGAACTTGAGTTGATTGACTTCTAAAACGTGGGTGATAGTGTCCAACTTGCAGGCAGTTTGGAGGTGCTGTATGCCAGGCATCTAGTAGATAGATGGGAGGGAAATGGACATGTTTCATCCACACAAGAAACGTGTCCACTGTTTACTTAGTAAACAGTGGCGACTAATGTTATCCTGGTCGTAGTATTTGTTGTTTGAGCTAATGTGATGATAGCAGCGGGTAGGGAGGGAAATAGACACATTTCTTGTGGTTGAATGCAGTGGGTAAGACAGAAGAAGAAAGAGATTTTGGAAATGGGGAAAATACTTAGCTTGGTTTTAGGTATATTGAATTTGAACTGCAGTCAGGGTACCAGATGAACATATTATAAAAGGGTTGGAATTTTCATCTGGCCCCGAGGGTAGGAGGGTGGAGGTGGACTTTAGTTTAGAAGGCACTGGGATTTTTACATTTCCAGGAAGATGGGTTTGAGGAGAGGTAAGGCCTTCGGCCTTGCCATACACCAGCTTTCAGAGCTTGTTAGAAAAGGGAGCCACCTAGGTTGCAGAAAGCTAAGGGGGTGAAAGGGAGAGAAAGCGGAACCTATTGTCAGGGGAGTTTTGTGGACCATTAAGTAGAAGGCATTTTCAAGGTCACTGCCAGGCTGTGGCTGAGTCTTGGTTAAGACTCAAAGGTCTCATTTACTCCTTCAGCTAGAGGACTGATACTTTGCAAGATCCTTGCACATCTGGACCTCCATTACTTTATTTGTCTAAAAAAAATGCCAGAGTACCCTTCTGAGATTTTAATGACATGTACATCAAGACAAATGGCTACATCTGAAAGAATTCATTGTCTCTTAGGTGGGCCTCTGGTGGGCGGACACTGATTAACCATGAGGGTGTTTTCTAAAAGTGTACACCGTGAAGTTGTAAGAGAAGCACTTTTCTCCTTATTCACTTTAGGGGTGCGCATGCCTTAGGACATTTAGGTGAGGACTGAGGAGAAGCCCTTGGATCGGCCATTAGGAGGTGTCTGGTGACTTCTGCATATATAGAGCGGGGAGATGAAGTTGGGATCCTGTGTGTGGTGAGCAGAGTGGAGGGCTGATCAGGCATAGAGGTGGAATGGGTCGTGATGCAGAGTAAGTTTAGACTTGGAAAGTTTTTTGTAAGCAGAGTCAGTCATTACCTTGGTGGGCATCGTTGATGGAGAAGTGGGATGATGTGAACTTTCTGGAAAGCTACCTGTAGCACTCCTAACGTTTCTTCTCATTTTGACCTGGTGACCCCTTCCTGCAGAATGTGAGCCTCTAATCTAGCCGAGTCCTCTGTGCCAGACATGTCACTGTCCTCTTGAAATACATCTTCTTGGGGGAAATTTCCACTCTTCTTACTTAATTTCTCTAACAGCCAAGAAGTTCCACTTTGCTGTGGCTTCATGTCTTGTGGGCAGTGTTTGTGTACTAACTCTTCCTTGAGTTTGTTTGGAAGTTCTCCAGCCCTTACCCTTTTCTGCTCCCAAACAAAGACTCCTGGGTTCTAGTCTAACTCGTGCGTGCTCAGAACCAATATTCCCTAAAGTTACAGCAGATCATTGCAGATCATAATTTATGTTTAGCTGCTTTAATGTATTTCTCTAACATGCATATTCAAATTCACTTCTTTTATAACGCATTCTTCCCGAAATACCCAGCCATAATTTCCAGTACTTTATCTGCTTCTTTGCATTTTAACTCTGTCCCCCAAAGTGCAACCTTAAACTGTTCCCACTCTTTATTGTCAAGCATTTTAAGTGCCTTTTACGGGTAAGTATCTTATTATAGGTAAATTTATTTATGCTTGTTCCTTTTAAGGACCAAATTAAACACAACCAAAGAACCAAATGTTACCCTCACTTACAAGATTAGTGGTTTCTGTGAGTCTGTTCACTGAACCGTCACAGTTCATGGTCAAAGTGTAATAATAAAGTCTGACGAGTGAGGGAGAGAACGGGAAATAGCTATGCGAAGTAAAGATGAAAACCTTGAGAGTGTTAATGAGCTACACAGTGGATTACATGTAATATACTCATGATGCAGACATGTATTTATCATTTCTTGAGGTCCAGATTCCTTGAAGAATCCGATGAAACCTTTTTTACTCTTTCCAGAAAAAAAGCTCAAGCACACGTGCTTCCATCCATACATTCATCCTTATTTCACATGCGATTCTAGGAGGTGCGTTTCCCCCTGCAGCTCCTTCGTGGACTCCCAGTGAAGCACACTCTATGTACACTGTCCAATACAGCACTCATGTAACAATTTAAATTTACAGTAATTAAAATTAAATAAAATTTTAAAATGCAGTTGCTCAGTTGGACCAGCCACGTTGCAGTGCTCAGTAGCAACATGTGATTAATACTGCTGTATCCGACAGCACAGGTGTAGAACACCTTCATCATTGCAGAAAGCTCTGGTTTAAGAAGATTTAGTTTCTTTAGCAATTCTGTTTTTTTCCTTCTCTTTTTTCTTCCCATTCTCTCCACAATGGTTAATGATTAGTTAGTATACTACAGAGATGTCTTGTTTTAAGCAAAATTGCGAGTATATGGTTTTTAGAAGTTTAATTAAATGATTGATCTTCAAAAAAGTCCTTATTGCAATGAGTTTTTGAACTAGATCCAGCTGCTCTGGGATTGTGGTAATGTGGTTTGATTACACTTTTCTAGTTATCTCTGAGGTAATGCTCAGGGTCGATTCAGTAATTTATTTCATCTGGCAAGTCACTTCAAGTTGGTCTATTCCCATGGTATTTTGCTTATTCTCCACCTGAACCCTTTTTTTGGTCCACCTCTTGCTATAGAAATAGCACCCATCACACTTAATGACTTTCTCAACTTGCTGCTTGTTCTTACATTTCAGTAAGACAACCAGGAAGACGAGAAACCGAGTGGGACTAATTAGACTCAGTGAGACACACGTTTAAGATAATATGAGGAAATAAATACTGCTCAAGGGAAAATAGAAATAAGAGATTGTTCATGCTTTTGTTTTCCTTGGTTAGTTTCTTCGAGCCTGTTTCTCAAGCTATGGAATGAAATAAGTGGTATGTCTCTAGGATATTCAGGGTGAATGCAAAAGGAATGTATGATTTGGGGGGGGGGAATTTGTTCCTAGATTAAACCAGGAGCGATACATTCAATTTACGTGTTTGGAAGTGAGAACTAGTAAAGGGGTTACAGAGTATGTGTTTCAAAGTCTGAAATTTTGAGAAAAGTAGTTTACAGACCCAGCCTACTCTCCCTTTGACTACTTGTTAGAGGAATGTTGTCATTTTTTTTAATCTTCAGCAGCTTCCTGTTGCAGTCAATAGATCTTATTTTAAAGTGGTTTTCTCATTAGACTTGCAAGTAAGAATCAATTTTTTTTGGTCTCTTTCCATACATTTTAATAGACCTCAAAAATAGAATGGGGAAGAACTGATTGATTAGAGAAACAGAATTATAAGTATGGAAAGTACAAGTAGAAAAATAAGAATAGAATAAGAATAAAGGAGGAAGTAACTTACTTTGTTCTCAGTTTAGCACTTACTTGGCACCTCACAATATTTAAAGCTTTGTACAAGATGTTGCAGAACAAAAGGGCAAATGAATGATGGCATTAGGTGTTTTGTGTCCCGCCTAGGGAATCGACATTGTAATTAGGAAACAGACACATGCACAACTGATAGATTAGAGCCTAAGTGAATGAGAGCTGTAATGGAGGTGGAAATGATGAGAAAGAAGGATTAGGGGGAGGAGCCTAGAAAGCTTCTTAGGTGAGGTGATTTGAAGAAGGCCTTTGGATAACTAAGATTTTTATAGCTATCCAGGTGTAGAGAGGGGCCTCCCAGGCCAAGATAAGGGCCTGAGCAAAGAAAAGGCTGGACAGTAAATACCTGTGGTAGGTGTGGGGATGGTGACTTGTAGGGATATAATTGGGACAGGCTTGTATTCGAGTTTGGATAGTTCTGAATGCCATGCTCAGAATCCTGTATAATAAAAATAATGGAGATATATACATGGATTTAGTTGTCTGTAAGAATGGAAACAGTGAGATCCATGACCAATAAAAAGTGTCTACCTTTAATTAAACATTCCCGTTAGAGATGTATATTCTCTGTGCTCGGGTCTGACTCCCCCTTGGTGTATTGTAGTATATGGCTAGCTGGCTTGGAGAAGGCAGGAGACAAGGCTACTACTGATAAACTATCCATAGACAATTGATAGTGCAAGATAAAAATCCACAATGGAAAAGCTGAAAACATAGTATTATAAAAAGGAAAGGGTTGACGTACAATGCTCTCTTTTTATCTTTAGTTTTGAAGTATCTTCTCAAAACATGGTTCATTTTCTTTCCTGCCAGTGACCTCTACTTACCCAACTTCTCATTCAGATTAGTGTGTGCCATATACTATGCGTGTTGGTACCAGCGCATGGTATAGTAATCCTAAAATAGTACCTATTGTGCCTGTAACTGTTTTATTTAAGAAGACACAGCTGAAGGGACAAGGAAATTGTGGTTCTGTAAATCTAATTTTAGGGTCTTATTGCTAATAAGACCTTAGGCTGTGTGTGCGCGCACTTGCGCATATGTATCTATAAATATATACCTATATTCTTTATATCTCACCATAGAATTCACCTTTCAAATATATGCAATTCAGTGGTTTTTAGTAAATTCACAAAGCTGTGCAACCATCACCACTGGCTAATTCCAGAATATTTTCACCCCCTCCTCCAAAGAAACCCCATACTCATTAGCAGTCACTCTCTATTTACCTCTCTCTCCGCATTTCCTGGAACCAGAAATCTGCTTTCTGTCTATGGATTTGCCCATTCTGAACATTTTATATAAATGGAATCATATCATACGTGGCCTTTTGTGTCTGGCTTCTTTTACTTAACGTTTTCGTTGTTGTGTATATCAGCACTTCATTCCTTTTCATGGCTGATTAATCTTCCATTGTATAGATATGCCACATTTTATTGTCCATTAGTTGATGGACATTTGGGTTGTTTCCACTTTGGGCCGTGATGAATAATGCTGCTTTGAACATTCATGTACAAGTGTTTATATGGATGTACGTCTTTATTTCTCTTAGATATATGCCTAAGGAATTGCTGGGTCATATGATAACTCTACGTTTTTTTTGAGGAACCGCCGCTGATTTTCGTTGTTACTGTACCATTTTACATTCCCATCAGCGGTATTGAGGGTTACAGTTTCTCCACAACTTCAACACTTGTCATTATCTTGATTCTAGCCATCTTAGTGGGTGTGAAGTGGTATTTTGTAGTTTTGATTTGCATTTCCCTCTCGCTAATGATGTTGACCATTTTTGCCCATTTTTAAATTGGGTTATTGGTTTTTATTAATGAATTATAAGAGTTCTTTATATATCTGGATACAAGTCCCTTATCAGATATTTGGTCTGCCAATATTTTCCCCCATTCTGTATGTTGTCTTTTCAGTTGGTTGATAGCACACAAGTTTCTAATTTTGATTAAGTTCAGTTTATTTCTTTTGGTGCTTGTGTTTTTGGTGTTATATTGAGTTATTTTTAATATAATCAGTTATAGAAAAATTTAGAAAGCAATTTTCCTTGAGGTGTGACTGATAGCAGTATTTAAAAAAAATTTAGAAGATGACTTCCATTTCATTTAACTGCAGCATTCAGTCAAACTAGACTTAAAGTGAAAATGAAGCTTTTGATTCATTTTTATATACTTTTGATATTTAAAAAAAGTATGATTTTGCAATCAAATCAGAACTTTGAAGATCGAACTCGGTATTGATTATTCTAGGTTTTCTTGTGACTTTAATGTAAGTCTGCAAGCTTTTGCATGGTGTGATGACAGAGGGCATACTGTTTGGGTATCTTTCTGCAGTCCCATGTCTCCACATCTCCTCGAAGTGTGCAGAACACCCCCCAGTTAGGCATTTAGGGCATTTTCCAGAAATCCTTCCTAGGCTTTGAAGGCCCTGCCTGCCTCTCTCTCCAGTCCCATGTGCATAGAACTCTGTCTCTGGGCACCAGGTGCATGGGTCTACCTTGGGGTCTACCTTGGGCTCTCCGGGTACATGCCAGGCTGCCTGGGGAGGGCCTTGGCTTGGGCTGGTCCCACTTCCTGGTTCCTGTTCCCTCTCCTCTTCTCACAGTTTCCTCCTCCTCCTGAGTTTACCCTGTGGTTAGCTCATCCACCTGTAGTGGCGTCAGACCTTGGCGAGGCTCTGTTCCAAGGCCAGCATGTAGCTGTGTGTTGTCTTTTCACTTGGTTGATAGCACACAAGGTGCACGCGACTCATGGTCATTGAGACATTGCTTTAGAACAGCCCACACTGGAAGCTGGTGATAGTCTCTCACTGACACTGTTGAACACAGCAACTTTTCCTCTGGCGTTGGAAGTCACCACTTTTTCTGTAACTGAGTAGCAGGTGAAGTAGCTACTCAGAATAATGTGTGGAGTTTCAGTCCCTCTCTGATGGCTGAAAACACAGGGAGCTCTGTGAGATACCCCTGAGATGCCCACACTGGGGGTCTGATGGAGCCTCAGGTTTATGTCTCATCTCTCATTCACCAAGGGAGACGCTGGGCAGAATCCCTGCACCGTTTAAGTTCTTTGGTTTTGGGTTGAGTGTGAATAGTTTTATTCTTACCTCTTATTTGTCAGACTTGCCACGGTTATAACCTTCTTGGGTTTGTGTGTGGAGACTGGGTGTGGCTCACATCATTAGCATCTGGCACACAGTAGGCCCTCACTAAGTGTTTGCTGAAAAACTCCTTTCCACTCATTCCACTGAACGCTAGGCTTCCCCAACCTTTTGGGCACCAGGGACTGGTTCTCCTATAAGAATCTAAGGCCTGCTAATCTGAGGCGTAGCTGAGGCACTGATGCTACCGCTGGGGAGCAGCTGCAAGTACGAATGAAGCCTTGCTTGCCCACTGTTCACCTCCTGCTGCGTGGCCCGGTTCCTAACAGGCTGCAGATGTGCTTTATACTATATGACAATGGATTGACTACTACTAGTTCTGTCAGGTTAACTTGTTTTTGTGCAGATCTTGACATAAAGCGAGTAGTTGAAGGACTATTACCATTGCAACTGCTTACACCTGCAACAGTAACAGGAAAACACTCAAAAATAACTGCAAAGGCAGCTGAGCCTAGTGGGTTAGTGCTGGACTTGAGAGTAGTGAGTCAGCTAGCTGCATTCAGATCTCGCTTTTTACTGTGTGCTCAGCCAAGGTATGTGACCTCTCTGAGTCAGTGTCCTCATGTGGCGTATAGGGGTAACGAGACTTGCGAGGAGTGAATGCAGGAAAGCAGGTAAATGGCTTACATGGCTCAGTCAGTATTAGCGTTGTTGTTAGTCGTACCTTGTTTTATTGCGTGTTGCTATAACACATTGCAGATATTGCTTTTTTTTTTTTTAAACAAATTGAAAGTTTGTGGCAACCACCAGCAAAAAGATTATGGCTTGCCAAAGGCTCAGATGATGGCTAGCATTTTTTAGCAATAAAGTATTTTTTAATTAAGGCACGTACATTGTTTTTTTAGACATGCTATTGCACACTTAATAGACTGTAGTGTAAACCTCTGTTATATAAACTGGGAAACCAAAAAATTCATGTGACTTGCTCTATTGTGATTGCTTTATTGCAGTGGTCTGGAATTGGACCCCCGATATCTCTGAGGTATGCCGGTATCATTACTGTTTTATCCTTAACTCCAAAATTTCAAGGTTTTGAAGAGTCTCATTTTTTTTTTCATCGATTGAACTTATAAGTTAAGGACTACTATATATTAAGTCCCACAAAAATGCCCTTTGCTTTTAAGGGGAGAAGGGATTGAAACTGTTGGTTTAGACCCAGAGAGGCTGGTACTTTAGCACAGCTCTGCATTCATTACTGGGAAACCATCACGTTGATTTGGTCTCTAAGGCTATAGGATCCTTTGGCTTCTTAATGTCTGCCTAATCCTCTCAGTTGTTCTGCCCATAACTCTTACTGAAATGTGAAGAAATGGCCATAAAAGAAACCTTTTTGTAAAACTACCAGTAAAGACTTCTTCATATATTCATTCCACAGAGACTTTCTGCACTCCTGTCATGAGCCTGGCACAGTGGTGAGCTGCTTTAAGAGCACTAGAGGTAGGTACTGTTGTCACCACTGTCCTCATGAGCTTCAGGATGTCAAGTAGCTTGCCCGTGGGTCTGCGTTCATGGCCTTTGGCACCGGGAACCAGTTCTTCTTTCTGACAGTGGGCTTCTATTTGGCCACAGGAAAGATTTCACCTTGGCTGCCCAGAAAAAACCTTTCCAACTCTGCTGCCTTCGCCTTAGCCCAGCGTCTCCTGTGTCACATGGTGCTTCTCTCTCACGTGGCCCTTCTTTTTTCCTTGTTGCGTTAGTTTTATTTTATTCTCTGGAATATGATTATTCTGAGCCACACAATTTGGGCAAATTTTAAAGAACGAGTGAAACATTTTACATTTCATCTTAACAAAATTTTATAGCTGTCTGAGTGTAAAACTTAGAAAAAAAGGCTGGGCAAGTGAAAACTTTGAAAAAACAATGATTAAAGTGTAGTATTTGATTCTAGCACTTTTTTTTAGAGTGAGAAAGGTCATGTGCAGCTTTCGGATGCAATTTCCTTTTAGGAATCTAGCTGCTAATAGAAATCAGATATTTCTTTCACATTTTAATTGTGCTTACCTTTAAAATTATGAAAGCGAATGTGCATTGCTAAGGTGAGCTTTCTGACATTTTATTTGCAGATGATGATGATGCTTGAACTGAACATTTAAGGTGAGATTTATTACCTCTGTAGTATGCTTTTCTTATTCAGATTTCTTATCGAATTTAGCTGAATTGCTAACCGTAACCTTGGTGAAGACTGTTGCCTTTGGGCAGTCACTCCAAACTGGAGTATAAAAGACTTCACGTAACATTTTAAGGTAAGTTCTCAAAATAGCATAGAATACCTTTATTCATTCAGCTCATACTAAAGTTTCAAAGGATTTTACTGTTTTTAGAGAAGAAAAGGAACGCTTTTAACATCTGTAAACTAAGTAAGGTTCTATTAATGTATAGATTGCATGAAGCTAGCTTTTGTTAGTTGCTTTTGGGAAATAAGATGGTTTGTAAAATTATTTGTATTGCCGTGTATGTTTATATACAACTCTACAGTTAGAATCAGAGAGATGTTTGTATGTATGTATATTTGTTGTTTTAGCAAATGCCAACATACTCCCAAATAGGATATCTGAGAGGCCCCAAAATATAGACGGGAAATGTAAACATTGTCCCCTATTTCCTGATGTGTGCGTCTAGCAGTCTCCAGATTTGTTTGATCAGAAAATGTGTTTGATCACAAACCAGGAAATCCCACATTATGAAAAAAGAACTATCAATGTGTCCTGATAAAATTATAAATGACAAATCCCAAGGAATTTCTGAGACTTAATTTGGTGGATGTGTGCAACTAGTCATCTGAGTGGTGGCTGTTAGATTGCATTATCTGGTTTATAATTTGATGTAAAGATTCTAACAATTCAGTGCTGTACAATGAAACTTTGTGTCTGGTAAGGCAGTTAGAGGCCTGCTAAAATGCTAGGATAAACGGACTTACGCATGTCTGTTACGCTCTGATTACACAACACGTGCTAAATGTGTGTGAAAGGAACAGCCTTTGATGGGGTTGCTGGGGAAGGTTCCCAGTGTTGGTGATGACCGTGTCGAAGGGTTCTGAGGGCCCAGCGGTGGGTTAAGCGAAGAAGGGTGGGCTCACTAGCACAGGGACAGCAGGGGCCCGTGTGGAGACAAGGGAGAATGCACGAGCTGAGCAAGTGCACGTGGATTTCAGTTCCATCCCGCGGCATTTCTGAATGGCTGGAGCTGAGAACGGGGAGCAGGGCCAAGTGTCTTGCCTTAGACATTGGGCGTAGAGTTGCATCTCGATCTATGGGACAGTGTTAAGGAGGGGACGTCCGACATGCCTTCCGTGTGGCGGAATGGTTGGTGTGCTTTTTTGGTTTTGTTGTTCCTTTTTCTATAAGTTTAAGTTGTTTCAGCAAGATTGCAAAGAATTAAGCAAAGGAACCGATTTAGCACATTGTTACCTATGTCAGAAAATTAAGAGGCTTGAGATGATTTCACTTTCTTCTCTGATGTTAATTTAGTCTGGGCATTGGGCAGGGTGATCCCTTGGCAGTCAAAAGTCTCCAAGAAGTATGCACCTTGGTTGTCTCATACTTTTGCTGGCCAATTTAAATTGTATTTATTATAGCAATAATTAGTAGTAGTTTAAAAGAGCCAGTAAGAGTTGGGGGCAAATTGCTACAGGTTTTACCAGCATAGTATGGTATGTAGTTAGAAATACGAAATTCTTGCATGTTAAAGGATGTGTTCGGTTACATTACACCAGGTCATATCTGCGTTTAACTAGGAGATAGCCAGATAATGTTTACTGCAGTGATTTTGCAGATTCATCTCAGTCAGAATCACAGTTATTGTTCATGCCTCATTACCTCCCATTGAGGTTCACAGTGTCTACTTCCATGTTAGACTTAACTCCCATTTTTGCTTTAGAGCTGCACTCTCCAGTACAGCTAATGGCTATTTAAATATGGTCATTCAAATTAGTTAAAATTAAATAAAATTTAAAAATCACTTCTTCACTCGCCTAGCCATTTGTCAAGTACTCAGTAGCCACATGTGGCTTAGTGGCTGCCATATCAGACACTGACATCTCTATCGTTGCAGAAAGTTGTTAGTGCATCTCTAAAGGTTGTCTCTTACCAGTCTTAATATACTTAAAAGCCACTTAATACTGAAATATTTACAGATTAAGTGATACCATTTGATTTAAAATAACTGGGGAGAAGGGAGAATGGGGGGTTATGGAGGAAGTAGGATTTGCCATGAGTTGATAATTGCTGGAGCTAGGTTTAGGGTCCATGGGGTTTCATTATATCATTCTCATTATTCAGAAATTTTGTGTATGCTTGAAATTTTCCATAACAAAAAAATTGGGACAGAAGCTTAAATAAGAACAGCACGTAGAAGCGGCCGTCTGTACACGGGCATCTGAAGCCCCACCCGGACAGGCCGGCGCCTGGAGTGCAGGAAAGCTTTTCCTCCTGCTGCAGGGTTTCCCCCAAGGGGTGTGCAGAGCACCGCATTTTTGCCTAAGATTTATTTCTTTCCCCCTTGAAATACACAAGTAACAGCTTGTGTTTGTTAAGGGGTGGAACTGCCTAAATGAGTATCGTGAGTAAAATGTACTATATTACAATATTATGACAAAAATTCTGCTGGCATTAATTTCGGCAAACTGAAAATAGTGTTCCTGATGAAGAGAACAGAGTCCATTTACTCAGTAGTTGGCTTTTGTTTACTGCCGGATCACTCAGCTTCTGGTTCTGGTTTCCCGGTTACTAGCTACTATGGTGACAGCATTGGAATAAAGAATGCAGAGGTTGCCAAGAAAACCCCTGGCAGGAGAGGAAAGCCATCAGTGAACACCTCACCGTGTCACCAAAGGGTTGTTTGAAGTTGTTACAGAGACTTGCCTATTTGGTCTCCTACAGCATCTCTAACAAATGGTGCCAGGGCTTTTTGTAAGTAGAGAGGAACAGTTCAAAGTACGGTATCTGGGGTGAGACTTGGCCTTGAGTGCCAGCTTCAGCCAGCCGAGACCCAAACAGGGGAAAGAGTGAGCCCTCCCCCGCTTGTGTAGGGAGTAATGGCAGGGTAGTGCCTGGCATGTGGTCAAGTGCTCCGCAAATGAAAGCTCGTGCTGTTAGGTACTACTGCCTGAGCAGAAAGGAACTGGGGCTCTGTGCTTTATTTCCCTAAAACGCTGGTATTCACAGAATCACACAGTGTGCAGGCCTAAAGGAACGTAATGGTACCTTTTTATTTTACAGAGGTCTGAAGTCAAAGATCGTGAGATTAATAATGGCAGGAAAGTCATCACTTTTTAAAGTAATTCTCCTTGGAGATGGTGGAGTTGGGAAGAGTTCTCTGATGAACAGATATGTGACTAACAAGTTTGATACCCAGCTCTTCCATACAATAGGTGTGGAGTTTTTAAATAAAGATTTGGAGGTAGATGGACATTTCGTTACCATGCAGATTTGGGACACAGCCGGTCAAGAGCGATTCAGAAGCCTGAGGACGCCATTTTACAGAGGTTCCGACTGCTGCCTGCTCACTTTTAGTGTCGATGATTCGCAAAGCTTCCAGAACCTGAATAACTGGAAGAAAGAGTTCATATATTACGCAGATGTAAAAGAGCCCGAAAGCTTTCCTTTTGTGATTTTGGGCAACAAGATCGACATAAGTGAACGGCAGGTGTCTGCAGAAGAAGCCCGAGCTTGGTGCAGGGACAACGGCGACTGCCCTTACTTTGAAACCAGTGCAAAAGATGCCACGAATGTCGCAGCGGCCTTTGAGGAAGCGGTTCGAAGAGTGCTTGCTACGGAGGACAGGTCAGATCACTTGATTCAGACAGACACAGTCAGTCTGCACCACAAGCCCAGGCCGAGCTCATCTTGCTGTTGATCATTAAAGAGGTTGCCCGCGTTCTAACCAACTCACGCGTATATGCAAACAAACAGGGTGGAGGAGGCTGAGCGTTTGCATCAATGGATCATCTACTCACAAAGTTAAACCAGCCATACTGCTGTTTCATTAGTGGGTGGGAGGGGGCACACATCCACTCATGGAACAACCTATTTACTCAGTAATGGCACCTTACATTTATAAATTGCAACCGTTGTCTAATAATGTTTAATTTAAATACATAAGTTACAGAGCTAATAAGTGAGATGACCGGGACTTTCATTATGATTAAACAAAACACTCAAATATTCTAGAAGTTACTGTTTTTTTTTTTTCCTGGGAAAATGGACAACTACTTTTTGTATGTGTGTATTTTTATGTAATTAGCATTTTATTCTTGGTTTGGGGGAAAATTTCCTAAAGCAAT
Source organism: Eonycteris spelaea (assembly GCA_003508835.1). Lineage (NCBI taxonomy): Eukaryota > Metazoa > Chordata > Mammalia > Chiroptera > Pteropodidae > Eonycteris > Eonycteris spelaea. The sequence goes on from PUFA01000219.1 coordinate 150,006, forward strand.
AATGTTAGATATTAAAGATTAAAATCTAATGCATTTGCACTGCAGTCATTGATTACTTCTTCGTTCTCTTTAAAGTTCCTGTGTTCATGTTTTCATTCTGCATACAAGAAGTGATCTAAGGAGTAGTCACTTATCATTTATGTGCCACACGCTCATGACCGCCCCCAACCAGAAGCCAGCTTTATGTTCTTAGAGGAAATGCTAAGGATTGTACCTTGTGTGAGGGTAAATGACGACATCTTTATTTGGTTGTGTATTTATTTAGTGTCTTCTTTCACTAAACATTGCTTAGTGATTTGCTTTTGAGATTTTTCATCATCTTGCTACAGTGACCAGACTTACTGATAAAATGAATTGTGGTCTTTCGTGGGTAAAAGTCATGTGTTGTGCCGTTCATGCTGAGTCCATATTACAGAGGCGAACCCGTGCCTAGACCTCATGTTAGTGAAGACAGGATGCTCGGCTGTGTAGTGGGGTTATCAGAGGACACGCTTGGGGTAGGAGCTGTCCTGCAGGGTCAGGGGTACATTTTGAAAAAACAAAATATGTTCTATCCCTGGCCCCACTCCGGAACCACTGAAAAAGAGTATAACTGAGCTAAGCTTTTGAAAGTCTAATTTACTAATATAACAGACAATTTGGCTATAAGTAAAATATTTTAACATTTTTAATTTGGGGGGAATTAAATTTCTTCATATTCTCAGGTTAGAGCTCTAGTTTTTATTATTTATAATAACCCCCCCCAAAAAAAAAACCTTCATCCAGAAAAACAAAGTAGGAATCCATTGTTCACAAGTTGGTATAATATATTCTTCCTTTTGGTTTTTTTCAAGGGGTCTTTGTTTTTGAAATAAAAAATGTACCCTTTGCTTTTTGACTTGCTTTTTTCTCAATATAGCGTGCCCCCTCTATCCCCACATTAGTCTTTGTCCAAATGTCCTCTTTTATAAGGACACCATTCAGATTAGATTGGGACCCACCATAATGGGCTTGTCTTAGAGGCCTAGGCCTCTTTCTTTAAAGGCCCTGTCTCCAAATACAGTCACATTCTGAGGGACTTGGGGCTAGGACTTCCAACATATGAAGGTGGGCACAGTTCAGGCCATAACACGTGTGTGTAGGTATTTACAAAATATAATTCTGATACTTGTGTAGATTTAACTCATAAGTGGTTTTTCAAAACTTTTAAGCATCCTTTCAAGTAATGTATTTTCAGCTAAATATTTAAGGATTTGATTAGTTGGCTTTTGGGAGGTCTAGAGCTGGGCGGCAAAAATGATCAAGGCGACAGATCTCTACCTTCGCAATGACAGGCTGACGGAAGGAGAGTAAGCCAGCTTCACGGTGACTTAGAGGGATCTGGGGAACAGGGGCTAACCAAACAGACACGGTACTGGAATGTGATAACTAAGGAATGAAACCTGAGTGCATAGCTTCAACCTTTAAATAAACTGCAATGATGGAAAAGCTCTTCAACCAGCAGCAGAAGGTAGCTGGAAACTTGATTCTTCTGAAAAAAGTTAAAGGTATTTTAATTGGTCCGTGTTATCTATACAAAACAGAAATAGGGAAAAATGAGAGTTGCTGGGGGAGAAAAGCAGTTGGTGGCAGGAGTGGTGGAAGCAGCTGCAGAGCCCCAGGGAAGCGAGCAGAGAGGTGTGCAGCTTGCTCCCCAGTTCAGGGAGGAGAGGGGCCTGTCTCAGTACTGTTGCCACCTGGCATCAGACCATCTGCGTGACTTTGCTTTCGTGCTGTCTGAATGTAAAGCCTTTGAGAAAGTTCAGTATTAGGGAAAACTGGCCTCAGAACGGACACATGAACATTTGGCAGCCAGTATAGCAATTACAATACGCTGTGTGGATGACGGAAAGGTAGAATTCCATCAATGGATTAATTAAAGTTTTTGTCACCTCCTTCACCCTTGTGAAAATTCCCTAGTTGAAGCTAAAACATCCTAGATATTCTTCAAACTGTTTTACATTTCTCTAAAAACTTGTGTAAGCTTTCACTGTGACATGACACCAACGCCAGTTCTCATGCCAGTGGCTGTGGGGCAGTGAAGTGTTAAGTAGAAAAATGTACCTGTGTACAGTCGGTAGATTCTGAGAAGTCACCACTGTGGACTGTCAGCCAGGAAATGCTCACGTGACCGAAAAGGTAACGTGTAGCACAGGCAGAGACTGACAGTCTCTACATAAAATGCAAAGGGGGCCACAGTGAAGCATCCTAGGAAACGAAAGGACAACACCAGATTTGTGCATTTTGTTTTGGATCTCTTTGGGACTGCACGATACAAATTTACTGCTGAGGCACCTGTGCTCAGTGGAGCCTGATGCCCATGGAGCTACCAAAGTCCCTCCATACTCCTGTGTTGAACTTTCAATGATGTCACCTGCCAGATCTGCCCTTTGCTAGCTCTTCAGCTTCCTTAATTGTCAGCCTGTGGTCTTCCCCTTATACCGGTCCTGGTCCCGTCCTCTCAGGTATCCAACCCACGTGCCAGTGCACCTTTCCTCCACATCTGCATGCCCGGCACGCTGTCCCCCGCAGCACCCCCGCTCCAACGCACGCTCATCGCTGGACTTGCCTTTGAGCTCCTTCAAAGATGCAGTCACACATGAGATCTGGTACTTAGCGACAGTATCATACTCACGGGGCTCTTGTTACCTGTTCTGTCTCACTCTCACAAGCCTGGAGAAAAGGACTGCTGTTGCCAGGGCACCGCTGTCGTGTGACTGGGCTGGGGCCCAAACCGTCTCCGCCCTACAGCTTCCTGCTGAAACACGTCGCTGCTGCTCCTGGCTGCTTGCGTCACAGCCCTGCGTTATACGGTCACTGAGGGCAGAGCAAACTATACAAAATAAATACAGGTTTGGGTCTCCCCAATGAGCATGGTTGAAATTACTCCTAGATTTCTAGCTATCTTTTTCTGCTCCCTAGTTTTGAGGTGATCTGAATAACTTGTTACTTTAAAGGTAATCGTTTGTAGGCTTTCAATGGGGCAAACAACCAGAACAGTGGAGGCAGGGCGGGTGGGCAGCACTTTAAAAAAATTCGATATTGAACTCCCACAATCTTGGGCAAACAACTTTATTTAAGAAGTCAAATAAATACATGGGGTAAAAAATTATGCTAGCAACTTCATACACAGATATAAGACCAAACTTAGAATTACTTACTTGATTTTATTCAGAATGGACTTGATTTATTCAGAATGGAACAAAATTCTTCAAGCGCTCACAATTAGTGCAGAAAATGGTTACATTACTTTTCAATCGGCATTTACTCATTTACAGTAAGATCCCACACTTGTGACATTTACAGTACAGGAGACCATACCCACCCCTCCGTGTACAGCCTACTAGGCTGAGTGCAAATGTTAATGTAATGCAGGCTTGGCTTTGTTCACAGCTCTAAAACTGCCTTACAACTCTTCACTAGTACAGATATCAGCAGGTTCATTTCATCTTGAGTATACCGTCTGATGGAAATAAAACATCATCTGTCACTTTGGTCCCAATGTCCCATTTTATAAACAGATCCAGGATTCTAGGATGACAGCCGAATCTCTGTTCCCAGTCTCCGACGGGCAGCCACATGCATTTGGCACTACTAAAGCTGTTTGCTTCGGCTTCTTGGCTAGCGCTCTGTATAACTGCCTATACATTTTATAACATCCCTAGATGTAGAGATAAGCCCATGTACACGCTATCGACTTCATTCCCCATTGCAGACACTTTTTGTTTTAAATCTATCAATTCTTGACAATATTTGGTTCTGGATTGTTACATCAGGATCAACCAACCTATCTGATGAAGAAAGTCAAAAGCTTATTCTCAATTTTTAAAATATAAGTATTTCATGATTACCGGTAAAGAGCTCTTTATAAATAATACTGTTCATAATCAAATATTGATCTGTTAATAATTCTAAGAATTGAATGGACTGTTTTTAAATATAAAAGGAACTTCATTCGGTTTAGATAAATTGAGACTACAAGTAAAACTTTTCCAGGCTATTTAATCAAGTAACTTACAATGTACACATTCCTGAGTATACTCCGTTGTAGTGACATTGTTTATTTCCGAATTTTTTGCATTCAGCTTAAAAGGTGTTTCTTCCCAAGAAACTGTACTTTTCTGTCAAATGCGCTTGATCGAATAGGAGAATTGGGTTCATAAAATGGATTCATTGCAAACTAGGAAAGAAGAAGGTATTAGTGAGTTTGTCAAAGTAAAAAGGCTGACAAATCCTAGGTCTCTAAGAGGAAATTATTTTAAAGATTTAAATTAAATCATCAGACATTCAAAACAAGTCTTGACGACCACATTTTAAATTTTCAACACAAATGTTCCATTGTTAAATAGTTAACCTCCCTTAAGGAAATTTTTGTCTTGGTGTTTTAGTTTTAAGTACCTGTGGCAAACTGGTTCTGTACATGAAATTAACTTTCAGGATTCACCCTGGTGTGAAATACTAACCTACTTATAATTATTATAAATATATGGATTAATCTGTAAGGTACTTTAGCTATATAAAAAACAATCTGCCATATGTTCAAGAGTTAAGAAAAAGTTATACCACACATATTATTACCTTTGTATGGTAATTATTTAACAATCAGGTTTTTAATACTCTTTAACACAAGGTTAAGTGATCAGTTTCTCAGATAACATGAGTGTATCATAACGTGGTAGAGAAAATTATTAATAAGTGGAATCACTAATGAGAAAAGTTACCATTTACATATTAATTACTTTCTCCCTCTTTATAAGAAGGCTAGTCTTACTTGCTACTTCTAAGTAGGAAGATTGTTAGCTCTGCTGATAAGCAAAAATCTTGTCCAAATACAGAACATTTAAATTATTAATACACTGTTGTTAGCACTGCAGTTTAACCACTGGTATCCTATTACTATTTTACTTTTTACCGTTAAGTATCGAGAAATGTGTTAACATCATTCTCCTTGGGTGACTATTTGATAGCGTTATGAATCACTTTCTGCTGGTTTATGATCTATATTCACTGCACTGTAACTTATTTACAAAGTAGATGGGAAACATTTTAGATTAAAATTATGAAGCAATTTCCCTGATGCAGACTGCCTCCCTCTCTTTAGGGTTCCCTACTAAAATCAACTGTATGCACCCAAAGGGGAGAAGAATGGGATTGATTTAAAAATAACCACTGTGAGTTGTTCTCTTAAACACACGTTAATCTGGTGGTGAAGCCTTGTCAGATGAGGGAGCTGCCAGGGGTAGTTCTGACCGGAGGGGAGCTAGTCTGAGATGAAAACGGCAGTATGAGGGAGTTACCTTAATACGCCAGCTCCCTGTCAAAGTTCGAATCCTTTTTGATAATCAGATTTGGAAAGTTATAGAACATACCATACCTTTATGTATAAATCATAGACATCAGTAAAGAAGTTCTTTATTCCATCTTCTTGCCTTATGTCATGAAGCATAATAAATCTCATATGTGAAATAATTAAGGTTTAATCTTTCTTAGAAATGAAAACTGAAAAGCAATCAGTTGATACAGTAATCTTCAGATTAGTCACATGCACTGTATTTTGTGATGGAAAAGTTGAATACATAAACTGGGTTCAAAGTTAGGTTAGTTTTGTCTTAAAGAGAACTACCCTTTTTAAGTTAGAAAATAACTGCAAAATAAAGTAAAATCATCCTTGATATGGTTCAGATAAACCTTAGTTTTATATATGAGACTTGGTTTTAAAATTACCTATTAAACAAAATGTATTTTTCCCCCTAAAAAAATAAAAGTAGCCCTGTAAATGGCAATTTTTACCTGACACTTTGAGATCCACAGACTCAGAGCCTGAAATGTGTCCCATGTTCTAGTTTGTTACCCCAACCTGTAGATATCTTTATTAAAAAGGTAAGGATATGACCAGCAGTAACAAATGCTGAAACAAACCACTCATTGAACTTATCCACAGTTTTCAAATACATGTTGTTTGACAGCCACATATTCTCATCTACGAGGTCGAGGGCGGCGTGAGCTATGAACTGGTTCAGATGGCGATGATCGTCCTAGGGGATGGTGTGAGCAGCAAAAGGTTAACATTTCTGTAAGTATCAAGAAAGTCAACATTTCATTCTGTAAATTCTATAGTTTTTCTTTGGGAGGTGAGGGATGGGAAGACTCCCTGCTCACTCTTTGCTTATTGTCATGAGACTTATAAAATATCCTCAGTGTTTTCACATCATATTCTATTTTAAAATTTGGTGTCGAAAACACAACGAATAGAAACACCCAATTATATTCTATTATAATATTAATGAAATGTGTTCAAGAAATTGTATCATTTAAAAAAATTTCGCATGAAGTTCTATAACCATTTAAGTGTGTGAAGAAAGAATACTATGTTAGGGGAAAAAAGTAGACCCTCTTTTTAAGAAACTTGTATCCTTTTAGAGGAACAGGAAAAATACCTAAGTGGTTACAGATAAAGGACAGCAATTTCGGTAAGCTGGCATTTAGGAGGTAGTGAAGGAGCTACAGAGAGCTGCTGTTGGCACAGGCCTCACGGCAGGGGTGTTTCGTGCACGGTCACACCTAGCAGTGGAGACAGCTGAGTGGGTGGCATTCCTAAAGGCTTCATAGGCCTGTTTCAGGGGTAAGGAGCTTATGTGGCAGGAGGCCGGCTGTTTGCAGTCACCTCTCAGACAGCAGGAGACAGTCCTGTCAGAGCTGGAAGTGTCTTTTTCATGGGCTGAAATGGTTTAACTGGAGAAGGTGGGACTGTCCCAGCCTGGAATGCAGTCTTACTCCTGTGGAGTTCTTACTTTTGACATGCAGTTTTCGAAGGACACCTTTGTTCTGGGGTGAACTGTGCCTCCCCCCAAATTCCTATGGTGGAGTCCTAGGCCCCGGCACCTTGGAATGCGGCTTTACTTGGAGGGTTGTTGCAGATGTGAACAGTTAACATGATGTCATGCCAGTGTAGAGTGGGCCCCAATCCAGCATGACTGGTGCATTTATAAAAGGGGGAAATGTGGACACAGACCCACCCAGGGAGACCGCCACGTGAGGACGGGAGTGCTGCTGCCCCAAGCCAGGAAACCACCAGAAGCTAGGAGAGGCCTGGACGGGTCCTTCCCTAGAGCCTTCGGGGGCACGGCCCTGCCGACACCTTGGTCTCGGACTTCTGGCCTCCAGACTGGGAGACGATACATTTCAGTTGTTCTAAATCCCCGTTTGTGGTACTTGTTACGGCCGCCACAGGAAACTAGAACCACCTTTGTGACTGGGCTGGAGGAAGGCTGCCAGTTGCCTTCAAACGCCTTGCACAGCTAACGCATGTGGCTTTTGTCCCGTTGCCAGACCGTACCTAATTTAATCGTTAAAAATGGAACACAGCAATTTTCATTACTTACACTGATGATAGAGATCTTGAGTGATGAGGAGTAAACTGTAGAAATGCTTTAAGAAAGTAAGTGGTCGCAGGAGGAACTAAGATCAAATCATGAGACAATGTATTTTACAAGCACTGCTTTGCCTACCACCAGGCCACTGGAGTGCACAGAAACTGTAACTCGGTGTTACATACAGTTTAACTGCTGCTACGGATGCCTCGAACCAAAGATTTAATGAGCAGTATCACCTAGAAACATGGAAAATAACGTAGCGATCACATCTGGTAGGATCATTCCTTAAATTTCTACCGTATTTTAGTGGCAAGATCTGAACAGTTGAAAAGCATCATACACTAGACTGGACTTATGCATTATAATTAATTTTGAAAACCAATTCCTGTCTCAAAGGACACAAAAGCCTATTTTTGGAGGCTGGGAGAAACACAGCACAACTTGTCGGCAATCCGAAACGGGACTAGCCCAGAAAGACGGAAGGGACCAGCTACTCTCAAGTCTGCTCTGTTTACTCAGGCAACATGTTCGAACCAAGCCTGTTATTCTGGAACCATTCCTGACAACAGGAAGTTGGGTGAATCACTGGGGGGGAAAGCACGTGGGCACCAGCCAGCAGGCAATGTGGGAGGACACTGTAAACTGTCATAGTCTCAAGGGCAGCAAGAGGACACGTCAGTAAGGGTTTCTTTGAACTCTCCCAGGTGTAAATGGTTTCACTATGTATGTCCTGATGAAAAGGGTGACTCGCTGGGACAGAATGGGTTTTCAGGGCATTTCAAGGCAGCAGTGACTGTTCTCCCAGACCCACTATAGGTGGACCATGTTTCTATGTGCTTAGGGAGTAGCTTTCATAGAGGGTGGCACAGTGAACTGAAGACCAGGGAAAAGAGACCCAGAGCATCGCTAGTGTGTGCTAAGTGTGTGCTGAATTCCAAGATGAAGAAACGATTCAGAGGACGTTCCCTGGCTGGCTTCCATCAACCCGGGACTGCAGAGCAAGCCTCGGTCAACTGTGGTGGATTCATTCCAGTTACCCCATCTGTTTAGACCTCTTCCAGTTCTAAAATCATATCACACCATTCTCATTACAAAAGCATAACGAGTCTAGGGAATTTTTAAAGGTTACATACGTACTTTGGATTCTGTTTTTCCAGCTGGCAAAAACTCCATTTCAAAAACTGGATTATCATGATGGCCAACAATTACAAAGTAGAAGCTTCCAGACATTGTCTTCAATATACAACTCCTAATTAAATGAAAATAATACATACTTTTAGTACTCACACCTGAAAACCAAAAATTCTTAACCAGAAGTCTAGAATTCATTTTTTTTGCTTAAGTCTGACATTGGAGAGGAGAAGGCCACTAAGCCTGGCCTGCTTTCCAGTATACTACTATGGATATACGGCTTTTGGTCTATACAAATTGTATACCTGTGATTTGTCCTGTAGAACCCAGTACCATGTTTTCATAGGGAAACTGGAAGACCTCTAATATGAATCATAAAAAACAACATTCTCATGATCTGAAAGTCTGGAACATTTAGAGTAAGCTGGGCTATCCTTGGGCTGGAGCAGTTAGCATTAGCACTAACACCTGAAAACATTACTAAAGGTTGCTGATTAGGAAATAATTGGCTTGCCTTCGAAATTTTCAGGAGGGATGGTTCTGAGGAAGATCAAAACAGTGCCACTTTATGTCATTTACACAAAGGAGAGATACTATAGCACTTATCTACAGACTGTGGTGTTTTTATCTTCTTTCTGACACATGTATGCTACAAATGTATGCCTATAAATAAAAGAATGTATGACATACCTCTTCACACACCATGTATGAGAAAGGAGGAAAGGTTCTGTATTCTAGAAAAGATGGAAGAAATCATAACCCAAAGAGAAAACATTCTGAGGCATTAAGAGGTCTTGGAACTAGGGTTAATAGGTTTGTTAAAAAAGTGAAACTAAGAGAAAGTGTGTGTGCAGGGGACCAGAGATTCTGTGGTTTTCAGCACACACAAAATCCGGATGGATGGAAGGACGGATGGACAGACGGATTTACGTATGTATTTTCAGCACAGGGTGTTTGCAAGCAGACAAAGCTAGGTTCAAGTCTAGGTCTGCCACCTCCTAGCAATGTGACCACCCAAGGGTCCTTAATCTCCCACCCCCATGTGTTTCCTTCTCGGTGGAACAGAGATAAGAACTGAGGTAATGGTCGCAGCTTCCTTAGGGGGAGCTTGAGGGTTGTACAACCCGAAGCACAGAAAGCACCCAGCAGGGTCTGGCTCATAGGAGGTGCTCAGGAAATGTTATCTAGAACAACATGGAAGAACACGTACACATGGAGATGTGGTGACCGGAAAGGCCTCCCCGTGGGGCAGGATTCTGGTTAACTGGGAGGGTACAGTCTCGGGGATGTACAGCTGAGACGGGCCAAGGCGCATTGAGCCTCACGGGCTTCTGCTGACTCAACAGAACATGCAGCGAAATCCGAGGAGACCGGAACTGTATTTCCTAATGAATACCACACGCTGTAAAGGAAAGCAGGGCATAGCTGGCGCTTTTAACCCTGGAACTGGAAGGCTGTGTCTGGCAGAAAAGGCAGACAGGAGACTGGCATGATGCAGTAAGTAGGACTTACAATGCTATTTGGGCCGGGGGGGGGGGGGGGTCTGGCCGCACCCATCCTTTTATCATCACTTAAGGCTGCATTTGCCCTACAGTGGCAGAGCTGAGTTGTGACAGACATCGTTAAGCCCTTTACAGAAAAAGTTGATCCCTGTTGTAGGGAAAGATGAGAAAAAGGCCCAAATGGTAAAACTCGGTAACAAAAGCAGGAACGAAAGAAAAGCTATGCAAAATTAGGAGAATTGGCAATAATTCTCGAGAGGAAGAGGGATAGGAGCTTGAAATGTTAACAAAGTCAACAATGATATCATTCATTTTTGCTGGAATAGGTTCCAGAGCTGGAGTTTGCCAAGGGAAGGGCTTACTTCAGCACAAACATTTAAGCAGCAGCAGCAGGAAAAAAAATAAGACAGATACTCCCTCCCCACCATATGTTTAAGCAGCAGCAGAAAATGATATACGTATAAAGAAGACTGCCCCACCCCCTCCCAACACACTCACCCCGGTATGGAAATCCATGACTGGGAGAGAAGTGGAGGTCTAAGTGCAGCATGAAGATAAACAGAAAGGGGCTGAAGGAAACATCGCATAAAGATTACACCAAGAACTGCCCAGCTGGGCAGAACTTGAGCTGCCAATAATTTGATTTCGCAAACAGCTAAAGAATAAGAGAGAAAACTCTCTTCAATTCTGATAAGGAAAAACTGAAAGGTGGAGTGGAAGAAAAGGAAACCGTATAACCACACTGTCTCTGGAAGGAAATGTCTAATAGCTGAGAGCTTACTACGCCCTGCACAGTGGGCAAAGGGGAGAGACACTGAAGAATTCTTTGTGTCTCGCATATTGAACTTTCCGCGAGAATGGAATGTTCTGTGCCTGTGCTGTCCGATGTGGTAGCCGCTAGTGGCTCATGAGCATTTGAAATATGGCTAGTGTGTCTGCAGAACCGAATTTTAAATTTTATTTAATTTTAATTAATTAATTAATTACAATTTAAATAGCCGAATGTGGTTAGTGGCTATTGTATTGGACAGTGCAGCTCTAGGTCAATTTTTGTTAAAGTTCTGTGACCTCTTCCTCCTTCCTTCCCTCCACGAAGTGTTACTTAGAACGCCAGTATTTTACATAAATATTACAAAGAAACTGCTGTTTGTGTGAGTTGTGTACGTGTCTGCTCAATTTTCCCATCACCTGAAATAGCAGCCCTTCAGGCACCTCCCAGGAAGACCGGATCTCAGGGTGTGGAGGGGGCAGCTCCACAGAACTGGCAATGGGTTAAACTGGGGACTCGAGGGTGTTTCCGAATGTCTGCATGAGGTGGTCAAGCAGAACATCAAAATGTGACACTATCGCCGAGAAAGGAAATCGGGAAGGGAAGGTAGAGGAATACAAACGTCAATTCTGAACACGGGGTGGCAGCCAGAACAGCCCCGCTGTTCCTCATCAGGAAGTCCACACACTAATCCTGGGAACCTGTGACTGTTAATTTACAAACCGAAGGGGAATTAAGGCTCCAGATGGAACTAAGGTCGCTCATTAGCTGACCTTAAGACAAGGAGAAGATCCTGGACGGGCCGGGTGGGCCCAATACAATTACAAGGGGCCTTAAAAGTGGAAGAGGGAGGCACGAGAGGAAGGCAGTGAAACAGGACTATGGAGGGTGGTCATGAGATGCAACGTGGCTGGCTTTACAGATGGAAGAAGGGGCCAGGAGTTACAGAACGTGGGCGACCTCTAGAAGCCAGAAAGAATGAAGAAACAGATTCTTCCCGAGAGCCCCCAGAAGGGAACACAGCCCTCCTGAGACCTGGATTTCAGCCCAGTGAGACCGTGTTGAACTTCTATGCTATAGAGCTGTGAGGTAATACATTTGTGTTGTTTTAAGCCACTAAATTTGTGGGAATTTGTTAGAGCAGGAGTAGGAAACTAACACACACATCAAAGCTAAAAAAAAAAAAAACAAACCAAAACACCTGCAAGTATGAGAAAAAAGGAAATATTTAAGAAGTGTCAGCCAAAAGGTAGGTGTATTCTGTACAGTGGTGACAAGTTCATTTACCACAGGACACGAGGTTCAAAGCACGTGGGAAGAGTAGGAAGGAGGCGACGGTGTCAAGGTGAAGCTACTTAGAGCGACATGAGGATGACAGTGTGGAAAAGGGCAGGGGCTGAGGTGTTTTCCGGCCTGCATCTCTACCACAGAGCCTAACATGTAAGTGCTCGAGGTTTGCAGAATGGAGCTGCGAAGAGGGGGCCGTCCTCTGCATAGCGTGGGGTTGATAATGCTGGAGTAGAGGGAAGGGGGTGCAGGAACGAGGCATGGTGGGGTGAAGTAACCTAACACGGAAAAGCTCCGTGCTGAGGACTTCGGGGTCTCAGGCCTGATTGATAGTGTGTTCAAGTGATGCCTAGCACTTCTGTGAGAAGCTCCTGAAGTGAAGGTGCTTAACGAAGAAATCCTCCATCCCAGGGGACAGGGCTTGCTGGCAGAATGGAGGGGCGCCGGTGAGAACTGCAGCTGTCTCAGGGTCTAGGATGACTTGAGCTGCTTCTGAAACAGACAGCTAAAGAAGTCAACGAGGTGATACAAGGAGCTCTGGACTACTTTGAACTCAAAGAGGATGTGCACACAGTGTAATAAGTAGGACATTAACTAGTAATGAACATTAAAATGGGACCTGGGACAAGAAGCCCGGAGGCCAGTGTCAGGAGGACAAAAGCCCCAAATGAGCTGAAATGTGTGGAATATGTCAAGAAAAACAAAGCCTTTTTCAGGCCACAACCAGGAAGAAGCCAGGGAGAAAGGCCATTGCTTCTAGAACCTGGTACACACTTAACAGAGGACACAGATCTGAATTAAGCTTTTTGTCAAACAGAATGATTTTCAAGCAGCAAGTGTGGATGGAAGAAACAAGGTTAGACAGGCTTGGAACCTCGAGATAGGTGTATTTAAAAAATCTAGACATTTTAATAAAGTCTTCAGTTCTCAGCAAACTAATCCTGGATTAAACAGATGTGATTGTATATCTAGTGATCGGTAATGTGAGAAGTCGCAGGAAAGAAAGAGCCATACCGTCCATCAGAGATAGGTGTTAGCCTTTTTTGTTTCTGAAAATTGAATATCTCCTAGTCTATAATTGAGTACTTTTGAAGAGATTAAAACACCAACAGAAACATGTATTATATGGCTCTCTTTGGTCAGACACCACACTAGGAGCTTTTATCATACATTAACTCCTTTAATGTGAATCCTAGACAAAGTAGAGTAGGGTATTATTCTTTCGTGTAGTCCTGGTTGTACTGAGAACAAGTCATGCCCAGCTTACGTTTTCTGTTTTGGAAGGGAAATACAGGAGACAGTAAGTGGATCTAAAACTACTAGAGAGCTGTAGCTGGATGGTAACACCATCTGCGGCATCTCCCAAGCTGCAACAGGCTGGGGTCCAGGAAGCACTCGTTCCATGATGAATACGGGACGGGACGCGCCACAGCCTGACTGAAGGATAAAGAGCTGCAGATCAGCTGACAGCAGGGCGTCTACGGAGCCTTTGAGTTTGACCTTAACCTATCCCAGCTCAACATCTGAATCAACTGAGAAGCCCACTTACCACATTCAAAGATAACATGCTAAGGGCAGCCAAATCATTAGAAGGCAAGAGTCAGGCTTCTAAAATATCTGCATGGCTAGAATTAGGTGAAATTTAAAAAAATAGTTTCAGAGATTTAGAAAAAAGTCCTATCCTTGGGCTTGAAAAAAATGAACTGCATAATAGGATGAGGATAACCTAGTTTAAGAGCAGTTCACCTACAAGAACTCGTAAGTTTTCATTAATTGCAGGCTCAATAAGAGGCAGCTGTCTGATACTGGTCAAAAAACCAGCGAATGCCAATTCTAGGCTGCATTCACAGAAGACATATCCTCTTCGCCAATAGCATCTCTGGGGAATGTTCTCAATTCTGGAAATAGCATTTGAAAAGAATAACTGGACTGTGTTGGGAGGAGGGCAGGATCCAGGCTTGGGAATGATCTGGGAAACTACTGAAGGAACTGAGAATGTTTAAACTGAAGGGGGGAGACCTTTTTGGGGGGGACCAGTGTACAGCACAACGGTATCTTTAAATAAAGATATGCTGTCTAATGGGAAAAGAGATGTGACTAGGGATGGCAGATGGGTTTCCTCTCCTGAGCCAGCTCTAATCAACTGGCAGTGAGTGACTGCCCGGAACTGGTGCTGAGAAAGATTGAGAGACTAAGTGCAGTCAGCGGGAAAAATGCTGTGATCAATTATCCACCGCTGCGGGTTTGGGAGAGGGCACTTACCTACTGGAGTGCCAAGTATCTGCTCTTTTTGCCACCAACCAAATCCTACCCATCAAGGCCCAGATGAAGTCATTTTTTCCAGCGACGTCCCGGCCACTTCCATTTTCAACCACCTCTCCTTTTTCTAAACTCTTTACCCAGTCAACAACGCATCTTGGCTCTCATCCAGCTCTCCCGCTACAATGTTTTCATTACTGCTTCTGGAGAGACTGGTTCCTTTTCTAATTAGATTTAAGCATCGTGGGTACCCGGCTCACTTTCTTCTTCCTCACAGCATGCAAAAACGGTGGGTACTCCGAAGGTTAGCGCACTGATTTTCAACCAGCGGCGATTCTGCCTTCTAGAGGACATCTGGCAGTGTCTGGAGACATTCATGGTTGTCACAACTGGTGGGAAGGTGCACTGCTAGACACCCAACAGTGCACAGGACAGCGCCCACAACGAATATTCGGGCTCCAAATGGCAATACTGCCGCAGTTAAGAAGCCCTGGGTTAGCTGGGTGACCTAGGGAAAGCAACAGAAGCGAAGCCCCCGAGCTAGTGGACATTTGCAGGTTGAAACGCGGTGTGGATTGGCCAGGTGAGCTGTGCTGGACTCAGCCAGCTGGGGAATGGCCGCGTCGGGCCTGGCTGCTCCAGATGGGAACAGGGTGGAGCGACAGGGCCAACACGCGGGTCACGCAGGGCCGGGGACGTGCCCTGGAGAGCCTGCCGCGTCCCCACCCCTCCTCACGGCATTCCCTACCTGCGCCGAGACGCGGACAACAGAAATACCCACTCAGTTGGCTCAGCAGCTTCAGTTGAGATTCCCAGAGCAGCGCTCGCGAGACTCGGCAGTTGCGTTCTCGTGATATGTGGGAGGGGCCGAAGCGCGACGCAGTCCAGCGCATGCGCGGTAGCGCTCCAGGCGAGGGAGGTTCGTCGTGGCTGACTTCAGGAGAGGGCGGGACCGGCTCTGAGCTGTGGCGCCTTCTCTCTCCCAGTACCAGCCCTCCAGCCGCCTGGGAAAGTCGCGCGTGGGTCACGACCCCGCCTCCCCGTCAGAATCGTGAAGGGAAGGGCCCCTCTCTGCCTGAGTTCGGAGTGGGAGGCAGAGCGTTCAGCTTCCTGGTTCCTCCCGATCCCCCGGGACAGACGCGGGCTCCGAGGGCTGGGAGGCCCCTAGTCTGCGGCTTACAGCCGGGGGTGGGTCTCAAACTCGGGGCGGGTGGGTCTGGCTTGAGAGGAAGCAGACACCCGAGGGCTCAGGTGGCCACACCGGCGCCTCCTCGCGACCGGCGGAAATGAAGCGTCTTGTTTTTTTTCGTTAAAGCAACTTTCCCCGCCGGGCCTCATAGGGCTTTCTGGAGGCCAGGCAAGAGTCTGTTTTCCGAAATTCACCTCCCTCTCTTCTGCTAGGTAACCCGTAACTATTTTCTCTTCCAGTCCACCATGCCCCCAAAACTAAGATGTTGAGTCAAGACGAACTACGGGAAAAGCTGTACCAGACGTTTAAGGATCGGGGTATCCTGGACACGCTCAAGGTATCAGTTTTAGGCATCTCCGTGGTGCAACTTTTCCAAGTGTGATATGTAACAGGTAGTCCACATTTAGATCCATCCAGTTCTTGGATTTTAACAGTAGTGTGATACGTAGGTCATATTGGTAGTGATGTTTTCATGTTCTGTGTAACTATTCTGGAACAATAGTCTCAAAGGGTTTCGAGTTTGAGTAGTCTTAAAAGAACATATTCAAATTATAGATTTATTGAATTGTCCCTAAGAATGGGTACCTTCATAAAATGAATACATTTTAGGGAGATTTGGCTTGTTTTATAAATCTGGTTTATAGGTACCTGAATTAATAAGTGGTTTTGTAAGTCATGTTTGAATGAAAGACATTGAAACCGTATAGAAAACGTGCTTATCTCACTCCAGTATTATGAAGTTTAAAAAACTAATTGCTTACTGTAGAATAGTTGAGGAATGAAACTTTCTTTTTTAAAATATGTTGAAAGGTATCAATATTGGATTTGGGCAGCATATATTTATTAGTACACTAAATTAACAGAAAGGATTTGAATTACCATATACATTACTATATACTATATACATTTCATTACTATATACATTGTAGAAGTATATTTTATACTTAAAGTGGGAAATTAAGAAAAAATGACCTTGATGTTTTTTTTCCCCCTTCTCCTTCTTCCATTGTTTTTGTAACTTTAAAACAAACCAGTTCAGACTCATCTGAAAAATACAGAAAAACATACAGGAGAAAAGTCAAAATAAAAAGTCAACTCTGCTACAACCACTAACTGGCATAATGGTGTGTGTGTGTGTGTGTGTGTGTGTGTGTGTGTGTGTATCCGTATCCTCCTTAGTTTAATATTATATGGTGAACATTTTTGTGTCCTTAAAAGTTTCTTGAAATCTTCATTTTTGGTGGCACCAGGCTCATATTTGGATGTATGGGTAATTTATATAGCAGTCCCCTGTCGAATATTGAATTTGGGCAGCAAATATTTATTAGCTCACTTCATATATGAATTAACAGCAAAGATTAGGATTAGCTCAAATGTTTTTATTACTATGTATATTTCAGAAGCATATTTTACACTTAAGATGTTGAGTAGGTTATTACCCAGGTCCACATGTTCCTTCAATTGCATCTCTCATTTTTTGCCTAGGATAGATTAAGTGGCATTCCTTGTGTTCCTGTAGACACTTTATCCTGGAAAATCGAATCAAAGGGCATGAGCATTTTTTTTTAAGGCTCTTGGTGTACGCATCTCGTTCTAGAAAGATTGTAATCGTTTATAGTCCACCAGTAATTTGAGAATGCTTGCCTTGCTCCAGTATCATCATGACATTTTAAAAACCAATCTAAGATTGGAAAACCGTTATTTTAGTATTCATTCCTTTAATTATTAATGAGGTTGCAGATACTTTCTGGCCATTTGTGTTTTCTGTGGATTGGCCATTGATATTCCTTGCCCATTTCTTCTCTAGGGTGTCAATGTTTTTTTTTAATGTATGAGAACTCTTTTAGTAGAAACTAGTAATCTTTTTTCCATTTCTGTGATAGTACTTTATCTTGGTGTTCAATTTTAATTTGGCTCTAAAAATATTGATGTTATATTTTTATATGGTCAAATTTAATTTTTTAAAATTTTTGCTGATTATTCTCACTAAATTTTTCACTAAGCATGAATATTCTCTTTTGAGTTTTTTAAAAGGCTTCATTTTTTACAGTTAACCCTTTAATCCACCTAGAATTGATTGTAGTGTATAATGCATTGATAACGCTTTCTAATGTGGACTGGTCCTTGCATTCCTGAGCACAGTATATTTTCTTTCTTTTTTCTGTGTTTCTAGATTGGATGTGCTAGTGTTCTACTTCATATCTGTATCAAGTATCAGTCACATTGCTATTGATTAATCAGTATCAGTATCCTTTCTGAGCTATCCTTGTTTGGTTTTGGTAGGAGGATTAGGCCAGCCTTTTTCCCTCTACAGCTGCAGGGCACCCTTGGGAGAAATGTTGTTTCCTGTTTGCAGCCAGCTGTTCAGTGTCTGTTACTTAGCTTGATCGATGGCAGGGCAGAGTTTTAGTCTCTCAGCCTGAGCTAATCTTCACTTTCTCAGTCCAGTGACTGTGGCCTGGGTGAGGTCGAATTTTTAAGATGTATTGAATTTTTTTAGTGGCCTAACTCATATTCTGTTTGGATGTTTGCAAAGAATTTGTATTTATGGTTAAGTACAAGTCCTAGGTATCTAGTAAATGAAATTTATCAAATCCTTTTATATTTTGAGACTACTCAGTCTCTCTCAGTTTCTGAGAGAGATGTGCTGAGGATCCCCAGGCCTCTCCTCTCCCACTTCCTCTCCCCTACACAGTAACTGTACTTATTTCTACAGGGCATTGTAAGCTTTAGTTCTGAATGGATTTCCCTTTGCATTAGCTGTTGGAGGCCCCAAGCCAGTTTTACAATTCCTTGTAGCAAGTGCTAGGTGGCATGTTTTTGTGTTTGTCAAAATAGGAATTCATCTATAATATCATTTCATTTTTTTCTACTCTTATTTTCCTGTCACCTGCTTTATCACTAATTTAAATTTTATCATAGTTCAGTACTCATTTGCAAGACACTCTTAGTCCTTTTATTAATTAAGCTGGATCTAAATATATTACTTCTTTAATGTATTACAAATCTACTTAAACCACTCTAAATTTTACTGACGGAGAATGCTGTCGTTTCTCTTGTATTATTATTTGTTACTGAACTGTATTTGATGAGGCAGACCATGTGTATTCTGCTCAGTGTAAATGTCTTTTGTACTGTAGGATTTTAGATGTATAATAAGTCCCGTTCTGTACTTGTAATTATATAGTGCTTCTCTAGCTAAAGGATAGAAGGAGGTATAACAAATCCATTTGTTTCTTGCTTGTATTCTATTAATAAAAGTACATTAGATATTATTCATTGCTGAACCCCATGAATCTAGGCAACAACTATCTCTTAAGTTCAGCCCAGTTATATGTTTCCAGATTACATGCGAAATAGCTCAGAACAAATATTCAGTAGTTCAATTAATTTCGAGATTTTCTTAAAACCAAATGAATAATAACCCCAGTGAAGTAAACGAGAAAATAATCCACCTTGAACCTAGACTTCTTTATTTATAAATGTGAGAAAATTATTGTTTCATGGTATCTTGAGATGTAAATACTATATGCAGAAGTACATCTTAATAAGCCTTCTTTGGGTTTATTGATTTCTCTCTTGCCTATGTTAGTTCCCTTTTGAGAACTCAATTTTATCTTAATCAATATGCCCAATAAACTTGTTTCACCTGATACTGTTTTCATATCTCCAACAATCTGCAGAGAGGTGAGGAAGCAGTGGAATTGTCCCCTGTAGTTGGTGTTCCGGTCAGAGGCAACTGCTGAGTCGGTGTGTGCATGGGTTCTGGCTGACCACCAGTGCGCTTTTTCCAGAACCCCCGGGCCGCTTGTCTCACAGGCTAAGACAGAGTGTAGGGGAAGGTTTCCAGTTCTGGCTGTGGATCTGGAACCACCGTGGAAATAAAAGAAGGACTTTGATTCATGTGACAAACCTGTGCATCTCCGGTGCGACACAGTCCTGCTGAAAGTTTGTTCTCTCTTGTTTCTTTTTGTTTTTGAGCTAGACACAACTGAGAAAGCAGCTGATTCAGGAGCTGATGCACCCCATGCTGTGCGGAGAAAGGCAGTCCCAGTCCATTTCGGGGGCGGGGAGCTCCCTCTTAATCGGTGCTGCTAACTCTCTGGTGGCAGATCACTTAGGAAAATGCGGCTACGAGTATTCACTTTCAGTTTTCTTTCCGGAAAGTGGTTTGGCACCAGAAAAGGTAAAGTCTTTCCTTTCTGTTTCTGAATTTTCTGTCAACAGCTTTGTCCTCCGATAAGAGTAAAGTGCTCCATGATAGCTGAGTGTGCTCTGTGGCTGGTTAAGTCCATTTCTCAGTCATCCTTGAATTCACGTCATATATTTGTTACATAATAAAGGAGTACAAAATTTGATATTGTCATCAATTCCTTGGAATCTCACTTCGTCTTTTGTAAAGTTGAACTGAGTGGAATCACGAAATGTTTTGGAGCGAGAATAGATCTTACATTCCAGGTAGTCGACTAAAGACTCGTAACTGCCATTTATGCTGAATGTTGTGAGCTCGGCACTGTACTAGTCCCACTGCAGGTGTTACGTGTGTCACAGATGGGGAACCGGAGTCTGGGGAGGTGAGGCGATGTGCTCAAGGTCACAGGATTTCGAAGCGGCCGCACAGGGCAGTAATCTAGATCTCTGAAATGTGCTCTCTTTACTGTGCCAGTCTCTTCAGACGTTTCTCTTCTTTGTGATGACATAAGAGAAGTAAGGAATGCGTTAAAACCATCTGGAGTGCTCAAATATCAAGACATGTTTTACCACTTCTCTCATTATTCTTACTATATTCCTCCTTTCCTCCACCATTACTGTTGATCATATTAGTCACACTTTATTTTTAAAGGCAAACATAACCAACTTTCCCTAGTGTTTTATAAGACTTAATTTTTAGAGCAGTTTAGGTTCACAGCAAAGTTGAACAGAAAGGAGATTTCCTGTATATTCCACGTCCTCACAGTGCACAGCCTCTCTCATCAACATTTTTGCAATCAACCTACATGGTCACATTGTCATCTGAAGTCCATAGTTTACATTAGGATTCACTCTTGGTGTTATCTCTGAGTTTTTACTCTCTTAATCTTATCTATAATTGTCCAAAAGTTTCATATTCAGACATTTTAAGAAAAAACAATGTTAGTTTTTGAAAAACTTAAAATTTAAATATGTTACATTCATGAACAACCAAATTTTACTTATCAACATTGGAATTCTTAGTCTAATCAGTCTGTTTTTAATTACATTTCACAGTTTTGCTTATTGTATGAGTAATAGTCTATTATAGTTATTGGAGCAGTATTTAATCTAGTTTACACTTAAAGGTTTTCACTCCTATCAAATGCCATGCAGAGCATTGTCTTTAAAGAAAACCAGTTGAAAATAAATGATATTGATATTCTCAGGGTAGATGTAGTAAATAATGGTATGTACTGTACTGGGAATATAAAGAATGGCTACCCAAAATACTTGTTGAAAACTATTTTAGGCATACTGTAGTCATTTATAGTTGTAAAAACAGTAAAAATTTAGTTACATGCAATCGTACTTTAAAAAAATTCACTGCAACTGAAATACCTGGTTCATCAGATATTTGAGTGTAGGCATTAACCATTTCTGTCATTTGTAATAGGCATAGCATCGTGATGTATTGGAGGTTAATTATATGATCAAGAAAAATATTTTATATTTTTGACCTCAGTGTTCCTTGTAATTTATTTAATAGTATAAAGAAAACTTCAATTTTATATGTTAGCATCATTATAATCTTATTTAATATGAAGCATAATTCTTAGTCTTATATTCAGAAATATCCTAATTTGTCATTTAAAATTGATGTAAAAATGTCTGCTTAATCTTTTTTTCCCTCAAGGTATATACATGCAGGATCTATTACAGCTCATTAAAATCAACCCTGAATCCAGTTTACAAATCACTGGTAGGATTGTTTAGTTTTTCTAACGTGCTTCGGTTTGTTAATTATTCCTAAATACTGAATTAAAGGTAAAATATTTTCTTTTAACAGACTTCAGGATTTGATAAAGAAAACAAAAAAGGTAGGAGTCTTCATTTTTGTAGAGAATAGCAACATTTTTGTCATGTATTTCTTTCCTATGAAAGTATGAAACTAGTAATTTTTAGGGGGAAGAGTGGGAAATTTAATTTGAGTTAAGTCATTTGATTTTCCTTGTTGATAATACCTTATCTTTTAAATAAACAACAATTCATCTGTTTTAACAAATGTAGATCATATCTTCCAAACATCATTTTTTAAAATAGCTCTTAGATTCTCAAATAAGAAAACTGCAGACAGTATCAAGAACCCTACAAATGGATTGAAAGGTGCACTTCGTAAAGATACCCACTGAAAGATACCACTTTCACACACAAAAAACAAACTAAAGTTTAGGCCAAATATCTTTGTATCCTAGCTATCTTCTAGGTACAACTGATAGAGTATTGTATTTATATTTGCTTAAAGAATGAAGGATCTGTTGAGTAATAAGTGTCACAAATATTTTTTATTCTGCAGTGTTTATATAGGCCTGATAAATTGCTTTAATTTTGGCTTTGATATATCACCTTCACAGAATCCATAACTACTCTGAGACAGTAGAAAATGTATGTATTGGTCTCTGCCCCAGTTCCTGGCACGGAGCTGAAACCCTTATAATTTCCTAAGTGGTAAGAATACTACGCACATCTCTTGTTCTAATGTTGGTCTTTGACCTTCGTTCCTGACACAGAGCTCCTGAAACCTTATAATTTCCTGGGTGATGAGAGTCTTTTGTTCTGACGAAGCAACTCTGGGCTACTGCAGGGCTGGTCACCATACAGACCATGCCACCATTAGCTTTGGCTTTCAGCCCTGCCCCATTCTCTTGAGAAGGGGGAAGAGCTGAAAATGGCGTTCATGACTGATTATGCCTATGTGATGAGAGCCCATAAAATCCCAGGAGCATGGGTTCGGAGATCTGCTGGGGAGTGGTGCGCCAAGACTGGATGGAAGCTCCGTGCCCCTTCCCATATACCTTTGCTCTGCGCACCTTTTCCATCTGGATGTCCATCTGTATTCTTTACCACATCCTAGTAAATGGTGTGTTTCCCTGAGTTCTGTGAGCCTCTCTAGCAGATCAAGGAGTTGAATCCAAGGAGAGGTTGTGGGAACCTCCAATTTGTAGCCAGTTGCTCAGAAGCACAGGTCACAACCTGGGCTATTAATGGGCATCTGAGGTGTGTGTGTGCATGTGTGTTTGTGGGGTACGGTCCTGTGGGACTGAGTCCTTCACCTGTGGGTTCTGATGCTGTTTCCAGGTAGTGTCAGAACTAAATTAAATTTAGGACACTCAGCAAGCTCGACAGAGAACTGTTTGGTGCGTGGAAGTTGGTGACCAGAAGTGTTGGGGTGAAGTGTTGTGTAGTGTTCATGTAGAGATATAGGAGACTCACAGAGAAGAGAGAACTAGTAAGGAAGAGCGGGGTTTTTGCCGCACAGGAGGAGGAAGACCAAGGTTCTTTTTTCCGTGACAACTGCTGTGGGTGCCATACCGAGGTTGGATTCGAGCGTGGACTTTGTGGCGTGAACACACGCTGGTAAGCTGCCTGTAATCATAGTTATGCTTTAGGTCTTCTTAAATCTGCAACATTATATAATGGTCCCTTTGTGTTGTGCGCTCCTGGATTCTGTCTGTCACCAGCGTTGCCACGACCCCTACTGGAAATTCATTCAGAACTTAGCACTTGGCAAACATCTGAGTACCTACTTTCTGGCAGCCGTTAGTGTGAGACTTTTGCCTGGCCTGGGAGCGATGTTGGCAGAGAAGTAAATTGGATCACAAGACATTCTAGATTGCCTGAGAAGTGGGTCATCCATACTGAAGTTCAGTATGGTAAGTGGTCCTGCATGCTGTATTCTAAGCCAGCCCCATCTAGTGTAATTCTCCGTGATGATGGGATGTGTGTATCTCTGCTCTCTGATGCAGCAGCCACAAGCCGCATGTGGCTGTGAGTGTTTGAAATACGGCTGGTGTGACCGAAGAACTGAAATTTGAATCTCAATAGCAACATGTGAATAGTGGTTAATGTAGTGGACAGCACAGGTCTAAGATATATAGCTGGTGTCTGTAGCTTAACAATTATTTCAAAAGGAATTTAGGGCTTGCCACGTCCCTGCGGCCCTGGAAAATAAACCTGAGTGGGAACGGTGGGAGATTGAAAAAGACAGAAGACAGAAAGCGGGGATCTGGAGGTCCGCTGCCCACTGAATGGACAATGCCCAGTTTTATTTTTGTGAGCTGCTTTTATATAAGATAATAGTTGGCATAAGCAGTTTCCCTTAGTCATAACAATGACTAAGCTGTCATCTTGTCATGGCCTTCAGCTTGTTTGCCTGCCTGCGGCTATGTTTATATTTTTGTTCTCAGGAGGAATCTGTGGAGGGTTTGTGGAGGCGAAGTTACCCTTGGTTGCCTTCGCAATTTGCAAGGACCTGTCAGCTTACAAACCTCTCCCCACAAACTACAAAAGCTCTCCACAAGGGCTTGAAGGGCTATTAAGAAATAATCCACTTATTATAAGTATATTATCCTTAAAAATAGTTTTTCATTTTTACATACTCTTTAAATGCTTCAGGTTTGGAAAGACAGTTGACTAACGGCTCTTACCAGCTTCGCCCAGCATCCTGGTAAAATTTCTGAAACTCAGAAAAACTGAGTATCAGACGTGTCAGGCATCCTAGTGGCAAAGTTTGGATCCAACTCTTTGCTAACAGTAAAACAGCTACTATTACAATGAAACGATTTTAAAAATCAGTGGCTTCTAATTAAGAGATTGAGACCATTAGAAAACATGTAGGAAGATACTTTGTACCTGCTGTCTATCCCGACAGAGACCTGTGGCCTTGTCTTCCTCTGTCTAAACTCCAAGGGTGCCGATCTGTTGAATGGCCATAGTACTTTTCCCCTAGATTTCACTCACCCATCCTTCTCACCCCTAAGTTTTCCTTTCAGAAATAACGATGCCCAGAAAATAGCTGGGCAGAAAATTTGGACACTAGTTCTTTGCTTTCTGGAAGTCAAAATCCTTACTTGTGATGGGCAAAAGAATGCATGGATCAGTGGGACAGAACAGAGAGCCCAGAAATAGATCTATGCAAATACAGTCAACTGGTTTTCGGCAAAGGAGTAGGAGGTTGCATAGTTAAAGCACAAGATTTTTTTAGCATTTTGTATGAGACTGTCATGGTATGACACATGGTGCTAGACAGACATTTGTCAAAACCTGTAGAACTTTCCAGAGCGAACCTTAATGTGTGCGAATACGACAGGTCAGGTGATCCTAGGATGGAACGCAGACTGGCAGACCAATCTGATAGCCTGACCAAAGGGCGTGGGGGAAAAGATGCTGAGCTGACTAACTTGGAAGTGGTGAGACTGGAAGACTTAAGACAGAAGGAACTGTACATAGGTACAGAGTTCTTTCTCTTGGGGGTACTGCTTAATTCTGAAACCATTGTACATGTGTGCTGGGATTGAGCAATTAAGGAGATGGATAGCAGACAGCAGGAGCCTGGTGTTTCACTGTTGGAGTGGGAATTACAGATACGGGGAGCAGGCTAGAGTGACCCATGTGGCAATGGATTAGTTGGAGACATCAGTATGAAATCATATTTAGCTTAATGTGTGTATATATATGTTGGTGTATATACATATACTCACACATGCACACACACATAGATGATGTATAGAGAGATACAGATATGTGTATATATATTTCCTTGCTCTGAACGCTGAGGGGCAGGAAGCAATGACACCCCAGTAGCAATGAGCAAGCCTAGCACCCAGTTGGGGGCACTAAGATTTGGTTTCTAATACCATCCCATATTAATAGGCACCAGGGCTCCTTGGGGCAATGGCTGATTCCAGAACTGGAGCAGAACATAGTTCCTTAAGGAAGAAAAAAGGCACAGCGAAGGAGCTCCCAAAGGCCAAAGCTGAACAGTTGGAGCAACAAAATAAAATATTGGATTATATAAGTAATGAGTTATATAATAACATAGGAATTATAACCCAAAGTATAAAATAACCATGAGTACAAACTGATAGATAAATGATTGAATAAATAAATGAGACTAGACAGATCCTTCTTAGAGGGCGTGGGGGGGGGGAGAAGGATGGGAAAAGAGCTAATTAGGGGCCTGTGGCCAGGACAGCACTGCAGAAGTGGAAAGAGGTGACATCCTTAGAAACATGAGGCCGAAGAGCACATCCTAAAGCTTATCTACTGTGGGACCGCAGGATCTGAGGGAAATTTCTGCCAGGTGTTTACCTTTTCCATAGAGGGAACCATGCTGTGGCCTCGGCATAACAGTAGCGAAAGGTGTGAGGAGGGGCAGACTGAGTGGGAAGGGTCAAGAGAAGAAAGGTGGGTGAGACAACTGCAGGCAAATGACTGTGAAAGAACAGTTTGTTCTCCATCGAGGGAAGTAAAAACCAGTGCATTTAAAAATCTTCAGCACGAAAGGAAAAAAAGCCCTTAACTTGGCTGATGCAGAGGCAGGAGTCCATTAAACTTTGTTTTAAGAAACTGAAAACTTCTAAACTAAATTCATAGTTTAAAAAAGAGTTTCAAAGTATTCAGAAGGGTATAAAGTGAAAGAAAAGGAGGAATTTCTGGCCATATTCTCTAATCTCACTTTCTGCCGATAACGAGAATGAGTAGTTTCTTATTTATCCTACCACAATTTAGTGTATGGATGTAAGTCTGTGTATATGTAATTAAGACTCACTCTTGAATGAGGCGTAGTATGTAACTTTTGCAGCTTGCTTTCTTCATCCCCAATATGTCTTTCTATAGCCATATATTTAGATTAATTTTAAAGAGTGTATTTAATGAACTGCCTACCGCTGGAGATTTCATCCTTTCATTCTTTGGTTTAGCCATTAGCAGCAGTGCACAGTGTACACCCTCAGTGTCCCTGTGAGTGTACAGTGTGCATATTCATGGAGGTGGACGATAGGGGGAGGGTCATGTGCGTCCTGAATGTACATGAACCCCGACCCAGGGCCTTCCCCAGTGGGCGAGCATGCTTGAGTCCCCACTCCTCTGTCAGCACTGCAAGCACTACCAAAGTTTGAATCCCAGCAGTCTTATCGGGAAAATAGGAGCTCGTCGTTGTACTATTAATTTGCATTTATTTATGATTTTTGTTCATGTATTTTCGACATTTAAAATTTTTTCCCATAAACTCTTTGACCACGCCTTGCCCCATCTTACTGATTGGTGAGAGCTCTTTTTGATACTATTAAAAATTTGTCCTCTGTTCACATTATATGCAGACTGTTTTTCCAGTGTATCATTTGTTTTTGACTTTTATTTCGTGCCATATATGTTTTTAATTTTTATGTTAGATTGGTAACAATTTCACCTTACTGCTTCTAGAGTTGGTATCATGCTTGGAAAGGACTTCTTCAGAAATGATTCTTAAAGGTAATAATGTAAAAACGGATGATGTTATAAAATCAAGATCGTATAAACAGTGATTGAGCAATGATTGAATGAAAGAAGTTGTGAGACAAACCACATGCGTTTTTTTTAGGTTTTCTCATGGAGTTTCTCAAACAGATGGCAGCCTATCACCAAGCTAAAGAGACCTGTGATGCGGGCACTCAGACAAGTCCGAGCACTCAGACGTTTCCCGGCAAGGACTCTCTTGGTAATTGTAGCCTTCTTTCATAATTGCAGTTCTGTTTTATTTTCAGTGAAGGAAACGAGCAGCTTTGCCGCGTTGTGTCCGTGCTCCTTGGCCGGGAAGGGTGCCCGCTGCAGGCGGCAGGGACGCTTGCTTTCCCTGGTGTCCTTGCTGGAAGGGACCAGGACCTGCTCTCCAGCGCTGCTCCTCCCTCCGTGAGCGCCAGGGCTGCACTTCCCAGAACCCAGGGGGATGCCGAGGCCCACGTTCTCGTTTGCTGCTTGAACCTCAAGGCTCTTCCCTGTGTCTCATCTCACTTTATTTCATAGCCACTAAGTGAGAAGACACTAGACTATCTGCGTGCAGAGAACTAGAGCGTCAGTGGCCTGTCCCTTCCTTCTGTAGCCGAGGACATGGCAGTTGCAGCAGGAGGAAGAGCAGCTCGGAAACACAGTCTGGGTCAGAGCTGGCTGAAGTCCAAGGTCTCCCGGGTCCAGACCCCGAGCGTCTCCCGCCCGTGCAGCCTTTCTGCACCACCGTCCTGCGCCTTAGGTGTTCACGCAGGAGACGAGAGAAGGGAAACGGCCGGCTGAAACGCTGTGATTAATAGATTTCTCGGCCCTCCCTTACTCTTTGGGAGCAATGGTGCCTTTCACTTATAACACGGAAAGGGGTTCACATACTTTAACCTACTCCTGCTGGCCTTTTTGTTCCTGCGCACGCTTTTTGGTGGGCGTCAGTGTCGTTCAGGGTGAGACTGTGCTCCAGGCCCAGGTTGCACTCTGCTGCATGGTTGCTTCCAACCCACATTTGGTTGGAGGGCCGTGGGTCTCCTGGAGTGAGAGACGATCAGTAGATCTGGCTTTAGTCCCAGCTGTGCCACTGTGCAGTTGCTTAGCTGCCCGGAGTCACTTTAACTGTGTGGGCATCTGTGTCTTTCCCTGTAAGGTGAAAGACTTGAAATACATGATCTTTGATTCATTTAAGGTAGGCGTTTTGAACATGTGAGTCAACTTACCCCAAAAACCGATCAAAGAACTCTGCCTTGGCACTTAGAGACTGGAAAGAGATTCTAGTTTTTCTGACTTTAACTGTATTCTTTGCTTTCTTTTCCCCCGACATTTTATGACAAAAATTTTCAAACATTGAAAAAAGTTGGGAACAGTTTTACATTGAACACTTGCATAACTAGATTTCACTATTAAATCTGTGTAATAGTTGCATGATCACTTATTGTCCATCCATTAATCTAAATTTTTTGATGTACAGACATCCCTGCACTTTCCCCTAAATACACTCTTTTATACAGACCCGTGGCCTCTTGGTCACCTTACCACATTTCTCTATCCTAATTTTCTGTGTTTTTCTCAATAGCTGAGAAGCTTCAACTTATTGATGATCAGTTTGCAGATACTTACCCTCACGACTAAAGTTAGAATCTTTAGAAATAAAGTTAAATGAGTATAAAAGAGAAATAGAACAGCAACTTCAGGCAGAAATGTTCCAAAAGGTAAGTTTGTCTTGTTGCTATTAACAAAAGTGATATTTTGGACATGGTTCCATAGTGTAGCGGTTAGCACATCTGCTTTATATGCAGAAAGTCCTGGGTTCATGCCCCAGTGGAGCCACGGTCCATGGTCTATGGCCACGCCACCTGAACAAGCCCGATCCTATCTGATCTCAGAAGCTAAGCAAGGTTGGGCCTGATTAGTACTTGGATGGGAGACCACCTAGGAAGACCAGGTGTTGTAGGCATAAAAAAAAAAGTGATATTTTTCTTTGTTTTCTCATGTGTTAATCTTAGGTGTATGGGAAACTATTTAGAATCTTACTAATGAATGCGATACTCTTGTGCATATTATTTTTCTTTCCAGTTGATGTCATTTCTTTTTGCCTTTTAAATGAATCTTATAGGTACAGTGAATGAGATGAAACTAAAGATGAATTAAACTGAATATATTGAGAGCATTAATGTTAAACCTAATCATGAGGAATTTGTTATAATTTCTTTATTATAGTCATTGGTATTAACAGTTATTTGTGCTTAATTGGCAGATGAAGTATTTAAAAAATACTGAAATAGCAAAACTTTTCATGGAAGAGAAAAGAAAGTATGAGAAGGAATTAGCTGAGTTCCGGAACCAATTTGAGAGAACTCGTCAAGCAAAATCTGAAGCCCTCCTTTCTCAGGAAAAGATGACCCTTGAGAGAATTCAAAAGCACCAGGAGGTAATATTTTAAAATAATTTTCTAGGTGGTGATTTCCTGCAGCTGTTAGTAGATTGGCTCAGGGTCTGGGAGCGAGATGGGACAGTTGCTGGAACAATCTGTGGCATAGGGCCCTAGAGGACCAGTAGGGGCTGGAGTCAGGAGCACAAGTGGAAGGATCGGCCCTGAGAAAGACACGCAGGCTCCTTCCTTCCCGGCCGCCGCAGGGAGGAAGCGTGGGTGGGAACGTCTGTCAGGATTGTGAGACGCAGTGTGTGAGCGGCAGACGGCAGGGTCCGGCAGCAGCTTCGAGAAGGCCCAGAGGGATGGAGTGGCTGCCGGGCGGCTCTGACTGAGCTGTGTCCAGGTCCCTGGACCTGACGTGGACTAAACCAAGTGCTCACAGGTGATCGTTCTGCTGTAGCTCTGGGGAGGATCTGCAGGGGCAGCGAGGGGCAGAAAGGTGGGGATCCTTGGGAGTGGAGCCACAGAGCTGAGTTTATTTGACTCGAGAAAGGCAGCTTATTGAATTGGAGACGTTGGGGTTCGGCGAGACTGGAGGGAACCACAGAGGGGGGTGGCTGGCTGCTCACCTAGGGGAGAAGACAGGGCCATGTGGCAGTCTCAAGGACATCAAGGGATAAGTCTGGGGCTACTGACAGAAGAATAAGGATAGACCAAGAGGACAGAGTTGCAGCTTGAGGTTTCAGGTGAGGATCGGAAAGAATTCAGTGTGCTGCCATCAGAGCAAAGGTGAAGGTCCCTGGAGTGGAGGAGTATTGGGCTTCGAGGCTCATCCATGTGGCCATTTGATCTTGTCACCCAGGAAAGTGACTGGACAGGAAGAGAAGAGGTTGAGTTGGCAAGAGGGATTGGGTCTGCTCCCTTGGGAGAAACAGGTTCCTTTCCCAAGGGAGTGTCAGACCAGACCGGATGTGGGATATGGTGTCCTCTGCACAGCCAGAACCACTGGGACCACGAGATGTTGGAAATGGGGGCGTCCTGTCAGCCCCTTGCTCGGGGCTTCTCTGTAAGACCCAGTCATTTAATGGTAATTGTACCTCCTCTACGATTTTTATAGCATTTCTGAGAATTGGGCTTTTCAGCTCTAAAAATGTCGGAAGCACAGGTCTTTGAGATGTGTGTGGCCTAACCAGTCCATCTTCAGGATGGGCGACTGCCTAATCCCATCAACCATTTAGTTAATGCCCGAATCCCCATCTCGTTAATAGTCTCTGAAGGCTGTGAGACTGTCATCACAAAAGGTGCCATGCCTTTATTCCACACCTGGAGTGCCCTTTCCCTTCTCTCCTGGATAAAACTGTTTTGTCCTTCAAACTCCAGCCTGAATGTCACCTCCTCGTGATGCCTTCCCTGATTACCACTGATGGACTCATTCCAGCACAGTTCCTGCCATGGAGTGTGCATGGACTTTGGTTGTGAAATCACCTTGTTCCGTGATTGTCCCTCTCTCCCAGAGTAAATACTGGACTTTTTAAAGATGAGGACTGTATCTGTTCAGTTGCTATATCCAGCTCTCTGTGTGCTCTGACATATGATAACTATTCAGTGAATCCTTGCTCATTGAACACACATGGAAGTGTGGCTCGTTGGTTCCGGGGTTCACGAGCTTGTTAATGCCAAGTCAGAATGGCCTCTGAATTGAAACTTTCAGACACCAACTGCTGAACCTTGGGGGTTCTATTTTTTACAAGTTTTTTGCTGATACACATTTTTTTTTTTTTTTCTTTTTTTGCTGCAGAACATCAAAATTTTAAGTGTCTGAGAGATGTTAATTAACTAAGAATGATTAGACATGGGATGTTAGGAATATTGGTTATATAGCTTATCAGTTATCAAGGGGGAGGGAGTCAATTTCTGTGTAACTAGAACAGGCAAAATGCGTATCTTGAATGGAACCTCTTGAAAGTGAGTTACTCTAAATTGTCTGTGCTGTGATTGTTTTCTGGAATTTAGGAAGCAATCTGTTAGAGTTCAAATCTGTTTTATTTTCTTTAGCTTGCTTGCTAAAAATTGATGCTTTTCTGTGCAGATTGAAACAAAAGAAATTTATGCTCAAAGGCAGCTTCTGCTAAAAGATATAGATTTGCTGAGAGGCAGAGAAGCAGAGCTGAAGCAAAGAATCGAAGCTTTTGAATTGTAAGTAATATGTTTTCATTTTGGATATTCAGAATGAGTGAGATTAAAAAGAATTAAATATGTCTAAATATTCTAATGTTAATTGCAAAGTAGAGTTCTTGGTTATGAAGGTGTTGACACCTACCTTTAAAAGGCACAAGTTAAGAGAAACGGAGACTAGGGTTTTGCTTTTGAAATATTAGACATTGTGATGAAAAGCAGAATGAGACCATCATCAGGCCACAATACGATCAGACAAATAATTTGAAGAGGCTAATGTTTTAACAATCATGTTTCACATTTATGTTCAGTCACTCAGATCGAATGGTTGCATGTGCATATGGTAACTGAATTTCAGATGGCCAGACCTGCCACATTTACCTGCTCTGCTGTCAGAGGAAATACAGGGCTCTCACTTGACTTGTGCTGGGTGAAACTATTTCTTGTGATATGTGTGTTACTTTTTTCTAAGTGCTCGCAAATGTTTCATTCTTCACATCTTACCTGTCTAGTTAATGGAGTAAGCTTGCTTTCCCATTAGGTTCTGCTGTTAATGGACACAGGTACTGCAGGAGTCTTACGGCATTGAAGGGTTTGTCTCCATCTTCATTAGTGTCCTCTCATTTATGTAGACTTGATTCATTTGATTTCTTCTCTCCGCCTTCCTTACTCTCTTTGAAAAGGAAGGTAACAGAATTTGAGTGGAGGTAGTTCCACAACCCTCACTCCTCCCATCCAAGCATGTAAACACAATGTAATTTTTTTTGACTTTTTTATGTTTCAATTACAATTGACATACCATATTATATTAGTTTCCAATGTACAGCATGGTGATTAGACATTTATATAACTTACAAAGTGATCACCCCGATAAATCTAGTGCCATCTGACACCATATACATTTATTACAATAATATTGACTATATTCCCTATGCCGTACTTTACATCCCCATGACTTTTATAACTGCCAATTTGTACTTAATCCCTTCTCCCTAACCCCCTCCTATCTGGCAACCATCAAAATGTTCTATCTATGAGCTTGTTTGTTTTGTTTTTGATTTTTAGTTTCCACATATAAGTGAAATTATATGGTATTTGTCTTTCTGTCTGACTTATTTCACTCAGCATAATATGCTCTGGGTCCATCCATGTTGTTGCAGGTGGTAAGATTTCCTTCATTTTTATGGCCGAGTAGTGTTCCATTGTACACGTGGATCACTTCTTTATGCATTAAACTCAGTAGAGTTCGCTGCTCCTTTGCGTCACAGCTCAGCCAGCACAGGAAGCAGGCATAAAGCTTTTGCCCTTTGCTTGGAACAGTCAGTGTCCTCTGGCCCTTCTCATGGCTGAGTCTCAGTGCCCATAAACATGACTCCTGGCTCTGGGATCGATTTTGTGGCAGATTTAAGATCTCACTGTGACAACAGTTTTATTCTCCGGTACTTGGAAGTTCTCATGGATCCATCTCTCTTTTCCGCTCTCTTTTGGCACTCTTTAATATTCAATTCGCTAGGTTTTAACTGCCAGAAACAAATCTTCTACCTTTAATACCTATGGGATAATCAGTTAAATCTCGCAGTTAGAAACAGTATTATAGAAGAAACAAGCGCTCAGGTATACTAACTTAAGTTTGATTTGTAGCTTTGTAACTAGTAACATTCTTTCACTAATGAACTGATTATGGCCATGTAGCTCCTGCAACCATTTTTAAAATGTGAATTGTCTTCTGTGAAAAACCACTTTGGCCTTGTCACTTCACCCTCCCTCCAGCCTGATGGCACTGTACAGCTCCATCTGCTAACTAGGTCAGTTCGTGAAATAGATGGAGGACTTCTGGCTCTTTCTCTTTACTTCTCAGCGGTGACAGTCTTGTAACAATTTTAGTCTATGGGGCTAAAAACACATTATTTTTTCCCCTCAAGTCTTTTCTTCAGGTATTGTCATTTTCTTATTTGTTTTACACATTTTTGCTAATTTCAGGGCCCAGAGGCTACAAGAAGAAAAAAATAAAAGTGCGACTGAGGCGCTTAGGAGACGGGAGCTGAGTATAAAGAATATTGAGGAGACCTATGAGCAGAAGCTGAAGAATGAAATTCTAAAGTAATTATTTGATGTTTTTAAATAAGTAAGACATTGGAATTAAGTTGATCGAAATACGGCAACACTAATGAAGTAGATGAGACCAATGTTTTATGGCAAAAGTTAATGTTTAAAAAATACATGTTTTTCTTGACAGTCAAGCCTTTCCCATGAGGATTTGAGTTAAGATAGTTTTTAAAAGATACAGTACAGAGAATAGCATCCTCTATGTGTTCTTACTCATAGCTTCTTTAACATGTACTGACCGAGAGCTTCTGATTTGCTTTAATTTTTAGGGCATGTTGCTGTGCTGATAAGCTTAAAATCAGAATTATAATCACTTTTAGTTCTCTTTTTCTCTACCCACTAATGCTGCCACTAAGATATCTAATAATTTATAAATTATTTCTGGTTATAGTATTTGTTAGTAAACATGTGTCTTGTATTCCTTCAACATTCTGTAGAGCCAGAATAAAAAAAAACCTGAAATTAACTATATAAAGCAAAAAAAAAAAAATGACGAAGGGAAAAACTAGGGTTAGTGTGGCTTTTCTTTAGTGCTCAGGATAGCATCTGTCACATAATACATGTGCAGTTAATATTTATCGAGTAGATGATTTCTTGGCGGACAGATGATTCAACTCAGCTCCTCTGAGTATTTCTTAATCATTGGCCTTTTTTTACAGCCTTACCCTTAGTTTGTTATTGATATTCAATTATGCAATACTTGCAAAGATTTCTTGAGGTTATTCTTTAGAAGAATTCTAATAAGAAATACAGCATCTTTCCATGTATCAGTTTTGAAATGATGGCCGTTATCTACATATTTTATGTCAGCTCCTTGAATCTAGTAGCAAACAGTGAAATATCTGTAGTTGTTAAACTTTCAGGAATAGATGAATACATGTGTATGTTAACTTTATATAGCCATGGAGATCATGAACTGTCTGGTATCATTTGTCTGGCTTCGGGTATTCTCTGTGTGACTTTGGCAAGTGTTGGATTTTGGAGGATATTCACCATCTGAGTGCTTCTCTTTCCTTTCTCCCATCTCCAAACCAAAAAGCCAGCTAGTCACAGTTAGTGGGGATAAGTAAAACTGCCTGAAAATGTGCCTTTTGGTGTTGCTAATTGGCATATAAAGGTGTTGGCCTTTGTCGAGCAGCCCCTGAGGATGACCGTTCCCCTGGTGGGGGTGAGAGGCGGAGGAGATGGCTTGGAAGTGACCAACTCCTTATCTTTGGGGATTGAGAGTCAGTTATATACAGTGTAAATTTAGCTTACTTTACTTCGTGTCAGTCTAGACCAACCAAGGAATAATTGCTCAGCAGCCTTACAATAACACAAGTTCGGGGACCCAGTTTATAGGGTCACAGCATGGTTTTACTGGACCTTTTATGTTCAGAGTTTGGATGTCTGGCCTAGTACTAGGAAACCTTGAAATTTAGGCACGATCATGCTCAGCACCCTCATGCATCAAAAGGAATCTGTTCAGGAAAGTGATAAGCTCATTCTGATTCCCAGGTATCAACTTGAGCTAAAGGACGCCTACATCACCAGAGTCAGCAGACTGGCTGAAGAGGAAAGGAAGAATAAAGGTGATTTGGGGGAAGGGAGATATCTGTATTTTTCAGTTCTGATGTGAGTTTTTAGCTTCCTAAATTGGGTCTGTTTATTCTAAAACATACATTCTAAAAATATATGTACCTTGTACTTCATTACTATAAAATTACACATTTTTTGGCCTTTTAATTTACAAAATTAAAAAAGTGATCATTGTCTTCCGTGACATTTTTGCAAACCTTCTTGTTTAACCTTTTGTATATTCATAAAGGTCACTGATTTATCGGCAAGATTTTATCCAACTTTATTTTTATATACATTTTTTAATGAAAAAATATGTCAAAAATGACCCTTAACCTGAGAGGAAGTAGGATATTAAGAATTTATTTTTCCCATCTCCCCAACCCCTCCCCTTTGGCAACCATCTGCTTGTTCTCTGTATCTGTGGGTCTGTTTCTGTTTTTATCTGTTCATTTTGTTTTGTTTGCTTAGATTCCACATACACGTTAAATCACCAGGTATTTGTCTTTCTCCAATTTATATCACTGAGCATAATACCCTTTAGGGTCATCTATGTTGTCACAAATGGCAAGATTTCATTCCTTTATATTGCTGAATAAAATATTTCATTGTACATTTGTAGCACATTTTCTTTATCCATTTACCTGTTGATGGACATCTAGCTTGCTTATGCCTTGGCTATTACCAGTAATTCCGCAACGAACATAGGGGTGCATATATCTTTTGAATTAGTGGTTTGTTTGTTTGTTTGTTTGTTTTTTCTGTTTAAATACCCAGAAGTGGAATTGCTGGATCATATGGCAGCCCTATTTTTAAATTTTTGAGGACTCTCCATTACCTTTTCCATTGTGGCCACATGGATTTCAAACCCACAGGAGTGTAAGAGGGTTCTTCTTTTACATCCTCACACACTTGTTTTTTGATTTATTGATGATTAGCTCTCCTGCAAGGCGTGAAATGATACCTCATTGTGATTTTAATTTGCATTTCTCTGATGCTCAGTGATGTTGAGCAACTTTTCATATGTCCATTGGCCATATGTATGTTCTCTTTGGAGAAATGTCTATTCAAGTCGCCTGCCTATTTTTTAATTGGATTGGGGGTTTTTTGGGTGTTAAGTTGTTCGAGTTCCTTATCTATTTTGCATATTAACCCGTTATATGTATCATTTATGAATGTCTTCTCCCATGCAGTGGGTTGTCCTCTTGTTGATGGCTTCCTTTGCAGTGCAAAACTTTTTAGTTTGATGTAGTCCCATTTGTTTTTTCTTTCGTTGCCCCTGCCCTGGGAGCCATGTCCAAAAATATATTACTAAGAGCGATGCCAGAGAGTTTACCTCCTATGTTTTCTTCTAGGAGTTTTATGGTTTCGTATCTCACATTTAAGTTGTTAATCCATTTTGAGTTTATTTTTGTATATTTTTGTGTATTTGAATATATTTTGATAAGTAAATCTGTGTTTGTCAAGAAGGTGGCAGTAGCTTATTGCTATCTGCTAAATATTACTCTTAACCATGAGAGACTTCATCTTTCTACTTACAGAAAATTTTAGTTTAACTTCTCAATCCCCTGTGTCCTAGTTCCTTATTTCTTTAACTTATATATTTTTATGCTTCATGGTATTTTCACTTATAATTTCCTAAACTATTGTGTGCAATAGCCCAGGATTAGGAAAGTTGGATAATTTCTCAGTCTCCAAATGTTATACATTTCAATATGTTTCTAGGAAGTTGCCTGTGAAAAGAAATTGAACTTTCAGTGGAAGTTTCAAAGGAATTCTTGGGAGTGAACCAGAGCTGGGTACTTGACACTGACCTGTAAGGTCACCCAGTGTGTGGCTACTCCTTTGTGACTTTCTTGTGGAGACTAATACTTCTTTAGGAATTAGTACCATCATGTATTCAGCAAATTAATTTTTGATGCTACATCTAATAGATTTGTTAGATGAAGTGAAAATGACAAAATTGTGATGACAAAATCATAACGGACAAATCATTGTCTTTAAAGACATTCAGATGTGTTGGCAGGAGGGCTCTGAGCTGCAGATGCTGTGACTGGTCGGTGTGTGTAGCAGGGGGAAGCTCACCACATATCTGACCGTTACAACTAACTTCCCATCACCTGTTGGGTAACAGGGCTTGTTTCTTGCCCGCTGATTTTCTGTTTTAGATTACGAAACAATGATCATTAGATCTGACATACTGGCCGGAAATTATTAAATGACTTATATTCACTAGGAAAACATATGATGTTTAATTGGTTGGCTCTTTCAGAGAAAGCTATACATTTGCAAGAGGAGCTCACAGCTGTTAATTTAAAAAAGGAACAACTGATTCATTCTGTAATCGTGTGAAAGAACTTGAGGTAATTGTTAACCCTATTTTTTTGAAATCATTGTGAGACATTTTAGTTTTAGTCATATATCATTTATTATGTTATCTTCTTGATGTGTTTGGACTGTTTATTATGACTGAGAAGGCGATGGCTGAGCTGAAGTTAATTCAGTAGTTCTCCATTTCCATCTTAGCCTCCTAGGGAGTCATAGAACAAGTATGTCTTTAGGGGCTGGAGTCCTGCCTGAGTCCTGTCTCTCCCTAACTTCTGTGTGCCTCCAGCCACGTTCTATGACCTCAGGTTCCATATCTGTAGATTTTGGGGTACCTTCTGCATTCCGTGGTTGTTGAGGAACTTTAGCGAGCTGACTTCTGTGCCGAGCCCCGCGCAGGTGGCCAGTGCTTGTCAGTTTCCGCCTCAGCCTCTGCTCCCTTCCCACCAGCAGCAGGTAATTTTCCTCTCATTATGCTGGGAACTTACAGATGAAAACAAAATGAGATGTGTTTTTCACATGCCAGTGTGACTTTATTTCTGTTCATTCATGTATTTGCTATCTGAAGGATAGAGCTGGAACTTTAGGTACTTAAAATATACTCTCTATATAAAACTTATTTTCATGACTGCAATGACTTATTTGAGAACTTGTAGGCTTTCCTATCCAAACACGAGGTAAATTATAGTGAGAAAAGGAAAGCATTCTATAGCAGGTTTGTGATATCTCACCTTTTCACCTTATAAATATATTTATTGATATAATCTGTGATTACTATTGGGACTTTAGTGGCATCTGAGAAACAAGGTGATGATCCTAATCAGAAGCACTTACTATGCAGGACAAGGTTCTACATAAGTAAAGTTGGGTGAGCGTTCCCCAGCCCCAACTCTAGGGCAAAAGACGACTTTCATTGTTGTAGTTTGGGTCTTGTTGTAGAGAACCAGACTTCTGTCAAGTGACCTTAATTCAGTCGTAACTCCCAGCCTAAAGCAGCCTGCCAGCTTTTACTTACGTGGTACCATAAAGCCACTGTTCAAATATGTTCTACTTTTTCAATTCCAGCTTGAGCTAGAGTCTGTGAAGGCCCAGTCTTTGGCAATAACAAAGCAAAACCACCTGCTGAATGAAAAGATTAAAGAGATGAGTGACTATTCCCTACTAAAAGAAGGGAAACTGGAGCTTCAGGCACAAAATAAATTACTTAAACAACAAATTGAAGAGATTAAAAATGAAAACTTGCATCTCTTAAACCGTATGTCTTTTTTCCTGATTTGCATATTTTTGTAATTCATATTAGTTAAGTGTTTTGAAACTGTGCTTTGTATCTGTAAGGGAGGCTTCAGTTGGGAAATTTTTATAAAGTTAAGGCTCTCAGTTCCAGGTTACTTCCTTTTTGCTTGATATTGAATAATTAATAGTGTCATTAAGAAGGAATATTTTTAAGCTGTACAAATCTGCCTTTTTGAATGGTACCGGATTCTTCTCGCCCTCTGCAGGTAGGGTTTGGCCGTGGGTACATCCCTCGGCCCTGGGAATGAGGAGTCAGTGAGGTTGAGGTTGATGTTACCCCCACTTCCCCTGTGACCACCACCACCTCCGTGCACAGTGGCCCTGGGCTGGCCCTGCACTCAGCCAGACAAAGGTCCCAGTGCTTGGGAGGTGGCCTCTCCTGGTCTGGGAATTCCTCTCTCTTTGACCCTCTAGGCCCAAGGAGTGGCTCCATTACTAGCCCAGGGAGCTGCAGCATACTCTGCGGCTACCCTACATAGACCATTCTATATTAGCGGGTCCTCTGGTGGCCCAAATGGGGGAACTCCATCAGCTTTCTGCCTGGACCCCAAGTGCTGCTGACAGATGCACAGATCAGAGTGGGCCTCGGGGTGGCCATCAATAGGTTTTGCTGGAGGGTTCCTTTTATGCCTCCTGTGCGTGGTCGAGGACAGAGGTGGGCATTCAAGTTAATATAAGGATTTGAAAGGATTCTTTTACTCAGAGTAGGACTGTGTCGGATAGTAAAGTTTGCATTTACATGCCTTAAAATCTTTACTGAAATTTGTGGGTCAGGATTGCTCTTAGTCCTCTTAATAAAAGTAATATACAATTAATTAATTGCATGTGTACAAAGAAAAGAACAATTTAAAATCTCTTTAGCTGCTTCTGTTAAGTGAGAGAACTTCAGGTTCGTGACGGCCGGGCTCCTTTACCTCCTTAGGCATAGCTCAGCCATCTCCTGAGCTGGCAACTTTTCAGAAAGATTTAAAGAAAGCAGAAAATGCTTTTGTGACGGAGCATAAGGAGTTTGAAACCCACAGGCAAGCTCTGCACAAACAGCTGCAAACCGAAGTGAGTACTGCTCTCTGCTCAGCCGCGTGTCAGGCCAGTCACTTTGTATTTGTCTAAATTTGGCGTATGTCACTCCAGCATAAATCAGATTGACCTTAACATCAAAAGCTACTCCTCCCGTATGCTGAGGGGATCCTTTCTCATCTGAGAAGATTCTTAAGTGATTCTGACTTTATATTCACAACTGTAATAAAACCCAGAGGCCAGCAACCGCACCCAGACGCAAGACTGTCCTGTCCTGATGGTGTCCCCTGTTAGTGTTCCTTAATCTTTTCCCCGCAACTTAGAAATATTGGCATATTTCTGATGTCTGCTTCATACCCTGGAAGCTGTTCTATGAGATGAGTGAAGGAGATAGGAAATTTGTTTGAATGTTCTGTTGTTTTCTACAGACCCGTGGATTACTCATTATTGGCAAAACAGAAAAAGAGAATGAACCCGAAAACAGAATTGTTTCTTTTGACATGAGCTGTGATTTCCTTTACATTGGTTTCTTTACCTTCTCTAAATCTTTTCAGATTGAGCATTCCGCACGGCTGAAGGCCCAGATACTGGATTACGATGCTTCCGTAAAGAGGTTAACTGTGAAGGTGGCCGATTTAAAATTGCAACTGAAACAAACTCAGACAGGTCAGACATTTTTAACCTCTAAATGTGTGTATGGTGTGTAAAGCTTCTGACGTTGGTGGAAATGTAATGATCATTAATCACTGAATCTTTAGTAGTTCTCGTAGTAGGAAAACCATAGACATACGTGTCACCTTAATGGTAAAACTCCCTGTCCATTTCTGGAATGCCAGCCAGGTTATCTGCTAAAGTGACTTGCTTTCACAGGTGCCTTGTGGCTTGAGAGAGCCTCATACCCAAATAGAAAAGGTGGTGGTGACACGGAAGTCCCCAAATCCATCCTGGACCTAGGCTTTTTTAAGTTTTTTTTTTCACCCTGATAACACCAGTCGACTCCTTGGTGTTTTTACCCTTCACAGACGAGTAAATATACAGGAGAATCAGGGTGGCCTAGCAAAAAGAACACGGCCACTGTCATCGGAAAACTGATTTTGTCTTCGGACCCCAATTTTGAAGTTAGTGTTTTGACCTAGGGCATGTTTAGCTTCTTTGGACCCCAGTTTCCTCATTCGTAATGGAGATAAGAATAGCTTCCGTGCCATGGTGAATGACGGTGAGGTGAGGTGGGTCCTAGCCCAGCGTCTGGTACTCATCAGAAACTCAGGGAATGTTACTGCTGTCATTTTATTGCAATCGTCACTGTGGATGCGTGATATCTGCCCCTTCCTGCTTCATAAGAAGTGTACTGAAGCTCAGATGCCCTCTCTTGCCGCTTTCAACCCTGAGGAAGTTTCTGTGCATTACCAGTTGAACTAGTTTCTCAGCTTCCTGGTGCTGGGTCTTCCTCAGTTCCCATTAACACTCTTCCCTCCTCAGTCCTTGTTCCTTTCTCCCGCACTGGTTTAATTTTTATCTCTTTATTCATTTCTAATCTTTCCTCTGCCTCATTTTCTCTCACCAGTTCTGTTTGCCAAACTGCCCACAGCCAAAATCATAGCAATCTTATGTCATGAAAAGTAGTTTAATATAGATGGAACTTTTTCAAACACAAGCATCGCCCAGTGCAAGCATCTGTCCTGGAGGCGTTGCAAACAGGCAGCTGTCACATGTACTGGGTGGGTTTGCATTAGGAAATCCCAGTGTCTCCATGTCTTGCTTACTCGTGTGACCCAGCCTCAGCGCCCCCCCCCCCATCTGCACTGTGGGAGCAGTGAGAGTCGTCAGCTCACAGCCTTGTCTGACTGCAGGTCACCCCTTACCTGAAGCTCGGGCCCTGCACTGGGTTTTGCCATAGCCCCTGGTGTCCGGGGCAGCATCCCATAGTGCAGTATGTTGATGGATTCACAGTCAAATGTATGAATATCCACGCTGGGTAGAACAAATAAAGATTATTATATGGGTTCACATGGGTTCAGGTCAAGTATATCAACGAGATGAGTTCAGGTCTGGTTAGGCTTTGCCACCAAATAAATTATGAGTAAATGTTCAGTTCTCAGAGCTTTTTGGATATCAGGATGTGTAAAATGCATTGTGAAATAATATCATGGGTTAAGAAAGGCCTGTGAAACTGTGGCTGGTACAGAGGAGCGCTCACTGAATGGTAGTAAATAAGTATTGGCATCACCGTGGCTTCAGAAACTGTTTAATGTGCAAGTAAGGCCTTATTAATACCTTCTTTTATTTTTCAAAATAACATTCTCAAGTTTATTTCACTTTTATCTTCCCCTCATTTTTCGTACTGTCTCTGTAACCCGCAGCCCTGGAGAACGAAGTGTACCGCAATCCAAAGCAGTCTCTGATCTATCGTTCTGTCCTCGGATTCATGGCGCCTCGCGACGGTGACACCAGCGGGGACTTCTTGAAAACTCTTGAAGAGGAAAAGCCGATGGCAGGCACAGTTACACCAAGGGTCATACATTATCCAAATACAAGCACGGATGGCAGCTCCCCTGATTCCGACCTTGAGTTTGTAGCCAGTACCAAGGTGAGAATGAAAGAGCTGGAGCGAGAGGCCGAATGCTTGGACAAAGCTTTCCAGGATTACCATCGAAGAGTGACTAAGTATCCGGCCACCAGGAGCCCACCGGCAGCCAGGAGCCCGCCGGCCCCGCACTTGCTGGGAGCTCTCAAGAGCATCCCTTCCGGTTTCTCTAAAAGGAACATGTTGGCAGAGGACGGGGCTGTATCTGAGCCACCTGCGGGGGATGTAGCCACCGCGCTAGCGGGCACCGCGGCCTCACGGCTGCGCAGAGGCACCTGCCGACGCCCCTCCTCCATGCCCCTGGCGAAGGCCAAACGAGGCCTGGATGGCAAAATGCACCTGGAAGGTGAGCTGCAGAAAGGGGTGCGGCCGCTCGGCCTGCATAGACTGGGCCCTCGGGAGACCTCTTGTCTGAGGAAGAACACAGTGAGGGTGCAGGAGGCCGTGGGACGGACTGGCAGTGGCACGTTCCAGTGTGTCGCCTGGCACGCACAGGGGTTCAGAGCGTGACTGGCCTTTCCTTTACTGGCGGGCGATTGGTTTTCTACGCTTCACTGTTGTCATTGCAGTTTCATTAGCTGCTTGAATCGTTCCTTCTTTGGATCATGTATACATCATACTCAGCTGTTTGCAAGGATAATAGAATTTATTTTCCAAGTAAGAGCTCCTTAGAAACCACATTGCTTTTTTCGTCTGTGTAACTTGTGATATTCTTGCCCTGGTTCCTTCTGCCCCTTAGGCCTGGGCCAAGCCCACGTGGCGCCCGCCAGCCCTCACCTCGACACAACGCCCCGACCTTCGCCCACCGAGTCTGGCCGCAGCCTTCCAGTGCATTCACTCTCCAGCTCCCTGAAGCAGAAGGCCGGGTAAGTGCCCTGTTCTGGTCAGCTCGGCCCAGGCTGGTTAGCCACATGGGGTCTCAGCTCGACATGTATCGATATGGAATTTGCAATCAGATGGTAAAATTGGTGTGTGATCTTTGGGAATCATCTGAAGTACCTGGGGAAAAAGCCCCTTTAGCAAGTAATTGTTTGTTTGCTAAACTTGATACATAGAATATGTACTGTGATATTAATAAGCGCCTTCATAGTTCATGAATAGACTCACTTTATAAAGATAAAAAAATAACATACGGCATCTGCAAAAGCCAGTAAATTC
Organism: Eonycteris spelaea; assembly: GCA_003508835.1. Lineage (NCBI taxonomy): Eukaryota > Metazoa > Chordata > Mammalia > Chiroptera > Pteropodidae > Eonycteris > Eonycteris spelaea. Next base: position 193,604 of record PUFA01000219.1, read on the forward strand.
AGTTTATTTGTAAACTTGAAGCAGTTTCACACTACATTAAAAAGTCATTTTAAAAGATATTTTGGTATTTAAGCATAAACAAGTAAAATTTTAATTTATCTTACTGAAATTCCAAAGCGGTTAGGGCCCTAGGCCGTGATTGCTGAAGCAGGGTGGAGCGGACATGCTGGAAGCTGGGCAGCGGGTCGCCCAGGCTGGGGTTTGAGCCACCTGCGGGTCCCATGGCAGGAGAGTCCGACTCCTTAGTTCTGAGCGCCAGGCCAGGCATCTGCATATTGGCTCAGTCCTACCCTACGAAGTTGAAAACCGCCACATGTGCCTATTGTAGTCCTAGAGCGTGTAACTTTTTATATCGCGCGCTCGTGATAAAGCCGAGACAAGACACACACACGCTGACCTCGGGTTCTCTGATGCACAGGCGGCTTGCAGTGTTGCATCCTCAGCTGGCTGCTGCTGACGGCGTGCAGAATTTGCTTTTTTCAAAAATGGTGGTTCTTGGTAAAATAAACTCCTAGGAACAGCACTGAGAATGCAGAGTCGTTCTCTGGGTAGCGGTGGTAGTGCGTGCCTCAGCATGAGCTGGCTGTGAGGACTCCTGGAGTCAACACGTGTTATTTGCTTAGAGTGAGGCCTGGCGCGTGGAGGGCGCCCAGTGCTGTGTAGCTCTCGTTCTCACTGGGAACAACTCATTTTCTAAAGCATTTTCTCCAGCCACAAAAGGCTTTCCGTCCTCCTGTGCCCTTGGGTCTTAGGTTATTAGAGCTTCGCATTCATGAGTTTTATTCTTCTCACCCAGTCTTTATCAAAGACAAACTGAACTTCAAGACAAAAGTGACTTTTCAAATCCCGACGAGCTGTCTTTTAAGGATAATGAGGAACTGGAATCGTCTTTTGAACGTAAGTTCAAGTACCGGTTTTTATAAGTTGAAAATGCAGAAAGTTAGTTTTGGTGAAACATATCCATTGTTATAAAAAGCAGAGCAGTTACAAATTAGGACATGTATGTTCTGTGATAAAACCATAAATACAAATATATTGCCTCTTTTTTATATCACAAAGATTTTCAGGGATGCATTTCAGTTCTATTTTTTAAAAAATTGAGAATAACCAATAATTTTAAAATTGGAGATGAGCCTGCAAGTGATCCCTTAATATATCAAGTTTGGCATTGCCTCAGATTTTAAAAAAAGTTATTTTTTAATTTGTTTCTTTCCCTTTTTTTTGGAATATGGTGATGCTAAGTTATTTTTCCTTAGAGCACACAGATTCTGTCCACTGCCTCAGATGTAGAAATGCCCTTCCCAGTGACAGAACGGCAGGGAACGCCTGCTGGCTTCGTGGTCTAGCAGGTGGTGTCCAGCCTCCGGCCCGCCCCGGGGAGTTCCGGCCGGGGCAGCCTGCTGCCGAGCTGGGACACTGGGGCGGGCATCTCGGAGGTTCTTCCCAGCGTGGAGCTTTACGTTTGTAACAGACCCAGTCCGCGTAGGCCCTTGTAAGCTTCATCGCCAAGTCCGAAAGTATATTTTAAAACAGTGACATGACAGGGCTCAGTCAAATCCTCACATTCTTTGTAACTAACTTTCAGAGCTTTCTTAACTCATTGGTATTTAAAGAGCATTCAAATGATCAGCAAGCCGGGTGAATTTTTCTGTCACTTTCCGAATATAATTCTGTAAACACTTCTAATTCTTGAAAGTGTAAGAACTTTGAAAAGCGAATTCGTTGCCAAGCATTATGCTGAAAACGCCTTAGAATTAGGAAGGGCCTGGTGGGTCGCTGTGGCTGAAACCTAAGTGCCCCACCGGAAGTTAGCCCCCCGTGTGTGCACTCCTTATCTCTTGCTGTTGTTAAGGGCTCACAGGACACTTGTTCGCACCTTGTCTAAATGTAGGGGACCTACCAAAGCCGTTTGAAGTAGATGGCCTCCATCCCGCCGGCGACATGCCTCATCTGGACTCTGCCGCAGCCACTGCTTCCACACCTGTCTCCTGTCACTTCCCAAGTAAGTTTGTCTTGCTTTTAACTAACAAGTGGCATGACGGAATGCTGAATGTCCGTCTGTGCCCTGTAAATTATTTCACATGTTGTTGAAGGACTTTCTGTGAGCCTAAGTTATTCAAAGTCCTGGTTGGGGTGTTACTGTTGAGGACATTTCTGAAGGAGCTCTCAGTTTGAACATGTAAAGACAGTGCTAAGGAGAAAGCTGTGAAGGAGAGGCTTCTCATTTAGTCTTCCTGGGCGAATTGCCTTAAAAATTTTTTATTTACTTGTCCAAAGTGTGACAAAGCAGTTACATTTTTGCTTAAGACTTTTGTGCGAAAGCCATTTTGTGAGAACCTTATCATCTTGGGAAATCTTAGCATAAAGTCGAAACAAGGGTTAATACCCACGTACACCTTCGATACGACTGTGAAATGGTAACATTTCTTGTTGTACCTATTTGTGTTCATATCTTAAAAAATTAGGGCATACAAACTTTTATATTTCAGTCTTCGGAAAAGCTGATAACCCTGGAGGAAAACTGGTCATTAGACTTCTCATGTCTGGCCCACTTTCTCTTTCCTCTTCTCCAGATTACCCCTCCCCTCACCAGTGTGGAGGGACAGGGACAAACACTATAGGGGTGGGTGGGAATTTGAGCTTCGTTCCAGCCAGGTCCTTTTCCTTGGACCAAAGTGGTTAAGCCTCAAACTTGAAATTCCTCAAGGAAAATTACCTCTTGTTTTCTCAGTGTTTGAGAGGGACTATCATCCCCCAAACCTATGTATGCAAAGCCTCTTATGAGCAGTTCCTTGGATTAAGTCACCACGCTCAGGAATTACTAAACAAAGACACTTTGAGAGGGTCGACGTTGCTGGTTCCAGTCAGTCATTCTAGAAAGCTCTCAGTCAGTGAGACTTGATCAAGAGCCTTCTCTGTGCCGGGCATGTAGCAGCGAGCTGAGCCAAGCCCTTGCCTCACAGAGTTTCTAGTTGGGGGTGGGGGTTGGACGATCAGCAAGCCATCACCAAAGACCTCCGATGAGACAGGTACTGAGAAGGGACAGTGGCCACCCGGGAGCAGATCTGGTAGGAAGCCATTTGGCAGAGACCTGAGTGAATCGTAGGGAATAAAAACAACATACAGCATGTTACGTACAAAGCACGAGATCAAAGCCAGCACCAGAGAAAATGATGCAATCAAGAGACACAGTAAACATGAGATGCGTGAGGCTGCTGCTGGAGTCACGTGGCGTTCCGTTTCATAGCAAACTTTTCTTAATAAGTAGTGAGAATAGACTCCAAAATAACGATTGAAAAGTCTAGTATAGCAAGTACATAAACTAGTAGTGGTCATTTATTATCAAGTGTTATGTATCTTCCATAAATCCACGTGCTATGCTGGTGGCGCAGTGGGCTCGTTTGCACCCCATCACCACAGGCACATGAGTAATGCGTTGTGCTGTGGCATTATGACAGGTCCATCGTCACTAGGTGATAGAAATTTTTTAGCTCCATTATAATCTTACGGGAACACAGTCATATCTGTGGTCCGTTGTTACTGAACGGACCACATACGTGACTCAAAATGTGTTACACAGAGCATGACGGTATACCCTACAGCCAATAAGTAGCCCTTTTTTCCTTATCTGTTTAAGTCGGCAGCCACGCAGCGTTCCTATTCTGAGATTGCAATTCCGTGTGAGAAGGCGACATCGCAGGAGTAGCCCTTCTTCCACCAGCAGGGAGGACAGTGCATTTCTGCCTGTGGAAGTGATCAGCTGCCTCCTGTGGTGTTTGAATTTCATGACCAGGATCAAGAGACAGAGAACACTGTGTTGCCTCTGTCTCGTGAGTAAAACTCACTCAGTTCCTGCCGGAGTCTTGGAACCGGGCAGAGCCACAGGGTTCACAGTCCTCTGGGGAAACTGTGAATTTGTCTCTGGAGGAGAAAAGTCAGTATAATCTGTGGGATTGAGATTGAGTTAAACCTGTGAGGCCAAGGGACTTGTGCAGTGAGCTGTAGGGGACAGACAGAGGACAGCAGTAGGAGAAACAGACACACGGTTTTGACAAGGCAGGCACAAAATACTGTGTGGCTATAGTGCCAGGTAGGCTAATTGTCACTTTAGGAATAAGGAGGACCTCCAGAGGAGGTGGCATGGTAGGTGGGGTTTTGTGGGAGACGTTAGGTGCAGGGAGCTCATCAAGCTCAGGGGACAGTGAAAGCGAAGGCGCAGAGCAAGGAAGGTCCAACCGTATTCGGGTACAGTGAGCATGTGCTACAGGGAAACGTTTCGAATGCAGAAGTGACGGGGATATCGGAAGTCTGCCCAGAAAGAGAAAGGCACATTGTCGGAGCCCGGACCGCAGCAAGTGTGGACTGCACCGTAGTGACGACGGGGCACAGCAGATCCTTGCCGCCTCTTCAGGAAATGACTGGTGCCGATGAAGATGGGTGGCTTGAAGGCAGACTGACGTCAGGGAGGGTGCTGACGAGGTTCTTTCAGCCGTCCAGGTAGTTGGTGATCAGGATCCTAATCGCAGCAGGAGGAGGAGTTAAGCTGTGAGCCTGGTGGCCGAGCGCGCAGTGTAGAGGAGCATGATTAAAGGGACAGGAGTGATGACAGGAAGCTGGTGCCTCCTTGTGCTGGTGGCAGGGGATCCTTCAGATACGTGGATGTGAGGCTGGGGGAGAGATCAGGACTCGAGAAGATGATGTGGGGCAGAGGCGACAGTTGGCACCCTGTGCGGGGCCGGCCCGGAGGCGCCGGGGAATGACAGCGAGCTGGTGGGCGGTGCACGTGCTGCTTCTGTACTTACTGATCTGAGCAGCAGAGGCTCAAGGGTCTTTGCAGAGTCAGGGGAGCGGCTTCGAACTGCTGTGTCAATAAACAAGGGCTAATGGTTACTGAGAACCTAAAGGTAAGGGAGGGATCGTCCCCAAGTACAGAGGCAGCAGTGCGGGACCTGCCTGGGGACGCGTGAGGGAGGAGCCGGCCGAAGAGGAGAGGAAAGTGATGTGGAGGGGACGACCCTCGAAGTAGTTGGTGGTGAGGGTGACTTCTGTTCATCTCAGTAAAGCAAAGGGAGCCCGCGGTGCTCGGAGTGGGACGGGGGGCCGAAGACCCTGACAATGGACCAGCCGCTCAGCAGAGCCCGCGGAGAATCAGGCGGGTCTCCCTGAGTCTCGGCAGGGCCCCGTAAACTGGCCCCGCACCTGTTTGAAAAACTGGTGCTGCAAGCTACTCACTCTTTATTTTCTGATCCTTCAGGTGTAGATCAGAAACAAATTGGACAAAAGAGAGAAGAAGAAAAAGTATGGGAGCAGCAGGTGAAAGAACAAAGGCAGAGAGAAGAAAGAAAGCAGAGTGAACAAGAGGCTTTAGAAAGGGAACGAAGAGAGCTAGAAAACTGGATCAAGAAAGGGTAATATAAGTACAGCTGACTTCTCTGTCCTGGCTTCTCCATGGTGCACCCTTAGGAAGTACCTTGCTCTCAGGCACGTGAGTCCTTAGTGTGTCCCAGAGTCCTGGCAGCGGGTAGGTCGCTTGTAGACAGCCTGCCTAGGCATCGCAGACCCCTCCTTTGCTGAGAGCCCCGGGCAAGGCCGTGCACACGCCCGAGGGGCTGCATAGGACAGCAGGGCCGTTGGAGCGCGCTCTCGGCTGGTGCTGAAAACGCCCGTAAAGGAGGCGAACTGCAAGTTGTAAGTAGGGTTTACAGGTCCGCCAACTGGGACTAGATGGACCCAGGGGAGGTGACTGCCCATCCGTGGTGGCCTCCACAGGCTCCCCTGCCCTCCTCCTTCCTAATTCTCCTTGGCCTTCTATGTCCTTATTCCGGTCCCAGCCAGATGCATTATTCCGGCCACTTCACACGCCTGCTGAATCTTACATAAATGAATCTGTGTGGATGTTCCCTGAATTCCTGGTTAATTTGGTCTAAAGCACAGGACACTTCAGGCAAATTAATCCTTTCCTTTGTTGAGTTGACATGTTTGTTCCCCTTTGATGGTAGCAGTGACTCGAAAGAAAAAAAGTTTTCTGGTATGCAGGTTTTGCTTAAAGAATCAGAATTATATTACTGGTGTTTAAAAAAATATATTTGTATATTTCCTATATTACTGCCCATCTATTTGACAGCGAATGATCGAAGAGTCCTTGAAGATTGAAATGGAGAAAGAATTAGAAGGAAGCATTCAAGAAATGAAAGACAAATCTGCTTGTGCTGAAAACCCTTTAGAGAAATACATGAAACTCATCCAAGAGACCCATGAGACAGTAGATAAGGTGCTGAAGCTCTGGACCAGCTGCCTGGGGTAGGGCTGGCGGGGACGGGGACGGGGGCGAGGGCTTCCGCGGTTTATTAGAAAACTTTGGGACAGGAGTCTGCCTTCTCCATTGGTGACAAAAAGGTAAAAGCAGAGAAAATCCAAAGTTCAGATGGATCCTTGAGTCTTAAATGTATTATACTCTTGACAGAATTTCTTCACTTTTACTTGGGTGAAAGATTTTGATTTGTCAAAGTTTGTAAAAGTTGAGATGTCTCTAATTTTTAAAACAAGAAAGAAATATAATGAAAGCCTTATCAATGAATAATGAATGCATTGTACTTTTGAGACATCAGTACTCAAGTCTGAAGTACTGTGGGTATTGAGAACGCATCCTGGATAGTTTGATGTGCTTGCTAAATTTCATGTTTAAAAGTCACCTCTTTTTTGGACTCTTAAATTACATATATATTTCAAAAATAGTACTTAGAGAAAACAAAGTAGTTAATAAAATTAATACATATCTAATTTCAAAATTCTTTCTCCCTCTTTGTATCAGAACTCACAGATTGTCAGAGAAGATTCACAAATGGACACACTGCCACCTAGTGACAAAGACGAAAGGTATGGTTTCCCCACCGTCTCATTCTTAAGCACACCATTATCATATTTAGATATTGGAGTCAGCCTGTAAGAAATTATTGAATCAAAATTACTTCAAAAAAAAACTATTGCATTTTTTTAAGTTGTGAAATTGCTACAGATACAAATTTTAAGTGAAGGCAGAAACTCCATGGAGAAGGAATGAGAACATTCATTATAAAGGTCTCTGAATAAACTTGACAAGAATTTAACAAAGTTTTAAAATTTTTGTCTTTCCCTAATTTAGTGTCACAGGCCCTTCTCAAGAAGAACCAGATGACTCTTGGTAACCATGCAAGTGGCCCAGCTGCTTATTCATGTAACTGAATGCCAGTGAGTTCTCTGTAATAAGACAAAATCTCAATAAAAATTGTGTAATCCAGTGTGGTTTTTTCCAGAATTTTATTTGCTACTCTAGTGTATAAACCAAAAAGAATCTAGTGAAATGACACCTCTTCAGAATTTCCTATCCTGAGGCCTTTCATTGCATTAGAATGAGCTGCTGGGGTTTTTTTCTTCCATTTTCATGTTAGGTTATTTTTTGAAAATTTATCTTATTGGTCAAATTCCAGGCCTACATTTTGGAAGTTTCATCTGTGTTCCTCTCTAGAGCTACTCTCTAGGGCTACTGCCTATCAAACAGGAGTCCATCTCCCCCGACATTTTCCTTCCGATTTGTCCCTGAAAATGAAGACATGAGTCTTTCCATTCTAGGCTCTAGAAGTAGTGTAACATCAGCATTTTTTCCTTGAATATCGACAAACTCTTAGATGGTGCTAAGAGAAGGCACCATTTACTGAGCACTTACGATGTGCCAGGTGTAATTTTAACCTCTACCTATATTACGTCACTGCATGCTCACATCAGCCGTGTGACATGTAGGTATGACTGTCCACAGTTTATAGAGTAGGAAACTCAGGTCACAGAGGAGTTAGTGACTTGACTAAGGTCTTACGACTGTCAGGTTGTGGAGCCAAGACGCATACCCAGGTGTCGACATGGGCACGACCTCTAACTGGAGCTATTCCAAAGCTGCTCTGGGGGAGGACACCCAGGACTTGGACTGGGTCACCCATTGGATGTCACGTTCCAAAATGACCTTTAAACTACACTCCACCCAAATCACGGTAAGTGTACTCGAGTGCAGCAGCAGCATAACCCCCGCGATGTCAGGGGGCCGGTGTGCTCTCGCTCACTGTTCTTCGTCTTTGTAAACCTGCAACTCTCGGTCCAGCATCCTTGCGCGTGGGGGCACCTCGGGAAAGTTCTTTCATGACTCTGCTGCTGTAGTCACCGAAAGGCGTACTCAGAACCGCTCTGAGGGGGATCAGCCGTTCTAGTTTGCCCGGACCGAGGGCTCTCCCGGGACGTGAGACTTCCTGTGCTACCCCATGGTCACCCAGCTCCTGACACACGATTTGTCTGGTCTGTGTGTCCAGTGAAATCCTAGAGCAGATCATTTTTCTTTACAAATACAAACTGGGCTGAATTGTTTTTGCCACCGATGCTAATGTGGCCGTTGAGTTCTATAGCAAAGTGGAAGGTTTTTAGCATTTCTTATTCCTCAGGCTTCTAAGGGATTTTCATCAAACTATACCTTTGAAAGTAATTGAAAGAAATAACTTTTGACAATTCAATTATAATGTGTCTCATGTGCATCCCTTTGGATTTATCTTTTTTTGGAACTCCCCGGGCTTCCTGGAGCTGGATGTCTGTTTCTTTCCCCATATCAGGGAAGTTTTCAGCCATTATTTCTTTGAATGAACTTTCTGCCCCTTTCTATCCTTCATGGACAGTAGTCTCCCTTTATCCAGTGTTTTGCTTTCTGTAGATTGCTACTCATGGTCAATCTTTTTATTACCCAATGAAAATATTAAATGGGAAATTCCAGAAATAATTCTTAAGTTTTCAATTGCATGTTCTGGGTAGAGTGATGAAATCTTGCACCGTCCTGCCTGGAATGTCAATCATCCCTTTGTCCAACGCGTCCATGCTGTAGACACCATCTGCCTGTCAGTCACTTAGTAGCCATCTCTGTTATCAGATAAACAGTCACGGTATCACAGTGCTTGTATTCAAGCCATGCTTAATTTTACTTAATAATGGCCCTGAAGCCACTTCCATAACTTATTACAGTATATTATTATTGTTCTTTATTATTATTGTTATGAATCTCTTACTGTTTCTAATTTATAAATTAAACTTTATAATAACTGTGTATGTGTAGAAAAAACCATAGTATGTGTAGGGTTTGGTACTATCCACGCTGTCAGCATCCACTAGGGGTCTTGGAGCGTAGCGCGGTGCGTAAGGGCGGACTGGTGTCGTTAGGCCCCTTCCTGCAACAAACTGGGAGATGGGCATTCTCGCCTCCTCTCTGTGCACTTGGCCTGGGTGTATGGCCATGGTGGGGGCACTGGGGGCGGAGGGGGCGAGGGATTCCCGCACCTGTTGAGAACTGCTTCTCCCTTTGCTACAGCCCTGTGGGACTCGTGACTGCAAGCCCCGTCGGGTGTCAGGGGCTGGCAGTGCAGGGATCTGTCCTTTGGGTGGCAGTTGCTGGATCTGGGGCACAGTTGAGTAGAGACTCTTTCCTGGGAGATGCCGGTGACTTGGAGCAGGCGCAGGAGGCATCCACTGGCTTCCCCCGTCTCTGGGGAGAATGGCATCAGCCCCCGGATGTGTGGTGAATTGGAAGCCTGACTCAGGCAGCAGCTTTTAAAACGTGCAAATAGATGGTTTTGAGGGAAAGGGCAGGAACTGGTGATTCCTCTGGAACTGGTTCAGAGCTGTTTTAGTCTCGTGGTCTGGTAGACACAAGCCCTGCTGGCCTTACGAGCTAGGCGTTTGGGTGCCCAGCCCTCAGGTCAGAGCCTTAGAAGCTGGGGCACTAGACACGGGTTCCGAACCCTGCGCTTTGGGGAGAACCTTGGCATTGGGAGGCCTCTCCTTGTGCAGCGGTGTGCTGGGGATGGAGTTGATGGTAAGAGCATGTCTCACCCTGTCTTCCTGTTTTGATGTATTTTCTTATTCACTGCATATATAAGAAGTAGCTCACCTAGTTTTTGGATTTCTTTCAGGAAAAATTGTCCCATGTATACTGGTACATTCAGCGTGTCTGGGCGAGGGGCATTCAGTTCAGGGGCCTCCCACATCAGCATATTGGACCAGAACCCTCAAATAACTTCTTCATACTTTCTAATATTACTCAGCGTTTCCTGCGCCCTGTGTTTTCAAAGCCCTTGTTTAAACAACTCATTGTATACTTTGTTTTCTAGCTTGGGGTTATAGCTCCCCCCCCCACCGTCAACTTTAATTCTAAGGATTCTTAATACCCCAGGGCAGAGTCCATTTAAAGAAAAGTAAGTCATTTCTTGTGTAGCATTTCAGATGGCACATCATCTACAATGCCTGTGAATACAGATCGCGAGACCGAGACCCTCCCTTGCAGCCTCTTCTGCTTCTGCCTCCACCAGACCCCCGCTCCCAGCGAGTGTTTTCCCCAGGTGGGTAAAATAACGTTTAAATAGCAAAACAGTGAGGAAGCTTGGGGGGCAGTTTAGAAAAAGAATGTTTTTTGCCAAACCTGACTTACCTCCATTTCTATTTTTGTTTCCTCAAAACTTTCTGTACTTGTATTCATTCTAATATTCATTTTGAAAAAGTTGGCCTTAAGTAAAATCTATAATTTTTCATAAACATTTGAGAACAAATAAGCCTTGCACTAGCTAGGGAACGATGCCATCATTTAGGAAAGGATACTGATGAAGTGGATTATTATCTCTTTTAAATCTCATAATATGGCTGTCATAACATTAAAAAGCCCTAAAAGGATTGTTTCAAATTTTTATTGTGAAATCTTTGGTCCTCATTTTTTGGTGGACTTAAAGTATTTTGCTCATTGATTTTTCAATGTGTAGTTTCTTCCCCTAAAATTCTGACTTTTCACCTCTTCAGAAAGTTAAGTTTCACAAGGTATAACTAGAAAAATGGAACAGTCTCTGCTCTACCCTCTAAAGATTTTTACATTTTGGCAGGATTACTGTTGATATTTAGGAGATTGCATGTGATCTTATCTAGGCATGATTTACATGTAATTTATTCAGGTGATTCATGTAACTTAAAAAAATAATTGCCAAATGCTACACAAACAGGTGTCAAGTAGTGTGACAAATAGCGTTCTCATTGGCCTCCTCAGTCGTTCTCCTGCTGGACATGTATGAAGGGTGATGATCCGCAGGCAGCACCTCATTTAGAAATGCCATTGTGTCCATAGTGACAACATCTGGTCCTTATTCAGAAGGTCAGCTGGAGAAAATCCAGATGTGTAATCATGCTAGCAAAGTAGTTTAAACAGATTATAAAATGAAATCCTAAGCACCAAGTTTAGCTCCACTGCTTTAAAAAATAACTATTAGACCTAGATCTTTTAAAAAAAATTCTCGAATAAATCTCCTTTGAGTAGATTTTTACACCTTGGGTTTGTTGAATAGTCAAAGGCACACGGGCCCTTATGAAGGTTCCTCATTATTTATACTTTCCCAAACGTTTCTCTTTTCTCACCCCGCCCAAACTTAAATTGTGTTAATCCCATAGGACTAGTGCTTTCATTCATTGAAGTTGGTCAGAAAAATTCTAGACTTTTCACAGAGACCTATAAAGTGTTAGTGGCACTTTATATAAAATATAGCCCAGTGGATGACGCTATTTTCTCAAATCGCTCTCACTTAAAAGAAACTTTATTTCCATATCGATGTGAAATCTTGATTATGCACACTGTTTAAAAATGACACCAATGCTGAGGACAGAGAAAGATAGTATTTATGTATGGTAAAAAGGCAAGTGAATGAAGCTATAATTTTATTTAATTTCTCTTAGTACATCCACAACTATTTCCACCTCAGTAGATCTTTAAAATAAGCATACACAAGTATCGACTATTATCTACAAATATTTATTGTAACACTTGAATAGAACTACAGGAAGCCCTTGGCACTGATAGAAAATATTGATTCACTGTTAGGTTACAAAAATTTATACATAGCAAAATTTAATGCTCTTTACATAAAAAATATTAGACTACTTAAACAAAACTTTCAAAAATTCTTGGTAATAGCTACCAGAATTAGAAAAAGAAAATTAGGCTTTAGACACTGCTTCTTCTAGAACACTGGACTCTAACAGCACCTCCACTGCTGGAAAAAAATATGTAAGTCTGTCATGCAACAGGAGAACAAATCACCAAGCTATTCTGGAACAACTGTTCTACGCAGAAGAGAGCTTCTCCCAATGAAAAAGAAAAACAGTCAAGATCCAAATGGGCGTTTTTAGGCATTAACAACAGCAACAAAAAGAATTCCAGATGAAATATTATACTTGATGTTTAATTTTAATAGCGTCTTGACAAAGGTATGCTTCCTTTCACTTTAATACATTTCTGCACATGTATGTTTTAAAATCCAGGAAACAGCCAAACCACAAGTTAATTCTTAACATGAATATACATAGTTAACCCTATATTACGCAGCCCCTTTTAAAAAGCACTGATGCACCCAACAGTTCTATGTATCATTTCATAAAGAACAACACAAAGATTACCATCACTAATACCCAATATCTATAGTCACTTAATGTTCTGGAACACACTGATTTAGAAGGCAAGTTTCTTTTGAAAATGGCTTAAACGCAAGCAGGTTTTTTTTGTTGGTTTGTTTTTTTTGTTTGTCTTTTTTTTGTCTTTTGTTTTTTGTTTTTTGCTGAACATTGAACTTTATTATTCCAGGAAACTAAGATTTAGATAAGAAAAAATGAAATAAATACCAACCCTAATTTAAATTACTTAAGTATTCAAGTCTATAAAAGTAGGAGGTCTGTGGCCTATTTGTAACTAGGTTTTAGATAGTTGGTATGAAATTGTAAACTCGCTTTTCAGACCACATAAAAATGGTTTAGAATGGTGGTCATTTTAATAAGGTAACACTTCTTAATTAAGAAAAGCATTTGTGGAACAAAATTCTATGAAGGATTTTGGGTCTCGCATTGTAATATAAGTTCTTAGAAATTTAAAGCAAATACTCATTAAGGCAGAGCTGACATTTATTTCCCAAGAAGAATGATGACAAGCGGGTCATTTTATGAAAATGAGATCTTTTATAAAATTGATTCTGGAAGCTCGCCAATGAACCAGAGTCCAGCTTCTTCAATGGCAGGTGTAGCAGCATATAGTAGCTCATTTTAGCATTATGGAAAAAGATTTCCGATTGGATTATGAAATGAATGTGCCCTGGTCAATTGTGAGAATCATATTATCTTTGATGAGCCACAGTTGAATAAATGTCTGCTGTCAGAAATGGAACTTGACACCAATTCCATTCTATTCTCTATTTAGATACATTTATTTGAGGACAGATGGCATACATGAATTTATGGTCACATCCCTTGATGCTGGCACAACACAGGTCCCTATCAAGGAGTGTGCCATATTCTCATTGCCTGTCTTGGTAGGCTTGCCCTAGCAATAAATATGAACATGCCACAAATTTCAAAAGGATGAACAATCGTTTTGTCAAAGTGTTGCCTTTTAAAATGGCTAGCATAAAACCTCCAATATCTGTTCTAAAGCAAAAGATTTACCTACTGGAAGGTTTTCCTAGAAATATATCCCAGCAGCTCGAGACAGACAGTGAAGTGTTTGTACTTGTACACTAGTTTGTTTGGTGGGACACACATCTGCACTGCAGGGCAGCTCTCTGATGATTTGTCAGAGCTGTAAATTCGTCGGCTGAAGCACTCTGGCAAACATTTATGTGTAAGAATTGAGTTGTTCTTTTGACCGAGACTGGATATCTTGCAGTTCCTGTTCTTCCTTTGCTTTGATATCTTGGTAAGCCTGCATTTTGCTTGCATCCTTTAAGTAAGCCCAGTTAGAAGACAGTATCATGAGGAAGTGGATCTGGAAAAGAAGGGTGAGCATGATGGCTAGTGAGCATGTCAGAAGGCAAAGCAAGCTGCTAGGCAGATTAGACAATCTTTACTGTAAACGGGGAGAGGGTTATTCTGTATTAATACTCATTCTGCGATCAGCGGCATCAGATACTGAAAGCATGCTCTACTGGTAGGCTTAATATTAAAAGGCTGAAGAAAAGTTAGTATACAAACATAGTGAACTTGAAAAAATGACCGAAGTTATTGTTAAGAAAAAGCAAAAAATACAAGAAGTGGTTTTTTTTTTTTTTTTTTTTTTTTACCATTTTGAGGGTAATTTTTAAAACCAATGCAGAAGTTCAGAAACTCGTCGTGTGGTTATTTCAAAATAAGTGTGGTGCAAAGGTCTTTCCTATCTGAGGAAAAAGTTAATTCCCTGAAGGCCTAAGAGTGTGAACAATGTTTTTTTGAGTAAATCATAAAAACCTACATATTTAACATGTAAAATTAAGTGAATGTCAAAACCAAACTTAAGAACTGTAAGCAAAGCATGCAGTCCCTGTGTTAACAAATTTTTAGTAATGAAACTACATTTTCCATTTTATAACTGCCATTATTTCATTTCACAAAACGTAAAACTCCTTATTCTTTACAGTCGATGTGGTAAACACTCCTTTCCCATTTATTTTCCTCATCTTTCCTGCAAAATCTACTTCTCAACTTCCTTAGATTTCATATTTCCTTCTCAACATATTTGAGACTTTCAGATCCAGGAACAATTTCTCTTCCCATTAAAATCTTACGTGCAGTTTGAGAACTGGCTTTGAGGAATCAGTTACCACTCACCACAAACAACAACAACAGTTTAAGGTTATCAATTTTGTGGGCTCTGAACGAAGGACTGTGTTAATGGTGGCCTTTATTTTTCTTCATATTTTCATCTGGCTTATTTGAGGGGCATTTATTTGGTAGTGAACCACGTAATCATAAAAAAAATCAAATTTAAAATATATTTTTAAAATATTTTCCAGGAGTCTGACAAAAAATCCAGATTAAGATGGTTCTCTTCCGTTTCATCTTCACTTGTTTTCCATTTTCATCATTTCAACTTGGTTATCAAGCCAGCAAAAATAACGGAAAATGCAGGTATTTCCAAGTTTTAATACTTCATTTAGAGATACTGCTCAAAGTTCAAGAAATTTATTTTTTAAATGGGTGCTCACCAATGTCAGTAAATAACTGAATCCTTTTCAATATGTGGAAATAGCCAGATCTCATAATTTTGTAATTCATGTACGGTAAGTCATCTTATTCATCTACCATGCGAAATGAGTTGACTAAAGCTATTTACAAATTACTGGTACAATAAACTGCGGAAACCTAGACTCTGCTTTAGTCTGGGGGTGTCAGTGATATTCATGCTACATCGTATAGCTCTCTAAAGCTCCTTAGTGGCCTTATGCAACTTAGAATTTAGTGCAGCAATCTTCCCGACTCTTAAACTTCAAAACCGCATAGTTATATGTAGTAGCCATCATGTAGATCAGCTGGTGGAAGAGAACAAAACAGGACAGTAAGATACAGGCAGTGAGGGCCGGTGCCATGACACTTCTAAACTTGGGGGGGGGGGAGGGTGCCAACTCGGCCTAAGGTGTTCCTTTTTCCCATTTATAATCACAATGGAAGGTTTTCATGTACAGCACATATAGACTTTCTCTCATTTAACATATACAATATCAGTCCTTGGCTCTGCCCTCAATACGTTTATTAAAAAGACTTGGATATGTTTAAAGAATGACAGGATAGAGCGCTAGGGTCAGCAGCAATGGCGAGATGAAGCTAAATGCCCTATATTTCCCATCATCTTTCCCAGCAATTGTCCGCCTCCTGCCTATTGTATGGCCAAGAGAACAGGCAGCAGCCCGGAGAGGGGCCATCACCAGGATGGAACAGGAGCTTTCTGTTCATGGGCTGTCATGGGAGGGAATAATTCAGTGGCTGGAAAACCTGCGAATGGCTTCTTTCCGAGCAGATGAGACAGATGCCCCCCTTGTTCTACCAGTCTTAGATCTCTTGAAATCACAAACCAAGCCCTCCCAAATTGCATATACATACACACATCTATATGCACATACATACACACATACATACACACATACACACATACATACATACATACATACACTCGTGTGCATTTATACAGTTGATTCTCATTCACAGATTCCATATTCGCGAATTTCCCTACGTGCCAGAATTTCTTTGTGACCCCCCCAAATCGATACTCAGCAACTTCACGGTCATTTGTGAAAGAGCTAAGTCTCCCAGCTGAAGTCGACCAAGGTGACGCTGCCTTCTTGTTTCAGCTCTTAGTCTGCCAGCAAGTGTCCTTTACGCAGCCTGTTTAGTGCCCTGTGTTTTGCATTTTTGTGATTTTACTCCTTAAATGTTCGTTAATGGAAGTGCTCTCTGGGGTTTTTAAGCGCAGGAAGACTGAGGTACCTTAGAAAATGTGTGTGCTAAATGAGCTTCATTCAGTGTGAGTCTGAGTGCTGTCGCCTATGAGTTCATGTTAGTGAATCGGCAGTATACACGATATCAAGTGTCTTTGAATAGAAACACACAAAACGAGGTTATGTATTGATTGGTTTGACAACAAATGCTGTGACCAGAGGATCGCGGAACCCTCACCCTCTCCTTCCCCAAGGACCTATGGCTTGGTGTTCGTTAGTTCAGTGTTGGAGTCTTTACAGAGCATAACTACTGCACAGGACAAGATCAACTGCACATGTGTGGATGTATGCATGTATATTTCCATTGTTGAAAAACATGGAGATTTCCTGACAGAGGAAGGGGCAGTGCGTCACGTGAGCATGGGTCCATGACTGAATTCATGACAATAAGGGCTAAATATGCAACAACACGATCTTCCAGTCCTAGTTAATAGGTGTTCAAGATACTAGCACCCTCTCTTCTTCCCCCAGAATCCGATTTACATTACCTGCAGCCGGTGCCAAGACAGCCAACTAGTACTTCCTGCAATCTAGACATGTGGTAAGTGTACACAGGTGACATTTAATCAACCTTGAGTCCCAGGGCTGTTTGCTGGAAGGGAAATCTGTCATTATAGAGACTCCTGGGAGAGGGGAGCTAGACCAGGCCAGTCCTCGGGCCATTACTCACCAGGGCAATGACGGTGGCACCAGCTCCTGCACAGGCCACAATGAACAGGTGATAGGACATGTAGAACTAGGAGAGAAGAGGGCACCGACGTGAGCATTTCATGTGTGATGAAGTTGCCTCCACCCGTCCCAGTGGGCAGAGTCATCTTCCTCTACAGCTGTTTTCTGCAAGCCCAGCTGGCAATGCTGGCCTCACGCTGGGCTCACCTGGGGAGCTTTGAAAACTCTCAGATGCCCCGGCTGACCTCTAGAGCAATTCAACCTGAGCATCTGGGGGCTGAGCCTTGACCGTCACTATGTCATGATGCTCCTCAATGATGGCCAGCTGCAGCCGAGGCTGGGAGCCCTGCTCTGAGCCAGTCCACACTGGGGGCACCCAAACTGACCAGCCAGGTTGGTAGGGGCTGATTATTTCAGTCACCGATGGCTTTCCAAATGCGTATTAGGATTCTCTTAAATATGTGGCTCCCACTAGTGCATTTAAGAATTTTATAAACAGTTTTAAACCAAGGCCTGAAAAATATTCTGGGGCCGAGAGATTTTACACTGGAGCGTGTTAGGATTTAGTGCCAACTAAGGGTGAATGAGCAATAACAGCAAATCACTCTGGAAATAGAAATCATTTATCTGTGACTTGATTTATAAAAATTTGCTATCTATATAAATTCAGGGAGACCTATAACATTACATGTATTCTGGGACAGATGTTCTGCTTAGAAAAACCATTTGAAGGGGAAAGAGAAGAATCCGCGAGTCTCTGGCAGGAGAGGGCTGTACCTCATTTGTGTTGCAGATGTTCTCCAGGGCAGAACCACATATTTTTCCTGGGAAAGCATTCCAAGGGATGATACCTGTGAAGTGAAGCCCAGCAGAATGTTAGGGGCGCATGCAGACTACAGTGCCCGGCACTCAACCGCCCTCGGCGCTATGGGTGTGGTCAGCACACAGCTACGCGTTCCGTTCTTCTTCCGCCCTCTGCAGAGTGGGCTTTTCAGAATAGTGAGTCCTATTTGGACAACAGGGCAAGAGCAATGTCTTATAAGAAACTTACCCTGATTTTTTTTTTTTTTGGTTTGCAAATTATGCTTTGTTTAGTTGAGCTGGTATCTCTCTGCAAACATCGATTTTCAAAGCTCGGTTTTCCTTCATACGAATTTATGAACTAGAGTGAAACAGCCGCAGGACGGCCCCCTCAGGAAGCGTTTCGACACACTGAGGTCAGATCCTTTCCCCATGAACTTCCTGGTCTGCGGCCTTGCACTTGAGGTCGCTGTGAGTGGTTTGCCGTAAGTTCTGAAGTCAAGAGTCTGCGCCCAGAAAGTTTCATGGCAATGCGACAGCGATTTATGTTTATATTATGTAATTTGGGCTTGCATTTGGTATGTCTTTGCTTTTCTATTCATGTTCGTTGTGTTTTACAGATGTATTGGAACTACTCTGGGATTGAAAACACTGTTCACCACAGATGGAGCCAGCACGGTCTGTGCCTTCTGCCTGCGAGTGACCCCGACCCCCATCCCCCAACCCCCGCTGCAGTGACAGCGCCCAGGTGGGCTGCTGCTCTTTTTGCCATGAATGCACAGGTGAGTGCTTAAATACTAAACACTCGAATTATACTTCTCTCAGGAGGTAAGGAAAGAGGATGTTAAAAAATTTCCTTATTCCTTTCGTCCCTGCCATGGGCCAAGAGGAAGTCTTTATGCTTCAGGAGAATGGGACATGACAAGTCCCTAAATTGTCAGGGATTTCAAATATAGATATAAAGAGATGTGATACCGATCACCAAAAATGTTTAGTGAAAATATTTAATAGGGAAATGACATACATGTAGACATTCATTTACAAAAGTTTTAAAAATCAACTTTAGGCTCTGTTTTCAATCCATTATAAAGAACAGTGTGGTTGAGCCTTGGTGTTTACGAAAAGAGATTATTAGCTTGATGGGCAGTTTTAGGCAAGTTTCCTATGATGTGGTAAGAGGCTGGCGATAAGCCACACAGGAAAAACAAGCACCAAAAATGAAATAGTCGTTTCTCTAGAAAAGCACTGGAAGAACAGTTATTTCTTCTTCAATTCTAATGAAAAGCTACCCGCCCCCCCCCACCCCGATTATTTCTGCCAAGAACAGGATTTCCTAACATCTTGGCTAGAAGCACTAATTAAACCCCTTACTTAGGATGCTCTCCTCTCTCACTCAGCAGGAAAGTCAAGTGTCAAATTAATGAACAGGAAGGAGAAGCAACGGCCCCATCTGTGGCTTGTCAGAATGAACCAACCTGAGCTGCCTATTGAGTATTCTGTTCATTTGAAAATATGTGTGAACAGGTTTCCAACAGCCATTTTATAGAGTCCATTCTGGTGACTTTAAAAATACATGTGGATCTTATATTGTGTTTTTCAGTATAGATGAACTTTCAACAATTGGCCTTTTAAAAAAGACCTGCTTTCAGGAGTCAGACATATGAATTAACTGGGTTATATAGTGCGTATCTTAGATAGAAAGTTGGTTGCTACAAAACAGAAAAGCAACTCAAGAAAAACGATGTCATCTTTTTATAGTGACATCCAGAATTTTTTTTTTCTGATTGAACTGCATTATAAAGTTTCTTTTACTACATATCTAACTTGAAAATATAACAAAATTTTGAATGGCACCTTTTAGCAATTAAGAGCCTAAATGATCTTTGTGTTCAGGAAACAGAGTATAATGAGGCAAAACATATACAGTATTCCAACAGAAGAATGTATGAAACAGATCGTGATGATGAAAAGATGGCCATGTGATAACTAAAATCTAAGTGTGCAAAACTAAGATGTATGCACAAGAGGGTAAAAATTAATCTGGGGGATGAAAAGGAAATACCGTATTGCCGTATATCCACGCAGATCTGCTCCACACCAGCTGTCCCGTTGGCCTGGGGTGACTTGATGACTTCACAGGTTGACCATATGTTGTAGTACATAAACACGGGCACCGCAGAGAAACCAAACACACCCAGCCAGGCCACGCCCAGCACGTAGGTGAGGAAGACAAACTAAGCCAAAAATGAGAAAGAGAAAATTGTCATTGAACTCGTTAAGGCGTATCCCCTGGGAGGAAGGATTCTCGATTTCTGACCTGACGCTGAACTGTGGGATGCATTCGATTTAGAGCAGTGCCTGGACTCAGCGACAAGGTGAAGTGACAAGGGAGAGGAAAACCGAGGGCTGGCGGCTGGGACAGGATAGTCACACTCTCCAGAGCTGTAGGATCGAGACTGTTACTACCGGAAGCCACTTCAGGGACTTTTTAGGTCCCTCTTTTCACAAGGACCTGAGACCCTAGGAGGTGATCTCTCTTGTCCAAGGTCACAGAGCTCGTGAGTGATAGGGCCTTGCACGTGGCATTCTTTCTAAACATCAGTTCTGTACTTACCGGGCTGGTGTCTGGATGGTTCCACAGGCCGCATGAATTATAACTTCATATTCTCAGATTTCCATTATTTTACATAATAAATGGGTGGTATAATAGCAATTGCTACAGGAAGCCCTTTCTCAAAAGGAATTTCCCTAGTTTCAAGATCCTGTGACATTATGAAGTGTTAGATGCTTGAACCTTTATTAAAAGTTTAAAATAGCCTTAAACACAAGCTTAATGCGCAGTAAATCTGATAAAATTCTCATTTCCCTCCAGTTTTTTTCATCTTTAAGATTCACAGCAGCTCTGCAAGCAAAGCCCTGCCTTAGGGAAAAACCTTCATCATGTTCACCCACACGTCGCCATGGGTGATTTCAGGAAGAATATAATCATATTGCTTTAGTTTCTTCCTAACCTGCCTTGACTACCAATTTTCAGAGAACGTTAAAAGGCTGTTTCAAAAACATTGTGGTATTTATATTTTCAGAATGTGCACCCACACAGTATGTGGGTGAAGCTCTGGAATTCTAGTTTGGCTTTTATTTTCTCAGGCTGATGCTGAGGACCCGAAGTTTCCGTCTGACTTTCCATACTGCAGGAGACACCTGGATTGTGCCAGGTTGGCCTGGGGTCAGGCTCAGACAGGCCACCTGCTGTTGGTCACCACAGGAAACTGCAGAAACAAGTCACTTTGGTTTATCTCAAGGCCAGTTATCCTTTCGGAAGCATCTGCATTTCTAAAAATATTCAAAGAAGCAAATTTCAGCAGTTTCGCAGCCCCTTCTTCCCCAATGCTTATGGACAGGCTACTCCAGACGAGGGTTTCTTTTTCTCGCCTTCAAAAGAAAACTTTCTGATAACACCACAAAGACTTGCAAAAGGCCTGCAGCTGCTTTGCTCGGTGAGCCTTCCCTTTCCACAGCGGTCACGGGCCTGCGAGGGCGGCCAGTGTCCCATTGGGAGAACCCATGGGGGCATCTCATCATGGCAGCCTCCAGCATTCCGAGTTGAGTCCTTAGTGAGTGTCTGGGCAGCGGCTGCCCGTAATGGACCAGACAACTTTCTGTCATTAGCATGTTGCTCCAGCCGTCACCAACCATTCCCATCACCTAAGTGCACGCAAAGGCGGGTCCGTTCAGTGATTCCCCTTGAACGTATCAAAACCACAGCGAGCAGGGAACAGGTGCCCAGTGAGGACATGGATGAAGATGGCCCAGGTCTCACTGCACAACTGGCTTTTCAACGTTTTAGAACAGATTTTTTCTCAGATGAAATCTAACTTATACAACAGGTCAGAGAGGGATGTGTGTGTGGGGGGAGGGGTCTTCCAGCTCGGCAGGGTGGCACAGGGACCCCCACACACGCCCACACTGCCACACTGCAGCCTCCAGGGGCCCCCACCGGCTCCGGGTGACGTGCCCCCGCCTCCTGCACCAGCTCCCCATATTCTATACCAGTCCCCGGATGTTAACACCTGCTCCAAGGTCAGCAGAGGCACTGAAATTTTTTCAAGAAGTTTGAAAGTGTATTTGGGAGTACATCCATTTGAGTGGGGCAGAAAGTGTTTAGGGGTGCCCCAGCAATAGGGGCTAGGCTTCTCCCAGAAGCCTTGGGGTGAGCGTGTTCATGCCCGCCACTCACACAGACAGCTCTGCCATCTCAGGCCAGAGTGCTCCCAGAAACCCCGGCCCAAGCCTCTGTGGCGCCCTAGATAACTCCAGCTGGGTATCGGCCGCAGGCACATCAAGCCTGACACACGACACAGAAAGCAGGTGTCCATCCTGTCCCCCACTCCTCACGCTGCTGTAGGGCAGCCTCATCACGTAGCAAGCCAGAGGCTGGGTGTGCATTTCCTCCCCTGTGCTCACTCCCACATGCCAAGTCTGGCCCACAGTCCTTGAATCTGTCCCGCGTCCTCCACTCCACGACTGGAGCCTCATTCAGCCGTCTGCTGTTGCCTAGCATGAGCCTTGCCGTCACCTCTTGCTGGCCTGTCCTCCTTCCCTCCACCCTCCCTGCATGCCACCTGGAGGTCTCGCTCCGATGTACATGATCGTATCCGTCCCTGCTCGTCTTTGTCTTCTGAGTCTATTCCTGGCCTGGCACGCAAGGCCTTTCCTGTCCCCCGTCCCAAGCAGTGTCGCTTCCATCTTTCTTTGCTCCGCCCTTCCCTCCGGGGGGGTGGTGCTCCACTGGCTCCCTGAAGCCATCCCTCTTTTCTGGGCCTCTGCCCTGCTCATGTTGGTTCCTCTTCTCGGATCTTGTGTGGAGCAATTTCCTGCACCCCCGCCTGCCACAACGCCCTCCACAGCTCTGCACACAGCGCCAGCACCACTGTCCCTGTGCCCTACCGCCATTTGCACACATCTGTGTTCCAGGTCCCAGGCTAGTAGCTAAGGACTCAGAAACTTAGTAGGAACGAAGGGCCAGACAGAGAAGCCAGTGCGCCTCAGCACAGTTTCTCTAGGACCCAAGGGCCCCTCCTGGGAGGCGCAGCTGTCAGTGACACGTGCACCCAGGGAAGGATCAGCCGACCTTAAGAAACTTGAAGTACACTGTGTCACAGACCCTTCATGCCCAGGCTCCCACCTCGTCACAGAGCAGTACGCTACAAAGCGCGTGCCTCCTTTAAGAGGATTTTCTTGAACTCTGGGCTCTCCATCTGTTTTAAGCCAGTGTCTATCCTTTCTTCACGGGGGGGGGGGGCGGGCAGAAAGTGCAGTATGTGACCCGCACAGCAGGGAGCTCTCAGCCTTACGGCCAGATCCTCTGCGTCCCTCCACAGAGGGCCAGCGTCTTCCCCTGCCAGCCTGGCCTTCCTCCCTCAGTGGTACCATTTCTCTCTCTACTTCCAAACTCTTTTCTTGACACCTGATGACTCCTTCTAATGCCAGACTGACACAGCTGCTTGGGAGATGCTTCGGCTCGAACAGGCCTTGATAAACTCAAACCGAACGTGCCCAAAATCAAACTATAAACGCCCCTTCCCTCCCAGCCTCTCAACCCTGCTCCGAGTTGCCCTCTGTGCTGCAGCACTTTATAACCCTACCTTTCAATGAGTCCTTTCGACCAGAGGCCAGCAAGCCTCGTTTGCAAAGGGCCAGATAGGGAGCAGTTTAGGCTCTGCAGGCCCCTTACGGTCTGTCACGACCACTCGGCTGTGTTGTTCCAGCATGGACATGGACAACATGTCAACGCTCGGATGTGGCTTGGTGCCACTTGAATTTCGAATAATTTTCACAAATCACGTTATTCATTTGTCTATCCCCCCACAATTGAAAGATAATACAGCAATTTTTAGCTCATGGGCTGTACAAAAACAGATAGCGGGCCAGGTTTGGCCCAAGGGCCGGACTGTGCTAATGCCTTTCTTTAGACTATAAGCTTCCTCAAGCCATGAGCCTGTGTTTTAATCTTTGCATCCTCAGTGACTAAGAAAGTCCCCAGTTGGGTGCTTACTAGAAGTGCTTGGGAATTACTTCCAGAAGGATTGTGCCAGTTTGTCATGGCCACCATCCGTATTCAAAGACAAATTAAGGGGAACACTGACACAGTATGAAAGTTATCTTCTTTCATAGTGGGAACTTTATATTTGAAAAGTCTTCAATACCCTTATTACCTATATGTCGATAAGGAAAATGTTCCATTTAAGTGATTATCACTAATGTATCGAAGGTATTTTCACATTCCTAAGTCTGCATTGGTAAGAACACCACAGGCATGCCTTGGCTTGACAGTGCTCCACAGACGGCTTTTTTACACATCGAAGGCAAGAGCTTCGCCACCATAAAGATTCCAACTCGCTTTACTGCGGTGATCTGGAACCAAACCCGTGACATGCATAAGACCTGCCTCTATCTGTGGTGTGGACTCTCCATCCGCTCCCAATTAGCTCATAGCTTCTACAAAGCAACACACACAAAGCAACACAGAGAGCTGTGGCTCTGGCTGTGTATCGGACGAACCCAGATGCGCACTCACCATCCCACTGATGCATCGGCCACAGGCGGTGGTTTTAAACTCTCCATGCAGCTCTTTCACTGCGCTCGTGGTGTAAAAGCCTTCTGCCAACAGAATGATCCCATACAAGAAGAAAAAGGACGCGATTCCATAGATGACATACTGCATCAGTTGGATCCTATGGAAAGGAAGAAGAGCCCCTGAAAAGTTCAATCCATGGCAGGTGGGAAACACGTTTTCGGCCTCTAGGGGGAGGACACAGAGTGATGGCTTCCGTGGGCTCATGGGGCATTCCGACAGGTGCCTCTGGCCACCGCCCCACAATTCGGGCCTTTCTTCCAAGGCGAGCCCACCGTTGAGGTGGACAGCTTTCCCAGATGATGGGAGGCGTTTCCTTTTAGGGCCCAGGGCCCAGTCGTAACCTTTTAATACTTAGCCAAGTCCTGTGCTGTCAGGGATAGAATCCTCATGTTGCACATAAGTAAACACAGGCATTGAGGATACAGAGTTAGTGGCGCAGCCGGCATTTAAACTGGTCCAATGGACAATGTGCTCCTTCCACTGTATCAAATGTCTCCTAACCACTAATCAGTAGTTCATGTTATGCTGCTAAAACCCATCAGTTATCGCTCGATGCTTCTTTAAGGAGTAACTTGGGCAGGTGTTTTGCGCACTGAGTGCCTCACTACACAAGTGATACTATGTCAAGTAGGTTTGATAACAAAGTGTTAACTCACAACTGATTTTATCGTATGAAGGCTCACGGGGACTCAGGTGGCTGTTCTTCAACCTTCAGCTGCCCATTGGACCCTGCGGAACTTTAGAAACTACTGGTACCTGACTGCTGTCCCCAGAGATTATGACTTAATTGGTCTGGGGTGAAGCGTGAGTTGGGGTATTTTTAAAGATTCCTGGAGGTTTGAGAGCCACTTACTGAGCTCACTAGCTTGTTAAATCAACACACCTTTCCCAGGCTCAGTCGTGATAAATATTTCTTGGTCTTCTTTGCACGTAGTTGTGCTCAATGAGTCCCTTGTCCTGCTTGATTGTCCTTAAAACACCCCTGCCCTGCTTATTTCTTTGAATGTCATTGATGGAAAGATAAGGACTAAAATTCTCTCAGGACTCTTCCAACATGATTCTATTATTCCATAAAAATTCAGGCCTTTCTCAGTCTAGCGAAGTTTCCTATACTCACAAGAAACCTCAACACTGTGAGACTTTGGGAGTCAAGGAAAAAACACTGAAAGCAATGGACAAAGGAGAAAATATATGAAAGAAATAAACACACTGTTGCTGAGTTTGCAGTTATGAGAATCCGTGCATGAGTTGTTCAGATCCCAATGAGAATGATTCCAGGATGCTAAGACAGATTTCCGGCTCCACCCCCAAGCATCCCCTTTTCTACATTGGAAGACACCCTGGGGCTTGTTCTTCTGCCTGATGAATAAATGCCAAGGGCCTGCTCCTAGAGACTTCAAGTTAGGCTAAGTGCTCACCAGGGTTCCCATCATCCCAGGGAGGAGGAACCACAGGTCATTTCCTGTGAGGACACTGGAGGGCGCCTGTTACTCGGGAACCATGAAACTCTCTGGTGTGATGATTGGCAGCATCAACCTATTGCCTTGCCTCAGTCCCCATGCCCACGGCTACAGCGTGCAGAGTGTCCTCAATGTACACCTTGCCATTCCCAGATGAGATGCCACCCCAGGTCTCAAACACCCCGGGGGGCAAACACCCACTGCATTCTTGGCCCTATCTTTTTCCTTCTCTCCTGGACATTTTTCTTTCTGCATACGGCAAGCTTTAATGAAAAGCAGCAGCTGTATACTTTCTCAAAACATCACGGGGTGGTTGCATTTTAAATACATTTTTTAAAGGGAAGCAGCTACTTACACCTCACTCAGCAAGGCGTGGTCACTGGTGTTGGTGGAGAAGTGTTGTTCAAGAATCGCCACGGTGCCCGCGAGAGCCACATGTCCGCAGCCACAGAACAAGGCGACTCCGGAGAAGCAGAGGATGGTGGCCACCAGAGAGGCATAGGGGACTCCTCCCAGACACTTGATGCAGCATTCGAAGCAGCCTGGACCCAAAGGAGAGAAAATGCAGCTGTTACGGCCAAGATGTCTCTGGCCTTCCTGTCTGTCTCCACCTCCCCTCTCATGCTCTATGGTCACTCGCTCAACAGCACGAAAGCCACTGGGGTTGCTGTCATCATCTCCCATTCTGTGGGTGAGGACCCTGGGCTCCGAGAGGGAATGTAGCTTAATTTGCTCGGGGTGAGTAGCAGAGAAGCCACTGACAAATAGTTATGGAGTAAGTCACAGTCCTGCAGCTTCCCGACTGGAGCTGGTGGGGGTCCTGCACAAGTGACGATGAGGAGCAATCATTCCTCTAACACTCAAAAGAGGGGACAACAGTGAAGCCGCAGTTCTATGAAAAGCGACCAACAAGTTCCCCTCAACCTCATCCTTCGGGGATTTTAAGTGACTTTCTGTAGCGGTCATTGGCTTTGCCCGAGCCTTTACCTCTTGGGCAATCAGAAGAATCAAACACAGTAATTATACTGTTGCTGCGTTCAGAAAAATATCAACGTGATAATTTGGTAAGGAGATGGGTATTTTGGTCCCTAGACATACAAAGTCACCAAGAGCCACTCAAGTGGGTCCACTCAAGTTTCATTCATGTCGGTATCAGAAATGATCTCAACTTTGTGATAAAAATGTCCCCCAGCCAGGCAGCGCAAGCAGTTTATTCACAGTCTTCCTCCTTCCCAGGTTCCATCTGCCCCCTTCCCCCGACACACACCTTCAGAGTAAGAACTCAGAACTGGTGGGTGACATTTAAGTACTTGAAGAAGGAAAAGGAACAGAAGGAAAAAAAAAAGACAAAATGAGCATCCATGAAGTGAAATGAAGGAGAGAGGGCCACAATTCACTCTTCGCCTTGAGAAGGATAAGACTTTTATCCTTTTTTAAAGATAACCTTTTACTTGAGACGTGCACGGAGAGCTCCCCGAGGGGCAGAGGTGGGTACCATTTTC
The DNA here is from genome assembly GCA_003508835.1 of Eonycteris spelaea. Taxonomy (NCBI): domain Eukaryota; kingdom Metazoa; phylum Chordata; class Mammalia; order Chiroptera; family Pteropodidae; genus Eonycteris; species Eonycteris spelaea. The sequence goes on from PUFA01000219.1 coordinate 221,001, forward strand.
CATTCAGAGACATTTAGTTCCAGTAGAGCAGTGCTGGCCTCAGGATAATGTCACTACCTTCCGATCTCCCACTTCTGGTTCTGTTATCCAGACCCTTAAGTAAATGGCTTGTCAGGGAAATCAAACTCTGCCTGCATTATGAGGTCTCACAGCAATCACGAGCAGTTCATTACTTGAAGGCAAGCACATTAAGCTACATTTCTTTTCCCCAAGCGGTCTTTACAGTAGACCGGGAATGACTACCCAGCGTAAAACACTGGAGGCGGGCTTTTCCCTTTTGATGAGCATCCCATTCTAAACTAGCTTTTGCTTAAACCTACTGCAAGAGTTGACTATGAACTCTCATTACCAGATTTCTCTTTAATTCCTTGGAAAATAAAAAATGTTAAGACTCCATAAGACAGCATGCTTCCTTTTATTTCAGAAGGTGATGTTCAGGAAGACAAACCTCTCTGTGTTCAGGAAGACAAACCTCTCTGAAGTGGATTTATAAAACTACATAAAGACCCAGTATACAATACAGTTCAAGTTCACAGCAAGTCAGTATCTTAAAAAGCTTCAGGCACCTGAGATTCGTGAATGAGAATGATGGAGTTCAATCTGATTTTGTCATATGACTTTCTAGGGGCTGAAGTGAGAGGAATGCAACTAAAAGTTCAAGTTCTTTCCAAGCTCCCAGACTAAGAGAAACTTAAATCCCCAGCCTAGATGTGTCCTATCACATAAAAAACAAAATAGACCCGTGTGTGTTATATCATTCACGACCTCCCCCATCCTCAGTCTCTATGATGATGTAAGAAACGAGATGAATGGCTGTTTCCCTGGCAGTTATATCTGGGCCTTATTGGGTAGAGAGGTGCGGCCTTGAGATGATGCTGTCTAATACGGTAGCCACGAGCTCATGTGGCTATTTAAATTAATTAAAGTAAAATAAAATGAAACAATTCAGTTCCTCAGTCGCAATAGTCATATTTCACATGCTCAACAGCCACATGTGCTGATGGCCACCATATGGGACAGAGCAGACAGCAAACATTCTATTATTATAGAACATTGCTTTGGAAGACACAGTTCAACCTGCCACATACATGACTTTCTGTAACACCAACTGGGTTCTGAGTTTTACTTTGGGTTTCATTAAGTTAATTCAGTATTTTTTGAAGATCTATTGGGTGCTAAGCACTGTGCTTGACACTGGCGATACAACTAGGAAATCAGACATCTTCTTTGCCTTCAAGGAGATCAGTGTGATGCTGTAGACAGACACACAACGTAATTATTATGGCACAGCACAATGAGGGCCAAGATACTGCTGGAGAGCCAGTGGATGGTGGGCAAGGAAGGAGAAAGAGAATGGGAAGGAATATAATTCCTATGGGAGAGAGCTGAGGAAAAACTTTCTGTAGACAGACCTCGGATACAGAACACATAAACAACTGACATGGTGACACTGACATATCATCTGATAAAATGCTCATTCATTTCTGAATATTTTTGTAACCCACATCCTTTCTCATCATTTGGAGCTAGGTTCGGTGTCACAGCTCAGCACACTTGTCCTTTAACAATATAACTCATCCACAGTTGCCACTTCAAAACAATCTTTCATCCAAAGGGTTATAGCATTCTGCTTCTTTCAAAGGAAATAGCACAGCTGCTCTGACTCAAAAAGACAAGTGGGTTAGAAGAATGTTGCTTTTCAGTCCCAAATTCACCACTAGATCAAGGCTAAAGTTTCCCTCCAATTTATCTTTCTCAAGGACTCTGTGTCCCATGCTGTGGCTCTGGTTTTATAACAGCAGGGGAACCCAGGGACTCAAGAATTTTGGGGATCACTTCAATGAATCATAGTCTCTCAGCAGATGCCAGTGCTCTTATGTTTTCGGCAGATGGTTTTACTTGTGCCTAACAGAAACTCTGGCTCCTACAGAAGTCATATTGGTCACCGTTGTCCCACGTGCACAGATAGAGCTCTTATGGATCCTGCTGGCCAATGTGAGTAGAAGCTTGTGGAATCAACATGGGACAAGTTTACAGGAAATGATACAGCTGGGTGCATCGCTTACGCTAGTTTGGCTGACCAGTTACCCGCAGGGCTAAAATTGTATGTGTGGTGGATCTGCAACCATCCGTAAATTGATTGCCTCCACTGTACCTTCTATGTCGGTCTAGAAGTTACCTCTATCCGCAGCGTGTAAGGTATCTTTGAACACTGGACAGTTTGGCCACATACCACACACTTATCTCAGAGAAACTCAAACTGCTGCACAAAGAAAGGAAAACGTAAATGTTTTCTAAATGTGGATATCTACTGTTAGTGTCCTCACATTAACAGCATTTCTGATGTTAAAAACATGTAGATATGTGTGTGGCAGAGGTGCTGGTGGAGGCCATGATGATGTGTGTTTAGGATGCCCTGCGCAGTCTCGTGGGGCCCTGTGTTTGATTTAGTGCTCTACCACTACCATCTTGAACTTCTTAATTTTTAAACAAGGGTGTTTGAATTTTCATTTTACACTGGGCCTGCAGATTATGGAGTCAGTTCTGGGTGTATTTATGTGGGAGGAGGCAAGAGGGCTTTTTGTTTGTTTGTTTGTTTGTTTGTATGTCCATATTAGTATTCTGTTTCATTTTACAGTGTTAGAAATACAGCCTAAAAAGGCAGACATCTCCTTGCCTACCATATCATCCTGAATATAGCAACTGTCAAACTCTATATAAAGGGACTAGCCAAGTCCTCGAATTAATGACTTCCCCTTCACTCTAAAACAGAGTAGCTATTACCCACTACAGTATCCATCACAGGGTCAACAGCTCAGTTCTCCTAAACCATGGGTCACCTTGTATTGTTGTAAATAAAGTTTTATTGGAACACGACTTATACTCATTCATTTACAAATAGTCTGCAGCTATTTTTCCCTACAATGGCAGAGCTGAGTAGCTGTGACAGACAGTGTATGATTTATAAAGCCTGAAATAGTTACTATTTACAGAAAAAGTTTGCAGTCTCATATCCAGAAGCACTGATAGTCAGAGTGTGATACCAGGACCAGCAGCATCAGCATCACCTATGAACATATTAAAAATGCAAATTCTTGTGTTTCTCCCCAGAACTACTGAATCAGAAACTCCATAAAATGATTACTGGCTTCTGGCCAAAATGGAGTATCGGGGACCAAATTTATTCTCCTGCCTGAAACAACTAAAAACTGGACAAAACATATGAAACAATGGTCTTCGAGACAGTAGACATGGCTAATGAGTTAGTTATTAAAATACTTAAAAGAACCAATGTTAGATGACCTATAAAATTTCAAAGAAACAGTCAGCACAAGTCCACCTAAAGGTACAGTTCAGCCCTCACTCAAACAAGAGAAACTCTACCCATAAGCTTGCTGTTATCAACACCTCGGGAATTGGGGTCTCTTAAAGGTCTTCTTTAATCGAAGCTGTCATTTAAGCAGGGTAACAGATATGGGCGAGGATGACGGCATTGGGAAGGAGGGAGCAGCTGTCCATTTACCCCTTCCATTTCATTCAATTAGTGAACATTCGATGTCCCAAGCACTGGGCTGAGCAATGGGGACTCAATGGTGAGCTAAGGTAGGCACAACCTATAGTCTAATGGTGTTTATAGTCTATGGGGGAAACAAACATTAACCAAATGGTTTTAAGATCACAAGTGCTAGGGGAGCAAACAATGGTGACTTACTCAGGGTACTGTGGGGGGAGAAGGACAGGAACGCCTTCCAGAGTATATGAAGGATGAATTTGAGTCCATTAGGTAAAGGGAGAGAAGGATGGGTTACAGAGGGTGTTCCAGGAACAGAAGGAACAAAAGCTCTCTGGTGGAAAAGAGCTGGGAGCTTCCCTAGGCATGAAAGAAGCCAGAACACAGAGTATGCACGTCGACGGGGGTAGGGCAAAGGCAGGAAGGGGTCTATTGGAGCTCGACCACTTAGGGCTTTCTAGGGCACCTTAAGGAACCTCAGAATTATGTGAAGTCACTGAGCATTTTTCACCACGGGGACCAGACTGGGGTCATTAAAGATCACTGGGGCTGATGTGATGGGAACAAAGTGGAAGCAGAGACCAGTAGGAGCCCAGTGTAATGATTCAGATGAAAGATGACAGGAGCTTCGACCAGGGGCAAAGGTGGTAGAGATGGAAGAAACTGTTGGGTCTGAGAGATGATAAAGATGTCATTTGGGTATAACTTGGGGTGGATTTGATCATAGGGATGGGGGTGCACTGGTGAGTATCCAGGATGACTCCTCAATGTCTGGCACAAATAACCAGATGGATATTGTGCTGTTCCCTGAGCGAGGGTTGATCACAAGAGGGTTACACTTTGAGGACAAAGAGTTTTGTTTAGATGTGTTGAATTTGAGGTGATTGGATGTCATCTTAAGGGAGGATTTCTGGCACGAGATTGGACAAGTGGGTCTATAGCTCAAAAGAGCTAAACATGGATACTGTCAGCTTCCACTGGACAGCAATGAAAACTTCCAGAGGTCAAGAAAAGATATGAGTGGACCATTTATCGGTTGAAAGTGCTTTAGATCCTTCGCAGGGAGCTTGGAAATGCAGACTCTCAGGCCTGTACTCACACCAGCTGAATCAGAACCTGCATTTTCACAAGCTCCTCAGGTAATTTGGTGCACAGGAAAGTTCGAGAAGCCCACCTCTAGTCGACAGTCCCATCTTTTCAGTCTCAGGAGTGCTGTCCCAAGCCTATCTGAAGTGCCCGTTTTGTGTTCAACCATATTTGGTGTTTTCCCCTTAAGAGGTGGCCTGCTGGGTTTGGCCATAACTCTAGCCACTTGCAAATCAAATGGCAAGTTCCAGGGGCAGCGACGCAGAAAACAAAATGTTCCAAGTTGTTCAGCTGTGTTGAAAAGACCGCAACTAGAGTGCTTTTTCTGAGCCAAGCAAAGGACTGTTAACCTCAGAATGTTTGACAAAGATGCTTTAGTGCCACGCCACAGACGGGGTCTGGGAAAACAGATTCATTCCCCCATCCCACCGCACCATGGTGCTGAGTGTGCTTAAACAGACAAAGGAACTGGATCTGTGATTCAGGCTGTCCCCAGTGTGAGAAGTCGCAGGCGAGGCTGATGTTTGTAAGTGTGGAGGTGGGGTTCAGCATCGGCAGAGCCCCACACTACTACAGGTTTATGCTAGCGAAGGTCGGTCAGTGCTTTTCTTGGAGACGCCTATAAATCCACGCTCAGGTTTTCCCCAGCTTCACACCAGCAAGGACAACATTGGTTAACATGAACCAGAAAAGGCGAGGAAAGTTGTTTTTTTTTTTTTTGATGACTATGATCCACTCAAGTAAACAACCAAACAAACAAACAAACAAAATCAAGGCCGGGTCTTCTAGCACATTTTACTAGTAATTCTCAATACCTTTTATTTATTAACCCCCCCCCCCCAAAAAAAAAACTCTTAAGTTAATAATGCCTTAAGCCTTCACTTAGCGGGTCTCTGCAGCTAAAGAGAATTTTTGAATTTTAGGTGTTGATTCACACAAAAACTCCAATGTGCTTTATTAGCCTAAGACAGTTTCAATATAAACCACATAGTAGGGAGAAAAAGTACGCATCGATGCCTCTAACTTTCAATGGCCATTTTGTCTCCAGCATCTCTAGAACCTTTGGTGCAGAACAACAGAATAAAACGCGTTTTGTCCTCTAGCTTGCGGATGGCCGTTGCCATGGCTGTGAGTTCATAACGGCCCAGTGATTTGCCCCGAGTTGTCTGTGACCCTGGCTGCGGATTTAATGCTGGCTCAGAAGGAGGGCCAGTGGGAACAAGGCTCAGATTCTTCCCTAGGGAACCAATGTCACACACTCCACGGTCTCACACACACACCACACTCTACGCATGGCCTTCCTTGCTACTTTACTGATTCTTAATGAGCCGCAGAATTCAAAAGAAAAGGAGAACAACCAAGGTTTGCAACTCGGAAACAGCCAGCATCAGGAAAATGGAGGCAGAGAGAATTTTACTTGAAAGAAGCAAAAGTGAATGTCAACGACAGAGACCTCCTTGATTCTGAGATGGCCCAAGCAGTGGTTCTAGACAGGAGGTGACTGTGCCCCCAGGGGACATTCTGTAATGTCTGAAATATTAACAACTGGGGGAAGGGGTGCTACTGACCCCAGGAATGCTGGTAAACACCTTACAGTTCACGGGACATCCCAACACGCATCTGACCCCAAATGTCACTAGTGGTGAGATGGAGAATCCCTGAGGCTGCATGCAGAGACAGGTACGCAGGGTTTAGACCGGTGGTTTTCAACTGGGGATGATTTTTGCCCCCCGGTGACACTGGGCAGGGTGTGGGGAAGTATTTTCAGTCACCACAACAGGGAGGGCACTGCAGCTAATCACCTGACAGAGTACAGGACAGTAGAGCCCCTCCCTTGGCCCCTCCCCAAAACGAATGATGGGATGTGGCATGTCACCAGCACAAAGGAGAGAAACCTCCCGCTCTAAGGTTACAATGTACAATCCTGGCGGAGACACCTGATGTTACTGTTGAATTTGACGATTAAAACAAATTGCTGAAAATAAAGTTTACTTAAAAAAAAATATTGTAGAGTAGAAGTTCTCAAATTTCGCTGCACATTAGAATTACCTGGAGAGCATCTGAAAGTCCCAATGCCCATACTTCACCATAGACCAACTAAATCTGAATTTCCGGGGGCGGGACTCAGGAATTAGAGGGTTTGTTATTTTAAAAACAAAATTCTTCAGGTGATTTCAATGAGCACCCAGGTTGGAGAACGAGTATGGCCAATAATGCTTTTTAAAAAATGTTTCTAAATAATTTTCAAAGCTAAACCTTAAAGAAGAATATTTCATGACACATGAAAAGTATATGAAATTCAAATGTCTGTGTCCATAAATAAAGTTTTACTGGAACACGGCCACACTCATTCACCTACTGTGTGTGGCTATTTGCAAGCTTCAAAGGCAGAGGTGACTGGTTTCCACAGATATTTACCACCGGGCTCTTTCCAGGATCTCTGTTAGAAGAGTAAGGCTTCTCAAACTTTATGTGCAGATAAATCCCCTGGGGATCTCGCGACAGTGCAGATTCATATTTAGGCAGGTCTGGGAAGAGGACTGCGCATGTCTTACCAGCTACCTGGCAGTGATTCCGTTCTGCCAGTCCACTGGCCCCTCAATGAGCCACAAGGGCAGAAAACAGGGGCTCTTAAAGGGGGGGGTCTGTGCAGCCCTGGGAGACCCTGAGACTCTTACAGGAGGTCTGCGAGGCTCAAACTTTTTGTAATAGCACTAAGATGTTATGGAATTCACTGTGTGGACATTTGCACAGTAAAAGTGCTGATGGCTTAGCTTAGCACGAACCAGGCAGTGGCACCAAATCAGCAGTGCATTCTTTGCCACTATGTGCTCACAGTAACAAAGATAAAAAACAAAATAAACAGTTTCACTTAAAAATGTCCCGGATGCAGGAAAAAAATGATGAATGTCATTAGATCTGAACCCAAGTACACACCTTTTCAAAATTCTGTGCGATGAAATGGGAAGGATGCAGAAAGCACTTCGGGTGGGTACTAAAACATGATGGTTGTCTGGAGGCAAAGTTCTTGTGTGACTGAGTTACGAGCTGAACTAGCACTTTGTGTGTGTGTGTGTGTGTGTGTGTGTGTGTGTGTAACACCATTTTTTCTTGAAATAGCTGACAAGGTACAATGATTGAGACTTGGGTATCCGACAGAAATTTGCACAAAAGGACCCAAATGAGCTTGTCATGTCAAAGAAAACAATTGATAGTATCTGTTGCCAATCAATTTTGGAAAACTTGTACCTGCCATAAGCAGTAAACATGACTGCTTCCCAACACTTGAAAGGCTTCTTGATGTAATTGGTGGTAATATGAACAAATGTGACTTTTTTGATTTGGTACAATGAAATGTGTCCATATTTGAAAGATCTGCATAACTCAGAGAACCAATTTTTTCAAATGACCAATGTGTGATGTTACAAAATCATTCTTGAATACAGAGCCAAGATAGAGCAACAGATTTTAATGCAATACAGTACAAATATACGAAAAGGCCATTGAAACACTCCTCCCTTCTCTATCTACATATCTGTGAGACCCTGAGTTTTCTTCATATACTTCAACCAAAACTAGATGCCCCAAGATGCCTTTGAATGCATGTAGGGGCGAATGTAAGAATCCAGCTGTCTAATATTAAGCCAGATAGTAAGGAGATTTGCAAAAATGTAAAACAGTACTATTCTTCTCACTGAAGCTATCTTTCCTAAATATTATTTGTTAACATGGAATGGGTTTATTATTATTTTGAATAAATAATAAGCATTCTTTAATAATAAATTTCTCAGTGGTAATTTCTAATACAGAAAATATTTACACATACAACCCACATAAGCCAAGGCTTTTTGGGGTCTTCAATTATGTTTAAGAGTATAAAGGGACAAAACTCCTGAAAGTCTATGAACCATGGGTATAAAGCATTAAGAAGGTATCGTGAAGTTAAGGGGGATTCCTGTTAAAGAGCTAAGTGAGAAATCACTTAAATGATTAGATAGGTTGCTTCTTGTTCTCCCTTGAGCTTCTTAGAGTAGTTGATGTTAAAGTTCAACTATATAATGCTAAAATGCTGAAACTCTTTTTTTAAATAATATAAAAGGAATTGCTTTTCAGCAGATCCTTTTAAAAAGCTTGTCCTGAAATCTATTAAGTAGATTAAAATCTTAAAATAGATTAGCTTCAAACATTTGCAATATGGCATGAGCAGTAGATGATAAGCAATTATATCAAAGGAAAGATAATGTTCACCTGGTGAGAATAAACAAATTCAAGAAACAGACACTCATTAATTTCTTCCTTTGCCTTTGTGGAAACTAACTTTGGTTTTCCTAAAGACTGTGTGTGTGTGTGTGTGTGTGTGTGTGTGCGCTCTTAGCCTAGTGAAATGGGGGAGCAAAGAATCAGGGAAACCGATGGTGAGTAGGAGAAGCTAGCCCTAAGTTCAGATGACACAGATTTTAAGAGCATGGAAATCCATAGGGTGTTCAAGAAATTTGAGAACTATCTACATTATTAAGCTTTGGCAGCACTCAAACCCCTTGACCATCTGGGCGATAGTGTCTATGCTTTCCTGGATTTCATTGAATTCAAGGAGTGTGTGTTGAACTGCTGCCCTATGTGAGGCACTGTGCTGGAGCCGCAGGGGTTTGGTTGGCCCTTCCAGCACTGACACTTTGGAGTGGGGCAAGGGACAGAAAAACATAAGAAATCATTAAAATAGAACAAAGAGATGACTCAGGGACATGGGGAGTAAGATAGGGACAGATCTCCTTGGCCTAGTACGAGGAACTAAGAAAGGGTGTATGGTGGCCATAGTGGAGACAGGCCTTGAAGAACAGAAGGATCCCATGGCTAGGGCAGATAGAATGGTATCAGGGAAGAATCGCAGGACCAACGTGGTGAGGGGCACATGGGGAGAGTGCAGGTGTGGCCGAGTTCATCAAAGATGCCAGGGCAGTGTCGGGAGAGAAGCCAGAAGGGCAGGTGGAACCTGCAGCCTTGTGGGCTGTGTTTGGCAGGCAGTGGGGAGACAGGGAAGGTTTGTGAGCAGGTAAGCGACATGATCCAAGGTATGCTTTTAAGAGGTTAATCTGGCACTGGGTGTAGGCTGGATTGGAGTGGGTGCAAACTAAACTCTTCCACTGTAGGTGGTAGCAGAATAGGTCTTTTGTTTTATTCAAAATGCATATGGTGTGGTCAATGGAGGCAGGAAGGATGAAAATCAGACAAAGCTTGGAGCTATTAAGCAGCCATCATCGCCCCGCATTTCATGGGAATGGCTTGGTCAGAAACGGTGAGAGGATTTATGTGAACAAATCTTCACAAAGTTCATTCTAGAAAATGTAAACGAATACAGAGACACAGAAAGCAAATCAGCGGTCACTTGGAGAGGGCAGGTGAGAGGGAGGGCTTACAGAGGGACCAGGGAAACTTTGGGATTGATGGCCATGTCACCATCTTACTTGGGCACATACAAATGTCAAAATTTATCAAAGAGGCCACTTTATATATATAATTATATAATATATTATTGTACCCTAAAAAAGTTAAAAAAAAAAAAAAAGACCTGCTTCTTAAGTTTGATTTTTACAAAAGACATCAGTAATTTAAAAATGTTCCAAATCCCTTTTGGGAACTAAAGATTGGCATCAAACGGCAGGAGCCACATCAACCTGGGTGGGGTAGGGCTGGGGAACATATCTGGTGGCCCAAGAAACCACAGCCCTGCCCACTAAGTGAAGGGGCTATTGTCATCAAGGAGAGAAGACAGTGCTCTATAGGGACAAAGGATGCATTTCCACTTTGAAAGGTTTATAGAGCTTGTGGCAGGCAGCCTTCTAGAAACCCCATCCTCACCTCCTGATATTCACACCCTTGTGTCATTGCCTCTCCCTGAATGTGGGCAGGACCTAGTTGACTTGCTTCCCTGATTAGGTTTCAAAAGACTGTGACTTCTGTCTTGCTAGCATTTTCTTTTTCTCTCTCTTTCTCTCACTTGCTGGCACACTCTCTTACCTACTCACTTGTTCTGTCTAATGAAGCAGCTGCCATGTCATGAGGGAGCTATGGGAAAGCCCACATGGCAAGGAATCAAGGGAGGTCTTGGCCAACAGCCATGAGGAACTGAGGCCCTCAGTACAACAGGCTGTGAAGAGTTGAGTCCTGCCAACAACCACAGAGTGAGCTGGGAAGCGCATGGTTCCCTGGTTGGGCTTTCAGATGAGACCCAGGGGCAGATAAGCTGAACCCAGACCCAACCTACAGAAATAGAGATAATATGTTGTTGTTTCTTGCTGCTAGGTTTAAGACTAATTTGTTATGCAACAATAAATAATACGCTGGTGTTTGTCTACAGCTCAACAATAGAATCTGTTTGCATTTTTTTTAATGCACAAAGATGCAATGACAATAATATAAAAACCTCAAGAGGAGTTTGCTTCAAATTCAATAGCACCATCTGCTAAGGATGTGATGATTTGGCTTTGGGCATCTTGATAGTAAATATGTATACGAGTTGCCTGTGAACTTCAAGTTTAGGTTGTTCTTCGGAAAGGTATCTTGAACTAAATAATACTTTACCAAAGGTGTTATAAAGAGGAACTATTTCCTTAACCAAGATTATGATCCTCTATGTCTACAGTAGCAGTGACCAGACTTTAGCATGCATCTGAATTGCCTGGGGAGTGTGTTAAAACATACCAACTTCTGGGGCCCACCCCAAAGAGGGTAGGTGAGGCCTGAGAATCTGAATGTTTAACCAGCATCCTTGGTGATTCTGATTCAGATTATCAGAGGCCCATACCTTGAAAAATTGCTTAAAGAAATGATCCCCTCATACAACATTAATGAAATATAAATGATGTTTCACATATCATAGAAAATAAAACTTGCTAAAGCACACTGAATGGAACAAATAAAAACAGCTCCATGACAGCCATTTAACAGGATTTGGCAACACTCAGAGAAAGACCTGAAAGAGGCCAGAGGGGCTGAGCTTCTAGAAAGAGCCAAGGGACCCTCTGGACAAGGGCTGAGCTTTAGTGTAAAGCCTCTGAACAATGCCCCTCCCCCACCCACCCACCCAGGAGCAAGAATTCTGGAGTCTAGAGAGAAGAAGGTGAGGGATCTTAGATGGAGAAGATTTTAGGAAACTGAGTGACAAGCAGTGATTTTAGGTGTTGCCTACCCTAAGTGGATTGAATTTGCAAGATGTGCTAAGAACGCAATTATTCTAAGTCGGGCTGGCATTTTTTTTTCCTGTTAAGGACCAGATAGTAAATATTTTTGGCTTTGCAGGGCATATGGTGGTAACCACTCAATTCTGCTATTGTAGCAGGAAAACAGTCAGACTATCTATAAATGCATGGGCATGGTTGGTTCTAATAAAACTTTATTTACAAAAATACTCAACCACAATAGAGGCTCAAAGATGCACCCCAAGAGATTAATGTTTCTTTCTCTTTGAAATACATTTCAAATGGTTTCAGAAAAGACCTCAAACTTAGTAGCCTTACAACATTAGGTTACGAAAAAGTGACACTAAAGAAAAACAAAAATATCCAACAGCATTTCCTAGGACTCATATCCACAGGTGTCAGTCTATAAAGTGGATCCATGAGAAGTAGTTCCCATGCTCAGCCTAGCTGGGGCCGTAGGGATAAAGAGTGGGGATCTCAGGGGCCCACCTTCTCAAGTCACACCTGGGCAGATACAAAGCACCAAACGTGTGACCCGAGTTACAGCAGTGAACAGGTGAGATGCTTACTTGGCCTCTCTGCAGGTCTCCGCCCCTCCATAGGCTCAGGGGGCTCAGGAATTCGTTCTCAGTGAGGGAAAACCTGACACCTGGGCTTCCAGCTACACTCTCAGCAAAACACCATTCCCTGTACTCTTTCCACATTCTCCACTGTATGTGAGAGGGGCTCTCTTTGGACTTCTATTCCAGTATTACCTATGTCCATCTTAACCCAAGCAAGCATCAGAGCAATTAGGATTTGGGAGATGGGTAGAGGGGGGAATTAGTAATCAGTAAACTGACTGGTTTTTCTACTCCTTACCTGTCAGATTGAAGGCTGAACTATAGATTTACCAGTGGATGAACAGTCATTCTTGACCCATTAGCTTATAGCCTATATTAAGTAACGGCATCTTGCACATCACTGGATTTTATTAAAGAATGTGATGAGGGACATTTAAAAATTTCCCCCAAGCTCTGATCAACTAGTTTCTCCTTGCCCCGCTCTTTGGCAAAATGGAAACAAACCTCTCCCACTTTCATTGCTCCTCCTCACTCTCCTTCAGCAAGATTTTAAACAAAAGAATAAGAGTAGGCATGCTTTCAGAAAAGTATGTAAGAGAGTCAAGGTCACAGACCTGCAAACTAAGCACGACTCAGTGCATTTATGACTGGCCATCCTTATGTTGGCTCTTCACAAACAGAGGGAGAGAAGAATGAACACCTTAGGCAATTCTGTCTTTTTCAAAGGTAAAGAGATGTCTAGATACCAAGGGTAAATTCACTTCGATTCCTTCCTGTCTTCTTCTTGCTCTTGAACCTTCCTCTAAATTAGTGCTTTTCAAATTTCCGTGTGCACAGGAAGCATCTGGAAATCTTGTTACAATGCAGATTCTGATTCAGCAGGTCCAGAGTGGGGCCTGAGACTCTGCATTTGTAATAAGCTTCCAGTTGATGCCAATTCTGCTTGTCCACAGACCACACTTGGCATAGAGGATTTAAATTCTCTTAAGACTATACTCTGAACTCTGTGCAACACAACTGACAGTAGCCAGAAGTATTCCCTCCCTACACGTTAAGCACAACAGCCCACTCACTGAATGCACGTGTACTATTTAACGATTCCTTCTTTCACGACTGCTGCCATCTCAGGCCTAGGAGCCCCAGGTAGCATCACACAGGGTTGCCCATGTGGCCATCCGACTTTTCCATCCTTTCATTTCCTGTAGGCCTAGAGAAGATGTAAGTATTACCTGGCTCAAGAAGTTAAAAAATGAAAATAATAATAATAATAATAATAATAAGCAACAGATGGTGACAGATTAACCATCCAAATTCTAAATGTAATTGTATACTGGGGAGTTACACCAAAAAAGTAAAACGTGAAGAGATCAAAAGAAAGGAATCTGGAACCTCTGGACTTTTCCTGGGAAATAAGGAAGCTGCGGGCCTGGGGAGAGTGGTCTGTACTATAATCACCAAACGCGCGGGGGAGGCATTTTCCTCTGGCAAAGATCTGGTCAGCCTGTATCAAAACCTCTTCCCCCCTCTTTCACTTGAAAGAAACTGAGAACTCTGCAAAAAATAAAAAATAAAAAGACACAGAGCCATATGGAATTCTCTATTTTTTTCCCTCATACCATCTGGTTTGGGATCTAAGTACGGAATGCCAACTGCAGTGATTTAGAAGCCAACAAAATCTCCAAGCAACTGGGAAGGTGACAACATGGTCGGGTTCGGTCCCCTCACTCTGGGGCCTGTACTGTATTCTTTATACTATCTGACATGCAAGGGCTCTGCAGCTGGCTCCACACACAAATGGTCCCAATGTGTGTGCCACGGAGGCTTATTTTTTCCAATGACTTTAGTCACTGCACAGAAAAAGTTAAAACTATGTGTGGGTGGAGGTGATTTTATAAATCAAGTTCCATGATTTTGTTTCTCCCCTCAAACAGGAACCTGCTTGTTTATGGAATTCTCACATGAGCTATCACCAGAAACCTGATACCATCAGAGTTCTACAATTTCTCATCGTACCACTCCAGAATTCCAAAAACTCTAAAAACAAAGGTTGGTTGGTTAATTGATTGATTGATTTATAGGCCTAGCTCATCTGGCAACAAAACCTACTCCAATCTGAACTTACTTGGTGCCAAAATCTGACCTGAATGGACAAGAGGCTGTTTACAGGCTCCATTTCCCCAACCTAGGCTCGCCATAAAGATAATGTGTTGGATTTGTGGGAGCGCCCAGACCTTACTGGTGATGGCATGTAGCACATGGTATATGTGCCATGTTACTTTCCAAAAGCCCAAACTCTTCTGAATCCTGAAACAAATCTGGCCCCAAAGGTCTCAGAAAAGAAATGGGAGCCTTGTATTTTACTTCTCGGCTGCCACTACTAATTAGAATCCCCGTATTCCAGTGTTTGGTTGTAGGGTCAAAAAGTATTTTTCCAGTGCTCTTACAGGGAAATGCTCAACCAGTGGACAAAACTCATCAAGAACAATTGTTAGCGGGTGTTCCCCTAATAAGATATTGATGTTTACTCTTTACCACACAATCTAGGAAAAATACTTAGTTGTTTTTTTTTCTCGATTTCCAACTAGACTGCTATCTTCTAATGCATTCTTAAAATGAATACCGTTCTCTCGCAAGCGGTAATTTCTGATAGCTTGGGGACCTTCTTGTCACGTTAACACATACCGTTTTCTTGTTCTCATTCTGTAACATTGAACTGTGCACATCTGATGGTGCTTTTATAGGGTGGGGAAGCTTTTTAGAAATAGCTTTAATAAGATAAAGTTTACGTATAAAATTCACCTGTTTCGAGTAAATTTACAGAGTTCTGTAACCATCACCACAAAATAATTTAAAAAAAACATTTCCGTCACTCCAAAAAAGATCCCTTGTACCCATCAGCAGTCACTCCCCATTCCCCTCTCCCCCAGCCTCTGGCAAACACTAATCTACTTCCTGTCTCTATAGATTTTTCAATTCCAGAAATTTAATATAAATGGAATCATACAATATTTGGTTTTTGGTGTCTGGCTTCTTTCACTCAGCACAATGTTTCTGAGATTCTTCCATGCCGTAGTACGTGCCAGTACTTCATTTTTATTGTTGAACAGTATCCCATTATATGGCTATGTCATGTCTAGTGGCAACTTTTTAAAAAATCTAGATTCCAGAACCCTCCATTCTTTAAAAGATCTATGAGAACTGATGTCTGATGTCCTTTCTTGCTCACCTTTTCTAACCAGCACTGATCAGGCATTCACGGAGCTGGTGCCTAGCAGCACTATGAAGAAGGAAGGAATACATAGCTCATGATGTGGAACTCAATCTAAAGTCACGTTTCATATTAATTAACCTGAAGCCACAATTTAGGTTTTAAAAGAAATTTTTTTATATAAAATTACAGGTATTGTGACTTTGTAATGCAGTAGGTGCCTCACATTGTAACTTAGGATTGGTCTATCTAGAGTTGTAGTTTCTACATTGTCATTTCTTAGGTATGCCTGAAAAAGTAAGCAACTATTTGGGGAAAATAATGCTATGGATCCATTCGAAATGATAGCAATACTTTAAACCCACTGTGTTTATTTGACCCACCACCATTCCTTTTATATTCATATTTTAAGTAACTTGAGATCACTGAAGCTGAGTATTAAGATATGTGTAGACTTTGGGAACATGTGGCGGGTGGATGTCCATATTGTTCAGCATTCTCCCCCTGCTGGGTCCCCAAATCAACTGACATACATTTCACCCAGGCCCAGCACCTAGCAGTCCTGAGAAACCAGTGTTTCTCATGAGCAAGGAAACCGGAAACTGGACCCAATGGACCTACCTGATGAGATCGTGTATACCTGTATAGTTATCCGATGCTCATTTCATGGGCTTTGATTTTCCCGCCTCAAAGGTAATGACCGATGTTAAATCAGAGTGATGCAAAGCAGTGGGGCTGAGCAGACATTTGGGGACACCCACAGTACTCTCGGAGCCAATGCTCCTCAAGTGTCCTGGCCTAGTTCTCAGTCCCAATGTGGACATGGGTGACACTCCCCTCCTCCCATTACTGGTTCAGACACTGAAAATTTTGTGGTTAACCCAAAAACTGTATCTCATTGTACACTGCTCTCTTTCAGAAAAGGTAAGGGTGAGGAAAAGGGGAGGAGGGAGAAGAAAGAGGCGAAAGATGGGGTGGAATGGAGAGGAGGAGAGAAAAAAAGATGATTCAAAAATTTTTAAAGGGCCAGTTCCACCCACGCCCCTCTGAACAAATTAATGCATCAAGCAAAACATAAAATATCACCAATCTGAAAGAACCATTACAAATAATATTAATGATAACAGTTGACTTGCTATTAGAATTCACCCCGAGGCTGTATTTACCTGGACTGCTCAAGGGGCTAGCCCTGTCCCCAGGGTTGGCACGGGATGGTACTGGTGGTTCTTTGAGCCTGGGTACATCCAGTGGTACCTGCCAATTTCCATTTCAGCTCTGCTGTTCACTGCCAATTTCAGGTGGCAAAGAGTCAGTGTCTCTTTCTCCAGCAAAGATTTTATATCAGCATTTTTAGTTACTCTTTTACCATATAGTTAAAGGCAAAGGGGAGTTTTAAAATATGTGATTGAAATGCAATCATTCGGTACCATCTTATCAACTCAGCATGATAAATTGAAACTGTCGGAGTCTCTTGCATTTTTGAATATAAGTTTACAAAATCACCAAAACTGTCTTTTCTCTCCTTATTTTATCCATCTCCCCCACCCATTACTCCTTAGAATGCTCATTTTTGGCAGACATTATTCATAGCAAAAATCTGGCTTCTTGTGATAATATTGTTCTGTTTATTTCTCTTTCAGACCCACAGAGTACCATAATTATTGCAGCCGCACAAGCAAAGGTGACTACAGGCTCACTCTCCATAACAGTACCCAGTTCTAGCCTTGAAAATCTGGCAAAGAACCCCATGGTCTGCTGACTCTCGGATGAAACTCCTGTCTTCCCACTGACATCTGCAGTATTCTCTGTCACCTTATCTTAAACTTGGTACTTCAGTCTAGAATGTTCTGGATTAAATCCTGATCCAATGATCATCTAGGGTTTTATAGACCAAGGACTGCTTGCCTTGGGCTCCAACCACTGCATACTCACATATAAGGTGACAAGTGGCCTCCTGGGGACTCATATAGTTGGTAATATGACTACATCTCCTACTTAGGGGATCAGACAGAAAGAAACATCTACTAATTCGCCTGACACAGAGAGGCTGCTGGTAACCATTAGTTGAATTACAATCTTGAAATCCCTAAGAGACCATAAGATGACTATTCCAGCTTATATCTGAGAATCGCATAAAACCTCAGAAGGAGTGATATCCTCTGGGGTGCCGCAAATATTTCAGGATAAAAAAAGTGATTCTAGCATTGACATAGGTAATTATCCGATTAGATGATCAGGTTGCAATGCTCCATTTGACACTCACGTCACTGAGGATAAAGACTGAGAAAACTACCACATTGTGAGGCAACAGAGCAAATGCCCTCACCAGGTCCGCTTAAAACCTCACAAAGCCTTTTCAAAATCCCCACCACTCTTCACGGACTCTGAAAACTCTCAAGGTATTTCTGATGAGGAAGTGGAAACATACTTTTCTAGGTGGTGCTTTAGAGAAAACTTTTTTGGGCTTCAAGTTAAAGTCAAATGTCCTTTGAAGACATTTAAAGACTTCTAAAGACATGGAAAAGAAAGAAAAGCTAGGACAATCAGAACTGCACATTGGACCTATTTTTGCTGCCACTGTTTTTGCTGTCAATGATGACAGCGATAAGTTAGAGTGCTTACGATATGCTATCATCATGCAAAACACCTCGCATCCATTACCTCGTTTGTCACAACCACCCTATGAAATAGGTACTATTATTCTTCTATCTTTACGAATGAAGAAGCGGAGGGCAATGAGAAGGTAAGTCACTTGCCCATGATCGTGCAGCCAGTGTGAAGGACCCTGTGTATAAACATGGGCATTTTGACTCCATGTGGCACATTTTTGAAACCACCATGTTATCCTACTGAGGCCGGTGCATTTGCTGCCATTTTTTGCTGAAGCAGTGGGTAACTCAACAAGATTTTTTCTGAAGGCCATTTGCAGGTGGGTTGTGCTTCTGTGCCTCCTAGAGAAATGTTTCTGGTCCCAAGCTACTTATGTTATTTCAGGGCTCTTAAAACTTAACTCTTAACCTTTCCTGAATTTAGATTTTTGCTTTGCTGTTCAGGAGGTTCTCTCTCAGTCATGGGTTGTGCCACATTTTCTGAAAGCAAAAAAACCCAGTGGGGCTGGTGGAAAGAGCCAGAAGGTCAGGTTGGCTCATGGTATGTATGCTCTGATTTCCTCTTCATAAAGTGGCTGTGAGCCTTCCATATCAACTTCAGGCAAGAGGAGTCCATGTAGCTCGATAACTTTTGATCTGAAAAATTAAAAAAATTCTCCATGCCCAACACACAGTAGGTGCCCAATAAATGTCTGCTAAATAAATATTTGGTTGAATGCAAAGGAGCACCCTGGGACCCTGTGAACCAAAAAATGGACCCCTAGTTGTCCCCAGCACACTGACCTTATCCAGGGCAGGCTATGCAATTTGGGGAATATCTGCACAGGATTTATATACTCTCTGTCCTCATCTCATGGGGATGAGGAAATCTCCAGACATTTGGGAATTAGGCACAGGCTGCTAGGCAATGGCAATGAAAAGCATGGACTGTATTTTCTGAGAAAACATGGCAGACATGCCTAAGATGTTTAATTTGCATAAAAATACCCAGCAGATGTGGGGATGCAAATGGGTAGAGGTTTTCCAGTGCATCTGAGAAGGTCTTTTTACAACAGTAAATCTTTAGATAGGAAAAAAAAAAATAAAATCACGTCTATTTTATGTTGTTGAGCCAAGTTTAAATGAAGACATTAACTATAAATTATTTATAAATTTCAAAGAACACAGTATACAGGGTCCCAACACTTAGAAGGGAGCCACGTGCTTGCCTCAGCTTGAAGCTATATTAATAATATGTCAGTTCTGGGCAACTGGCAAGAAATGGGAAAATGTGCATACCCAGGAAGATCCTGCTTTATAGAAGGAAGATAAATGTTCCTCTCAGAGAGTAGAAGAGAGCAAAGGGCAGGAGGCCAATCTATATTCTTGAAGAAGCGCAAAAGACTATGACATCTGAGATAATATTTATGGTTGAGGCTGAGGTGAGTGGTGATGGCTGATGTCCATTGACACAACTGTGGTTAGTCATCCCCAAATGTGGGTATGAAACAAATGATGGGAAATTGAGGAAAGGAAAACAAAACAATGTCGTGTACACTTGTTTTTCCCATTTGCTTAGATAATGTGATTTAGTGAGAAGGCTGAATAACTGAACCGCAGACTGCTCTACTTTCTAGCATCTAGGAAATTATCACTGGAAGCAACTGAGTGATGAAGACTGATGTCCTGGAAAGACCACATTCACTGGGCAAGGTCTTTGAAAGCTCTATGTTCTTCATTTTTAGCTATTATTTAAAATATGAAAGGAAAGCTATAACAACACCTGTATAACAATGGCCACCTGTATTTGTAAATAAAGTTTTATTGGAACACAGCCACGCCCATTTGTTTATATACTATCTATGGCTATTTCATGCTACAGTGGTAGATTTGAGTAGTTAAACAGAGACTGTGAGGCTCACAAAGCCTAAAATATTTACATTCTGGCCCTTTATAGATGAAGTGTGTTGATCTTTGATTCAAATATAGCAAGTAAAGCTGAAATATATAAAGAAGTTAATGCAATTAATGAAATCAACCTATAAAATGGGAAACTGTTTTCTCTTATCATATGTTCTCTGAAGAGAAATATCATTGGGCTGGCTAAGAGTCAAAATTCTCTCTGGCATTGTCGTCTGCTATTTAATCTGCCACTAGTCAGCAAAATCATGGTTAAAACCAAGATCATACTACAAATATTGGTCCCTAAAATGATTTTGCACCCTTTTACTTCTATGACGTGAGCTGAGAGGACAGAAGGATAACAGCTCAAAGGAGAAAATTATTAAATGAATAAATAAATGAATCAACAACCAGGTACATTTGTGAGCTGGGACTGTAGCCTCCTGCTCTTCAAAGCCAGTGTACGTCACCTTCTTCCTCCGTCCCACAGCCATCCCTATTCCTGGCCAACCATCTCGACATGGGTGTACATCTGGTCCCCCAGAGAAAAAAGAGAGTGTCTTTGGAATAATTCAATTCATCACCAGTCCCAGTGAGGAGAAATGTATGTCATGGGGACAACTGGCTATTTCACATGCTCTCAGATACATCGAAGCTAATAAATCATGTGGTTAAGATTATTTACTCTATATTGACCTCTACTTCCAAAGAACAGAGAAATACGATTTTTAACATCGTAATCTGAATTCAAGATTTTGACTCAATTTCAAGGAAGGCCAATCTAGATTTCGAGAACTAGGTCAGAATTCTTTGTCTAATAGTCTTGAAAAGTATGCTAATGGAAACAATAATATCAAAGTAGGAGATGTACCAAATGGCTCGTTGAGATCTTTTCCACACTTAAGTTTTCCAAAAAAATAAATAAAAGCAAGCTGTATCATACCTACCACATATGTCCAGCACCATCTGGCCAGCCATGCTTTTCTCTACAGCCTAATCCCCAGACACCCTCTCTTCAAATGTCCTCCTTTGCAGATTCTTACAGGGAAAAACTGCATCTCAAACGTTTTCTATATCGTATTCATATAATCAAGTTAGAGAACATCAATAAAAATCTCAAAATCAAATAATTCATAGATCACCAGGAACAGTGTAACATGTTAACTGTGTCGCTCTGGGTTTTTAACATACAGGTCATATATCCTAGAGGAGTGCTTTTCTTCCTAAATGAAAAAGAAGAGAGGGTTTGCTCAAACAAACCAACAAACAAAAAATCCCTAACCACTTAAGAAATTATGTCTAATTGATTAAAAAGATTTAAATGGATGTGTTAATTTTTTCGTCAAGTCAACAATTTGAATTCATTTCTTATTTTGACTACGTCTTATAATTTATTTGAAACTATACTTTATTTGCAATTTACTGCATTTTCCTTCTTATGTGGTTAGGAACTTAATTTGATGCCTGGAATTTTAGAATTTATTTCAGCAATGATTCATAGGAACTGAACTAGCCTATTTGCTTCAGGAGATTCAAATTTCTGACATATAATAAAAATAATTTTCATCACAGATACTTAGTTTTTTTTCATGCAATGGAGCAGTTGGTTCAATTGTTTTCTACCCCGTGATTCAGCACTCCCAGCAATTCCAGATGCATTGGTTTTCACAAATGAATTGACATCCAGTAATACTACACAGAAATAAATAGAAACCTAACTCTCCATTCTTTATTATTGAGTCGTATGATCTATTTCCTTTGATTCTGTCTTACTCATTTCCTCCACTTACTCCATTTCAATGAATCTGCTTACTCAATCCTCACACTTTGATTTAATTTAATGCTTCCAATTTAAAAACTGTCATTTGTAATAATTTGGCATTTCTTATATCCATCCGAGAAAACCTGATTGCTTTCCTTAAAAATTCCTGAATAACTACTAAATACTTCTTGTGAATTTTGATTATCCCCTAGTTTTCTGGAACAAAAGCTATGCGACTGTTTCAAAAACACATTTGCTTTCTTTTTTCTTAAGGGCTTATTTTTATTTAAAATAGGAACAAAGTCATTCAGATTTCATTTAAAAGAAACATCTCTTTGTCCTGCCCAAACTCTCAGGAAGAGTGACACCAACTAAAAAAGTTGAGGTCAGTTTATAAAGTTAAATTTAATTTATTTCTTAATGACGTTGTGATAATTATCCAAAGCTACTAATTCAGAAGCTACTGGGCACCAGCCATTGGGCAGTTAATACCCCAAATGAAGAGACAGATATCGTCCCTAGTGCTAACTATTGAGAGCAAACGAAGGAACGGAGGGGGAAAATATACGTGCATAAAAACCATGGGAAGCGACAAAACAGATAGGATTACATTTGGTAAATTAAATCCCTTCCTAAAAGTCTTAAAAAAAATAAAAGAACACACTCACCAGCTCAAGAACTATATAATGCATTGCCTGTGTCAAATTTTCAAATGATCATTTCAGTGAAGTAAACATTTATTTTGTATTGAAACTGAAATCTGAAGGAATCCTGGAGTGACAAGCACGCAGAAACATGTGTGATTATCTTTTTATGCCTATGTGTGTGACTTGAACGACAACGGGTGAGCAAACTGGGAACTACAAAGGTGACACTTGTGTGAGTTTTCACTTGTGCAGTTATGAACTTGCTCTGTCTACATAAGAGTAGTTGAGATACCACCCTTTGGATCAGCATTTATGATGGGTGGGTCACAGAGCAATCACAACCCCAGTCGATGCAGCAAAAACGCATTCCCAGGCCCGTATGCTCACTCAAGCTTGTAACTTGGCATTTTTTAATTCCCAACCAAATAGCTAGTTTTTATTAATTTTGGTAATTTTTAAAGTTCTTCCAGGGATTATCTTTGCTTCTAACTCTGTCTCTAAAACCATACATAGCTAAAGAGTTTTCAAACACAGATGGTCAATTGATGTATTGGCAGCCTGTGGATTTGGTATTAAATAATATTAATTAACATAAAATAATAGTGGTCCATAAGACTAAATGATGATGAGATACACAATTGTGTGGTAAGGATTTTATATTGGCTTTATGCCCTTTGCTTGCTTTTGGAAACAAAAAAGAAAGGTATGTTTTTACAGAGACCAAAATGGTGTCATCTGACACTGGCAAACAACGTATTGATAAAAAGAGTGTGTTAAACAAAATCATCTATTTTTAGGAAAAAAAAAAAACTGCTATCAACTTGGATAGGCTTCCTTACAACAATGCCATTAAACGATTACACCCCCAAACTTCATCTCTAATCATCATGAAGCTTTAAACTTTCGTCTCAGTTCCTCAGCTTCACAAACATTCTCTAATTGTTATTTGCTCATTCGTGTAAATTTAAAACATACATACAAGAAAAGGGACCATTTTTTGGGGGGGGCCGTCGTTTGTTTTTTTTTTTTTTGGTGGGGGGCAGTAGGTTTGATACAAGATTGAACTAAACTGTCAATTTTAAAATTAAAGTGCTATGTACTTAATGCCATTAAATTATACACTTAAAAATGGTTAAAATGGCAAAGTTTTTGTTAGTATATGTTCATGCTTTAAAAAATAATAAAAAATGAAGTTGCTCTGTTTAGGATACAATATTATTAAAGTATTGTGCACAGAAGAAATTCCATGTAAGAACAAGCAGCTTCTATCCCAGTGTGCTGTTAAATTAAAAACATGAAATTGTCGTTTTTTAGCATGTAAAATGGTTGACTATCAGTAGTTTTTCAGTTTAACCTACATATTCATAATTAAAATGTAGTTGTACTTCCACCCTGGAGAACTACTATTATTTAGTGACCGTCAGTGGACACCAGGGCTCTGAGAAATAACCTCAGCATGATGGCTTTTGATATTAGAGCCACTGCAGTTACAGAAGTGTCCCTTGCCTTTCTGACAGTCTACAACTTTTAGGTGAGGGAGATAATTTACCATGCAGTGAAATGCCGTTAGCCTAACAGCATAAATTTTAGTTTCTATTTTCTGCCATTTTCTTACCACAAAATGTTTCTTTCTCAAAAACAAACAAAACGAAACATTCTGTATGTCAACACTGTGATATGTGTTGAGATTCCCTTTAAGGAACAGGACTTTTATCAATTTTCCTCCCCTAAATCTCCAGTCATAAATAGAGGACCCCCACCCCCAACCCTGCTTCCATCAGCACTAGGTGAACAGAGCTGACGTCCCTTCTCTCAAGATCCAACTTAAATACTTATTTCATATAAGGGCCATATACACAGAAATTGCAAGTGTATTTAATAAGAAGATGAGACAATGTCCAAATCGCCACAGCATTAGCAGAAGCAAAGCATAATCATCACTATGTGTGCCTCTCCTCGGCATGAGCAGAAAACAAAGCATCCCATGTCTCTGGAATATAACATACAGAACTTCAGTCATGACATTCTATTAAAAAAAAAAAAAAGACAGTTTCCCCAATCCAGGTAGCAAGAGGACAAACTGCGGACACCCTTCCGTGAAATACCACGTTCGGTAGGAAGATTTGGAACAGGAATGGATTGCGGAGAGGCTGCTCTATTAACTTAACATCAGCCCACAGGAAAAAGCCACCCTGAAAGCAAGACCGTGCCATAGGGATTACTTCTGAGCTATTTTACAAGAGACACAAAACCGGGCTACCCTTTTTTAAGCACCCCCAGTGAAAAGCTTTAAACAGGCTATTGTCAGAGCACTGGGTACCTTTTCTCTCTTGGCTTTGTTCAGTATTTTCCTCGGCTGCAGTTTCCATGGCTGGCTTCATACCATCCACCAAAAATGCTTTTCCCCGCTCCCCAGCACACACTTTTTCCCCTCCTCTTCCTTTTCTTCGGACTCCCCTCCGTCTCCTATTTACACTCGCGTGATTGAGAGGTTCTGTTCTTCACTACAGTAGATTACAGTGCCTTCCAAGATGCAAAAGTCTCGTCAGCGTCAATTTCCCTCTGCCTACTGGTCCATAAAGACAGCTGCCAAGGAGCAGGCAGCCATACGTCACGGAGGATCCCAGTTATAAAACAGCCATTCTGTGCCCGATTGTGCTTCGAGTGTCAATGCGGCTCCGAGGGGACAAGGACTCGCTCCCCACCGGGCCCCTTCCTCCCTGCTCTCCAACACACGCTCCGGCGCCCTTCTTTCTCCTTGCCAACTGCACCCAATGAATGCTAATTAATTCTCCCAGGAAAGAAGAGATTCGTGACATCAGAGAAGGGGATGTGGAGAAGAAAGAGCCCCCTCCCACCACGTGACTCAGCTGGTCAGCCAGGATGTATGTTCTCTCGGGGGAATGTGTGTCTTTCATAAGCAAACTCTTTCCTGTGGGACCCCTTTATGGGGCATCGCAGTGTGATTTATTTCCTTTACCCCTGACCCTGGCAGAATATGTTGAAGGACTTGCCCACAGTCTCTGTTTTATTTGCTTGCTTTCATCTTTGTCTTTCTCAAATCTCTAAATAGACTGATTGACCTAAACATATATATGAGACAGGGAAATACATAAAGCAGGAAGAAAACCCAAACATGGGTGTAACAATAACAGTTTAGCAATTTACTATTAGAACCTGTTTCCTGATCTCTAGCTAACATATGTGATCGAAAGAGAAACTTCAGCTCAAGCCTAATTCTTAAAGGGACACCTGTCCTTATTTAAAAAGAATCATAGTATGCTACAAGTATATCTAGCTGATATTTGATGGCTTCTTGGAATGAAAATCAAAATAGAGTGGTTTTTCTTATTAAACATGGTTATTTCTATATGAAACTTTATTCATTAGAACCCCGCAAAGTCAAAGGGCATTTTCAAGAGCATTCAAAATGTTCAGCATAAAGGCTGCTGTGCTACTAACTTTGATCGCTTTCACAAGCATCCTTGCAGACCCACCAGATATCAGTGTTCTTGACCCATCCAAGCATATAAGCCTTTATCATGGTGAGCCACTAAGCATCACTAATTTCTGTAGCATGTTTAAAACATTTGTTCGACCCATTTACTTTCATTGTCCCTATCAAAAAAATGTATAGAAGCTCAAGTCAAATACAGGGATGACTATTAATAACCACAGGGCAAAGGTTCCCTGACTGAGAACAGAGTCTGCTAGTTGGTTGCGTTGAGCACCCATCTTAGAAGCCAACATAAACCACCCTCCTCTAAAAAAATCTCTCCCAAGTTTTGACGATTTCTTGCTGAATGCTTTAAAAAATATATAAGCTCCTGAATCAAAATCGTCTAACAACTTGATCTTTTAACACATTAGCTTTAGATAACCCCTAAAGCTTTCTACATTCAATACCTAAGGCCCTGTTAAACCAGAAAAGATTTTGAAAACCAGTTTAGCTTGTTTCAACATTTTCTTTTAATTTCACATCTCATTTTCCCTTTAACCATCATACCAGAAGACCAAGCCCACAATCAGCTATTGCCTTCAATTATGGCCCCAGCCAATTTTATTGTCTCATGGCAAGGGGATTAAGAAGCATGGCAGTCTATAAAATTTCAGACTTTCAAAAACAGATTCATTTGCGATGAACTAGCTCCACAGGAAAACTTCATGATGTGTCCAAACAGGACTGTCTTAAACGTTTTTGCGAAGACTATTTAGGTGCATTCAGAAAGAGAGATGGCAATTGTTGCTCTGTGACAGGTCTGTTCTCCCTTGCAGTTCAAGTAATTAATACCAAAACAATTCAATTTAGCACAAAAAGGGACAATTGTGATTAGCTATATTATTAGTTTTCATTTTAAGAGCATCTAACAAAATCATTCACTTATAGAACGTACAGGATAGAATAATCTTCTGGTTATGATTTAAGAATATTACTTTTAAATATTGGTAAGAGTGGGAAGATAGAATATGGAAGACATGCCGAACCGAAGGGTGATTCTGGTTCTGTATCACAGTCATGGAAATCAAAACCATGACACAAAATAGTCATAAAGTCTCCAGTTGACACCTTGATATACTTTCACCCTGAAAAACTCCATGTAAACGAACAATGCATCATTTTTGCCTCATTCGTATCTTCCTCATTTTCTTTTCATTAGGCCGATAATGTATGACAATTCTAAAAATTACTATGTAACTTTATAAACAGCCTCAAAACCTCACTGATGTTTATGATAAATCATTTGAATCACAAAAAGCATAATAGAAAGACTGTTAATAGCAAGAAAGAAGAGTAGATATTTATGACATTTCTCAGGTATGCATCCATTTTTGGCCACAAAAACTGGATACGTAGAACGAGTAGGATGAGAAATGTGTTGCAGAGGCAAAAACAATTCCTTGACCCCTTGTGTTAAGGCAGTCTCAATGACTGTAAGAATACCTCTGCAAGCCAAAGTAAGAATAGCAAATATTGATGCAAAATAGATGTATTAGATTGAACCATACCAAATTGCTAATATTGACTGAGAAGAACAGTAGTTTCATATGGTTCAACTTATGTATTTGCATATCTTCTAAAGAATTCTGGCCAGTGCAGTAAACATGCATAGGATAACATTCCAAGTACTAATATCTACAAGAAATGCAGCCATAGACAAGAGATGGTACCTGTCTGTCTCACTGTCACCCACAGACTAAGGAAGCACCAAGAACCCACCTAAGCCAGGGCGATCCTTCCTGCCACAAGCACTATAGTGTCACAACAAAGGAGATGAGAAGAAGGGGAAGAGAATTTGGGAAAAGCTTTGCAGACTTGAGTTGGCTACTGCAGTTGGTTAGAAACTTGCCAGGCAGGAAAAGGGAGAGAAGGGAAAGAGTGTTCCAGGAAAAACTGAAAAGCATAAAAAAAGGAAAAAAAAAAAAGGGTATCATTAAAGTGTTGGGGAGATGATTCTTCTGACAGAGGGTCCAGAGCATAGGGTGTATGTGTGGTGGGCTGGTGGGTGGTGGGAGGGAGATGAAGGGAGATGGTTGACACAGTAGGTTGCGAACCAAACACCTTGCTAATCCTGGAGGCAACAGGTAGAGATGGAAGGCTTGAAAGCAAACCTAATCTGCTTCGCAAAGGTCATTCTGTTGGTAATGTGAAAGACAGCAGGGCAGGGCCAGAGTAGAGGAGTCTCCTGAAATAGTACAAGCAAGAGACATTGAGGGCCTGAATTATAGCATGGGGAGGAAGTGAGGACCCAGATGACGTCTGACTGGATGTGTTTGCATGGGGTAGCAGGAGGGATGAGAAGGGCGTGAAGGAGTTTCTAGCTTGGGTGAGTGTGGAGATGGTCATGCTGTGAACCAAAATGGGGATCTAAAGAGGAGGAAGAAGTTTGGTAGAGGAGATGAGCATGTGTGATTTCTGGTGTCCTGGGACACCCTGTAGGAGCTGTGCAGGAGGCTTTCAGGTATATGGCTCCAGAGGAGAGGGGCTGCCTAGAGACAAGGACCTGGGAGTCTTTGGTGCAGAGGTAGCCTTGGGAGTATAGGAAGTCCATCTCTGCTCAAAAGCCACCTTCTCAGAGGAATCTCTCTGACTTTCTTGACTAAAATTGTAGCCCTGACATGCCCAGTCCCCTTTCCTAGGTATGATTTTCATTATTGCTTTAACCATGACCCAACACTGATCTCTCTATTCACTTATTTATTGTCTCTTTCTCTCCCAAGAATATAAGTCCCTAAAGGGCCAAAATTTCTGTCTATTTTGCCTCTGCTATATTACCATATCCTATAACAGTCCCTGGCACATAGTAGGTCCTCAACAAATATATTTTAAACAAATGGTTAACAAATGACCAGACAGAGATACAAACTACAAATACGCTAAGATTATAATTTAAGGAATATTGACTTTTAAAGACAAAGGTAAAAGAAAACCTTTAAAGGGAGGGTTAAAAAAAAAAGACTAAGAAGGAGAAATTAGAAAATCAGGGGAACAAGGCCAAAGTGGGATTATAGAATTAGAAAAGGTTCCATGAAGGGCATAAAGTTAACAGTGTCAGATAGCGTCAAATGCTACAGAAGAAGCAACGAGCATGAGGACTGACAAGCAGAAAGTACCTTTTAGCACCAAAGAGTCATTGGAATTTCCTTAAGAGTTCTGGTTGCATGATGAGGACAGGAACAAGACTCATTACTCTCAAAATAGGAGGCTCCTGTGGTCCAATTGAAATGTTTATCTCATATATAGGGCTTTGTGCCTGTGCCTGTACATCTTGGTCCAGTTTCCAACTTGTAAAGATAATCTTGATTTTTTTTCTATGATCTATTCTATTAGTGATATTACCAGATTTATTTTGTCTCTACCAATTCTGGTTACCAATTTCACTCTGTGTGTGTTTTTGTGTGTGTGTGTGTGTGTGTGTGTGTGTGTGTGTGTGTGGTGGAATGGTCACCATACCACCAAGGAATTTTACAACACCAGCTGGGTGTCCTACAATTTAACTTAGTTCTGATACTATTTACCTGGAAATAGTGTCAGATCCCACAGGTGAAGTGCTCAGTCCCACAAGACTGCCTCCTCCCTCTTCAGAGACCAGTCACAAGTCCAGGTTTTCATGTGAGCTTCTAACCTACTGGGTAGGTTGGAGGTCTCAATTACTCCCCTCTTGGATTTAATTTGCTAGAAGCAGTTCACAGAACTCAGAGAAACATTTTACTTATTAGATCACTCTTTTATTATAAAGGATATTAAAGGATGTGAATCAATAGCCAGATGAAGGGGAAAGGTTGCAGACCTTCCATGCCCTCTCCAAGTATGCAACCTTCCCTAAGTCTCCATGTGATCACCAACCTGGAAGCTCTCTGAATCCCCATTCTTTTAGGTATTTATGGAGGTTTCATTACATAGGTATGGGTTGATTAAATCATTGGCCATTGGTGATTGAACTCAATCTACAGCCCCTCTCCCTTCCCTAGAGGTGGGTGGGTTGAGGGTGGGGCTTAAAGTTCCAACCCTCTAATCACAGGGTGGGCTCCTCTGCCAACCGGTCCCCAACCTTAGATTCCAAAACTCACCTTTTGTTAACATAACAAAGGACATCTCTCTTGCTCTCTATCAAAGGAAATTCCAACGGTTTTAGGAGCTCTGTGCCAGAAACAGAGGTAAAGATTCTTAATATATTCAGAACACGACACAGTCTCCAAGTATAGTAAATTTGCTTTATGTATCTTATACACCTGTGACCCCCAAAATACTGGAAGTATTGAAAACAACAAGATTGAAGTGAGAGAATCCTGTGTAGGCTCCTATGGACATTATCCTGGTTGGTTGACTGATTCGTTCGTTCATTAATTTATTCAACCAAGATTCATTAAGCACAGACAGCATGCCAGAAATTGAGTCACAATTGTATGTTATATGACTATGATCGTTCAATCAACAGGGAATTCAAGTTGCACAATGATCTACCAGTATATACTTATCATAGTCACATCACTATCAATAAAGTTTGTCAATGTCTATTTCCAAATTTCTACAATTATATTTTGTTTCTTCTGGTCGCAGAATGACTCCTCAGTGGGGCATCATTAATCACCAAGAAGGGATGTTTCCATATCCCTTCAAACTAATTCCTCTGAAATTTTCAAGTTTCATCAAACATTTTTTTTCCTGAAGTCCAGCCTCCCACTCAGTATCCAGGGACAGAGCCTCCTAGTGGTCCTGCAGCTCCAGGGGACAAAGCCTCATTCATCTTTCCATTAACCTCGTTTTCCATTCTTGGCATTGACTACTTTCTTTCTGGCTTGTTCCTTTCCTCCAGGTGATGGACATCCCCTCCTTTCCAACTAGCCAATGTACCTTTCACTTCTCTCCTGAGGAAGGACCTGAGAGTGTAGTCATAGACGATATGACGGTGACCAGCTTGGACAAAGGCAACTCAGAGCCAGTGGGTTTCCCTGAGACCTATTCCTTCTACACTGTTTCTGGGGCCTGGAAGACATTCCATGTCCCAGTATAATTCACATGCCTGGCACAACCCTTCCTTTTTGTCCCTCAAAGTATATCCATACCCAGAGCAACAGCCCCAGAACCAGACAACCTCACTTCACATTCTAGTGTGAAAATCCCTCATCTGCTGGAATAGATTAATTTTAAATAAATTATGTTTTAAAAGAAATTGTTAAGTGACTAGTATTATCACATTACTCTCCATGATAAAATCAAAGCTGTGTTCTAGTAGCAAATAACTGAGCCTTTGGAGAGAATTCTTAAATCTTACATTTAAAGCAGAAAAGATACTTTTCATATAAACTAGCAAGAATATTCAAAATATTAAGATGTCCATGCTGTACTCAAAATGTTGCAGAAATTTAAAAACCCAGAAACTAGAAATATAGTATAGAGTCAGAAATTTACAATACAATTGTCTAGAGTTGGGTCCTTTCCATAATTAGATCTTCCCGAAGCTTTATTAATTTGGCAAAGCTTTGTCTCCCATTATCAGAATGAAATTTCTAATGTTACATCCAATGTGGTTTTTTAATACCTATCAATGCCTTAGTCTTATTCTCTTTCCTGATATAATTTCCTCAGTACCTCCTCTATATTTGTTATACTTCCCTTTATAGGAAATGACATCATATAAAGCTAAGAGCTGAAATGACAAACCAAAATGGATGGTATATGAAAACTCTTATAAATATATGAAAACTCTTATAAATTGCAAAGCTCTGAAAACAAAAGCCATCATCATTAGTGTTTCTCTTTTAATGGTAGAGGCAGTTTCCAGGTAGGCCACTGCCACTGTCTAATATCTATAACGACGAGCACAAGGGGGCCTCTGTTAGCCAATCTCTTCCCAATCGAATCAGCTGTTCATTGAACAATAGGCAGTGTCCTCATAAAGAGCTGTGGGGGCCACCAACCAGTGATTTTTGAGTTTGGCAAAAACAACTTGAAGGGTGATGAACCTCTCCTGGCAAAAATGCTGCTAAACCTTATTTTCAAAAGGAGAACAAGAGAATAAGTTTGGCAGGAGCAGGGTGAGGCTTCACATGATGAAACAGGTGTGGCATGAAAAGTCTCAACATACCAGGCAGATGAATGGGCACACAGCCCAGGCAGTACTGCAGCATGAGGTAGCGTGTACATTTTCCTCACTCGCATGGACTGTATCTGTCTGCCCCAAAGTCAAGGTCAGCATTGCTGCTTCTCTCCATTCTCTCCCATCATCAACTAGGAATTCAAGCTCAGCACTAGTGACAACTAGGTCTGGATAATGCCGAGAAGTGAGCACTCTCCTGTGCATTGTAGAGTGTTTAGCAGCATCCCTGGTCTCTACTTTAGTAGATGTCAGTAGCTCTACCCTAGTTTTGACAAGCAAAACTCTCCGTACATTGCCAAGTGCCTCCTGGAAGGCAAAATCACCTCCAGTTGGGAACTACTGTATTAAATCTATTATTTTTTCCCTAAGTTTCCTCTGACTATTGTGATATTCTGCTAGCCAATGGTTCTCAATCCTGGCTGCATACTGGAATTGTTTGGGAAGTTTTGAAATACTGATGCTCATGGCCCATCTCCAGAGAGTCGAATCTGAGGGTCAGAGGTGTGTGGTGGGTCAAGAACTTTAAAACTTCCCCAGGTAATTCCAATAAATCAGAGCTGTTTTATGAAAATTAAAGAGGGAAGTTTGATGGATGGATGGATAGGAAACAAGATAGAATAGAATTGGGGTGACCACACTCTACTGGGGAAGAAGTAGAAAAGTATCTCCACCCAGTTAAGGCAGAAATGAAAACCTCGGCAGCCAGGTGAGGGAGAGGGGCTTCAAGATTGATTCTGAGATGTGAGCTTGGATCCCTAAAAGAATGGTGAGTGTCATAGGAAACACATGGGGAGATCAGGGGATGTGTTAGTTTCCTCAGACAGCCATAACAAAGTACTACAACTTTGTTAATTACTTAAATAACAGTAATTATTCTCTCACAGTTTTGGAGGCTAGAATTCCAAAATCAAAGTGTCAGCAGGGCCATGCTCTCTCTAAAGGCTCTAGGGGAGCGTACTTCCTTGCCTCTTCCAGCTTCTGGTGCTTACTGGCAATCCTTGGTTTGTAGATACATCATTCCAACCTCTGCCTCTGTCATTATGTGGCATTCTCCCTATGTGTCTGTGACTCTTTTTCTAAGGACACCAGTCATATTGGACCAGGGCCCACCCTAATTGAGGATGGTTTCATCTTAACTTGATTATATCTACAAAGACTCTATGTCCAAATAAGAGCATATTCACAGGTACCAGAAGTTAGGGCTTCAACATATTTTTCTAGTGGACACAATTTAAGTCTCAATGGGTGAGGATAGTAAGTGAGCATGACTATCAAGTTTGGAGGCCACGTAGGCCATGATGTGCAGCTGATCAGTCTGGGCAGAATTGGGAAAGGAAGACTTTGGAGTTAACAGCAGAGGAACCAATTATCATCATGGTAGTGGGTTAGATGCCAAGGGAGATAGATGGTGAAGAGTTGAAAGCCTTGCAGGTACCACCCAATTTAGAGGTCTCTAGTGAAAGAACTACTGTCAAAGGATGCAGAAGATATTGGAGGAGATCCAGGAAAGGGCCTTGTCACAGTGAATGAGGGAATTTTGAGAAAGAGGAGGTGGTTCACAGTCAAAGCAGACAGAGGGTGAGGACTCGGGAAAGGCCACTGGAATGGAAAATTCCAATTACCTTATCCGTATCCATAGAGAGATTAGAACAGAATCCAGTTCATGGAGTGGCTACTAAAAGACTGGGAAGTGAAGAAGAGGAAGCAGGGGCAGCTGACTTTCTGAAGAAATTTGATAGTGAGGGGAAGGTGAGAGAAAGACGCAGGCAGATTGAGAGGGAAAACACAGTAAGGAAGAGAGTCCCCAAATGTTTTATGCTGAAAAGATGTTAGTGGTTGAAAAAGAGACTGAAGAAGATGCAAGTGAAGGTGGATAAATGATGAATTGAAGATCAGAGGAGACCAGCTGTGGGTAGCAGAATGGAATGTTGCTTCTTCTGACGTGGGATTCCAGAAAAAAAAATGGAGGGAAAAGGAGAAGTTTATTTAAAATTTAAGGAAGTTAATCTTAGAAGAGGTGGTGGTGACAGAAAGATTAAAAGGGCATCCTGTCCGGCATCAAGAAAGGTCTATTTATTAGCTGACTTAGTCCATGTCACAGCCCTAAGAGGGAGATATCATCAGCCCTACTTTATGGGCAACATAATGGAAGGCATGATGGTCTTGGTCTTGGTCTTGGTCAGGGAGGCAGCTTGCCCTGAGACTGGAGGTAGAACAAGGAAGACAAACAATACCCCAACTGAGCATCTCATTGCACTGGGGGGGAAGTGATCCCATCAGGATGGAACCACACCTAAAGCCAAAATAGAAACAAGGACAAGATGATGGGTTTTTAAACTGGTTTTGATTTAAAAAGGAAAGCTTCTACTTCCTGTGTGCACAAGGCATGTAAAAGGAGTCAGACAGCTGATCTACTGACAATGTCCTTCCTGATTGATTATCACATCCCGTGGGGAGCTCAGGTCTCTTGTTAAGAGTGGCATCCCATCAGTGAGCTCTCTCTGCATGGGCTCCCAACAAACTCATCCACCAAGTAAGCATCAGTCAAAAGAACAAGAGCAGGTCTTTCAAACCCATTAGCTGTTGACGAGCAGGTATTGGGACCCAGGTCATGTCTCTGGAGCAGTTCCTACTCCATTCACCAGAAAACACGTGGGCTAGAGTATTCTCTTAGCCAGAGAGAGTTGATGGCTCAACATCACAGCTGGGTGAACCTGGGGTGCTCTGTAGGGGATTTCTCTTATCTCATTTGCCAAAAACCTAACTCACACTGCCTCCCCAGCTCCTCTTCTCTTCCTGAAAGGGACAGCTAAAGCCTGCCTCCTTGAGGAGACCTCCTTGGGGAACTCAGCTCATTTTCCTCTTAGCATTCTAACCACCCCTCCGTCTCTCAGTTATAAATGCAAGCCTTTTCAAATGGCAGCTATCTACACTGGAAAGACACTTATCTGCCTTTACCTGTATCCCACGCAAGTGAGAGACAAAGACTTATGCCAACTTGGACCAACTTGAACTTCATTGTTGTACCCCCAAGGAAGGCGAGTCTCAATATCTTTGTCCTGTTTTGCTGATGGAAGCTCAATATTTTCAAATCCACGGTTAAATCACAAGACATGTGGGCTGTAAAAATTCTCACAACAGAAGCTGGAAAATTATGGGACAAGGCTTGCAGTGTAGGGATAAAAATGATATGACTCCGTTAAACACTGAGAGCTCCAGATACATTAAAGAGGCCTTTTTCTTGCTTAGATGGAGCAGTCACTATCTCCTTTCCCTGAAATGGAGTCCATGTATAGATTAATGGATTTCTCTCTGTTGGGCTGCAGAGCAGAGGTATTTGATCGGGCAGGCACACAGACCCCTGGGTATCCCTTGGGGACCTGGACCCCTCCAAGCTCACCCCCAACAGTGCTGACTTAATATTGATCTGAGCAACAGAAAGCATAAATAGTCCTGGGGGCAACTTATATTTCCCCAATTGTCTGCAACTATCACCAAGTCATCACAGAAAAACTGTAAGTGACAGCTTCCAGAGACACTTGGCCAATTCTCTTCAAAAGCTGTTTTGATTTGCTATAGGTGAAAGAACTGGCTGGATATGGATTCCAGGAACAAGGCTCAGCATGGTATCTGGAAGGCCCACTGCACCCACTCAAGATATGACAGTAGCTCAGGTGTGGAGAGAGGCCAGTACTCAGGGATGGAGGGCCCCCTCTGTACCAACACCGCTGCAGAAACTTTAATTCACAGTCTTTAATTTTTTGCCTTCGTGATGGCAAGAGGTGGGCACAACTATCCCCCTTGAAACTAAGACCAAAGGGAGCCACAGGGGCTTGGTTAAAGTCACACAGCTGGTCAGAGGCCAAGCTAAGCCTCGACTCAGGCCATTAGATGTCAAAGCCGGAAACTTGGGAGTCAAGCAAGGGCCATAAACAAGCAAGAGCCATAAGCATGGGACTAGGTGAGCAGCTGCATTGACTGGCTCACTCAGAGAATCCAGGTCACTGCCAATGACTTGCTCAGAACGGATCTTTCATGACTTGCTACATTCTCCCCAAACGTGGTAGTCTGGCATGTCCCCCATTCGCCTTCCCAAATCTCCGGTAAAACATGAGGTTGCACACCATCCCAATTGAGTGAGGTTTTCCGGTCTGTATTCTTGCCCACCATCCCTTCCCGCCCAGTTCCACCATTTACCATCTTATGATGCCATGTGACCTTCCTGGGCCTCAGCTTCACCACCTAGTGAAATAGCTCACATATAACTCACTTCATTGGGCTATTGCCAGGGCAATGACATAAGCAGTACACAGAGCCTCAGCACAATGCCTCCTGCTCAGTACTTATAAAGTGCTATTATTTCTACCTTGTCAGTGCTCCATGTACCCACCAACATACAGGTCCATGGGGAAGGTAGAGAGAGGAAGGAAGAGCTGGTGACTCTATATCCTTCCAGATCTTTTACTGTCCCTGAGGGGTTTGCTTCTGAGCATTTGTCTGGCCTGACTGCATTTCTAAAGGCATTCCCCAACCCCATACCTCCCCCAGGCCTCCCTGAGTTGCTATGGCTTGGACGCAGTGTCAAATAAATAAATGGGACTCAGGTGAATAAGGCAATGGGATTAAAAATGACATGCCTCCAAGGGTACTCTGTTAATAAATTGTCAGAATTAGTTTCTGGAATCTGGATGATGTTGCTAACAACTGGGTACTCAAGACCAAATTAGATTTGTCTGATTTTTATTTTTACAAAAAGCACAAGGAAAGCCATCCTCAAAAGAGCCCCAAGCTTGGTTTAGTACTCTGATGTCATTGTATTGAAATTCTTAATAACCTGATCTTGGAACTTGTGTTTTACAAATGAAGTGCATGGGTCAATGGAGCATGTGTCCAGAGGAGCTCTGAGCTCCTAGCTACCCTATTTGCATATAGTATTCACGATGACCTGTAAGCACAAGATTCTGGTGAACCTATGAGACATGGGAAGTTCAGTGAGATTCAAAGTCAGTCCAGGTAAGCATGCTATGCCTACCATTGAGTAAGCATTGGCTCTGTCATTTGCTAGTCATGAGGACTTGGGCCATTCATGCCTGAGCTTCCACTTCTTCAACTATAATAAGACTGGACAAGATGCTTTGTGAAGCCTGTCCTGGCCCTAAGGTCCATTGGGCCTCAAGTGACCACTTTGGCAGCATGGTTATAAGGAATAAAGGAACCCTGCAACTCCCATCTCCATCACCATTCCTACTGACCTAAGTCATCCTTCCACTGTGCAGGTCAAATGACTTTCCACCTGTTCTAACTAATGTCCAAACACCCTAGGGTGGATTCCACTGGGTTCTTGACATTCTTTGGAGCAAGATGCCAGCATCTTTTTCTTTGAAGGTATGTGGTACAATTCACTTTTTCTCACCTTTGTTATTACTAGCCTTTGTCTTTTGAGCTTTCAAAGTAGTTACACTAAACTTATCTTCATATTGCTAAGAGTATAATGAAAATGGAAATCAGTAAAACCATTACAAAGATATTTCATAAAAATATTTAGACCCTGGTACCCACCTAGAAATATATTATATAAAATTTAGTGCTATTCAATAGAACATACACAAATTGAGTTTTACATTTTAATGTTTCAGTTTTTTCCAAACAGAAATCTGATAGAAAGAGAGTTTTAAGATTGCTGAAGATGTTTTCATGGATTGGGGATTATAATTTTTAGTAAAATTGAAACAATATATTTATGTAATTTTTACAATTAAAAAATAGGCTATTAACAGGCTAGGATAGAAGGACTATGATATTTGTTAGCCTTCGAACTGCCAGGGTGGAATAAGGTGATTTGGGGTGAGCACGTGACTGTCACCTTCTTCTCCCTCTAGTCTAGATGGGACCTTCCTCATGAAGGATGATGAACATCTAAGACAAGCAGTCTCACACCAAGTGATTCTAATATAAACACATCAAAGTCTGGAAACCATTAATTTACAGAAGAGTATAATTATCCAACATGTAGCTTGACAGAATATTTGAGATTTACCAATACTTAGCTTGACAAAAGCATTTGAAATTTACTTTCTGATGTTAGAATGCCTGCTCATGCTACTTCAGGAAAACTCCCAGGACTTGTAGGTACATAATCCAAAAGCCCTCAGCAGTCTACAGAAAACCAATGCCTTGTTGGGTCAGCTGTTCGGTGGGCTGGGGTTGGCATAAAATATGAATTGTACCAAAACATGAGCTATTTCACTTAGCCCAGGGGTTCCCCAACCTCTGGGCTTTGGACTGGTACTGGTCTGTGGCCTGTTAGGAACCAGCCCGCACAGCAGAAGGTGCGCAGCGAGCTAGCAAAGCTTCATCTGCATTTGCAGCCACTCCCCAGGGCTAGCATCACCGCCCTAGCTCCACCTCAGATCATCAGGCATTAGATTCTCAGGAGCACCGGTCTCTGGTGCCAAAAAGGTTGTGGACTGGTGATTTAGTCTACTGCTGATGAGAATTTACACTAAAAAGGGCAAAAATTCACATACTTTTAAACATATTCACATTATTCTAAAGCAATACTTTATTAAATTGCCTCTTCTCTATATTTTCTGGGATGAAAATTAGGAGAAGTAGGATGAAGTCATTTAGGTCCTTTACTCCATTAAAAGTCAGTAGGCTATGAAAATTGGAACCATTAGGACAACTTGAAATAACCATCCCTGCCAGATCAGATATAAAATTATCCTAGTGTGTAGAAAAGGTGACCAATGAAGAGTAAATCTTGGTGATCTCACGGAAATATGCCAATAATATTTTACCTCATTAAATTGTATATGATGTCTTCATATTGGGGACTCTACAGATTCAGAGCATCTCAGAGGAAAAGGCAAATCTGAGGGCCAAGCTCTGTATAGTTGCCAACCTCAGCAATGGACAATGGGAAACAAGGCCAACCACCTGCTAAGTACACACAGCTATATTTGTGACTTGAGTTGTGTTCATCATGACTAAATGGGGAAGATGACAATTTTGCTGGAATGTAGTTTGTTTCTAGGCTCAAACAATGTGTAGCAGCATCCTGAGAGAACTTTTGGGTGTGACTGTACATCTGCTTTAGATAGTCATGTTGAACCCTAGAGATGCTGGGAACTGAGACAAAAACTGGTCCAAATTTCTAAGGCAGATGAATTTTCTTTCATCACTAAAAAAAACTCTAAAAGAGATTTTTTTCAACAGATCACTCATGAATACTCCTACAGGAAACTGATTTCTAGAAGCCAACCTTGAGGAACAAGTAACGTCAAACTAACATGCTTTTTCTATTTCAATATTTAATTTGTGAACTTAACATACTTAAATAACAATAAATTGGGAAAAAAATACTTTCTCCCATGAACATTGTATGAATTAATTTTATTCAAACTCTTCTCCTGCATCTTCAAAATTGTTCATTCAACCAATGAGAATATTTGTCATCACTAGAATGTTAAGAGTTTCCCAGAGCCCGTTACCTTTGCTTCCTTCTTAGCTGTCTGATACTCAGCACTTCTGGAAAGTCTGTGGAAGGTGGTGAGATTCACCCAGCTGATGACAAGTACCCACTCACAGAACTCATAACTTTAGATGGGTCAGGTAGCTTCAGATTCTCCTAAATTGCATAGTATTTATAAGTTTTATATCAATGGCATACTGTATTGCTAAAATGAATATATGTATGTATATATATTCATATATGCTCAGAAATATATACATATATATGTTTAAAGATAGGATCACTAGATCAGGTGAATGCCATCTGCTATGTTGACCTCGCAAGCCACTTAATAAAATCTTTCCCATATTTTCGGTAATAAGATAATGTAATGTCAGTAACACGTCGGTAGACTTTAAAATATTGTGTTCATTCTGTGCTTTCAATCAACAAACAACTTGAGGTCACTTATACATTCAAGTAGAATCAGAATGGGCTAATGTGCTTTCAAAGTAGTTGCTACATGATGGACGTCAAATTAGAGAGGAAGGTTTCTAGTGCTGTACCACTGGGCTTTGATCTTGGTCTGTGCCACAGAGATGGCAATGTCATTTAGGGCCCTGAGAGGGCAGGCCACTAACGTTCATTTGACCACCTAGGCATTTGAGATGAAGTCACTGGAGTTGGACCACCTAGAATTTCTTCACAGAAACTACAATGAGAAGAATTTTGTTCAACTCTTCCCTGATTTCCTAGGCCTGCTTAAAATAAATGTTATGTGCGCACAGAATTCTAAAAGCAGGAGGAACATTTTAAAACCATCTAGCTCCTCTCTCCTTTTCCAGTCTGTAATCAGTGAAGACAGGACTAAAGATTCAGGCCTCTTGACTAACAGCCAAATATGCTCTTGTTGTTGCCTGATGCATAGTTATCAAAGGAAATATTCTGTTAGGATGACGTCCAAATGCCAAATCCGCAATGCGGACACTAGACACAGATAATTCTTCCTGAAATATACATTATAGCTTTGAAAAACACATTCGTATATTTTACAAAATACCTTTTAAAAGTAAAGTCATATTGAGCCAAAACAGTGTTATAGAGAAGACAACATAAATCTTTGGAAATCAATGCTTGTTAATGTCAATTTATCTTTTTAATGAAAAGCCACTGATAAACCATGCCATTGGATTAAGTGAGCTAATGCATGCCATGGGCTTTGCACAAGAGCTAGGAACACTCAATAAAAAGTAGCTGTTATGATTAATAGGCGAGACTGGAGTGGGGTTGGAAGGGCTTTTTCATGAAGGCAGTAAAGCTCCAGGATGGAGCTTGTCAACCAGCCCCGGCCAGAGCATAATGGATGGATAATGGTCATCTGATCCACCATTCTTGGGGATCTAGGATGACGAGCAATCGGTGCCCAAGCTGAGGTCCCACTCTTTCTTGCCCACTCAGGAAAGTAGATCAAAGTACAAGGGACTGACAGTGGTGTATGATAAGAATAGATGCATACATTTATAAATATACAAAGGAAATCAGTGCACATCTTCAGGCTTCATTATTAACAGACTGGGATTTCTCACTGATAATTGTAGCACACCAGTATGATACATTCCACAGCTGAGAATGGATGCTTTGGGGAAATATGAAATGTCTCTAAACACTTAAAATGATAAAGCATTACAAGGATCCAAGCTATTGTTGCTGTTAAATTACCAAAGAGGAAACGCTCACTACTGTTTGTAGTAACAGAGAAAAATAAGGAAATTCTTGATTTGGGCTAATTCTTCAATTCCTAAAGCTAAAGAAGCTAAAGAAGAGTTTGTAGCTTTTTAAAAAACTGCCTTCCTGATCCTAGGGTTTGCTATATACAGGATAAATTGAACACGGCACTGTGATGTAAAATGAAACTCAAATGTATTTAGAAAA
The DNA here is from genome assembly GCA_003508835.1 of Eonycteris spelaea. Lineage (NCBI taxonomy): Eukaryota > Metazoa > Chordata > Mammalia > Chiroptera > Pteropodidae > Eonycteris > Eonycteris spelaea. Next base: position 262,448 of record PUFA01000219.1, read on the forward strand.
TTTAAACATGTTTATTTCTAATTGGCCATGTGATAATTAGCTGGTTTAAAATGTCAAAAATTTTGTTTGAGGGATTTGCTGTGTAACCTTTTCTGTTGCTCTGTCAGATTCATGAGTAAAAGTGACAGGTAATTTGTCATGTTCAGACCAAATAGTTGATCAGTCAATATGTTAATTATCTTTTTTAAAAAGTAATTTGATTATTTTTCACTAGTTATTGCTAACCTTAGTGGAAGTAGTCATAAGAAATTAGATATGAATTTTAAGCCTGTTAACCCCACACTCGTTTTAATACATTTGGTGGGGCTGGGAAGACAAATTATTTCACAGTTTAATCCGCCCATGATTACTTTTATCACTGACAATTAAAAGCAGACAATTAGTATGTTTGCTGTAATGCATCCCAGTTAGGCTGCCTTAACTGTTCTGTAAACCCTCTGCCTAAAATCGTAATGATTGAACTTTTAGCAAAAACATTTCCATTTCCTTCTCTTTGCCCTCCTCTTCCTCACCCATTAAAAATTCAAATCTCTCATTATTTCTGGATTAAAAACATATTAAAGCTCAGTTGGAAATACAGAGAAGGTGATGAAGGCTAATTCTTTCCTTTTTAAATACCTGAAATTTACTGTTCACGATACCTAAAAAGTTATAAACATTTTCACTCTTAATAATTTATTTGTTTAGTTGACACATGTTTATCAAGTGGCAGCCACGTGGCAGGGAGCATGCCAGGTACTGTGGATCTAAAGAGAGTGGAGATGCTTTTTCATCCACAGAGCCACGGAGCAGCGGGACACCGACAGTCACTTCTAATTCAGCAGATCTTCACCTGTCCACTCATGTAGGGGGCACTGTCATGGTGGCTGGAATCCCAGAGTATTTCTCTCACCAGATGGGACAGTCCATGGGTGTAGGCTCCATGTCTGATTCATTCTTCAGCGCAGGCCCAGCATCTGGCTTGAGGCAACTGTCATGGATGTTATTGACTGGCCACCAAGAAGGATCTGGTCCTCAGCCTTCTTGAACTCATACAACCCAGGGAAGATGGGGAAGCCACAGGGCGGGGGTGAAACGAAGCTGAACTTGGGGGGAGGATGGCAGATAAGGGTCGGGGCTGCAGGTGGCAAGAAATGCTTTGTAGAAGAAACACACTCTGAATGGGCACCTGAGGGATAAAGAGCAGGAGGAGGAATTTCACAGTTTCTTCACGAGTGCTAGACCCCACTGTAAAATCTAGGAGTTTTAAGATTTTCCCCAACTCTGCAAGGGTAGCAAGTCACTCAACTCCTCTGTGTCTTCGATTCTCACCTGTAGAGCCAGGTAATATTTAGTCTACTCACCTTCAAGGAACTGGGCAGATTAAATGATAACATAGAAAAGTGGGAAGAACAGTTCCTGGCTACTACATTAAGTTTTAAATACATAGTAATATAGATAAAAGCTACTCACTATCACGTGGCTGCTGCTTGCTAAGCGTGTGCCTTTTTAAAATGCTCTCATTATACAAGATGTTTTCCAAGTTCCAACACCATTATCAGCAGTCAGCTTGGACCATCAAAGTCTGTAAGAGGGTTTTGCACATCACCCAGTCTCAAATCAGGGACAGGAAGTCTCGCTTTCGGAGTTTCCTTAACTCCCAGTTTCATTCAACTTTTACCTTTTTATAGTGAAATATATAAGTACTTGATCACCGCTACAAGTGAAAAATGCTCAATAAAACTATGCACTAGCTTCAGATCCTGGAGGTGAGAACAGGGCAGCAGTTCCCAGGCGCGGCAAAGCTGGCTAAAAAACTCATGCAAGACCTGACCCAGAATAACATGGCTCTTAAACACTGGTCGTATGCCACCACTTGCGGTTAAACAAACAGAACCGGTGTTAAACCATCACTTTGTGATCTGTGTGAGTTTGAATGAGACAAGTCTTGGGCTTGCAACCAGTAGCAGATGGCACTTTAAGCAACTAAAATAGGTGACTGATCTGCTTCTTCACTATGAGATCCTTGACGCGCTATGATTTCAATCAGAAAAACAAATGAATGTTGGATGTTTACAACCTGTGATTTTAATGCTAAAGCGTGTTTACCATGCCAGTGAATAGAGCACAGACCTTAAATTAAGGAAGCAGCAAATGCACACAGCCTCAGTCATTTATTACCTGTGTGCATCCAGGTACATGAGATACTTCCTTGTAGAGGTGAATGAATGAACTCTAACCCTAGTTTCTATCAAGTGAAGTTCTGTGGGTGTAAATCTTTTTACAGTGCAAAGATTTATCATGTTTTACCTTTTCTGCATTTATCAAAAAGAGAAACAAAGATATAATGTTTAATTTTTTTTAAAAAAAAAGTACATTAGAGACTCTTGCAATAAAGACATCTTATATTTTCATTTCATACCTAAAGCATACTACAGCCGGCCCTCCACATCTGCAGGTTTTGCTTCCATGGGTCGCGTGTCCACGGATTCAACCAACTGCAGATCAAATATATTTTGGGGAAAAAATCATGGAAAGTTCCAAGAGGCAACTTGAATTTTCCACGTGTAATTTTCACGTGTGGAGAACTACACTTGAATCCACAAAAATGAAGTCATGTGCAGGCAAATCCTGCTGTAGCCTATATGCGGACACGGTCATCATGCAATATCCTCAGGGCATTGGTTCCAGGACCACCGCCCCACCAAACCCAAATCCCTGGATGCTCAAGTCCCTTATGTAAAATGGTGTAGTATTTGCATATAACCTACATACGTCCTCCTGTATACTTTAAATAATGCCTAGATGACTTATAATACCTAATACAATGTAAATGCTATGTAAATAGTTATACTGTGTTGTTTAGTGATCAACTTTCTGGAATTTTTTTTTTCTGGAATATTTTCGATCCATGGTTGGTTGAATCCACTAGTGTGGAACCCACAGATATTGAGGGCCAACTGTAATACTATGCCATTTCTCATAAGAGACTTGAGCATCCTTGGATTTTGGCATCCACGAATAAAGTCCTGAAAGCAAACTCCCAAGGATACCGAGGGACTATCACACCATGATTTTTCACCAAGTACTCAGCACAAACGTAGAATTCAATTAACTTTCATTTTATAGCTTCAAATGGTGCTTTAAAATTCTCTTTCGCGAACTATGTAGAATAGGCTACAAGTATACATGACAAATATACAAATTGCCTCCAATGAGTCATGTGAAATTTCAATTTGGAAATGCTTTTGCAGGTCTTAATGGCTGCTTGGTAACGCATGCATTATTCTTCAGTTATGAAATTCACACATTTAAAAAACTAACCGAGCTAAATTGTGTCCATGAGGAATTAAATCAGTGCACTTTCCCTGCATAAAAATCAGCCAGCGAGAGCAGGAAGGAAAACATGTTTTTTCCTATTGCCGAATGTAAGAGCCCACATCCAATACTGTCATCTCATTATATAGAAATCCTGGCTAAGTTTGCCACATAAAAATTCAAGTTGAACACATAAAAATTTAGTTACACATCTAGTTATCTAAGGAGAGAGCCAATTGAATAATACTCTGAAGACTTGAGCAAAATAAACACGAGGCAAATTGTATTAAATCGTGATAAGGCTTTGGAAGCACAAGTATCTAGATAACCATTCAGTCATGGTCTTGGAACGATGAAGTTTTTGCTGCCATTGAGAAACATCGATTTCTTTTTCCTGGGCTCTGCCTTGTCTACGAGGAAGGCCTCCATTTCGAGTCTGTTGCATAACTTCCCCACCCTGACACATTTAGCATTCTATAATTTTAAGCACACAGCCTTTGTGTAGGGGGGCAGCCTAAGTCCCCTAAAGAACATGGCTGTCTAGCAAAGATGACAAGAGGCAGTACCTGGGCGTTGGGGGAGGGCAGAGCAAACCCATGAGAACCCACTCAGCTGTGGGCAGCCACAGACCAGGGCTTCACGGGTGACTGGAGTTGTCACCCTATTCATCCCCTTTCTCCCTTTCTCACAATAGGGAGCCCGGAGCCCTCAGAAGACCGCCTTCCCTCTCTTTATCATCATTCATATCTCAGCTATGACAGGCTGAAAAAAAGACTCAGAGGGGAAATGTGCCTCAAATTAGCATATTTCTCCCCTCCACACAATGGAGGCTTTTAAGCTTCAGCTTTTTAAAAGCAGGGGAGAGGGAGGAGGAGGGGAAGGCGAGGCTGCTCTTAGCAACAGTGTCTGAATGTAATGATTTGCCTCCCTCAAAGAGGCTATGTTTTCCTATTTTCTTAAAGCAAGCCTCCTCTGAAACGGCCTCGACACTTATTAGAAAATATTTATTGGGCCACTGTGTAATAAACATCTTCCATCTTGTCATTAAATTGCAATTAAACTCTTTGATTAAAAAAATAATAATTACAAACCCTAAACTCTTCCTCCAATCGTGCTATGGAGCGTGACGGCTCCCTTCTTCCTGCAGAAATTGACAAAATGAAGAAATCCAATTATTGTAAATGCTTATTAAGGGGACTTCTCAGAGGGGACGGCCTTGTCATGTTTATCTAGACATTTCCAATCTCCAGTAATAAAAAGGGGGGGGGAAGGTTGAAGGGCAACACCGATGCTCTAATTACTCCAACACTGACTATGGGGTGCAAGCCATCACATCATGCCACCTTTTCTCAGAGGCTGTCCCTGTCACCTTTGTCTTTGCTAAAGGAGAGTCCCAAAGCTACAACAGGCACAGGCTGGCAAACCAGACTGGAACATCTGAAAGGTCATAAAAACATCAATCTCATAAATCTGTAAGAGGTCAGCAAAAGAAATGATTTGTGTTCCATTTCGCTAAATATTAATTCTCTAAGAGATCTCATCTCAATTCGAGGGGGAGAAATTAAGATTCCTCTGGCTCAGACTGAATTCTCTGAGCGGGCTCTGGGCTTTAACATTAACCCAAAAACCATAAGGAATACTTAAAATGGTATCCTTCTTCACACAAGCTCCAGTGCCTTAATCATCATGGCTTAGGCTCATTAGTTTCCAAGGCCCCCAGGAAAATCAGGGTGGGGCCACGATGGAATCACGGGTGGCTCTGGAAGGTGACTCAGGCACTCTTGCTGTGTCCCTTCCTGACGGGAGAGGAAGGCAGCTGAAAATGATGTCGAGCCATCTGCTTTGCCTCCCAACCACACTGCCGCAGAGCTAGCCTCCTGACTATCAGATGCCTGGACACGGCCCCCTCCCCAAGCCCAGTCCCTACACTGAGACCAAAGTTCATCTCTGTGTGCGTGATTGAGTCTGCGGTCACTAACCCCGACTTGACCTCTACCTCTGCTTTCTCTGATTTATCCTGGAAACCCTTGGCTCTGACCTTCATCTTGCTTTCTCATCTACGGCACATGCGTAGCACCTTTTTCTCTGTTAACTGATGTTTCACTGGTCTGGATAGTTTCTCTTTTGGGTCTCTCCTCATTTGGGGTCTTCTAGGAATTAAAGCTCAACCTGAAAACGGATGTTCAAAATGATACTCTAATTCTCTCCAATTTGATCTGTGGATCCAAAGCAACTGAGTCAAAACCCTGGCAAGGCTTTTTGTAGCTATCAGCAAACTAACTCTAAAGTTCTCACGGAAGGACAAAGGAACTAGAACAGCCAAAATCATCCCCAAAAAAGAACAAAGTCAGAGCACTCGCATTTCCCGATTTCAAGACTTACTATAAAGCTACATCAATCAGGTCTGTGCGGCTGTGACAAAAGGCAAACACGGAGGTCAGTGGAACAGAATACAGAGCCCAGAAATAGAACCACATAAATATAGTCACCTGACTTTTGACAAAAGTAATTTGATGGAGAGCAGATATTCTTTTCAACAAACGGTGCTGAAACAATTGGATGTCCACATGCAAAAGATGAACTCAGACACATATTTCACATGAGAATTAACCCAAAATGGATCATAGACCAAAATGCAAAATGTTAAACTATAAAACTCCTAGAGGAAAATATAGGAGAAAGTCTGCATGACCTTGGGTTCTGTGATGGGTGTTTAGATACAAGACCAAAAGCACAATCTACAAAAAAACAAAATTTGCCAAGGTAGACTTTATCAAAGTGATAGCGTAAGAGAGCACGTAATACTTGGTTTAAAAGTTTTTGAAGACATCTGCTTCCTCTAGCTCATAAATGTATGTGAAATGCCTCATTTTGAATGATGCCACAGCAGGGTCACAGTTCTGTCCTGCATGAGGAATACCTGGCTGAGCATCATGCCACCTACCCCACTTACGTTACTCCTCTGTGACCTCACAGTGACCAGAGTTTCCCTGCTCTCTAAAGCCACAGCAACTCCTGTGTCACAAAGTGTTATGCCAGTAGTTTAAGCATGATCTCCCAGCCTGCCTGAGACTCCATGAGGGCTGGCACCACGTCTGAGATTTCCTAGTGTCCCCCATGGCCTCAATCAGTGCCTAGTGCATAGTAGGTGCACAATAAATATTTTTTAAAAAACAAACGGAGATGAACATTCAGACGACATTTGTTGGGCTCCTATTTCTAGTTGAGCACTGCCTGGAACACGTAAATCCTCCTCCCCCCAGCCCCTTCTTCCCCTCTTTTGGCCACACCTCCTATTCTCCTTATGACCCATCTGTGAATGTTTAAGAGGGTCATTTAGGTGCCCCACCTCTCACGAGGTCACCCTTTCTAAATAGATTCCAACAGTTCCACTAGGTCGAAACTTCTCAATTCAAAATTTTAGGCCACAATTTCGAAGCTCCAGTGGCTCATTTACAACATGCACGTATGCGTATGTACACATGTTTGTAGACACATTCATACACATGTACATATATACATATATGAAGGGAAGAATGAAGGAGGTTCTAATGGAGACAGGGAAGATGGATTCAGCTTAGAATATTTTTGAAGGATGTAAAATATTTAAGTGAAAGTATGTGGACCTATATACACATGTCACATACATACACACGTGACATATTTACATGCATGAACACATGTAAACATGCATCCACAAACACCTCACATGTATATATATGCATATGGATGAATGCATTTACATGTACATCCATGTACACAAACATGTGCAGCATACATGCACATACATGTACACACAAATTTACACATACAGATACTTTCACTTAAATATTTCATATCATTCTAAACTCAAAATGTGCTAAGTTGCATTTCCTGTCTCTATCCCCATCTGATGCTTCCCTCATCCTTTCCAATTCTCTCCTTCCTGTCAAAAGTATCACATCATCGCAAAAAACACATTTTTTTAGGCATTCAGAATGCCAGCTCCTCCATTTACCAACTCAGTTACTTTGGGAAGTTATTTAACTTTTATCTCTCGGACATCCATGTCTACAACTGTATAATGATCATGACATATTCCCACATCAACATATTGTTTGGAACAGACATTCAAATTCTACAAAATCCCTCTACATACCGTATACACTTTCTCTTTCTCTCTCTCTAAAAGACCTACTAGTTGGCTATGGCTTCTCCACATTGGACTAGTCACTGTGTGTGTAAGTAGTTCAAATCCATCCTTGCCCTTCTATCCCACCTCTCCTGGTCTCACGCTTGGATGGTAGCAATAAATGTCTAGCTGGTTATCAACCTCTACAATCTGTCATCTCAAATCTCAGACGGAGGCTTATCTGTCCCAAATTGACACTTTCATTGAGTTGTTCCCACAATCTACAACGTAACCCCTGCCTACTAGCCCACATTGGCTCTCACAGACCCACGTGGATCACTTTACTGCAAACCCAGTCACCCATACTCACCTGCCATGATCCTTTCAGTTACCTACAGGTAGCATACCTTCTTGCCTCTGCCTCTTGGACCAATTTCATTCTCACGCTTTCCTCTCCCCTTAACTCATTCTAATTCTAAGGCATAACTCAAAGGCTGCAGCTCATGGGAACCCCTCTCAATGATTTGGTTCTCACCAATGTCTCAGGCTTATGTCCCCCAATTTCCCACATTTTGACACTTTCTCCGAAGTGTCTGTGTATTTATTTAAGTCTTAAATTTCAAAAAGACTCCGACTTCTGTTGGGACAGGGACATACATGTTACCTTTATGGTGTCATGCCAAACACCTAGCCTAGGTTTAGAAAAATGTGGTCACGTTTAATGAGAACTCACCGATTTTTCAAATAATAATCATCAGACTATTTGCAATGCTTATATCCTGTGGTTTTTAAAGAGTATGATTTTTCTAACTTAAAGAAATAAAAATGAACCACACAGTACGATCTCGTTTTAAGAAATTGGTAAGTAAAAAGCACTTCATTACTAGAAAGAAACTATTTGGCAAAGAATATTTTAAAGTGTAAATTTACATATTTAATATAGTACATTGGTAGGGCTCAATATGTAGAAACACTAACAGTTTTAATTTTCCACCTACAGTTTGTGAAGCCTAGGGGCTCGAAATGACCTCGATGTTGAACAGGAGGTACATCCGTCTGCCAACAGTAATTGTTTTATTGACCCAATTAAAGAACAACTATTTCTATGGTCAAAAAGCCCAACCCAAACCCATCAACCTTAGTTAGGCACACAATGGCAGCAATTAGAGATGTGTATTTTCCTAATTAAAATGTGAGGCAATGGACAGAACATAAAATAATGTATTATTAACATTTAATCAATGTATTTCCTTCACTGGTTATAATGTATAATTAAATCTAAACTTTTTTTTTTAAAAACAGCTTTATTAAGATACCATATAATTTACCCACTTAATATGTATAATTCAATTATTTTAGTCTATTCCTCCCTTCCTAGTTGTTTAAATCCTATGACTGTAACCATCACCATGACCTAATTTGGAACAATTTGGTCTCACCCCAGAGGAAATTCTGATCCCATTAGCAGTCAATCCCCATTCCTCCCTGCCCTACCCCACACCCCAACTCTGGTTCTAAGCAGCAACTAATCTACTTTCTTTGTCTATAAATTTGCCTTTCTGGGCGTATGATATGTGGTCCTTTGTAACTGGTTTCTTTCACTCAGCATAGTGTTTCCAGGGATCATCTGTGTTGTAGCGTATGTCAGTATTTCCTTTTTTAATTGATCAATAATATTCTATGGTATGATACATCACATTTTGTTGACTCATTCATCAGGTTATAGACACTTGGGTCCTTTCCACTTTGGGGCTATTATGCATAATGCTGCTATGAACATTCATGTACCAATTTGAGTGTGGATGTAAGTTTTCATTCCTCCTGGGTCTATACCTAAAAGTGAAATTGCCGGGTCATATGGTAACTATATTTAACCTTTTGAGGAGCTGTCAGACTGTTTTCCAAAGCAGTTGCACCATTTTCCATTTCCACCTGCAATGTGTGAGGGTTTCATTCTTTCCTATTTGTTTTTCATATTGCTATTGCCTGTCTTTTTGCTTCTAGCCATTCTCGTGGTGTGAAGTACTATTTCATTGTGGTTTTGATTTGTGTTTCCTTAATGACTAATGATATCTGAACATCTTTTCATGTGCTTCTTGTTCATTTTTGTATCTTCTTTAGAGAAATGACTATTAAATCCTTCATCTATTTTTATTTTATGTTGTCTTTTTATTATTGAGTCATAAGACTTTATTAAAATACATTCTGGACACAAGTCCCTTAGATATATGATTTTCAAATCTTGTCTTCCATTCTCTCAGTTGATTTTTCACTTTCTTGATGATGTTGTTTGCAATATAAAAGTTTTTAATTTTGATAAAACCCAATTTATCTGTTTTTTTTTTCCTTTTGTTGCTTATACTTTGGACTTTGCATCTAAGAAACCACTGTCTAACCCAAAGTCACGGAGATTTAATACCCATGTGTTCTTCTAACAGGTTTATAGTTTTAGCTTTTACATTTAGGTTTATGATCCATTTTGAATTAATTTTTGTGAGTGGTGTGAGGTCTGGGTCCAACTTCATTTTTTCACATGTGGATATCCAGTTATCCTAGTACCGTTTGTTGAAATGAGTATCCTTCCCCCATTTAATTATCTTGCTACCTATTTTAGTCCATTTGGGCTGCTATAACAAACTACCATAGCCTGGGTGGCTTAAGCAACAAACATTTATTTCTCACAGTTCTGGAGGCTGGGAACTCTAACATCAAGGCACTAGCAGATTCTGTGTCTGGTGAGATTCCACTTTCAGTTCTTACACAGCCAACTTCTCCTGTGTCCTCACATGGCCAAAGGGGCGAAGGAGCTCTCTGGGGCCTCTTGTATAAGGGCACCAATCTCATTCATGAGGGCTCCACCCTCATGACCTAATCACCTTCCAAAGACCACACCTCCAAATACCATCATAATGGGGATTATGTTTCAGCATATGAATTTGGGAGTGTGGCCACAAACATTCAGTCTGTAGCAGTACCCTTGTTGAAAGTCAATCATCCACAAATGTAAGGGTTATTTCTGGACTCTCAATTCTATCCTATCAATCTATATGTCTATTCTTCTACCAGTAGCACACTGCCTCGATTACTGTGGCCTGGAATTTTGGGCTATTTTGGGTTCTCAAATTCCATTTTGATAAAATTCTATTTCAACACAAATTTTGGTTGTATTAGAAATAACTGGAAAAACCTAATTTCACACCTGACTGATACTCATTAGACAGCGAAAACTTTTAGAACCTTAATCTTATGATAGTTAAAAGGTACTTTTATCGCATTCACAGCCTACAGAAGTCAAAGATCCTGTTTAACAAGTTCATCAACTTAGTATGTTCAGAATTATTTGAACAAACAGCATCGAAATTATTGTTCCAGTTGGATACAAGATGATTGTCAAGCTTTGGACACAAAAGAGACCTGGAGCCCAAGGAATGAGAGAATGTCATTGTCCAGGTCAATGCCGGGATCTAGAAGGATCTCCAAACTTAGGTAAGACAAAATATTTCATGGTGTGGTCTGTAGCACTTTTCAGTTGTCTACAGCTATAGGCGATTCCCCCTCAGAATCTATCAAAATATTTCCTAGTGTCAGAGCTTTCTGAAGTTCTTGAACCATTTTTTACCACTGACTATACTCTGAACAAAAATAAGAAAAACAAGAGACGATTCATTGTCTTTAATATGGAGTAAGAGCAAGAAAGCTGGGATATATCTTGCCTCACTTACTTGATTATTTTCTAACATTTGCCAGAATGTTTTCTTTTCTATGGTGGAAATTAAAGTACCTGAAAGCCTTCCAGCTCTTTCAGTATTTATGTAGGATACACTGCCATTTCTCACCCCACAGAAATTTTGTTCATTTGTATGAAATGGCCTTCTATCCAACATATTCCAACAATCTATTCCAAAAGCAAAAGCCTTCTTATATATATGGAAGATTTTATTTTTCTTTGCAAGAGTATAAGTTGAGAGTAAAAACTCGCTCTCTTCTAATATATATATTTGTATTTATATTCAACTAAAAGTTATTGAGATTTCAGCTTATCACTAGTTACATATTTATAAATCACTTTTTAGGGTTTCGTTTAAATCTTTAGCATTCTACCACCTCTGTGGGATGGTTTAGCTTCTCAAGACTAAGGAGAATCAGCAACTTTGCAAGGAAACTTTGTGTTAGCGGATATTGAATTTTCAGCTGTGTGCTCTGTAGGGCTATATGCCCACACAGAACCCGGTGCAACCTCCAAGTCAATGGCCCTCATGTCATGCATTTTATCTGAAACTTCCCCTCCTCCACACAGGAGGTTGTGTCTTCTAAGGATTCTTCCTAAACCATTAGGGGCACTGTGTCCAAAGTGCTCGGTTCTTTGTCTCAGAGAGAACAGGCAGGGAGTCCTATTCCACAGAAAAGAATGCCAAAAACCCTGCTCTCCACCCTCCATTCCTTTCTCCCTTTCTCATTTTCCATCTTTCCCTTCTTCCGCCATTTGGCTGCCTCGCTGTAACACCTAAACCTCTGGGTTTTACACCTGAGTACTGTTCCTTGTCCATACTTACATTTCTTCTATGGAATTCTAAATTTGCATGCATCTATCGATCTCTTCTTTCAGTCAGCCCAGAACTTTGTCTAATTCTGATCTGTGTTTGTGGGCACTACTATGCACGTTCCCTCCTTGAACCAAAAAAAACAGAAAAGACTCTTAACAAAATCCACTTCTCATGGAAAGTCTGTCTTACATGCACTGCAGGCTCACATTTCTGCTTTCTTGTTCCATATAGTGAAGTGTAAACCTACTCTTACCAACCAGAGCAAATACGGACTTCAGCCCTCTCCCCATCCACCTATTTTTTTTTTTTTTACTAACTTTTTCTTCTTTGACTAATCATGCTTCCTAATACTGCCTTACACTTTTTAGGCGAATGTCAATACTGGGGTGGACCACTGACCCACACAACAATTTCTCACTTGTTGGCCTCATCAGATGTATGCATGATAAGGGTGAGCGCTTCCTATGAACTACACCAGTGACACTAGTACTAATGGACAAAGACAAGCAGGTGGCTTGGTTGTTCTGTTAATATGTCTATTTGTATTGAGCCCTTCCCCCAGCATTTGTCATGTGTCCACATGTTAAATATATAAACATGGTACTATAAATCCAAAATCCCCAAATCAATAATGATATAAAGATGAGACCTTATAAAACTATTTGAGATAAAGAAAAATACTCTTATATGGCTACGAACATCCTTATATGTGAGTTGCTGCCACAGTTCTCGGTATTGAACATAAGAATTTGGCAGAAAATCAGTTAAGACAACAATAAGGCAATTAAAAAATCCAAACTATTTTTGATATAATTAAATATCCAGAGACCAACTTTTAATATTTACCAATGAACTTCTCTCTCAAAGTCTACTTAAACAAATAAGGATTCACATTCTTTATGGATTTCGGTATATTACTTCTAAATATACTGCATAAAAACCCCATCTAAACTCTAACGCAACATTAATTCCACCTGTATTTTCACATAGTTTGAACACATGAATTATGATTCCAGTCAGCCTCCTCACCATCACTGAGGCCCTCACAATATCCATTTCTTTATAGTAAATGGAAGTGTTTGCTAATCTGTTAGCTACTCAGCTTTAAGTGGATTAATGCTGGCGCATTGGAAAATGGTTTCTATATATTACACCAAATGAGTAATTACAATATTGGACTTTCTAATAAAGCCAAAAAGGCCCTCCAAATTCAGCTTTTACACTAAGTGAATAACAGGTTCTTTTCAAAACAACTTTACAAATACTGTGATTTAAATATTAATTTGATTTTTGAAACTGTTATTTCTTTAATTATATTTGATTCAAGATATAGAAGATGAAGTGCAGAATTAACACCTACATTTTTTTTTCTAATGTCTAAGCTGGAACTACATGAATATTCAGTGCCCATTCTAAATATATTACGGGAGCTACCAAAAACTGAACTAAGAACTTCAAACACGTTTCTGGTTTACTCAGACAATTGTCCCACATCACAAATGTTCTTCACTGGCAAAACTGGATATGAGAATGAGATGCCACTTCACACAAACTACGATGGCCATAGTCAAAAAGATAATAACAAGTGTTGGTGAGGCTATGGAGAAACTGGAACACTCATACTTTGCCTGCTGACAGGAATGTAAAATGGTGTGGCCCCTTTGGGAAACATGTAAGTTTCTCAAAAAGGTAAACATAGAGTTACCACATGACAATTGCACTTCTAGGTATATACTCAGAGAAATGAAAAACATACATCCACATAAAAACTTATACATTTAAGTTAATAGAAACATTAGTCATAATAGCCCAAAAGTGCAAACAACCCAAGTGTCCAACAACTAGTTAATGGATAAACAACATATAGTACATCCATACAGTGGAATACTATTTGGCAATAAAAACAAAGTACCAATACATTCTACAACATGTGTGAACCTCAAAAACATTATGCTCAATGAAAACAGCCAGAGATAAAAGAATATATATTATATTAGTCCACTTATATAAGATGTTCAGAAAATGTGAACAAAGTTGATTAGTGGTTTCCCAGGGAGCCTGGGACTGAGGATAGGAACAGCAATTAACTGTAAATAAGCTCAAGGGATCTTATTGGGTGATGGTAATGTTCTAAAATTAGATTGTGGAGATGGCTATACAATTTGGTAAATTTACTAAAATCATTTGTCTTTAAAAATGGTGAACTTTATGGTACATAAATTATGCCTTAATACAATTGTTTAAAGAAATAGATGTTGGAGAAATAGGCAGGATGCAGGTATAGTCAAGTCAGAGATGATGACCACCTGGACCAAGTAGAAATGAAATTAGAGAAGGTGGGCTGATTTAAAAGAAGCCGAGAAGACAGAACTGTCAAGATTTCCATAATGTCTTTTCTTATCCACTTTAGCACTCTGTGAACTCTTATGGCACCAATGCTCTGTCCCATTCATTTTGACATAATCACACACCGCCTTACATTATCAGTTGATTGTTTTGTGTGTAACCGTCATTGCCTGGAGGCCGAATGTGTACATGGGGGCACCATAAATACTCACAAACAAATGAATGGCGAAACAATTGGACATAATCAGCCCCAGGATGAATATCATTGATTATTCTGGAGTATATTAACAGTTATCATAATGTTCAGACAATAAAACTAGCAATTACCTTCACATAGGAGTTGCTAAAATCATCAACACATTAGTAGAGTTGAAAAATCAATTTGTTAGAAAATAACCACCATAATTGATAGTAAAAAGGGAGCAGAAGACAGAATCCACCAGTCAAAAGCAACATCTGCAATATATACATATAGTGGGAAAATAAAAATATAGGACTACTTTGAGGAATAGGTTTGTCTTCCTAATTAAAGGTCTGTTCATTTATTAAATCAAGTCTTAAGCCTATGTAATGCAATGGACAGAACAGGGTCCAGGATATTAGCTGAACCACTCATTCAGCTTCTTCAACATCCAGCTTCCTTGGGGAAAAAAAAATAAGAACACTAAACATCTTTCACAAAGTCAGTGGGAAACATAAATGAAATTATGTGTAGCCTTTAGGACATGCAAAGCATGCAAAGAATCAAAGTGTTGTTTCATTACTATTATTATTTCAAATATTTGTGTGGTCGATTTTATGAATCAAAGTTATATTAAGCTCACTTATTGGAAAAAACTTAGAAGTTCATTTGAGGAGAGTTCTACCTAATAATTAATTTCTATCCCAAGTCATTGGAATACAGGGAATGGAATATAGATTTTGAGTAAGAGCTGGGTTCTAATTTCAGCTCTGCCACTTACCAGCTGGGTGATCTTGGACAAAAACTTAAATTCTCTATGCCTCAGTTTCCTTACCTGTCAAGTGAGGATGACAATAACCCCTTAAGATTAATGGGAGGGCTGAATAGATCTAATATACATGAAGCACCTTATAGACTGCCAAGGACACAGTAGATCCTTAATGAACAGTAGCTGCCATCATTATCATTCATGATGATTAGTCATGATTATTTAAAACATGTCTTGCTTACTGTTCTACACCAAGTTTTTGCTAATCACCAGATGTCTCAAAGAATAACATGTTTTGTTCAGGAAGGATAGATGAAGTCATCTCTGACATGCAACAAAATAAACAGTTGAAATGGAGGGAAAAATGATCACATCCTGCACATTGCAGACCTTTGGTTTCCCTTAGCAAAGTCCACTTTCCACTATTTTTAATCACATGAACCTTTAAAGACAACATCTAACCAGGGTATCATTGCCAGGAAGGTAGACCTTTCCTTATCTCAGAGGCAAATATATTTTTAGAAAAGAGATTACTCATTACTTTGCTTCTTAATATTTTGTGTCTTTGTAGAGGAGAATTCCCCACCTCCTGCCCCCTGCACCAACCGCTGACCCTAAGCAATCACATAGCCTACATATCATGTACCAAATGCCACGCGGATTTGTTCAGAGTTTATTAGAACATGGCCTCTTTGAAATGAGTGCCATTTGCCTTGCCTATTACAAATGAATGGCCAAATCAAATTAAAATTCATCCTGTCTTTAGGGAATCAACTCTGATAAAGAAATGAAAACCACTTTTAAAGTTATCATGGACCAAATCTATGATATGTTGAATGAGAATGTGAAGAGAATTCCCTTTACACAGCCTAATACATTTTGGTCTATAGAATAATTCATTTTTTAGAAAGGTAACTAAGTACATGGAAAATCCTGTGGTGTATCATATTCATCAATGAAATATAGAAAGAGTAAGGGCATTCGAAATATTTCTCATGTGAGCCTAAAGATAACAACAAAAGAGATGATTCATGAGGATCCTATCTTAGTTTGATTTCCTCCAGGAGCTAAGCCTGAAACAGGGCTTGGTTGCAAGTCATTCATTTGGAAATCGATCCCAGGAAATATGGGTAGGGGAATGGGAAGTTAGAGAAGGGAAGAGAATATAGCCATTAAAGAGAAGTTAACAAGCAAGTTATCACTGGGTGACTGGATCTTAGTCCTGCTGGAGAATTCTCAGAGACAGTATAGAACATGGGCTGCCATCAGCCATTGGTTGATGGCCTCTCCTGGAGGATGTTAATTCTCTGTAACTGCTGGCCTGCCAACAGATGAGCAAGGCAGTCTCTGATGGCCGAAGCTCTTGGGCGAAGAAATGCAGGTGCTGATACTTGGAATTCAGACCAGGGTTCACCAAAGAAGTAAGTAAGGGAAAGGAACATGGGCAGGGGCCTGCAGCATGTGCTACAGATACATTACTTAGACTATTAAAAGGAAGCCCCACAAAAACCTATGTCAAGGTGATGGCTAGAACCTTCAAAATTGACAATCCCTACTCAGAAGTGAGCCATACTATTGGAAGATGAATCTAATATGCATCTACAGAGTAGTTATAGATTTTGTAGCTTGTCATCTAATGCTTTTTGTATAAAAATAGTATTTACTCGATAAAAAGAAAAGAAGTTAATTATGATATAAGCCATAATTAATCAACACTATGGGTATAGGGTCACCAAACTTTTTCTGTACAGGGCCACATAAATATTTTAGTAAATATTTTAAGTTTTGACCATTATAGGATCTCAGTGATTGTAGCAGCCATACACAGTATGTAGAATAATGGGCATGGCTGTATTCCAAAATTTTTTCTTTACAAAATCTCAGGTAGCTAACTCATGGGCCACAGTTAATATAAGCAAAGGGAAAAATAAGTTCAAAGAATGTAAAAATTTTCTTCCCTTCATTTATAAAAATATGATTTTGATATACCTCGCCTATACTGCTTCCTCAGCCCTTTTCATTTTTTATTTAAAAAAATGTAATATGTAATACAGTGGCACGATCACAGAAGCAAAACAATAGAAGGAACTATACATCGAGAATTCTCACTCCTCCGACCTTTATTTACTATCTGATTTGTACCCCACGGGTCAACACATAATTTAAGTATAAACACACACACACACCACACACACACTTCCCATCCTTTCTACACAAAAATAGCACACTATAATTACAGTTCTGTACGTTGTTTTTTTTATTTAATATACACAAGAAATCTTTCTATGTATCAGTGTATAACTTCCTAATCTTTTTTTCGTGCTGTATAGTAATGCCTAGCGTGAATGTACCCCAGGAGGTTTAGCCGGCCCCTACAGGTAGACACTGCTTTCTGGTCTTTTGCTATTACAAATAAGCGCTGAGGGAAGAGGACAATGAATACCTTTCACATGCCTCATTTTGTACAGGTATGTGTATAGCTGTAGGATAAATTTCCAGAGGTGGGATTTTTAAATCAAAGGGTCGATGAATTTATGATTTTAATAGACTGACATGTTCTCCTCAAGGGTTGTTCCTTGTTTGTACTCACACCAGCAGTACACAGAGTGTCATCTGACCTCGTTTTCATTGGGAAAAAGCAAAAAACGACTTGAAATATTCACTTAGGTTTCTGTGTCTCCAAGACCAGCCCTATGTTCAGAGGGATTCACTTCAAGGACTCGTGGGACTCGGCATGTATTTGGACTCACGGCTAAGATATAGTAGTGCAGTCTGGAGAAACCCACATGCAGTCTTCCTTACGGTCTCTCCTTCCCATGAAGAGTCACACAGGGCACACTCGGCCCTCAGCAACTAAAACGCAACAACACGCATGAGATGTTTCTGCCCAGGGGAGCTATTAGAAAGACTCTTGCTGGTCATGTAGGCACCCTCTGCCTAGACATATCAAAAGTCCAGACTCCAGAAAACAAAGCAGGCGTTCAGCATAAACCATATTGAGTGTACAGTTTAGGCACCTGAACCAACCTCATCGGATAGAGAAAGTTTCATATCCGTGAAGGGAACCGTTGACCA
Source organism: Eonycteris spelaea (assembly GCA_003508835.1). NCBI lineage: Eukaryota > Metazoa > Chordata > Mammalia > Chiroptera > Pteropodidae > Eonycteris > Eonycteris spelaea. The sequence continues at coordinate 280,771 of PUFA01000219.1, forward strand.
GTCAAGTTCCCCGACGCCAGCCAAGAACCACCCTTGCAGGCAAGCCGTGTTAAAGAGAGCAGCTATGTCAACTCCTTTCTGCACAACCTCATAGGCTAAAATTATTTCAGGTAAGCTACCCAGCTAGTTTGAAACAAGATGGTCAGTGGCATGAAGTGCATGTGGCTTCTGGCAAATGCTGACGCAGGGGGACGAGTTCTGATTGGTCGGCTGCTTACCTTGAACCTCTTCACACCACTAGAACCCAAGCGTAGCACTGCAGGCGCTGCTGCAGGAAAATGTGCTTGGCATGACAAAAGTATCTCCTGACAAAATTACTATTTATTTTGAGCTGCTTCTTTTTTAAAATGTCCCCATTCTTTCATTCTATATAGAACCACAAAGAGCCAAAAAGGCACTGAGGGCTGGTGCTGCCTTCGTAGATTTTCATGAAAGAAAGATTGTACTAGCTCAGTGAGAAAGCTGACTCTAGTATAAGTATCTTGTGGTTTACAACTGAGATTTAAACATACAAGTTTCTTAAGAGGAGATTTATCTCCATAGCATGTCTTTTCTAATGATTCTGTGAGTGCATGCATATTGTCTAATGTAACTTACTTGTACACCTTTTAAAAAAAATCAAAATTAAATTCTTCCAAGTCGAATAGTAGAAAGGTTTTTGAGAGTTTCCTCTGTAAACCTTCTAATAGTCTCATTTAAACTCAATTTTTAGTTGAAATATAATAATATATAAATATATATAAATGCACAATGAGAAGCGTACACCTCACTTCACTTTCACAAAATGGATATACACGTGTAATCAGATCCCTGATTTTAAAAAATATCACTAGCACCCAAGGCCCCCTTCTTTTTGCGCCCTTAACTCCACCTTCAAAACTGGCAACTACCCTGACTTTTAACACCACAGATACATTTGCTCAGTTTAGGCTTTATATAAATGGAATCATATGGAATGTTCTCTTTCATGTCTGGTTTCCTTCATTCAACAACTTGCTTATGAGATTCATCTATGCTGCTGTACGTACATTACGGTGGTTTATACACTCTCACTGCTGTGGAGAAATCCACTGTATGAACATGCCGCAGTTTATTTGTCCAGTCTACTTGAAGGACATTTGGGTTGTTGCCAGTTTGGGGCTATTATGAAGAGTTCAGTACGTTCATTTTCAAAATGCTAGCAAAATTTTTTTTTAAATTGATGAATAGGCATAGTCAAGTACACAAACCCTGAGTAATCAACTTGATGAATTTTACACACACACACACACACACACACACACACACCCATGTAACTAAACCCAAGAGCGAGATATAGGATGCTTCCATGCCCCTAGAAGTCTCCTTGAGACTGTCTCAATTTTCAATCACTTCAAAAACATGAGCAACTGCCAATCTTTAAACCTACTGCGCATCCTCCACTGAGGTAGTGCAGTGAATGTGTGAAGCCACACACTCTGTCATTTGCTTGTGACCTTACAAAGGTCACGCTCAGCCTGTTTCATCATCTGCATATGAGGGGGTGGGGCTAGATGGCTCTCAGGACGTTTAGCAGCTGCAAAAGTCTGCATGTCAACAAGAATCACAACCTTCCCTGCCAGTCCTCGTTCCTAAACCCAAATTCTTTTGGCTGCTATTTTATCCTGGAGTCGGCTCAGTGAAGGGGAGGGGCAGTTAGTCACTTTTTCCCACGTATTAAATCTCCCGTTTCTTACATATCAGTGTTAAGTCCTCCCTCGGCTTTCTTCTCCTCAGGTTGAATAACCGCAGCTCTTCTTCCCATGTTGGCTTGACTCCAAGGCTTTGTGGCGTGCCTCAGAACATTTTCTAATTCTCTATGTGCCTCTAGAAACTAAGGAGTCCCGACGGGATATAATAGTTTAGTTATGTTGACCAAAGGTGATTAAGGAGAGAAGCCCGGACAACGAACACCGTCTCCAGAGTGTGGGCTGAAACCAGTGGCGAGGCGGCAGCACCCGGGACCCCAGTACAACTGCAAATATCCCCGCTCCACCCCAGACCCCCTGAATCAGACTCTGTATTGTCACATGATACCCAGACAACCCTATGCTGACTGAAGTCTGGACCACAAAGGATGCTAAATTTAAAATAAATCTTTTGAGACGAGATGTCTTACTAGTTTTTCTCGCTGCTGTAACAAACGACCACCAGGCTGAATGGCTTACAGCAAAGCAGTGTTATTCTCTTATAGTTCTGGAGGCCAGAAGTCCAGAATTGGTTTTACTGGGCTAAAGTCAAGGTGTAGGAAGGGCTGCTTCTTTCTGAAGGTTCTAGTGGAGAATTTCTTGGACTTTTTCATCTTCCAGTGGCCACCTGTATTCTGTGGGTTGTGGCCTGTTCCTTCATCTTCAAGACCAATAACGTAGCATCTTTAAATCTATTCCTCTCATCTCGGCCTCCATCCTCACATCTGACCCTCCTGCCTTCCTCTTACGGGGCCCATTGTGAATTTACTGGGCCCACCTGGGTAATCTCACCATCTCAAGATTCATAATTATGTCTGAAAATTCTCTTTTGTCATATGAGGTCACAGTCACTGGTTCTGAGGATTATGACCTCCATATGGGGACAGGAGTGAACAGTACCCAGCCTACCACAGACAAGGAGGAAGAGAAATAGGATGGAATGCAGCCAATTAATTATTAGTCATGATCACTGACCAATTATCACTTACAGAGGTAGTAGAATCAAAGAAATAAAATAAAAATATAGAAAATTTCTATGCAGCATATGACTTTGCACCTCAGCATGCAGCAATAATTAACTCATTAGTTAACTAATAGGTGTAGCTAGCTGCCAGCATTATTTTAATTTTATGTAAATACATTCTTGGAAGCTGAAGCAAATCTGACTGGTTTTCAATGTGAAAATAAAATATAAAAACTGTTATTGGAGTTATTTCTAAACAGAACCTGTCCTTAATCCTAATGTAACAGAAATTTGTACATAAATCAATCATCAAAAGCATCTTCGGCTAACAACTGTTGGAGAATGATGTTAACATCACGTGTGGGAATGCTACATTTTCTGTGATTTGATATTTTCAGCAATTGAGAATTACTATGTTTTGTAAATGCAAATACCACTACTGAAAACAAGATGCTATCAATAGAATGATGTCATTTGTTTCCAAAGACTATCAGTATACTAGAGTGATGGGACAATCAAATTAAAAGTGAGATATTTCGTGGCAGACTTGGGGAGTAAGGTTAGGACTGTGATCCACACGTTATCTCGGAGTAAATGCTGCAGCCGCCAGTGCCACTGGCAAGTATTCTCGGGGAAAATTGGAAATGGGTTAAAGGACCCGTGATTTTAAACCCACGAAGTCTCTTAGAATCATAGCATCTTAGACATGGAAGATAGTAAATGGCTTCAATTTCCACAGTGTGCAAAGACATGGAGATGCAGGCTGACTAGATAGATACATACCAGGATCTGAGCCCATGTTCTACATGTGCAATGTTGCTTCTTTCTAACATTTTAAGAAAGGCTCGAGTTTGTTTTATTGAACAGATACAAACTGATCTTTTGATAACTGCATGTTATCGAAAACTGAAATTGCCTAAATTAATTCAATAAGCATTACTTGAGCACCTACTGTGCGGCACTAGGTGCTAGGATACACAAAGATACAAAATTCCTGGCTCTTCTGGAGTTCATACTATTGGGAGACAAACAAGTCAGCCAGCTTTTGTTTGGAAGCACACAGTTCTAGCAACTATACTGTGATAAGGATTAGTTTGTTATTTCATTCATTCCACCACTATGAGTGCCTTCCATGTGGCAGGAACCTAAAGAATGACAGGAGGCACAGAGAAGGGAACACCCGATTTGGCACTGTATGTATTGACAATTCAAGTGCTGCATATATCTCAAAGAAGTGGAGGCAAGAGGGAGCCCTATTGAAGGTCTGAAAACACCCCATTTTACATAAGAGTTGTTTATTACTTCTGTGTCTGTGATAAGGCACGCTGTTTCAGTTCTCTTGGACACAAAAAGCATCCTACTCCTCTTTCAGCATTAACTATTTGTGCCTTTTTGTTCCCCTTAAGAGTAATTCCTTCTCTCTCAACACCTCCCCAGCCACCTCTAGACCATTCTGTTTGCTTCACTCTCTTAAGTTCATAATTATTTAGGATTATAATCAATGGTATGCTGGTAAATGATTAACAACTGGATCTCTGGAGGGGTAGGGATGGGTGGAGGACCCAGATCTGTAGCATTTGGCCCTTCCAGGGTGTAAATAGTCCTACCATGGCCAATCTTGAGCTACGAATGCTATGTCACTGAACTTGGAGTTGGGAGGAGACACTTATAATGAGAGCAAGAACCAGTGTGTACCAGCTCCAGCATACCACTGGACAACCAGGAACCCTCTGTGATCGTATCCGTGAAACTGACAAAACTTGGAGTGCTACACAATCCGAGTCTTCCCAACATGCTCCAGTCTGGCCAGTTTCAGGTATAAATTGTGACCTCCGCACCATTGCTCCAATTATTTCCAGGACAGTCTATGCAACCCTTCCAAGTGTGAGCTCCTATCCCCACTAAATTTTCTCGCCTCTTGTTGACCTGCCCCAATACTCCTCTGTAGCACACACCTTGAATTCTATTTGCTCATGATATTTCTTGCTGGTTTAGTGTACATGAACTCTTATAACCTCCTTACGATTTCCATACGTATAAAGACTAGCACGGGTCCCTTTGGCATTCTCCTTCATATCTATCAAAACAGACAGGCATATGGCACGTGCTCAATAGTCTCTGCATTAATTCTCTTTTGAAATAATCTAAATAGTTCCTAAAACAGGATCTGTGTAAATACCATTCACCCTTGTTCTAAAATAAAAGACAATCTAACATCATATAGCCTTACAATTTGTAGCAAGTATATTTTCTTTAGTTTTGAAGTATAATTCACGTACATTAAACTTCACCCATTTTTCAATGTACAGTTTGATGAAATTTAGTCATTATATGCGGTTGTGTATTTACCACAATCGAGACACAGAACGGATCCCCCACTTCACAAAGTTTCCTAGTATCTCTGTGAAGCTGATCTCCTTATATGACCCCTGAAAGCCACTGACCTATATTTCGTTGTTATAATTTGGCTTTTCGAGGATGTCATATAAATGAAATCATAGAGTATATTTGCATCTTTCTTTTTTTCACTTTGCATAATGTTCGGGAGCCTTACATATTGTTGTGTGTATGTATACATCTTTTCTTTTCATTGTAGAGTAGTATTTCATAGTATGGATATATCACAGGTTTATTTTCCCCCCATTTACCAGTTCAAGGACAACAACTCAGTTTCTAGTTTGGAGCTATTATGAATAATGCTGCTATGAATATTTGCTTGTATGTCTTTGTGTAATCAGATTTTATTTTTATTGCTAATTTTTTACAACTTTGAGTTTTTTATATATCAGGCACAATTATCAATGTATTATACCTATCATCTCCTTTAATGCTAACAACAACCCCAAGGGATACGAACCTTTAGTTTATCTAAAAAAATGAAGTTGCACATGTTTACACAGCTAAAAAGGAGAAGAGTCAGGATTTGGACTCTGTCATCCCATATGGTTGTCATAGGGATTAGATGAGTTAATACATACAAAGTGCTTAGAATAGTAACCGTTCAATAAATGTTAGCTATTATAACTATGCTCTTTCCCACACACAATCCTACCACCCACAGAGTATTCAATAGTGTTTGAAAGTGAGGCTGCACAGCTACTGAAATAAATGAACAATGCACCTCACCAGTGTTTGCCAGTCAGTTACATAGGCCCTTTTTTCCTTGGCTCACCTCTCTTTTCTTCCCCATCCTCCATTCCTATCAAAAAAGAAATCCATGTTTTGTCCCCTTGGAACTGATATCACATCATAACAACAACTGAAACATCATTCAGTGCTAACACACGCTCTAAGATAAATATTTCACAGTGAATTGAAAGAAAAACTCTATTAGTTGGCCAGGTGGTTTTTATAAACAGGGAGGAATTTTAGAAGGCAAGAAAATCCTCACTAGAGTTTTTTCTTCATCATCGACCTCTTTTACCTCCCTTTAGTTATTTCAGTTTCATGGATTTTAAGAATAGAGCACAAAAATGTCACGTAAACCTTGTTGGAGGAATAAAATATGACTGTCATTTAAAATATACGGGAATCTTAGCACTCTGGTACAGTGAAAGATTTAGTATAAAAGATGGCTTCCATGGGAAGCCCAACCAAGGCAAAAAACTCACTACAATTCCAGAAGATTCTTTTAAAATAAAACGACTGCCAGATAAGATAAACTCTGGTGGGAGGAATATAGGGAGGTATCCCAATGTCTCTGTTCCTGACGTGATAATCATCCACTCTTAGCCTTTTGATTCTATCAAATAGCCACTTTGGCAACCATGAGTTTCCCCATGTGAATGAGACTGTTAACACAGTCAAGCCCTGGACATATTTACATCTGCTTTTAAATAACGATTTATTCCCATTCTTTCTTAAAAATAATTCATATAAAAATTTAAGTGTTGATCTTTTTTTTCTAATACAATTTTGCTTTTCAACCCTGCCTTTTTGGCAATCATGATGATATATGCTTTGGTATTGAAAAAGTCAATAATGAACAGTGCTTCCGAGTTGACTCTCAGGACTCAATATTGTACTTAATCAAATAAGAAACACCTGTTTTAGGCTCTCGACCTTCTAATTAATTTTTTAATTGAAATAGTGACCTAGACAGAGTCAATGAACAAAGATAATATATGCAGATGGTAATAGACAACTCAAAACAGAAATAAAGGATATGTAGTCAAAGTAAACCTCTCAGCATGGGCTACACAGAAGCTATGAATCCCTGCAGAACTGTAAGCAAAATCTGCATACATCTGAATAGATGCTTTTTAGGAGTTTATAAGTTTTTAACAGAGTCTTCAGTGGTCCATGATCCAGAAGTGGTAAGAACCAATAGCCTGGTTTGTCTGGCTTAGTACAGCTCAGTGGAGTCAAATTTTAGGGTTAGGGGTGTGTGTGGTGGGAAGAATGGCAGAGTCATGGATTAAGTTCTCAAGTCAACTATGATAGATGATTGGCTGAAGAAGCTGTGGTACATACATACAATGGAATATGACTCAGCCATAAGAAGAGATGAAGTACTGCATTTGCAACAACATGGATGGACCTTGAGATAATCATGCTAAGCGAAATAAGCCAGACAGAAAAAGTTGAAAACCACATAATATCACTTATACGTGGGATATAAACCTAAAAGCAGCAAACGAACAGGACAAACAAACAGAGACTCATGGACACAGACTATAGATTGGTGGTTACCAAAGGGCGGGAGAGAGGATGTAGATGGGATAAAAGGGGTCAAATATGTGGTGACAGAAAGAAATCTAACTATGGGAGGCGAACAAACAGTGCAATATATATATATATGCCTTACTGTTCAACTGTACACCTGAAACTTACTGGATTTCATTAACCAATGTCACCATAAAAAAAAAAAGTTCTTGAGCCAGCAGACAAGGCAAAAATGCCACAGTTCAAACTTATCAAATGTTTCTTGGTCCTTGGAAGCTTAAAAGCCAAAAAACCCTTTTGTTTGCCCTCAGCCACGGCCTTACCTTCCTGGGGACAGAGTGGTTAAGATCCAGGTGCAAAGACAATGGGAACACACCAGCCGTTCTCTCTCTTGCTGAGGTCACGTGCCCGAGCTTCTGAGTTCACCGTACACATCACAGACCCACTGGAGTCAGTGAGTGTTTCTTTTGAGGAAGACAGCAGAAGCCTCAGCAGTCTTGGCTTCTGTGATTTCTTAAAAGTCATCCCATGGTTTCTGCTTTACATCTCAAACCCCGTTTTTATAACATTAAGTGACAAGTGTAACAGGACAGGTAGGTACAGTGGAAATAATATGAAGCAACAGTAATAAATAAACATATATTTTAGAGCTTTGGGAAAATAGCCAATGAGAAAAGTATATTAATCTCCCCCCCCCCCCCGCCCCGCCACCACCCAAGAGGTGTCTCTTTCACTTCTGACCTGGTTTGTGGAAATGTAGTTTAAAATTGGCATCACCTAACCTTGGAAAGCCAGAGAGCCTTAAAGCAATCTCCCCTCTTCCCGACCCTTCTCCCCACCTCCCCACCCAATGTTTTGCATCTTGGACAGGCGGTGAGTAAAATCTTCAGGAACCTATCCTTCTCAGTCCTGCTTGGATGATAGGGATCTTTCATATTTTGACGTATTACATAATTTCACCAAACTATCCTTTGGGCAATCTTTGAAAAATGAACAGCAAAAGATAAAATTTCACACATTCTTAGTACATCTCATTTGTGGTAAGAACAAATGTCCTCTCCACATGCTACATCCATTTGAAATAAAAATTTACCCCCTTTTGTTCACTCATGCCGTAGTAACTGTTCCCATTTCCCATGAAAATGGTACATTCCAATTTCACAATGCAGAGTGGTTTCAAAGAAGACAGTCAGACTCAGTGGAAACTTTGTTTGAAGACACCAGGGATTCAGCCCCAGAAAAAAAACCACAAAGGCTATAGCACCACAAGCAAAAATAAGCTAGTAGTAGTTATTCAGATGCCAAACTGTCAATTGTACGACCTCTTTCCATGCTGGCCGCTTCCCAGGGCTCATTATAAGAAAGGTGTTCTTTCTCTCTCCCGAATGAATGCAGCTTTTGAACACAGTTTTCTAGTTACATTTGGTCCCAGCGCCGATGGATTATTTTAACCATGATCTCTTAATGGGAAACTCACTCATTTTTTTCCCAGAGAAAGAGCTGCCTTGTGATAATTCTAGTGATTTTTAAAACTCCAGGATGTGTGACGTTTTGAAAGGAAAGAGATGAAGTCTTTGGCATAACAACAGAGAAATAACTTCCCTTTGGCCCATCCTTGTCCCTTTTCTTAAGTTTTCAGTGAAATGGTGAAAGAAACCAGAAAGAAATACTTGTGTTGCAGTTTTCATATTCTGTATCATATGTGATAACCAAATCAGTATTTTTTCCTAAAGCAATTCTTTATGGTATCTCGTTTTATTACATCCAGAATTGCTAACAAATGACTGCAGGATGCGGGCCCATTTATTTCTGGAAAGCGGTGAAGGCAAGAGAAAAAGTTGCCATAAGTTGTATCGATCAAGTTATATTATTAAAAGGTCATCTGTTGTTTGAATCTCCACTCTATAGTACAAAGGAACATGGAAAAATCAGCAAGAGACTTGACAAATCTGAAAGAAATCGATGCTGACCCTTAACCTTCTGCCCATCTCTCCAAGGACACGCACGCTAATGAAAATAAATCAGCAAAGCAGATCTGTGGAGTGTCTTATTCAGCAAGAAAGCAGAGCTGATGAATTCTGAGTCTCCTTGCCTGATATTGCTGCCAATTCCCTCCTATAGAAAGCAGACAAGGGGCTGCTGTACTAGGCCAAATGCTGACATCCCGTTGGGAAGGAAGTTGGTGAAGGAAAAGGAATCTTGGAGGAAGTGGTTGTGTCTTCTCACGTTGGCCTGTGGCGCAAGGGACTTACACCACGGCACATGGTGCATGAAGGGAATAGTTCAACTTTAGGGCTTTCCAAAGGTTCAGAAAATGGCAATTTTGAGTCTGGAGTCAGAGTTTTTAAAGGGTGACAGCTTTGGAGAATTGAGACGATCTCAGAAATGATATTCTGGTGACATGCTTAACAAACCCCAAAATAAGGGAAAGGGACACAGAGGAAAGTTGGATGATTTATGAGAATTGCCCTTCCCATGCAGCATACGTAAAAGAAAGAGTAAAAGGCGCGCGTTAAAGGACAAATGAGAGTTCTGAAGGATAAAGTCAGAAACATGAGCTTCCAGAGTATTTAAATGTGTGTGATAAACTCAGCAAAGGCGGGGTGGTGGAAAGGCCAGGAGGTGCCCAGCTCTGCTACGAACAGGCTTTGAGAACACTTGGAAAAGTCGCTTAACACTTGTGTCACTAAAAGTAAGTCCAGTTCTGTTCCCTCATTTCTAAAGTGCAGGTAGTCACTGGCTTACAGAGCAGTTGTCAAGAACAAATGCACACGACAGCACTTTGTAAACTGTAAAGCAGTTCATGACATCACTATCAAAAAGAGCAAAGAGGTCATGGGCTCTTTTGTGTTGTAATTCCAACAGGCAAAAGAAAACCTGGTTGTCTCCTCAACTTCATTTTGCTTCTGACTCTTGGACAAGAACAATGACCTTCAGCCAGGAAAGAATAGTAAAAAATACTAGGAAGAGAGAACTGAGGTCCAAATTGATTAGAAGATGTTCTAAAAGAATTCAAGCATTACAGTGATGACAAATTACACCCCAGGTATTCAGAGAACTAGAAGATAAAATAGCTAAATCCTCCCCTGTAATACCAACGGAGTCAGGAAAATACATTTGCAATTTTCAAAAAAGGAAAGGAAGATATATGCCTCAGAACCTATGGACTGCTGAATTTGATAGACATCCTAGTCGAGAGTCTAGAATAGATTATTAAAGAATGGCTTGTGAGCACTTAGGAGAGGATGCAGTGGTTATTAGATGTAAGAAGATTAACCTTTCTTGCTTTTTTTTTTTTTCTGAGAAGGTAATTAGATAGATAGGCCAAGGGAATTTTCCAGACATAAACTATCTGGATGTGACAAGGCACCGATAAAAGTCTTTCAAGCTGTCCTGTGGAGAGATGACCTTTAATGATATCGAGGCCTAGTGATGATAAAGCATTAAGCTGCCAGGCAGTCTCCATTCATCGGCATGGTCCAGGCAGGCTCTTCCCCGACTGAAGCATGCTTATCAATAGCTCAGGCAAAGGTACTGACACCTTCTTGATTAAGTCTGTAGGTGATATGAAACTAAGAAGTGAGGCCAACCCACTCGATGACCAAATCATCAGATACCAAAAGGAACTTAACAAAATGAGGAGACTCTGACAAGGTTAAATGTCATGGAGACAAATGTCATATCCTAAATTTAAGTATTAGGAACCAAATGCATGATTTCATGATGGAGGCAAGAGGAGATAGTGGTGGGAAAAGCCCACCAGCAACGCTTAGAAAAGGGCTGAAGGGCTTAGTTTATATAAACATCAACTTCAGCCCAATAATGCGTTCACCCAAAAAGGCCCATTAGAGCTTATACCAAATGACCAAAAACATGGAAACGAGAGGCTATCTGTTGTTTGGTGTTCAGTTCTTGATGCCACACTTCGAGAATAAATACAAGGAGTCCGGGAACTGGGTGCAAGGGCTGATGGGAAGATGAGAAATTATGCTTCATTCTGAACCCTTAAATTCTGTGAAATGTCTTCATTTCACATCTAGGTATGACATCAGATTATTGAGGAAGATTCAAGTTGGGCAAAGAATTTTCCAGAAAGTGAAAAGTTGTCTTCATTAATATTGAAATTGTGCACATGTGTGTGAAGGTACTCCTGGAAAGTTACTTAAATGATGGGAAGAAATGCTCTGTGTTAAAATAACTTTAAGAGGGCAATAACTGACAACTGCTAGATTCCAGAAATAAAAGGTCAACACCTCAGCAAAAAGTAAATCAACAGTTTACTTGGTTCCTGAGTTTTGAAGGTAATTTCAAAACTGAATATAACTACGGGATTTTTAAATCTAATCCAAAACCAGTCTTGGGTTTTTCTTGCATTTCCTATTTCTCATAACTTTTGCTAATAGAGCATGAATTAGATATGTAAATCAGCTCTCACTAAAAGTGAAATACAGGATCTTAGTCATCTTCTCTTAGATAAAATTGTCTATTGTTGGTTATTAACCAGCCTACATATAAAAGAATAACTTTAAAAATATGATGGTTGCATAAGAGTTTTCCTTTACCCCTTGGGTCAACTGAGGAGAAATTCCATGGCACAGAATAAAATGTATGCTGTTTCCACAAAAAAAAGATTGTTTCCACAAAGTTTGGCAATAGCATTCTTGGACAACTAATATCTTTCCTTTCTCACACTTATTCAATAAAGTGATTCATTGCGTGGCTCCCTGAAGTGGTGATTATTGATTTGGACATAACATAACCCACATTTTTCTGCTTTCTGGGGTCCTGGGGTCATTTCTTGCCTTAATTTTAAAGACATTCCAAAGTGGTTAATCGTGTACATAAGTAAACAATACTGCATGGGATGCTTGGAGATAGTGTAAGCACTTTATCCCGAGAGTCCATTTTCTAGAGCAGCAGATGCATAGAACGTGGGAGGTTGGGGAGCATTCTACCCTAGGATCTGAGCAAAAGCCATCAGAATAATGTCCAAAAGGCATGTCTCTATCAACTGGTGAATGGATAAACTAAATGTGGTACATAGCCACACAATGGCATATTATTGGGCTATAAAAAGGAATGAAGTACTGATATGTGCTAAACATAGCTGAACCTCAAACACATTACGCTAAGTGAGAGAAGCCAGACCCCAAAGATCACATGACTCCATTAAAAATAAGGGTCTGCAATAGGACATGAATGGAAAATGACTATAAAGACAAAGTAGATTAGTGGTTGCTTAGAGCTGGGGGAGTGATTTAGGAGGCAGCATTCAGTGACAGCTAATGGGTATAGGTGTTTTTTAGTGGGACAAAAATGTTTTAAAATTAGATTGTAGTGATGGCTGCACAATCCCACCAATATTCTAAAACACAGTGAATTGTACACTTTAATGGGTGAACTGTAATGGTATATGAATTATTTATTAATAAAGCTGTTCAAAAACATTAGGGAGTCAAGATGAAAATGTGGGGCCATCAATCTATAATCTGTGGTCATCCACCTTAAGTTCTTTGCTGAACCAATTGTCTCCTGTTGGGCTTCTTTAACTCTCCTGCCAGAATACCCCATTCATTGACATTTCTATTATTTTCCATTCCTGTATTTATAATTTATTTTTCACCAATCTTTGCAGGGGTGGGGTGGTGGTGAGATAACTTAAAACTTTCAGAAGTGTCACAAAAACATGAGTTTCTGTATATCCTTCACCCAGCTTCTCCCTATATTAACATCTTACATAACTACAGAACATTTATCAAACTGAAAAGTTAACCTCAATACAATGTTATTAACTAAAGTACTTATTTGGATTTTGCTAGTGTTTTCACTAATGTTCTTTTTCTATTCCAGGAGCCAACCTAGGACCTCACCCTGCATTTAGTTGTCACATCTCCTTAGTCTCCTTCAATCTGTAACAGTTCCTCAGTCTTGGTTTTTCATGACCTTGCCTCTTTTGAAAAGCACTGGTCACGGATTTTGTAGAATGTCCCTCAATTCGAATTTGTCTGATGTTTCCTCATGCTCTGATTGAGGCTACGCACAACTGGAAGGGAACCAGAGATGTGATGCTGTGTCCTTTGCAATGCATCATATCAGGGGGCGAATGGTGTCGATATATATTACTCGTGATATTAACCTTGATCCCTTGGCTAGGCTGGGGTCTGTCAAGATTTTCTACTGACATCTAAAATTTAAAACTTCTTTCTGTATATGCAAAAGATATTTATTCAACATTTGCCACGTGCCAGAGAACACAGTAGGTAGGCTCTAGGGCAGTGACGCTCATACCTGTCTACAAATCTAGATGGTCTGTGAAGCCTTTTAAATCCACATGCCTTGAACTTGGCCTCTCAAGATTCTGAACCAGTAGATCTGAGTGAGGTTCTCAGGAGATCCTGACAGAGGCCTGGGTGGAAAGGCAGAGAGAAACAGGACAGCGGTCCTACTTTGAAAGAGCTCTCAATCTAAAAGGAAGAAGACCAGAGAGACAGAAAAGTCATAAAGCGACAAGAACTGTTCTAATGAGGTGTGAACTGAGGGCCGTGTGAACACAGAACACTGAGACCCTGACATTGCTTCAGGGGAGATCTGATTCCCTAAACCCGGTACCCGACTATTAAGCAGCTCTGCTCTGCATTTTACTTCTTTAAAACTGCACAATGGATGCATGTGTGCAAAGAAAAGTATAAACTAATTCACAGGGTCTGCATGTATTTTGTCAGAAAAGTCACAAGGTCTAGGACAGTCCTTTGTAAAAAGGGAAATTCTTTACAACTGTGAGGCCAAGTCTCTTTGGCAGATTCCACATCTTAAACAGATTTTAATTTTAGTCTTAAAAGAAGTTAGACCTGTGCCAAACTCAGGAGATTTGGGGGAGAAGGTAGTCCGGGGGCCCCAACAGAGCTCCATGCTGAAGGTGAGTGGGCACACACAGAGACATCTGAGTGCACAGGTTAGTACCTGAGCTCCTGATTTAACTGGTTTAGGGTGGGGCCTAGGCATCTGGCAGATGTTCAAATCTTCCCAAGGAGGCTAATGTTGAGCCGAGGCTGAGCATCATTGGGTTAGACTAGAGCCTTCTTCCTCTCAGTGTGGTCCTTGGACCAGAAGCATCAGTTTCACCCCAGGAGCCTGTTAGAAATACAGAATTTCAGGCCTTGTCGCAGACCTACCGAAGCAGATTCTGCCTTTTAAATAAGATTCCCAGGTGACCTGTATGCCTCAGTTGCATAAGCTCCATTCGAAGTGTTCAATAGCCACAGCTGGCTAGTGGGTACCATAGTGGGCAGCACAGACATAGAACATTTCTATCACAGGAGAAAGCTCTATTGGATTGGGATAGTGTTAAATGAGCAGTAGCCCCTGATATCCAAGTGAGTGTGGATGTCAGGGAATAGAGGTGGAGGCCACTGTGTCCAGCAGTTCCTCCAGGTGTGGTGATATCCCCTCATCCTTGATATAATATTGATATAATAGTATTGCTATAACAGATCAAGATGGAGACAGACGAGGCGGTGTGGCCTTTAGGCAAGACAACGAGGAATCTGCTTTTGATTTGTTGAATTTCATGTGCTTCCGGCACACTCTATGAGAATAGAGGGATTGCGGAGGAAGGTTGCCATACATGACCACATGTCACTTTTAAGAGTGACAGGAGGCACTGCCAATAATGATTCCGAAACAATAGGCAGAAATTGAGACTTTGGAGTCCAACCAGGACATATGGTCACTGAGTCTGAGGGTGGAAGACAGAACGAGGCTAGAAATGTAGGTATGAGAGTCATCAACACCCAGATGGCAGAACATGGAGTGAATGAGCAGACTCAGCCGGATATGCAGAGCAAGGGGAAAAATCAGGCAAGCACGCAGAGATGGGCAGAGCAGGAGGAACCTCAGTGAGGACTGCAATCGTTGATCAGAGACAGGAAGACGAAGAGTCAGGAGGGAGGAGGATCCTAGAGGGCAACAGAGGGAAGACAGGGAGGCAAGGAATGAGAAGCAGTAACAATTGAACATGATCCTGGAGGAGGCTCAGAACAAGGCTGGGACTAGGGGAGGTGACAGAGCCCAGATCCTGAGCTTACAGAGCCCTGAGAGTAAATATTTTTTAATATTTTGCACCCTAGACACCTCTCCTGCTTCACCTGGCTCCAACTCTGATGAAGAGATTGGAAAATTCTCAAATGAGCACACAGAGAAATATGCGGGTGGCTATCAAAACACAGAGGGGAACCGCCACCTGGTGTGCTATTTGCTCTGAAGTAGCTTTGGAAGTTTGACAGAGGAAGAAAAGGTGTGGCATGATCCCTTAGGGGGACAGTGCAGGAAATGTTGACTAGCCCTGAGGTCACAGCAACCAGCAAGAATCTACCTCCTTTTCACATGAAGATCATGACTTACAGAGGCTAAGTGCTTTGTCCCTAAGGGTGCAGGGAGCAAGGCGGAGCCAGGGCTCAAGCTCAGGATCTTCCAACAATGGGTACAGCATGGCTTTGAGTTGGTGCTCAGCTTCGGACAAGGGCTCCATCACTTGCCAGTTGGGTAACCTTTACAAAGGGGCTTATCGTCTTCATGCCTCTGCTTCCTGATTCTTAAAAAAGGGAAGACAGGGTTTCCTCTTGGAGTGACAAAAATATTTTGGAACTACATAGAGTTGGTGGTTGGATAACATTGTGAATATACTAAATGTCAGTGAATTGTTCAACTTAAGATGGTTAATTTTATGTTATGTAAATTTCAGTTAAAAAAAAAGAGGAATGACTGTATCTACGTCAGAGAATAGTCTTGGGATTAAATGGGTCAACCCACAATAAGCAATTAGAACAAAGACTGACACACAGTAAGCCCTCCAATGATACTGATTGTGATTATGATTATATCATAGTCCAGCTGCTCCATTCCATGTAAGTGCCACGAAAATGTGCTCGGGGGATCTAGGCCATTCAAGTGTCTCAATTTTGCCTAATGAATAATTAAAAACCAATCATTTATATTTAAAAATGCATTTCCTTTTAGAATGTATCTGAAGTATCCCATCCTCCACATTCTCCATCATCAAAATAGCAAATTCCCATTTCATTAGGCTGTACTCTGTCTTCTAAAAATTAAGCACAGCATTAAAAAGACTGGGCTTTTTTCAATGACAAAAAAACACTGTCATCTTTTCTTACCGAGCAACAGCACAGGAGAATACTTAATAGTACATATTGTGCAAAAAGACACATTTCAAATTGAGCTGCCAGTGATTTACAATGGATATTAATACTATTTTTATCCAAAAAGAATGAAATTAAGAAAGACATTATGAGGCAGTCAAAAGCTTTGTTTCAACAGTTTGTAAACAGATGAAAATAAAGATTGAAGCTCCTGTCTAGGAATAAATCAGAACAATTTCATAAAAAAAAAAAAGCTTTTCTAAGCTTTAGGAGAAAAATTAACAAAAAATGGATGCTCGGGGAAATGAACGCATTGGGCATATTCCTTGGTAATTAGATTCAACAAATATTCATTGAACAACAAACATACCCAACATATCTGTAAGGTGCTGGGGGATACATAACTGGTGAACCACTTTTGAAGCTAGAGGCTCATCAGTAATACCTATAGCACTAGTACAGGGAAGTGATGACAGTGTTCCACCCTCAAAATGACAAAGGTGTGGCAGCAGCCAAACGCTTATACGTTGTTAAAAAACTAACATATATTACTAAGGCTTGAACTGTGTCTCAACAAAAATACATGTTCAGGTCCTAACCTCCAGTACCTATGAATATGACCTTATTTAGAAAGAGGGTTTTTGCAGATGAAATCAAGTCAAGATGAGGTCATAGTAGATTAGAGTGGGCCCTCGCCCAATGGCTAGTGTGTCTTTATAGAGAGAGAAATTTGGACACAGAGGAGAGACACGGGGAAAATGTGAAGCTAGGGTCAGAAACTGGAGTGATGTTTCTCCAAGTCAAGGAATACCAAAACCTTGGTTTTGGACTCTAGCCTCATGAACTGCAAGAAACTGAATTTCTGTTGTTTAAGCCACTCTGTTCGTGGTATTTTGTTATAGTCACCCTAGGAAATGAATACACATGCCATCATGGTCATACCCTCTTTAAGGACCATGAGAGGTTGAATAGAAGGAGGGGTCAAAGGCACAGGTCTGCAGTCAGACATTTTGACCTGCCTCTGTAAGAGACCATTGACCTTGAGCCAGGGACTAAATCTCTCTGTGACACAGTTCCTTGTGTTTAAGTGGAGATAATGATAGGACTCCACATCACAGGGTTGTCATGAAAGATTAAAATGAGATCAAAGTTAAGAAGGCTGCATTAATGACATATTATCAAATTATACCCCCTTTTTAATTTTTACACTATATTCACAACAATCCCTCTCTTCAAACCCCCTTTTCCTCTTTGGTCTACTTTTTAATTCTCTAACATTCTAATCTTTCAAACATGGCAGAATCTAGATGCCTGTATCTCAATGAAAACCTGAGCTTCATGAGCAGTAGAGTCAAACCTAAGTTGGAATTTCCAGTCGTTACTTGAATAGCTAAACAACAGAAAGGCAAAAATAGTACCCAAGAGCCTTTGAACATGAAGACTGAGTATCCAGCTCCATCCTTGAGAGGCTACCATTAGTTCAAACAGAGGGACAAACATCCCTGAAGCCCAAAGAAACAGTGTAGACACAAACGAAGATATGAAAAGTCAAAAAACTGGGTGGTTTGTCAGCAGAGCTGAATCAGAAGCATTCGTGAGACTGCCAAGGGTACACGATTCATCAGAAGCTGCAGGGAACCACCGGGAAAAGATGTGGTGGAGGCAAGTCCTAATATTGGGTTTGAAAGAGAATAGACGTATATGGCTGAAGAGAGCCAGCATGGGCAAAAGGCCACAGGAAGTTAATAAGTTAAACACTGAATTATTATATGACCCAGGATTTCACTTCTAGAGATATACCAAAAGAATTCAAAACATTTTCAAACAAAAACTTGTACACACATCCATAGCAGCACTCTTCGCAATAGCCAAAAGGTGGGAACAACCCAAATGTCCATCAACCAATGAATGAAGAAAATAGAGTCTATTCATATAATGGAATACCATTCAGCCATAAAAAGGAATAAAGCAGTGTTACATGCTACAATGAGGATGAACACTGAAAACATGCTCAGTGAAAGAAGCCAGACACAAAAGGTCACATGTTGTATGATTTCATTTATATGAAATGTTCAGAATAGGTAAATTCATAAGGACAGAAATCAGCTTAGTGGTTGCCTGAGAGGCAGAAAGAGGGAGTGAGTATAGGATTTCTTTTTGGGGTGATGGAAATGCTCTAGAACTAGACAGAGGTGATGTTTGTACAACATTGGGAGTTTACTAAATGCTACTGAATTGTACGCTTTAAAATAGTTAGATGGTAAATTTTACGGTTTTTTTTTTTTACCATGAAATGAAAGTAAATTAAACGAAAGGGATAAAAGCAAAGAAAAGTTCCATAAGAACAATAACAAAAGCCACGGTGAGTGAGACAGGGTGATGTGGTATGTGGAAAAAAGAGAACTAATGGTAATTCATTTGTCACAGAGATGAGGTTAAGTTGGTATAGCACCTAAGGCAATCCTTTCTTAATCAAAGATCAAAGGAAAACCAAAAGCAACAAGCCAAGGCCATCCTCAGGGCTCTACAGTCTGACACTACAGATCAGATCCTACAAGACTTCTGGATCACTCAGAAGTGTATTAATATATCTTTAGAAGGTCACTATTGCTGACCCGTTATTCATCAAGGGAAGCACACAGATTAACATATAAGAGAGACGTCTACATCTTTGTCTTCACAATTTTAAGAGTGTTGCTTGTTAAAAACTCCTGCCTGCAAATGTTTTCTGATGAACGCCCACAGGTCCTGCGTTCCCAGCATAACTGGTCACACAGGAATTGTCCAAAAGCCCTGCCTGAGTAGATAATGCCACAGGGAACTTTAAGCTGTTTTTTTAAGAAGCATTAGGGAATGAGATGGCGGCATGCAGGGCAGATAGTGGGATGGAGGGTCTGAAACAATCTACTGCTTGTGAAGATGGACTGCTGCTGACTCTAAAGGCGTAAGGAAGCTTCTGCGGGCCTGTGCAAGCTTGAGCACAGCACATCCACCTATAAACACAGGGGACAGTGGACAAGAGAATGGCTGTTTCGCAGTGGAACCCGGGCTCTGTTATACAGTGCCGTATGTCTGACTTGAGTGGGCCTGTTGTCTTGCACTGTCTGAGGTGACATCATGCACATACCATCATGCTGTGTCACCCCCTGTCCAGTTCCTGGAATAATGGACAAGCCGCCGGGGTAATTTGGGGGCACTATCTCAACTCCCAAGCTGAGGGGTGGGGTCTAGGGTTCATATGAGAACACAGGCAAGACCATTTTCTGGGTCATACAATTTCCAGCTGTGTGTCTCAGTGTCATTGCAAGGTCTGGGTCATGGGGCAGGAGAGGACGCTTCCTTGGTCATAGCTTCCCACAAAGCAGTCCCTGCTGCACCCACACAGCTGAAGATCAAGTGGCAAATGCATACCCGCTAGAACTGTATATGATTATATGGGCTTTCTGTCCTAATAAGTAACACTCTCCACCTCGAATGGGGATGTGTCCTTTAGAAGTTGAAGAGCGGACTATGATATGGGACAGAGCAAATGTACCAAGATGGCAACATTCTCTAAAATGTAAATATGTTCCACCAAGGAGCACTGGTAACATGTAAACTCGACAGGGACACTGAGGCAATTTTCTTCGGGGGCTTGATAAAGCATGAGTTGCGTGAACAGAGAAGAATTTGGGAGTGGGTGGGCTGTGATCAGTAAAGCTCCTGGGGTCCAAGTTATTTCTCCAGTGCAGTATTAAGAAAAAAAAACCAATGGCTTCAGAAACCGTATTTCTGGTCATCTGGGTTCTTTAATTCATTTGATTGTATATAATATTTTAAAAATCATTTCACCATATTTGCTTCATCTCTTTTGTCTAAAGATATTTCACAACTAAGTATTTCAGTATGTATCCAAAAAAGCCTATTTCCTATTTAACCACAATACTGTTATCATGCCTATAAGAGTTAACAACTTCTTAAGATCATCCAAGACCCATCCAAGTTCATATTTTGCTATTATCTCCCAAAATGTCATTGACAGTTGGTTTGATTGGACAAGGATTTGACAAGGTCCTGGATATGAGAAAATCAGAAGCAAATCTAGAAAGCAGAGAAATAAAAATTGAAAATCATACCTTTAAAAAGCTGATTTAAAAAATCAAATGAAGCACCCACCCACACTTTTGTGGATTTTTTTTCTAGTCAAGGTTTAAGTAGGGAGGAAAGATAGGCACAGATTTTTGTAGACAAGAAGGGTTTTTCCCTCCTCAATCTTCTACTTGCAAATGTTCTGATTACCTATGAACAGTCCCTATCAGCAAGGAACAGGAGGGTCTCCACCAGGAGGGATGTCAAAGAACAGAGCAAAGGTGTCTGAGAGGGAGAAGGAAGCATTTCAGTAATTTTTAAAAGAAACAATGTAGAGACTTTAGAAACACAAAAAAAAAAGTGTTGGAAGATGTCAGAGTCTTGACAAAAGGCCACCAGCATTCATGGAAGAACAGCTCTGTGCCACATCTGTCCCTATGTATCTCATTTAGTCCTCAGGGAGATCCTTCAAGAACTTTTTACTATCCAACATCATGCAGATAAAGAAACTGAGGCTATAAGGAAGTTCAGTGGCCTGCTGTGTAGGCTGAATCATGTAATAGATATGTAATATACATGCTGTTTTAAGCCACTACATTTGTGGTCATTCATCGCCCCAGTCCTAGGACACGAACACATGAGGAATAAGAACAGCCCCCAGGGCACGATGGCCTTTGCTTTTACAATAGTATTTGGGACGTTTGTTTGCTCATCCCCCTCCCCCAGTAGGTAGATGTACTTTTTAAAATGTACTTAAGCTAAAAATCAGTCTGCTTTCCATATGTAGTGCTATGGTCTGAATGTTCTTCCACCCCAAATCCATATATTGAAATCTAACCCCCAAGGCGATGGTGTTAGGAGGTAGGGCGACAGGCAGGTGCTTAAATCATGAGGGTGGAGCCCTTGTGAATGGGATTAAGTACCCTTCCTTATGAAAGAGTCTCCAGAGAGATCCTGCCCCACTGCCACCTGTGAGCCAGGCAGCGGGCCCTCACCAGACACCAAATCTGCTGACGCCTTCATCTTGGACTTCCAGCCTCCAGAGCTGTGAGAAATAAATTTCTGTTATTTATAAGCAACCCCCGCTCCACCCCAGGGCGTAGTATTTTGTTATAGCAGACTGACAGACTAAGAAAAGCAGATGACTTATACCTAAGGGGAAGATCCACATACAAACAGGTTGGCTGGCAGCATGAGCCACCCAAGGATTAAAAACTCACAGAGGGATAATGCAATGTAGACAGTCCACCCACAGGCAATTGAAGATAAGGTTTTTCAATTCAAATGTAACACTGCTGGTCCATTCTCAGTACAAACTTTATCAGGACTGCCAGAGGCTTCTTCCAACATAGACTTAAATCCGACTGAGGACATAACTACACCAGTTCTACAACTCTGAGAACCCGGATAAGAGGCCAACCCCGAAAGCTGTAAATATCCCACGCTATAGTCGCATCAGATGGGAAGAGCCTAAATAAACATGACTAACCTGGATGCACAAAGAGCTGGATTCAAGCACTTGATTCCAGGAGCCACCCCAAACCTCAACATTGACTTGAAAAGATTGCAGTGAAGGGGACCTCCTGCTCCGTGGCCACTTAGCACTTTTCACTCTGGGCAACCACCTGTATCTGCAAAAGCCAGCGTTTTCCAAAATGTTGACCTGTGTCACCTGGGTGGGGCTTGTTAACATATACTGCTGGGCCCACCTCCAGAGTCTGAGTAGGTTTGCTGGGACAGGGCCTGAGAATCTGCATTTCTAGCCAATTCGCAGGTGCTGTTGATGCTGGTCATTAGGGACCACACTTTGAGAACCACCAGTATAAATCCATTATCTCTACCTAAAAATCAGTGTCACTGTGGGGCGGCGGGGGTGGGGAGGGGGTGTCAGAGCCAGCTCTTTGTTTACGAAGTATGAGGATAACGACCCTGCTGCACACGTGTACAACCAGAAAGCGATGCTTTTCAGACACCAGGGCTGTCAGAGAAGCTGGTTGCAGGGGGTTCAGCTCATGCTCTATGGATCTCAGACAGCGGCGGCCCTCCCTCCGCCTCTATAAAATTCTTCGAAGCCAGAGTGCTATTTTTAAAAGGCAATTTGGACCTGTCACTTTCCTGCCCTCCACCTTTTATTGCTCTTAGAATAACATTCCAAGCTCTGCCAGGCCTCCAAGCGTCCAGCCCTGCCCACTTCCTGGCTTCATCTCCAACCTTTGCTCCCTTCTGTGTACACCCCCAAACACACGAACCAGTGTTCAGTTCTTCAAATGTGATACATCAGTTTCTCCATGGGGCCTTTACCACCTGCCACTCTGTGGGCCTGACACCATGCCGCACATCTGCACCAGCTGGCTGCTGCTTCTTGTGCACTTCTGACTCAAATGTCACCTTCGCTTCAAGGTTCCCCTCGCCCGCTCCTCACTACCACACTAACCTGTCCTAGAGACACCGGAGCACTCATTCTCACACTCTGGAATGCTCTTGTTCATTTACCTGCTCACCTGTCTAATGCCCGTTGTCCCTTTACTAAAACATGAGATGCGAGAGCGGCGCTCGTTTGTCTCACTCCCCACTATGGCCTCGGCAACCAAAACACTAATGGGAACTCAGGAAGTATTTGGTAAATAGTGATCAAACGAATAAGCCAGTCGAAAGCAAGACATGAGGCAACCTTGGCAATGATGAGGATGCTCATTAAGAGCTAAGGTTCATATATAGCATAGCTCACTGCTTAGTACTAAGTCCTTTGTGTCTATTAGTTTATTCGATCCCTCCGACCCTAGGAAATAGTTATCAGTCTGAGCCTTTGGGTGAAGAAACTTAGGTGTATGCCCAATGAAGGGGGTCAAATGTATGGTGACAGATGGAAACTAGACTTCGCGTGGTGAGCACAAAATAGCATATACAGGTATCAAATCATGATGTTGTATACCTGAAATTTATGTAATATCATAAACCAATGTGACCTCAATAAAAAAATGTTTAAATACAGCAATGATTTATTGATTCATTCTAATGTTAATGGAGTTTCCAATTGTTTCCAGTTTGAAGCTATTATGGCTAAAGCTACTATAAATTAAAAAAAGGGGAACTGTCCCAAGATCACAAAGCCAGCGAGTAGTCGAGGTGGGACTCAACACAGGTGCCGTAGCTACAGAGATGACAGTCTCACCGCTGAAGTTCAGCACGTCCACCCCCAGTGTCATCGGCATCTGATTTTTCACAAGTGCAAACAGACAGAGGATGCCCTTCCGACGCACACAGAAACATTGCAGAGCTTGGTCATCAAAAGAAAACAAAGATTTTCTATGCAAAGTGGTTTAGTTCGTAATACGAACTATTACAGATTTCTATCATGTTTCTTTTTAAAGAGCTCCTTTTCTTGGTGTTCAAGTCATCTTCCTACATCAGGGTGAGAATCTTGATTAGTTATCGATCTCTCACTGTCTGGATTTGGGAATGAAGATCTAGAGCTTTGTCATCGAACACAGTAGCCACTGGCCATATGTCACCACTGAGCACTTAAATGGGGGCTAGTCCCATTGAGAAGTGTTAGATTTCAAAGAGACCCAGTATGAAAGAATAATGTAAATACCTCAATGTTTAAATATTGCTTACATGTTGAAATAACATTTTGGATACATTGGGTTAAATAAAATACATTATTAATTTCATCTGTCTTTTAACCTTTTAAATAATTTGTAATAGCCTTTTTAAAATTACATAAGTGGCTTACATTATATCTGTATCGGACAGTGCTGCTTGAGTATTCTACAGTAGTTCATATTGGATAAAATATCTAGAATAGTTTTCCATGTCAGAAATACGTATTTTATGAATCAGGTTTTTATCAGATAAATATCAGAATCCTCTAGATTCTGAATGTCAAATGAATTCATCAGGCCTCTCCAAAAGCACAAGACTAACTAATCTGATGTTCTATACTTTATTTCAAGAGCAGTGCATAAAGCAATTTTGCATTTTCTGAAATAGAGGGGAAATGTTTTTAAGGACCTATCAATCAATAGTGCAGACCCTAATCTAAAGATTCTGCAGATCTTACCTCACCTTTATTTACTCACATTAAAAGATTCTGGCATCATCGTGTAAGAATAAATAACAACCAGTCTCCACTTACTTGGCACATCTTTTTCCTCCTGAGAACTACAAAATAATGCAGTATGTCATTAAGTAGGCTGAGTTTTCCCACAGACATTAGATAATTGAGCCTGGGGTCCTGACCAAGGACTCCAGATCAAAGAGACAAAAATAAACAAATGTGACAGAAGGAAATAGAGGCCCTCCATCTTGCATATGTATTCAAAATAATGACAGGAGGACCCTCTAGTGGATGCGCCCAGAGGGGTGACCCCACAGAGCATTTGGCCTGCCTGGAAATTTATATGAGGGAAAAATTTATATGAGAGAGAAGTTACTCCAGAGGAAGGGATAGAAAAACAACATCTGTTGAGCACCTACATATAGTTTGCGTATGTCACTTACTTGAGGAGAAATCCAGTAACTTTTTAGTGCAGACATCTTGTTCCCAACTCCGCATTTCCAGAACATGGCTTTTCTTTTTTAACCATACTGTACCATTTTTCTTCCAAAGTCTAAAAACTATGCATAAACGATGATTATACATGGAAGACTGGTTTATTATAAAGTATACAGGCATTGTATAACAAGCAAAATTTCTCTGTGATTTTATTTCATCCCAACTAACAGATTAGCTAACACAAGCACTCAACATTCCATTAATGACCTTGCTTGCCAGCTTAGGAATTCTTAGCTGTTCAAATAGATGTCTAAGAAGTGTAAGCTAAATACCTTTTCTTTCCTCCAATATGTGCTCCCCCTGCAAATAGAGGCAATCTCCAAAAATATCCCCTATGGTTTCACACCATGAAGATTTGATTGGGAAGTTAGCAAGCAAAGCACCTCTAGAGGTAGACTTGTCCCTTCATACTGTCCTTCTGAGACTGGACATCACTTATAAAATTCTTAATCTTTTAGTAGGAAATGAAATGGTTCATCTTTTGCAGTGTTAATCTTTTTAGTAAACCTAGTTTTCTCCCTCCTTTCTTTGAAAAAAAGGCCCTCTCTCTCAAATCCTGATAATTGCCCCGGTAACTCAGATCCTCGGGCTATTGATAAGGATCATCAGCCCATTGTTAGCAGAAATGGTGTTAAGTCAGACAGGGCCCTTAGAGTCTGAGGGGGGAGGGGACTTCAAGCCAAAGGTCTTTTTTTTTTACTCTTTAAGAAATATTAACCAAGCCTGTTTCCCTTTACTCACTTAATAGGCAAATCAATAACAGAAATTAATAGATATATGATTTAAAGAAAAGTTTGTATCTTCTTTTCCTTGTCTAGGGACTGAGGTGGCACTTCAGCAGGAAACCCAAGACCCCACCCTGACTGAGGCAGAGAGGGAAAGAGCTCCATGAAACCCCTGTAGGCAGGGACTAGGCCATTCTCAGCAGGAAGCAGATAGGGAAGAAGAGACCTCCCGTCCCTCAACATCCATACCAATAATAAGGGGGTTCATGGCTCTTAGAAAAGAGTTAAGCAGGAGAGTTAGTTATGGGGTTTCGGGTCTGCCTGCAAAGACACTGAGGTCATCCTATCCTAGAAGGGGTCCGCTGTAATCAGCACACAATTAAGCAAGCCAGAAAAAAGTAAGCAGAGATTTAGGTACCAGTTTAAGCCAGTCACTCACACCTGCACAATGAAGACCCCAACGACCTTCAACTCACCTGAGCCTCATTATAGCATCATTATAATACGATGCATATGTCTGGAAGTTCATTAATATCATTATAATAGACTGAATTCTGGGAACAAACATGTGCAGAAAGCACAATGATGAATCATTGAGTTCTGTCAATCAAGGAAGCCCACTACTCTAAGAAAAGTAACCACCCACAGCAAAAAGGGGTAAAAACCCTCAAGTCTTTGTTTCCAGGCCTTTTGAACCAGGCTTCTCTTGCTCAGGCCCGCTTCTATGTCTGGAAGTGTACTTTCCTTTCTAATAAAACTTTTCTTTTTTACTATATTTTGATGTCTTGCTCAATTCTTTGTTGGAGACATAAAGACCCTGGACAAGGCGCCGGGAGAGGACCCCGCTCTCCGGGAACACTTCGCTATTTCTGACCCCTCCTCAGTATGGTCTTCGTGGGCCAGTTGAGGAATCCACGGAGAGGGACAGAATCACCAACCTTAGAAGACACAAAAGTGCTTAGAACCCCACATCTGTGTAAACAGACCCCAGTACCAGGACTACCTCTTGAGGTCCCACCTCCCCCCAACTTTGGTTGCTCTGCAGACAAGAGTGATGGATGGATGGAGTGAATAACTTCCAGTTGAGGTGGAACATTCGATGGTAATAAAGGAGCAGAGAAGGCGGTGTGTGTGGCAGAGAAACAAGGCTTGCCCTCATACAGAAAAGCCATATAGTATATTTATGTTTGGGTTTTGAGAAGGTTGTTTGAGCTTTTTACCCTGATTGCTTCAAACTTATCATAATGACTCCAAGTGGAAAAAAAAAAAACTGACATCTTTTTGAAAGCGAAAATATGTAGAAAAGATCAAAAGCACAAAAACGTACACTGTTTGCTTTTGTGATACACTTGTAATTTGTTAAGTTAGCAACAGAAATGCAATACTGACCTTGCCACCCACCCCCTTCTCCTGATTCTACAACTCATAAGCATAAAATGCTTATTGTTTTTTACATTGTGGCTGCAAAAAGATTTCACCAAATTAGAATTCTACATATGAATTGATGCAAATTTATTCAAATTTTAAGCAATAAATTACAAAGCAAAATCTCATCCTGAAGTTTCATGTTTAATCAATGATTAATTTAACCCAATGCTTCTAGGAACTCAATTGATATCTTTATGGGCTACCACATTTTTCTCCAGTGAAATCTTAAAACAATCCCCTTAAATTATCACATTCTTTTATCTTTATGTTTACAGTCCGGTATGTTTCAGGATATAGCTGTTTTACTAGAGCATGTGAAAAATGCTTGCACACATACACAGTGTTTATATGCTCCCAGCACTGTTGACATTACAGGTCATGGAAGGGATAGAGTTCCTATGTAATTCAGTCATCCGAATTCAAATTCCAAGACACATTTCCTCTCCTAGGCTACGTGAAAAGAGACCATGAAACCCTAAAGCAGTCATTCTCCCACTGACATCGACCCTTCCCCAGCTCTCAACATGACCGACCATCAACATGGAACCAAAGAGAATGACTTTTCCTGGGTCCCACCTCTCTCTACCTTCAGTCACTGCGAATCAAAGATAGCAATGGCACAATATAGAAACCCTTATCCTCAACAGTTAATGCATGAACTTGGGTACTAAGTTACAGGTGCCCATATCATAGTGGTCTTCGTCTTCCAACAAAACTAACTGTGGTTCTGTCCATGCCTACTGTGTCCACTGAAAAATGCTTTGTTTCCACTTCTGGCAACACACAGGCAAGTCAAGCTCAAATGATGACCAAAGTAGAGAGCGTTAACTAAGTTCATCACTTCAGGGTTCTCCTTCAGGGGGTGTCGGGGCCATCTTGGGGGAAGACACTGATAAGGGTGCTGGAATGAAAAACATGAACTTCCTCATACCAGCCTGGCTACCCTAGAAATGCCAGTAGCAAAGGGTCACCACCTCTCTCCACAGGAAAGCCTCAGAAGCCCACTAGTGGGTTTCCATCACCAACCTGCCATCAACACGATCCCCCAGCCTTGGTTCCCTCCTCGTTGAGGCCTAGGGTGGAAACAATGATTCTCAGCATTGGGAGAATAGAACAGTGGGCTAAGGCTGCGAGTCTCCACGTTGGCTGCTCATTAGAATCACCTGAGGATGTTTCCACAGTCCCCCGCCGGGGGACTAGAACAATTAAATTAGAATCTCGGGGGCTGGAACCCAAAGAGCAGTAGCTCGTAAAGCTGCCCAGATGATTCCAACATACAGCAAACTTTGAGAACTAGTGTTAGATGGGGCATATCAGAACTGCTGAGCAGTTTTTGGTTCCAAAATGACCTCTCTGCCCTCAAAATTCACGCATGCACGACAGAGCCAATGCTCCCAATTGCCAGGTCTCATATTCTACAGGTGGATTGAGACAGAAAAACGGACTGAGAACCACTGAATTAGATAATGCCTAAGGCCCTTTCAGCATCCAAGGTCTATTTTTCTGTGACCCTTATTGCATCTCCCATCATGTATGGACTGTGATAAACACTAATGGAAAATGTCACCATTTTGAAGCATTTCTCCATGCAGCCATGACTACTGGAAAGTTCACTTTCTTGCAGAAAGCTATTTGGTTACAAGCTTGGTACTGAAAATAAGCTAAGCTTTCCGTCATAACAGATCTTTCAATGCACACGCGAAACTCGGGAAGGTAAAGTTAATTACCTTCAATTGGCTTTCATGCAAAGCCTCAAAAGAGACAGAAACAAACGCGTTTCTCTCCCTTCCGCCCTAAATGAAATTGGCGACACCATTTGTCACACGGTTGCAAACCAAGCCAATATTTGGCAGTTCAAACTCTGTTCTCTCGGCCATTTCTATATTCTTTTCTTGGCAGCGCTACACGCGCTGAAGCATTCTGCTGAGGCTCTCAAAGAGGGCAAACAGGAAAAACATTCTTTTCTTTGCAAGTGAACGACGTAGCTTTTTGACTTTCGTTTTTCTTCTACATGGAGCAATATCATTTTATTCCGTCCATTTGGTTCCTGCATCTCCTACCTCCCCCACCCCCCTTTTTTTCTTATTTTGCTGGTTGACAATTTTAAAAACTGAGACTAGAAATGAAGTAGAAAAAAAAAAGTGTTTTTTTTTCTTTTTTTGCCTTTTTCTCCCAGGCCAATTATCTAAAATAGAATCACAACTGAGTCTCATGGTAACAATACCTCTTTCTCTGTAAAGTATTTCTGCATTGCGGGCCTCTCTCCAGCCTCCAGAAATATGCAACGCATCCCTTTATGGTGGAGTCAACAGCTCTCCAGGCCAACTAGAATGAGCCATTAACCGGAAATGAACCTGTAGAGGTTGATCAGACTGAGTAGGCAAACGAATTACCTGGGGCTTTGTTAAACTGCAGATTGATTCCACAGACGGGCTGGGGCAGGGCCTGAGATTCCGGATCTCCAACCAGGTGGTGGGGGCGGGGGAGAGGGTAGTAATATTGCTGGTCTTGGGATGGCATCTTTGGAAGCAAGGTCCACGATGGTGGTTCTCAACCTTGGTGCCGCTGGAATTACCTAGAGGGCTTTAAATACTACTGGTGGCCAGCCCGCTGCAGATCGACAGAACTTGAGTCCATGGGCCAGGGCCCAGGTGATTCTGATGTAAGCCGATCCCCAGAGGAACATTAGAAAAAGTGTTAGTCACAAACCCTTCACCTTACAACTCCTCTGGTAGAAAACAGAAGACAGTACATCTAAATGTGTGAATATCGGCCAATCCCCATTCCCAGAGAGGTTAATATATACAGAGTACTAGTAGTAGATCCATCCATCCAACGGATACTTGTGGAATGCATACTAGATCCCAGGAAAACTGGGCTGGTCCCTGTGGATACCATGGAAAACAAAACAGATGTTTTTTTTTTTTTTTACCCACAGAAAGCTGACAGTCCAGTGGGAAAAGGCATTACACACATAATTACACAAATCATTACGATTTCAAGCCATGATAAATGCTAGGAAGGAAGAGTATCCAGTATAATGAAAATGTGAAGCAGGGTGGTGGGTTCACATTCGAACCAGGCAAACAAATGGTTTGTTTATTGTCCAACCAGTGATCACAAAATTTTTTATTGTGGTAAAATATGCATAATGCAAACTTTATAATTCAGTAGCATTAAACACATCCACAAGATTATGTAACCATCGTCACTATCCGTTTCCAGAACTTTTCCATCACCAGGAGCAGAAACTCTATAAGCGTTGAAGAGCAATTACCCATTCCCTCTCCTGATCACAGATGGTTTGAACTGAGAGAGACTTCGGGGCTTGTATTTCCATAGCCCGATTTTACAGAGGGCACTTGACCTTCCAGTTCAGAATCCTGGCCACAGCAGCGTGTTGTAAAATAGAATCAGACACATACACAAAGCTATTTCCTACAATGCTATTAGTGAATTACTCTCAGTAATCACTGAAGAAAGAAAGAAGCTTGAACTTCCCAATCCATTGAGGGCAGGAGTTACGTAAGTTATACCAGCTTACTCTATCTGGGCACCATCGATATTAGAGCTGGATCATTCTTTGATGTGGAGACTGTCCTGTGAACTGTAGGATATGTAGCAGCATCTCTGGCATCTAACCACTTGAAGCCAGTAGATCCCTCTCCAGTTGTGAAGTAAACATGTCTCCAGACACTGCGAGATGTCCCCTGGGGGATACAATCTCCCCGGTCAAGAACTGATGAGTTAGAAGGGTGCTTTCTGCACGTGCTTTCTTCAAGGGCTGAAGAACTTGGCTCAGTCTGACTCAGAACCCAAAAGGAAGATGCATCCTCCATTCCCTGCAGACAAATCCACTTCTTACAGATGCAAAACTGAAATATCTTCCCCACAGTGAATATTAAAACCACCTGCAGAGACTTAAAATCCCTTTGTCCAGGACACACCCCAACTAGTTAAACCAGAACTTCTAGGGGCGGGCTTTGGGCATCAGTATTTTTGAAAGTGCTCCATGTGAGCCCAACACACAGCCAAGGTGAAAACCACTGATCTATCTAGCACTTGCTACTCAAGCGTGGTGTCCCACTGATCTGTGCCATCAACATCACCTCAAGGTCATCAGAAATGCAGAGTCTCAGGCCCCACTCCAGACCTACTGAATCAGAATCTGCATTTAAACTAAATTCCCAGGGCGATTCAAACACACATGAAAGTTTGAGAAACTCTCCTCTGGAAGTCATAAAAAAAATAGTACCTTGATTTGTGAGTAGTCATGCTAATTTTTTTTTCCAGCTGCATGAAGCGATTCAGATAAAATTTAAAAAGAAACCTTGCAAATGGTAAAAGAGCTGCTTCTCAATTTCCCTCCTCTAAGCCTATGAGGCCACTTTTCTGGGGTGAAAACATCAAGGGAGAAATGTGGCCTATTTGCCATTGTGGACATTTGTCTGAGCTTGCAGTCCCCAAAAGGGAGCCGGACACACTGCTATGCGCTCCGTGGGTGCTTAATAAATGTTTGTTGGCTGGCTGACCGGCCCAGATGTGAGAACAATGTGTGTTTCTCTCTGAGTTGGGGGAAATTTATTCACCTAACCATTTCATATGATTTAAGGCGAGAAGTCACAAGTCTGCTTGTCTCTTGGTTTTGAAAAGCAGTGGGGCTGGAGGAACGGAAGGCGAGGGGAAGACTAGAACAGTCAGAAGCAAAGCAAGGCTGCAGAGAGCACAGAATGCATTACTGTACTCAAGGCATGAAATAAACAGAAGCAAAGTATGCCAATCACACATAATGAATTCGCTTCTGGCTGCCAAAGTAGGAGCCATAGAACAATGAACAATTTGAGCAGCTTCTGTTTCCACAATGCAGCCTTGTGAATGTCCACAGGCAGAAAATTTTGCCTACCATGCACTGCACATTTTTCTTTCTGGGCCGGGCTCTAGACCTGGGCAGCGAATTGTGTACCTAAGAACCGTTTCATTTCAGGGCCAGGGAAATGAACATTTGAACCTCCTGTCCTGCATTGTCCTGGGTATGACAGGGTTTCTTTTTCTGGAAACTATTTTCTCAGTAAAAGCAAGTGTTTCCAAGAGCAGCGGTTGTCTGGTTAGCTGAATATTGACATGCCAAAAGGGTTTCAAGTAGCTCCTTGACAACTAAACCATCTCATAGGCCGAGCCTGGGAAAAATCATGCTGCCTCCGAGTACTCGGTCATTATTTGTCAGCTTAATCAGTCATGTCGGTATCTTCCATAAATAGGTTCTGACAAGTAATAAATAGATCATGATAATACAACTCATCCCATCAACTGTTGTATGTGTTTATGTCCAGGTGGCCTACCCAAATTGTCCCCAAACTAGCATTTTGAGAAGTCTAGGAATACTCACTTCTTCAGAGAAAAACTGGGGTCTTTATTCAGTTGACCTGGTAAACATAGGATGGATTTTCATTTTAGTCCCTCCTCTGTAACGCTCCCTCAAACCACAAAATCTCTACGCGAGCCTGAGTCGAAGACGGGGCATGCTGCTTTGCCTCTCCTTGGCTCAGTTCCCTCATCTACATATTGGATTGTTGGATGATGACTACGCTGTATGATTTCTGGGGAGACAACACACTCGAAAGATACCTGCGTTGCTGTAACCATCATGAGCAAACACCTCATGAAAACACACAAAGGCAACAATGTTATATCTTGCATTATCCTTTCTTTCCTAGTTAAAAAAAAAAGAGCTTTGGTCCATTTGATTTTCTTGAAGCTTACAGCCATCTGTGGTAACCTCCTTTCCGCCCTCCTTCCTTCCCTCCACAGTTCCCACACTGGAGGCTCCAGCATTTTCTGTGGGATACCAATTTGTTCTTCAAAGACCTTGAGGCCTCTATCCTGAGGTTTCTATCTAAAATAAGTGGTATCATAGGTAGTGCACGAGGTATAGGAAGTATACACTTTGACCATTTTTTTTTCCAACAGGCTCCAAAATTTTTTACTGATATGCCTCTATTATTTAAAAAGTAAAGTTCATGTAGTCCCAATCCATATAAATTTAGGTACATATTATATACTTAAAGTACTAGAAGTATGTACATTAAAGTTTAATTTCTTTATTTTTAAATAAGTAGAGAAGTGTCAGTATTTTCCTCCCGTGTCCAACGAGCCACCTGAGTCTCTCCCTTTGGTGAACCTGCTTGTATTCCCCCACATTCTATCCAAGTGTGTCCCACTGGGTAAAGGTAATTTGAGGCAATGAGTGAGAAAAGAAAATATGAATCTATTGTTCTCTGATTTGTGTCGTGCAAATTTGGGTTTAACCTTAATTGCATTTCCAAGAGTTTCCTTTCCTATATAGAATGTTCCGGTGTGGAGTTCGGGTTCCATTTTCCTTATAGCACTTGCTGTGAAGTGTGGTAATTGATTATTAACAAGAAGATCAGAGCTTCACACTCTCCTCACTCATCATTCCAAAGTTTGGTTTTATCACTAAAGCAGAAAGCTAAGGGTAGGCTTAAGGATAAAACTGTTATGAGCTCAAAAGCATGCATTAACTTACCTAATAATAGAGACAGGAGTTCCAAGAATGGTCTATGAATAGAAAACATGTTTAGTCTCACATCCAAAGTATAGAATGAAACAACCAGTGAATGTGCACATGACCATTTGTCCATTAGACCGAGGTTTATTAAGTACTTTATCATGTATCAGGCTTGGTGACAAAAGTTAACCAGTCACAACCATTGCCCTTAAAAGAAATAGACATGTAAACAAATGATTATAATACCACGTGATCCAATGGGTTAGAGAGGCGCATCCTAGGCAGAATGGTACCATAAGAGAGGGGGCGAAGAAAAGGGTTCCGAGGAGTACTGAAGGCAGAGTAGGTGGTTAGTGAGGCAGACAAGGCAAGGAAGGGACCCAGAACAGAATGTGCAAAGGCACAGCATTATGAAAGATCACAGAGAGTTCGAGGAGACATGAATGGGTTGGATGATGGAGTAAAAAGTAAATAGAGGAATATATTTGGGAAATGGAGCCAGAAATAGAGGTGTAACCAACCAAGACTTGTAAAAAATGTATCTATAGCCCTTATATCAATGACTAAATCCATTTCTGAGATCTTTAATAGAAGATCTTTAACAAAGTTCCCAGGGTGGCCAGGTAAATGAAATAATTCCCCTGATCACTAGAGTTTAAGGTTGAACACAGTAAGCCCCATACAAGGAAAACGAAAGGCCTTGTGGATTCAGAGTAAGAGGGAGGGAATGGTGTAGAGATCACTTTCCTTTAGTGGCCAGATTTGAAACTCTGTGATCGTTTCCTCCTGGAGGTCTCTGTCACCTCCCATTTTTAAACTCCTGACAGATACTTGGGGACAGAGAGAGCTTTCCTGCAATCTTTCACGAGTCACTCTTCTGCTTATTAGAAGATGTGGGGAAGATTTTTGCCAGGGAGGTGAGTGCAGCTGATACACAATGAGCAATTTGGGGCAACTTGAGGGTTTTGCTTGTAGGACAGAGGCTTTGAAAAACTCAAGCAACAATCACGCCTTCTTTAGCCTTGTTCTGAGTAGGCATGCAGTAGATTCTCAGGGATCTACCAGTTCTCCACAAGCAATTTTAACTATTGGGATTTCATTTGGAAGGTTATCTAACAAAACTCCAAACAAACATACTCTGGATCATTTAAATCAGGGGTCAGCAAACTCCTTTGGGAAAGAACCAGACTGTAAATATTTTCGGCATTGCGAGCCAGTCACAACTCAACTTTTCACTATGGCGCAAAAACAGCCGTAGATAATATGAAAACGAATGGGTGCGGCTGTGTTGTAACACGATTTTATTTATGGACACTGAACTCTGAATTTCATTTAATTTGGACATAGCATGAAATATTATTCTTCTCTTGATTTCTCTTTCAACCATTTAAATATATAAAAACCATTCTTAAGCAGTGAGCCATTCAAAAACAGGTGGCAGCCAGATTCAGTCGATGGATAATAGTTTCCCTCCTGCTGATCTATACGGCCATTTCATAACCGGGTCTGACCTCCAAATTACATACCTGAGTTGGCAGTTGTGTTTATCTTAACATCTATCAAGTTAAAGATTTTCACTATAAATGCAGAATTTCTTAAACACAGTCTCAGGGATCCTCGTGACCTCACATCTAAAAATGCCATCTTAACATATCATTATCTCAGTTTCTCAAATGACCACATTTTCCTTCTAGCTTAAATTGAGTTACTTGCTAGAGTGACACAGCGTGGTAGCCACACCGAATTGACACCATTCTTCCTGTCAAATATTGGCTTCCTCCTCCTTTCTGATGAATGGACACATTCCTGGAGTTGATGACGATTTGTATGATGTACTAGCCTAACTACCACTTCTTTTCCCTGCTCTGTGTCTGAGGGCCAATACCAATGAAAAGCAATGGTCATATTTGACTGAATGGCCAAAGAGGCAAGCAGCAAGAGAAGGAAATTGGGGACCATGACAAAGAGCTGTGTCTTGGGTTCCTAGTGCCTGGAGAGCCAAAGGTTTTTAATACTCCACCAGTAAGGGCTCATATCTCAGAAGTCACTTACTAGCAGGTGCCTTTACTTTCACCCATGAACTGGAGGTCCCCAAGTCAGTGAAGGGAAGCCTTCCACAGAACTGATGTGTTTCATCCGCTGCAGGTAACTCAGCACAGCACGTGTGTGCTTTTGTCATTAGGGTGTCGTGCCAGGAGAAGACTGCCTTCTGTGCAGGGAGTTTGCACTGTCGACGGAAGTCTCTCACCTCTTCTCCCAGAGGGTCGTAAACATGCCTGGGGATTTAGAGTCACAGGCTGCAACTCTGCAGGGAGCGTTCCATCTCTCTGCATCCTCAGAGACTTCTGCGAGAACTTGCTGGCGCTCAGCCTGGATCCTCCCCAGGGTTAAGCAAAGATGATTCCAAGACTGAAACTCACTGTCGCTTGGGGAAGGGTTCTCTCTCCAGGAGATCTGGGGGAATACTCACTGTTTCCACAGTGCATAGGGAATACAAAGGACCAAAGCCTGGCCTCTCTGATCCTCTCGAGGTGACCCCAAAACTTCTCAGCCCACTAAGCCGTTAAGCAAGCCCGCAGATTTAATGAAGGTGCATCGCAGCTACCCTATGAATGACACAGAACTCTTAGTCTCTGAACTAACCCCCATT
This sequence comes from Eonycteris spelaea, assembly GCA_003508835.1. NCBI lineage: Eukaryota > Metazoa > Chordata > Mammalia > Chiroptera > Pteropodidae > Eonycteris > Eonycteris spelaea. The sequence continues at coordinate 317,216 of PUFA01000219.1, forward strand.
CTTATATCAAAAGATTTGGAAAAAACGATGTTGTGTTATTGTGGTAGATCAGGATACACTACTATGAAATCTAGCTAATCAGACAAGCTAGGCAGTAAAAGTTTATCATTTATCTTATGGTTACAAGTATTTAGCACAGTCTTCCTAAGATAGCTGATTCACATGCTCATGGATTTTACTGTAGCTTTTTGTTACAAACGAAATCATAGTTTATTTGCCACTGATTTATGTTGAACGAAAATTTGTAAGCCCCATGAGAAGAAAAATATAGCAGATCAAACAGCTGGTTAGAAACAGAATACTAGATTCCTTTCTGGTCAGTGATTTGCCATGAAACCACTTTATGTTCTATCCCTTGCATCTGCTTTTAAACTTCTTCAAGGAAATAACCCATAAATTTGCTAAAACACAGAGGTTTACAAAGCAGAGACCCCAAGCAGGTCTCCCATATACTCCCCCTCTCCTCTCCTCTCTGAGGACTGCTCAGCCCTAGGAGATATAACTGACAATAATAAATGAGTTGCAGTCACTGTTTTCCCTGAAATGTTACAACATCATTTTGGTGAGAAAGAGCTGTTTGTTACTTGCCATGCAAATATTTTCTTCAGGGGATTTTTCTCGTAATGGGAGAGATCTTAATTTGAGAGTGTCTACTGGGGCATCTTGGCTGATGCTCTGCTTTCATTACAGTTTCTAAATATATCCATATAATCACAACAGCCGAGGGGTCAATAAGCTTCTTAGCATGTCCCTGCTATGATCCTGCCCCACAGTAAGGCACTGACGATGGCCAGAATTAAACTTGCACATCTAATTTCTGCAGAAGATAATAATAATCTGGTATGGTTCCCCGCACCCCCCCCCCCCGCCATTTTTAGTTGTTTTAAGATTTCTAAACTTGTGTTGAAACATGCTGCTTTCATTTCCCTAGAGGGGAATAATATTCCTTTAGCAAAATTCTTAGGTCAAGCCCATGTGTATTTTGGAATGGATCAAAAGCTGGGGGAAAAAAATAACAGATATCATCTGGGGGAAAATTCGTAGCCAATTAGGAACAAACCTTTCTGGAAAATGACTAGTGTGGAACAGGATTTTTTAGACTGTATATTGAGAATTGCTAGTTTAAGCAGATATTAGTAGGTACCCCAGTTAAATATCTTTGGAAAATGATACAACTTACATCTCCGTCATGGAAATTAGTCATGGACTTTAGAAGATTAGCAGGAAAGCCACTACTTTTTAAAATCTCAGTGTTCCAGATACTGCCATGACCTCAAAAATCCCCATTTTCCTCCAAGGAATATCTGTCAATATCTTGAGGTATTGGTGTCCTATTGATGGGACAGAAATGCTGGTATACGATTAGGTTTTTTTATTTTTTTAAATCTTAAATGTGGTTCTTATGAACAAGAATTTTAAAATACATACAGCTAGAAGATAGGTAGTTCATCCTTTTAAAAAATCAAGAGAAGTGAGATTTTTGTATGGCTGGAAAATAACAGAATGGACCACTGCGACTCACACATTGTGAAATTTCAGGTGCCAACCCCAAGTGAAAGGTCTCATTGGTGTGAAACCATATTCTCTGCAGAGATGAAAAACCAACAGACAGTATCCACTAAATAAAAAAATACACATTATATCTAGCTATTACCCTCGATGCTTACCAAAGCTATTTTTTAAAAAGAAGAATTAAAATACATTACTAAATAATAGTAAACTAGACCATATGAAATTATTGCCGATTGTGTAGTAAAAATGGTCACATGTTGGCAATTTCAAACACTTCAATGTAACCAGTAAGGAACTACAAAAGTAAGGAACATTTATTCTAGATGACAGTCAACCATTCAGCAGACATGTTTTTATTTGTAGGAAGAGTCTGGATGTTCTTGTTTTAAGTATATATATAACCCACAGGCTCAACAATTCTTGCTCAACAGTTGAGCTCAGCCGATAAAATTCCACTGGCCTTAGGATTTGTCAGAATTGTGTATTTTAGAGGCTTCTCTCTTTCAGGGTCAGCAAGTTTTAAAATCATCTTAAATGACCCAACAAATCTTTTTGCCCTCTGTGAATGGATCAGCATTACTTGGTTGATATTAGTTGACCATCACGCTTTCTTCCAAGAAAGCCTGTAGTTAGGGTAAACTTACAAATATCTCTCAGGAGAAATTTCATAATATTAAAAGTCTTTTAACCCAAATGGAAAATTACACTTGACAGAGAACTTTCAAACAGTCCATCCTCTGAGGAGCTACTTTTATCTTTTGCTGCTGTTGTTTTAAATGATTCAAATACACATTGATTATATGACTACATTGAAAAGATCCAGATGCTGCCACATGTACATCCCATGAGACAAGGCTGTTTTGTTAATAAGCATATGTAGACTGATGCATCAATCTGTACGTGTTACTTCCACGAGGGGAAAATCTTCCACAGTGAATTATTCCTATGGTTAAAAAGAATCTTCAATCTGTGTATCATAACACTGCACCACTTTCCTACCCAGCTGCAAGTCATATTCAAGAATCCAAAGGAATGTCCCAAGTTTGTTCCAAAAATGTCCAGATGGGCTAACTCGCATACCACTCCAATAAACAGTGCCGGCCAAGCGTGTGCAGCCTGGCCTGCCCAACACATCCACAGTCCATGAGGTGCAGGCATTTCCACCCTTCCACCAACGAGATCTCCTGTAACGTGTACATGCAGATTTCTCTGTAGATCTCATGCTTACAGAGATGTTTTCCTTTAATCTACTTAACTGCATTTCTTTATACTACCATTACTTCACTTCCCGTTTAAAATGATTGGAGATATGTATCCATGTCAACGGCAGAGCTTGACTACTACGAACTGCTTGGTGCTACCATCTGGGTTAATATCGCTCCTGTCAAGGAGGACACGGGGTTTTCGTATTGGTCTGTGCTACCTGACTAGGGCGGTGTGGTTTCCTTTAGGCAAGGTTTCCGATGTCAGCACTAGTGGCATTTTAGAGATCATCTTTGGTGGAGGGGCCGTCCTGTGCATTGTAGGATATTTAGCAGCATCCCTGGCCTCCACCTACTAGACGCCAGTACCACCCCCAGACGTGACAACTGAAAATGTCTGCAGACATTGCCAAATGGTCCCTGCGGAGCACATCGCCCCCAGTTGAGAACCAGTGCTTTAGACTTTCTGAAATCCTAAAAATAGTTTGAGGACCTCTTAGAGCTGCCTTTGTGTTCTCTTGGGATATTGCTGCTCAATGTGGGGTCCCTGGACCACGAGCATCTGTGAGCTTGTCAGAAATGCAAACTCTCAGGCCCCACCCCAGATCAGGCTGCATTAGAATCTGCATTTTAATAAAGATCCACGGGTGACGCTGCTGCACATTAAGGTCTGAGCATTAATCTGTAATACCCTAGAGGCTGGAATCTATCATTTAGTATCTTATAAAGAAGATGATTCATTACTAAAGGTGCTAAATATAGGCCGACAAGTCAGAATCATTTATTATTCAGCAGCTGATTTCTTTCCATTTGTTCTCTCTCTCCTCTCCCTCTCTTTCTCCCTGCTCTCTTTCCCCTCTCTTCCCTCCCCCCCCCCCCGGCTCTCTCTCTCTCTCTCTCTCTCTCTCTCTCTCTCTCTCTCCTCCTCCTCTCTCTCTGAGAGAGAAATTGAGGGGAGTGGGAATCATGCACTCACTTACACCTCACTTTCTCATGGGGATTGGCTCGACGACAGTCACCTAGCGGTACTCCCCTGAGAGGCTCACACAGATGATAGCAAACCACCCAACAACAGTACTTATCCACCCCCCGCCCCCCCCCCCCACAAACTCAAGTCCATCATTCTAAGGTAGTCCGATATGAATTTAAAAAACAGATCTATTTATTTAAAAAAAAAAATTGAAGGCACAGAATATGCATTTTCAACAGGGACAAGTCACCCCCAGTTGGATGAAAATGGGTTTTTGAGGGGGCAAAATAAAACCTAACTTTTTTTATGTATAAAGCAGAAATATACACAGGACATAAACATACACACAACGTATCTGTGGTATTAAGATTTCAAGGAGAGGCAATTAAGGAAAAATGTCTAAAAAGTCTCCTTGTGAGGGAGATTAACAATAAATAAAAAGGTTGAAAAACACTGATTTTAAAAGGTGATCTGTTAAACCAGGGGTCCCTAAGCCCCAGGCCATAGACTGGGACCATTCAGACTGGTACCATCCAGACCAGCACCATCCATGGCCTGTGAGGAACTGGGCTTCACTGCAGGAGGTGAGCAGTGGGCCAGCAAACAAAGCTTCATCTGCATTTGCAGCCGCTCCCCAGCACTGGCATCACCAGCATCACTGCCTCAGCTCCACCTCAGATCATCAGGCCTTAGATTCTCATAGGAGCCCTGGTCCTTGGGGCCAAAGAGGTTGGGGACCGCTGTCTTAAAGGAGAAGGTCTCTAAGACCCCAATGTAGCAACAACCCACAGGACTCAGTAGTACTGTATTCGCATCAGGAGATGATGAAAACAGAGACAGAGTGATGTGGGGACCGTGCTGCTTGGAGAGAGGGGCTGTTTCCCGGCTGTGAATCCCGGCTCCGTCCCTCCCCAGCTTATAGGGACCTTGGCCGATTTCCTCTCTCCCTCCAAGCCTCAAGTTCCTACCACCTGAGTGCACTGCGATGTAGCTGAAATGTGATTGATTGTTGGAAGGCGACCAACACGACCTGGCATAAAGTAAGTTTTTGTGAAATGCTAGCTTTTTTTCCCTATTAATCATCCTTTCCAGTTGTAAAATTTTTAAATGACATTAATTTGGGGCGGGGGGAGTGGTTCAGCAAATAAATCTATTCCTTCTTATTTGGATACTGAATGAATGAATCATAAACAGAATTTTAGTGTACTATAAAATACTTGTAAATAGATGAGTCTTTTATCTCATCCCCAAAATAAATTATTTAACAGGGTTAAGACAGATAAGTTTAGTGCAAAAGCTTGTACAGTCACTTGTGCTCTAATGACACACAGACAGTCCTAAAAGTCACCACTCTTTGCAAAAACACACAATAAAAAACACAGAGCTTATGGGGAAAAATGGGGTTAGGTACACAACACTCGAAAACTTTACCCGTGATATATTAAAAAAGAAACCTAATAAAATGATTTCACCAGTGATATATTAAAAAAGAAACCTAATAGAATGATTTTTACATATTACATGATTGAGAAATATATAAATACAACTATCAATATTTGCTTAAAGACCTGAAGTTTGCTTATGCAGTGGGCATCAGACGGCAGCTTATGAGTTATTACGAAGGAGTGAAAGGAGGGTGACGGGAGATCGGAGAGCAGATTGTAACCCCACGTGTAGATGGGCGTGGCTCCTAAGCCACGGGGTGAACTGAGGGGGCTTAGAGATGTATGAGGTGTGTGCATGTGTGTGTTCTGTGTATTCCAACTCTGCTCAGTTCAGTTGGGTACAGTCTTCTTTCACCTAGTGTTTCACCAGGAGAAAATGGCACATAAGCAGATGTGAAATTCTGATTATGCCTATATTATTCCCTGAAATATCGATCATATCGGAACACATATGTGGTTTCAAAACAAGAGTTATAGTGGAACTGACTGTATTTCCAACACTGCTTAATTTCTCAATCTTGGATGCTCTGTAAAAAGAAGGGATCCTTTTTCTGAAGGACATTTTGATTTAGAGTCAGATCCATCAACTAGAGTCTGAAGCCTCGAGAGACATCTAGCTCATTTCCCACATGACAATGCTTCCAACAGTGTCTCACACCATTCCTGAGTTTACACAGAGTTCAAGAATTCACAAAAGTCACACAACTTGCTGAAGATAGGAAGCAGCTGTGAAGAGAGTTCTAGACTTAGAGTCTATATCCAAACCCCTGTATGACTTGTCACATCCCTTCCCCTCCCTGAGCCCCATTATGAAATCTCTAAACTAAGGTTACTTGGAGGATCGGATGAGATAACAAATCTTGAAATTACCTGAACAAGTGCTTTAAAATATCAGTGGAATGTAAATCTGTACACAGATTGACTTGCAATCACGAAGAAGGCATAATCCTTATCCTTCTAAGAGGTAATGTATTAGGAACATCCTTACTTTACTGCCTTGGCATAAAATAGCCATTGAGGTGGCTATAAAAATACAGAGAAAACAGAAAATAAACATCTTAAACACTAGGGGAATTCACAGACACAAAAAGACGTGGGGGAAAGCAGCCTCTTCCACCAGCCCAGAGAGAATTTCATTTCCTCCCTCAAGGTTTTATTAGCTTTTGTCTCCCTGGTATCTTGTGTTACAGTCTGGAATGTCCCACTTCTTTGTCTAGAAAAGAAGATTCAATCTCCTGAGTCTATAAAAATTATTCTTGCTTAATCCATTCCTCCTGTCGTGGCATCGGAAGGAAGTTCAGAGTCATATGACTTGGTGTCACTCTTCCCTTGGTACTGCCAGGAGTGAGGACCTCTTGTTCCCAAAGCCCAGCGAGGCAGACGAGGTCACACTACAAAGTCCAAAGACTCCTGCCTGCTCATTTGGGGGACTCCAGGTTCAAATCCACTTCTGGAGCAGAGAGCATGCATTTGTACCTGAAGACGGATGCAGATTATAAGAACTGGGCTGTGAACTTGGCAAACTCTCCTCACTATTACTCTCTGCTCAACCCAGTATTGAAATTTAGACTCCAGGGAGCTTTCCCAACCAAGAAAGAGATGCTTTGAAGTTGAACTTGGCCTGCTGATTTTATCTCCCATTATGAATTAATTAAATGACCTCCGATTTTAAGTTTTATTTTTAAAAAAGAATTGCTAAGTGTCACATAAAAGCAAAGGGCGACAACATGAGTTTACACTGGAAATGGACACTTGCTGCATCAAGACTCATCATTTGCTGGTCTGAGTTCAGAATTCCTATGTGATTATGAGGCTGTTAGTGTGCACAGAAAATTAGCTGACTGTGCAACAGGAGTCCAAGTGTGTGCTTTCTCTGTCAGTCCACACATATCCTTCGCAGTAGAAATACAAGAAGGATACTAAATTTATGAATCTTTCCCCTCACTCAATTTCTTATTAAAGGTGATTCCATAAATGCGGACTGCATTTGTTTTCCCCACTGACGTTGATTATTGCACTTCTGCCACTCTGAGCCAAGGACAGGGTGCTTTCCCCACTGTGTTCATGAAAATGGCTTTCCCATAAAACGATTTCTCAATATTGCCTTATTCATTCCTCGGGGAGGATATTATTCCATTTTCGATGCGTTCACTTAAGCACACAGAGGTTAAGTGGCTTGCCTAAGATCGTGAGATAGTAAGTGGAAGCCACAGCACTAAACACCCTGGTCTCTGACCTTTAGTCCAGCACTCACTCCTTCTACCCATCCACAGATGCTCCCACCTGAACGAGCTGCCCAAAGGCCAGCAGAAAATTAGCAAGGAAAACAGGAGAAGGACATCAGGCTTCTGTCTCCCTCTCTAGTCAGGGCTCATGATCCACACTTACACCCAAATGCCAGTCCAACCACAGTGAAGCCCGTCTCATTTTACCTGGACAGTCTTGATATTCCCAATGACAGTTACTGCTGCCCCTCCCCCTACTCCTCAAGCACATGAGCCTGAACCGCAGGAAGCCCATGTGACCCAGTCCCGCAGAGAAAGTACTGAGGATCAGACTCCAACAAGATGGAAGAAGGCTCAAGTGAAGGCACCCATTTGTATATTAATAGGTATGTCCATGATTTGGCTTCATCTGGTGACCTGAAAACATCCCAAGACTCTCTGGGGCTGGATGCTGTGTCCTAAAAATGACCACAACCTGATGTGGGTGTCAGGGAGTGGGACACTCTCATCATCCAAGAGGACCTCATTAAGGGATAGATGCATTAAGGCTGGGAGACTCTCATGCTTTGTCATAGCCACTCCATCTGGGGAGTTCTCTCCCGGCCTCATCACTGCCCACAGTCACTCTGCAAGGTGAACTTCCCTTGATACCATGCATCAGATATCTTTATCCCTTTGTCTCCACCTAGGATTTCAAGGCATCTCTGGGGTTCATGGGGTCAGCCTCAGAATCTCGATTTACACCAGGCTAACTCCAAGTACCCAGTTATCAACCCACCCAGGCGAATACTACCTTTCTGCTAGTGAACATTTTCCATGTACCAGGCACCATGCCAGTCACTATTCTTAGAGTCAGATATTATTTACTCTTTACATCCTATCAGGTAAGTACAATCCCCAATTACCAATGAGGAAATTGAAGCTCAGAGAGAATAAATATAGGCACTTGCCCAAAGCAGGCAGTTAGCAGATAGAATGGAGACATGAACATTCTACCCGTAGGCTTCTGTTCATCATCATTTAGAACATAGGCCCTTGTGTCTTCCCCAGGGCAGGGTCAGCCTCTAGGCAGAGAGACACTAGCATAGTTAGACAGCACAAGGTCGCCATCATGGTCACCATCACCTAACACCAATGAATTTCTTTGACCATGCGGGGTTCTCCAAGGTCTGGGAGAAGTGGTTCCTTCCTTGAGGAATCACAGATCCACTGGATTTCAAAGCTGACTGTCTCACTAGGCCAGGACATAAAAACAGAGACAAATAAGACATGACCACAAGGCAGGCCCGGGCATGAGTGCCTGTGACTGGCACCGGGTGGTAGAGCTGGAGGAAAGCATTATTCGGGACAGCCACATCGGGCTCTGAAGGCTGGGCAGGCAATGGATGTGGCCAGAAAGAGGCATCCCAGGCAGAGCTAGGGATGAGCGCCCCTCAGTGGTTGGGAGGAGAGGGACGGGTCACCCGAAGAAGAGGTAGCACAGAGCTTCTTATCCCTTGGTGATCTCCTGAGCCCTCTGGGCTCCCTTCTCAGAATGTGTTTAAAGTATGAAATAAAACACATAAAATTAAGAATAAAACTAAACTGAAGGACAACTATCAAAATAAACAAATTTGAAATATATATCATAAATATATGTAATCATATAATGTAATTACACATGCATGTATAATATATATGTTCTTTATTAATGCTGGTGAGGGTATAATATACAAGTTCCAAGTAGTTATGAGTATAATGATATTTTGAGATATCTGTCACAACTGTAATGAGATACGAAATTACCTGTGATTTCTACTAATGCCAAAGTCACAAGTACTGCTGGGGTGACTGGTTGGTTGGCCACTTTCATAAGAGAACAAATGCTAAGTTTCTGTAAGAGGTTATTAAAAATAGAGTTGTGTTTTATTTCTCCCCAACTCCTCCTGAGTTCCATCCCCATGAACCCCTTAGAGGTTTGGGGAGCCCTGCAGAAGCCCTCGCTCTAGACCAGGGGACAGCAGGCTATGGCAGGAAGGCCAAAGCCAGCCTGCTGCCTGGTCTTGTCGATAAAGTTTTATTGGCACACAGCCGCATCCACTCATTTACATATGGTCTCGTGTTGCTTTTGCACTACAGATGAGTAGTTGTGACAGATATTTACTAGCTGGCTCTTTATAGAAACAGTTTGCTGGGCCCTGCCCTAGACAGACTCAGTGAGCTGGGAATTCTCTAAATCTTTGGGACCAGCTGGAGCTCAGGCCTGACATTCTGGAGGCAGAAGAAGGGCTAAAGACCCCAAGTAGACCCTTAAGGCTTGACCAGGCAGGCACCTAATGCCTCATCCATCCTTGGGGCCACCTGAACTCTAAACCTTCAGAATTAAGGAGCTTGCTGCACGAGAAGTTTGTCTTTGGGCCTGAGACAGAATAAGGCCAGAGCAGGCTTCCTGCAAACCAATGCTGTTACCGCCTTTGAGGAAAGTCAATGTAATACTCCAAGGACGCACTATGGTCTTTAGTCCAGTGATTCCCAACCTTTTTGGCACCAGGGACCAGTGCTCCTATGAGAATCTAATGCCTGATGATCTGAGGTGGGGCTGAGGCGGTGGTGCTGGTGCTGGTGAGCGGCTGCAAATACAAAGGAAGCTTAGCTCACTCACCCACTGTTCACCTCCTGCTGTGCAGCCCAGTTCCCAACAGGCCACGGAACAGTATTGGTCCATGGCCTGGGGGTTGGAGACCCCTGCTTTAGTAGACCACATCATCCATACTCAAATGTGGCTCTCCCATCAAGGGTTCTTTTCAGTTCTTTATAGTTTCTTAGACTCAATGGCTGGCATAGAAAACTTTCTAAGTACAATGCAAAAATTACCTTTCAGAGTGGGCTCCCTTGTAAAATGCAGAACTCGCTTATGGTATGAAGAAATGCAATGATATAAATACTGCATATGCATGAGGCATCTGTACAACATGGAAACGAGCATTGCCAAGAAGGAGTTTTCTAGTCCAGCTAGCCGTTCAATCTCTCTCATGTTGCCTCAGGTAATTCTGATTTTTCCAGACCAGCCATATACGCAATTTCTATAACAAGAGTATCCCACGAAAGGATCAAGGTTCTACCGCACTGCCTGCTTTCCTAGTTGGCTCAGCTTGATGTCACGCGTATTTGTTGTTCTGTTGTTATAAGGTTAAAAACCTCTATCTGATCTTGGATGTGAGAAGATTTGGCCTGAGACAGCTATGTCCTCCATTCTGAAACAATGGGATACAACAAAACAAAACAAAAATATTCATTTTGATGTTGAATATTAACCAACAATTCAGAATTTTAAAATGAAACAAGGGCTATGTTGATTTAAGAGTCACTGGTCTCATATTAGGTTCATTTATGCAATAATCTACTAACTTCATACACGTACTTCATTTCCTTTCTTCCCAAAGAAAATCTATAAACCTTCGAAAACTTTAGTGATCAACATGCAATGTGAGGGCTTCCTCTTTTGATAATTTGAGCAGCTGTTGTGACAGAATTGTTTTTCTTCACCCCCTTTCACTGGGTTTTCTCTCTAGCAGCTGCTTTTGTTTTTTGTTCATGCACCTCCTCCCACTTCCCCTCCCTTGACCAGTTTTAAAGTTGGGGGCTGGGAGGGGGGGTACTGAAATACAAAGCAGCGCTTGTGAAAAATTTGAGTAAATCTGGGCTAATAGCCAAATTTAATTCTAAAGACCCATTTTGGAGGCTCAGGACTAAAATGGAACTTAGTATAGGTCTGGCTGTTTCTAGAACACCATGTCCCTATTGAGGAGGACGGCGGAGAGGGGGGCAAGAGATTAATTTGATTCTATTGGCCGCCATGTTTTGAAGATTTGATACATATTAAAAATAAATCATTTCTCATAGAGCTAAGCTATAAAGAGATTTTTAGTTTGAAATAATTTATGATTAGATGAAATTTTAAACTCAGTAGCTATACTGCACATTGATCATATAATTCCCTATTTTCCAAACCACAACCTAACTAGACTTTACCGTCCTAGAAACAGAGCAAATGTAGCATTTTTATTTATTTTTTCTTTTAAGAAATGTCCAACCTAATGACCTTCACATTTTAGGATTAAATTCATTAGAAATAGCTAGTGCTTCAAAGAACAACGTAGCTGTTGGGAAAGAAATTCACCACTCAAGTTCATAAATTCTTTTCAATGATCAGATTACTTCCAAAACTGATTCCCAAAAACAATTTTAATAAGCTAATCTTAATATATCAATCTTTTATTAGTAAGTGATGTGGGAGTTATGGGAAACAATGTGTTTTAGAGTCATCCCCAGATAGATTCTGAAATGCTGGTCACAAAAGCAAGACCACTAACTTGAGAATGATCTAACTGCACTTAAATTTGAGAATGTGTGTGTGTGTGTGTGTATAACAGAGTCTATATGCTTTTTCTGCTTCTATGTCTACAACCCAATTGCAGATTAATTAGGACATAAAGCTGATTGTTTATCCTTCCATGCTCCGTCAAATTTTACGAGGCCATAAGAGCCCTGTGTGGGTAATATCACAGATAGCAGCTGACATTTATTGGGCACTTTCCATGTACAGACACAGTGCCTGGCACATCCCTTACATCTTCTCATTTACTCTTCATAACAACCCAGAGGTTTTAAGTGTGGAGACTGTGTCTTGCAGAAGCTAAGTAACTTGGTAGTTAAAGGCAATACCAAGATTCGAATCCAAGTTTGTCTGACTTCAAATGCACTGTTGAATATTACACCTCATTTTTAAAGTTAGCAAAAAAACCCCCCACTTCAAAGAACACCAATTAAAGTTCATGTCCTACATTTCCAGAGGACTCTCTCAAGTCTTAATCTATAGCCTATTAATTTTTACTTTATATACAATTAAAACAGCTTAATTAACCTTTTATCATCTGCTATCTGTGGCAGAACTCTGAAAATGGTCAGAGGGCATCATTGAGAGTACAAATAAAATTAAAGAGAGAAAATTAGGAAAATTACACATAAAACATCAAAAGTATCACTATTTGAAACCATTTAATGCTTGAGCATAATCCCTCCCATCTCATCCTTATTTTGTAACATGGGGATAAGAGTGGTGTCCATTAGCAAAGATACTTATAAAAATAGATAAAAGTCCACAGATGCCCCTTCGCCTAATGATCAGGGTTGATGTCACTAGCAATGAGACATATGAACATTATGTGTCCCCTGATGATGGTAGACATTCTGTGGCATTCTTGCCCCAAATGTGTAACCTCAATCTAGTCACGAGAACACATCAGACAAGTCCAAATTGAACATGCTACAAAATACTTGACCACTACTCTTCAAAAGAGTAGAGGTTATGAAAGACAAGGAAAAAAGAAACTATCACATATTGAAGGAGAATAAGGAGATGTGACAACTAAATGTCATGTCGGATCCTGAGCTGGATCCTGCAACAAAAAAATGACACTAGAGGAGAAACTGGTGAAATTCAAGTAAATGCTGTAGTTTTGTGAACAGTATTGTACCAATGTCAGTTTTCTGGTTTTATCGTACAATGCTTTCATAAGCCAACATTGGGAGAAGCTTGGTGAAGGGCATACAGGAACTTTTTACCATTTTTATAACTTTTCTCTATCTCAAAATTATTTCAAAATAAATTTAAAAATTTAATAGATCTAATTTGGTTCTACAGACATATGGAAATATATATATTTTAGAACTATCTGCCCCAGAAATATTTAAAACAAACACATTTTCATTCTTTATGAAATGGGGTTCATTTCCCATTTACTGAGCAGAGCTGGTGCACAAATATGTGTTGAAAAATGAATAAATATCTCATTTCTGTTTAACAAGGCAGTACTACCTGATAGTAACTTTAAAAAATACACTTATTATTCTAGAATAGTTTTAAATTTACAGAATTATTGTGAAGCTAGTACAGAGAGCTCCCACAGGTTCTATTCCCAGTTTTCCCAAATATTAATATCTTACATTAGTATGCTGTGTTTGTCACAATTCATAACAAGCCCTGACCCAGATATTTGTATTCATGCAGCAGCTGATCGTGCTGGCCCTTTGTGCAGGCCCATTTCATGGATGATGATGAAGATCAAATTGACACTAAACATGTATTTACTGAGTACTTCTTATGGGCCAGGCATTGAACTCGCATTCTGCATAAATCATCGTATTTAATTCTCACAATAACAGAATTAGGTAGGTGCCTTTTATTATTCCCACTAAATGGAGGAGGAAACTGAAGACCAGTGAAGTTAAGGGACATGCTCCAGATCACCCAGGAGGAACTGGTGGAGCCAGGATCCACACAAAGGATGGTTTCTAAGTACACACTCCTATCCACAGCAGCTATCAATCAACCGAAACCACTCCACAGCTGTTAATTTATGCTTCCCGTACCCTATACATGTTCACTTGGTTCTATTTAAAGTAAAAGGCTTTATACTCCTTCAAGCTTAACTTCATCGTCCATGGGACTCATTGGCACGCTTTGTCTTGATTCACATCACTGGGAAAAATGGGGAACTGGACAGGACCCTGTGAAAACCCACCAGCTACCTCTATCCAGGGTGCTGTAGCCCCGTTAACCAGCCATGTTTGGGCCACACTTCAAAAAGCGTCCACTAAATCTCACTAGGTGGCGGCTGGCCCAGTGGTTCTCAACCTCGCTGCACATTAGAATCACTTGTGGAGCTTTAAAAAGTCCCTATGTCCAAGCAGCACTCCATAAAATTATATCAGAATCTCTAGGGGTGGGCCCAGGAATCAGCATTTCCCTTTATCCACAAGGAGACTAGGGATTAAACACTGGTCAGACACCAAGTGGACACCCACTTCTGGATGTAGACATGACCCTTCTCTTTCAGTCAAGTCGTCCACTGACAAAGGACCTGTGGGGTGTGACAAAACCTTTATGAACACAATACTGGCCCTCCTGACTTATTTGCTCCAAGATCTAAGGAGATGGAGAGATATGAACCCAAATATCATTGGAGGAGAGGCTGCTCCTGGAAGTTCTCAGCAATGACATCAAGCTTACTCATTTCTTTGGGGAAGAACTAATTATACAGCTGAAATGTCAAAGAACAAACCTTGAGTATGCAGTTGTAAATAATTTATATTCCAACGCGGCTTAATTTATGCAAGACAATATAAGCATTAAGGAGCTACAATGTGACATGTTTATATTCATGGATAGCAACATGTTGCAAAGAGGTTAAAAAACATAAAATACCAGCAAACTGAAAACACCATTTGTACCAAAAATTTTTGATAGTACCTTATGCTTGATAGATGAAAATAATAATAATAATAGTTTAAACACTGAGTATTTTCCACGGTACAGGCATTGTTCCATGCAATTTACATATATGAAACCATCTATTGCTCAATCATACAAAGGAGGTACTTCACTGCCCATTTTTCAGATTAGGAAATCAAGGCCCTGAGAAGGGCACTTGTAGGTATTTAAATCCAGTAATCTGGCTCCAAAGTCTACTCTCGAACCCATAAAATGACATTATTACATCCGATCCTCACGTTAGCTTTATAATCTACGCGAGCACAGAAAAGTAGTGGCTGCAGGATTGACATGTCCATTGAGGCCTAGGGTGGTTCACAGATAAGATTACAGAGCTTTTAAGGGCTCAAATGAGAGCAGAATCCTCTCTTGATTTCCATTCCAAGCCTCCTTCTTGCTAGATCATCATCATTTCCTCCTTTGGTGCCTATCTATAGACTAGCAATGTCCGATAGAATGTTTTGCAAGGGTAGAAACATACTAGGCTTGTGTTGTGCAACATAGTAGCCTCTAGTCACATATGACTGTTGAGCATTTGAAATGTGACCAATGTGTCTAAAGTACTGAACTTAATTTAATTTAAACTCATTCAAATTGAAATAGCTAGTGGCTTTCATATTGGAAACACAGCTACGGAGGTCATGAAAGGTCTATCATTTTTGCCTGTTACAATTACTTTTCAAACCAAATTCACTTCCAGGCTCTGTTTCAACGTTCATTTAACAGCTCGTCAGTCCATCTCAAGCTCTATTGAAAATAAAAGACCACCAAGGGCTTTATACAAGCATGAGATCTGTGATTTCACTGGGTATTTGCCCAGCAAATTCACCACAGCAGGCTCAGCTATAAATTGGAATACGTGACTCACAAAACGTAGTCAAGGAAAATATTTCCTGAAGAAAAGCCATCACCCGTTTCCTTGCATGTCGAGGATGTAGTTTGTTTGCAAAGAGCTGTAAAAGGTCTCAAGATAAGGCAAATGTGAACTCCACTGACCAGTAGCCAATCACCTGGCCTGCCTGAAATACTGCCATAAATTGAAATTTAAGACATGACCACCCCAAGTCCTTCCCCAGTCGCCAACCACACAGAGTGTTCATTATTTCCTGTGTCCTTTCACCATTTTCTTTTCCTAGCTAAGAAAACTGAGGCCAAGGTGAAGGTGAACAATCTAACCAGATAGTTACAGGCTTAACAGATAGCAAATCCTAGAACAAAATCCAAATATTGGCTTCTGTAGAGGTTCAGAACAAGCCACCCCAAAATGTGCCTCAGTGGTATGCAGATTATTTTGAGCTAAAAGGAACCCAGACCCTGTGGTTCATGAGAAACTTCTGCCCTATTCCAATTAACTAACTAGAAGGATTTAAATTAGGGGTCTGGCCCATGATGAGAGTTATTCACCAGAAATAACTTTTGACCTATCTATGTGACAGGGCAAACTAATAATTACCAAACATGTACTCTCACTGCAATGACCCTTTGAAGCCCTGAGGTGCCTAACCTCGTCCCTAGAATATCATACACACCCAAGTTCCCTTTCTGTCTCTGAACCTTTCGTGTATGCAGGGTTCCCATACACATGTATGAAATTAAATTTGGTCATTTTCTCTCACTAATCTAACTCATGTCTATTCAATTCTTAGAACAGCCAAAAGAACCTAGGAGGGGAGAGGAAAGTTTCTTCCTCCCGCACACTTCCTACTTCTAAAATTAAATTCTGGAAAGCACTGCTTTCCATTGAAGAAAATAGGACAATTTTTCCGCAGTTCCTCTACTGATATGTTCTACTGCTGAAAAATATCTCTATAGTTCAGAGAGCAAAGTAATGCTGAACCAATAGTGGATTTAAATGTCACTGTTTAAAGCAACTGTTACACAGAATGCTTTATTAGCATCCAAATGCCATTAGAAACCTACCCTAGCCCCCCGAATCATCTGACCTTCTCTATTCCTTTTGTTCCTTATGATTCTGATGTTTATATGACGTTTGCGCACAGAATGGTTAACTAAAAGACTAGGAAACAAGATGTTTTGAAGCCATCCTTTTCATAAACAAAACTGGAAGAAGGTTGGAATTTTTTCAAATTTTGAAAAAGAAAATAGTTAGAATGATCATCTAAACAGAGAAGCCAATAATGTGAAATCAAAAGGGAGTACTGAAGTCACAGAATGAAAAAAAAAAAAAGTTAGGGTATTTAGCTTAGGGAATTTAGCAAGAATTCCTGCTTTCATCAGTGGAAGGATGGGACATTATAAGAAACTTCATCTCTTGTGTGCTGCTAAGATAATCATCACTTTCTTTACTCAATTCAATTTTGGTTATTTAAAGTTTACTCTCCATATGGTTGCTGTAAGAGGAAGATTAAAAATGTCTAGCTTTATCTATTTATTTTGTTTCCACATCTTGGCCTGAAGAAAACTCCACATAGAATGACAAAAAAAAAATCACTGAATCCATCTTATTACAGCAGTGTGAGGAAAACAGTATATATCTTTTTATTTAGATGAAAAACATTAAATATTTATCTTGAAAGGTTTGCAGGGCTGAAAGCTATGTGCTTATGATTAACTAATGTGTAGGGATATGTTAAATATTACCTTAAATAAAAATTATAAGATAATCACAGTACATTCCAGTCCTTCTGTTCTTTTTACGCTACTCCTGAACTTGAGATTCTGCCTCAATGTTGAATGTAACTTCAAATTAGAGCATAATTCTACCTTATAAAATGTGTCCTTCCTCAATTTATACTAGCCAAATGTGAATCAAAAGCAGGGGGTGAGCCAACCCTCTAACATATCATTCAAATGTTAATAAACACTTCAGTGTCTTCTTGTTCTATCTCATTTACAGTCTTAATTTTGGAGCATTTCCCAAAGCAAGGGAATTTAAATTCAAAATGTGTTTATCAACTATCTAAAAAACTTTCCTCTTGTCCATCGTGGATTTAGTAATAGTTACAACACAAGCTACATGGAGTTTTTTAAAGTTTTACATTTGTAAAACTTTAAAATGTTAATATGAAACATGGATTGCAAGCATATAATTATTCTGAAAGAAAAATAAAACTATTCCAACGTTTGAGATTTTTAAAAATCTGAAGGGTTACATTATGTTTTTACAAATTTTACTTCCTCTTTAATATGTAACTGTGGCAGACACGGTTTCTTGTTTTCTAATATCTATACTCTGCCTCTTCTATGGTAATAATACTTTTAACTTAGCTGTCCAGCTAAAGATTACATTTCTCAGAATCACGTGCAGCTGGGTGTGATCATATGATCAAGTTCTGGCCATTGGGGTATGAGCAGAAGTGACATATGCAACTTCCACAGAAAGGCCTTAAAGAGAAGGCTTTGCCCAACCTTTTCTTCTTCCTGTTAGCAGGAATGTGAAAGTGATGGCAGGCGTTGCGGCAGCCATCTTGACCATGAAATGGAAGCCAAGTCTTGAGTATGACGGAACAATAAGACAGAGCTAGGTCTCTGACTCCTTTTTGGAGGAGAGCTACCATAGCAGCCAGCATTTTTATATCAGAGGAATGGAAACTTCGGGCATGCTGAAATTATTATTAATATTTTGGGGGTTCCATTATAGTAGATAAACCTATAACCCAACTAGTTAGTATATTACTAAAGTGTACACACAAAGAACTGCTCTTCCAAGCCACCTCTTATCCAATGGTGCTGCTGAAGTATCTCCAGAGAGAATAAACAATTTACATTATTTTACTGGGTCCCAAAATGGCAAACCTCAGGTTGGTCACTCACCTTCCTCACTGGATCTGGCCCAAATAATGGAAGCCACTTTCCGAAAACCTAATCCAGCATCAAAAATGTACTACCATTGAGATCCTTAAAACGAATGAGCCTCAGGTTTCCCTATTCCCCTTCCTACACTGGCAGAAGAAAATAGGTAGGAGAAATGACATTCTCCATTCCCCATCCATCTCTCCATCTCTCTTCTTTCGTTGCAGGTCCCCTGTGGTTCTAAGCACAAACAACCAATAAAGCGAATCAACCATAACATTAAGTCATATTGACTGTACCACTTCCATCAAGAGAAGGTGAGGAACACAGAGATGGAGCCAGAGTGCTGGGGTTCAAATACTGACCTTGCCACTTCCTGGCTCTGTGACCACAGTGGTTATAATCTAAGGATCACATTGGTTGATGTGGATAAAGCATTTAGAATGGTACCCACACATAGTAAGAACTCAGTAAATGTTTTATATATGTGTCTATTGTAAACATGTATACACATATATGTTTATGTACCATATGTGTATATATGCACACAATAGATACTTGTTTTACACACAACATACATATGCACATATGTACGTGTTTGCCTGAGTACATGTACATTAATATAACATATATTAATTTTCTACATAATGGGTAAGTATATATATGCATATGTGTTTGTGTGGGTATCTCTATTTCTTGCCTGATTTATACAAATATTGTGATTTCTGTGAAAACCAAGTTGATTCATAAAAACAAAGTACCCTTCTGTCCTAAGTTCAAAACCTTGTCAAATCTTATTCTCCTGCATTCGTAATATACCTAATAATTAAGTGCATCTGCCACTTAAACATCCCCTAAGGGGCTCTGAAAGACCCAGCAGGGTTTTCAGCTGCTCTGGCCCCACCCCAGGAGGCTTTGAACTATAATTTTATTTTCTCAGTGACCAAGGGAGCTTGTTTGTGCCATCAGCAAAGGATGCTAACATAGAAATACGAACATACTGCCAATGAAAGATCTCCATAAAGGCACAAATGGATCAAAGAGGAGCTGCCCCAAGTCTTTGGAAGGAATAGTACAAAAAAAGGAGGGAGGGTAACGTTGTCATTGTCTATGTCCCCAAAGCAGGACAGATTTCCAGCACCAATGTGGACACAGAATGCAGATTATGCATGGATACATACATCTACATAGACTGTTATTCCCCACTGATCCAGAACTTGAAATGTTTTGGAGGCCTCAGTCAGTTGCAAAATAGTCAAGTATAAAAAAGACTCAGGAGCAGTCAATAGCTGCCGCAAAGCTCACTCAACAAAGCCCACTCCAGGCTACTGCGCCTAAAATAATGCAGCATTCGGCACTGCTTAAGTTAATTTACAAATAATGTGTGTCTGTTTATTAATGTATGTGTGTGTGTGTGTTTTTAAGGAGGCTCCACCTTCACGAAAATAAATAAATCAAACAAGGCAGTGGATTGGCTATAATGGGAGCTCCACAATAGCACGCGGAGGTAGGAATAGACTGATACGTTTAAGTCCAATATTGTAGGGATTCAAGTGAAAAGTGGGCACTTCTGCCTCAGTGCCTGCTGCTAACTAAAGAGACACGTGTTGAGCAGAAGTCCCTCAATTATCCAGAACCAAGCCATGAAGGTGGGTTCACTCCATTAACCATGGCAAAGCCACATGTATGCATTTTTTAAATATTCAAATTTTTAAAGGATGGAAATTTAAAATATGTTTAGTGCTTTATAGTAATAACCTCTGGCATTTCTCAAAACAACTTATGTAATCAAGTCATTTGCTGAAATGCCAGTTAAATGAGGAACGACTCACTGGACGTGAGAGAATTATGTGTAGAGATTTTTATAGCAATCAAACTGTAGATATTTTTAAACCAAGTAAGCATAGCCTGCCATTTTAAGTACAAAGTTACCATGGCAACAATAACATATACCCTGTCTCCTCTACCCTAAAGATAAGTTTTCGTAGGTAATAAAGTTATAGAAATAATTAAATGAAGCATTCCATTTAAAACTAAACTATGTAAGACACTAGAATTTGCCAGGCATGCAAGCAACACCTTAATTAGTTTTCAGGTTCCTGCAATGGTGTCTCTAGGCTTCTAAAGAAAGAAGCATCATGTAACAATGATGTTTCTATATGTTATTATTGTTACTGACATCGTGTATAATTTATTCTGGGACATAACTTGTGGTTTTGATCAGTTTTATTACTAGCTATTTTCCTGATTGCATTAATGTATCAATGAAAATTTGCTGCATTCAGAAAATGCCCCTTTTCAAATATCTGATTCTCCCCAAGTGAATACCCTTCATCAGGAAGTTCACTTGTAAAAGTAGCAACAGATAAAACTATATCTGAAGCTTTTTAATACTGTCACTAAAATAGTCGGCTACTATGTAAAAGAAGAGAGAAATGTCTATTCTAGTAATAAATGTGGCAGAAACATAGCCCGGTATTGATGCCATTCTATCACTAGAAGATAAAGCTTTTTTGAATACATTTCTATTGTTTCACTTTTAATCCTTATC
This sequence comes from Eonycteris spelaea, assembly GCA_003508835.1. Lineage (NCBI taxonomy): Eukaryota > Metazoa > Chordata > Mammalia > Chiroptera > Pteropodidae > Eonycteris > Eonycteris spelaea. The sequence goes on from PUFA01000219.1 coordinate 338,186, forward strand.
ATGGTTTCTCTCCCACCAGACTGTAGGCTCCTCCTCAAGGCCAAGGACTCTTATTCACCACCACACTCCTTACACTTTCAACTGCACTTGAGCAATGAATGTGCATGATGAAAGTTGGGAAGCTGGCTGGTAAAACAAGTTATATCTCTTATAATGCCTTGAATGATGTAAACAAAGCAACAACATCACAGCAAATAACTACCATGGACATTCAGAGTTTGGGCTTCAGCTATTGACAGTTTTCTTTCTCCCCAGGCATCTCTGAAGCTGACTGTGACAATGACAAAACGTTAGACCTTCTCTGTAGCATTATAGAGACACTTCCTCATGGAAAAAGAAGCAGAGACAACTCCCAATTTTGTGGGCAGACAATGGGGTGAATCTTTCCTTCATGGTCACTTACTTCCTTAAATTCTCAACTTCTTTTATTTCCTTATTTGGAGAAGCCATCAAAACTCTCTTGAACTTCAGGGAAAGGTCAAGAGAGGCCAAACCCCTTTCATTACAGAGATTTCAAATAACAGGATAGCAGCATGGCGGATATCACAAAGAGGGATTAGGCAAAAGGACTGGAGTTGGGGATGGGAGGCGGGAAGAAGAGCGTTTCCTGACTGGCCAATATGTGGCTCTATGATTTTTGTTTGATAATATTTTCATGAATAAACAGCTACTTTCAAAAATAAAGATAAGTACTATAATAAACCGGGTTCTGATTACTTGATGTTTTATATTAGGATGAACTCTTAATTCTAGGAAACCAAGGTATAGGTTTTTCCATTCTTAATTTTACCTTCAAAGAATAATTTTATATTTACTTCAGGTAACGCTCATGAACGTTCAGCAGTTTTATAGAAATAATACTAAAGAATAAGACTTTTAAACAACCCGTGTAGAAATCTCAGTAAGTGAAATTATATCGGATTTTTCTCGCAAAGATGTTAAAGTAAGAAGTACCAATTGAAAATTCACACTAAGATGAAAATATAAATATGTTTAGGAATAATTAAACTCTATGGGCATAAAAATGTGACACTTTCCTGGAAATGACCACATTTTTACCAATTTCAACTGAAAAAAATAGAAGGAAAACTTTCCCACAAATGCCAACTATAGTTAATTTTCTATGCCAATATTAAGACATCAAGATGCATTTGTTTAGTATAAGTGAAATAACAGGCTGAAAGTAACTCAAGAACTTCCTCCATCTCATACTTAGTTACCCAGACAGGTATACCACACACTTGAAGAGAACATAGCACACACAAACCTACATTTACAGGGGAGATAAGTTAGGGGATGACTCTTGGCTTCACTAAAGGATTTACTGAAGAACGGTATGTTTTGGTTCTTCAGTATTTGTGAGGGAAACTCCAAGTTCGGGACTTCAGGCTTTTAGAGAAATCTAAGGCTGAGTCCTTCAAAGACTAATCAGCAAAGAGGCTATAGACTCATCTGCAATTTCTTTTGTCTCACTGCACTTACAAGGCTGAAAATGGCCCAGAGAGAGAATGTCAAAACAGCTACCTTCTTTTCAGCTTGTTGGACAGCTAGGCTCTATTAGACTGGACCATATGAAAATGCCATATCATGTGTCAACAAATGGTCAAATGAGTTTCTTTCATGTGTCTCAAGATCTTTACCAAGGATTAGGAAAGTCGGGGAAATAAGATACTTAAACAAGTCATTGCACTATTCATTAGCAGCTCTTAGAAGAAAATTAAAAGGTTAAACCTATTGCTTGAAATTAAATGGTGAATGAAAAAATAATTGGCTCACTTCAATGTTCTATGTTATCTTCTTTTGTTACCTGAATATTTGAGTTTGCTAGAAAGCAGCTGAGATAATAAATAAATAAAACCTTTCAGGCAAAAAGAATTTTCCAAAGCTAGTTATAATTCAGTTTTATATCATACATGCTATTATCATTTGTTTCATTATTCTTATTATAAAGAATGCCTTGTTCATGGTAAGAGCTTAGTGGAAACAAATGAATTAAACAAGTGGGTCCGTATCAGCACCAGTAGGTAATTAGTGACATCCAGGACTAGGTTTGTTGGCATCAGAGAGAGGCTTGTCCAGAAAGTTCCCCTTCAGAACAGCACCTTTCAAATTGGGCACCTTCCTTCGACACCTGGGTCCCTTCATTTGATGTCTTGTCTCTTGCCCTATTTCAGCCCAAATCCCAAACATTCCCATAGACTATATGTTTTATAAATTTGCAAAGACCATGTTTCACAACTTCAAAAGTTCAGTCTAGATCAGTGTTTCCCAACTTTGGCACTCTTGACATTTGGGGCCAGATGACTCTTTTGTGGGGAAGGCTGGGTCCCGAGCATTATAGGGCAGTATCTCTGGCCTCTATGAACAAGCATTTGATTTTCCAAATACTGTCCCGTTGCACTGAGGAAACAGCCTACCCATCTTCAAGTCACTGACCAAGTAGAGGTTTCTAAGCAAACAGCCACTCTCTGTCACAATTATTTTGGTCAGAAGTTTTCGTTTTCTTTTTAATGATCGCTCGCTTGTGGTATCAGGCTGATGAAACTGCAAGTCAATCACCAAATAGAAATACTGCCATTTTTTGCTCAAATCCCTAAACACTAAAATTAGACTTTAATTTTAAATTCTAGAATTTCTACATGGAGAGTTCACTCCAAGACAAAAATATATGGCCAAAAGAAGTGAAAGTTAAGAATGGATTCTTATGACTGGGGCCTTTCAGAGTTACTCAAATCTAAATGTATGGAAGTGTGTGTGTGTGTGTGTGTGTGTGTGTGTGTGTGTGTGTGTGCACGTGCGTGAGCACGCATGCGTGCAACGGGTGGGAGACAGAAGGCAGTGTATAGAAAATGTCCAGGAGTCCTGTTTTGCTCTGGTCATCGCTGTCAACAGAAAGGGAGTAACAGCACTCTACTGAAAACTGTATTTCCAAAGATATGTTTCAGGAGAATTTACATTTGTGATTTCTGTTACCTCCAAGAAAATAAAAGTTTGAGATCTTGTAGAGGAATAAGAATATTTCTGTGAAATGATGGGTAACAGCCATGTACGTAATCTCATTTGACGGCTGAATAAACTGTTTTCCGGAATAAATCAAGCTGGCCCAGTGCTGGCCGCCTCTTTGCAGGGTGAGCAGCTATGTAAAAATATTCCAGGAAATGTTTTCCATTAAACTACTTAGAGGAACTAGGTAATCTTGAACTAACGAAGAAAAGTTCATTTTCACAAGTAACATCACCAAACATGGAAGTAACACTCCAACAGAAAAGCCACGCTTAACTCATTCCAGGGTTACCTTAGCTGCACTGCTCTAAAATATTAGTGGAAAATGAGCTTTCTTTTTTTTTTTTTTGCTTTCTCTTTCAACTAAGAATTTGCATCTTGAATGTAAACTTGGTCTTTGTAATAGAGTAAATCGGGTCATGTTTTTCTTTGAGAAGAAATCCACATTTTAACATATTGAGGATTTTGTTTTCTTATTACAATATGTATAATATGTCGAGGGTTGGTTTAACTAAAAATACCTCACTTCACTTCAATTCTTACAACCAGGTTGGTGTGTGATAACTCCAAAGCAGCCTGCCTTACAGCTTCCGTGTTAATGTGAACCAGTTTGTCCACACAGCTGCACTTTCAGAAGTCACAGGTCTGTGGAAGGAAACCATGACATCCCATGGCATTAGATTTGACCCTGACTGATTTACTTTTTCTCTTTTAAATTGTATGAAGAGATATACCATATATACAATTGGAAGGTTTGATATAGTAAGCACAATATAGTAATCACACTACACACAATGTACAGCTTTATGTGATGACTATCATGAAAATTATTCTGTAAATTCACTGTAATGCCACTCAAAATCCTAACAGGGATATTTGTAGAACATGAAAAGATGATTCCAAAGTGAAAAAATGAAGACTATCTCAGATACTTTTAAAGAAGAGCGAGAGGAGAAAAGTTCTCCTAGCAGATATCCAGGCTTATTATAAATCTACAGGAATTAGGGCAGTGCAGTATTAGCGCATGGAAGGCAAAACAGACCAAAGGAACAGAGTTCAGAGATGTACACACATATACAGCAGGGAAACAATACCTGAGCAATGGTATTACATAAAGATGGTGGAGGAAAGAATGAACTATTATGTGGTGGTTTATGCATAGGAAATATAAAATAAAAATTGATTTCTAACTCTTACTATTCCAAAAAACTAAAATCCTAATGGAATAAAGACTGAAAAATGAAAAACATACTTAAAAAGAAAAAACTTTAAAACACATTATAATAGAAGAACATCTTTATGACCTTGGAGATAGGAACAATTTTAAAATAAGACAAAAAAAGGCACAAATCATAAAAGACTTAAGGAAAAGATTGATAATTAGGGCTTTATTGCAATAAAAAAATTTGGTGTAACAAAAGATGTGTTCAACAGTCAAAAGATAAGCCACAGAGAGGAAGATGATTTTGGCAACACATTTAACTAAGGGTTAATATTCAGAATGTATAAAGAATTGCTACAAATCAATAAGGAAACAACAAATAAGAATGTAAATGAGAGAGAAAACCCAAATGGCCAACAACCTGCCCAAAAGTTTCAACCTCTCCAGGGTAATTCAGCATAAAAAAAAAGATGAAATACCACTTCATACCTCTCAGATTTTTGAAAAATTAAAATGTGATGATCCCTAATGCTGGTGAGGATACAGAGAAATTAGAATGCTCAGACGCTACTGGTGGGAGTATAAATCGATACCACTGCTTAGGAAGCAGTGGTGCCACATGACACAATGTACAGTTTTATGTGATGACAAAGCATTCATTTTGCTGACATCATTACTTCAGTCAACGAGATGACAAAATCCCTCACTGAAGGAACGAAGGCAGATTATTATATTCTAAGTCTAAACAACACAAGAAAAATGTTGTTGTGGCAAAAACGACTTTAGATCTATTTTAGAAAAATTTCAGAGTGAAAACCACAATCCTTTTTGCAAACCTGCGTTCCACTTGGAACACCCACTAAGCAATGGTTAAGTGTTAATTCAGATAATTTCTAAAACTCTATCTTCAGGAAACTAATCGGGGGGAGGTCTCAACATCTCTTATATCCTTATATTCCGAAGCCATAAAATATTCATACTGATCTTTTCCTGAATAAATATGCAACATCTACAGCTTCCTCTTTATTCACAACCCCTCATGATGTACTTTCCATTTCGAGGTGGATAATGGGGACGTCTTATCTTTGTCATCTCAACCGCTGTACGCATGTTTTTCATGTACCATTCTCATCTCTCATCAATTATTTTCAAGGTCCTTCTCACACCTGCTTTGTCAATGTTTTCCCCTTAAAAAGGAGGGTAGGAACCAGTGGTTTATGTACTACCTGGCACAGCTCTACGCACAAAGGCATTTAATACATGCTTTTAACCATAATGATTTAGAAGCAGGTCTATTTTCTGGACAGAAAACATCATCGGATTTTAAAATAATGTTCTTAAGGTTGATCGAAAGCTGCCAGATATATGAGTTCACACTGTATGCTTCTATTTATATGAAATGCAAGACTAGGCAAAAAGATGTTGGCAGAAATTAGGAGTACCCCCGGGTCAAAGGCGCATGAAAGGGAGATTGCAAGGGATTTCAGGGACTTGTAATGGTCTGCTTCTTAATCTAGGTACAGGTTACTTAATTTTGTAAAAATGAATCAAGCTGTATGCTTATGATTTGCCCACTTTGGTGTATATATTAGACTTCAATGACAAATTTTAAAATGATTTTGTAATATTAGTGCCTCTTTCAAAACATCTAAAAATATTTGTGACAAGATATCATTAAATAATAGAGCTCGAACCACTTTTTGGTAATCTGAGATGGTGGCTTTGTAACATGGTAATAATTTGTGGAATGGAAATTCATGTCTTTAATGCTCTGACTTCTGTTTTACTTACCATAGAAATTGTCAGAATGTGCCACATGAGAAAACTGAAAGGAAAATATAAAAGAAAGTCCTGCAGCAAATAAAGTTATCTTAAGGGTTTGAATTTCTCTGCCAACTACATCTCCATTCTTTGCTCCTTGTGTGAAGGAACAAATGCCTCAGTTTAAGCTGCCTTTTAAAATCCACCATTTAAACATTCTTTTCAGGGAGTGGACGTGAAACACCACATTCCCAAACCAAAAAGGGTGACCTGATGCACAAACAAAAAAGTGGATCTTCTAGGCTCCTTCCAATCTTCGCTTCTTAGTGTTCCTGCTCTTTTTACACTAGAACTGGTTTCCCAGTGTGCTCAGATCTCTCAGAAGACACCAACTTAAGGTGTCCATCTGGGGGGAAGGAAGTTGAAGATGGGGACAAGGAGATTACTGATCATTGGAAAAGGGTCTCTGAGCAACAAGGGGAAAATCTGTCCTTTCTGTTCCAACTCTTGCGTCTCTCAAACGCATGGAAAAACAATGAAGTCATGAGTACAGACCCTAAGGACAGGATAGAACATGCAGGAAGGTTGCCTTAAAGGCTTAATCTGGGTAGATATGATTATAGCTAAGGAGATGAATTCTAAATTTAGAAAGGCCATCAAGGTAATTAAGAAATGAGATAAGATCCTTGCTGTCTTTCTGCTTAATGAAGAGAACAAAAGATGATGAAAAAATTTTAATAAGTAAAAGAAATCATATAGATTTAGTCCTTTCAAAGATAAAGTGCGCTAAACATCAGAACAAGTTACGAAGGAAAACCAGGCACTCTCTACTCCCAGGAGTGTTTGATCTCATTATGGAGATGGTTTAGGTACCATTTTACTGCAAAGAAAGAATGAATTCAGTGGTCTGAAAGGCTCCCCCTTATATCTCCAGATTCTCTGATGTTGAAAAAGGTGAAAAAACAAAACTCCCTTCCGCTAGAAAAATCAAGCATCCCTTCTGGAAAGATGACACCTTTTAAACCAGAGAGCTTCCCATTCTCCAGATGTGCTCAACCAAGTCCTCAATAATGCTATTACTCAAATTTTATAATATCGTGAAGAACAAAAAGTTTTCAATCCCTCTTACTTAGAGCAGTGGTTCTCAAAATGGGGTGATTGTTATTTGGCAACATTTGGAAACATTTTTGGTTGTCACGACTGGGGGAGTGTTACCGGCATTTAGTGGGTCAAGGGCAGGGATGCTGCTCAACATCCTACAGTGCGCAGGACAGACACTCCCAACAAGGATCATCCAGCCCAAAACATCAATGGTGCTGAGACTGAGAAACCATGCTTTAAAAGCGCACCTGAAAGGGAAGGAAAGGAGACTTCTTCCATTTCAGTATCTGTCTCTAGCTACTCCAAAGAAGAAGGTAGAATTTAATAGTTGACAGAAAACAAATCAATAAATATATAAGCAAATACTGCGCACTAACTCTAACTCAAGATTATTTACAATAGATCCTGTCATATTAAGTTCAAATGTACTGAGTTGAATACAGCAATTCAGAGTAAAATACAAAAGATCAGGTTTAGATACTTTTTCCTTTTGGCAGATTTTTTTTTCTAACCAAATAAGTAGTTTTTACTTCTATACATTAAAATCCTATTTTCTGACTACTAGGAAATGTATTCCTCATTTAATAAGTGGTCGGCTTATTATCAGATGTAATTTCAGGTGTAAGTATTAACCTACTAAAATAAATTTTTCAATAAATGGCCAAGAGTGATCAAGAAAAATAAAAAGAATACAAATTACCTATGTCACTAGGAATTAAACAACGGAACATCACTACCAATCTTAGGCAAGAGATTTAAACAGAGAATACACGAATATTATCCACAACTTTATGCCAATAACGATAATAACATGAAATGGAAGAAGTCCTTGAAAAATACAACGTATCAAAACTGAAACAAAAAGAGAGAAGAAATCTGAATAGTACTATCTTTGTTAAAGAAATGCATTTTTTAAAAAATTCCACAAAGCAAACTCCCAACCCAGATAGCTTCCCTGGTGAATTCTTTCAAATATTTAAGGAATAATGCCACTTTTAATATTAATAATCAAATAAATAAATAAACGAGGACCAGGTTCCATTCCGCCAGCCCTTGTGGGATCACACTAACGATCACGCTTTTCATGCCAGGAAAGTTCATACTTCCTTTGATCTCCAATTTATGCTTTGAAAGGGAGGAGGCAATAGACAAGATTAAAAACATTTTTGCAAGATTCATTTATTTGTGTCCCTTTGGAATCAGTTAAAATTTGTTACTTCTCATCTGGCTTTCAGTGCCCCTTCCCCCATCTTATTTTCTACTTTACCCCACACCCACTCCCTGCCATGGCCAGGCCAGTTGCTTCAAGATCTCACCAGTACACCTTGCTCATTTCTAACTGTCCTCCATGCTTACCCCAATCCTTTCCATCCTGCTTCTCAAAACACCTAAAATTCAGGTCTCCTCCAGAAGCTTCATGTGAGCCAGGAGGTCACGGTCTTCCCAGAACTCCTTCTAGACTTTTATTTGAAATTTCGCAATAGACACTAATGATTATATCTCAGTGGGTTTCTCTTACCTCCTCGGGTAGAATGTCATTTCCCTCCATCTGTTGCTTCCATGCTTAAAATCGCTTCATGATTTTCTATGACCAACAGGTTAACGATAGAGTTCTTTGCTGGCCTGGCCTCCTCTCCTCGCCTCAGCTCTCCCTGCGCCCCCACATCTAGGCCATGGCCAGCTCCTCGACATGCCTCCTGCTTTTGCACATCTGTACTAAGGGCCTGGGATGTCCTCTGCAGGGCACTCCAACTCCTGTCATCCTGTTCATCCTTCAAGACTCAGATCAAAGGTAACTGCTCCCCCAGGGAATCTTTCCATGAAATAACACACACCCCATGTTTTGTTGTTGTTGTTGTTGTTGTTTAAGACAGAGGAAATTTCTACAGGCCCTTGAACTCCTATTATAATTGTTCACCTGCCTCTCTGAAGTGACTATGTGCATCTTAGGACAGGACTGGGTCTTGTTGATCTATTTATTTTTTGCTTCAAGAGTTCGCACAGTGCCCGGCTCATCTGAGCAGAACCCTGAGTGCTCGGTGAGTGAGCACCTGCCAGCCTTCATGGTGGTGAGCACGTAACAGGAAGTCAAAACCTTAGAGACTGACCCACGCTACTTGCATGGCACTGTAATAGGTACCCCTTCAACCCAACTGCATGAGCTGAGAACGGAAACACAAGACTGTTGTTAATGTTCCAATCCTCAGGGCAACGATGATTTTCACCGAAACAGTGCTTTAGGTCCAAGCTTTCCTGAACTTTAAAATCTGACAAAAAGGAGGTATTTTTCACCAGAGAGGGGAGAATGCTTTATAATATCAAAAGAAAAAAGCTAAAGGCAAAAAAAAAAAAAGTAATGAAATAACACCAAAATGCTCTTTAAATTGTTTGTGTCTGTGTGCCTACAGCAATTGAATTACTTCTAAAGTGACTTCAAGCTCTGAATTGTTATTCTATGAAAATCTGTGCTAAAAGTATTAATAGTATTAAAAAACAATAATTGATGTCATTTACCATATTTAATTTAGTACAATTATCATAGCTTGTAATACAGTAATATAATTTTATATACCTTGAAATCTATACATTTATAACGCAGATAGACCTTAATAGTGCGCATTTTGTGACAAACTTTTATCTTTCAACAAATATATGTGGAGCACCTACAATACACCGATCATTTGAATGACCATTGGGATACAACAATGAATAAAACAATCTTTGTTCTGGACAGATTTGGTATTTGAACAGAAAAGAAGGCATATGAAAAACACTAACAAGCCAGCCAATAGTAACCAGAAAAATCATGCAAAAATTATTAAATGGATGCTATTGGCTTAAAAATCCAGTTGAAGCTCTTACCAATATTCATGTAACAGACCCACCAAATGACCCCATATTCTCTATTCTTTTGTAAACCACACCAACCATTGTCCACAGAACTTGGCTTCATCTGGACTACTTCTGTCACCAGCTGAACTATGCACCTAAGGGTCAATTGTGTTTGTTCCTAAACCTGTTTATGACTGTTGTACTTATTACTGTAATTACAAATTTCTAAGTCAATATTACACAAACTAATAAAATATGAGTGCCAAAAGAAAGAGTTTTCATTTCTTTGAACACCAAGTTTATTGTTTCGGAAAGTCTTAACAAAGAGATGTCACTTGGAAAAATGATTGCCAAAAAAAAGTATGCGTAAGACAATTTTAAAGGTTTAAGGGGAGAGGGGTAGGTGATACAAAAGGACTGTGCACTCAGATTGGTTCCCAATGCCTTAAGGTCTCATTCTATTTGAAAAGAATCTGAAACTAGAAGTCAGATGCCAATAAAGAGTCTTCAAGGAATTCTAACCAGGACTCACACTCAAAGCAAAGACCTGGGCTCTACAACAAAATATCTGTGACTTCATGGTTAAAGTCGACTGAATGTTCAAGACACAAATGCGGCACTTTTTATGATTCACCCCTTTGGCATTTTCAATAAACCGTGTAACAGCTTGACCCTGGATGCAACAGATAAGAATCTTCTTGAAGAAATCCTTGGACGGGTCAAGTGGTTGGGGCAACAGCTTTTTCTGAAGCAAAAATATACAAAATAATTAATTACTTCCTGTTTGTCAGAAACAGTACTCTGTGTTATTGGGCTATGAGGTTTCTTCAAAATTTCAGTGTGCGTGACAGACTTGCAGGAAATGCTCTCCAAGACCAAGGGTGGGCTGTTATTAGACCTTTACACTCAGAGGGAGGGAGGCTAGGACATTCTGGGAGTACTTCCTGCCCAGCAAGTCATCAGGATACCATGCCTTTGTCTCCAATCGCATCTGAATTCCTGAGCAAACATAGAACCAAATGTTACGTGTATGGGTCCTCAGTGCTTCCTTCTGAGTCTTGCCTCTGAAGGTGTCCTGGGGTCTGTGTGGGGGGTGAGGAAAGGCTCTCTGGAGCAGCCAGATCAAAGGAGAAAAGGACAGGAGAAGCCAAAGCTGGAAGCACTCCTTCACCAGTCTTCCTGGAGAAAGGCCAGTCACCCAGATGCCAGCATTCAACACCACTACAAATGATGCCTGTGATGCTGGCTTCATGGCAACAAAAAGTGTTCAAACAATTAGAGAGCTGTTTCCTCTTGTTTTTCAAGCATAACATTACCCTCTCGTTTCTTTTTTCTAAATTTCATCCATTTTGATCTGTAAGGGCCCAGAGAAATAATTTCATCGAATGTTTTCATTTTGTAGCAAACTGAGATTAAGAGAAAGTGATTTACCCAAGGTCACATAGCAAGTGAGTAGAATTGCTGAGGCAGGCACCCAGGCCTCTGGCTTGCCCTGCTTTCCCTTAGTTTCCTGGCCCCAAGGACCAGCATTGCCTGGGAGCTTGTTATAAACACAGAAACTTAGGTCCTGTCCAGGCCATGAATCAGAAACCACTTTTTAAAAACAAGATCACAGATGCTCTATATGCACATTACAGTTACAGAACCGCTCCAAACCAGTTTTTTTAAAGCTATATTGTGAAGTGTTTGACTGCATTTAAGTCACAATCCTCATAAAAAATGTCCTTACCACAAAATGGATCAAAAAATTACTTAGCGGTTTGATACATGACCCATGTTAAAGCAGGATGGATATTCTACAAATGTCCCCCAAGAGATTATTGCACTGACTCTACTTAGTTGCTATGTCTTCAGGTCTATGAACAAGGTGACAATCAAAATTCTGTTAGGCAACGGGATTCCCGTCAGATAAAACCAGAGTAACACCAAGAATGTGTGTGAGCGTGTATGTCTGCGCGCGCGGCGCGTGTGTATGTACACGTGCATGCGAGCATCTGCACAATGGCCAAATGTGGAACTCTTCAGCCAGTGAAATGAGTTTCATCAACTCATTTAGGGAGTGTACTGCAGAAAAACAATACATAAACATCTTCTCATTGTGCAAAACAACCAAAGTTACTGAATAGTCACACTGCAAATATCCATCGCCTCATTGCATTTACATGAACCATCAAGAATAGGCAAATCCAAGGAAAGTAGATTAGTGGTTGCTAGGGGCTGGGAGGAGGGGAGAATGAGGAGTGACTTCTAATGGGTCCAGGGTTTCTATTTGGGGTGATGAGGATATTAGACAGTGGTGATGGTTGCAGAACGCTGAACGTAGTAAAAACCACTAACTTTGGTACACTTAGGTGTGCAAATTTGTTAAGGGATGTGAATTATATCTCAGAAAAGCCGTAAAAAAAATATCAATTGGCTCAACAATAAAAAAAAATGTCGTAAGATGTGCTGAAAGATAAAATTGTACACACCATCACTGCTCATTATGTTATCTTTCAACCTAAAGATTTTGAATACCTTAAAATTGAGTGTGAAGGGACTTTTATTTCCACAAACTTCACCCATTTTACCAGGAAATTAACTGATGCCAGGTCAAGGAAGTGACGCATATAAAAACCAAAGCCCCCAACTCAATGGACCAATAGTCAGAATTTTCCCAGCATTACATCATTTCAATTAAAACATTCATGGGTACGTTTGGTAATGAAATACATCTGGAAAAATAAAACCAGTTCATGGCCCTGTGGTGTATTTACCAAGGACCTACCAGAGAAAATCAGTGTTTCCTTTTTAGCATGAAGGAACTTTTTTTTTTAATGTAAAAACTAAAAACTAAAACCAAGGAAACTGCCAGAACCAGTGAGGTATGCACAAATTAACATAAATTGGCAATTGAAGTGTAGAACCAACAATTGTCTGAGACACAAAGTACTTCCTTGAGAACGGGCCTGTGGTTTGGGCATTTGCTTCATGAGAACTTCCACACCTATTGAAAACTAAAACCCTCACTTAAGCCTAGGGTATTGTGAAAGCCATTCTCAAGAAGGTATCCATGTGGCAATTCGAGGTTCAATTTCTAACTCGGACGAATCCCAATGCTCAGCGTTAAAAACAACAACAACAACAACAATAACAAACAAATAACTTCATTTCGGGAAAATCAGTCAATGCTTTCTTCACTACTGGACTTGTGTGTAACTTCAACACCGTTTGCCCCAAGCACTGCCAAAATAGTCATGGGCTGAGTGGCGGCCCTGATTTTTGCCTATGAACCTCTTTAAGAGGGAGCAGTGAGTGATGTGACTTTTAATTGGCACAAAATGACACCCCCCCCACAACCACACACTCAATAGCAGGAATGGAGGATGGGGTGCCGGGTGGGGGGACCAGCAGGCAGAGAATTGCTTAAACCCACTGACTTCCTCATCAGGAATGCTTCGGAGGGGCTCTTCAGTGCGTGGCTTTTGTGGCGTTGGTGGCTGGAGTCTGCCTGGCACTAGAGAAGGATACCAGAGCAGGGAGAGAACCCCTTTCCCCAGCACAGCGCTCAGGCATTTCCAGGGGTGCGGCGGCATTAGGTTGATTTTCACTGCACTCTTTACGAGTTTCCCCGTCGATACCGAGTCCCCATTTAAGGACATGTTGCTGACGGCAGCATTTCGGGGTGTTAGGAGGTGACAGAAGGAATCTTCCAGCCGCTTAATATCCGCCCGGGTCAGGTTGGAGATTTGTCAGTCTCCAGAGATGGGCTTTCACCGTTACTAGTAGATCCCCCAACTGGTACCCGCTTGGTACACCGTCTCCACCTGTACCCAGGTCCGCCTCCCCTCCCACCTTCCTGGTCTCAAGGGTCACGGCTCTTCGATGGGGTCTTCCGAGAGACTTGGGGAACTGGGCGTTTGTTACACGTGGGTTTAAGGCCACTAGGATCACGGCAGGGTGGGACAAGACCGGACTCGGAGCTGGGAGCTCCGGCGAGAGGGAGGTAGAGCGTCCCGGGAAATGGGCAAGAAGCTACTCTCTACCGATCCCTTAAAATAGAGCAGGGGCCGGCCGCCCGGGACGCTCCATCCGCTGTCCGCAACCCTGCCGGGAGCCCCGCTTCTTCCCTTCTGCGAGCCGCACGCCCGGGGGTGCAGCCAGTGAGCAGCCGGAGCGGGGACGCCCCAGGATTGGACAGAGACACGCACCTGGGCGTTCGGGACACCTGCGCCGCGCCCCTCCCACCCCCCTTCCCCGCGCCCCCCCCGGGCCTCGTGGCGGGGGCGCCCCAGGAGGCTTCACCTGAGCGGGGGCGGGTGGGGGCGCGAGGCCGTGGCCGTGGCGCGGGGCCAGCGCGCTCGCTTACCCATGGCTGGAGACGGGCGGGAGGGGCGCGGGCTCCCCGGGGACGAGTCGAGCCGGTGGCACAAGTTTGCAGGTCGGGCGGGCACGTGCGCGGGCCGGGCTCCGGGCGGGCTGCGCTGGGCGGCTGGGCTAGCGGCTGGCTCCTGGCTCCTGGCTCCTGGCTGCCGGGCCGGGGTGGGAGCGTGGCGCGGCTCCGCCTGCACTGGGGGCCGGCCGCGCGGAGAGGGGCCCTGACGTCAGCGCCAGGGGCTTTGCGCGCCCGCAGCAGGGCCCGAACCCGTCACAGGCGCACGGAGGCTGCGGGCCAAGCTCGCGGCGTCCCTAGGAGCCCCAGCGAGCTCCCAGGGACCCGGAAACCGGAAAAGCCACCGGGGGGCTGGGGAAAGAAGGGAGTGGGCTTCCAGGATTTCGGAGAACAGAACTCTTTCAGCTGCAGGGGCTTTGTGGTCTTAGTCATCACCCATTGTGCAGATAAAGTAACTGAGGCCCGGACGTTGCCCCAAGGACACCCAGTTTTTGGCAGTGTTGCTCCGATCCTCAGTCCCGGATCCTCTTGTTCACATATGGGCTCCGGGTGGTTGCTTTATTCAGCAGGTCGCAACCCTGACTGCACGTTAGAATCAGTTGGGGAGCTTTTGAACCCCGATTTTATCAGGGCCTCGGTGGGTGGGACCGAGGCATCCGTGCTCAAAAGCTCCCCGGGCGATTCCAGTGTGCAGCCAGGGTTGCCAACGCTGACTGGAGTGACTTGTGGGTGACAAATGACTTCGAAGGGCACAGGTGGCACTCTCCATTCTGAGGAGGCGACCGATTTGCTGGTGTCTGTAATCAGCCCACTTGCTCCTGCAAGCCCACCCCTGGCAGGCTCTGGGAGACGTCGCAGACTCGCCCCAGTCACCGCTTCTCCCGCTGCTCAGGCCTTGCGCCTGAGTCTGGAAGTGAATTAATGGTTTAACAGTGTCCAGGGTTTAAATTCCTTCTGTCTCCTTAGAGAAGAATTTTCCTGTCTCCAAAGGTTTCAGAATAGCCCTGAGACCCCGGCAGTTTTTATACGGCTAATGCTTTCTGAGCCATTTCTGAGCCCAGCGGTACCCACCCCCCCGGCCCCCCGCGCCCCCCCCATAGTCTATGTTGAGCTTCTTCGTTGTTTTCAAAATACATCACGTTACTTTAACCCGGAGTTACATAAACCGTAACGATACATATAGTACACTTAAGGGACATTTAAGCCAGAAGAAAGAGGCTTCAGGACTGAGAAAGGGTAGGGGAGGCAAACATTTCATCTACTGAAATTTATTGGATTAGGGCAGATTTTATCAAGGCAGAGCTCTAGAAAGCCTAATAATGCCTTGCATAAAAGGACAGATTTGTGCTAGGCGGATCACTGGCTCATTTTCGAATTCCCCCACCCCCCATAGTTATTTCCTAACCAATCTTCATGCAGTAATAAAACAGCAGGGAGCTCATAGGTTTAACTTTCTGCCCGCCCCACCTCCCCAGCCCCTCTTACAGGAAAATAATCTACTTGAATGAGGCCTGAATGCACGTGTATGCAGGAACCAACTGCTGGCTGTGACTGGGATGGCCTGAACAGGGCCGAGGCTGAAAAGGGAAATGGTGGCGGGGGAGCAAGGAGGAATTCATTCTAAGACATGGTTCGGGGAAGAGCATTTGGTTCGTTTGGTTCCCACATCGCGGGAGGCCCCTAGGAGACAGTGAAAGCAGCAGAATGGGACTTGGGCGTGACAATCTGCAATAGTATTGTGGCAAGATCTGCCGTCACTCAGCCACTATGGAAGCCAGAACTCTAAAGTTTTATGTACTGAGATGAAAGCAAACCCTTCGGTCCACTTTCTGTCATTCCCTGGAAGTCTCAATTTTTTTTTTTAACCAAAGAAACAACAGCTGTCCAAATACTGGTGCTAGTCACAGTGGGATGCTGTGATAAAAACCAAGTTAGAGCGAGTGTGTACACAACGGTTAAGGAAAGCCACATTTTAATAGAAACTTTTACTCGCTTTGGAAATGTCACGGGCCGATTTCAACAAGCAGTTGTCCTGAAAACCCTTAAGAAAAACAAAACAGCAGTTGGGAAATTAGCAAGGCTAATGCAGACAGGGTGCAGAAGACACCTAATATACACATTCAGCTATTAGTCAAAGAAATGCTATTCGAAAGTCATAAACCATTTTTCTCATGTTAAGTAACTAAAATCTTTTAAAAATCAAACAAGACTGCCTTTGCAGGTGGGTGAGTAAATTGGTGAGAGCCTTTCTGGGAAGCTATTTGGCAGTATGAATCAAGAGACTTAAAAATACTCATAGCCTCCGACCTAATAATCCTGCTTCTGAGACTCTCTTCTAAATGAATAATGACCATTTCAGTAAAAATTAATGTAAAATGATGTTTATCGCAGAGCAAGATGTAATAGCAAACAAAAGCAAAACAAGAAAGCAACAACTGTTCAATAGAAGGGAAATAGTGATATAAATTATTATTGACCTAGCTCGGTGGTTCTCAGCTGTAGATGATTTTGTCCCAAAGGAGACATTTGGCAATGTCTGGAGACAGTTTTAGTTGTCACTTCTGGGAAGAGGGTGCTACCGGCTTCTGGTTGATAGAGGACAGGAATGCTGCTAAATATCTTACAGTGCACAGATGGACCCACTGCAACAAAGGTTTACGACCTAGACCCACCTGAACATCAGTAGTGCTGATATTGAGCAACCCTTATCTATACGATTATATATCACACAGCCCTGTTTCCAAAGAATGCTGTGGGAAACTATCCAGAGATTTTTAAAAAAATTTTTAAAGCAGAATAAAAAGCTGAATGTACAATATAATCCTAGTACTACTCGTATGTTCATATATATGTGTTGAAAAAGACTGAAAGAAAATACACTATGGTAGAGACTACGGGGAGGAAGAAACTTTCCTCTCCCCTGCTAGGTTCTTTTGGTGGGTATAATAATTAAATTGACATGAAAGATTAACAAGAGTGAAAAAAAAACACATTTAAATACATATGTACCTATGGGAGCCCCACATGCATGAGAGAATCAGAGAGAATGTGGGTGATTGAGGTATATATGATATTCTGAACTAGGGATGAGGTATGGTCCCTTAGGGCCTTCAAAGGGTCATTGCAACATGATAAGAAGAGCAAATATTTAGTAAACAGAAGTTTGCCCTGCCATACAGGTAGGTCTTAAAAAGTTACTTCTGGTTATAAATCTTATTATGGGCCAGGTTCCTAACTTAAATTCTTTAAAGGAGAAGTAAAAGTTTCTCATGAGCCTGCAGAGTCTCAATTGCTTTCAGCTCAATGTATTTCACATGCCAAAGTGGCACATCTTGAGGAGGCCTGTTCTGAACCCCTATAGGCTATTACTTATTCACCAAACATATATCTTCTAACTAGCCACACAGCTGGACTGCATTTCCCAGACTTCTTAGCAGTTGGGTGGGGGGGAGGGGCCAAGTGTGTGCCTCTGGGAATGAGGCCACCAGCTGAGAGAAGAGGGCTAGGAGACTGGTTTTCATCAAGCCCTACTATTCTATTTAATTGTTACCACACGTATGTGTTATTTATAGATATAGATATTGATAGATTTAAATAAAGCACCTGTATCCATTAGGTATGTAGTTCTATGCATTCTGGGTTCCTGAGACCTTATTTCCAGACATACCCTGTCTGTAAAATGAGTGTAATCATAGTCCCTGCCTCATATATTGTAGGAATTAAAGGAGATAATATCAGTAAGGCACTCATCATTTACAGCTCAATAAATGTTAGCTATCCATGTGAATGCTGGTGATGTTAACTGGAGCAAATCGTCCCTTGGGACATTTGTGACTCTTCAAGTGGCTCTTCCAGTCCCCTGCAAGTGTCAGATGGACGTGTTCTGGCTCTCTGAGCCCTAGTCCTCTCCCAAGGACTTTCCTGATCATCTGGGTGAGGACTCCAGATTCCCTTTCACACTCTCCTGGTTATCTTATGGCGTCTTGACCTTTCACTGTGTTTTATTTGATGAAAATATTGGGTCTTGGAGATATTAGGTCATGTGTCCCAGGTCGAACACTGAGTACATGGCAAATCTAGATTTACATTTGAGCCCTGCTCTATCAAAATCCAGGCACTGTCCACTCTGCTGCATTACCATCCATAGAAAATGTCTCCGGAGTGTAAGCTCCCTGGTCTGGGCTATAAGGAGCATGTGCAAGGCCTCAGCCAGGGTCTGTTCCAGGTTCCCCTTTCAGAATCAGTGTGCAGTTCAGCTGTGGCTTAGAGAACAAGGAACATCCTGCCATGTATCTTATAGAGTCACAAGCTAGAGGTGAGAAGGATGCAGGCAAAATAGAGCACACCTGCATCCCAGGGGGACCTGGATTCAAAGACAGTTGAAAGTGGATTTTGCCTTTAAACATAGCTCATTTCATGCTGTCTTTCTGTGAAGCAGAACAGCTAGCAAGTGATTTTTCTTTGGTTTGTACTGAGCCTTTCAATCTGCAAGTCTGGGTTATGTCCACGTCTACTGCTTGTGTCGTTCATGGGACACTGTTCTTTTGGAGTGTGGCTGAGTTTCCCGCATACATGAATCTAGATTGGAGTTCACAGCAGGGCATCGGGAACTCACAATGAACACTAAAGAATATAGCTAATCGGACAGAGTGTCCCCGTTGTTGCACATGAAATTTAATATGGAACCATGCGCAGTGCTCAGAATTATTTATTATCCCATCATTTTCATTAGCTGACATACTTCTCACTTGCCTAGTAATAATGAATTTGCTAGCCTCGTAGAAAGAATAATGTTACTTTGGGCTAGATTTTCACTACCTCTCTTCTTAAGTGATTCTTGAGAACGTGTCATAGAATCTCTGAGTTAAAAAAGCTTTATAACTCATCTAGTCTAGTCCTCCGCGTTCAGGAATCCCTTGTGTCCTGGCATGGCTGTCAGCCATTCCGGTATACCTGAATACTTCTCAGGACAAGGAGCTCACAACTATTATTTCTCAACAAATGTGACTGTTAGCACGTTTTTCCCCAAGCTACTGTGTGCCTCTCAACCTCCATACCTAACCCTGAGAAGGGCTCCTTTTATTCCAAGTTAGGTCAAGCTCCTTTGACTGTTCTCTATTGTGAAAGTTTTAAAAATCTCTCAGCACCCTGGTTGTCCTATGGTGGACCTTCCCTAATCTTGCAAAATTCCTCTTCAAGAAGGAGGCTCTGACTAAGGTGTAAATCTCCAGCTTAGGTTGCAATTCTTTCTTCCCTTGAGTTGGAAACACGATATGGTGCACATGTCATTACTATCTAGTTCCAGAACATTTCACTAGCCCGAAGGGAAACTCTGTACCCAGCAGTCACTCCCCATTCCCTCCTCCCTCCTGCCCTGGGCAACCATTTATCTACTTTTGTCTCTATAGATTTGCCCATTCTGGATATTTTGTATAAATGAAACCTTATTTTGGTCTTGGTTTCTTTCACTGAGCATAGTGTTATAGCATGGACCAGTACTTCATTCCTTTTTTATAGCTGAATAATATTCCATTGTATGGATATACCACAATTTGTTTATCTATTCATCTATTAGACATTTGAGTTATTTCCACCTTTTGGCTGTTGTAAATAATCCTGCTGTGGATATTGGTACATAAGCAATTGTGTGAGTCCTTCCTTTAAATTCTTCTGGTATATATACAAGTAGAATTGTTTGAATCATATGGTCATTCCATGTTTAGCTTTTTGAGGAATCATCATACTATCTTCCACAGTGGCTATCCCATTTTACATTCACACCATAAGTGTCTGAGGGTTCTAAGTTTTCCATATCCTTGTCAATACTTATTATTTTCCACTTTTTAAAATTGTGGCTGTGTTAGTGAGTGTGAAGTAGTATTCCAAGTAATATCTTTTTAAGATCTCCTTGATGTGGCCTCTGAGGCCCTGCCTAGTCCAACTGCATGGCCCTATTTTCCATGCTCCGGCCTCACTGCTCTCACAGGCTCTCCCTCCCAATGCAGGACCTTTGCACATGCTCTTTCTACTGCCTCCACTTGGCTAGAGCCCACTCATTGTTTGGCTTGCAACCTGAGGATCACTTCCTCAAGGAAGACTTCTCCGACCTCCAGCTTAGGTCGAATGCCCCAGTTGACAGTTTCATTGCACTGTCCACCTCCCCTTCCTAGGTCCCGCCACAGTTGTAAATTTACCTCAGGTTATGTGAATATATAAGGTATGTTTTTCTCCTCTGTTGGGCCATGACTAATAGTAAATGAAAACATGCTGATTAATTAACAAAAAACTTTTTGAGGAAACTTGTGAGACTCTGAATTTGTGTGACTAAAATCTAAAGAAACTTGAAGTTTCTACACTCATGTCCCATCTCCTCCTTCCCAGGACTCTGTGCCTTCTGTTTCTCCTGCATCATCAATATCTCCCTTTTAATTCAGTCATTCCTACTAGTTCATACACGTTCTAGCCACTGTCTTATTTTCTTGCTCCCTTTCTTAGCGAAACCTCTTGGAAGAGTCATCTGGACTTGCCTGCACATCCTCACCTCTCATTCTCTGAAGTCCACTCCAATAAGCTTTGTGTCCCCATCATTCTGCTGAAACTACTCTTGTCAAGAACACAAATGATCACATATGGCAAGATGGGACTCTTGCAGAGGAGGCCTCCATTCTCCTAGAAACGCGTTCCGTGAAGCCACCCATTTCTGGTTTTATTCTACATCATTAGATGCAACTTCTCAGTGTTCTTTGTTACTACCTGAATTTATCTGGTCATGACTATGTTAATTTCTTATTATCAGTTTTACCCCATAGATTGGATGCTCCACATGGGCAGAAACCTTGTTTATCTCCATGTGCAGAATGTATCAGATGCTCAAGTTTTTATTGAATGAATGAATAGCTCCTCCATTTGAACTTAAATAATTTACACCTAAGGATCTTTAAAATTCTTGTTTGTATAAAAAATACCATGACATAAGTATCATTCTGAGTTTTGATTCTTTTACCTAACATATTAGCTACTGCGTGTGAATATGAGTAAAGGAAAACCTCATTCAAAATCAAGTCAGGAAGCCATGAAGGGAGGACTCTCATGCACATACCACTTGTTACAGTTTACTTTACATACCCTGGCAGGAAGAAGATTTTCTCTTTGCCCAGCAACAACCCAGCCAATGAGAAGCTGCCGCAACCCAGAACTCTTGCTCTCTCCTAAGGAACTTTTGCTCAAAACCATCCATTCTGACTTCCTCCCTTCTATAAAAGTGCACTCTTCTGCTTTGCTCTCGAGACTTGCCTGTGGTTCACCATAGTCTGCAGTTCCTCTGCTATTTCTAAATAAACTCAATTTTCCTAGCTAAACTGCTTACCTTTTTGTTGTAGGGGTTGACACCCTTCTACTTTTGGTGACCACTCTGTAAATTTTTGTCCATCTTGTGGATAAAAATATTGATTCTGACAATCTCCTTTCACATTGACCTCAATTCATGGATGGGCATTCTTTGACCCTGATTGCTTTCAGCCAGCTGGGTAATCCTTGATCGTGTTGACACCTAGCACATGTTTCTGTATGTTGTCCACAAGGAAATGACAACTTCTGTTGTGGAAAAAGGCTATTGTCTGTTTAGGACACACAAAATTCTAGGCTGATTCAGCTGTTCAGCTGGGGCAGACACCTGTTAACCAGGTGATTTCCAAAATGCACTGTGAGCAAGGACTACTTAAACGCAAGGAAGAGGAACAAATGTAACAATTATGCAACCCCTGCCTCATAGAGAAGGAACCGGTTCTCATACCATATTAAACCAAGGTCAAGTAAAACCTACAATGCAATAGTTTCTGCTGCTCTAACAGGGCCATGTGATACAGTTTCAGGACTCTCCTCCTCTCCTGCAAATGGCTATCCCTCTGCTTCAACTCTTCCTGAAAAGTCCACAGAGGATGGCAAGCATGACCGTGTTCTCCCACCTAGAGACTTTATGTGGGAAAGAAAGAAAGTCAGAGGTGGCAGGGGAAGGGAGATGGGGGTGGGGAGTGGGAACTTCTGTGCCATAATAAATGCTGGTTCCCTACAGTCATCTCTTTTAAAAATGCTCAGAGATCTTACTTGTAACTCCACCATACATTTGTTGATGCACTCTACACATCACTGAATATTTCTCCCAGTGAATTTATGAGATCGGAGGTAGGCAAGGACAGCATTATCAAAATTTTGCAGAAGAGATCATTAAGACTGGGAGTGGCATAGTGCCTTAGCCATGCTTATAAGACTCCTGGATGATTAGAACTAGAACTTGTTGATTAGAGTCACAATAACTTCTTGTTAATTTCCCCTCCCACCTACCATTATCAGCACACAGCTAGAAATGTGATGAAGTGAATGGGTGGCCTGCTGTTTTCTTTGGGGCAAGTGACTTAACTCCTTTGAACCTGTTTCCTCATGTTTGACAGGCAGATAACAATACTCCTGGCACATGCTGCCTTGTGCAATATTGAGGAGGCTCAAAAGAATATTCAAAGAGACATAGTTTAAGGTAAAGTCCTGCCTCCAGGCTTACTATGTTTGTTAATAGTTTTTGCCATGCTCTGTCAAATCAACCTTTTTCTCTTTCTCTCTCTCATTCCCTTTATTCAAGATGGAGACTCCTGCTTCAGTCCAATTTCCTGGTGCATCTTCACATGACCCAAAGTATCCCTGATCATATCTGCAAAGCCCTGCAGAGTCAAGGGATGTAAACTGACGAGCTTGACATCCTGTACTGGTGTTCAAAGAATAAGAGGTGTTCATTCCCAGCTCACCTGGAGATGCCCTAAGCACCAGCTGGCCTCTTCTCCCTGTTCTCCTCTATGTCTGCAATCTCTCACTGATGTTTGTTGAATGAATGAATGACTATAAAGAGCAGACAGACTTAGGATTAAACCTCACCTTGGGCTCCGATTAGCTGAGCCTCAGTTTACCAATCTGCAAACTGAAGACAATAGACTCCCCACAGGGTTGGTAGGAGGATTTAAACGATAGCTATTTGGTATGTTTCTCTTTCCCACATTCATTTTACCCTTAGTTCTCCCTTTCATAATGGTATTTTGTTGTTTCCCTTCAATTTTTGCTCCTTCTCAATGGCAGAAGCAAACTAGGAGGTAGATAGTTCTGCCTTCTGTCTGTCATCTGATCTGCCCCAAACCAGTCTTTGTCCCTCCTTTGCGTAGTCATGAGTTTAAAAATATCTTTTGTGCTTTGTGGTTCATAAATAAATGCAAAGCACACACAAGGATAAAATATTAGCAAATCAGTCCACTTACATAATGTCCTTTTTTTTTTACAAGGCAATCAAAAAACATAATTCTAATTCTGAAAAGTATTACATTTCTTTTGATTTCTTAAATGCAATTGAATTTGAGATGAAAAAAATCAAAATCCTTTAAGAGAATTACATTGAAGCCGTTTTCTATCTCCAAACAGGTCATATTTGGGGAGCAATTTCCCCATCTGTAAAATGAATAATGATTGCTTTACAATAATCATAATTACATCCCCCAAAGGGAATTTTATCTCAGTTAATTTTTTTCTTTGTACTGTCAAATGACTGATTCTGAAGCAATTATAAAGCCCTGCATTATTTTCTGCCACTGAATAGCATACCCATTACCCTTCACAGTTCCCTGTTTTTCCTGCCATGCAGGCATTTGAAAACAGTGGTTTTGTGATTTAAACTAATCAAGCAAAATGTCATTTCAGAAGCCAATTTGCTAATCGACTTTTGCGTGTGTGTATCTTTGTATGACAGCAAAGGGCCAAGAAAAAAAAATCGTAGGCGTGTGGCTGTGAAGGTAGGATTAATCCTCTCCCTGCATTTCATTTCCGCTTGCTTAAAGGTTTTCATGTGGGTGGTGGGAGCAGATTGGCCACCTGAAAAAGCCAGGCTCCTTCGCAGCAGATGTGAAAGGGTTTCTTTGCCTCCCTTGCTTGTGGCTTGGCATTTTTGGTTTCTCTGCAAGGCCAGGTCCTTTGCGGATGTGACACATCCTCCACCTCTTCCTGATGCCTGTTGCATTGTCTCTCACCTCTCCATGGGCCCACTTGAGCCAGGCTTCCTCCTTGGAGAAGTTAATTATCACATCCAGTAAGAAGGGCAAAGGATGCCGGTGGGTGGCACTTTGTCTGCCCCAGGTAGAGATGCACAGCTGACAGGTGTGACTTGGTGATTCAGTTAAGAGCATGGACTTTGAAGTCAAGTAGACCGGGTTCAAATCCTGCCCTTGGCTTCATAGAAGCCATGGGACTTCAGATGAATGACTTGAACCTCTCTGAACAGAATGGGAGCAGAATCCTGCCTCCCTTGAAAGGGTTCTTATGAAGAAGCAACGACTCAACGCACTGAGAGTGTGGTGCAAAGCCTCGCTTTCAGTAAGTGCTTCATAAGCACCAACCCCAGTTACGGAGCAGCCAGAGTGTGGGCGAAGCGGCCTCATCTTCACTCCGTACACTTGGCTTCTTCAGAAGACTTTGTTCATTGATTTGTTTTAGTTTTTGTGCGTGGGCGTGTGTTCGTGTAGCCCAAGAACACCTTCCAGCTGGGTGGCGACCTCCGATCTTCCGCTATGTGTATATGTAGATGGATGGAGATACAAATGCACTC
This sequence comes from Eonycteris spelaea, assembly GCA_003508835.1. Classification (NCBI taxonomy): domain Eukaryota; kingdom Metazoa; phylum Chordata; class Mammalia; order Chiroptera; family Pteropodidae; genus Eonycteris; species Eonycteris spelaea. The sequence continues at coordinate 363,050 of PUFA01000219.1, forward strand.
CCACACATACTGATACGGCTCCGCTTTTGGTAGCATTCGATGGTGTTTTTCTTGCTTGTCTATTTCACTATTTTGTCACAAGAAAAACGGTTTTACTCCTGGAGTGGAGTTCTCAACCCAGCATTGATTTCAGTTTTCTTGTGAGGAGCATTGTCTCTCTCTTAAGGTCAAAGCACGCAGCAGCTCATGGGGCCTCACTGGGGGCAATGGCAGCCGGTGGTGGGGACAAGGGCCGTGGGACAGCTCGGTGGCTTTGAGAGAAGCCACCGGCTGCACAGACGGTTCTCCCACCCCCGTCCTTGGCTCGGACCACACAGCAGTTGTCTTCCTTGTCGCTCCTACATCTTACTCATAATCGCTGACTGTTCTCAATCTGTCTTTTTCTGATTTCCTTCTTCTTATTCCTCCACCTCCTCAAAATTTTTATTTTATTTTTTTCGGCTTCCAGTTCCTCCTCCGATGCCCACCAGCCCACCCTGGCAGGCTTTCCTCTCTTATGATATTCTCTGTGTTGACTAAGCTTCCCAGCCCTTTCTGCTTTCTGGGAGGTTGAGGCCGAGTGACATTGAGTGTGTCGGTCCTGAGACACAATGGTCCATGCTCTCTGTGTGCATCGACCCTGCGCAGCCAGTGGGCAAAGCCCTGGTGGGCCCAGTAAGCTATTTCCTGGCCATTTGGTTTAATTGATTCATTGCATAGTGAGTGACCCTCTGTGCGATGAATTGATGAATTACTTGGTGTGAGGGGGCCTCAAAGCCTCTTTCTGCCACTGGCTGGCCAGACTGCAAGGAGTTTCCAGTCTTGGGGACACTCAGATTGTTAAGTTGTGTGAGTATGACTGGCAGCCACTTGGTACAACGCGTTGGGATGCTTGTGAAAAGATAGGCTCCTGACTTCCTGAATCAAAAGTTATCTGCCAGGAATATGGATTTTCACAAGCTTCTTAGAGCACGGCTGCTCAGAGTATGGGCTTGAAACAGCAGCATCAGCCCAACCTGAGATCCTGTAACAAATGCTTTGTAAGAACCTCATCCCTCCATCCTGAAGCAGACCCTCAGGAAGGGGGGCCCGGGACTCAGGGTGGTTCTCATGCCTTTTAAACCTGGACTGGGTTAAGCTGGTATGTTAGTTTCCTCTTGCTGCTGTAACAAATTACCAGAAACGTAGTGGCTTAAAACACCACAGATTTATTCTCTTCCGGTTCTGAAAGTTAGAAATCTGAAATTGGTTTTACTAAGATAAAGTCCAGGAGTTGGTAGGGCTGTGTTCCTTCTAGAGGATCCAGAAAAGAACCCGTTTCCTTGCCCTTTTCAGCTTACTATGGTGACCTGTATTTCTTGGCTCGTGGCCCCTTCCTGCATCTTTAAAGCATACCACCCCAGTCTCTGCTTCGGACATCACATTGCTTTCTCTATCATTGCTGACTTTAAAAGGGATATTATCTTATGGTGCTGAGAGAGAGTCTCCCAGCTGACAGCTAAAGATGAATGGGAATCTCAGTCCTCAGTCCTCCAACCACAAAGAACTGAATCTGGCTAACAACCTGAATGGAGGTGAAAGGATGCTCTTCCCCAGAGCCTCTAGAAAGGAAGGTAGGCCTGCTGACATTATGATTTCAGCCTTGTGAGATGCTGAGTAGAGAATCCAGCCACGCCAGGCCTGGGCTCCTGACTTATAGAAACTGTGAGATAACAACTTTGCATTGTTTTAAGCCGCTGAGTTTGTGGTAATTTGTTATGCGGCGGTAGTAAACAACAAACAGTGAGCTAACATGCCACCACTCTATGGTTGCTAACTTTGACTATGGCTACCCTTGGGTGTCAATCGAGCTATTCATAGAAAGAAAAATAAACTCAACAAGGGGCAAGTAGCTATGGACTGTGAATAGACCACTGTGATGAGCTAGTAATGCCCCCTAACCCCAAAAGATGTCTACATCTTAATTCCAGAATCTGTGACTGTGTTACCTTATATGGTAAAGGGGACTTTGCAGGTGTGACTCAGTTCAGATGGAAGATGATCCCAGATTATCTGGGTGGGCTCCATGTAATCATCAGAGTCCTCATAAGAAGGAGGCAGGAGGGTCAGTGTCAGACGAAGGAGACGTGAGGCAGAAGCAGAAGGTGTAGTAGTTCGCTCTGACAACGCGGGCGGTCCTCCCCTGCAGCCTCCAGAAGGAACACAGCCTCACTAAAACTCGATTATAGACTCCTGACCTCCAGAACTGTAAGAGAATAAACGTTGTGTTGTTTTAAGCTACTACATTCACGGTAATGTGCTCTGCAGCAGCAGGAATGAATACAGCCCCTCGCCAAAACAGTGCGGTGACTCCATGAGCAGCAGCATATAAAGGCTACGAGCCACCTGAGGGGGCAGAGCAGAAAAGCTTCTCTACATTTTAGTTTAGGAGTCAGACAGGAAGTTCAGGTGAGTTATCACCCAGTGAAAGCCCTCGGGAGAGAGGGAGCAAGCATTGTACACTTTGTAGAAAATGGATCCTGACTTTTGATTGCTTTGTACTGTGGAGACCAGCAGCTGAGTGGCCATTTGTAGAAAGGGAAGGAATCGCAGACTGGTTCCAGCGATAGCCGAACCGAAGTCGAGTCACTTAATAGGCAACCAAAATGGCCTTTCTGTTCATGCTAAGTATTCTTACCACAATCAAAAGAAAGTTTTAAATATGGCGAAATCTGTAGTGATATGGAAAGCTGATATTTTCTCAAGCTTATGCACATGCACATGAAGAAAAGCATCTTGGGGAAAAAAATAAAATGAACCTGGTTCTGGGGTCAGGAGCCGGGGCGGGGAAGTTTGGCTCCATGATGCCAGTCTATAGGAAACTTTTCACCACTATCCCCAGTCAGTGTTTTTGTTTGCTTTTGGGTTTTGATTTTTAGACAATTTCTCTTAAGAAACTCTTAGACCCTCTGCTACTCATAGTGGGGTCCCTGGACCAGCAGTATCAGCATCACCTGGGGGCACATTAAAAATGCAGAGTCTCAGGCCCCTCAGACCTGCTAAATCAGAACCCACATTTTAACAAGATACATGAGTGATTTGTATGCACATTCAAGTTTGACAACCACTGTTCCAGACGACAAGAAAATACAAGCAATAGTTCACAATCCTTTTCTATAAGGAAAAAGCACCATTTAAATTCTCATAATGATTTTTAAAAGTTTAAATTAATTTCTCCTTAATGTAATAAAAGCTCGTGACAGAAAAATGGAGAAAAAGAAAAGAAAAATACCACCTGCCCTCCCAACACCATAATGTGCCTGCTATATTGCTGTGCGTACATTTCCATGTATTTACATTGTGTATCCACATCACCCTGTTCATGCTTTTAAAAGGCTTTTTCACTGAACATTATCTTAAAGCCACAGTTTGACTGCCATTATTTCAATGGCTTTATGATAGTGAAATGGTTTATTTCACCATTTTCCAATTTTTAGGCAATTTTTCACCAATCTAAGCAATATAGTGATAATAAATTTCTTCGTACACATAGCTTTTTTCTAAATTAAAGATAATTCCTCTAGAATGGATTTCCAAAAGTGGAATTACTGGGTCCTTGGTAATAAACAGTTAAAAAAGTACATTTTAAGAAATTGGTGGTACACTGTCTGCATGTGTGTGTGTGTGTGTGTGTGTGTGTGTGTGTGTGTGTGTAAATGGGGAACTTGTTTTGGGAGCTTAGAAATAGAATCTTTTTCATCTAGATTCCACTACAGAGTGATGTCTTATCACTGCGTCTTCAGCAACTCAGCCTGGGTTCAGCCTATGAAAACAACTGTGGCCTTAAGAGATGCCTGGTGACATTACTGTGAGGGATGACCCGCTTCCAACCTGGGATTCTTGTCTTCTAAGACAGTGTCCTTGGTCCTCAGCATCATCTCATGACAAAGTGTGTTATGGGACATGTTCACCCCTATGGTTATCAATGCAAACAGAGCTGGTTCATTGAGACAGATGGATGCCAATTTTAACTGTTTTGATGGAGCACAATAGAAGAGAGCAGTGGATGAGTCATTGTCATTTGATTTCTGTCCCTTCATTTTTCACATCTGCCAGTAAAAGTGGGACAAAGTTTTGGGATTTTTTTTCTGGTGTACCTTTTTTTAAGTGTACAATTCCGGTGGTTTTAAAAAGCAACCATCACCACAATTCATTTCATGACATTTCTGTCACCTTTAAAAAAACCCTCGACCAAACAGCAGTCACTTCCAATTGTCCCCCAAGTCTCTCCCACCCCACACAACCACTAACCTACTTTCTGTCTCCAGAGATTCACCTGCTCTGAATATTTCATATACAGTTGACTCTTGAACAATATGAGGGTTAGGTGCACCAACACCCCCAAAACATAAGTGCTAATGGGCATAACATAAGTGCAATAGCCTTACCGATAACATAAGTAGCTGACTATCACATGTTTAGTATGTTATGTGTATTATATACTGTATTCCTATAATAAGTAAGCTAGAGAAAAGAAAATGTTATTAAGAAAATCACGGAGAAAAAAATATATTTACAGTTCTGTGCTGTATTTATCGATACCATAAGTTTACATCATATGTTTACAAGAGGAATCATCTGTCAGTCTGTCAGTACCTACATCAATATTGTCTTATATTATGCAAAACACTGTAGATGTTATAGGTATTACTAACACTAGACATCAAAAATGGAAAGAAGATAATGTGAGAAATTCATATTTATTTACAGGTCGAATGATCTGTACATTGATAACTAAGAAGCAGCAACATGATTGCTTTATAGTAACCTACAGTAATCAATGTGGTAGTAAGGAAACCTCAAAAAAATTCTCCAATATATTTATTTAAAAAATGCACATGTAAACGGAGCCACGAAGTTCAAACCCATGTTGTTCAAGGGTCAAATGTACATGGAATCACGCAATATGTGACCTTTTGTGACTGCCTTCTTTCGCTCAGTGTAATGTTTTCAAGATACATCCATGTTGTAGCACGTGTCATATTTCATTCTTTTTATGGCTGAGTATTATTCCACCATATGGATAGGCCACATTTGTTTACCCATTTATCAGTGGATGAACATTTAGGTTATTTCCACTTTTTGGCTATTACGAATAATGCTACAATGGACAGTCATGTACAAGTTTACATGTGGACATACGTTTGCATTTCTCTTGGGTATACACTTAGAAGCGGAATTGTTGGGTGGTATGATAACCCTGTTAACCTTTTGAGGAAATTCCAGACCGTTTTCTAAAGTGGCTTCACATTTTTACCTTCCTACCAGCAGTATATGAATGTTTCACTTTCTCCACATTTTCACCAATACTTATTATTGTCTATGTTTTTGATTATAGCCATCCTACTGGGTGTAAAGTAGTATCTGGTTGTGGTTTGGATTTGCATATCCCTCACAGCTAATGGTGTTGAACATCTTTCATTGTTTATTAGCCATTTATGTATCTTCTTTGAAGAAATGATTATTCAAATCTTTTGCCCATTTTTTTTTCAGTTGGGCTGTTTGTCTTCTTATTATTAAGTTGTAAGAGTTCTTCATATATTCTGGACCTAAGTATTTTATTAGATAAATGATCTGCAAATATTTCTTCCTGTTCTGTGGGTTGTCTTAACTGGTACACCTTTTTTAGTTTACACGTACAAGAAGGTATAGCATTTAGAAATTTGCTTTTGGTCTTTTTCCAACCACAGTTTCCTGGTGTATATGTACGCACATGGGTGTGTGTGTGTGTATATATTAAATCTAGACATTAAGCAGCTTTTAAAAACAGGCACCCAGAGCAGGCGCCAGACCATTTGTTTGCCTGTCTGATTCTGAGGGTCTGATTCTTACAGTGAGTGAAACTGAACCAACAACAAAAATGAGAGTTTATTTTCTCTCTTCTGTGCCCCATAGCTTTCCTACCTAAACAAAGATTTCCAGAGATAGAGGAATAGAAAGGAGAGGTAATAAATCACCCACATTTTGGTAGAATCATCTTTCAAATAACAATGTAATACCCCAAACAAGAGAATGAATCCATCAATTGAGCCTGGTGAAATTCTTTGCAAAATAAGGTCTTAATGGAAAGAGTAATAAAAATTTTCAGGAAATTAGTCCCACATCGACAGGAAATAGGAACGTTCAATGTGTTGGACAAATGGTCCTTTCTAAAGAAAAATGCTAATTTTTTCACTAATGACACAAAGGCCCCTGCCACTTAATGGAGCAGTCAGGAGAGTAGATGGATCTAGAAGGTTCTTCTCCTTCTTCGCTGTCTGTACATATTCTTACTACCAAACCCTTAAGTTCAATCAAATCCTACCTCTCCCTTCATCCTCCCTATCCCCACCAGCCCACACAGGTCCCCTTGCTCTCCTACTGCCCTCAGGGCATGCTGCCCCTCCCACACAATTTTGGACTTATCTGCTCCCCGAGATTATTTTTCTCTGCTAACAACTAGTCTCCCCACCTCCCTGCAAGTTCCTGAGCCGGAGGTTGCCAATTCTGTAAGTGTTTGTTGAAGCTGAGTTATATTATGGCCTCTAAGGGTGGGAAATGGTGCTGGGTCATCTCACACCATGTCATATGGTTGTGCTTTGTCACAGTTCGCTGGGCTACCAGCAGAAGAGGGGAACAGCAGGCCCGGGGGCGCTGCTTCTGTCACTGCACTATTTGGCTCTTCCTCTCTGCCTCTTCCTTTCCTGTGCCTCTGCTTTCCATTTGTGTCCTTTTTTTTTTAATCTTCTATTTTTCCCACCAAATGACGAGGAGAAAAATAACAGAGAACTCAAATAGCAGAAGAGCAAAATGAAGGAAGCCTGGAATTGTTTGATTCTTTTTCCTCTTTTCTATCATCTTTTCCTTTTTTTCATTTTGTAAAACTCGGCCGAGTTTTGGGAAATTTGTATCTATTTAGAATTGCAGATGGTGGAAGCAACTTGAGATAGATCACGCAGCCTACCACATAACTTTACAGTAAAGAAATGGAGGTTCAAGGAAAGTTAAAGAAAAAAGAGAAAAGGAGGTTCAGAAAGATGTCTGCCCAAAATAGCCCAGCAGTGAGTGGCAGGGTCAAGGTTAGAACCTGGGCATCTTGACTTCCTGTCCGGAGCTCCTGCCCACAGGGTAGGACTTTCATGCACATGAATGCCTAGTTCATAAGGAAGGGATGTTTAATAAAAGGCGCTATTATTGAAATTAGCAATGCCCGCAAACCTATATAGGTCTCTGTTGAATTTAGGCTGATTCAATAGTCTAAAATCTGAGAATTAAATATAGTATCAGACAGAAAGAAAACAATGCACTGCTCTGTCTGACAATTTTCCTAAAACTCACCATGGCAGAGTTTCCTAAAAGTCTACAGCCTCCTACCCTGCAAAAATGCTGGCTTATTTCTGGCAGACGAGTAAAACCAAATCCAACTCAAAAAAAAAAAAATTGGGAGCTGAAAAGTTAGTGCAATACCAAATTCAGAAATGAGTGTGGATGTCGAGAGGCCTGTACTGGTGCTCTCATGGCTTGGTTTGGCACATGCAGCTTCGAGTCAGGCTGTCCAGTGTAATTAAAAGTCATGTTATCTGTCAGGGGAATGGCCTGTTCCAGCATTAGCAAGAAATGGTGTGGTAGGAAAGGTTCCATGAAATATATCAGTTTGAGAATCAGCTGATTTTATGGAAGGCAAGAAGGTGACCATCATGACCCTGAGAAATCCTCTTGGTTTGAGAATCTGCCAATGAAAACAGAAATAGGGCTTTCTTCCAGCAGATACCTAAGGATCAACTTCTTCCACTTTCATAGGCAGTAGAAACAGCATTCTCTTGTAAGCCTCTCCTTTAGCATAAAAATCTTGGTTATATGAACAAATAATAAAAGAAATAACAGGAAAAAATGGAACTGAGACACTGAGATAAAAAGCATAGCACGATTTTTCCATTTGATCTTCTCTGAGAGTGATAATGCTCTGACTGGATTCTTACTTCATCCTCGTGATGGTTGGGGCCCTGATTGTAGCAATCAGAGTAGAGTGGAGTACCAGTTGAATCCACTCCCAGGATAATGCAACTCTGGGAGAACTGTCGAGCTCAGAGCTTTAGATGTAATGTTCATCAGAATTCCGCTGACATGCTGGTTGCCAAGGAGATGATTGGCGTAGGGATCCTGGGGGCCTGCAGCCCAAATTCTTCTGTGATGCCCCAGGAGATCACAGTCCCTCCCCAGAGCAACATGGCACCAGGGAGGTGCCTGTGTTATTTCAGTCCTGTCTCCTCAGCTCTGTGGTTCATATCTTATGCTCTAAGAAGGCCAATGGAAGAAACCTCAGGCCTCATGTGTCTCTACATTAACCATTTTCGATGTTGCGAATAAGCAAATCATGGGACTTCAGTGGTTTATTGAAATATCAAGGAGCTGGAGGGCGTTTCTTCTATAAACACTTGTTGAGCATCTCCTGGGGTGGGGGGGATCATCTCTCTGTTAGAGGCAGTGAGAGATGGGAAACAGGAACCCAGACCTCCCGGAACTTATAATTAGACACTGGCTTTTAAAGAAGTACCATGATTGACTCACCGCATGCAAGGATGATCTTATATAAGAGTACTTCTGTGTCGCTGATATTGAGACACCTCAGTCTGCACTCTACCCCAACCCAAGAGTCATGGCTCTTTAGGATCCTGGGACTCATAATAAAAAGGCAAGAACCACCTGGCTCAGAGAATCTTTGGATACTTATTGGCCATGTGGCGCCCACCACATGGGAGTCAGATGGTATCCCACCCACTCTATTCCTGATTCCAAGAGTGAAACCTTATGAAAATCTGGCAAATCTTGGTATATATAGATGTTTTCTCTAGGCTTCTTTTGTCCCCTTCCATCAACAAGGCCATCCACATAACACGAGCTGAAGAAGGAAAGGGAACCCAATGGCGCCATCTCATCCTTTCATCATCCCTGACTTACACCAGTATGTCCTGAGCTTTAAAGATCCCAGGTCACGTCAAGTTGAACCACCAGGATCTGGGTTCTTCCCTGATTGGCTGAAAAAACAGCACAGTCATTCCAAAGCAATTTATTGGATAAGAAAAAGAAAGAGTGAGAGAGCAAGGGAATAAGAGAATGAGAGCGTGAGAGAGAGCAAGAGACTTTATGCAGATGTTCAGGAAGTCCAGTGTGTTCAGCTTTGAGGATGAATTAGCTAGATCAGTCATCTCAACCCTGGACACTTCAGAGCAGTGGTTCTCAGCCTGGCTGCACATTAGAATCCCCTGGGGAGCTTTTAAAATGTACAGATGCCCAAGTCCTTCCACAAATGAATTAAATCTGAATCTCTGGGGGTAGTTCACAGACATCAGTATTTATTAGCATTTCCATTACTATAGAATCATCAGACGACTGAGAGCCACCGAATTAGATTTCTGGTAGAGGATTTAGGAGGACCAGATTAAAAAACCCCTTGCTCTTCTGAGTATACTCCAATTCCATTTAAATGTAAGACCTTGGAATGATGAGTATCAGGCCTCAGTAACCTCAACTTGTTATTATTCTCAGCATTTTGTATTACCAAGAGAATACTGGTTATATGTATGCATAAACACATTTAAATATTAGTAATACATCTTTGCAGAGAGATTGGTTTATCACTGTTTCTGAAACCAAAGTACATAAAGGCTTCATTTTTATCAGGGAAGCATTTGCCTCCTTTTGTGACATGGGCCCTTGAAAACTCATCCATTCCTTCAGTCAAAGAATATGTGTCGAGCCTATGCCTTGTTTCAAGGCACGTACAAAGGAGATAAGAAAGCAGGGCAAGCCCGTGGAACCTGGCCAGTCTGTGGGGGAGAGAAGCATAATAGCATCCACTGAGACACTATTGTAACAAAGTGTACTGGGTGCTAATGAAGGTTGAGGACTAGATGATGGCACTGGGGAAAGTGCTAGAAGGGATGATTTCCTGAGACAAAACGGGGGTGTATAATCCTGTCTCCTCCTAACCCAGGGGGTTTTGGACACTCATTCACATGGGTGAATGAGATATAATCCTTGCCCTTGAGGAAATTTCAGTCTTATTGGAGCTCATTACATGCTTTCCTTTTTGAATGGATTTCCCCAAAAGCAGACTGTTGAATCTGCTATAATCGAATACAGGACACACCCAGCGAGAGGAATTAAAGCATCTCATTATATACCAGTACCCAAAGCAGCTCGCCTGAGACTTCAATATGGTAATAAGACCCTGTGATTGTATATCACTTTGCCATTTAGTAGCATATTTGATCTTCATAAAAGCTTTGTGAGGTAGATGAGACAAAACAGGCAATATCAGTCCCACTTTACTTGACTTGAAGGGTCAAGTGATTGACCTGGAGTAAGGAAGGAATGAATTGTTCTAGAATCCACATCTTCCTATTTCTTATCTCATCTTTCTACATATTTCTCTCCTTCTGGCTGAACACCAATTTGTCACAAATGTCTTCATGTTATACCATTTAGAAAGATGAGAAGGCTAGTCCTGGAATAACTCAATTTAAAGAGAATGTGTTAAATGTAATTCTTAGTCCCCACTTTAGTCTCTTAGCAACCACATATATTTAGTAATGACTACTTTGATGCCTACAAAGCATACCCAGTGTGTACTTGGTTTCATATGTACTCCTTGGCTGTATCATAATTTAACTGCAGCTTTGGTCTAAAAACTCAAATGACTCTTTCATACTCAGAATCTTATTTTTTACCCTTTCTGCTATGCACATGATGTGTGAAATTCTGATACTTCATCATTTTAAAAAGAAACCTTCTTTAAGAGGATGATGCTGATGAAGGCTATTTTTTTCTTCAAGGTTGTTTACGACTTTAGTAAACTTATGGGAATTTATATAGGCACCATCTTGTTGGAGAACAATTTGACAGCGGGTATCAAAACCTAAAATACATTCTGTGTTAGACTTGCTAATTCCACCTCCTATTCTGTCCTGTGGAAAGCAAATCTAAAATGAGGAGCAAAAGTTATGCATAAAAATCTTCATTGATACATTATTTAATGGCCTGTTTGAGTTACATTTTATATAGTCACAAGACAGAATATTAAGCTTCCATCAGAATAAATAATTCTTTTAGTGGTAAAACGCTTATTCTGTTAGGTTGAGATCAAGCAGGATACCAATGTACATGCTGATTATGAAGCCTGCTGTGTAAAACCACATGGATGGAGGGAAACGCACCAAAATGTCAACAGCACTTGCATCTGGAAGGTATACTATTGGTAATTTTTTTTATGCATATTTTTCTGTTTTTCTCAAGTTTTCTGCAGTGACTATGTGTTGGTCTTATGATGAAAAACAAATTAGCTTTTAAAGACTCAGTTCTGTTTGGATATAGGTTCTTCACATGCATCCACTTTGAATAGCTCTAAGAATATGCTTCGGGGAGTGATACGAGTGACGGAATCATCCTGCCACTGGCCTCCCAGCTTCTACCCTTGATTCCCTGTTGCCTGTTTGCCACACAGCAGCCAGAGCGATGCTTTTAACACGTAAGAGTAAATTTTACTCTTCTACTCAATATTCTCCAGTGGTTTCCCATCTCATTGACGCAGTGTCTTCAGCAGTGCCACACTGGCCCCTTTGCTGTCCTTTTAACAGGCCAGGAAAATTTCTGCCTCAGGGCTCTTGCACTGGCTGTTCCCTTTGCCTGGAAGGCTCTTCTCTCTGACACCAGCATGGATGCGCCCTCCCTATCTGTACATCGTTCCCCAAATGTCACCTTCTCAGTGAGCCTTGCTAACTACCCAATTCAGATCTGTACACCCTCTTTCATCCTAGATAGTCACCCTACACTCGATACCTCTTATGGATTCATTTTCTTTTATTGGTAGCTTTCGTCATCTCTTAATACACTATACAATCCACTTATTCATCATGGGCCTCAGTCTGTAATTGGCAGGCCAATATTGAGCTCTCCTAGCTCTCTTGCACTGTGATAATGTGCAAACTGCCTTTTGTACCCTTTCCCTCCTCTTCCGAATGCTTTTTCTTTTGGCAGAGAAATGAGCACATTGTGTATTTAGCCGCACATTTGTCTGTGTATTTATTACAACTGGGCATGTAAAGATACATCATATAGATCATTGCATATGATTTAGGTCTCTGCTAATTCTATTTGAGCCATTGTCAAATACATTTCCGAAATGGCTCTAATATAAAGGCCTACTTTATTTCATTAAAATTTATATTTATTTGTTTTTCGAATGGGTAATATATTCGCACGGCTCAATAGTCCAAAGACAGAAAAGGGTATACAGTGAAAAATTCAATTTGTATCCCTGTCCTCCCTAGTGATAACTACTATTAGTAGTTCCTTGTGTAGTCACATAGATATTTTATCCCTACCAAAGCAAATTCATACATAATGTATATATTTCCTTTTTTTTATCCAAATGGTAACATACTATACATACTATAATGTACCTGTTTTTATTCTTATTGTATCTAGGAGATCACTCCAAATCAGGACATAAAGATTCTCCTTATTCTTTTTGCAGTGTGGTATTATTTCATCACATGCATGCATCAAAATTTACTTAGCCAGCCCCATATTGGCGAATGTCTGGATGTCTGCATTCTTTTAAATCTTTGCCATCGTAAAAAAGCTTGTACCTAAGTCATTTTGAGCATATGTGACAGTATCTCTAAAATACATTCCTGGAAGTAAATCAATTTGTCAGTTTGTGCATTTATAATATTGCCACAAAGCTTATGTTTGGATATAAGGATACAGGATTATAAAGAGGTCATCCTCTATAAATTAATGTAAGATTTCAATGTGATCCCAAACAAAATACCTATAGAATCAACTTTTGGAACTTTGAGTCAGCTCATGATACACCTGTGCTCAGTATGCTCCGTTGGCTCCCCACCTCACCCAGAGAAACAGCCCAGATCTTTTCATTTGCCCACAAGGCCCTCCTTGATCGCTTCCTGTTACTTCTCTGACCTTATCCCCTTCTCTCTCCTTTACTCTGCCCCAGGGATCCTGGCCTCCTACCCCAGGGCCTTTGCACGTGTTGCTTCTGTGTCTGCGCAGTTCATTCCCGCACCTCAACCACCATGTTCTCAATGAGGCCTGCCACGACCACCTGGTTTTGTACTCTCCTCACTTCCTATCTTGTTTCTCTATTTTGTCTTTCTCCATCTCATTTACCACCTTTTGACACTGTGTATATTTGACTGACTTAATTTGTTTCTCTCTCTCTCTCTCTCTCTCTCTCTCTCTCTCTCCCTCTCTCTCAGCTGGAACATATGTACCATGTGGGCAGAGTTTTCCCTGTTCTGTTCACTGTTGTATACCTAGTGCTTAGACCACTGCTTGGCACTTACTAGCTGCTCAATCACAGTTACTGACTTAAGTAAACATGTGAGAATGGCTAGGAGGACTTCAGGGGAATGATTAATGGATGAGGAGTGATTATTAGCTTTACCAAATAGTAAAATATATTATAAAGCAATGATAATTAAAACACTTGGATGTCTGGACCAAGAAGAGAGTGAGCAGAAAAACAGAACAGAGAGTTCTGAAATAGACCCAAATCCATATGAGAATTGAAAATATGATGAAGTCACATATCAAATCAAAACAAAAAAAGATGAATTATTCAATAAATGTTTTTGGAATATCTATCTAGTCACTTGGAGAAAATAAGATGAAATCTCTATGTTTCCTCTTTCACCAGATGGACCAAAGATATATTTAAAAAAATAAATCACAAAATTTGGGGGAATTAATTTATAATTAATTTTAATCATGGGGACAGGACATAAAACTAAGATATGTAAGAAAAGATTAATAAATTTCACCAAGAATAAAAAAGCTCCTGCAGGGAAAATTACCATAAAAGACAACACATTCTAGTGAAAACTAGTGAAAAAGAGTTAAAAGACAATATGTACTAGTGAAAACTTTGTAACATATATGAAATGACTGATTTCTTAAAGTTACCGAAAGTTTTTATAAATCTATAGGAAAAAGAACCTAACAGAAAAATGGGACAGGACACAAACAAGCAGTTCTCAGATCAAGAAATCCCACTGGCCAATAAAATAGTGACAAAATGCTTACTTTCATTTATAATTTTAAAAATGCAAATGAAAACATCAAAAAATACATTTAAAAAAATATCAGATTGGCAAAGATCCAACAATTCATTAATAGCTACTACTGGCAAGGGAGAGAAAGAGGCACCCTCACCACTGTTGGGGGAGTGCAATTTCGAGTGATCTCTTTGCAGAGCACTTTGGCAATATTTGTGAAAATTCCAGCTGGGCATGCCCTTTGATCCAGCAATCCCACCTCTAGGAATTTGTACTATAAAGACAAATGAAAAAAGATGTCTATTTAAGGATATACATGGCTCGCATTGAAAAATAAAAACTTAATTGTCCAATAATAAGGAAACACTGGTTAAGGATATTATTCAGCATCCATGCAATGGAAGACTCGGTAGCCATTTAATAAACAACCTGGAATCTTCTATGTGATTATACAATACAGGGTGTAGTAAATGCAAACAGCAGTCAGCCTTAAGTAGTAAGTCCTAATAATATGAAGGTGGGGCAGGAACAGGGTCTGCTGTAGGAGGGAAAGGATGTTGTAGATAAGTCTAGCTTCTCGCGATGCCCCCATCGCTCTACTAACCTCTCCCCAGAGAAGGAGTGGAACCTTGGGGAATTTGGTAGAGGGAGATGAGCATGCTTGGCTCAGAGTTTCTAGAGTTATTTCTCTTCCAGATTTGCCAGCTCACACAGAGGATCTATTCTGGCTTTCTCTCCACTATGAGCAGAGCTTATAGGGTGGGTGCTGCCCCAGAAACAGGAGCCCACAGTTAAGTTCAAGTCAGTGGGAATGCATTGGGAACTCCATTTGGCCATGGAGTTAAGGTCATATTCTTCAATCATCTTGTCAGAAACAAAGTCGATATTTCTATCTCTATTGGTTGGACTCCTGAATTCATTTCTCAATTCATCCTGAACTTGGGTGAAAAGAGGGTTGCAATTTATTAGGCTCTTAAACCCCACAAATTATTATTTCTATGGACTGATGGACTTCCTTAAGTTCTTTACATAACCTACCAAATTACTATGAAAGACTCAAACAACGCCTGATTTGTGGAATGGGTATCTTGTGGGTATGTTTGCTCAGGACATTTGTTTCCTTATATGAAACGAGACTAAATACAGAGTATAGAATGATGTATCATAAATCTGCTTTTCCAACTAGTACACAAAACTGCTTTTCTGGAAAGATGACAGAGAAGTGCTGTGTACTGGAAAGTGCTCGTGATAGATTAATACTCTTCTCTTCATAACTTGGGCAACAATGGCCTTTGGTAACCTAAAGAGACACACTATATTCTAAAACAGAAATAACAGATGTTCATGTACGCCATAAGGAGAGACTTGCACAGGGAGTGCCATTTACTCCGGTGAAAGCGGAAGGAGCCACAGACAAGAGAACAGTAATGTCTTTTATGGTTTCTTTTTAGAAACTTGATTCTTATACCCCCTTGCTTTTCACTTCTTGCATAATTAGAATGAGAGTCTCTGCTAGCTGTGTTGTTTCTATGGGTAACTATTTCTATTTCTATTGTGCCTTTTTTTTTTAAAAAGCTTGAAACATCTCATGAAATGGTTCTAATGGAAAATGAAAAACTGATGACATGTAAGGAAATAGAAAAATCGGACAAAGCGAGCTATTACAAATGTGACTAAGGCAGGCAGAGGATGTGTCAATGATGGGGAGAAGTTGCGATGGCTGTCCTCCATTTGAATAGCCCAGATCTTGAGTGTCCTGACATAGAGCTTTCTCACAGTATGGCTGGTGGAGGCACATATCAGAAAGGATTAGGTGTAACTGGGTAACAAAGCTTCCAAATCATAGTAGCTTAAGAAGATAGAAACTCATTTCTCTCATGAAAAAGTCAGGACAGGGCAGTCCAGAGCTGGTGTGGCTGTTGTGCTTCATCAAGTCCTCAAGGACCCACACTCCTTTCATCTCACTGCACCACCATCCCCAGGGTGTGCCCTTCCATCTATGGTCTAAGATAAAGGTCAGGACCCCAGCCACCACATCAGAATTCTGGGCAGCAGGAGAGGAAGTGATGAAGAAGAAAACTGCACAATGGCATGTGCCAGCTGTCTTTTAAGGGAGGTACCTGGAAGCAGCCATGGGACTCTTTTGTTTATACCTTATTAGGCAGAATGCAGTCATGTGGCCACACCTAAATGCAAGGGATGTTGGGAAATATAGTCTTTCCATACATCCAGCTAAAAATCAGGGTTTCTGTTACTATGGATGAAGGGACATTGGCTATTGGAAGACAACAGGCAATCTGTCACAATGAGCCAAAAATTGATCACTGGGACATGTCCTCCATGTGTTGTTCCCAAACACTGGGCCTTAGAACCAGTGCCAACCCACAACAAAGTATTCACTGGGCTCTGCTGAATTATAAACAAATTTGTGCAATGTGGTGACCTTTTATATATTTATATATATATATATATATACATAAACATACATACACAAATTTTTTTAAGGGACTTCCTATGGAAATGTCTCTGGAGCTCCTTAAGATACTGTCCACTTCTGCCACCCTCAGAGACATGGGGAACACCCTGTCATATTCATGACTGGCTGCCCGAGACCCCTTTGCCAGAGACCATGGGGCCATATTTTCTCTAGGGTCTTGTTGCCAGGGAGGTGATACACACACACACACACACACACACACACACACACACACACACACACACACACAGAGATGATAACCATCAATTCTTTTGGTAGAATATCTGAGCTATTTTAAGCTTCCTCTAGGATCCCTATGTGGGGTCTGTATTAATTAGAACACTTTTGACTGCCAGTCAAGTGGCTTAAAAGTATGGATTAAATCATCTCACCTGACAAGAAGGTTGGGAGTAGGCTAATTCTCTGCCACTCTCTTGGCTTCCCTTCGTCATAAAATACTTGCTGCGGCCCTAGTATCACATTCTCTCATGAGTGCGTCTAAAGCAGGAAGGAGTGGTCCTCCTCTTTCTCTCAGGGAGGAAAAACCTTTCCAGAACCCTTCTTCTTAACTCCTTGGGAAGAAATGGGTCACATGGTAACCACCCACTGGCAACGGGCAGGAAAAATACTGTGGTTGGTTTTAGGAACAATCATGAATCCATTTCCTGGAGCTCAGTGAATTGTTGCCTAATATCTGAACAGTATCGGGGTTCAGGACACCCTATGGTGTCTGCCACAGCTTCTTTCTGTTCTTTCCTTGCCCCAGGCTCTTCTGGGGGAGGGATATAGAACCCAAAATGTTTCTGTGCATGAATAACTGCCCCTCTGACAGCCATCCTCCCCCCAGGGAATCATTGTCTGATGGGAGAAGTAGTTGAGAGAGAATGATAAAGCATTACTTTATTTTATATACTCCAATGCCTATGGTATTTGCACATATGAGTTCTATTTATCTCTCTTGAGCGTGAGGCCTTTGGAACTCAAAAGCCCAAAGCTAACTTATTTTCTCCATTTTTGGATCTCATCCCTTCCCTGAATTAATGAACGATTGAGCAGGGGTAGGGTTACAAAGGAGAATATTTTCTCATCACACTCATCTGTATGCCCAGGTAGGCTGCAGCTTCTTGAGGGCAGAAGCTTGGTTTTATATTCCCAGTACCTGACACTTAGTAAACACTCAAGCGATAAAGACTGAAAAGATAAAGGACTCCTCCTGGCGTAGGAAAGAGAGCTGCCAAATAAGTCAACAGGTTCCAACGCAAACCTTTACATTCACAAGTCAAGAGAGATGACATTTCAGGTCCTCCAAAGTTACTGCTTTCCCTAAAAGGGGATATCTAAATCAGGAAGACAGGGCACACCAGCTTAAGTGAAGACAATGACAATATTATCTGAGTCACTACAGGATTACTAAGGAATGTCTGTTTCACAAAAGGACATGAAAAGGAAATGTAGAAGTTGAAAAGTGTTCAAGATGGCAGGGATTGTCTCCAGTGCTATGATGCCCAACAGAAAAAATGGTAGAACTGGGTTATACAACCTCTTGAATTTCTGCAAATTGTTATACTATGAGTAAAAGCAGCCTGAGAGTTAAAGCTCACCTGGGAAGAGCAAAGCTCTTAACACAGAGGATTGGGAGGCTATTGTCTACATTTGGTAGAAACTAAGAAAAAACACTGAGATGGTCAAAGATGAGAGCTAGAGAGATTTAGTGTAAAATGTCTTCACTGTAGATAAGACCTTCTTTATATTTCTTGGCCTTATTAATAACAGCTGTATTGAGATGTAATTTATATACCATACGATCCCCATCTGAGTGTATAATTCTATAGTTTTAGTCTATTCACAGAGTTGTGCAACCATCACCACTATCAATTTTTAAACCTTTTCATCATCCCCAAAAGAAATCCCATACTCATCCACAGTCCTCTTTCCCCTCAATCTCATCAGCCCCTAGCAACCACCAGTCTACCCTCTGCCTCTATGGATTTACCTAGTCTGGACATTTTACATAGATTGAATTATACAATATTCAGATATTGTACGTGGCTGTGAATTTTATCATCCTTACAAGTAGTATTGCTACAGTTAAACACACTAGAGAAATCCCTATTTGTCCTTAAATGGACATAATCACATAACCAGGCCATTGTCCAGTCATACAAAAACAAACAAACAAAAACAAAAAACCCCAGATGAGACAACCATGAATTCTTTTGGTAGAATATCTGAGCTATTTTAAAATTAATATTCATGTGGGAAGATCATATTTTTGATTTGTAGTATTACTAGTGTTTTTTTTTTTTAATTGTTGTTCCTGGTATTTATCCTGTGGTCCTCTGCCAACTTACAGATTCAAGTCCTGACATAGTCTGTGCTCATTACCAATGGAAGGGTTGAAATGCAGAAAGTAGAACAATGAAGAACCTCTTTTTTGCTCTCTTCATTGTCCTGTTTGGTGGCACTGCTGAGGTCAGTGTGCACTGGCATGACGTGGCATCCACTGGGAGGGAGGGGCATCTTTATTTGCATAAAGATGCCATATGGGCCAGCGGCAGCCTTCTGCATAGCTGAGAACGGGAAGGGTTAAGGCTTAGGTTAGATTTAGGAGAATACTCGAGTCAGAATCAGGCTTCACACACAGACTCCACACACTGATGTCAGAGGCAGTCGCAGAGGTGAGCTCATAGCCTTTCCCCGTTTAAAAACACCAGCTTTCTTCTCGATGCATATGGTCCAAATATACACTCGTTTTGTCCAACGCAAACCTCAAACACTACTGTCCAACAAAACTTCGTGTGATGATGGAAGTGTTCCATTCTGTGCCACCCATGTGGCTGGAGAGCACCTGAAATGTAGCCAGTGTAACTGAGAAACTGCATTTTCAATTTTATTTTAAGTTAAATGTGGCTACTGGCTATTGCATTGGACGGTGCAGACATCACACATTTCCGTCACTGAAGCAAGTTCTATTACACAGCATTGTTCTTCCAGAAACCAGCCTAGAGGCAGGGTTTGGAATTTTTTTAGAAGGGTAAGGGAGTGGGAAGATG
Source organism: Eonycteris spelaea (assembly GCA_003508835.1). Taxonomy (NCBI): domain Eukaryota; kingdom Metazoa; phylum Chordata; class Mammalia; order Chiroptera; family Pteropodidae; genus Eonycteris; species Eonycteris spelaea. The sequence continues at coordinate 382,657 of PUFA01000219.1, forward strand.
AGACAGGAAAGGAAGGCAGCCAGAAAAGAGCATGTCCACACTGTAGGCACCTGGGAACCAAGGGGCGCAGGGAACTCTGGGAATCAGTGCACAGCACACACTGATGAATGATCTCAGAATCATCCTGCCCAACAAGTAATGGACTCAGTGCATTTCTCCACCAATTCCCATCAGTCACTGACTGACGGTTGCTCCTGGGGGGTGTTAATTCTCAAGTACTTCCACCTGTCCAGAGCATGGGCTGAGAAGACTCTGTGGCCAGAGGGAGCCTTGGGCCGAGTCACAGAGGACATGAGTGCCCGGGCACTGACAGGACCTCCCATTCCTGACTCCCATTCTGCTCTCCAGATATAACCGCGACATTTCACGCATATCCTTAGAGACACTTTTGCACATATAAATATAAATACATGTAACGCATGTAAATATGTTTCTTTTTTTTCCATTTATTCAAATGGATCATTCCATACACACTCTTCTGCATTTTGCTTTTTGTACTTAATAGCATATCCTGGAGATACTTCCTTGTGGTTGTTTCTTTAATTTCCTCCGCTTGGCTATCTTTATCACAAGAAAGTTCAGACTTAGAGAAAAAGAGCTGTAATGGCTTGGCTGAAAGAAAGATTTGGGTTTGCATATGCATTGGAAAAGCAAGCTGTTTGTTGAGACTGCAGAGTTTGGTTCAAGGCACTTCAGGATGGTGCCATTTTTCTGTTAAAAACAAATGGGAATTTGCTTGGTGATAAACTCAGGCAGTGTGTGGGCTGACTAGACAATGGAATATACAATCAGTGGATTAGCCTCCTAGGATGACTGCAGTGGCAGAAGGCAGCTGTCTCCAGAGGCGGCAGGAGTCCCCCAGGTTCAGGCCCCAGATCTGCCACTGACTTCCTGTGTCATTGTCGAAGACTCCTGACCCCTCGTGGCCTGTTTTCTTGTCTGTTAGGTGACAATGGTAATGCCTATTGCAGCCTGTTTTCTTGTCTGTTAGGTGACAATGGTAATGCCTATTCTACCTTCTCTCAGTGGGTTAGATGCTTGGACCACCAGGGGTTGCAAACCCAACTGCCTTCAGGAGCTACTGGATCAAGTACATGCATCAAGTGAAAGTGCTGAAAGTAATAGGGAGTAGTGGGAACTATAACTAAGAGAAGAATAACCCCCCATCTCCCAGGTTTAAACTTAAACAAATACTATCCTTGCCAAATAAAACATATCTTGCGGCCCTTCAGCAAGAGTGTGCACCGTATACACTGGACTTATGATTTCCTCACGGAGGAGATGGCCCTGCTGTGACCGCTTACTCTGTCTCAGCCCTGTTGACTCAGCAGTCCCTCTCTGCATCAGTCAGGAGAAGCTAGGCTGGGCTGTGGGATCGACCCTAAAATGTCAGTGGCTTTAAACAGCAAAGGTTTATTTCTCACTCATATTACATGTCCCTTGTGGGACTACTTTACCACATGGGCGGCTGGATGCTGACCTCCACATTCTTGGCCATGCAGCCTGATGGGGCTCACCATCCAGGGCCTCATATCGTCCAAATGCTGGCACTGCTGGGGCCTGGGAAAAAGAAGGACAAATTGTGCACAGGCTCTTAAAGGATTCTGCTTGCATCTCATTGGCCAAAGCCACATGAGTAGGGTACCCTCAAGGGTAGTCCTATGCTGTCTGGAAAGAGGACTGAAAATATCTGTTTACAGCACTGATGAGGCACACACTCTTTCAGACGTCCAACCAACTACGCACATTCCTTTTACTTCTACAGTTTACTGGACATGGACATTCAATATCTGGCTAAGCTCCTTATCTCATAGTTTTATAAGCTTAAGGTTGACATTCACTGAGTCTACAGGCTGTTTCTTCTTCTTTGTTGCCATGGCACTCAATGTATGAGCTCAATAAAGCCAGGACAATGGCATGGTGGTGGGACTGTTCCTTTTCTAGCTTCTGCTGAAATAAGGGGCCCTCGGTTTGGGGTCCATTCTCTGGCAGTCTTTTTAGAGCCTTTATTTTCCTTTTTAGAGCAGTTTTAGGTTTACAATAAAATTAAGAGAAAGGTATAGAAATTGCCCATGTATTCCCTGCCCCACACATGCATAGCTTCTCCCACTATCAACATCACTCACCAAGAGTGCTACATTTTTTAAAAAAATTTTTATCAAGGATAAACCTACACTGACACATCATAATCACCCAAAGTCCATAGTTTACTTAGGATTCATTCTTCGTATTCTATATTCTATGGGTTTGGACAAATGTATGATATAGATCCATCATAGTATCATACAGAGTATTTTCAATGCCCTAAAAATCCTCTCTGCTCTATTTATCCCCCTTCCTAACCCCAGCAACCATTGATCTTATTGTTGAGTCTGTAGCTTTGTCTTTTCCAGAAGGTCATATTGTTGGAATCCTACAGTATGTAACTTTTCAGATGGGCTTCTTTCACTTAGTAATATGCATTTAAATTTCCTCCATGTCTTTCCACGGCTGGGTAGCTCAGTTCTTCTTAGCACTGAATAACATTCCATTGTCTGGCTGTACCACAGTTTATTTACCCATTGACCTACTGAAGGGCATCTTGGTTGCTTCCAAGCTTTGGCAATTATGAATGCGGCTGCTATAAATATCTGTGTGCAGTTTTTTGTGTAGAAATGAGTTTTCAACTCCTTTAGGTAAATAACAAGGAGTATGCTGGATTGTAGAGTAAGAATATGCTTAGTTTTGTAAGAAGTTTTCAAACTGTCTTCCAAAGTGACTATATCATTTTGCATCCCCACCAGCAAAGAATGAGGGTTCCTGTTGCTCCACATCCTTACCAGCATTTGGTCTTGTCTCGATGTTCTGGGTTTTGGCCACTCTAATAGGTGTTTAGTGGTATAGCATTGCTATTTTAATGTGCGTTTCCCTGATGACATATGATGTGGAGTGTCTTTTCATATGCCTGTTTCCTATCTGTATCTCTTCTTTGTTGAGGGTTTTTGCATACATATTCCTAGAGATATTGGTCTGTATTTTTTCTTTTCCTGTAGTGTCTTTGTCTGGTTTTAGTATTAGAGCAATGTGGCCTCATAGAATGAGTTAGGAAGTATTCCTTCTGTTTCTATTCTCTGAAAGAGACTGTAAAGAGTTGGTATGATTTCTTTTAGTGTTTGGTGGAATTCCCCAGTGAACTCATCTGGCCTGGTGCTGTTTTGGAAGATTATTAATTATTGATTCAATTCCTTTAGTAGATATAGGCCTGTTTGGACCATCTATTTCTTTTTGTGTGGGCTTTGGAAGATTGTGTCTTTCAAAGAATTGGTCCATTTCATCAAAGTTATCAAATTTGTGGGCATAGAGTTGTTCATAGTACAGCTGACCTTTGAACAATGTGGTAAACTGAAAGAAACCCATATCTAAGTGGAACTGTGCAGTTCAAATCTGTGCTGTTCAAGGGTCAGCTGTATTCTTTTATTATCCCTTTAATTTCCATGGGCCCTATAGTGATGTACCCTCTCTCATTTCTGATTTTAGTAATTTGTACCTCTCTCTTTTCTTTGTTCCTATTTTTAGTTTCTATTTTTTCCCTGCCTTCTGTGGTTTTAATTAAGCATTTTACGTGATTTCATTTTCTCTCCTTTTTTAGTATGTCAATTATACTTTTAAAACTTTTTTAGTAGTTGTTCTACAGTTTGCAATATACATTCACAACTTATGCAAGTCTACTTTCAAATAACACCATACCATTTCACGGGTAGTATGAGAACCTTATCATAAAATATTCTCAATTCCTCCCTCCTGTTCCTTGGACCATTGCTGTCATTCGTTTCTCTTATATATAAGCCTACATAAGCATAACATATATGTACACACATAGATATACACATATCTAAGATATATACACAAGCATATATAATTAAATACATTGTAGCTATTATTATTTTCAACAAACTGTTATCTGTTAGATCAATTAGGAATAAGCAAAATAAAAGGTAAAAACTACAAGTAAAATAACCTTATACCATCCACAAAAATCAACTGACGATGTGTTAAACACTTGGATGTAAGACTGAAACCATAAAACTCCTAGAAGAAAAAACATAGGCAGTACGTTCCTTGACATCGGTCTTGGCAATGATTGTTTTGGATACGACACCAAAACCAAAGGCAACAAAAGTAAAAATCAATAACTGTGACTACATCAAACTAAAAAGCTTCTGCACAGCAAAAGAAACCATCAGTGAAATGAAAAGGCGATCTACGGAATGAGAGAAAATATTTGCAAATCATATATCTGATAAGGGCTTAATATCCAAAATATATAAAGAACTCATACAACTCAAAAGAAAAAAAATTTTTGATTAAAAAATGGGCATACAAGTAACGAACAGGTAGATGAAAAGGTACTCGACATCACTAGTCATCATGAAACACAAATCAAAGGCACAATGAGATATCACCTCACATCATTTATAATGGTTATTACCGAAAACACAAGGAATAACAAGTATTGGCGAGGATGCAGAGAGAAAAACCCCTGTGCATTGTTGGTAGGAATATTAATTGGTACAACTCCTATGGAAAATGAAATGGATGCTCCTCGAAACATTAATAAGAGAACTATATTTCACTATATTTAAAAATAGAACTAAATCACCCAGCAATCCCACTTTCGGGGATATATCCAGAAGAAATGAAAACAGGATGTTCACTGCACCATTTTTCACAATAGTCAAAACATGAAAACAACATATGTGTCCATCAGCAGACGAATGGATAAGAATATGTCATATAAATATACGATGGCATATTATTCTGCCACGAAAAGGAAATCCTGCCATTTTGTGACATGGGTGGACCCTGAGGGCGTTGTGCTGAGCCAATAAGTCAGACAGAGAAGGACAAATACCGTTATGACCTCACTTATATATGAAATGTAAAAACAAAAACACCATAACTACAGAGAGCTGATCGGTGGTTGCCAGAGACAGGGAGTTGGAGGTGGGCAAAATGGGTAAATGTGGTCAAAAAGTAAAAACTTCCAGTTATAACATAAAGAAGCCCTGGGGATGTAGTGTACAGCATGGTCACTACACTTAACAATTTGTATTGTATATCTGAAAGTTGCTAAGAGAGTTTCCTTAAAAGTGCTGGCCACAAGAAGAAAAATTGTAACTGTGTAGTGACGGAGATTAACTAAACTTACTGTGGTGATCATTTTGCAGTATACGCATGTATCAAATCAATATGCCGCACACCTAAAACTAATGCAATGTTATACATAGATTATACCTCAATAAAAATCTTTTAAAAATCTTTTTAAAGTAAAATAAGAAGTAAAAGGAAAATTTAACTTCCAAAAGAGATATATCTCACAGCTTAATAAGACATACTGTTAAATGATGGGTTTTATTTTCTACTTTATAATTAGCTAAAGTTTTCAAATGACCGTATTTCAGAATTATTTTTTAGCCTATGGTTAGGCCTCATCCCTTTGACCTAAATGACTGTATCGCTAATCACCATCCATGTTGTGGGATGTGCTGCAGCATTCCCCAAAGAACTTGACCTGTAACTTTGCAAAATGAATATACTCAAACATTATCAATTTTTACTTAGGGCAGACCAACTCCGTAAGTCCCCTTGGACTTATATACGCAGATATCTTCAAGCAAGAGTGGGGATGTTAATCATAGCCTAATTTCTCTTTCCTACAGAGATTCTATTTTATTTAAAATCTCTTTTTACACTAGTTAGAATCCTGCTTTGTTAACCAAGGAGTTGTGCATGTCTGACCTTGCAGAAGCCGGGGTGGACTGCAGCATACTAATGAAGGGAATTAGAAGTAGTTTGCAAAGCTTGCTGGCTCCTCATTGCTCTGTGATCACCTCCACCTCCTACCACTGGCTGGGAGAATGGAGATTTTCAGTTCAGGTGGAATAAGCGCCCTGAAATGCTGTGCCCAGAGGAATGAGCAAATAAACAAATGTTTCCAAACTACTTGAAGGTTTAAAAAAACGTTCCAGGAAAAAAAATCTTATCAAGATATGTAAAGAAAATGTTTTCTTAAGAAACCACCAGTCATGTTTGAATTTGATAAAAATACATAAGAAACTGTTAGTGTTTTCTTCAGGATAGAAATGAATTGCTTAACATATCCATACTACCTTGAACAATACAATTGCATTAAGATAACTTTGAAATGAAAAAAAATAAGAAAAACTGTTTTGATTTTACCTTCATTTATTCCTTCTTTGTTCCTCTTCCTTTATGTAGACCTGAGTTTCTGACCTGTATTATTTTCCTTCTCTCTAAAGAACTTCTGTTAACATTTCGTGCAAGGCAGGTTTACTGGCAACAAAGTCCCTCCCTTTTGGTTTGAGAAAGTCTTTATTTTCCCTTGGCATTTGAAGGATAATATCGCCAGGTACCGGCATTCTAAGTTGGTGGGTTTTTTTTTTTTCTCTCTCAGCACTTTAAATCTTGACTCCACTCTCACTTGCGTGGTTCTGAGGAGAATTCGGATGTCATTCTCACCTTTGTTCCTCTACAGATGTTTTCCCCTCCGGCTTCTTTCAGGACTTTTTCTTTATCATTGATTGATTTTCTATCATTTGAAAGTGATATGCCAAGGTGTAGGGGGTGTTTTTGTTTGTTTTTGGCATTTATCTTGCTTGGTTTCTCTGAGTTTCCTGGATCTGCTTGGTATCTGACATTAATTTGGGGGAAAATCTCAGTCATTGTTTTAAATATTTCTTCTGTTCCTTCTTCTCTTCTCCTCTGTTATTATACCTTTTGTAGTTGTCCCATAGTCCTCGCATATTATGTTCTACCTTTTTTCATTCTTTGTTCTCTGCATTTTGGTGTTCAAGGATTCTACTGATATATCCCCCAGCTCAGAGACGATTTTCCTCAGCTGGGTCCAGTCTGCTAATAAGCTCATCAGAGGCAGTCTTCATTTCTGTTAGTGTTTTTGATCTCTAGCATTTCTTTTTGGCTCCTAGGATTTCCATCTCCCCTTACATCGCTCATCTGTTCTTTCACGTTGTCTACTTTATCCATTGGAGCCTTAAGCATGTTAATCATAGTTGTTTTAAATTCGGGCTCTGATAAATCCAACATCTCTGCTATGTCTGGTTCTGATGGTTATTTCTTCAAACTGTGGTTTTTGCTATTCGTATGCCTTGTAATTTTTTTCTTGCTAGCCAGACACAATGTACCAGGTAAAAGGAACTGCTATAAATAGGCCTTTCGCAATGTGGCGGTCAGGTGTGGGGAAGGGAAGCCTTCTATAGTCCCATGATTAGGTTTCCATCTTTTAGTGAGCCTGTGTCTCTGGACTCTGAACTTCACAAGTGCTTTTCATTTTTTCACTCCCCCTTTAGGTGATACTGGATGGTTGGAATTGGGTGTTTCCTATCCGCAGGTCGGCTAGGCTCTAATAACCCCCAGCAGGTTAGGCTCTGGTTAACTAGTTTCCCCTGAGGCTAAGCCTCGTTAAGAAAAACACAGTGCTCTGGCATATTTCAAAATGGTCCCATTTCCCCTCGCCCTGCTGGAAACCGGAGGAGATTTTTCTCCAATATTTACCGTGGGAATCTGGTCAGGCTTTTAGAGATAAATCTCACAGTATTGTTAGGGCCCCTCCTACGAGTAGGACCCCCGGTGTTTTTAACTCTCAGAGTTGTCCACGCTGGGCCTCCAGCAGTTTGTCAATTACAGTGCATGTTTCCTGTCTCAGCACTGATTCCCACAGCGCTTTCAGCTCATGATTCTCCTCTGTGGTGAGCTGGGACGCCTCACGTCCCCTGCTCTCCAATCTTGGGGCAGCGGTTTACTCTGCATCCTCCCCTCTTAAAGATCCTAGAAGAGTCGCTGATTTTTCGTTCTCTTTAGCTTTTTACTTGTTAGGATGGAGGGGGCGCCTCTCAAGCTCCTTGTAAGTGGAATTAGTCTCTGGCAGTTTTTCATCTCAACAAACAAATAAATGGAAGGTATCCATGTACATACTTTAAAAGGCAAGCACATAATCCTGCAAGATTTAGATTCAAAAAAGTCGTGGTCTGAACCCCATCATTCCACATCTGATTCTACTCCCTAGAGGCCACCATTTTCAGGTTGTGATAAGTGGTATGGGGGAAAATGAAGGCAATAGCGGGGTTAAGGGTGCCCTCCTTGTTGGAGGGGATTGCAATTTTAAACTGAAAAGCAGTGCCAGGCTGTTCTGGATCACTGCCTCCATTCTATTGATGTAGAGAAATCCCCTGGGGGTCTTGTTAAGATGCAGATTCCGACTCAGCAGATGTGGGGTGGAATTCGGAGACACTGTATTTCTAATGAGCTCCCAGTTGATGCCCGATGCTGCTGGTCTACAGATTGCACTTTGAGTAGCAAGGTCCTAGAAAGAGTTAGATCAGTGGGGCTGGAGCAAAATGAGAGAGTGGGCAAGTATACTGAACCGATGTCAGAAAGATTACAGGGGACCAGATCTTGCCATGCCTTAAGGCAACTGTAAAGACTTCAGCCGTTATTGTGAATGAGAGGGGAGCAGAGGAGTGATGTGATCTGGCTTATGTTTTAAAAGCATCTCTGTACGAGCTGTGTTGAGAATAGGTTGTAGGAGGCAAAGGCAGTTAGGAGGCCATTGAATGAATCCAGGTGAGAGATGCTGTGCTGTGGACTCGGAGGCAGCAGTGGGAGTGTGGGAAGTAGTTAGCGTCAACCGGATTTCTGATGGATTGGTTAGAGGGCTGAAAGAGAAGACTTGCTTGAGCACCTGGAAGGATGGAGTTGCTATTCCTACCCCATCTCTCACATCCGTGTTTTCTCTCCAGTTCCACTGCCACTTCTCTAGTCAAGCCCCATTAATTCTCATTACTGTAATCGCCTTCAAACAGATACTGCAAACGTCTTCCTGAAAAATGGCTTTGTTCAGTCCAGGCCTTTGTAAAGACCTTGCAGTTGCTTAGAGTTCATAGTCTAGCAGGGAAGACTGTTTCTGAACTGGCCCTCTCCCACACTGCTGGGTCATCGCTCCCCTTCACAAACCCATTACTCTAGCCCCAGGCTTCACGACCTTCCCCCCATCACGGTGTACCAGCTATGGAGGGCGAAGAGCTGTGGGATATTGGCAAGTCATAGCTCGGCTGCCCTAACACCACCAAGTTGTCTCCCATTCAAATGCCTGAATCCACTTTCGTGGATTATATTTTAAACAAGGAAACCATTTGCAAAGCTTCCTTTACTGTTTCTTCACTGTTGTTATCACGTTGCTTACATCAGTGCTACTCAACTTAAAGTCCATGAGCCGGCAGCATCAGCACCACCTGAGAGCTTAATCGAAATGCAAGTTCATGGGCCTCGCCCCAAACTCCTCACTCAGGATCTGACAGTAGGGCCCAGGAATCTGGGTTTTAGCAAACGCCCCAGGTGATCGTTACACATGCTAAAGTTTGAGATGTAGTGGATAACACCACTTCCCTACACCGTATTTGAGAACAGCTCACCCCCGGCTGCACGTTAGGATTGATTACCTGGAGAGTTTTCAACTTGCAGCGCCGAGGCCCCTGCTGCCGGCAACTCTGATTTAATTGGCTGGAGCAGGATCCAAGTGATTCTAACGTGCGGCCAGGTCTGGGGACCCTGGGAGTCTGGCAGATGGGTCTACGTTCTGTTTCCGGTACACGACCATATTTTCTGCCTTTTGCCGGCCGCCCTACCTGGTGTGTGTGCCTACTCCATCTGCATGTTGCCAAATCTATCCATCCTTAGGTACAGACCGAACCCAAACACAGCTTCTTCTCAAACGGGTCTCCGATCCTTTTATTCTCTCAATTTCCAAAGCCACATTACGTTGTTACTTTTTTTAAATGATACTTCATTCAATGAAAAAGTGTTTCTCAAACTGGGCCCTATGGAGAGTATAGTGTTCTGCCATGTGCTAATATCTATTGTGGAAAATTGAGAAATATTACATATCACAGGATTTCTGCCCATCTCTCCAGGTTTTTCTCCCGTGCCTAAACCATAGCTTCTCAAATCTTATTTTGTTATTATTATTTTTTTACTTATTACATTTTCTTCAATGGAGTTGAAATTCACGTAATACAAAAGTAACCGTTTAAAAGCGAACAATTCAGTGACATTTAGTACATTCACAGTATTGTATAAACCCCCACATCTATCTAGTTTTGAAATATTTTCATCACCTCGAAAGGAAAGCCTGCGTCCATCACCAGTTGCTCCCCATTTCCATCCAACCCCCAGCCATTAGGCTTGTTATTTCTTCTTACTTTGAATCCATTTGCTGGTCAGAAAATTGGAGATCATGCTTCATCAGGTTCTTGGGAGAAACAAGGCAGGTCATATGTGGAAACTGTCCAGCACGTGACACACTGGGTTCCCAACGAAGAAAAAAGGCTTTGTAAAATCTTTCTTTAGAAAAATTAAAATATATCTTCCTCCTTTTAAAGGTGGAATTAGAGTTACATATAAATACAATTAGCAAAAATCAATATTGAATTTCCATTTTATTTTAAAACTCCTTTTATTTTAGAATTATTTTAGATTTATAGAAAAGTAAAGGTCATACAGAGTTCCTATATACCTCTGTCCAGTTTCCCATATTGTTAACATTTCGCATAACTATGGTACATTTGTCAAAACTAACAAGTTAATATTGGCACGTTTCTATTAAATAAAACCACGGACTATCTGGATTTCACCGGGTTTTCCACTGATGCCCTTTTTCTGTTTCAGGATTCAATCCAGGATCCCACACTGCAGTTATTCATCACGTCTCCTTAGTGCCTTTTGTGAGTTTCTAGCTTTTCTTGCTTTTCACGACCTTGAGGGTTTTAAAGAGCACTGGTCAGGTATTTTGTGGACTGTCCCTCAACCTAGGTTTATCTGATGCATTTCTCATAATTAGACTGGGGTTATAGGTTTGGGATGACCAGAGGCGAAGCGCCCTTCTCATCACATCAGATCACATTAGGTATACATGGTACCCACAGAATTTATCACTGGTGACGTTAACCCAGAGTACTTAGATGATGTGGTGGAGTCTTCCAGGTTTTTCCACTGAAAGTTGTTCTCCCCTTTCTAAACTCTGTTCTTGAGAAGTGAGTCACTATTTTAGCCTCTACACAGGGAAGAGGGAGGATATGGTCCTCCTCCTAGAGGCCGCAAGATCTATGGATGTTATTTACAACCCATCTATAAGGAAGATTTGTCTCTTCTTTCCATTTATTATTCACTTATCAGTATGGACTTATATTTCTTTTATACTTTGGGTCACAATCCAATACTATGTTATATATTTTGTCGCTGAAATTGTTCCAGTTTGGTCACTGGGAGCTCTTTCAGATTGGCTCCTGCGTCCCTTTGACATGTTCCATCCTTCTTCGCCCCCCTCAGTATCTTAGCTTTTGATGTAGAATTTGATTTTACTCCCCACCTACCCACTGAGGTTGCTTTAAGATCCTTGAGATTACAATGGTTTCTAGATTGTCAGGCTAAAGCCTACTTTTCTGTTTTTAATTTCCCAGACCTGTAACAATACTGTTAACCAGACCTTTCGGTGACAATACTATTAAACTCTTACCTTCAAATTCCATTTCATTTTCTAAAACTTTGCTAGGGAATTTTCGAACTTAAAGCTAGAGAAAAAAGTATATCGAAACTCTACATATCCTTCTCCCAGCTTCGACAATTCTCAATATTTTGCTGACCTTGTTTCAACTGTCACCTTTCTCATGCTCTGCCACTGGAAGACTTTAAAGTAGCGGTCCTCAACCTTTTTGGCACAGGGACGGGTGCTCCTATGCGAATCTAATGCCTGATGATCTCAGATGGAGCTGAGGTGGTGAGGCCAGCGCTGGGGAGCGGCTGCGAATACAGATGAAGCTTCGCTGGCCAGCCTGCCACTCACCTCCTGCTGTGCGGCCCGGTTCCTAACAGGCCAAAGACAGGTACCAGTCCGCAGCCTGGGGTTTGAGGACCCCTTGCTGGAAAGCCAAGACAGCATATGAGTTCAATTCTAAGAGTTCAGTGTCTTTAACAGATAAGAGCGTTTTTAAAAACATAACACAAAATAGCTAGTATACTTAATACATCTAATAATTCTTCAATATCCTCTAATACTCAGTCCATATTCAAATTCCCCCCAGTTCTAATAATTAACGTATTCACATTCGGACTCATACAAAGACTACACATTACATACAGCTCAGAAAAGTCCCTCCTCTTTGCCATCACCTCTTCTCCCACACACTTTTTAAAAGTCCATTTGTCTAAGAAACTGGGTTTTCTGTCCTATCAAATTTCCCTCATTCTGGATTTGGCTGATTCTATCTTCAGCGTCTTAACATGTTAGTCTGCTCCCTGAACTTCCTGTACATTGGTACTTAATTAGATTCTGTTACATACATATACATTACATATCGTACATGTTATATTTATGTAATGTTAAATAATTATGTTTACATATATATTATATACATATTTTATATAAAGTTATATAAAAATATCTGCAATATATTTGTGATATATGGATCTCAGTATCTATACCAATCTATGTCAATATATACATATTTGCAAAAATATTTCAGTGCTGGTGAAGTCAACTTCCTAATACAGAAATAGAAGCCATAGTAGAAGCCATATTGTCTGGTTGTCCCACTTACCATTTTCCCTTTTGAGAAATCTCTTGCTCCTGGTTTTCCTCCTCTTTGTCTTTGTCATGTTCTTCTTGGTTCCCCTCAGACTCCTCTTCACCTTTTTGAAGTCATTGTTCTTCAGGGCCCACTGTCACAGGTCCATTTCCCCTAGTCTATAAATGGTCCCTTTTTCCATATTCCTAAGACTACAGACATTAAAGTCTGTATTTTTGATGCAGACCCTCTCCACAAAGTTCCAAACCCCAATCTCCAGCAACTGACGGGATGTCAGTAGACATCCTATGAGCATTTCAAACTCACTGTGTCCCAAATACAATTAATTATCCTTCTTCCCAAACAGGTTTCTCATTGTTTTCTTTACCTCAGTGACCAGAGCCACCATCCAAGACAGAAACCTGAGCCACCCTAGATTTTTCCTCACCTGTCTCAAATCGCCAAGCCACAAAATGTCTATTTCTTCAACATCCTAAGTGTGTCCCCTCTCCTTGCTGCTACAGTCTCAGTTCTAAAATTCAGAAGAAGAGTGTGAATGCATTATCCAGAGTCACACACTACTAAACTGAGCTGGGACTAAAACCTAACCCCATGCTCCAGCATGGAGTACACTGGCATCCTGCGGGCTGTGACAGGCTCCAGATTCTTCGCTGTGCTTTGCATACATCGTGCTTTACATATATCGTCAGTATGGTTGTAGAGGCTGAATTTGGCGGGACGAAGCAGCTAAAAACTTAGGAGTCAGAATATCTGGGTTTGACACTCCCTCTCACCATGGAAAGAGAACAATAGTTGGTTCGTTTCTCTGTGCTTTAGATTCCTCATCTACAAAATTGTGTATTTCTACATCCCTTTCCCGAAATCCCCAAAGCTGTGAAGACTGGGGGTTGTTGTTTTTATTTTGTTTAAAATAATTTCTTTGGCAGCCAAACCTGACTTGACTCTAAGGATTTGATGGCAAAACCTACCTTGCATGGAATTAAAAGTACAACGTCTGAATTCCGAAACACACCTCAGTGTTCTGGAAAACAGGTTGTATCCCCGTGATAGCTACTTCATAGGTCCGTCACGGCTTGATTGCTAAAGAAATCAATATTTGTAAAGCTATTAGAGCAGTATATGGCCCATAGTAATCCCTATATAAATGTTTGACAAATTAATGTTTCGTGTTAACAGTTAACCCTAGAAATGAAGTGAAAAATATACTATTTTATGTCAGAATGAAGATTGATGAATTTGGGGGTCTCTATCAAAGCTGGGTCCTACCATAGCTTTTCTGTCTTAAAGAAATTAAACATCAGAGACAGAAAAACCCCTTTTGAGTGGCACTCCCATGTTCTCCCTGCTCAGAACTAATCATTATTCTGAAGCTGGTGTGTGTCAGTCATTTGCACGCAAGTTTCTCGATTTTCTGTATGCATCCATGGTATGTATTTTTTAAGAACTACAACGATCTGGTCCCAAACGTCAATAGTGCTGAGGCCGAGAAGCCTCACCCTCATCTCTCTCTCTCTCTCTCTCTCTCACGCTCCTATAGCTCCTGCACGTGCCTCTAGCGGGGCATGTATTGCAATTATCATCATTGCACACCTGCCTGCCTCTCCTCCTAGAATGCCAGGTCCCTGGGGGGAGAAACTATGATTTAGCTAAGTGGAATGGAAAGGAGTCAAAAATTGGTTGAATAAATGAAGAAATCATAGGTCCTCCTATCACAAATTATCCATGAGCCATGTGGGAAGAAGGACAGGTGGGAATGAGATGTGAGAAGCCAGAGCATCATCTGAAGAGCTGACAGGGAAAGATTTCTCCATATTAGGAAGAAGTTTCATACCCAGGATTTTCACTGGCTCTCTGGCAATTTTTAAAGACAGGGAATAAACATCAATACGTATTGAATATTTCCCGTGTGGCCGGCACTGTGTTTTATAGGCACTGACTCAGTGTGGCCCTCGCAAGGACCCCGTGAGGGGGATCGCTAATACCCACGTCGAGAGCAAGGAACACAGAAGCAACTGAGAGGTGAAAGTAACTCCCACGGGCTGCAGCCACAGAGCCAGCAGGAGTGGGACCAGCATGGGGGTTTCTTTGGGGAAAGGTAGGAGAGCTTTTTGTAAAGAGAAACACTTCACTCTAAGAAGCTGATGCAATTACAGGCTTTAGTTTGGATGTGTGCTTGAGTCACATCTATTCTCCATTTAGGTATATGAGTTTAAAATTAAAAAAAGAGAACTACTAAAGATTTCAAAAGTTCAGCCATGTGTCACCTCAGGGGAAGTCAATTCTGATTTTTGTCTGCAATACCCAAGCACAAATTGCAACTCCAGTAATAAAACGAGAGCTGGGAAAAATAAGCACCCGGGGCTTACGAAAGGAATGCATTTATCACAGGGCAGGAACTGCAATGTGGAGCTAAGTGTTCTTAGGGAGAAACATGTCAATATTCAATCTTTTCACCAACCTCTGATGGATGTGCTAATCTTCTCAGGGTCAACAAGGCTCACCCTGGCAACGCACTATAACAACTTATTTAAAAGGCAGCTGGCTTTTTGAAATGGACGATTCCGTCAATTCTTAGATTTTCATTCTCAGAAACGTATTCTCTTATCAAAACTCGATTCGCTATACAAAGTATGAGTTCAAATGTACCCTTTCTGCAGAGGTGAGCAGGTTTGGGAATTACTGTTCTTTGCTCTCAGATCTGTCTGATGTTCAAGGCCTGAAGGGTTACCGAGATAACACGAACGTCAGACAACGCGAACGTCAGACAAGTATTTTCATTCTGTTGGGGGGGGGGAGGTCAGCAAGGCCCATTGGCCGCACCTGGCCCCGGCTTGTTTTTATAAAGTCTTATCGGAACACAGCCGCGCCCACCTGTTTACTTACTGTCTCCAGCTGCTTTCATGGGGCAAGGGTGGAACTGAGGAGTCCTGACACAGTGTGGCCTGCAAAGCTGAAAAATATGACCTCTGACCCTTACAGCACGTGGGAGAGAAGTGGCATTCGCCTCGCCGTGTGCCTGGGTCATTCTCAGAGCGGGCGGAGGGAGTTGGAGTAGCAGAGCACATCTGGCTCATTCACAGCGTCTGCCTCATTCAGTCGGGTTAAAGATGGAGGAAAAGAGGAAAAGACAAACGACTAATTACAGGATCCGTGAGAACTTTAATGACCTGAATGCCGCCGTTAATGTAAAAAGCAGTGTCATACGTGAGATGATCATTTTAGGTTAAATCTCTCATGCTGGTGACTGCACGCGCTTGCCGCTTCAAAGCAGCTGACCTATGACATCCACCCCCAGGGATGGGCCCCTCGGACTTCGGTGAACATGCCGATTTCTCAGCATAAAGAGTCCCCTTTTCCCGAGAAAACGCACGGGAGGAAATGGAAGAGAGCGAATCCCAAAGGGAGGGAGTGATGGCTGGGGACCCGGGGCTCAGAACTTCAGCGGAATGACCGGCCAGTACTTGGGCCGCTTTCGGTCACAGTACTTGTCAAAGCTCAGCTGCACGGCGGCCTCCATGGCCTGGATCTTGGCGGCGCTGTCCCCGTACAGGCGCTTCATCTCGGCCTGGCGCCGCTCGCCGGGCCGCTCGGAGGGGGGCTCCACGGAGCGGCGGGTGCTGTAGTACAGGTCGTGGTCGGCGTTCACGTAGTCCTCCAGGCGCGCCTCGTCCAGCTGCTGCTGCCGCCCTGAGGACGAGCCGACAACGGTGAATCGGGGGACGTCCACGCTGCCCGATGTGCCCCAGGCGGCCCCCACGTCCCACAGCTTTCCCTTTCGGGCTGGGAGCCGGGCCTGGCCGCGGCAGCTGAGCTGTTGGTTTACTAGATTCTAAGGCCAGGCCCGCATGTTCTTATCCACTTAGTTATGATGCTCATCGCTCACTTATCTGGGTTATACACTGATAGAAATGGCAAAAAGCCACGAGGAAACGTGTCACCCCCAACCATCCAACCTCTGGGAGGAGCCCTGAAGATACGGGAGAAAATGACACCAGCTGACTGCCTCCCGTCCTCTGCCCAGCGAGGAACGAACGGCCTGTGGCGCTCACTGGGTTTTAGACACAGCCCCGGGCCAGCAGGAAAACACACCTGCTGGAAAGGCCGGTGTTGCAGGAGGCGGGGCCTCCCAGCACAAACGAGGTGCTGGGGGACGAACCCAGCCCTTTGGGAAGAGCTACTGATTTGACATAATCTGGAAAAGAGCAGGCGCTGGTGACCGGGGAATGGCCGCGACGGTGGGTGACCCTTCCACACATCCGAAACACGACCCACACCAAGCGATTCAACCTCGCCGAAGGTTAAAGGGCTGGGCAAGGCTGCAAACGGACGCGAAACCTCTGATGTCTGCTCTTCCTGCTCCATTAACAAAGCCGAACCATGTGTCGGAATGTGACTTTCCTGTCACTCCGCAGGTCACCCACCTGAGGCTCGGTTCCAGGTACTATCATTACATGCTTTCTGTCCTGCTCATTTCAACGGGTTCTTGTAAAGCAAGAAATATGTATTCAATTTATTCTCTCCTATTGTTTTTATTATAACAGTACTAAAATAATTTTTATTCTTATCTAAAAAAGAAACAAAATATTGACAATGCTGAAGAGCGTAAAATTTAGCCTACCTAGATTTTTATAACCAACTGTCAACAAGAGAAACAGTAAAATGCACACATCTGTAGCTACTATTGCTACCAAAGAAATGCTACTAAGGAGTAAAGATAGTTGTAGGGGATAAAACAAGAATATAAATCTTTCTTTCCTTCTTAAAGAAAAAGTAGGAGAAAGAAAGCTGAGTATGGAGGGGACCACAAAAGTGAGCAAGTCAAGTGTGAACAGAAAGATATTTATGTGGCTATGCACAGTCACGCTCATAAATCCTGTTCTTCATAAGTTAACACCCTGGAGTTGGAGGAAGGACTTTTATAAACTGGGAAACATTATTAAAAATGTATGTGGCCATTTCTGTCTTAGCACATCTGCAGTTCATTTTCACATAAGGGAGCAATATACGGAGATGCCAAATGGCTGTCAAAATAAATGCCATATAACTGTTACCTTATCCACGGAAAAGATAGAATTGACTTGCTGTGAAATGCAGACCTAAAGCAAAACGTTGACCTTGTATGCAAATGAACGGGAGGTCGACAAGCGTTTCTCATTTTTGGTCTTTCTGCCAAGTCTGGAACACAAGGATGTTTAGGTCTTTAGTCCTCATGGGTGTTTAAATTCTACCGTCCCCACCGCCCACGGACTACTCTTCTGAAGGCTTGGCATTTCCGCATTAGCCAGGGACAACACAGTCCCATCCATGACATCACCAGTCCTGGGGCTCTCCTTTTGTTGTTGGCCCGGAGGACACGGTCCCACGTGTGGGGCTGCTGGGGCCTCAGAGTGTCCGCATGTCGAGGGCAGAGGTTCCCAGATCATGGTCCTTTCACTCTCAAATTTGTCCCAAAGTCATCGTCAGCTTTTCCAACAGATTCAGTGACATAATCGATGTTAAACTTCCTGTCGAAATTCGAGTCTCTGAGTTTAGAAGTTTTAATAAACACGGGAATCTGTTCTCTACCATTAGGGTATATGAATGTACCCTTTCTACTCTCGCATCTTTATTTTTCTTTTCCTTATAATTTAACGTGGTTATAATTATGCGTCTTGCTGCTACCCTTCTGATAACAACTATCTTACAGATGTTAAACTGGTCTCATAATGTATGCCAGGAGACATTTTCTCTTACTGTTGACATCTGTGGATGACACACTCTGTTAATACAAAGCAACCCCAGCTGGCCATCCCATGAAGCCTGTGCCATTTTCCAAGTTCACGCTCACTGTGCGCTTATGTGCCCATCACTGGGTTTTAGATGTTAACAAGTTCCCACAGTGTGAGAATAAAAGACATGGCCCTCTGCTCACTAGTTCTAGCTCCTTCTCCATCCAGTCTTCCTCATGAAAATTTAAGGCCCAAACCTGTCCCCTCCCTTCCTGGCAAAAGGTTAGGAGGTTTCCCAGTTTCCTACATGGTGGGTAGTTGTCCAAAACAGATTTAAGGGGCAGGAAGCCTGTCCCCTGCGCTGAAAGACTGCCTAGTGCCAGGACAGGCCTGCAGGAGTCACCATGGAGAAGCCCTGTAGCCTTTATTCACCCCAGCCCCGGCCCCAGCCCCAGGAGGACACCGTGCCTGACACAAAGCGGGCGCTTTGGAAATGACTGTTGAAAGCTCAAAGGCCACACATTATTTTTTGTAAATAACTCTGTTTCTTCCAGATGCTGTTAAAGGAAAATGAAAACAACCCAGGGATAGAGAAACAGATGCTACGACCACAAGAGGTGCTGGGCAGAGCCTCCATGGCGGAGGGGCTGGGGGGGGGGAAGGAAGGGAGGGGAGCGCTCCAATGAGCTGGGGTCTGATCTTGTGCCCTCACATTGCAGTCACTTCACCTCCACTTACTCACACAATTAAAAAAAGAGAAAACAAAACAACATTCTAGGGCTAGACTGCAGATTTGAAAACCAGGGGGCTTAAAAGCAAATACCCTCAGCCTGGCTGTATACTGACCTAGGGGACCAAGCAAGCCTGAGGGTGGAATGCACTCAATTGAAGGCATCCATCCACTTACTTCCTCTTCCTTCCTCCCACTGAAGGGCGGAATTCTCAGTCACTGGCAGTTTTTCGCCCTGTCAAACAAGGTGAGGGCTCATCCAACTAGATAGAGAATCAGCTGAACGAAGCAGAGGGGATCACGCTTCAGACATCACCGTACAGGTGCCTTGCCCTCAGGGGTTGATCATTTTTACTGAAAACAGCTGTGTGACTCGATGTGCCCAAGTGCTTTTTTCTGGTAGGATATTTGGTCATGGGAATATGTTTTAAATACAAACCAGAGTATCTTCTTAAGACTCTGGCTCTAAAACAGGGTTGTAGTGGGTTGGGTTCGCATCTACTCAGAACCTCAGAATGCGACTTTTTTTTTTTTGAAAATAGGGTCTTTGCAGGTGTCATTAAGGGAAGGATCTGATGAGACCAGATTAGGGTGAACCCTAAATCCAATGACAGGCATCCTCATGTGAGACAGGGAAGGACACGCAGAGACAGAGAGAGAAACCATGTCAGCCTGCAGGCAGAGGTCGGAGCGACGCAGCCGCAAGCCAGCAAACGCCAGGAGCCAGCTGACACTGGAAGCGGCAAAGCCCCAGCGCCTCTGGAGGAAGCATGGTCCTGCCAACCCGTTGGTTTTGCACTTCCAGCCCCCAGAGTCACTTTCTGTTGTTACAGCAGCCTTAGGAAACTGCCAAGCGGGTTAATATGCATATAGGGTTAAAACGAGAAAACCAGTAAGTATTGTACAACTAAGGAGACAGGCTACCGGATTCCACCTGGGTTCAGGATAGACAACCTCGGTATTTTTTGGCTCAGTCTATACATTTACATGATGTTGTCAATATAGGCTTATAGGCCATAAAGGGGGAAAAAAAAATCATGGGGCGTGACTTGGGCTTTAGAGAACCTGACCTAGCAGGAAAACCTGCTTTCAGTATTCCTGTTAGCCCCCACGCAGAGACATTGTGGAGGACAAAGCACTACGACGAATGAGTGCTGAAGAATGTTGTTCTTCCTAAGTTTTCTAGGATTAGCATGCCTTTCTGGTTATATTCTCTGCTACGGTGACAGAATTAACAATCTCGGCACAACCACGTGAAAGCACAGACGATCTGTATCAGAAATGCCTCATTTCTGGCCAGCCAGCAACACACCCGGCACACGGGCGCAGCCCTGGGGCCATGGCTGATGGGCCTTCCATCGTCACCCCACATCCCTCACTCTGACAAATGGAATCGCGAAGTCAGTGGGCAGTCACCATTTCCATGTTTAGAATAAAAGCGCATTTCCATCCCTTCCTTCCATGTTCCCATAGCCTTTCACGGACTGGTTTTATGCGTGTCTGAACATCTGGACTATGCAGAACACACAGAGGGTGGAACCGGGCTCGATCAGTGGGATTCCACGCTTGAGTCTCACTGACTACACCAAAATGACTCAATAGACAGTGGGCTGTAACCTTCACTCTATCTTCTAGGCTTTCCACAGAGGGCGACCTGAGGGAGAACCAGCTGGGGTTCCAGTAGGCTGACAGCGTCTAAACCTCTGTAGACACAACACAATGGAGCACGTCTCCCATCGAGGGTATAAAAAACGCCTTTGGTAAGAACGGGACTTCGCGGCCTACGTGGGTGGACCTAGTCCTTTCTTTCTCTCTCATTCCTGAGTTCACTGGCTAAAGTAACCACGGACCACACCATAGATGGCTCATCTAGGTATCGTTTTAAATTTGATTTGATCTCCTGTCCCCACCTGGGTTTGCTCTTTGTAAATATGCCTGTTTTGACCCAACATCTACCTCCCAAACACAGGTGGTAAACACCTGAGTGGCCCAAGGCCGTGACAATGGTGACAGCGTTTGTTTCGGAGGGCCTTCTTCTCGTTCGGGAATGATGACTCGCGCTCATTTTCCCTGTGGGTATTAGGACTGTAACCCTGCAGTCTTAATCGATGGGTTATTTATGCCTAAAAACGGATACTTTTCTTAACCTAACGATGAACATTTTTCCTAAGAAGTAATTGAAGACACAGCTGACCTTTTAAACTTCGCAACTGTCTACTTTCCCATAAGCAATGTCACCGCGGAAGTTTTAAATAACGGAAATATTTCATTAGGGGGTGATGACATATAACATAATTGAATCCATGCCTGTTCCCACGGCACGAAAGGAGTTTTTCACCCGCCTTAATTTTCTTTTAGATCATTGAAATATGTTACATTAAGTGATTATCTGGAAGAGTAGTAATCACAAGCAAGAACGTGCTGTCTGGTCTGAAGGATTTTATCTTAATAGTACATAAGACTCAGATGATGATGACCTGTATGTCTAACACGTTTCTGCGAAAGTGACTAATACTAAAAAGCTAACTCTTTCAACTTTAGCTACGTTTTCCGTTGCTGGTAATATTTTATACAATTCTGTGTTCCCTATACGGTTCATGAATTTGCCCTTATTGAAGAAGTACCTTCTAGTGGTTCAAAGAGCGAAAGCAAACAGCTTTAACCAAGTATTCATACAGCTCAGGTGCCTCACCTCCTTGTTAAACACTTCCCGGCTGTGCACGCATCTAAACCTCCATGGACATTTCCGCAAAGGTAACGGACCAGAAAGCACCCTGGGTATTCAAATTACTTACATCTGAATCCCAGCAATCGCTACTGCTCAGAGGAACACGTATTTCTCCTCCGCGCCACCAAAAGTGGTGACAAAAAATGCTGCTGAGCCGTCCGTTCCCCATTATTTTGTTACTGGTTGTGGCAGGGTCAGGCTCCGGCGGCGTCTTCTAATAGAGTAAGGCTCTGGCGCCACAGCCTATTCTCACCCTCGCCAGACAATTCTCACATCCCCAGGGACCTCATAACGCTTGCAGGCCAGACTGCGGGTCACAAAAGCACGGCGGAGAGGCTGGGACAGGTAGTTTTGAGCTTTGCTACAACTGTACATTCTAAAACGCACAAAGAAGTGGAAGCCTGATGAGCTCAGTGTCGTTGTTAGTAATGTGGAAGTGGGTTGGTTCATCTTTCCAGTCCAAGTATTTTGCTACAGTTAAGTTAGATCAAGCGAGACTGTCCTTTGAACAGAATAAAAGCTGTGACTACCTGGGTGAGATTGTGGTAATGACTGAATTTGACAGACACCAAAACCTAAATTCTTTTATGTTTTACATATGCTGAATTGATTTAAGAGTGTGATAAGTGCTGCCCAGAGCAGATATATGACTCTTTCTGAAGTCACAGAACACCTTTATCAGAGATGTGTACAATCTCAAACACTAACCAGGACAAATACTTATCAGAGAAAAACCAGTTGATGGTTAATACCCCACAATCGAGGATGAGTTCTCAGCAAGTAACTATAGCAACTAACATTTCTTGGGCACTGACTCTGTACTGAGAACTGTTCTATAACTTTTATCTTGTTTAATCTTTATAATAAGCACCCCATTAACTACGACCCCCATTTCACAGGTGAGGAGACTGAGGTGCACAACAGTTAGGGCAGGTGGCTCACAAGAGGATAAAATCCTCCCGCTGGTGAAGGGCTGGAGCCCCGTGATCTGAGCGGCTCCGCCACGGCTGCCTCTGGATGATGTTGCTAATGATAATGTAAATACTGGCGAGTAAGGTTAAGGACGACAGTCGCAAAGGTTTTCATAAAAGTGTCTTTTTTGTTGGTTTGCTGTCTATATCACGGGAAAACAAGTACACACCACATTTTCTTCACACAGGCGGTAAGACCTGTCCGGTTCACTTTAAGTCCCACTCACAGACTGCGTTTGGGAACAAAGACAATTCTCGTAGGGAGGCTGAACTAGTTTCCGGTGGCGGCCGTAACAAGTACCACAAACAGGGGGTTTAGAACAACTGAAATGTATCGTCTCCCAGTCTGGAGGCCAGAAGTCCGAGACCAAGGTGTCGGCAGGGCCGTGCCCCCGAAGGCGCTAGGGAAGGACCCGTCCAGGCCTCTCCTAGCTTCTGGTGGTTTCCTGGCTTGGGGCAGCAGCACTCCTATCCTCACGTGGCGGTCTCCCTGGGTGGGTCTGTGTCCCAAATTTCCCCTTTCATAAGGACATTGGTAACACAGGATCAAAGCCTACCCAATGACCTCATTTCACCTTGCTTATCTCTATAAAGACCTTCTCTCCGAAAAAGGCCACATCCTGAGGTCCGGGGGATTAGGATGGCAAAATATCTTTTTTAAAGTACACAACTCAACCCATAACAGTGATGATGACTGGGGTTTGCTCCCATCCTTAGTTACCACTTCTATCAGAAAAGTATCAATCTCTTGGGAGAAAAACACGCTATCTTATCTTTCGGTAAGGAAGTAAAGCAGAAGTAAGCCCTATCTCCATCATATTTTCTTTTTCAAAAGTAACAAACAGCATTCCAACTACATGTGGACGTGGTCCAATGCTTACTCTTCCGTTACGCGCCAGACTATGCGCTATTTTAATGGCTATTTGTATGTATTTTGAAAAAAGGTAAAATTTATTTCTGGAGATTAAGAAACGTCTTCTATATGTAATATAAAGTACTGTTTTAAAAATACTTGTTGGATATGCTTTCTGATGCACATCAAAGAACTCAATAGTTTAATCAAAAGAAGGGAAGTAAGAAAACCTGAATGGGTAGTTTAGTGAAGAGCCAGGGAAAAGACACTAAAGGGAGTGACAATTTATAAGAAGCCATTGCTCAGTTCCTGGCCCCCAGCGGAGATCAATACATGCTGGCCCACCATTACGGAAATATGAATCATTCAAGATGCAAATGAAACTCATCTGTTCCCAGTCTCCTATGTTTCTGTTTACTAGAAAATTAGAGGTAAAATATATAATTAGAACTCACTACAAACAATATCGGGACTGCCTACTGGTTATAATAGGGAGAAAAGCATTTGTATCTCCGTTAGAGACTCTTAAAATGTAAACAGTGGACCTCGAGATAATCATGCTAAGTGAAATAAGCCAGAGAGAAAAGCTGAAAATCACGATATCGCTTATACGTGGGATATAAACCTAAAAGCAACAAATGAACGGACAAACAGAGACTCATGGACATGGACAATAGACTAGGGGTTACTAGAGGGGGGGGAGGGAAATGGGGTAAAGGGGTCAAATATGCGGTGACAGAAAGAAATCTGACTATGGGAGGTGAACACACAGTGTAAACATACACGTGCCTTACGTTAAAGTGTACAACTGAAACTTAATTGGATTTTTGTTAACCAATTAGATTTCGTCACCATAAAAATAATTAAAAAAATAAAAAAGAATATTTTAGAACTTATAATTAATAATAATAATAATAATAATAATAATAATAATAACAAAATATATCCTGAAGGAAAAAAATGTAAGCGGTCTGGTAACCTTAATGGTAGCGAAGGCATCAACAGCAGTTCTATTTCTTTGCATTAAGTGAGTAAGAAATTTTAAAAAATCCTGCTTTCTGACTGAAGATATAAGACCATGATCACAATTCTCCAACCCCAGGGACAGAGAGCCCCCACGCAGGGTCAAATCGGGGCGTTTTAGTACGATGCACCTTGTGACTCTACTGAGGTTCACACTGATCTCGACTCTGAAGGGACGTTAATACTGAAGACTTGGCAACTCTGGAGCAGCGGGGAAGTCTGAGCTGTCACCAGTGGGCTGGCAACAGTATTTTAGGGACAAAACCCAATCCCTAAGTTTGTGCTTGAGGAAGGAGCACAGGAATTGGAGTCAGGCACACCTTGGTTTGGATCCTAACCGCAAATTACTAGCCGTGTACCATGGAACGAGTCAATTAACCCTCTCAAGGCTCACCTTCCTCGTCTGTACAATGGGTTGGATGCCTCGAGGGGCTGTTATAGGTTAAGGAACACGCGCCTGCACACATATGCGCGTGCACACACACTCTCCATCCGGCGGAGTCTCTGCCATTCACTAAATGGTAGAGACACTATTAGGAAAAGCTTTGATCTAGCACTAAAGAAAAAAAAAATCCTACATTCATTAAAGCAGCTCCAGAAACTAATACGACTGAGGTGCGACATCGCCATAGCTTTTCCGGGCGTAGGACCGGATTGGAATATTATCTGTACCCGACCCAGGAGTCAGAAGACAGATTTACTGATCAGGGGAGCCAGAGCTGGAAGGCGCCAGCGAGGACAGGACGCGCCGACACGGCCCGCACTTACGCCGCTCTTCCCGGTGCCTCTCGGTCTGGGCGAAGTACTGGCGGAGCTCCTCCGTGATCTCCATGTTGCTCAGGTCGCACACACCCCGCCATCTGACTCGCTCTCCGTCTCCTCCTCCTCTTCCTCCTCTTCCTCCCCCTTGGCCGACTCTTGGTCTTCTTCGCCGACGTTCTTCGCCGGGTGCTGGCCAGACCTTGCAGGATGCGAGTAACCGCAGTGGGGGGACGCGGAGTCCATGTGATGGGCAGAGGAGGCCCAAGGCGATTGGCCCTCCTGGGCATAGGCGCCCTGGGAGTGAGCTGCAGGAGGGAAGTACCACGGGAAGCTGAAATAGGCCGCCACCGCCTTCCGATAGGCATTCTGGTGGCTTTGCATCCAAGCCATCGCTTGATAGTAATGCTGCCAGTATCTTGCATATACCGGATGGGAAGCCCAAGACTCGGTAGTTTTCGATGATGCCTCCTACAAAATAAGGGGAGGTGGAGGCTAGATGCCACAGTTCACCCTCAAGAGAAGTGTTTACTCACCTAAGCATCACGGACTGACTTAGTATCTGCTCAAACCCGACTCTACAGTACGGTACTGGGTCAAAGAGATGACAAGTCCATGCCCACGATGGTTACCAAGTGTACGCATACTTGCTCTGAAGTACGCGTACATGAGGTATGCACAGGACAAGTAGTTTTCAGGTTATGGCCGTTAAAACGTGTGTCATTTTTAGATAAAGATGTAGGGAGAGCTAAGGACCCAACGCCCATCATCTCGGCCGCATCTACCCACTGTAATTAGGCGACTAGTTCCAAGTCAGCCATGGCCCGCCGAGGACCACATGGACTGGTGAGTGTGATGGTCCGCGTCCCGCCCTGCCCGCCCCTGCCCACCTGCCGGTCCAGCCCGCTCCCCAGTGCCTCGGATGAAAGATGGGGAGGTATGCGCCCGCTGCTGCTTTTACATTTCGTTTCCTGATGTCTTTCTCTGGTCCTCTCCATCACGGATCGAGAACACCAAGGCTTTAAAGACTAAAATGTACTTTTTTCTCTTATGAGTTAAGAAACAACAATCTTACCTCTGCTTCCATCTCCGACTGTGAAAATCCAAATGGGCACCAAAACTAGGAAAGAACCATCACAGTGCAAACATCTGGTCAGTACAGCTGTGTCATACTGGTGCCTATTTTCTGGTTTGCAAAGCAGCTCCTCAGAGGCCACCTCTTCCCAGTACTGTGCCTGGTCCTCACAGAACTTACCACCGGGGGACCCTGCACCTGAGCTATGACCTTGTGGTCTGAAAAGGAGGGCTCCCCTTAGGTATGACTGAGTGGCCCAAAGGACACTCCCGTTTTCAAGTACTGGTTTCCCTATTTTTTTTTAATTAGCCTGAAAGATGTCCAAGATGCTCCCACAAGCATAATGGTCTTGACTTTAAAATGCACTGGAATCTAGAGATTTCACAGAACTTGCTTCCCTATTGAAAGAAAAGTCCATGAAAAGAACCATACAAAAAATAACATACAGAGCATGAACTAAAATTGATGACTATTATTTTACTTAACCAATCCTTAACTCACACCATTGCCTATTTAAATGAACCCTGGATGTCCCCAACGCCTGAACACAATACAGTACCTCTCACCAATGCACTGGAAACTGTCACTGCACCTTGCCTTAGGACTGGGACTCGGAAAAAACTCCCTACAGAAGCATCTCTCCAGCCCGGGTTGTGCCCTGCACTTTAAGTCTCCCAAACAGACCTTATTTTGGTTTGGATTGCAATGAGCCATCTCGCTGCCAGCGTGCGACAACACGCTCTCCTTGTCTACCTACTCTGTCTTTACAGGAGGAGAAACTGGTCCATGGAGACGCTCCACCAAGCCAGCATGTAGAACGCCCTTGCCTGACAGCCTAGTTCTGCCCGGATTCACTCCTCCCCGCCCCCGCCTACCTGCCTGTGATGCACTCACGCAGCAGGAAATACCTACGGGGAAACTTCAATCTGCAGCTGCGCCTTTTACAACCTTCTAAAAACAGACTTTTAATATTTTCCCCTCCTGTTCAGGAGTTCAGAGCCACTAAAATGCCAGCCGACACCAGAACGTACTCTAAAAAGTTAAATGAAAATAATATCCTAAAATGCATGGGAATTTAAGCATCGTGAGACGAAACCTCTTACGCATTGTGATGCTGAGCAGTTACATTGGGTTTGAAACTTTGGAAATCAGACACTGAAGGGGTCCTATTTTTCCTAACTTCACTTAATTGCAGGGTAGAATTTAAAGATCTTCAAGCCTTAAGCAATAAATTTGACCTATTTTATAATCTCTATCAGATGTTTTGCTATGGTTAATGTTGAAAATTGAGATATTAAAATGACCACTTGTTTGAAGATTTAGCCTAAAGAGAACCATACACATTCTTTTTAAACATAAGCTTTCAAATAGGGCATTCCAAGAGGGCTGACATGACCTTCTGTAAATTTATCTTAAACATAGCTCATATTTCCTGTTCACAGTTCTAAATTAAGGAACACACACACACACACACACACACACACACACACACATGCAGTGAATATAAACTGAAAAAAAGTGAACAAATGCAGTGAAAATACAAATACAAATTAAGTTAATGTTACATTTAAACTATAATTTGAAGGTTTAAAACATGAGTAATTATCTGAAAACCTGGGTAAGTGCTATGTATTTTACAGGCTCCTGAAGAAATATAAAACAGTCAATACAATCCAGGGTCTGACCAGCCAGAGAAGTAAAACAAACACAAATGAAATCATGGAAGAAATCAGTCCACACTTGAGCGCTGAGCTGTAAGGTGTGACCTTTAAGTGGCTAATTCACCTCGGCCAGGTTGCATCTGTCACTGAAAATCTGAATAGCTTTGAGTCTGCAGCACATAATGACATTAAAGTGAACTCCGTGTGTGTCTTAATCGAATTTGTTTTAGAGATTAACAAGTAGCATAGGAAATAAATTAGAAAAGGCTAGGAGACGTCTGTGTGTCTTCTGGAGAGGAAGAGTTTTGAATTCAGACTTCAAGGCCTTATAAAATGTACTTAGAACCAGATTAACGTGAATATTAATTATCCTGAACTGGGAAGTCTGACAGCCTCAAATATGCAATAAACGTTATTGTGATTGAACACTACTGTAGACCGCAGAATATCCTGTTTTTATTTATAAGTGGGACATGCCAGCCTGGCTTTAAAAGTAGTAGTACCAATATTCTGAAAATGCACGACATGCCTTATGAGAGGCTCCACTTGGCAGAGTGATAAATGTAGGCAGATGCGATAAAGTAGGCAACTGTTTGAGAAGTTCAAGTGTAATCCATTACGTACGCCAAATGTCAATGGCTGTGATTTAAAAGAGGGAGGGAGCACTAATTTGAGGAGCGGTTACTTATTTATGCCTTCGATTCAACGAATAATTTGACAGAAGGGCTGCCACGTTACACTGCCTCGGAGATCACGCAAGGCACACTCTGAGCACTTCGGCAATAAAGAAGCCAGGACAATGAGCTGAGTAACAAAGCCAATTCCAGCATTTGGACCAGAAGCAGCTCCGTTTCAGCCCAGTGTGCCAACTAAAGTGTATCTATAAAGTATATCAAGTAATACCAGCTAAAGCACTAAGATTCTTTTAAGACCCAGGTCGTTAAGGAAAGATGAATTCATAGTAATGATGGAATCCAGGCAACTGTATCATCAATTTCACTCTGGTTACGCTTTCTGCACTGTCTTGGCCACTGGGACACTTATAATCGAATTTGCTGCCATCCCCCAGGAAGTTGACAGTCTTGGGGTTGTACGTCAAATATGCTCATTTCATCTTTGGCTTTATTTTCCCTCTTCGAGTTCCCTGAAGTATGTATTATATCCTTTTGCATTTTAAGTAATTTTAAGATTCCTAAAATCCTACAGTCAACTAAAAACAGTTCCTGAGAATGAATAATCATCTCTCGAAAATCAAATAAGATAAAGTATAGAAAAACACATCTAAAAGGAGAGCAGCTTGCCTAGAACTTTATAATTATTATTCGCTCCCTATTTCCAGGATTTATTTCCTGCTATTTTATGCCAGCAATTTTTTTCTGTAATGGACCAAACAGTAAATATTTGGGGCTTGTGGGCCACATACAGCCTCTGGCACATATTCTTCATACTCTTCTTTAAAAAAAAAAACAAACCTTTAAAACTATGAGCAACTAATTGTCTATTATATTTCAATAAAGCCGGTGGGGAGGGCGGTGGGGTGGGGAGGAGAAGTGAACAATTTTCAAACGGGGGGGGGAACCTTTAAAAATGTAAACACCATCCTTAGCTCCTGGTCAGTACGAAAAACAGGCTGAGGGCCGTCAGCTGTCCACCACTGTTTCACGTTAACATATCGTTAAGCGGTGCAGACTCTGCCCTCGGTATGCTGAGCATCCTAATTTGTTCCTCGCTTTCCCCTTGGGAGATCAGTGGAGAAACTCTGAGATTCTCACACCTGGAGATTAGTGGAAGCAAGAGAACTGGGATTATGACCAACAGCAATCTTGGTGACCAATTCCTAATATTTGGGATAAAAGAATCATGTCCAGGATTTAAAGCAATTAGACCATTTCTTAAAGATCTACATAGACATCTAAAGACTTAAGAGTCTACGGCCATGCCACCCTGAACGTGCCTGATCCCATCTGACCCTTGGAAGCAGAAGCTAAGCAGGGTCAAGCCTCGTTAGTACTTGGATGGGAGACCACCTAAGAAGACCAAGTACTGTAGGCGTAAAAAAATAATAATAAAAAAAATAAAGACAAGAAAAAAAAAAAAACCCCTGAATTCCCGCAAAACTGTATCAATCGACAGCGCTTAGAACGTCACGTGCAGTGCCATGATTTCTGATGGAGACCCCACCAGCTGCCATGTGCTAGACAGTGACCCAACAAGGACGGGAAGCAGGGGAGAGTCCCAAGTGTCTATTCCCTGGAAGAAGGAAGACATACGCTTTCCTGCTACCGCAATCACCCAAGGGAAGGTGAGTCCTGTCAAGCTTTTCAAAGCTGGTTCCTCGTTCCACACACAATGCTTAAGGACCTAATAAGAAAAAGGCCTGGGTTTCTGAAAGGCCAACACTGATTCTAGACATTATAGCAACACCACCATCTGACACCAGCACAATCTCAAAGAAAAGAGAGCTTACGGTCACAGCAGACTTAGATGCCCTTTCAGTGGTCTTTAATTTTGTATTTCATTCCCCACCTCCCTAGGAGAGCCTCCTACTCTTTTCTGGCTCACTTCGTGGATTGTACAGCAGGTGTCTTCCTAATGGATGGTGGAGCTGAAAGAAAAGAGACTGGCAATGTCAGGGCAGGCCGAGGTCCACAGCACTACCCAGCTGAGCCCAGGCAAGTACAGTGGCTGAATTCATTGTCTGTCTTCAATCTGTAGAGAAGGAAGGAAAAAAACAGCATTGAGGTCATTCGCTAAACACTGCCGAGGCCCACAGGCGAAACAGGGCTTCTGAGTCTTCAATGATATATTTTCCCATAAAGCCTTTCGCAAAAAAAAAAAAAAAAATGCACCGATTCTTCAACGAATCTGCTTATCTTGGGAGATACACTTTTAAATGCATAAATATACATGAACGATGACAGGCAAGAGCTTTGCGGTTTTCAATGGATCCACTGTGACTATTTCTGTCGAGTTATTTAACAAAATTCTACAAATAAGTAATGCGCTTAGTTGAAAGGCAGTGACAATGCATATCTTCTTTTCATTGCATATTTATATGCTTATAAATATAAGATCTAGGATATGTCATAGCAACCCGATAAATAAAAAAAGTCACAAATTCCCCTCAAAATGATAATGGAACTGGATTTTCCTCTCCATTTTCCTTTTCCACTAGAATTCGGAAAATGAAATACACGAAGATGCACATGCTCTGAGTTTTGCATGGACACACACACACACAGTCAGTCCTTAAATAAATTATGCTGGTTAGAGCCCTGTGAGAACCTTTCCTATTAAGGCTCCCACCGAGTTGGTTCTCTGGACCAATCAGATAATTTGGGGGATCTAATTAGGCCTTCGGTACACAGTTTCAAGGTAGAAGGAAGGGGTCTGCTGGAGATTGCTCAAATGAAGGAAAGTATGGTGAGAAATCGGAATAACATAAATTGAGTCATATGTGGGTCTTAGCAACCTCTGTATGTGCAGTCACAACCCTGTCGGAGAAGATGTATTCCGATAACGCACACACACACAGGAACTTCCTCAACTAAGATAAATGACAAAATGAGGTTTTTTGAGAGCACTGCTTTTTGTCCCCCCCAACCCCTCCCCCGCAGCTGCGTGATAAGGCTGACAAGTTCGTCTGGCTAGTTGGGCTGGCTTAATGTCCTCGTGGGCTCCCTCCTGTGGCTTTGCATGGTTCCTGCTTAATGATCTGGACATCAAAGACGGGTCAAGTGTGAAAGGCTTTTTTCCACCCTCAAGTCCAAGTTCCACCATTTGGCCGGACACGGGCCTCCCACAAGTGCGCAACCTACTGTGTGTTTAGAAGGCCCACACCTCTCCACGGGTAAAACCGATGGGCAAGGAAGCCCCCAAACTGTTTTATTTCCTTTTCATTCTCTCAGCTCCAACCCATAATTTACTCTCTTCTGGATGTTGCAATAAGAAGTGAAACAAAGTTACCTCTGACTCATGCACACAACAGGCAACGGGATAGCTGAAAACTGGGAAAACTGAGAAGGACATAATAATAATACAACTCAAAGAGGAAGCAGATAAGATTGCTTCTCTGCAAGTGTATCTTTCATACAGCAAAACCTAGCGTGACCATAAAGGAATACAGTTAAACGGGCAGTACTACAAGTGAAAAAGCTACCAGCAAAAACCATGACCAGTTTAAAGTGGTTAAGACCACAAGTAGATTTCAGGAAGCTTCTTTCAAATTTTATTTCTATAAATGCATACACGGTAATTCCATGTTAATGTCTCTCTTCTGAATGTATGTGGCATTCACTGCGCCCCATTCATTCGGGCATTTAACCAATTACCGGCAGGCACGGATTCTGCAATCTATTTCTTTTACATTTCCTGTTTTCCTTCTAGCATAAAAATCATAGCTAATATTTCCTGCCCTTGGATGCTGTCGAGATTGTTTCCTGATAACTCTCCTCCTACCTCTACCCTCCCTAATCACAAATAACTCTGACTATAAAGCTCCAAATCTTTTCAGAAAGCAGACATTTAAATACATTGTTTTCAAAGACTTTTTCAACTCATCTGACCTTTGAGCAACCAAGTTATACATTTTTCACACGTTCATTTTTTTTCACTGTTCTGTAGCGGATTTCCTATTGTAGAGAAGTAGTTCCACGATTTCTGCAGCTGGTTAGGAAACTCTTCAACCTCTACTAGCCTTACTTGTTCAATTTCCGCCTCCATCCTTCTCACCTCGCCCTATCCTTCAACGGTGGGTTCTAAAAAACACAATAACCCTTCACCATCTGAAAAAGTTTTCGGATGAAAACCTCTCCGGAGCCGTAGTTTGCATACTTTCCCAGCACAGCAAAAAACACACCGGGAATTTGCACACCTTACTGTGAACCTGCTTTCAGTCACGCCTATCTGAAGTTACTAACAATCTTTTAAAACATAGTTTAGGTTCGCATTGCCATCCTAAAGGGACTCTTACTTTTATAAACTACATAAGTGTAAATTGCATTTTTAAAGGTTATGCCACCCCGCGATTCATGGAAACCCCGAGAGTAACCCCAGAAGTGTTCTTTGTGTTATTAATCTTTAGTCTGGACTTTCAAGTAATGTCGTCTGACTTCAGGCGCAAAACAGCTGAATACAGAACCCAGCCTGTGAAGCAACTTTAAAAATCATTCTCGGAAAAAAATGAAGTTGTTCAGAACCACCTGATCTGTACTGAGGGACTCTCTGAATTTCAAAGCTAAAAGATAGTTTGTTGGCTACTGGTTCAACTCAATTACTGAGAAAGAAAAGTGGGCAAAGCCACCTCCAAAGGTAAGGCTCATAAAAGAACGCAGATGCAAATGCTCTCTAGATTAACTTCCACCAAAACCCCTAACCTCCCACGGAGGTCCAAGTGCGAGGGAAAAGAAAGAATACCCCAAATCTTAAATAGACGGGCCAATATCCTAAACATCCCTCTAAGGACGAGGCCGCCTTGGGCGACCTTCTGTTTAGGTACTGGGCCGGATGGGTGAAGTTCGCCTTCCAGACCTAGCTTATCGCATGGTACTGGCACACAGGAACCACAAGGGGAGCTATATCAAAAATACCGATGCCTGGGCCCCACTTCTGGACCTCTGGGACGGGGGCCTGAGCATCAGAATTTTAAAGTCATCCAGTGATTCTGGTACGGCAGAGCAGAGAGCCTGTGGAACCGGCCCCTTCTCACAAATAATCGGCAATGATTTAGGACTCTCTTGGGCCTCTGGCCCCACTTTTTGCCGCCGGATGGTAATTACGACAACGTGACACCCACGCCCTCGGCTCTCCGGGCCTCAGAGGAAGCCAAGCTCCGGGGCCTCCAGGCTCCACCTTCACTTCCCAAAGAACACCCAGCCGTCCCCGGAGTCACCTCGTGGGCGCGTAGCTTGCAGGTCCTGGGTCGCGGGCTAGCGGGGACCTATTTCAAGATGGGGAGAGAGAGAGCACGTGAGGGAGGGAGATGTTGCCGGGGCGACTAGAACTGGGCTTCCGGATTGGGTCACGTGATAGCTGCGCGCCGGAAGTCCCGCTCTCGACGCGGCTTACGCCACTTCCGCGCTGCGTTCTGCACCATTCAGGGGACGCGCGCGGGATTAAGATCCGCCTCCTGGGCGGAGCGTGGGAATTCCGGGCGGTGGGCGGTGGAGGCGGAGGACTTGCGGGTAGAGCTCGGTTTGTGGCATCCGCGCGCCCGGTTTGGGCGGTGGTGTCTGCGCCGACGAGTGCGGCGGGGCGGGAAGACGAGGGTCGTTTCTGCAAGGCCTCTGTCCCCACAACGGCTTCTTGACTTTTCGCTCTACCCTCAACGGAGGATGGTCGTGGCTCAGGAGGAAACGGCCCGGCGGCTTTGGAAATAGTCACCCAGATCTGAGTTTGAGTTCCATTCTAGCGCTTAGTTTATTAAGCTCCCCGAGCCTCGGGTTCGCGCCCATAAGATGTGAATAATGATACCTCGCGCACAGTGCCTGGTGCTTTAGTGAGAGCAGACAGACAAAGAGTGCCTAGTAACATTTTTACCGTCACAGTCAGCATCCACAATACCCGCCCTGTTTGCGTGGCAGAGGATTAGTTAATAAGTATAAACCACTCGGAGTCTAAGCGGCATATTCTTTTTTTTTCTGCAGTAGCTTGGCTAAATATGGCAAGAGCCCTAAAAGGGGGCATCATTTTATCCTAGAATTTTCACTTCTGGGAATTTATTCCAAGGAAGAACATGTAAACTGGATGCTCATTGCGGTTATTTTAAGAAGTGAAACAAAGAAACATGCCCAATAAGAGTGAACTAGGCTAAGTTAACGGGGTGGACGTTATTACCGTGCCATTCCTACACTACGGAAAAATCAAACAGTACAGAAGAATTTACTTTAACAACGATGTGCTGGTGCCTTCAAGTATTATTCTACACCTGCACTGTCCATCGCAGTCGCCGGCCACATGTGGCTGTTCACAGCTTGCCGTAGCGGAACTGAGATATGCTGTAAGGGTAAATTACACGGTGGATTTTGAAGAATTAGTATGAAACAAAGAATATAAAATATCTCGTTTTTAAATAGTGATGACGTGTTAGGGAAGGACTGTTTAGTTTAGGTTCAATAAAAGATTAAAATTAACTTCATCTTTGCGTTACTTTATTAACGTGACTACTGGAACATTTAAAATATATGTGGCATGCATTATATATTTATATATGTATCTATTGGACATTTCATCGCCAGATATACAGTGGTGAACAAGAAAGTTTTGACCTCACAAAATTAACATTGTTAACTAGAGCAGAGACAAGCAGATAATATGACCACACATCGTGGTAAGGTATATGAAGAAAATCTTGCAGGGTAAGGGCCAGAAAGTGCATGTATATTGAGGGGAATTATATTAGACAAGAGTCTTTCTCCACTGTTTGGAAAATGGATGTGGGGGGAAATGAGATATCTTTGGATAGAAGGGGGGGCGGGTTGGGGAGTGGTAAGAGTGTGGTGTCTTCTGGGAAAAGTCAGGTATGAACTGAATCTGATAAATAAATTGGGGCCTGGTGAAATCTCTGCCTTAGGGAAGAAACTGCTTCAGGGGAGAAAGGAAAGAGAAAAGGAGAGGGGTAAGATACCAGGGAGAAAGAGCTGAGGGGGCCCCTGGGAAAGGCAGAACAAAGCGGGCCTAGAGTGGATCCGTAGAGCAGTTTCTGGAGTACTGTGAGTGCATATATTGTAATGTTAAGAGCATGGTATATATTCTGTCTCTCAGGTGGTAGCGTAGGACAGGGACTCAAATTCCACCTATCTGGTAGCTTCATGCTCCCTGGTTTGTTGCCTGACCCACATGGCCCAAGATGGCACATCACTGCACCTTCCTTCCAGCCAGTGGGAAGAGAGAAAGGGGAAGCCAGGGCCTGGCCCTTCCCTCTAAGGTAGGGTTTCTCCATCTTGGCACAATTCACATTTGAAGCCACATAATCTCTGTTTGGGAGGCTCTTTTTTGCATTGTCGGATGTTGAGCAGCATCCCAGGGCTCTACCCACTAGATGCTAGTAGCATCCTCTAGTTGTGACCATTAAAAAGGTCCCAGACATTGCCAGATGTTCCCTAGGGTCAGAGTCACCCTCCCCCGGCACCGCCTCCGCCCCAGTTGAGAAGCACTGCTTTAAGGGTACTACTCAGAAATCTCCAACAAAACTTCTGCTTAAATCCCACTAATGGCCAGAGGCTCATCACTGGGCCATCTTAAGGGGAATGGAGTCCTGGAATTGTCTGCTGGCCAGGTACCCAGTTAACGGTTAGCTATAGAGGAGGGCAAGAAGCTAGCAGATTCTCATGTCACAGGGGGTAGAAACTTCCCAGCTGATTGAGAAGGTGCTTCTGTTCTTTTCATCTTCCAGGCTGAGTTTTAGTCATTAATCATTTTCATTCACTTGTGTGAAAATAGTGGTGGTGGGGAACACTAAGCACCGAAAAAGTAACCATCTCTTTTGAAAAGGATGGGCGTTGTTACCACAAAGAACTGACCAGGGTGAGAAACTGGGTTCTGAAATGGAGGCCAGAGAAGATTGGATTATTTTTAAGTTGTGTTTTGGCGCCATCTGGTGGAAATTTATAAATCTGACCGTTCCTCTCTTGTCTGGTATTCAATTGATTTGTCTCAGGCATTAACCTCAAATTATAAAGAACCCTTATGTGGATTTTAGCAAAACTTTCAAAGGTCCTTGCAGATGAGGAACTCTTTAAATCAGGGTTTCTCACTCTTGACACTATTGACATTTAGGGCTGGATAATTCTTCGTTGTAGGGGCTGCCCTAAGCATTGTAGGATGTTTAGCAAAAACTGCCAGATCTTCCTTGGGCAGGAAGGCAAAATTGCCCACAGTTGAAAACCATTCCTTTAAACAAAGCCCCTAAAAATCTTATGGTCTAATAAAGCCATATGCCACAGTAATCTCATAGCAGTGTATCATGGGGGTGGGAGAGGCGTGTCTGAGCGATGGGAAGACAGAGATGGTGAAAACGAGGCTCTGAATACAGCATGATGTGTTCTCTTTTTTATACTCTGGAGAACTCTGCTCCTGCTTGTCCCAACAGCTGGAGATGCGATTGACAGAGGGTTGCCGAAAAGCCCGGTGAGAGGATGCAGAGTTTCTTTAAATCCCATGGCAAGAAAGTCTACAGAGGCCATTACCTAAAGCAGGAAGTAGCATAGAATCATCCCAGACTGTGACACTGGCCCCTCAGGTTCCTTTCTGAGGTGTACAGGAGTGGAAAGCCATAGCCGGTCTTACAGGGCTTTTTGGATCCTTCTGGTACCCTTCTGCCACCTGAGAGCTGTGGAGA
Source organism: Eonycteris spelaea (assembly GCA_003508835.1). Taxonomy (NCBI): domain Eukaryota; kingdom Metazoa; phylum Chordata; class Mammalia; order Chiroptera; family Pteropodidae; genus Eonycteris; species Eonycteris spelaea. The sequence continues at coordinate 420,158 of PUFA01000219.1, forward strand.
AATGGATTAGGGGCCAGTCCCTTTACCTGAGTCAAGGAGGTAGTGCTAAACCACCTGCACAGAGAAGAGCTGAACTTGGACGTGGCCTAATAACAGTTTTCATGGACCCCACAGGCATCTCAGGAGCTAGACCGGCCCTCCTGAGTTGTCAAAGTCGGGCTGAGATGGTGGGAACTTTACTCTCCCATGTAGCTCAGTCACTGGATGTGAGGTCTTGGGAGGGGACATGGCTTTGGGTGAGGTGGCTCTCTGAGGCTGGAGCAACAAGGCCTTCACTGAAGGGGATCTGGGCAAACCCAGTGTTCACGACACACGTGTTACTCCAGAATTGTTCATTTGCTTCTCAGCATCTTCAATTCAATGATAAAACTCCTTATTTAGTTCTGTGTCAGCAAAACATAGCATACTACATGGGAATACTGGTTCAATGAAATGGGACAACTGTGGTCATTTGGATAGTTGCAAACTTAAATATTATAACAAAAGCCTTCATTATGCACTTTATTGAGATGTGGGAAACTCCCCAAATATTACTCCATATTTACATTATTATATTATGATACTTTTTTGGAAGTAATAAGTCACTATCAGCTGATAATACTAAACAGTGCTAAGCTGATATTTAACAGTGTTTTGAATCTTTAATAGATGAGATTCTTTATCAGTAACTTATAGAGAGGATTGGTGTGGGATAGAGCTAATTTTTAAAATATTACTCACGATTCAAGTAAGGTAAATTTGTGCTTAAATAGATGTGATTATAACTCACTGTCTGTGTAAAGCTCCACAAAATAGTACCCATTTTCGTCCAGCAGAGGGCACAGTTATACATAGTTATTGATGGAGAAATACTTTCAAAAGCAAACAAAGTGCATTAATGTCACAGTCACATGCTGTATTAACATATTTTATCACATATAAACGAATGCAACTATATATCTAAAGTTCAATAATGTGTTGTTTGTACACTGCAAGACTGCATGTCCAACTCTATTTTTTCACATTGTATTTTAAATTATATTTTCAACAAATTCAGGATTAGGTTAATCTCTAAATAATACTATTAATTTTTACTGGCTAAAATCATTTGAGCCTAACAACGTGTAAGGGTTTTTTAGAGAATAATTTCACTTATGGTATGTTTCCTGTTATCTCAAGATATTTTATAGGCCATGACACAGAAGCACACCTACATATACTGTACAGTATCCTCATAGTTTAAGAAAAAATCTGATTAATATGACTGATAATGCACGTAATAAAAATTTCTGCTTAAATAGATATGATTATAACTCACTATGTCTGTGTAAAGCTCCACAAAATAGTACCCATTTTCGTCCAGCAGAGGGCACAGTTATACATAGTTATTGATGGAGAAATACTTTGAAAAGTCAATAGGAAGTGCATGAATGTCACAGCCATGTGCTGTAGTGACACGTTATCAAATGTCATGAGTGTAACCATACATCTACATTTTGATTGGCATGGGTTTGGACACGATGAGCTCACGTGGTGAAATGGACACAGGGAATGGAAGATCTGGCTTTGTCTCTTACTGAGTGTGACACCTTGGTCAAGTAACTACTTCTCAGAGCCTCTCTGTCTTCAACTGTTACCAGAAGAATGACAATTCCCAGTGGGACCCCTTCACAGATGGGCGATGTGTGCTCACGGAGTAAGAGCTGTGGCCATCACCCATCAGATCACCAGGTCATCTATGCCATAGCACAGGAGTAACCGAAGCAATGCAGTCATCATGAAGTGTCCACTGCATGGTGGTCAGTCTAGTTGTCCCTCTGTGAAGAACTGACCAAATGGATCTGCAGGTTCTTGGGCAATTTAGAGGCATGAGAGGAAGAGGTCTCTAAAGGTTAGGTTTCTGCTCATTTGAGGAGAAGTGCCTTGAATAGTGAGTGTTTCAACCTTGTTTTTACCACAACCTCGTCAAGCTGCTCAGTCATCAGATATGTTTCTTACTTTAGGTACACTTCTAATTCCATTTTACGGAAGTTATTCTCTGTAGCAATTCAAAACTATAAAAGGACATAACAGTTATAGATGTATAGATGTTTATTACAGTATTGTTTATGGATAACTAGTGAAACTGGAAGCAATTTTGGAATATGGATTATTAGGCAGCCATCAGAATGGAAATTATGATGATTATAGAGGTGCATGGCAAGTAAGTCTGATGAATGATAAGTAAAAGCAGAATGAATTTTGTGTCACATTAATAACTATATCAAAATCGAAAGCATAAGTGGCTGGGAAAAAAATGGCAAGAAAGATGGAATGGTAGTAACCTCTGACAGGGAGAGTTAGCAGCCTCTGTCTTTCTGTATCTTTCTCTCCTTGTCTCTCCTTCCTAAATCACATTATTGCTATTATAGTGATATTTGCAGAACACAACACTTCTAAAGAGATTTCATGCTTTGTTTGAAGTATAGTAATACCTAATGTATCTGGCATATTAGGGAAGAAGTGGCATATTTAAATGACTATGAATCTGATATTTTGTTAGAAAATTTTAACTGATTAAAAGATTAAAAGTTAAAGGATCATTTTCTCTAATCTTTACTCATTTAAGCACAAAAACAACAAAACCATATTAGCTAGAAAGCTTTCTAAAACGTATTGCACACTTTCTTGCTTTCTCCAACAGTTGACTGAACATATCTTACTCGTGTGTGTGTGTGTGTGTGTGTGTGTGTGTGTGTGTGTGTGTGGACAAAGCCAGGCCTCAGGTTTGTCATGATGACTTGTCAGTTTCTCTCCCACGCTGGAATACAACAATGTCCTCACATGCAGTTCGCCAATAGGGTTATTTGCCTTTACAAGGCATGATTAGATCTCCTCTGAGTTTTGATTCCTAGATTTTTAGCAGGTTTTCTTTGTTTGTTGTTTGGTCTTTTATCTTTTGCAGTCCATTAGGTATCATTTTCATGGTTGCCAGTGTCCTAGCTTTTGGCAGCCTTGTCTTTCTAAACTCCCAACAAATTTGCTGCTTCTAACATGCCTTGTTAGAAAATCACACGATCGAGTTTACTAGAATTATGGGCAGACAGTTCCAAAGGCCTTTCCACTTTATATTAGTGCTTGGACAGTGGAGACATGGTCACATCTATTTTAGTTGCTCAGAGGTGTTTTGGTTTATTCCTCAGCCCTCGGCTGTTTCTTGAACATGTTGAGGTCTCAAGGGAATGACCTATGCACAAGGGACATGGTACTGCAGGGAAAATAAAATACTGGCTCTCAGAAACAAAGCATAGTAGCAGTAAATCTAGTCAACCCCAACAAATCAATGGGAACTGAAAGCAGAGTCAAGCAATCAATAGTCATCAAAAAACCCATGTTTGCATCTGCTCCATTCTTTTTCTGTGTCATTTCATCCTTTCCATTCATTGACTTCATCCTGGTCCAGATTTACCTCTAGTTTAGAAAGGAGCAATGGAATGAGGAAAAGCAGTAATTATACAAAATGAATTAGGGAATTATAATTTCGGAGATGCAAGGATTTTTTCCTCTAGCCAACCAGTAAATAGCACATATTTTGAACATAAAAGGCATATTTCACACATATCAAGTAGGTTGCCAGATGCTGTGGAGACTCAAAAGAAATAGGCGTTTATGCTCCCTACACTTAATTTTTTTTTTGCAAAAGAATTAACTGTAGTAGAGTACAAAATGTATGCAATTAAAATAGAATTAAATGTAATTAAATTAAATTAAATTATACATAACTCTGGGGATCTAGGTGTTATATAAATTCAGATATTTCTGGTACCAGGGTCAGTGTTATTTACTTTTAGTTCTGGTGTCTAACATAAGGCTCCAACACTGGTCGCTACGGATATATAGGCACTCTTTTGAAGAGCATTTCTACCATATTGGATTGAACTCTACCTTATGCTTGAAGATATTTCTGTACTTCTGGGGCTTAGAAAACTTTTTACATTTTCCAGCCTTTGCCTTATTCCAAAAAATACCCAACAAAATAGGCAATAGCCACAAATCGACATAAGCAAAGCCACTCCATCTTCAGAGTAGTGATTGAAAGATAGCTTGTGAGGGGACATAATTATTGGTTTCTTTTAATTCTGAAGAACCTTATAGATACCATGGATCAGTGTGTGAGAAATAACCTACACTTAAATGAGTGTATGAGAAATGATCATCTTTTAAGAATCAGTGTAAATTGCTGAACAAATCTTTGTTCAGTGTGATTAGTAATGGTCATCAGTACCGAGGAATGATCAGAAAGTCCACACTGTTTTATTGCTTACACGGGGGTGTAGACTCTAGGGAAGGAAAGGAAGTATATTGGGAGCGAACAGCAGTGTTGTGTCTACATTAGACAAGATTTGCTGGTCATTTTGATAGAAAACTAGTTGAGAAAATGATTATCTTTTTTATAGTTTGAAGGCTATATTAATGAAAACCTACGATGTCCAATTATCTTCTAAATAAATTGCGTATTGGAAACTGATGCATCTATTCTAGATTATTCATGGTAGTAGGTACAAGTTTCATTTTTTAAAAAATCACCTAATCAAACATATTGGAATATTCTAAAAGAAAATGTTTAGAGCCCTGAAACCATTCCAAACCACATTTTACCCAATAATTAAAAAAAAATGCTTCTATCACATTTTTATAATGTTATGAAAAATTATGAAATAACCAGTATATCCTTTCCATTTTTTTTTTTGCTTGTTTTCTATTGGAAATGATGATGGGAGACAAGTTGGCTTAAAGATTGGGAACTAGAGAATACTTTCCCTTCTGGCTATAGGATGCTATGAACATCTATAAATTTGATGATCAGTAGTTCAATAAATGTTGAGAATAATGTATGTACTCAGGTTACTAGGTAACCATTTCATTGTCTATTAAGCTAAACAAATACATCAATTTAATATGCATAATTGACAAGACTAGTTTGTTTATAGCAATGGTTCTTAGCTTTGGATTCATAGTAGCAGCACTTGGAGAGCTTTTAAAAACCCTAAATCCAGGCCACATCCCAGACCAAATACATTAGAATCTCTTGGGGCTGGGACTCAGATGTCAGTATTTTTAAAGCTCACTAGGTGATTCTAATATGTAGCCAAATCTGGGAAACACTGCTTTATAGACTATTCCTGCTTACTCTGAGTTAAATTTAAATACATTAGGGACTCTTTCTTTAACAGTCTTTAACAGTCCGTTTCTTTAACAGTCTTTAGTGACCATTTCTGTTTTGTTTCTTTGGCTTTAAACAAAAGCAAATCATTCTAAAAGAGTAATTTTATTTGTTTTCTCATTCCTCCTTTCTTTCCCTTTGCTTTTTGTTTTTCTGCCATGTTAATCAATATAGCATAATTTAATTGTGATCAGGTCATCCTAGGTGTGACTACAGGTTGGGCTATTGAATACCTGTCACAGATTGGCAACTTATTTAATCTCTAAATTACGTCCCCTCCCCTAACCATCGATAACAGTAGTTCTCAACTGGAGGAGATTTTACGCCCTAGGAGACAGTTGGCGCTATTAGAGACATTTTTGATTGTTACCACTTGGGGGTTGCTTTTGATGTCTAGTGGGTAGAGGCCAGTGATGCCGCTAAACATCCCATGGTGCACAGGGCAGTCTCCATAGGACCAAATTATCTGGCTTCAAATGTCACTAGTGCTGAGGTGAAGGAACCCTGATCTCTGGAGTCTGTATGTATTCAAATTTTTGTTCCTCTACTCCATGACAGTGTAACCTTGAGCAACTTACTATTCCTGCCTGAATCCATCTGAAAATATAAACATTATTAGCACTCACCTTGGAGTCGATGTGAGGTTTAAATGGATTCATGCATGTGGAGTCTTAAGATAGTGCCAGGTAGCTATTTATCACCAAAATATATCTCTTTCTATTCTTGGACATTTGTGGCCTCCTGTCAGGGTCCTTGAGATCATTTGTTTGACCCTCTTCTCGACAATCTCAGCACTAGTATTTCATGACTTGGTGGTAGGAGGGAGACAGAGGTTGCGGGTGGGCTGTCTTTGAATATGTACTTGCTTTGGATTCTAAGTGGAAATTCAGAGGAGACAGTCCTACAGACACTGACTCTCCCTCCCCAGCTTTCACATTCCTCTCCCACTTTATTACTTGAGCTTCACGCTTGTGTTGAGGTGGAGTGTTCAAGTAAACAAGCCTGTATTGGCTCAAATAAAGTCATTCTTGTAGGTGCTGATTCTAAGGGAAGGGAGCTTAATAACAATGAACACCATTTATTAATAAACTTTGTCTTTATTATTAACAAGGGGTAGATAGCTATGGGAGTCTAAAACTCAGGAAAGAGCTCCATGCTGGAAACAGATTTGGGAATCATTATTACAGAAGGAGTCAAGTTATGGGAGAGAATGAAAATGCAAGGAAGGGTGTAGGGAGAAGAGAGAAGGGAGCCCAGGATAAAACCCAAGAAATATGTGCTGAGCTAATATTTATTGCAGACCTACTGTGTGCTTGTCAGTCACCTTTCTGATCTATTGTACTACATCTCTCCTTTAGGGAGAGTCACCTCCTGCTCCCTCAGTCCTCATCCTCACGTCTTGTAAATCTGGCTTAAAACCAATAAAGTAAATCTTTACTGAAGACAATACGGAATACTCACAAAACTAGCTTGGAAATTCCTGCACTGATTGTTCTACATTAATTGGATTCATTTTTAATTTTTGTCATTATAATTACATAATCATATTACAAATTAGTTTAAAATTTGAACTTTCCCTGTTCATATGCTTTTCTCTAGTCACAGCGTGCATATAACTAGATGTTTTTTAATAACCATTTTGTTGAGATATAATTCACTTCATACAATTCACCCACTCAAAGCATATAATTCAATCATTTTTCGTATATTCACAAATTGAGCAATCATCGCCACAATCAATTTTAGAACATTTTCATCACCCTCAAAAGAACCCCTGTGCCCATTAGTTATCACTCCCCATTTCCCTCAATCCTTCCAGCCCTAGAGATTATCCGTCTCTAGAAATGTGCCTATTCTGGACATTTCATATAAATAAAATAATTCAACATGTGGTCTTTTGTGTCTGGCTTCTTTCAAGGTACATCCACATTTTAGCACATGCCAGAACTTCATCCCTATTTATGGCTGAATGATATCTCATTGTGTGGACCGACCACATTTTGTTTATCTGTTCAGCAGGTGATGGACATTGGGTTGTTCCTACCCTTGGAGTATGGTGAATAGGGCTGCTGTGAATATTAATATACAAACATTTGTGTGAACACCTGTTTTCAATTACTTTGGGTATATATCCAGGAGTGGAACTGCTGGGTCGTACGGTAATTCTATGTTTACCTTTTGGAGGAAGTGCAAGAATGTTTTCCAAGGCAGTTAGTTATACCATTTTACATTCCCCTCAGTAATGTATGAGTATTCAAATTTCTCCACATCCTAGCCAACACTTGTTATTACCTGTCTTTTTGATTCTAGCCAACCTAGTGAGTATGCAGGGATATATCATTGTGGTGGTGATTCTATATTTCTTTTTAAAAATGTATTTGATATGCATCTTCCAGGTTGCAATCTTTCATAATTAACAAATAAAATGGCTTCAAATATTTTTTTAAATGGATGTATTATAATTTGCTAGACCATTCTTTTGTCTGGGGACACTTGTCTCCAAATTTTTACCATTATAGATAGATTTTCCTGCAAACAGATTTTCTAAGGTTTGGATTACTTTCTTAAGCTACTTTCAAGATCCATTTTGAAGTCTTTCTTTATTCTTGAAGAATTCATAAAGAAACATGCAACTGGAAAAGTCTGTGTGATGGAGAAAGTAGTCTATCATGGATTAATATTTATCATCAAACATTGAAAGTGGCAGAAAGCTCCCAATAAAGAGGATTCCAACCAAGCAGTGAGCACTAGTTAGGCCATCTAATCCATCTTTGAATAGAGATGGAAAGGTCCTCTCTGATTTCCACTTGAATAAAAACAGATTTCCTAATATTCACTATTGAGCTGGGACACTTACATTTATTATTTCCTAAAAATAGATTTTTATTGTAAAAAAAACCCCAGGAAATTTAAGCAAAAGGAAGGGAGGAAAATCTCCCTCCCTGGCAATACTCATTGCCTCTTTCTACAGAGTCCCTGGATGAACAACTTTGAATCTTTAGCAGATCTGATCACCTCCAGTGGTTGAGCCTGAGAAGAACCACCCACGGGCAGTTCTAATAAATGCCCCACAGCCTCTGAGCTCTGAAACTGCTGGGTTTCTTCATGAAAATCTCCTTGGAGAAAAAATAACATTTGTTTCTATTTTCTTTGGTCTTCTGCTTTGTTGATATGTGTTTCAGAACAAAATTCCTACAAATATGTGGAAGTTTCAGTGGGCTTTTCCACTTACTTCAGAAAATTGATTTCAAATTGGAGTGACATTAATTCCCAATGCATTAATTAGACAGCTCGCAGGGTCCATCTTCTGCTAATTTAAATAATTTCCCTAAGTTCTACTTTACCACTTCTGTATGCAAAGAAGTGCCACTGAACTGATTTGATTGTCACAATAGGGACATTTTTTGACCATAAAAAAATCCCAGATCTTTAAAAAAAAACTATAAAATGTCAAATTATGAATACAGGAATACTTTTGCACATTTATCATTCATATTTGAACATTTTTTTGAGTACATACTGCACATAAGGCAAGATGCTGGGACCAGGGACTCAACTGCAAAATGGGTTGGGTGCTAGGGAGAAACAAGACTAATCTTGAGGCAGAAAAGTTATATTATGAAAGGCAAAGGGTCCATCGTGAAGGGATTCTCTAACCGGATTTTCTAGACACCAGCTTTATTTCAATTTCCCTTCTTAGAGAGCAAAGATAAAACCCAGACGTGCGAGAAGCAGGAGGGGCCCTGGAGGTGTTTGATCAGCACGAGAGCAGGTGTGGAGCTGAGGTGTTTGCAGTGCCAGGGAGGAGCAGGAAGCCTGTCAGAGGGCCAGAGCACAGGAGGGAGGCACACCGATGTCACAGAGCAATTCTGCCCTGGTCCCCGTAGGGTGGAAATTGGCCCCAGGCAAGTGTTTGCAAAGCTGGACTCTCTTGTGCCTCTTTAGACAAATACGAATAGCTTGACACCCAGGTCCCAAGACTGTGATTCAGTTGGTAAATGAGGAGCCTGGGAATCTGTATTTTTACAAAGCTTCCGGGGCAACGCTCGTGCACAACCAGGTTTGGAACCTCTACAGTGTAGTCACCGCACTAAACTCAGTGGTGCCGGACGACCCGGCTGCACGCCAGAATCATCTGAGAACTGCTAATAAAGCTGATGCCCGGTCCTATCCCTAGAGATTCTGTCATTGGTCTTCGGGGACCTGAGCTCCAGGATTTTTCCAAGATCCCCAGGTGATTGCAATGGGCAGCCACGCTGAGAACTGCTGGCTTAAAGCCATTCAATCCTGATGGACCGTCCTTCTTGCTATCCGAGGTCAAAATGAAGAAATGGTCACAGATTGAATAACGGAATCGGAGAATTCAAGAGAACCGAGAGAACGGAAGAAAGAATTCAGAGCAGCGGCCGGCCGTACAGGGAGTAGGCGCGTCATTATTGGTGCAGCACCATGAAGAGCACTTTCTCTCAGAGACAGGTGTACTTTATCACCTGAGGGAGTGGAAGCCAGGAAACACAACCACTCTTTAAAAGGCCTGCTGTTTCTGTCATGTTCATAAAGCAGCCGGCGCCTTGATTATGAAATGAGGCCTTTGTTTCTGGAAGATAAACAGTGTCAATAGTCCCCCAGGGCCAGCAGAAACATGGGAAGGGCACAGTCTGGCAATTTCTTCACCGAAAGGCCAGACACCTTTGTAGAGGGAGAGGTGGCCTTTGCACAGATGACAGAGAAACTCCGCTGATTTTTCATAGATTCCGTACTTGGAGTTATGTCTCATGTTTCTTCTCATTTGTAAATGGCAGTCCAACAAAAAGAATGAGATGGATCTGTGACCATCCCCAATGTGGCAGCCAGGCAGGAGATGGCAGAGTCTGGGAACGGTATAGCATCTGCAGAAGCACTGGCCAACAGAACCTTCTGGCACGATGGAACTGTTCTATATCTGCGCTGCCTAGTACAATAGCCACCAGCCACATGAGCTCTTCAGCACTTGAAATATGGCTAGTGAGACTGAGGAACTGAAGTTTTCATTTTATTTAATTTTATTTAAATACGATTTAGATTTAAGTAGCAACATGAGGCTCGTGGCTTCCATATTGGACAGTGCGGTTGCAGAGAATGAATCTTGATTCTGCCACTTACTACCTACTTAACCTGGGACAAATTTCTAACCTTCTTTGGGCCTCAATTCTCTCATCTGTATTTCTTATTGGCTGGTATCAGAATCTTTTTGTTTGGGAAAATACCCTGATGGATAATTTGGCTATGAAAATATAGGCTTCAGAGAAGGGTCTGGAAAGGAAATGCAGAATACAGGAAGGGCCATTTTCTATAAGAACACGGGAGAAACTCTTCATTGATTGTTAGCCCTGATGAGAAGGAGTAAAGGAGAAGGAGAAAGAGGAGCCAGTAAGAAAGGCGGAGGCTACACGGAATATTGGGGCAGCCAAAAGGATCCTAGGAACAGGGAGAGCTAATATTAGTCTTAAGTTAGTTCTGTTACTCTGTTTGTAGACCTACTCTGTCTTTCCAAACCTTTGGTAAAATTTGCTGTAAACACAACTGGCTTGGTTGAATTTATGTGTGTGTGTCAATGTGTTTGTGTGTGAATTAAGTAAAGGGAATGGCCCAATGTTTAGAGTAGAACGGAATGGAAAAGGTAAAATATGGAATGATCAGACAGTCACTAAGCTAAACCCATTCTGTAACAGCAAGAGCTCAGAGGCAGGGGAAACCATGAGAAAGTAAGTCCCCAGGAAAGTTTTAGAAATCGTAGGGGCTAGCGTTGGTTTTTCATAAGTGGAGCTTCACACCAAGCCTATATATATATATATCTCAAAAGGAAGGGTCATCCCAGCTAATACTTATATTATAGGTAAACTGCAGATTGTAATACCTACTTGAAGGGTTGTTGTGAAGATAAAATGAGATAATGCTTGTTAAGTGTTTAGTTCAGTGCATTGCACACAGTAAGAGCTTAATAAATGATAGTCAAGCTTCAGTTTCATGTTTAGAAAATGAATATAATACACTTGTTTAAAAAGGAAAACTGAGTGAAATACCATGCAAAGCTCCCAATTCATAGTAAGCATTTCTTAAATGCCATGCTCCTTCCAATTTAGGAAGGGAATCTTCTAGACCCTTATGTGGTAGCCATATCGCTAAACACAGTAGGCCCACACTGGCCCCAGAAACTTCCTGTGAGATCTTTCCTCTGCACCTTCTCTCAATTACTTCTGGCCATCTCTTTTAGGAACCGTGAACTGAGGCAAACTATTTTGTGACAGTACAGCACTTACATTGGGCCACCGTCTAACATCCAGGCTTGTCTCTCATCTTCATCCACAACCATCCCAGATTCTTTTTCTCTCTTATAACTCATGTGGAATTATTGCATCGATGACCCCAACTTTCATCTAATTTTACTGATTTGAGGGTCTTGTTTACCCAATCACTTGTCCTTGCCTTTCCTATAGTGGCCTTCATTTTCAATCATTTTCATTACTCCTCCTTTTCAAATGTCACTAATTGCCTATTCAGAACATTCTGTCTTTGGCTGAAATGTTATTTGCATCATTTTGTCATCTCTCTTATTTACTTCAGCCTGTTTCTTGTTGCTGAGTGAGTACTTAAAGATCATTCTTGTACATACAAATCAGACTTCTTCCTGAAGGCAGGCTGGGAAAAATTCTGAGAATTATAAGGGCTTTGACTACAGTGCCTGAAAAATTCAGAGTACAGGCTACTCGAGTGGTCACCAGACAGGTGTCTGCTTTTCCTTATCAATGACATGATAACTTAAAGGTTGATGAATCAAATTATAAGTGTTTTATTCATCCTTAAACAAAATTATTACCTTCTCACCTGCAATTCATCTACTTTACCTCTGGGCAGCGGTGTGTTTAGTCCAAGCCACTCCTCAGCATTTGTGGCTATGGGAAATTTTGTTGATTGAGATAAAAATAAACATGTCCTTTGTCTCTCAAAATAAAAGGTTTTAATTAAAAGGGCTTTGAGTAAGTACCATGGCATACTTTATCAAATTTATTACTTAAATTTTCAGTCATCATGTCTATCCAAGAGATGGAGAAATGCAGTGGGATTCTTGCACAGTCTGGTGCTGGATATTTAATGATCTGAGGCCCGGGGAATCTTGTATTTTCCAGTATGCTTAGATTCTTAATTCAAGGGCTCAGCTGTTTCTTCTCTGTGGTGAATAACACACAGCCATAAAGTGTAAAGAGATATTTTCTTTTCCAGGATATGTAATTGCCTAGAAAACTCTGGAATTAAAAAAAGAAAACCTGAATATAAATCTTGTCAGACCTGTTAACTAATGCTTGAAATCTTTTTCTACTCGAAGTGGTGAGAGCTGGCAGAGTATATTAAGAACAGCACCCCAGTTTGTCTTTGAATATATAAGGTGTTTATCAGTCAGTATTGCATATGAAGAGTTCCCCCACAGACTTAGCACGTCCTCTCTAGCTCTCTTGTTTTACTGTTTGTAAATCAGAGTATGTCTGAAATGCAAAGTGATGGTGAGCTCTGATGTGTGATAAAGGGTTGCTATTTGTGCCAATTTTTTCTTCCCACACCTTTACCTAGAGCTCCCACGAGAAAGCCAAACTGAAAGGTGCGCAGAGCATTTATTTCCTTTTTTTGAGGGGGTTCCTCTTAGAACCCGAGTCACAGTTTTCGAATATCCCTAAGGTTGGGATATCAGTTGAGGTACAGCCAGAAGAGAAAAATCACACAAGTTATTTGAATTCTCAGTGGAATACCTTGTGAAGTTCTGAATTTTCACAAGAGGTTACCTAATACTTTCTCACCATCTCCATGATGCCGCAAACTGGACTGTTATTGTAATCTTGAGAAAACTAAAGTTATGTATTTAAGCAGTTTCCATGATTCAGACACAAATGTAGTAAGGTTTATTTGGAAAAAAAAATAAAAGTTTGACTCTGAAAAATTATATTGTAGAAGAAAATCCTAACAATAAAGGAAACGTGGAGCTACATTGTTATGCGAATCAACCAAGTTACCAAACAGTACACACAGCGGATTTCCAGTTTTAGTGATGGCAGAGCGGTTTGGATTGGACTAACCCTCCTGCATATATAAATTGTAAATGTCTGTCAAAACGTTAACAAAATAACTATTTGAAGGCACTGGAAAGTGACAAAAAGGTTGCAGACATTGGATTTGACTCCTGAAACAAGGGAACCGCACTGGGTAAGATTCAAGTTTGTATAGTTTTTATTTCCTCTGAAGGCATTCTCCAGTCTATGCTAAAATTCAAACTGAAAGCTGGCATTGTATTGGCTAGAGGTATCAGAAGATTGAATTAGGAGATACAAGAGTGGCTGGAAAGGAAGGAGTCACAGATGTGGCTGCATATAATCTCCCCTCAAATCCTATAAATGCGTCTCATAAATGCACACGAATCTGTGTATAACCTCCCCTTACATCTTTGACTAATCCCTAAATTGAACTTGCACCAGGGAGCAGCCAAGGATTCTCGTGGAAGGCAAAAGCTAGAAAACTGAAAAATGTGGGCAGAGATTTAAGCTCTTGTCCATCACAACAGGGAGACAGAGTTCGGAGTTTGAATCCTGCCAAGTTACATAGGTTTGGCAAGTACTTTGGGATTTCTACTGAAACTCTAGAAATGCCATGACTAGCATGCTAAAATGTTGTCACAGGACTAAGATTAATCCTAAGACTAAGGACAAATCAAAACAGATCCACTCTGACAAAGTATAAGACCAAGCCTCCATGAGTTCAAGGTAAGTCAGTAATTTAACTGCCTGGTAAACTAAAAATCAACAATATTTTGTAGGGATAACAGAGTCCAGATTCTCTAAAATATACCATTCATAATGTTTAATACATAATAAAAATGATAAGATATGCAAAAATAAGCAATAACATATGACCTAAGGTCTGGAAAGAAAGCAAGAAATAGAAACAGATGAAAATTTACAGACAGGAACTTTGAAAAAGGTATTATAATCATGTTCAAGAACTTAAATTAAAAAAAATAACTATTAAAATGAGTGATGGAGAACCAAATTGGAGAATAAAAGCTATAAAAAAGAACCAAATGAAATTCTAAAACTGTAAAATACAATAACAGAAATAAAAAATTCACCGGATAAACTGAACAGTAGCTTGGAATCAGCAGAAGAAAAAGGTCAGTGAATTTTAAAGACAAATCAATATAAATTATGAGAATTAGAGAATGAGGAGAAAAGAAGATTGGAAGAAATGAATATCCTTCAGTGACAGGTGGGACAATATCAAGTGATCTTATATATGTGTAATTCGTGTCTTAGAAGGATTGGAGAAAAAGGAGGAGAAAAAGATTTTGAAGAAATAATGGCTGGAAAGTTCCCAATGGTGAAAACCATCACTTTATAGGTATGAAGCTCAATGAACAACAAATAGGAAAACACAAAGAAAACTATACCCAGGCACATCAAAGTCAAACTGCTGAGAACCAAAGGTAGAGAGAAAATCTTAAAAGCAGCTTGTGGGGTGGGAGGCATTTCAGAAAATAATGGTATGCATTATGGCTGACTTCTCAACAGATATAATAGAGACCCAGAGACAATGGAATGACATTTTAAAAGTGCTTAAAGAAAAAAATTCAACCAGAATGCTATAGCCAATAAAAAGGAAATAACATTAAATAAAAAACACAGACATCTGTATCCAGAGAAAGTATTTTTTTTAAATAATAGAAAAGAAATTAAGAATATATTTTGAGGCAAACAAAAGCTGAAGGAATTTGTTCCACGCAGAACTGAACTGCAAGAAATGAAAAAGGAATTTCTTCAGGCTGAAAGGAAATGGCCTTAAAAGGTATCTCAAATACAAAAGAAGGAATAATGAGCACTGGAAATGATTAATATTTGCGTACATGTAAAAGACTCTTTTTTGTTTTTAATCTACATTTCTTTAAAATACAACTGCCTCTTTAAAGCAAAAATAACATTTTATTTTGGCACTAATAATACATATAGGTATAATATGTATAACAATGATAAGAAGGGAGGGTTAACACAATTATAGTTACAAGGTTTTTACATTTTATGTAAAGTGGTATAACTAAATTGACAGTTTCTGATGAGTTTGGGATGCATGTTGTAATGTTTACAACAACTACTAAAAGTAACACAAAGAGGTACAGATGAAAAGTCAATAGATGAATTAAAATGGAATAGAACAGTATTTGATTAACTACATAGAAAGCAAGAAGGTAGAAACAGAGGGACAAGAACAAAAAGTGCGACAAATAAAACAAATAGTATTCTAAATTTTATCTAGAAGAATAAACCGATGGAGAATAACCAAGAAAATAATAAAAAAGAAAAACCTGTTCCGTTTGATATAAAAATGACCTCTAAAACTATAGTGATTAGGACATTGTGATACCAGTGTGGGAAAAAAAAACAGACCAATGGAAATAGGCTCATGAATATAGGGAGGTTTGGTATTTAATAGAGATGGTATTTCAACTCGGTGTGTGGGGGGGGGCGGGGCGCAGAGCTTAGCGCTAACATACTCATCGATGAAAGATCGAATGTTTTCTTCGAAGATCGGAAAGAGGGTAAGGACCTCTGCTCCCCCAACTTCTATTCAACGTCCTGCAGATGACACGATGGGGGAAAGGACAATCTTTCAACACATATATATTCCTGGAACAACTGGATATCCACATAAAAAGAGATTAACCTGGCCCGAATTGATCCACAGACTCCACCAATGCCGATTCAAGCGCGGACAGGCTTTTTGGTAGACATGCATGAGCTCATTCTAAAATTTACATGTTGATGCGGAAGGCCTAGAATTATCAAAATCATCTTGAAACAGAGGAACAAAATTGAAGGCTTTTACCTTACTTCGAAACTTGGCTCGTTGTGGGTCAGAATGCCACGAGGAAACCAGTGCTGAGACTGCGACAGCGTGTAGGAGCTTGATCCAGTGACACTTGTGAGGGGTGCAGGGGGTGTGACCGCGTCTGAAGGAGCTGCAATGGGGGGCTTCAGTCTATCTCTTGGGGAACTCTACTAACCAATTGAGATGGCCCTGCTGAGCTGCCCTGCTCTGAGGGAAGGGAGGAGTCCTGGCTTTTATGTCCTCCATGTGACCACTCTCTGGCTGCCGGCTCCCTCAGGGACGGTCTGTAACCTTGGTGAGTCAGCATTCTTCAGCTGGAGGCCATCAGCCACTAACACTACCAGCAGTCGGGAAATGAAAGCTTCCCTTCTTAAAGGGGATCCAGTCTGTGCCCCAAGCGTCCAGTACCACCCACCCTTTGTGCCCCCTGGATGCCCTTGCATCCTGTAAGTTCTGGGAGCAGCTTCTTACAAGTCTGGTTGGTCTGTTTTCCTGCCGAAAAATGTTGAGAGGAAAGTTAGTACTACACTCTTCCTCACTGTAGCTGTTCCTGAGGCCACAACTGATACTCATCAGCTCTCTCCTCTACTGCCCATTCTGCTTTCCACCCACCCTCGGCTATCAATAGGAGACAAATGAAATGTGATACGGCCATACAACGGAATGCTACTATAGTCACATGGTGGAAAATGCCTCAGCAACGAAAATGGGTTAACTGCTTATACATGCAACAAACAATCGGAATGGATCTCAAGAACACTACGTTGTGTGATTCCATTTTTACGAAGTTCAAGAACAGGCAAGACCAATCTACAGTCACAGAAAGTAGAACAGTAGCTGCCTATGGAAGGTGGGGATTGACTGGAAGGAGCCGTAGGGAACCTTCTGAGGAAGATGGATATGTTCTTCTTGATTCGAGTGGAATTTGTGTAGGTATACGCAGTCATCATAATTCATCCAACTGTACGCAAGACATAAGCTCAAATGTTAACCACACATTGAAATGGAGTGACTTTGTTTTCTTATTTGCCATATCTGTTTTCCAAGTTGTCCCCAATGAACACACGTATTTCTTAACTAGAATTTATTTTCAAGAAATAGTTGAACCGTTTGAGCTGGTAAGCTATTTTTCTGATTTGGTCATTTACAAATTTACACCTGCACACAATCACATTTCCCTGGATGTACTATGCTGTTGCATTTGTATCAGCATATTGCCTACAGATGATTTCAAAGTTCTAACGAACCACAGATTTTTTGTGGCTGGAAAGTAAGTGAAAAAATCAGGTGGTCCAAAAGGCTAACATCCATAGCACTCAGCAGAGGAGTTTATTAACTTTCTTTGGTGTGGTATATCTGTAGGTACAGAGCCTCCGCCACTTCTTTAGCCAACCTCTTTCAATACTTTATCATCTTGATGGGATGATTGCTTAGAAGATCCCTTTGAGGCAGGTAACAGCCAGATCGAACACTATTATATTGAGGACAAAGTGAAGTTATTGACTTCTAAAACGTTCTTCTTCCCACCTGATCCTATTGCTCCATCATTGATATTTCTATAGTTTGATTTTTCTATTATCCACGATGAAATGAAAGAGTTTGTATGTTTGAAAGTTGCTTTTCTTTAGGAATAATTTTCTTTTATTATTTAGGAAATTTTCAGCATGGAATCACCTCAGCTCTACAATGATGCTTTGCCTTTAGTCCAGAATAAAGGCATTGTATCCATCCATGCTTTCTTCTATCTAGTAGGCTGCCATTTACATATTATGAGAGGAAATACCTTGGCAAGAAACTTCCAAATCAGGACACTTTTGAGAGGGGAAAATGGTATTGTTTCTGATTTAGCTAGCGCAACAGCCATAAACGGGATTATCCCAGGCTCTTTAGACTAGAACAAGTTCATCTAAGCTGCTTTCAGCCAACCTGTGAGTGATGGCTGTGGATGCATGTGTGATTCATACACCAGAGTGGAGCGAGGGAACAGTGTCTAAACAGAAACAGAGGGAGATTCCAGCTAAGGCAGGTTTTGTCTTTGTGAGTTTTGGTGAGGAAGAAAAGTAGTCTGCATTTCTGTTGAAGTCTATAACTGTCATGAATATTGTAACGAACATAGATTTCATTACATTTTTGTAATTCATGATGCTCTGAATATTGGTGGAGATATGGATTGGTGGGAGCTCCGAGGAGAGGTCTGTCTTCTCTTTACTGATTTTTCTGCATGCAATTCTTTTGTGTTTATGAGAGACAATCTGTTTGCCTATTCATGAGGAAACTTTCCTTTGATTGAGTTTCTGGTCTGCTCAGCGCTTCCCTGCATTACTGTTTTGCTTTACACTAATCAAAATTGATAGCTATCGACCGACTCTGACACCATTCTGATTTTATGAGTATTTTTGTACACAAACCGCTCCTTGGGTATGCCTATAATTGGTACAGTGGCTGCAGAATAATTTTTAGATTTAATTGGTTGTTCCTGACTTACTTTTAAGTAGTTTCTTGTGTGCAAAACGACTACTGAATATAGTCTGATGAGAATACCATTCATCAGTTTAAAAACACAGTCACATTCTTGGGTCTGCATTGAGAAGGAGGAAGTTTGTTAAGGAAAAATATGTTGACGATAAAGTGAACTCTCAAGCGTTCACTCATATCTGGGAACAAATACAGGCTATATAAGCATGATGACGTTTGCTTAATTCAACCACTTGTAAGTTTGATTCTATTTAATTCGATCAAAAACCCATGAAATCAAACCATTTGTAATAAGGGCAACACACTCCTCTGATTTTATTTTGATGGATGTTAATTACTGCAGCAGGAGCTATGGAGTAATTCACTTACTGGCTGGAATAACATTGTTATTTAATTAATAATGCATGCCTCATATCCGTGTGAGAGAGAAGAGTGTGAAGGCTTTGGAGAGTTATTACAACAACAAAAATTGTAATACGGATACCTGCGATTAAAATTCTAAGAACTATTGCCAAGGGTAAAGGCCTGTTGTAGCCTACAGGAGATGGAAATGATGTCTAGTTGCTTGGTGAATAAACTATTCCTTAGTGAAACAAGGTAGGAGAATTTGGGGACAATTATTAATAGTGAGGTTGCCGACCATTAAAAATAGAGATGTAGTACTAGTAATATAATAATAATAATAATAATAATAATAATAATAATAGTATTAAGATAGCAAACACATATAGTGCTTATTATGTGATTGACAATTTCCTAACACTTTATATTCACTCCCTTCATCTTTATAATATCCTTAGTCAACCTTCCTTTTATAGAAAGATGTCTTAGCTTGGATTCCCTTAGGAAACCCTTGAGAAAGAATTCGAATGCAAGTAGTTTATTTGGGAGGTAAAAGAAACTCTAGTAGAGCGGGAAGGTGAGACAGGAATGCAAAGGCAGCCAATATTGGGTTAAAAAGTTATGTACCACTAACTGCAACTGCTGAAATTCTAGGAGCCAATATAAAACCACACCTCGGAATTATTTCAGCTAAGGGGCAAGGGAACTGGGCTATTTTTATATACCAGCTCCCATCAGTCATTTTTTGAGAGCTGCTGCCAGGAGGCATTAATTCCCTGGCACTTCTAGCCTGCCAACAGGTGGTCAAAGCAACTACAATGCCAGAGAGAGCCTCAGGCACGGGGATGCAGGGGATGACCTTGGAAAGTTGGGCTGCGGGCACTGAAGTGGGAAGAGCTAGAGGCCCTAATAGAATTTACTACAGCCCTTCATAATGTATGGAGTTAAAAAAGCAACATAGGAAACAATATGTACAGAATGACTTCGTTTTTGCAATAACATTCCACATGTATTCGTACACACACAGAAATATAGAATGTACCACTGTGTTGGTGCAGTTCTCATCCCTCCAACTTGAGGTCTGGATCCCTTCCTCTTATAATTTTTTGAGCATTTAACTCTGTCAGTCATCAGTTTGCTCCCTCTCTCTGTGCGCTGTGTCTCTCTCACATGTAACAGCAACCCTCTTGTTCTATTGAAACAGTCTCATGTGGTACACATATACTCCACCAGCTATCAACTTTTCCCTTAGAGATGTTTGTCCTAACCAGAGATTGAAAACACACTATTAAGGTTTGATTACAACAATTTAACTAAGGTATGCATAAGTGTGTGTGTGTGTGTGTGTGTGTGTGTGTGTGTGTGTGTGTGTGTGTGTTTTCAACCGTGGTTTGCTTTGTATTTATTCTGGTTGGGATTCACTGGGCTTCTTGAATCTGTGGGTTGGTATCTCTCATTGGTTTCATCAGTATTAGGAAAATTCTCACAGTGGCCAGGACGTGGAAGTAAACGAAGTGTCCTACAATAGATGCTTGGCTAAAGAAGCTGTGGTACATATATACAATGGGATATGACTCAGCCATAAGAAGAGATGAAATACTGCCATTTGAGACAACATGGATGGACATCGAGATAATCATGCTAAGCAAAATAAGCCAGACAGAAAAAATCGTAAATCACATGATATCACTTCTATGTGGCATATAAACCTAAAAGCAACAAATGAAAAGAACAAACAGAGACTCATGGACATGGACTATAGACTAGTGGTTACCAGAGGGTAGGGGGTGGAGGAGGAGGAGGGAGTGGACAGTGGGGAGGTAGATGGGTAAAGGGGGTCAAATATGTGGTGACAGAAAGAAATCTAACTATGGGAGGTGAACACACAGTGTAAATATATATATACATGCCTTACTGTTAAAGTGTACAGTTGAAACTTATTGAATTTTGTTAACCAATGTCACCATAAAAAATAAATAAATAAATAAAAAGAAAAATAAAAAATAAAAAGAAAAATTCTCAGCCATGATCACTTTGCTTCAAACATTGTTTCTGTTCCATTTTCCTTATGTCATTTCTTCCTAGGACACCATTACACATGTATTAGGCCTATTCCCCATATCCAACATGGCTATCATACTCTTTTCTGTATTTTCTATCCTTTTCATACTCTGTGTATCAATTTGTATATTTCTATTCATCTGTCTTCCTTCGTACTATTGAATTCTTAATTGTAGGTATTGTTATTGTTTTCTTTTTGGGAGAAAGTCCTAGAACTTGTGGACTTTTCAGGATTCCAGGTCTCTGCTGAAAACTTTCCTATGTTAATCTTTTCCTATGTTAATTAGTTTAAGATTCTATGCATCTTAATTCTTTTAAGATTTTAATATAAGAATTACCTTGCGGTCTATTTAAATTGCTTGTTTTATTTCTCTTGATTTGGTCAATTTTTCCTTTTTTTTTTTTTTTTAGCATGGCCTGTAATTTTCTGCTAGATACTAAATATTGTGGGTAAAAAATTATAGAGGCTCTGAATGATATTCTCCCCCTCTAAAAAGGGTTAGCTTTTCTTTTGATAGGCAAATAAAGTACCAGTGGCTCACCTTGGTCCTACTGAGTCTTGGTTTTTAGCGTTCATGAGGGATGGTCTGTTTCAGTTCTTCCCTCAATCCTAGGACATATTTCTATATCCTAGTGCATGGCCTAGGAATATTTACCAAGCCTGGGTGTTTGTTAAGGCCTCTCTACCTTGATAGAGTTTGAGTTATCACTTCCGTTTTCCGAGCACCACGTGGCTGCTAAACCTCTGCCCAGCTTTTAGCCTCTCAGCTGCTATTTTCTGATGGGTCCCCTGGAGTCTCACCTCATACATAGACAGTTTAAGAGGCAGCCAATCACGTGAGGGGAAAATCTGCGCAGATTTAGGGGCCCCAAGTCTCTCTGAGACTTTGCCTCTCAAGTACCAGGCACTTTGGCAACTCAAACTGTGGCCTCTATCTCTTCAGCTCAGTAACACGGCTGCTCTCTGCTTGTGCCATGAGTATGAACTGCTCTCAGGGAAAAGCTGGAGGAAATGTGGAGCTCACCTCCTGTTTCCTCTGTTCTCGAAGCTTCTAGTACTGCTTGGCTTGCCTGTATTGATGTGCGGTACTTTCTAATGGTTATTTTCTATATCTTTTTCAACATTTATAATTGTTTTCAGCATGAGTATTAGTCTGATATTAACTGGTCATCCTTTGAATGACACTGAAATGTCACCTCCTCAGAGGGGTTTTCTCTAGCTACCATATCCAAAGTGTTCTCTCCTTTTATTTCTTCTTTGTTTGCTTCTCAGTTTTTATCACAATATGTACTTTATGCATGTGTTTGTACCTGTTACTGTCCCCCACCCCGAGTGAATGTGCTGGAAGAATTCTGTCCATAGGACTCTTACTCATGAGTTATGTTTTAAGGTAATGGGTCATTGAGGAAGGTAAGGGAGTAAGACAAATGAAGAAGAAAGGAAGGGGCCACAAAGAAACTCCCTACTTTGCCAGGTGTGAGGCTGGTGGGAAGGGCTGCTGGGACTTCCAAGAAGACAGCTGTAAGGTGATGGTGTGGATGCCCACGAGCTCAAAAACCAGTTCCTGAGATCGTTTTCTAATATGTACATGCAACTCATCCCTATTCTTCCCAGGGACATGGAGGTAGACAGCATGATCCCCACTGCCCAAGTGACACACATCGAATCACAGACACCGAGATCCGAGATAGGATTTGAATCCAGCCATGATCTACTTGATTCTAGAGGCAACACCCTTTTCCCCACACCTTCGGCTCACACACTTTAATGTGTATACTTTTCTTCTCTAGGCCTAGGCTGGGCCCAGGCATCTGCTTTTGGTGATTTGGGCAATGGTTGTCCAGTGGATGCCACTTTGCAAAACTCCTGTTTTAGCACTGAATTAAATTTGAGATTCAAAGACCTTATTAATGGCCTCTGATTAAAATAGACCATTATCATTAAGTGCAAAAAAGCCAGGGAGATTCCAGTGTATACAATATGGATATAAAGAGAGGGAAAAAATAGATTAAAATTTGCTTGGGTATGCAGGGTGAACTTTTGGATAATACACAAGAAACTAAAAACATGGGAGGGGAATTTGGTGGGTAGGGACATAGTGAGAGGAGACTTTTTGCTATATGCCTTTTAGTAACTTTGAATTTTAAACCTTGAAAATTTAATACGTATTCAAAAAAGTAAAAACATCTACCTAATACCTATGGTTAAGTAAATGATTAAAGAAGTTGTTTTTTTTTGTTTTTTTTTTTTTTTTTTTTTGCCTTGGACAATCTACTACGCCCCTTATAACTCTTCTGTTTCAGGATGTGATTGCCAAGAAGCCAGATTTAGGGCTTATCATGTGTGTACTCTGGATAAATGTCCCACGGAAATACATGGAAATGAGTTGGAGTTATAATGACACTATGTATTTACATTATATTTTGCTACCCAGAGCATTCAGTAGGATTTTTGATCATGTTCACCTCGTATCATACTGTTTCTATGGAATTATATGTTCCAATTTTCCTAAAATAAAGACTTACTAACTGAGCATAACAAACTTTTGTAAGTTGTCATCATTTAGATAAAATGTACCTACGACTAATTTTTAAAAACGTTTTGTTCAGCATTTTTACCTTCATGTGGGAACAGCTGCTAACTTTTGGTGTTGAAAATGGAGAAGTCAGGCTTTCATTTTAAAAGATGAAAATGCCAGGATGATGATGACAGGAGCGAAGAGCATCAAGACAATTCTATAATTCAAGTAGACTCTCAGGAATCAAAGAAATTCTCAGATGGTCCAATTGACTAGTTAAAAGACAGGACTTTTTTTCTCTTTTGTTCTTTCTAGAATAACTGGTATTACTCATCTGAATAAAACCTGGCTTTTAAGAGAAAGAAAAAGGGCACTGTCCCTTTGCATTTAGTCTATTCCCCGCCCCTCCCCCCACCCCAGTGGAGTTTCTTTCACTTACATCATTAGAGCAAAATAAATGATTCCGCTCCTCGGAGTCACATATGGTCATGTCTAAGCGGGGCTTTATGTTTATCTTAAGAATATTTTGGCTTAAAGGCAGCAAACGGAGTCTGTAAATTCTAGGGAGTGCCATCTGACTGCCTGAATAACACCAAAAACAGTGCATTGATGACTGGGCGAGTCTCTTGTCTCAGGAGCCTTGCTAATTGCAGACTCCGTGACACCATTCCCTTCATTTAAGCGGTCTGCTCTGCACGTGATGACTGCTCTTTTACATTGTGCTTCTCCTTCCAAGAGAAACAAACGTCTGTTGTTCCGCTTCACACCAAGGAAGACCCAGGAACTGCTGCATGGGATTGTCAAAAACCCAAATTCAACCGAATACATTTGAACGACCTAATCGGCTTCATTGAACAATCCATGAACCGAGCCGCATCCCATCCAGCAAGTAGAAAGGTGCTCCAAATGGCTACGGAAGGGTTTGTAGAGGCAAGAAGAGAAAGACAAACGAACAAACGGAAAGATTATTTCACATTAGGCCACCTCCCCTTGGGGACAAGAAAGTCTTATTAGGTAGGTTACTTCATCTTCCTCTGAGAGAAGGAGAGGGTCCCTGGGCTTGCCTTATTCATGCTGACCAGAAAATTCCAGACAGACCTTAAGAGTACATTCCTGGGGGAAGGCTGAAACTGCAACTAAGTTAGTTATTAAGCCCCGGTTTGGTGACATGGCCTAGCATAAGTGACTCCATTTGGGGCCTGTGGTTTTCTTTTTAACAGGATGAAGTGCCCAGCAGCACGCCTGGCACATGGAAGTCCTTGTTCTTGATATTATAATCTAAACGTAGTAAAAGAAAGGTTCGTCTGAACTGAGGAACCAGAAGCAGACCGTGACAGGAGAATTTGAGAGCAAGCAATCTCCTCCGGAAATGCTCCCAGGAAGTACTTCCTTCCCTAAGGAGGGCCAGGAGGGTGGGTGCAGGATCGGGAAGGCACAGCCTCAGTCTGATCCCCGGGAGCTCTGCAGGATGAATGAAGCCTTAGAGAATGTCTACCCTGCAGGCGAGGGGCGCAGGCGTCCACACTCACACACGCTCCTGCTCTCAGGACAGGAGAATGAAGTGGCTTCTGAGGCTGAGGGGCCCGTGTTCCGAGGTAAGTTGTAGATGCCAGCCTTCAGAAGCAAAGCCCATAGAAGACGGGCGAAGGGTGTACAGAACTGACAAAAGAGATCGGACGGGGTCAAGTTAGGGCACTTGGCACATCTGTTGCATGGTCAAGTCAGGGCTGGCGTCACGGATGTGTGACCAGTACAGTCTCATGGGGTTCTGCTCTCGGAAGGGCCCCACGTTTGGGATATAATGCTCTGTAGTTACCATCTTGAAAGTCTTAGTAATTCTACCTTTGACTTTGGGTTGTGTAAGTGAAGTTCCATGGAGCATGTGCTGGTCACTAGGTGCCTTGGTTCAAGTGCAGCCCCGCTTCCCATCGTCTGCCACCTCCCTGGGGCTTGGGAGCTACCTGCTCTTCCCCACTCCTCCCTGCGCAGCAACTGTCACCCTCTCTGCTTGGGCAATAAGAGCTACAATGCGAGGGGAAGCCGGGTTCTGCTGTCCGCCTCCAGCTGGGTGCTGGGTTTGGCAGTGCAGCCTGTGAAATCTAAGGGTGGGGCTGGCGCTGGTCATCACAGACCAGGACCAGGCCAGGGTGGGGCTGGGGGGAGAAGGGTACACCCTCACTCACCGCCATCCGGGTGCTGAGTGTGACCTAGAGGAGAGCCTTTCATCCCATGGGGGCATTCGGGTCCTTCGTGGGTTGTGGTCCCGTGGGAAGGGGAGATTGACTTTCCTGCTTCTAGTCAGACAAAGCACATCTACACTGCCCTGGTGGCGCACAGCCGGGGGAGAGTGGCGGCCAGTGGGTTGTGTCCTTACCAAGTTTCAAGGCAAGGGTGCCCCGGTGACTGGTGAGGATCTGCATTCACCTCCAGAGTACCCTGCGGACCCTCAGAGGGAGCCTGGCATTGAACAGCAAATAAAACCACCACCACAGATTGAGAGAGAAATCATCAACAAAGGAAAACTTTTTCCGTTAATAACTTTAAAAGCACATTCCCCTGTTATTCCCCCCTCCCTTTTCCTTTTGTACTGAGCCCCACAAATTAGATAAGCAGCCTGGGTCAAGGTAAGATGAGTTTTAATTGAGAGGTTACTATAGCAGGTCAGAGCAGGAGGAAACATTTTAATGCCCACACCAGGAAGAGTCATAATTATAAAAAAAAAATCAAAATGAATTACCATTTATTGAGTTTTTCAATGCCATTCATTGTACAGACTGCCCTATTTATGTCTTTTAAGCTGAACAGAGACCCTGCAAGCCATAGATGGCAAAACCAACTCAGAAAGTTGTCCTATTGCCCCAATTCACAAACCTACTAAGTAGAGACTCAAACCAGGCTCTGTTTGCAGCAGAACTCAACGTCTAAGCCGATGTCTTCCAATCAAAATACAATATGAGCCACAGCTGTAATTTCACATTTTCTAGTAGACACATTAAAAAAAATAGGTGAAATTAACCTTAATAATCTATTTTCTTTAACCCAATCTATGCAAGGTATTCTCATTTCCAAATGTAATCAATATAAAAATTATCAATGAGAACACATACTTTTTTTTCATACTTAATCCTCAAATCGGCATGTATTTTACATTTGAAGCACATCTCGGGATGCTAAATTTTTATTTGACATACTTAATTTGCGTTTCGATTTCAAAAAAAAAATCACAGTCAAAAAGTAGATTCACATGCCCAAGGTGTTCCAAGCATACTTAAAAAATTTCCCAGTAACTAAATTAAGCATTTATTTTTATATTTAAGTTAATTAAATTTAAATTCATTAAATTTAAATTTTAATTAAATAAATTTAAATAAAAAATTCATTTCCTCAAGGGCACTAGGCATATTTGAAGTGCTCAACAGCTATATGTGGCCAGTCACCACTGACTTGGACAGAACAGCTCTAAGCTATGTGGAGGCAGTCAGAGGCAGCCAGTGGAAAGGTTTCTGGCAAGGGTCTGAGATAGGTTTGTAGAGTTCAAGGGACATGAAGAAAAAGGCGAGAGGAAGAGGGGTACCTGGGTTTTTGGTAAGTGTTGTCAGTGCCAAGTCATCATGGTGTCTCCACTCAGGCATGTTCACTTCCTTTTCTTTGACTTGATCTTGATTTTTTTCACATCTATAGCTGTGTACTCTGCTTCCAGTCCCCATTGGACCAAGTCTGGAATCATTAGAGACATCATGGAAAGGAAAGGGGGCACACTATTAGGCTCTGAACACTACTCTTGAATCAATTCTGTTGTGAATCTGCAGTTAAAACCATTCTCCATAGCAACGTAATCACAAAGATAACTGAAAAAAAATTGGATAAAACAAAAAAACTCATTCCTCCAAAAACAAGACCAAATTTCAAAATACCAACCAACCTGCCAGCCAGCCAGCCGGCCAGCCAACCAATCAAGCAAGCAACCAATTAAACAAAAAACAAATTCAGAGATAATCTCATGTGCTGTACTCATTTCTAAAGTTTGAGCTCTAAGTTTCACCCTAAACAAACATCAATTTCAGGTGGACTAAGACTTAAACGGGAAAAGCAAAACCTTCCTAGAAAAACAGGTAAGGGGTTCTGACACCCAGTTTCAATGTGTGTGTGGGAGTGTGAGTTTCCACACTGCCAAGCAAGTCTTTGACACCAGCTGAATGTCCTACACTTCAACTCAACTCTGACACTATCTACCTGGAGACAGTGTCAGATCCCACAAGTAAGGGATCAGTCCCACAAGACTGTTCCTCCCACTTCAGACTCCAGACGAAAGTCCAGGTTGTCACCTGAGCCTTTGACTACTGGCTATAGATCGGAGGTTCCAACAACCCTCTCTATGGGTTCGATTAATTGGCTAGAGCAGCTCACAGAACCAGAAACATCTAACTTATTAGATTACTATTTATTATAAAAGTATATAACTCAGGAACGGTCTGATGGAAGAGATGTGGAGGGTAAGGTATGGGGTGTAGAATACCCATGCCCTCTTCAGGGCATCACTCTTCCCAAATCTCCATGAGTTCGCTAACCCGGAAGCTTTCTGTACCCTGTCCTTTTGGATTTTTATGGAGGCTTCATTGCATAGGTATGATAAATTAAATCATTGGCCATTGGCAATTAATTCAACCTCCAGGCTCTTTCCCCTCCCCAGAGGTCAGGAGGCCGGACTGAAAATTCCCACCTTTTAACCACAGGTTGGTTGTCCTGGCAACCAGCCCATTCCCTAGCTTCTAAAAGGTACCTCATTAACAAAACAAAAGACGCCTTTGTTGCCCTTACCACTTAAGAAATTCCAAGGGTTTTAGGAGCTCCAAGCCAGAAACAGGGAGATGAAATATGTATTTCTTATTATAAATCACAATAGGAAAATATTCTTATAATTTTTACATTAAATCCCCCTTAAGGAATAGCCCTGAAACCAGAAACATTAAAAATATTGAGAGATTTGACTTCATTAAGAAAAAACATAAAGAACCTTATAGGTGACCAAACTACTAAGTTAAAAGACAAATATTAACCCATGGTAAAAGCTGTAACACATATGACAGAAAAAAATATGGAGGAGTTATTAGCTATAATGTAACAGAGTCTCATAAATTAATAAAACATCTCAATAGAAAAATGGGCAAAACGTGGATGTAAAGAATCTATTCTTAAAACCAGTTCAAATGGCCAAACATTTATCAATATATGCTCAATTTTGTTAATAATGAAAAGAAATGCCAGTCAAATAATAAGATATTCATTTTGACTTATCGGTTGGTAAAGAGACTAAAAAGACTGACAATGCCCGGACTGAGACAGTGTGAGCAGAGAGGCCGTCTCACACACTAGTGGTAGAAATCTAAATTCCATACAAAGTTGGGGTGGACAATTCAGCAACATGCATCAAAGTGACTAAGAGGCAGCCTTTTGCTAAGCATTCCACGTCTACAAATTTATTTTGACAACGTTATCAAGCAAGGTGAACGAAGATATCGGGAGTTTTATTGCAACACTGTAAAAATGAAAAAAATGAAAAACAACTTAAGTGCCCAACACTAGGGAATTGGGTAACTAAACGATGGTATATTTATGCAATGGCATATCATGCGGCCATTAATAAAGAATAAAATAAGTGTATAGAGATGGAAACATGCTGATGATATTAAAAAGTGTGTTTTGAATATTGACTATAGTGGGATCTTCATTTCATTTTTTAAAAAAGTATCTGAAAATGTTTAGTCTGTGGTGATTTCCTTAGACAGTGGAGTTAGGGAAGATGCCATCACTTCTTTCTAGCAGTGGAAAGCAGTGCTTCAAAGCCAGACTTCTGGTCGGACTGTGGGCGTCCAATTCGGCTCTGCTATTTACTGGCTTCTTATTGTTAGGCCTGTTTCTTAATCTCTTTCAGCCTCTATTTCATCTTTTAGATTGGGCATAGACACAGTGTTTGGCTCACAGAATCATTATGAATATTCATACATGTATTGATTGTTTCATTTCAGCACGGTGTTGGCAAACGGTCAGGTATTAATACATTTTTAGCTGTCATTATGACATTTTTCTTTATGCCTTGACTTTACAATAAACGTCTATCACTTAAACCATAAAAAAGCAATATATACAAGGTGGTCCCAAAGTGCAGAAGCACAGGTACATTTACATAAAAATGACTTGTTGATATTACATCATACTAGAGTAAAATAGCATCTATAATCCTGACTTGATGACCGCCCTGTAATTATTTTTTCTACTTATTTTTTTAATCAAGGTGAAATTCATATAACTTAAAACTAATCATTTTAAAGTAAACAACTCAGTGGCATTTAGTACATTCACAGTGCTGTGCAATCGCTACTGTATCGAGTTCCAGAAGACTCTGCCAGTACCCCAGAAGGAAAGCCTCTCCCTGTCAAGCAGGCATTCCCCATTCTCTTGGGAACCACCCTTGGGAGCCACCAATCTATTTTCCATCTCTATGGACTTACTTATTCTGGACATTTCATAGAAATGAAATTATTACAATATGTGACCTTTTGCGACTGGCTCCTTCCACTGAAGCATATATCAGAGCTTCGTTCCTTTTTATGGCCGAATAATATTTCAGTGTACGGTTAGACCACACATTTTGTTTATCCATTCATCAGCTGATGGACATTTGGGCTGTTTCCACCTTTTGGCTACTGTGAATTGTGCTTCCATGAACGTGCATGTACAAATGCTTGTTTGAGTGCCCTTTTCAATTCATTTTTATATATACCTAGCAGTGAAATTGCTGGGTCATATGCTAATTCTATGCTAAACTTTATGAGGAATTGCCAAACTGTTTCCATAGCAGCTGAACCAATTTGCATTCCTATCAGCAATGTATAAGGGTTCCGGTTTCTCTACATTCTAACACTTGTTATTTTTCATTTTTTAAAAAATGTAGCTACCCTAGTGAGTGTAAAGTGGCATCTGATTGTGGTTTGTTTGTATTTCCCTGATGACTGATGATGTTGAACATCTTTTCAGGTACTTGTTCGCTGCTTGTACGTTTTCTTTGGAGAAATGTCTGTTTAAGTTCCTTGCTCATTTCAGTTAGGTTGTTTGTCTTTCGTTGTTGGGTTGTAAGAGTTCTTCATGTATCATGGATGTATATTTACCTTTGAAACAAATAGTGTTACTCATGCTTTGAGGACTAAACTCAGACCTTCCAAAGAGGTTAATGTTCCCAGCTAGAATTTATTTCTCCACACTCAGAGAACATGCAGCAAAGATCGTGTGCGGCCCACAAAGCCTAAAATATTTATTATCTAGCCCTTTACAGAAAATACTTACTGACGCCTAGACTATCAACTTCTATAGGGTAGGGATGGTTCTTGACAGAGCCTGAAATGCTCAAAATGTTGGCCCGTGGTTACTGAAAAACCTGTGTTCTGCATATAGTCCAATGAAGTAACACGTTTTAAAAAAATTCTTTCCAAAGTGATTATGACCCAACGATTTCTGAACTTCAAATATCTTTATTTGGAAATTTATGTATATGGAATGCCTCATTTTCTGGTAAAGCAGAATACATGAAGTGTTTCTATAATTTTGTTCACATTTGTGGCTGAGGTTTTAGGAAATGATTTGAAAAACAATTTTCATGCTTCAGACCCTGAAGTCTGAAACGCCTATAAGACTGAGAACATTGTTATCATTTGCTTTTTCTGTTCTCATATGCTTCTCTGGAAACACAAGATTATTGGTACAAAGTGTCACTCAATTTATGGCGCAGGAACTGAACACTTGGCCTGTGGCCAGCAATTATCTCTGATAGCAAAGGCCTGTAAATGTCTCAGCTCTTACCTGGAGAGGTTTCAGACTGACACCAGAATGTACTTAAAAATAATGCATCTATTTTGGAGATCCCCAAACTTGGACATTTCTACATTGATATTTTCACCTTCGTCTAGGCTTCTCTTATACACCAAAATAGCACAACGAAAGAGCACTGTGCCCTTTTCTTAGCTGTTTTATCCCGGTTTTTTTTTTTTTTAGTCCCAGCTTGAGCATTTCTCAGGCCTTGACAGTCACATGAATTTAGGAGCTGCTTGCAGCCCAGTGGAGGGAAATTAAAAGTTGTGACTGCATTATTCTCTGGTCTGTGCGAATGGCTGAGGTCTGCGTTTGATTCTAATTAAAAGCAGACAAAATTACTGAGGGTGAAGCTGAGGAGAAACAAGAGTCTGCCTTTACAGTCAGTGAGGCGTACAGTCGGGGCCAGCATGTGTGAGGAGTAGGGAAGCTGATGTCCCAGGATACGCGACAAGCTTTTTCTATAAAGGGCCAGACGGTAAATATTTTTAGCTTTGCAGGCCATAGAGTTCTGTTGCAACTATTTAATTCTGCCATTGCATAGACAATAAGAGAAAATGATAGCACGGCATTGCTCTTAATAAAACTTTGTGTACAAAATAGGTTCCAGGTTAGATTTGGCTCGTAGCGGGCAGTCTGCCAATCCAGGTCTACACATCCATCTGAGTTTGGCTGCTGGCTTTCTTTCTCCTGCTGACACACTTTTGAGGTTCCGTGTTTACAGCCCATCCAATGAAGTGACCAGGGAAGGCAGAGAGAGATGCTCTTTATAAAATAGCACATTTTCTGTTAAGATTCTGCTAATGCATTTGGTCAGGGACAAGGCTAAATTCATAGTTAATATGAGATTGATGATCCATGGAGTTCTAGCGCATTTTTATTATAGATCTCACTGGAAGACTCAGGAACTGACTGACTGTTATCTATAGGCCTAAATAAATGGGGCGACAATTTTCTCCCGACACAGTGGTGTCCGCCACTGTTGCTCTCAGATCACTTCTTTTTTTTTTTTTTTTGTGGTTTGCATCTGGTTCTTTTCTTTAGTAAACTTGATGTCAATGATCTCTGTGTGGTTCCTGCATAGATGATTCACTTATATGCTGGGTTTGACTTTCCTAACTTAAATGCTCCCAAGATGCCCTTTAATTTCTTCTGAGAAGAACTAAAAATAATAAAGTGGAGTGGTCTTTTATCGTACAATTTAACACTAACAGGTGTTGTCCCCCTTACTCACGGGGATACGTTTCAAAGCCCCAAGTGGATGCGTGAACTGAATAGTACTGAACCTAGATATACTATGTTTTTCTTATAAACATGTATCTATGATAAAGTTTAATTTACAAATTAGGCAATTTCACAGATAGATGCTTCATTCCTTCTGTAGATTGTAGGACCTTGGCATACGATTCTTTTCTTTCCTTATTAAGTCAAGAACTTTTATCTTTTCACTTAAAGAAAGTACTTCGTGGCTTTTTCTTTAGCGTATCCGAATTGCCAGCATCACCACTCTTGCACTTTGGGGCCATTATGAAGTAAAATAAGGGTGACTGAACACAAGCACTCGATACTGCCACAGCTGATCTGATAACCGAGATGGCTACTGAGTGACTAATGGATGGGGTAGTGTATACAGTTTGGAGGTGCTGGATAAAGGGATGATTCATGTCTCATGCAGGACAGAGTGGGATGGCATGAGATTCTATCGTGCTACTCAGAACGACATGCAATTTAAAAACTTACGAATTGTTTACTTCTGGAATTTTCTAGTTAACATTCTAATAATATTTCCCTGGTAACTGAAACCATGGAAATCGAAACCGCAGATAAGGGGGACACTGTAGCTTAGATGGTGTTGAGCTAGTGTAAGAAATGGGATGAATGGGATGGCTTAGAAATGCCCCCCACTCTTACCCTCCTCATTAGACTCTATTTTTTACCCTTATTTAGGCCCCAGTACTTAAATAGGAGAACATTAACAAATCAGTGGGGGAAGGGGTGGGTTATGTAATACATGGAAAATCAAATTCAGAAAAAAAACAGTTTGGAAAAGAAACAGTTTAGTACCTCACCTCACATCACACACTAAGTGAATACAGATGATATGAAGAGTTATCAATGATCTAAGATACAAAAGTATGACAAAATGCAGAAGAAAATTTGGTTGACTATTCAAATGATCTCAAGTAGGAAATGACTTTCCATGCATAAAGCAAAGGAAGAAACCAAAATAGATGTGCTAATAGATTTATAAATCAACATCGATGAATAATATATATCTATATTTATCTATAATCAATTTATAAAATTTAAAATCATCTCCGAACCCAAAATATCAAAATAAAAATGTCAACAAATTAGGAAAATATTTGCCGAGTATTAGAAGAATTTAATATGACCAGTAGATAAAGAACTCTTCATGACTTTAAAAAACAAACAATATTTCAATAGTGAACAGGAGAAGTGCACACAATAGCAATCAGAGAAATGCATAGAAAAACATGACACTCATTTTCATCTATCAAATTATCAAACATTAAAAAATGATAACAGTCAAAACTGGCCTGTTTACAGTGAGATAGACACTTTCGAACATTGCTGTTGAGCACCGTCCATCTTTTCTATAGAGCAATTTAGCAATATGGATTCACTGCCAGATATTCCTATTCCTTGGCTTAGTTGTCCAGGTCTAGGAATTTTTTAGGAATTGTCTAAAGGAAGTGGTCAGAGATTCAGACAACAATTTATTTTTCCAAATGTCTGATACAATTTTTTTTTTTAAACTGGGGAGAAAAACATGGTTAGTGAACTATAGCCTGCCATCTGTTTTTGTGCAGCCTGTGAGCTAAGGATAATTTTTATATTTTTAAATGGTTAAAAATTCAAAAAGAATAATATTTCATGACACGTGCAAATTATCTGAAAGTTTTATTGGAACACAACTGCATGTTACGTCTATGGCTCCTTTCGTGCTCCAGATGCCGTGTGTCCTGCAGTCCCGCATATTTGCTATCTGGATCTTTTTGAAAAATTTTTTTTTGTCTACTGCTGGTATAATAAATAATGGAATGCTCAGATGTTGTAATACTTGTAGTCATTAAAATGATATTTGCAATTAATATTTAGTAACATGAGAAAATGCTCATAACATCTTGTTAAGTGAAAAAGATTTAGAACAGAGCGATTTATACTAGTTTCCCAAGGAGTATTCTGTTGGATAATAATAGAATTCAGGCATTGAGAAATCTGACTTGGAAAAAGTTATGCAGGACTTCTCACAGCTTTCATTATACTACACAGAAGTGAATCTACAAGAGGGAGGGAGGGTAGTGTATGATACATTCCCCAATTTTTTGCCTCAATTTGAATCTCAATTTTCTATGGAACATAATTTGGGAAATGCTGGTTTATAGTCAATGGCTTCCATTATTCTAAAGTATATTGTGTGTTCGTAGGCACATGCACACAGGAGAGAGTGATAAAAATGAGTCAACACGTTGATAAGGCCTACTTCTCAGTGAGAGAATTATAATTTTGGGGGGTTGTAGTTTTATGAATGTTCTAGAATAAACATGAATTATTCTTGCAGTCATAACAACTGTTAACAAGAGAAGAATATGGAGTGATACCTGCAAAAGGAAGAAGATTTTGGAATCGAAGTAAACCTCTGAGTAAATTAGAAATAAGTAGAATATTTGAGTGCATGCAGTGAAATTTCAAGTCATTTCTATTTATCCAGTCTGTTTTTCTCCCCTGCCCCTTTGGCTCTCTATATCTATCTATCTATCTATCTATCTATCTATCTATCTATCTATCTATTTGTCTGTCTGTCTGTCTATCTATCTATCTATCTATCTATCATCTATCTATCTAATCGATCTATTTAGGTATATGTAATTTAAAACAACTGTCTACATAACTTAGGACAGGTTTCCATATTCTAACACAGAAGCTAATCTTATTATTTTGCCTTTAAGAAAATAAGAATCATCGTTTCCTCCCATTCTGTCAAAATGGACTAGTTTCATTCTTCTAAAAGATAAACTTTTTATTTTGGAATAATTTTAGGTTTACAGAAAATTTGCAGAGACAGTACAGAGAAGTCCTGCCTAAGCGTCACCCAGCTTTCCTTAATTTAAACATTTCATACACAACCATGGTACGTTTGTCAAAACTGAGAAATGAACAGCGCATAATACTATTAACTAAATTCTAGAGCAAGGGGTCCCCAAGCCCGGGGCCACGGACCAGTACCATGGCCTGTTAGGAACCCGGGCCGCACAGCAGGAGGTGCGCAGAGGGCAAGTGAGCGAAGGAAGCTTCATCTGAATTTCAGCTGCTCCCCAGTGCTGGCACCACCGCCTCAGCTCCATCTCAGAGCACCAAGCATTAGATTCTCATAGGTGCATCGGCCCCTGTGCCAAAAAAGGTTGGGGACTGCGGCTCTAGAGTTTCCACCAGTTTTTTCACTGATCTCCTTTTCTGTTCTAGGAGCCAATCCAGGAAACCACATTGCATTTAGTGAACGGGTTTCTTTTAATTCAGTGAAAACTGTTAAGCATAAAGCTCCATCGCTATTTATAAAGCACTATGTATAGGTGAAGTAGTTGGCTATCCCTTATTAAGTTCCTGTAAGTGGGCAGGAGGTGTCCAGGAGACCCCTTACTTGTGTTTCCAGACTTTCTTTGGCCTCTGCTGTGGATAAAGTGCTTTCACATTTGCAAACCATTTTTCCAGGTGTCATCTTAATCTATCGTTCCAATCATCCCATGAAGGAGCTAAGGAAAATAAAATTTTGTTGTTTCTCCCGTTTCACTGATTGAAAGACTGAAACCTGGAGACAGGTAGAACCTGTGCAGTAGCACAGGGTCTCGTGCTTCGTAGAGCCCTGTGTTTTGGTTTAATGCTCTGTTGCAACGTTTTTGAAATTCTTAATAATTTATGAACAAGGGGCCCCCGTTTTCATTTTGCATCGGGTTCCGCAAATCAAGAAGCTGGTCCTGCTCGAGGAACAGCCTCGCTCACACAAGGGCACACAGAACTGGCGCAGTTGGTGAAGTTTATGTTTTATGACTTAGAGTTCTCTCTTCCTTCTATATACTACATCTCCATCAACCTTGGGATCTATGACTTCAATGCAACCTTGGGGTCTGTTCCCTTAATTGCCAGAAACTTTACTTTCTGGCTCTGCATCAATGCTCAGCATATCTGCACGTGATTTTGCCTCGACAACTTTGATTTGTTTCAAAACCAAATCATTCTGAAAACTTGCTTAACTTGTGGGTTAAAAACCGCTCTGCCAATTTATGTTCATAACAATTCTTAGTGGTGACTACTGCCTCAGCGGCTAATGCATATTCATATAAACAGGTTTAAAATTAAAAAAAAAAACCAGGTTTAAAATAAAAACGGCTCTATTTTGTTTCCAAGGTTGGTTAATTAGCTCATGCTGTTGTCAGGGCTGAACTGTGAATTATAACTTCCAACCTGAACGGAGATATTAATTTTTCTGCAAACATGGAAACACTGAACTGAACGGCACGATTTTAAAATTAGGGAGCACTGCTTGGGGGCCAAATAGTCAAAATACTGCTCAGTGGCCTGGAAAGGCAGAGCCACATTGTTGGTGTTGGCTCAGAACGCACTTGATAAAATTGTTCCACAGCTCCTGAGAGAGATGAGGGCTTCAGCCAAGTGAGGACTTCTATCACCGACAAATAGGGATTCTGTTGGGAGTGAAGGGGTGGATTGGTCTATTCTGCTTTAATTTTAGCCCGATATAGGTTCTGGTTACGTGGGCACTGGTTGTGTTGTAGTCATGCTCGTATCTAGTTTATAGAATCAACCACAAGAATTTAGAGAGAGGGAAAGCAGGTGGGGAGAGAAAGAGGAGACTTTTGGTAAGGCTAAGATGGGGTGAATGTATTTTGCATGTGGGAAGAACATGATGTTTGGGGAGCCAGAGGGTGGGATATTATGGGTTGAATTGTGTCCTCCTAAGGAAAGATATGTTGAAGTCCTGACCCCCAGAACCTGCGAATGCAACCTCATTCGGAAACAGAGTCTTTGTAGATGGAATCAAGTAAAGATCATATTCGAGGTCATATTCGATTAGAATGGGCCCTAATCCAAGGACTTATTCCTTTATAAGAGGGAAATTGGACACAGACACAGGGGATGAGAGCCATGTGGAGATAAAGACAGAGATTGGAGGCATGTACCCATAAGCCGAGGAAAAGCCCAAAATTGCCGGCAACCATTGGAAGCTAGAAGAGGCAAAGAGGATCTCCCCAAGAGCCTTTGAAAGAAATGCGGCACTGCTGGCCCTTGATTTCAGACTTCTGGCCTCTAGAACTGTGAGAAAAGAAATTTCTGTCGTTTTAAGCCACCCAGTTTGTGGCACTTTGTTATGGCGGCCCTGAGAAACTAATATGTATCATAAATGAGGACAAATGACAAAAAGGAAAGGCAAAATCAATTTACCTATCTTATAAGTATGAAAGCAAAAATAGTACATCTTTTAAATAAGGTTTATCTTTTTCTATCTGAGTATGTTTATTGTAGAAAATCTGGAAAAAAGGAGGTGTAATTCCTTTACTTTGTTCCTTCTACACATATCAATATTGATATATATGTACTTTCCACCTATTCTGTCTCCTGCTATGTCTAAAAATAATATCAAATTAAATATGCCATTTTGAAAGCTGTCTATTGGACTTAATATGCTAGCACAAGCATTTGTAATGTCAGGAAATATTCTTTGAATTATCTTTTATTATAGGCTTGATGAGACTCTTTTGTATAGATGTATCAGCTTCCTCTATCGAATGTATCATAATGTATTTGACCATTTCTGTTTTTAGACATTTAAGTTAAATTTCTTTTATCTTTTTAAAAAATCAATTTATGTCTAGAGTGCTGATTTTTTTCCACTAAGGTAGATTCTAAAATGGCTTTTATTAGAAAACACACACATGCACACACACACACGCAATAGCTTCAAAACCAACAGAAGAGACTTCAATAAGTGATGATGTGAACATTTGCCATAGTCAGTCTAGGGCTTGTTAGCAAGACTCTAGGGACTTCTGGAAAATTTCCCTAATCTGGAGGTACAGAAACATGGCCCAGGACAATACTTCACCAGGTTGTCTGGCATCCTGGGAACATTGGGCATAATGAATGAGGTGTGTGTTCATGCCTGAGCATTTTGTACTATTCCTCATCCAGTAGTCAAACTGTGTATAGTATGACTCCCATATGGATGAGGTGCTTCCTGGCATATATCTGGCCTGGGCCACCTCCTAACTGCTCTTCTCTATACACGTAGGAACAGGTATGTAGGAACAGTGCATAAAGTATACATAAAGCAGCAGTTTCTAACTCGTTACAGAGATTTCTGGGCAGAGATCAGAAATAAAGATAGGGAACAAAGGCAATGAAGAAATGATCAATAGACATATAAATTTAAAAAGATTTATGAATGGAAAAATGTATAATAAAGAAACCAAAAGACTAGAAATAGGCCGAGTCAAATAGACACAGTATATATGACAGTAAAAACTTAATACCTCCAATTTTCAAAGAACTCCTACATACTGATTAGAAAAATAACACAAAAGAAAAGGAATGTTCATATTTATAGAAAAATAAATGCAAATGATAAGGAGAAAGGCTTGACCTTGT
This sequence comes from Eonycteris spelaea, assembly GCA_003508835.1. NCBI lineage: Eukaryota > Metazoa > Chordata > Mammalia > Chiroptera > Pteropodidae > Eonycteris > Eonycteris spelaea. The sequence goes on from PUFA01000219.1 coordinate 459,185, forward strand.
CAGCATTCAAGGAATGCATATTTGAATTACGATTTTCACTTGTCCAATTGCAAGAATAAAAGGGATAACATTCAGTAGTGGTGACAATCTGGAAAAACAAACATTTGTATATTGCTAGGAAGGTAGACGTAGAACATTTATGGAAAGCTATTTTAAAGTATTTGTTAAAAATGTAAAAATGGATATGTCATTAGCCTAGCAACCCCCCAGCTATGGCATCTATTCTGCAGGATCAAATACACCGTAATGTAAGGTATAACGATATGTATATCCAGGCAGCTTTTTCTGTAGTGCTAAAACTGGAAATAAGTTGAATGTTCCTCAGTAGAAAAATGGCTGGATTAATCATGCTAATTCTTACTGTGAACGATTACTAAAAAAATGAATTACAGCTATATATGGGCTTTGAGGGATGCAGTGGCATGTTATTAAGGGGAGAAACAATCTTCAGTGTAAAATATAGAGTATGGTATAATTTCGGTAGGAAAAAAAGACCCTCTCTCTCGCATGTATGTGTTTGTACATCAGCGTAGTGAGGATGTAGTAGGATAGGCCCTGAATTCTTATTATTGGATATCTCGGGGCGGGGGTGGGATGGGGATTGACTGGAATGGGGAATGTATGTAAAGATGTTAGCACTATATCTATTATACTTAACATTTTAAATAAATGGAATATGTCAGAATTGTGCTTCAATTCCAAATTTGCACATGCACTTATTATAAAGCAATATAAGGTAGCATTACATTTTTTAAAAGAAAAAATATTATATCAATTTTTGAATATCACCTTGTGTCATCTTTGTATATATTAAGATCCTTACTATTATATTTCTTAAAGTATCTTAAAATTTATTTATTTATTTGTTTGTTTGTTTGTTTTTTTTTCATTTGTTTTTTTTTTTAGCAAGGCAACCCTCGGTTGACCTCACAGACTGCAAGGAACCTTGTCACTTATGACCCCTTATTTTTTATTTTTTTATGCCTACAGCACCTGGTCTTCCTAGGTGGTCTCCCATCCAAGTACTAACCAGACCTGACCCTCTTTAGCTTCCGAGATGTATATATTTTTATTATTATAGATTTAATGGCTGAATGGTATTCATTTAACTGAAATATCATGATTTTCTTAACTATTCCACTAATGTTAGGCAGATCTTATTTTTAGCTTTCTGCTATCATATTTCTTCGCATGAACACCTTTAGGCTTATTATTTTTATTCTGTTGATGAATTTTTAAAAATATGTCTTTTAATATATAATTACTATTCAAACTACATAGGGATATTTATCAATCTTGTTATTATACTGCCTTAACTATAAACATTTTACATCAGATATTGCTTCGAGATTCCCTGAAATTCCTTTCCGTCTGTGGGCAAACCTTCTAAAAGCAGCCTGGAAAATAATTTGCAAAGTGCTGCTTTCTCTGCCTTTACTGATTTCCCAACATAAGGATACAAATTACTACTTGTTCATTACAATGAGAATTTGTAAATATACCAAAATGTCTGTAGCTGAAAGGATCTTTTAAGAATTTGACAGCCTTATTGAAAATAATAACAGTAATTTTCATTTACCTCACACTCTTACTCAACTGTCTGACTCCACTTGTTTAGTAAAAATGGATTTGATACCTAATTTCTTATACTGCTTTCGCTTCCAACTCTGTACACTTCATTTAAGGAACTGTTTTCACTTGCCTGAGTTACACCAGCTTATTAATAGAAACCTGAGATAAGAACTAGGTTTCTGTTTCTCTAAATCACACTTCCAATGTTTCTGATGTATCCCTTTATAATATAGGTTCTCTTTGGTATTTAGGGGGAGCTTTCACAAACACCAGTAGGCTTCGAGGCTCCCCTTCACCTCTATTTTCTTTTGACATCCATGGGATTGAGGATTTAGGCATGTCGTTCTTAACTTCTTGTCTCATAAATGACTCAGCTATACCCATGAGTCATGGATGAGCATTGCTTGACTGTTTTCTATTAACTTTTGGGGCTTATTGAATGGGTTTTGATCTTGTACTTCTTCCTCTCAAGATAGAATTCCTACAATGGATATGTAATAATGCTACAGATATATATTTTTTTACTCCTCGTTTTAAGTAATCTCAGCCAGCCCAGGCAAAACACTTGTATTTTTAAGTTTCTTTGGTCATGAACTAGGAGCTCTAACTGATCTTTTTCTTTTAATTAGGCCATGTTCTTAGGCTAAATGGGGTTACAAGTCTTTCATGTTCTACTTCTCAAGCAACATCAAAATATCGTTAGTATATTTACCTGCTACACTTCCTTCCTCTGTTCTGATAGAGAGCATGAGATACTTGGTGGTAGTAAAGACATCTGTTTTCAACTCATGTAACAGATGGTATCATTTGAACTAAAACGAAGTAGAGAAGAATGGAATGCAAACTACTTGCGCAGTTAGTATTTAACTGATGTTCTGCACACTTGGATGGTGCAGATTGCTTCTTAAATGATATACCATGAGTTGAAATGCTCTAAGATATTTACTATTTCACTTTGTGCTTATTTCTTTATCTACATTAAGAACAATTTTTTTTGTTATCATTACATTACCTATCCTCTGCCCTCCACTCTTTCATGAAACAACTTCATTAGTACTTGGCAAATGGGATTGGTATTATGTTAAGTCAGTTAAACAGATGTAGCTCCTACCTCTATGACTTTCATTCTAAAAATAGCATTTCACAGGTTTACCACAGCTGAAGGAAAATAAAAACACATGCAACAATGTCAGAAAAAACTATTCCAGCAGCTGTTCCTCCTACTCCGTTTCCTTTGTTTGTGTGGAGTATAATTAGATACAATAAACGTTCTCATCTTCAGTGTATGATGAATTTTGACAATATGTACACCTATGTAAGTAACACCCCAATCCAGGTACAGAATCTGCCATCGCTTCAGAAAGTTCTTTTGTACCGCTTCCCTGTTAATTCTCCTGTCTGCCAGCCAACGTCTGTTCTTATTTCTATCACCATAAACTTCATATACATGGAATCATAGGAATATACTCTTTTGGTGCCTGGTTTCTTTACGCACCTAATGATTTTGAGATTCATCCATGTTGCTGCATTAGTAGTTCATACTTTATTGCGAGTTGTATTTCATACTATAGATAGATGATTTGTTTTTCATTCTCCAATTGATGGTCACCTGAGGTGTTTGTAGTTTGGGGCTATTATGAATAAAGCTGCAATGAACATTTTTGATAGAGTGTTTTTAAGGATATATGTATTTATTTATTTTTGTTTTGTCTCTGGGAATGGAATTGCTGGATTGTAAAGTAGTTTTATGTTTAACTTTATTAAGAAACTGCCATATGCCCCTATCATTTACATTCCCACAAGCAATGTGTGACAGTTCCCTTTGCTCTGAATCCTTGCGAATGTTTGTTTGGTATTAGTTTTTAGTTTTAAATTTAAATTCTATACTGAAAATTAAAAATTTTTGCCATTCTAGTGACTATGTAGTAGCATCTCATTGTAGTTTTCATTTGCATTTGTGTGGTGGCTAACAGTGCTGAGCATTTTTTCATGCTTTCATTGGCTGTTCATACATCTTTTTTTAAACATGCCTCAAATCTTTTGCTCATTTTTTAGTCAATTTTTGTGCTTTTATGTCATTGATTTGTAGGAGTTCTTTTACACACACACACACATATAAATGTATATGAAATTCATGTTTTTCTCCAAGTCTATGGTTTGAATTTTCATTTTCTTAATGGCATCTTTTGATAAATAAAATAAAAGTTTTTATGCTTGTATAAAGTGCCATTTATCATTCTTTCTTTAAAGGGTAGAGGATCTTACATTCTGTCTAAGAAATCTTTGCCCAATTTATTTGCTAGTAGCTTTATTGTAAAGCTTTGACATTTAAGTCTGAAATCCATCTTGTGATAAGTTTGTGTATGGTGTGAGGTATAGGTCATAGTTCATCTTTTTAAAATATGGATCTACACTTGTTTCAGTGTCATCTGTTGAAAATACTTTCCTTTTCCCACTTGATTGTTGTGGAATCTTTGTCAAAAATGATTTGACCATATGTGTGTGAGTCTTCTTTCTCTCTATGGTGTTGCGTCGATATATTCATGGATTATATGCCAATACCACAATGTCCTGATTGTTATAACGTTATAGTAATTTCTGAAGACCAAAACGTAAGTCCTCTAGTTTTGTTTTTCTTTTTCAGGAATTTTGGTCTTTTGTATTCTACATAAAAGTTTAGAATTAGTTTCCAATTTCTAAAAAAAAACTGCCTGTTTTTTTCCTGTTTTCATATTAACCTATGACAATTAACCTAAATTTTACTCCATTACACTATGAAGTTTTTATTATGTTAAAGTCTCACTTCTTGAAAAACAAACACTTTGGAAACTAAAGTCTTATTCTATGTACATGTCTTTTAAGTACAAATTACTACTGAAAAATCAAGTTTTGTCTTTATACCTAGTACGAGAATTCAGGATGACTTCAAAGGCAGATGTGGGCTGATTGCTGTCATTTGAACATTAGGAAATGCCAATCCAGAGGAAGCCAGACGTGCTTAATCAACATGCCGTGTGTTAAACATTGTCACTCTGTGAAATCGCTCGGAGGCCAAAATGATTGTAAAAAGGAAAAAAAAAGGAAGAGATATATTTGAAGGTAAGAGACAGATTGTGGTTTAAGGAGGACACTCTGATGATCTAGAATGTGGCACAATATAAATTTTTAGATTATTATTTAAATGAAAAATGCAAAATTAAAAAATTTCCCAGGCTTTGCAGACCCTTAATAATATGTCAAAGTGGGTCCTAAGATGCCATTTTGAGAACCTCAGATACAAAGTTTTTAGCCATCTAGTTTTCTGCTTGGTACCAGTAGGTGTGTATCAATTAATACTGCTATAGTTTGAATATAGATTTTTTTTTCTTAATCATTTTTTTGAATGAGTACTTATCCGAGTAATTAAGGGGGGGTTGCAAACTATTCAGGAAAGACACATTGGCCATGGAATAATTTGGGTCCAATAAAACACAAAGGAAGTGACTTTAGGACGATGGATTCATTATTCACTTCCTCATGTACCTACTATATACTAGGGACTATATAGGGTGTTGGATATAGAGTGACAAACAAAATAGGGTTTCTCTTTCATGAAGCTTACAGTGTATTTGAGAGGGCATATAATAACCAAGTAAATAAACATAAAAACACAATTATGAATTGTAATACAGGCAATGAAGGAAATGATCAGAATACCATGGTAGAGAAAATTGCTTAGACTAGTATTAGCGAAGGCCTCGGAGGGGAGGGAATATTTCACCTAATGTAAAGTATAATCTTGCAAATTTAAAGTAGTTCTCAGAGGACTCCAAAGTAAGAGATTGAGCACAGGAAGTGGGGTTCAGATAGGAAGCTTTGGGGGAGCTAAATTCCAAAATAGACCTTTGAATGTTAGAGGAGGTTTTGTGGAAGATAGCGGGAGAGAAGGAAGAGGTACACAGATCAAAAAGATAAGGAAAATGTAGCTAAAAGGCAGGAAGAGGTGATTGGCATATAAGTTTTTTGGGAATGGGCAGAAGATGGAGAAAGCTTACAAGGCAAAGATTTATGGCAAAGTATCAAATAGTGCCTGGTGCATAGGAGGTCATTCAGATGGATGGAAAATTTCTAAATTAATAAAAAAGTATAATGATAGCTCCTCTTATTTATTCTTAGCATCAACTCCCTGAAAATCTCATTGTTAGCAATGCTTTTTATAAAATCCACTCAAGTTCCACTCCAATATATTAGTGCTACGTGTTCTGTGGAACTTATAGATGAGATGTGCTTTTACAAGATCAGTTTTTGAACATCAGTTTGGAAATAAATTCCTTTGGGTGGAAACCAAAATATATCCCATGGGATGCCAACTTCTTCTGAATATATTATAGCGGTGGTCACATTTTTAAGAGAAAGATATTTTTCTATGTATATTTTCACTTGGAGCTACTATTTGTGGGTCATATGTTTCATCTGTGAAAATGAGAGTAATTACAAATAGCAATTAAAATATGGTGAGCTCTTGAAAATATCACCTCGAGTATTTATGGTCTTTACCAACCCATAAACATCATTCATTATTAACTCAGCCATGAAACTAAATGTAACTGAAATAGTGAAATAGCCCATGGGACTTGTAAAGTTGGTATTATAAGCTGGTTGTCGTAGGGAAAAATATAATGACCCGATAAACTTAATGTGCAGGATTTTCTTGAGGTGCATACACCATTTGCATAATTTTACCTCTTAGGTTCTTCTACTAGCCTGTTTAGCTGCTACTGAATAAAGAGAATGTATCATAGCACCCTGGAATTCCACATCTCACAGACACCAGCAGTAAAGTTTTCATTCAAGAGTATTTTGCTCCCTCCATGGGTCTGACATATTTCCCTATAGATGTAGTTAATATCTTACAAACTGTAAATCTGTGCTGTGGAATATGAATTTCTGATATTTTTAATGTACTCGGATGATCTAAAACGTATGACTACTATTCTGAATAGTTAGTGCATCACAATATAAAGTTCTTTAGAAATGAAAAACCACAACACAGAGAGATCAAATGTCCACAAGAAGCTCTCCGCAGAGAGCAAGATGGCAGAGTAGGTAAACACTGTGCTTGCCTCCTCCCATGAGCACATTAAAATTACAACTAAATTATAGAATAATCAACCTGGAGAGCCATCTGCAGACTAGCGAACAGAATTTCTATAACTGGGGATATAAAGAAGAGACCACATCGAGACTCGCAGGAAGGGCGGAGATGAGAAATGGGCTGGCCCTACACCCATGTGTGGCAGTTGAGGATCAGGAGAGAGATCTTAGCTGCAGAGAGGTTCCCTATGAAGAGCGAGGTCCCAGCCCCATACCCAGAGCACCAGTGCCAGAAAGAGGAGCCCCTGTGACATCTGACTGTGAAAACCAGCATCGATTCTGTCCATCTAGGTGAGACAGAAGGTGGCTGGAAATGAAGGCATCCTCTTAAAGGGCCAGTGCACAGACTTCTTGCTCCCAGGCACTCATTATGGGCCCTGATGGAACACCAGTGGTTCAGGAGGTGCCAGAGACATACAGGGAGAGACTGAATGTGTGGCTTCAGGACAAGGACTGTAGGGACAGCTGCCATTGTCTGGGTTGAGCCCTTCTCTCAAATGGTCAATTCTGAATCTGCATTAACCTGGTGAACACAGCTTGCCCCACACTGGTCACTACCTGAGACCCGCCTCATTGGGCATGCGAAATGCCTGAGGTTCTTTCAGTAGCCAACAGGTGGCGGCAGGACTCAGGGTGCCCTGAGCCTTTTGCTGTTTTGCCTCTGCCCTGGTACTTACTGGTGGCAGTAGGCCTCAGTTCACAGCGTGATCTTTCCCACATGGCCCCAGGTCCAGCACAGGCAGCGACCAACCTTGGATCACTTTGTAGCTCCTACCAGGTAGGCCTGGGCTAGGCACAGGCAGCAGCTGACCATGGTCTGCACAGGAGCCCCTCCCAAGAAGCTCCAGAACCAACATACCCAAAGGCTGGCTTCAGACCACTAGAGAGCTCCGCCTAATTAGCTCCACAAGTGGCACACCCAAAGGGTGGTCCAGGTGTGCACCAGAGCTTTGCTGAGGCAAATCCCACTCTGCAGGGTCAGCCCCTACACAGGAGTGGCCAATTCTCATAGCCAATTAGTCTGAGGGTCAGTCCCACTGACTGACATGCAAATAGCAATCAAGGCTCAACTACAACAGGAGAGCACATACAACCCACACAAGGGACACTTTTGGAACACCTGGAACAGGTGACAGGGAGACTGTGCCACTGGGTCACATAGGCACCTACTACATAAGGCCACCCAGCCAAGACTAGAAGACATAACAGATCTACCTAATACATAGAAATAAACACAGAGAGGCAACCAAAATGAGGAAACGAAGAAACATGTCCCAAATGAAAGAAAAGGAGAAAACTTCAAAAAAAGAACTAAATGAAATGGAGCCAAGCAACCTGCCAGATACAGTATTCAAAACACTAATTATAAGGATGCTCGAGGAACTTAGTGAGAACTTTAACAAAGAGACAGTAAGATAAAAAGGACATGGAAGCCAGAAATGAGGAATACAATGACTGAAATGAATGCACTAGAAGGAATCAACAACAGATTAGATGATGCAGAGGATTTGGAAGACAAGGTAGCAGAAAACCCCCAATTGTAACAGCAGAATGAAAAAAAGAATAGAAAATGAAGATAATTTAAAGAACCTCTGGGACAACATCAGGTGTACCAACATTTACATCATAGGGGTACTAGAAGGAGAAGAGAGAGCGCGCAAGGAACTGAAAATCTATTTCAAGAAATAATGACTGAGAAGTTTCCCAACCTGGTGAAGGAACTAGATATATGAGCCCAGGAAGTGCAGAGTCCCCAAAACGATAAACCCAAAGAGATGCACACCAAGACCCATCATAATTAAAATGGCAAATGTTAAAGACAAAGAGAGAATCCTAAAAGCATCAAGAATAGGGCAGCTAGTTACTTACAAGGGAGTTCCCATAAGACTATCAACTGATTTCTTAACAGAAACTTTGCAGGCCAGAAGGGATTGGCACAGAATATCCAAAGTGATGCAAAGCAAGGACCTACAACCAATACTACTCTACCCAGCAAGGCTATTATTTAGAATCGAATGACAATGAGCCCAGACAAGAAAAAGCTAAAGGAGTTCATCATTGCCAAATCGAGATTACAAGAAATGCTAAAAGGACTTCTTTAAAAAGAAAGGGGGTGGCGGGGAAAGGAACATAAATATGAATAATGAAATGGCAAGAGCTATGTACTTACTACCAATAATGGCTTCAAAAGGGAGTGGATTAAATGCTCCAATCAAAAGACATAGGGTTGCTGAATATATAAGCGAAGACGACCCATGCATATGCTGTCTACAAGAGACCCACTTCAAATTTAAAGATACACACAGACTGAAAGGAATGGAAAAAGATGTTTCATGCAAATGGGAACTGAAAAAAAGGCTGGGGTAGCAACACTTTCATCAGACAAAATAGACTTTAAAACAAAGGCTAAATAAGAGACAAAGAAGGACATTACATAATGGTAAAGGGATCAATCCAACAAGAAGATAAATCTCTTGTAAACATTTATGTACCCAACTTAGGAGCACTTAAATATAGAAAGCAAATATTGACCAATGTAAAGGGAGAGACTGACAGTAATATAGTCATTTTAACACCTCACTGACACCAGTGGACAGATCTTCCAGGCAGAATATCAACAAGAAAACAGTTGCCTTAAATGACACACTAGACCAAATGGATTTAACTGATATTTTTTAGAGCATTTCACTCCAAAGCAGCAGAATATACATTCTTTTTGAGTGCACATAGAACATTTCCAAGATAGACCACATGTTAGGCCACAAAACAAATCTTAATACATTTAAGCAGATTGAAATCATATCAAGTGTCTTCTCTGACCACAATGGTATAAAACTAGAAATCAATTATAAGGAAAAAACTGAAAAACACACTAACATATGGAGTCTAAATAAAACACTACCAAACAATGAATGAGTTAACAGGGGGATCAAGGAAGAAATCAAAAGATACCTTGAGACAAATGAAAATGAAAACACAATAACCCCAAATCTATGGGACACACAGAAAGCAGTCCTAAGAGAGAGATTCAAAGCAATACGTGCCTACCTCAAGAAAGAAGAAAAATCACAAATGAACAGTGTAACCTTATACTTAAAGGAACCAGAAGAAGAACTGCAAACAAAGCTCAACATGAGCAGAAGGAAGGAAACAATAAAGATCAGAGCAGCAATAAAACAGAGTCTAAAAAAACAATACAAAAGATCAATGAGATCAAGAGATGGCTCTTTGAAAAGATAAACAAAATCAATAAACATTTAACCATACTCATCAAGAAAAAATGAGAGAGGACCCAGATAAATAAAATCAAAAATGAAAGAGAAATGACAACTGATACTAGAGAAATAAAAAAAGATTATAAGAAAATATTATGAACAATTATATGCCAACAAACTAGACAATCTGGAAGAAATGGATAAATTCCTAGAAACATATATTCTTCCAAGACTGAATCAAGAAGAAACAGAAAATCTGAAAAGACCAATTACTACTAACAAAATTGAATCAGTAATCAAAAGATCCCAACAAAAGTCCTGGACTGGATGGCTTCACAGGTGAATTTTATCAAACATTCAAAGAAGAATAAACACCTATTCTTCTCAAACTATTCCAAAAAATTCAAGAGGAGGGAAGGCTCTTGATCTCATTTTATGAGGCCACTATTATCCTGATTCCAAAACCAGATACAGACATTCTAAAAAAGGAAAATTATAGGTCTATAACCTGGATGAACATATATGCAAAAACTAAAAAAAAAATAGCAAACCAAATTCAGCAATACACTAAAAAGATCATACAACATGACCAAGTGGGATTTATTCAAGGTTGGTTTAATACCCACAAATCAATTAATGTGATATATCACATAAACAAAATGAAAGATAAATATCATGATATATTAATAGATGCAAAAAAAGCATTCAACAAAATCCAGCATCCATTTATGATAAAAACTCTCAGCCAAGGGGGAATAGAGCGAACATACCTCAACATAATAAAGGCGTGTATGACAAACCTACAGCTTACATTACACTCAATGGGGAGAGGCTAAAAGAATTTACTTTGAGATCAGGAACAAGACAAGGATGTCCACTTTCACCACATCTATTCAACATGGCATTGGTAGTCCTAGCTGTGACAATCATACAAGAGAAAGAAATAAAACACATCCAAATTGGAAAGGAAGAAGCAAAACTGTCATTATTTGTAGATAACATGATACTATTCCTAGAGAGAACCCTAAAAATTCCATCAAAAAACTATTAAAAACTGATAAATGATTCAGTAAAGTAGCAACATATGAAATTAATATTCAGAAATCAGTTGCCTTTATATACCAATAATGAACTATCAGAAAGAGAAATTAGGAAAACAATCCCATTTACAGTTGCATCAAAAAAAAAAAAAATACCTAGGAATAAATTTAACCAAGGAAGTAAAAAGCTTGTATTTGGAAAATTATAAAACACTGAAGAAAAAAACTGAAGGCACAATAATAGAAGCATATACCATGCTCATGGGTAGGAAGAATTAACATCATAAAATGGCCATACTACCCAAAGCAATCTATAGATTCAGTGCGATCCCTATCAAAATACCAATTGCATTTTTCATAGTACTAGAACAAATAATCCTGAAATTCATATGGACCCAGAAAAGACCTCGAATAGCCACAGCAATCTTTAGAAAAAGAATAAATTTGGAAGTATCACATTATTCTAATAGCAAACAATACTACAAAACAGCATGGCACCAGCATAAAAACAAACATATAAGTCAAAGGACAGAATAGAGAGCCCAGAAAGAAACCTGTGCCTATATGGTTATGTAGTCGATGATGAGGGGAGGCAAGAATATACAATTGTGTAAAGGTAGTCTATTCAATAAATAGTGTTAAGAAAACTGGACAGATATAAGCAAAAAAAAATGAAACTGGACCACCTGCTTACACCATATATAAGAATAAGCTCAAAATGGATTAAAGACTTAAAAGTAAAACCTGAAACCATAAAACTCCAAGAAGAAAATATAGGCAATAAACTCTGACATTGCTTTTAGTAATTTTTTTTAAATGATCTATCTCCTTGGGCCAAAAGAAACAAAAGATATAAAAAAAAACAAAAAATGGGACTACATCAAACCAAAAGGATTTTGGACAGCAAAGGAAACCATCAACAAAACAGAAAGACAATGATACATCCGATAAGGGGTGAATATCCATTTTTTACAAAGAGTTCATACAACTCAACACCAAAAAACTTCCCAAACAATTCAATTAAAAATGGACAGAGGACTTGAACAGACATTTCTCCAAAGAGGCTATCCAGATGGCTAACAGACATATGGAAAGATGCTCAATGTCCCTAATCATCAGAAAAATGCAAATTAAAACCACAATGGGAGAACCCCTCACAACTGTCAGAATAGCTGTCATTGATAAATGAACAAACCAGTGTTAGTGAGGCTGTGAAGGAAAGGGAACCCTTGTGTACTGTTAGTGGGGTTGCAAATTGGCGCAGCCACTATGGAAAATAGTATGGAGGTTCCTCAAAATATTAAAAATAGAACTACCATATGACCCAGCAATTCCACTTCTGGGGATTTATTTGAAGAAATTCAAAATACTAATTTGAAAAGGTATTCACCCCTGTGTTCATTGAAGTGCTATTCACAATAGCCAAGACATGGAAGCAACCTAAGTGCCCATCAATAGATGACTAGATAAAGAAGTAATGGTACATGAAATATTATTCAGCCAGAAAAAAATGAAATCTTACCATTTGCAATGACATGGCTGGACCTAGAGGGTATTATGCTGAGTGAAATAAGTCAGAGAAAAATGAATACCACATGACCTCACTTATATGTGGAATCTAAAGAACAAAATAAATAAACAAACAAAACAGAGACTCATAGATACAGAGAACAAACTGATGGTTGCTAGATGGGAAAGGGTTTGGGGGTCTGGGTGAAAAAGGTGATGAGATTAAGAAGTACAAATTGGCAGTTACAAAATAGTCACGGGGATGTAAAGTACAGCACAGGGAATACAGCCAATAACGTTGTAATAACTCTGTGTGGTGCCAGGTGAGTACTGGACTACTCAGAATCACTTTATAAATTACATAAATATCTAACCACCATGCTGTACACTTGAAACTAATATAAAATAATATTTAATGTCAACTTTAATTGAAAAATTAAAAATAGTTCAGAAGCTGTTTTGGTGGACTTGGAACTCTCCAGGGTACCACAGACTTTCTGACTCCAGGCATGGCCAAAGCCACAGCTAATACATCTTTGATGACGGGGTGTTACATGTTGGCTGAATGAAACTCCTTGGTTCCTTTGCAAACTACAGGTTTGCTTCCAGCACACTGTGAAAAGCCACCTCTTCAACCCAATTACTCTTACTTGAAAAAGAGACAAGTAAAGACAGAACAAAATAAGGTAACCTAAACATGGGTGTGGTTTCAAGGAATGTCTCAAAAGCTACCTGCAGTAGTACCTATTTCTCAAAATTTTACCATGAGGGAAGTGATAGAATCTAGTTTTCCAAAGAGGTAGAGAAAGGTGGGGATGAAGGCGCCATACCCCAGACTTTGGCTAATTTACCGTAAACATCTTTCGATTGAGTCATTAGAGGCTGTGGTTTTCTCATTGACCCTGAAGTGAGGGTTTGAACAGAACCAATATTATCATCAGATGATTTATCATCCTTAAAGACTTGACTCTTCTTAAGACCTTTGGATGACCATATCATTTATCACTTATTCTAAAATGAAGTGAAGATATTTGATAAATGGCTCAGCCTGGCTTCAGAGAGCTTGGGTGCATCTGCTTTTCACGTGGAGAAACAGCTTTTCTTGAGATAACTGGCTCCTTCCCTTCCCTTCCCTCCCTCCCTTTCCCTTCCTCTTCTTTCTTTACTTTTAAATTTTCTTAAGGGGACCCTGCCCTCCGAGCTAAAAAGAGAACTTTCTACGCGAATCAAGTCAGGGTCTCAAGAGGAAACTGAATTCAACTTGAATGGTTTGAGTGAAGAATTGAATGAATGAAAGAAAGCCTTAGGGGAATGTGAAAGATTAGGGACAAAGAATGATTGACTACGCCAAGGACAATGGCAGGAAGCTACTGCCAACCACAGGGCCAAGGAAGGTGTGACCTGAGCAGAGTGAGAGCCAGAACTGTGGAAGAGGGTCCTACCTGGCAGGACTGTTTGGTTTTCTTTACTTCATCGCCTGAACTATTTTAAGATTTTGGTTCTCCAAGTTCTTGCTCCACCCATTTTAGGGGTTCAAAATGGAAACTAGCTCTTGTGGCGCATTTACTGCTCATAAAACCACTCGATAAAAATGCAAGCGGCCAAGTTTTTAAAAATGAAATTTGAGAAGCTATGGATAACTTGTGTGTAATTGAACTGTAGAGGGCATGAAAGAATAAGACAGCAGTGATTCTTCCTGCTGCATGGTTTTGGCCAAGGCAGCCTTTCCTTTGATAAAAGAAAGATTTTATTCAAGCCTCTGCAATGTGATGTAATTTGTAGTGGAATGTAGGAGACATTGATAGGGTAAAATACTTTAAAATAAGGTCATGGATTCTTGTAGAAAGCACAAAGTCTAGAAAATATTACTTTTCTCAGCTAAAGCCAAAAACATCACTACTTCACCTCCAGTCCGAATTGCACAGAACAGAAGGAATACATGAGTCTTCTGAGTTTGTGGCAAGGAAGGTATAGTTCCTTCTACCCTTTATTTAAGTATCCCAGATTGCCCTGGAAGAGCAGTTCTGGTGGCTGAGGAATTTTAAACTACAGTGTGAAGGGACCTTGAGCTGAAAACACCTTGGAGAGCACAGTGTGGATGGAAGTCACCTCTCTAATTCTTATAGTGAATAATTCTTTTTTTGCCTATTCAGTATCTGGTTAGGAAGATGGTCCAGATGGGCTGACCCACCCCTAGAGTCCAGGCATGGTCATGAGGCCCAGATGTGACCCATGAGAACCTTGTGCAGAACTCTGAGTGATCTCTCAGGAAAGCTTTCTTCTCCTTGGTCTTGTCAAACTGGTAAAGGGAAGGTCTGGAGCTGTCAATGGCCACTTTTGCCACCATGTCAGGAATGATCACTCTAGTGATGACGACCTTCCAATACCTGCGCACCTGGAAGAGCAGGATAGCCCATATATACCTCTAGCATGCCTGAGAAGCAAGAAGGAAAGACAAATGGAAAGTGAAAAAAATCTATCTATCTATCTATCTATCTATCTATCTATCTATCTATCTAGACAGAACGAAAGCGTAGAAGCTTACTATTCTATGTGAGACTAGGGTGAATTTCTTTGAGGAACAATAATACCCACCTTTCAGGGCTGTTATGAGGTTTAAAGGAAATATATAAAATTTCTAAGGTGGAACCTGCCTGCCTATTGTAATTTGATAAGTTGCCACCTGAGGAACTGAAGGGATCTAAGTTATTTAAGGTTTAAAATTAGCCTCTGAAACACCCTGTCTTGCAAAATTAGATTTTCCTCTTTTGTAAAATGAGGGGCTCATACTTCATCATTTCTAAGGCGTCATCTAGCTCTGATCTTCGCAGACCACTTCCCCCTTGGCGAACTCCAGTGCATGTCCGAAAAATTCAGGTGCAATGATCACAGAATTACGCCAGAGGTCACCGTAGGACACAGTTGATGCTTTGATTCAACAGTCTTGTGAGGAATGCAAGCATTCCCCAGGAGACAGTGGGAAACCACGTAGAGGCACCATTGCGTGCCCCAGGGTGGGTCACATGTGACACCTTCGTTTTCTTGGTAACACATTTTGCTTCCTTGCTTCCCTAATTATCTGCCATGTAAACATATATAATATATAATTCACTGTAGGTACCCCCTTCCAAGTATAGTTCAGGTAGGCATTTCTGTCTCTGAAGAATAGTATCGTACTTAATTATTAGACACCAAAAATCTTGTATCTCTGATGAAAAGGTGAGCTTGAACACAAGCATTTCAGCAGGAGTTTGGCCTGTTTCTCTTTCCTCTGTTGTGCTATGTGTTACCTGTTATCTCAAAGCTACTACTGCCAAGAACATGGGCCTGCCTTGCTGAGGACCTTATGGCTCTGCTCAGAGACTGTTCTAGAAGCACCTGTGGTTCCCACATAACTTGTAATTTCACTGACCATGTGAGTTCTAGCCTTAGGCACAAGGGTCCAGGAAGGTGGTGAATGTATGAATCCTAGTATGTGTACATCCACGCTGCTCCTCTCCCAATCTAACATCCATTCTATTATTTGTGGGTATGGAAGTGTAATGCTCACTAAATCGCCATGTCCATCCAAACAGTTCCTATACACCCCGAAACTAGATTTGAGTGTGTGATTAGTTCTGGCCAATAAACTCTGATTGGAAGTGACATGCGCCATTTCTGGCTAAAGCAATTAAGAGTGCGTATGTCACATCCATCTCTCTTTGAATGCCACCTTGACCTTGTAAGCTACATGTTCTAGCTGGCAGAGCCACAAGGTAGAGGATAAACTGAATATGATTAAGAGATAAACTTTTTTGCATGAAGTCACTGAGATTCCAGGGTTTATTTGTTACTGCAGCATAGCCTGTCCTATCCTGACTAACTCAGTGGGAATATGAACACATACAGGAGAAAGGAAAAGCCTTTATTCAGAAGCTAACTGCAGCCCCTGACATTTGAATTCTTAAATATTATTATTTTTTGGTTATTGATACATTTGTAAGCAATGGTAAAAAGAACACTCCTATAGGCCAATATCTGGAAAGTAGATTTTGCGGTTCTAGCAGAGCCTGGAAATTATTATATGGACATTCTAATGCACCAAAATAAGATGTATTTGAATAACATTTGGATGAATCTTGAACCAAGGGTCCTTTAGAGAAATATTCATGAAAGTTCATAAAGGACCCAGCTTCTAGGTGACAGAAGCCTGACACTCCTAAAATTACTGGAGGTGCCATGACTTCTTGCCATCCTCTGGAGAGCAATATTTCAGCATCTTTTCAAACAGAGATTCCTCTTCTCTCTACCCAGGCCAAAATTGCATGTTATCCTAATTTCACCAAGATGAAAAGAACTTCTAATATATTTTTTTTCCCAAGCAGATTTATTTTTGATGTCTTTTGATTTCAATTTCTAAACCAAAAGAAAAGAATTTTTAGTTTGATGGCTATAGCCCTAATGGATTCCCCCCCACACACAAAGATACTGATAAAGAAATATTAAATAAAATACTCTTATCATAAAATTCCAGTGCATATCATTAAAGCTCACTGGTGATTAAGGATTTCTATGGTTAGTCACAGGTTAAGAGAATCTATCATACAACTTGATTCAGCTTTATTTACTGATAGGTTTTGTTTTAACTTGCTTCCTCCCCTCTGATTTTTATTGCCCCCATTTTCTTAACACAGATGCTAGGATGTTCTTCAGCAGCCTATGTTTTCTCTCAGGACCTCAGGCTTGTCTTTCCACCTGGGGGTTCAGTTTGAGAGTGAGCAATCTCAAGGTCTCTCCTTTCCTCTGGTAAGCAGGAGAGTCCTCCAGCATGCACAGGTGCTCTCGTGTCATTGTGTCAAACTACTGAAGACTTCCTTAGAGTCTTGACGTTCAGCTCTAGGCTTCCCAAGTGATAACCCTTGGTAAACTGAGAGGGGTGCAATTCTACTGAGGCCCTTGGAGCCCTTCCTTTCAGGTGTTCAAGATGTATTACCTCTGCCTGCCTTGGGGGCTCCGCAGGCATTATTTCTGGATGGTAGTCTTTTCTCCCACATCATGCAGTATAGACAACTGCAAGAGTATATCCTTCTGTTTGCTTAGATTTTAATACTTAGGATCTGAGGGTTAATTACTATAATAAAATTTAAAAACCAATGAAAAGATCTTAAACTTTTATAAGACCTATTTTATTTGAACTTATTCGTGTGCATATTATCCTGGACTTTACCTTAGACCGATGGATTACGATGGGCTACGGAGAACAAATGAAGGGGCCCGACCATTATCTCTGTGTTCACAATAGGCTTGCCACTTCCTCCAAATTTTCTGGGTGATTCTATCTTCTGAGGTGATAGATATTAATTGTCATAGCCTATCTTTTTTTCTTGAGGGTACCAGGAGAGTTTAGAAGGCCCCACAAATTTTAACATGCTAATGACGTAGCGTGTACTTTGACCTAGGCTGCATTAGTTATCTATTGCTGCATAACAAATTACCCTGAAATTTAGCAGCTTAAAACAACAAACGTTTGTTATCTCACACGGTTTTGAAGGTTAGGAATCCAGTTGTGGCTTAGCTGGGTGGCTCTGACTTAGGGTCTCTCATGAGATTGAAATTCAGCTGCATTCATCTGAAAGTTTGATTGGGGCTTTGGAATATGCTTCTATGCTCACTCATATGGTTGTCGATAGGCCTCAGTTTATTACTATGGGGCACATGTGCCTCTCCATAGGGCTGCTCAAACATGGTACCTTGTTCCCTCAGAGCAAGTGATTCAAGAGAGAGGAGACCAAGGGAGTACCCAAGACAGAAGCCACAGTCTTTTATAACATAATCTTGAAAGTGCCATACCATCACTTCTGTTGTATACTGTTGGTCACACGGACCAGCCCTGGTACAGTGTGGGAGGGGGACTACACAAGAGTATGAATACCAAGAGGCAGAGATCATTAGGGGCCGTCTTGGAAGCTGGTTACCACACAGGCTCTTCTTCTCTGGCCAGTCCTTCTTTCCAGGGCTCCAGGACCTCTGACTTTTCAGTTCCTCCAAGGTGCCATGCTCACCCTGGCCACAGTGCCTGTATATATACGGGCAGTGATCTCTACCTATGAAATTCTACTCACCCTCAGCTCAATCATCTATTTCTCAGAAAACCCTTCTCTGCTTTTAACAGCTGTAAATTTATATTGGGTGCTTATTTAATTAATCTCTTTCTCTACCCACCCTCTGGATGTTAAACTCCAAGTTTTTGTTCATGAATATATATCCTCAGCTCAGTGGCTGATGCAAGGTAGATGTGTTGAATGGATAAATTAATAAATGAAGAATGTCAAGGTGAGTACATGAGGAAAGTATGTGAGAGGAAGTTCATATGTGTAAGGATAATATGTGTGTGAACTGGAATTATATGAGGTGAGGAATTCAGCATTTCTCTTTCCTCTCCTTTTATCTATACCTTCATTCTCTTCCTTTCTTCTTTCCCTCTTTTCTTCTATGTCTCATTCTATTGCTTGTCTCTAATCCTCTCCTTTTATCTATACCTTCATTCTCTTCCTTTCTTCTTTCCCCTCTTTTCTTCTATGTCTCATTCTATTGCTTGTCTATCCCACTTCACCCTGAGTCTGTTGTCTTCTCATGAATTATAATTGTAAAAGGGGAATCACAAGTTGGAACAGGAAAATGAGAAGTGAAGTGAGCTGTTTTATGACACGGTCCTGGGCATCGTATAGAAAGTTGAGGCAAAAAACTTCCAGACCAGGAAACATGCTGCTAGCTTGTTATAGAAGTGGGTAATTGGGGCAGAGTGTCTGCTATGGTTTATTCATTCATTCATATGTCCATTTAAGCAACATTTAGGAAGAAGAGTTTACCTATCTGAGAATGGACTGAGTGTTCGGAATACAGATGGGCTGGGTGTTGGGGATATAAAGACTTAAGGAGACAGGACTCCTGATTTCAAGGGGACCACCATCTAGCATCTTGGTGCTCAAAGTGTGGGCTACGAACTGCTGCATTAACAGCCCCTGGCAGTTTGCTGGAAATGTAGAATCCTAGGCTGTACTCAGATGTACTAAATCAGGATTTTCATTTCAACCAGAATGTCCAGGTCATCTGTAGGTCCATTAAAGTTTGAGAAGCACCTGACTAGAAAGCACAGATAAGTAAAAGGCCAATGGTCAATAGGTGAAGAAGTGTCAGACTTGATTAAACACAGAATGCTGTCGGATTTCATTGGAACACTCTGGTTCTTGTCTGCTGACAGCAAGTGATACGAGCAGGAAGGTCAGGAAATGACAAATGAATGGGAATTTGAAGAGGGGTCACAGACATATACAGTACAGCCCAGGGAACATAGTCAATAATGTTTTAATAACCATGTATGGTGCCACGTGGGTACTAATCTGGAGGATCACTTCATAAATTATATAAATGTCTAACCACTATGCTGTATACCTGTATACCTAAAACTAATATAAAATAATATCGAATGTCAACTGTAATTTAAAAAAATTAATAAAATAGGGAAGGATTCCATAGAGTGTGGTATGCAGAGGAAGCAGAATATACAAAGGCATATTGGTACCCAGAAGCAGGGCCCATTCAATTAAGTACAAGTTATTCAACCTGGATAGAACTAGAATCGGAGATGAAAAGTGACAAGAGATGAGATTCAACACATGGATGGAAGCAGATCATGACGATTAACTGTGCTCCCTAACAAGGAATGACATTATTTTTAAGGCATTGGACGGTTATTCTAGTTTGTGTTGGTGGGAAGTCATTCTGAGAGGGACAAGAGTAGAGCTAATAATACTATAATAATGATATTTATTGAGCATGTATTATATTCTAGGTGCTTTACAAATACTTAAAATGCCTTATTCCACTTAGTCTTCCCAACAAGCCTATAAAGAAGGTACTATGACAACTTCTAAGGGTAGAAGGGATAGAGCCTATACACCTGAATGGTGGGGAGGAGGAAGGTTCTCTTGGTGACATTTCAGAAAGAGGCAGAATAAAGTTGCTTTGTACTTGGAGCTTAAGTGTCCACATTACACCATTTTAGGGATGACAGATTCTGGAGAAAGTGAGATAAGAATGAAGCAATACTTCTCTTATCCTCTTTTGTTGATTGCGTTCTGTTAAAAATATGTTTTGTTTGAAGAATGACCTCTTTTACCTCCTGACGTGGGTTATACATCATGGGTTATGCATAGTCAGCCAGCTTAACATAGAGACCCCAGGTAATTGCTGGTGCTCTATGGGTTACCGTTAAAGTGAATTCTTTGAATAAACAGTTTAGTCAAAATACACCAGGTACCCAATCTCAAAACCCATAAAGTCGAACCTGACTTCTGCACTCTGTGGAGAACCATTTTGCCAGGGATGGCAGGGGTGGCAGAAGTGGCCTTCTCTCCCTTTCCCATGACTCACTTCAGACTGTTACATCAATAAGGATGGAGAAGGAAAGAGAAAAAGACCTCTTTGCTTAACTGGTCTCAATTGTTCCTTCCCCTAGTCTTGCTGTTTCTCTGGCCAATGCTAACTGACCTTCTAGGTTGTCTGTGTGACATGTATCCTGGTGGTTAGGCTCTCTCCATGGGGCACCATGTTTTCTTTGAAGGGTGCTATAGAGAGTTACTTCACAACACATTTCCTTGATGTGGCAATCTGAGCCCAGCACATTCTCTTCCATCTCTCCTTCAGCTACTGCCATGGGTGGTGTACTCCATGCCCACTTGCTGCTGGCTCCCTTCTTGCAGAAGGTAGTCCACCGGGGTTGGGTGTCAATAAGATGGTTCATTTCCTCTTGACCACGAAAATGGAGGGCATGCAGGAGGCTCGCCAGCTCTCCCTTACCTGCTGCCCAGTACTTACCCCCTATTCACTTTTCTCTTGCTCAGGTAACCCAGAGGTAGAGAAGCAGATCTTCTGCCTGAGTAGATAGATGTCCAAGCCGGTATCTAGATGCCAGTATTTTCTTGTATTCCCTTGTAGGCACACGCAATCAGTGGTCCTCTTGGTATGTCCTTCGTTTTGGACTCAGATCGGTGAAGGCCCCCAGGGAGGAGGTGAGGAAACAGCTGCATGCTCTCTGACCTGACTGACCCTCCTTCCCTGCATCTTCTAACATCATCTGAGAAAATGGGAGGACTATAGGGAGAGGGCATCACCTGGGGTTCAGCTTCCTGTCAGGAAGCCCTATGGGGAGATGTCTCTTCCTAAGTATTTGTGGCTCTCTTCAAAAGAGGGGTCCCTTAGCATTTTGCCCTTAGTGCCAAATCCTGGCCAGAAAAAAAACTCTCACTCAAGTTCCAATTACAGAAGCATCACACAAAATCCAAAAGTAATAAAATAAATAATTAATGGTTTGAGTAAAAATTTTAAAAGTTCTCTATGTCAACAGCTGACTTTAATAACGACAAACTGCAAGCATATTTGTAATGTGTAGGCTGGATAAATACTGTGATTCTTAGCATATAAAAGCTGTTGCAAACCAATGAAAAAAAAAGATGTTACATCCCATTAGGAAAAGATGGACAAAGGACACTAACAGGTAAGTAACAGTGAAAGGTTATAATGTAAGAAAATAAATGGAAAGAATCATAGAAATATGGTGAAGAGAATTAAAGTTGGAAAATTATATGAAAGAAAAAATAAATTTAATACACCAAATGCATGCTATAACATCCAGCACATGAAAAGAGTTAGGCCTTACATTTAAAAAAAAACACTGTTCTCTCAAGAGAATGAGAAGCCACAGATTGGGAGAAAATATTTGCAAAAGCCATCTCTGATAATGGACTATTATCCAAAACACACAAAGAACTCTCGTAACTTGACAATAAGAAATCAAACAATTTAATTTAAAAAAATGAGCAAAAGACCTGAATAGATACCCCAGCAAAGAAGATATACAGATGATAAACAAAAATATGAAAAGATACTCAACATCATATGCCATTAGGAATTGCAAATGAAAACACTATTAGAATGGCCAAAATCCAAAACACTAACAAAACCAAATGCTGGCAAGGATGTAAAGCAACAGAAATTCCATTGTCAGTAAAGAAAAATGATACAGCCACTTTAGAAGACAGTTTGGCAGTTTTTAAATAAAACTAAACATACTCTCACCATACAATCCAGCAATCATGCTCCTTGGTATTTACCCAAACAAACTGAAAATTTATGTCCACACAAAAACCTGTATGTAAATGTCTACAGCAGCTTTTTTTCATAACTGCCAAAACTTGGAAGCAACCAAGATGCCTTTCAGTAGGTGAATGAATAGATAAACCGTGGTACAGCCAGACAGTGGAATATTATTTAGTGCTAAGAAGAACTGAGCTATCCAGCCATGAAAAGACATGGAGGAAACTTACATGCACATGACTAAGTGAAAGAAGCCCATCTGAAAAGTATATACTGTCTGATTCCAACCATATGACATTCTGATAAAGGAAAAACTTTAGAGTCAGTAAAAAGATCACTGCCAGGGGTTAAGAGTCAGAGAGGGATGAATAGTGGAGCACAGAGGATTTGCAGGGCAGTGACACTACTCTGTATGATACTATAATAGTGGATACGTGTCATTATACGTTTGTCAAACCCATAGAATATACCACACCAAGAGTGAATCCTAATATAAGCTATGGACTCTGGGTGATGATCATTGATTGTAACAAATGTCCCACTCTGGTGGGAGATGTTGACAGTGGGGGAGGCTGTGCATGTGTATAGGCAGGGGGTATTAAAAAAAAAGAGATGGGCCCCAAATCCTAACCTGAGCCAAAGTAAAGACCCTTTACAGTCTAGAGGGAGCACATGGAACTGACCCACCTCCTGGATCTTAAAAGGATTTTCTCCTCCAGCTTGTCCCAAAGAGGACAGTGTGCTATGTGCAAGACCAAATAAACAAACAAACAAATAAACCCGAAACACCAGAAAAGCATTTGAGCCACTTTTTATCAACTCCCTTGATATTGCCTGATGGCCTAATACCAAAGCTCAGTCATTCGGTAAAAGCGAGACCAGAGACAGCCCAAATAAAATGGATAAAGAGCATAATTCTGACTATCAGGTTTCTCTAAGGATAAAATTTAATGTACATGCAATCAAATAGAGTAAGCAGCAGGGCGTGCTGGCAATGACCTATAAATGCTATTTCTTACAATTTAGCTTTTGCTGAGTGGTTCTCCTTTTTGGCAAGTAGTCAGCATGTAGAGATTCCTTTTATCTACAGTTGGATCCAGATGCTTTGAAATCAGCAGAGACAGGGGTCAGGTTGACTGTTGTAGAACCTGAGTATTTGCCTGAAAAGAAATCCATTCAGATACTGTATGGCGTGGTAGGCAGACCCACCCCAGGGGTCATCCATGGGATGGGCGTGGCTTTCTTCATAAAGTAATTGTGGGTTGGCTTCCAATACATGGTTGGTCTGGGAGGACTTGGATGTTTTATCTTTCCTCAAAGTCCAAGTTTTCTCCGTTCCTTCCCCTGTTCCCCTACTTGGCCTCATCACCCCCTCCTTCCCCTTTTCTCTGTTCTCCCTTCTTGTCTGCCCTGCTTTCCTCTTTTCTCTCGCCTCCCACAGCCTTGAAGCTTGCTCTCCCAGGCGGCGTGCGGCACTGCCTTCTCACACAGAAGGAGATTTTAATTATGTAGGGAGACAAAAGCATATCGAGCAAAGATTAACTGCCTGGGCAGTGCAGATTAAGGAAAGAAACAGGGAAATTAATTACGAAGATGAGACTGTTTTCTTTCGTTTTGTTTTGACAGCCTTGCCTGATAAGGGCTCACTGGGAAGTGACCAGCATCTGATGTGACAGAAAACCACTGCTTTTCTGCCCATGGGCAATGATTTCTGAGGTTCTCTGTTCCTTTTCTTTTGCAGCTTTATCCTGACCCAGCTTGTAGCACAGGCCCGGGACTTACAATGTTCTTGAGGTTGCCCGATGTTTTTCTTCTGGCACTTTCCACAGTCCAGCTATACTCACACATGGCAAGGACTTTTTACATGATTCCACAGCTTGTAACACCCTTGAAAGAAGCAGTTCAATGTTCTGTCCTCATTAATTGCCACCAATTGCGCTATACCCCCGAGGAGACCAAAACCTTTCCATGAATCTCTTAGAGTTCTACTGAGGATAAAAGAAGTACCTGAAATATTTTTTAAAAACTGTGTTACACAGCCAGGATGATGATAAAATACAGGGAAAACCATGCTGTGATTCTTAGTTGGTTATCATGTGTTCAGATTTATAAATGAAAACAGGAAATGTTGCATATTTAATGCCTACAAAAGATCAAATGTCTCTGTGGTTGGGCAACAGATATTTAAATGCCGAGGCTGAACATATCGAATCAGAAGCATGAATTTTCCCTTCTGTATGTGAGCTGATAAAGAACTTTCCAGAACTGTTTCGTGTTTCTCAGTGGAGCTTTGGCTGCTTCTGTTCAGCCTGAAGGAGAAGTATATTTAAGAGAAAAAGGTAAATATAAATAAGGAACCACAGGACCAAATCTTTTGCATGCACAATTATCTAGTTCATCAGTAAGTTTTTGGGTGCTTTTTCTGATGATCCTGTGAGGAATATATTGTAAAATTTGAGGTGGAATTTGAAAGGAAAAAAAAAAGGCAAGCGGTGGTTTGCTCTATGTGAGAAGAATGTTTGTGGCTAGTGAACGTGATTATGTGCTCTAAACCAGAAGGCAACTTGTTTTTGTTTTTAACAGCTTTATTGAGGTATAATTTTCATACCATAAAACCTACCCACCTTAGGTGTACAAGTCAAACATTTTTTAGTAAATTTACAGAGTTGAGTAACTATCACCACAATCCAGTTTCAGAACATTTTCATCATCAGCAAACTGTGGCCTGATTTTGTAAATAAAGTTTTATTGGAACACAGCCGTACCCATTCACTCACGTATTTTCCAGGGCTGCTTTCCCTCTGCAACAAAGCCGGGTTCAGTACTTGCAACAGAGACTGTCTGGCCTGCCAAACCCAAAATATTTACTCACTGTCCCTTTACAGGCAACCTCTTCTGACTACTCCTTTAAAGGGAAACATGGAAAAACTGAAAACAGTGAAAACTGGCCAATTTGATGAAATGTGCCTTACTTAGAGAAAAGCTGTTGTATTTTTAAACATCAACTCCACGATCTGCTGGACTTATTTTTATGGGATATACCTCTCTTAGCCTCCGTTTTCTTCATCTGTAAAGGAGGGACAGTCTACCCCATAGCGCTATTGCTATAAATACAAAGTTGAGATGATGCATATAAATTACATTTAGCACAGAGCAGGGTACATGATAAATTATATCCCGCACCCCCAGATGTTAGTGTTCACTTTGTTGCTTAGCCAGAGAGAGAGAGAGAGAGAGAGAGAGAGAGAGAGAGAGAGAGAGAGAGAGACAGACAGAGAGAGACAGAGAGAGACAGAGAGAGACAGAGAGAGACAGAGAGAGACAGAGAAACAGAGAGAGTTTCATCATTTTGTAAAACTGACTCTCCCAGGAAAGTGTAGACATTTCCAGGAGAGCTGCGAACTTCGGAAACACTTTGGGGAAGCAGCATAGTCTTCTCCCCATTCCTTCATTGAGAGTAGGGAGGGGGACGTGGTGGCAGCATGCGCTTAGAAATCTTTATGGCTCCGTGTTCAGGACTGGGCTCACTGTTCTCCTCCATTTGGGAAGCCTCAAATATGGGCCCAGAAGAGCTGCCTGGTGTCCCCCAGTTAGCCAGGGCTGGCTTTGGGTCGAATGGCCTTGGGGTTTGTGACCAAATAGTCAGACAAAACTGCGAGAGAGATCTAGAGATCATCTGGCTGGGCTTTTAATTTCTCCAAGAATTGTGTGGTACTAGGAAGCAAGAATTACACAGAAAGAATCAAGTGTGAAGGTTTTTCAGGTTAGAGGGAAAATGCATGTATGTGTTTGATAAGCCGAAAAAAATGGTGGGAGTGTAATCTGGTTTGAAAATATGATTCACATTAAAAAGATGCTATGTGATTATGGTTCATATATACAATGGAATATTACTCAGCCATTAAAAAAATGAAATCCTACCATTTGCAACGACATGGATGGACCTAGATGTTATTATGCTGAGTGAAATAAGCCTAACAGAGAAAGATAAATACCATATGATTTCACTTATATGTGGAATCTAAGGAATAAAAAGAACAAACTGATCAAAAACAGACTCACGAATATAGTGGACAATTTGGTGATTGACAGAGGGAGGAGGTTCGGAGCTGGGAGAATAGGGTGAAGGGTTAAAGAAGTATGTATTAGAGGCTGATGGATGGTCACAGGGATGGGGAGCACAGCAGAGGGAGTGCAGTAGCATCAATATGATGGCTATGTGGAGGGTCAGGGGTGGAAGGGAGCAATTGGGGAAATTGTTTTAAGAACTATATAGATGTTTAACCAATGTACTGTATACTTGAAGCTAATTTAAATAAATGAATTTTTTTTTAAAAAAAGATGCTATGGGCCACCCAATTTGAAATTTTTAAAGTTGCTGTTACAAAGAATAAACAGGGCCTGGTCAGTTCCATCAGTGCCATGGTCAAACATTCAATCACATCCTGGCCAACCCCCAAATTACATGGGAAACTAACCCATAAACTGTGTGGGATAACATAAACTTCTTTAGTGGATAAGCTGCTTTTATCTCCAGGAAAATTCAGAATTCAGGGTAGACATGTTTCAGATAATCAGAGTTGTAATATTACTATATTTTTGTTTTAAAGCATTGATACATATTTAGAATTCTAAGTATTTGTAATGTTTAAAAGAATTTAACCTCTTTAGAATGTTGGGTCAGCCCTTTAATTCCAATTTTAAACTATGTAATTGAGTAATTAATTTAGATTTATGCTGTGAAGTTGCAATTTTACTAAATATTTAAGCTGAATCAGAATATTTAAAGTACTTAAGTATTATCCTATTTGTAAATGTAATTTATCAGCTTAATAAACATTACTTAAGAACTTAAAAGTTTTATTTGTGAAGTCAGACAATTATAGTTATTTTTAAAAAAGAAAATTGAATTTATTAAATTTGTAAATTTAGTCAAAATGCTTCAAGGCATTTAAGTTTCAAATGGGACCAACATTATTCAGGGGCCTTTTAAAGGTTGTTCCTAAATTTTGTTAGCCTTAAAAACTTAAGGAATTAGATTTTTGAATTTATAACTTTAATAAATTGAATGTTGATTTTTAAAACATACATCCAAACCCCTAGAATATTCTTTTTTATGGACAAAAGTACCCTTAAGGATGGACACACACACACACACACACACACACACACACACACGCAGTCCACAAAAATAGGTGACTGAGTGAAAGTAGAGTATTGTTGACAGAAAGAGTGATTTTATTTTCTTTTGTGAATGCCCTCCCACGTCCCAACCCTGGATAAATTAAAGAGAGCTGCACATTTTTTGAAACTCCTTTTAAGAGGTGAGGTTTGTGTCTCTTCCCTTGAATCTGGGTGGCTCTGTGACTGCGTGATTGATATTTAGTGAGACTGAGTAAGTACACTGTCACTCAAGCCCCAGGAATGGCACCCGTATGCGGGCACAATGAGAGATGCTCAAGGATGTTTACAGTTACAACTGACATTGCTATCCACAGAAGAGTGGATGAATAACCTGTGACATACACATGGATCTGTACACTCCTCATTGTGAGAAAGGAATACGCTAGTTACATAAAGCAACACGGACGCACCTCACGGACCTAAAATTATGGGAAAATAGTAGAATGTAGAACAGTGTTCTTCAACATTTTTTTTTTACTATTGCCTCCCAAAAGAGCCTTTTTAGACATTTATTCTTAGTTCCCTCTCATGAAATTGTAATACCTCATATATATTGTATATGTTTTTATATACTGCGTGTATCTGTGCATCATACATCAGAGTCAGATTTTCCCCCCTCTAAGAATCAATTATCCCAGCTGAGAATGCATGATATAGAGCAATGCAGGAAGTCTGATACTATTATCATTGAAAAGTATCATTTAGTTATTGTCATTTAAAAGCATGCAAACAGAGAACCGACAGGGGATGGCCAGATTGGGGGTTGGGGGGCTGGGTGAAAAAGATGAAGGGATTAAGAAGTACAAATTGGTAGTTACAAAATAGTCACAGAGATGCGAAGTACAGCACAGGGAATATAGTCAATAATACTGTAATAACTATGTATAGTGCCAGGTGGGTACTAGACTAATTGGGAGCGGAGGATCGCTTTGCAAATTATATGAACATCGAACCACTATGCTGTACACCTGAAACGAATATAAGATAATGCTAAATGCCAATTGTAATTGAAAAATAAAAATTAAAAAAATAAAAAATAAAAGCATGCAAAGCAATACCATTTCATTTATGGATACATACATATGGATACATACATACATAAGACGTAAAAGGAATGTATGGGAATGGTACCTGTGGGGGCGGGGCGGGAGGACAATGCGACTGGAGAAGGCTTCACAGAGGACTTCGGGTGTGTTGATGGACAGGTGTTATTACCAATGTTTCAGGCAGAGACTCCGGGGGGGGCTGCATCTGCTACACTTCATACGCTTTGGTTTTGACCGGATTACTCTGCCTGAACATTTCTCCTGAGGTTACATTTAAAAACTCTCTTGGAAGAAAAGAAATTTAGTGGACTGTTGTCACTGCATAACGTGATAGGAATCAGTTGGCATGTATCATCTTAATAGAAAGTTGTCGACGACAGCAATTTCCATCATAAAAAAAGCAAACCTCCAGGTCTGGAGCACACTACACACACACTACAGAGCTTGTAATTTCTTAATCAGGCTCAGGAAGCAGCTTTCATGAACTAGGCATTTGTATCTTAAATTTTTCCTTTGTAACACGAGACTAAAAATATACGTGCAGCATTATCCTCAAATGAATACTTTAGACATCCCTAGTGCAGCATTTTGGCACGTAGCAGTGGTTTAAAATGAAGTCGTCTGAAACATGTCGGCGGCCTCGGGAACTGCCATGGCTTGAGATGTCCTCATCTCATAATCATGTATTACGACTATGTCTGAAGGCGAGCTCCGTGTAATTCCTAAAAGTTTTACCTCACTTTGTTACCTTAGGTATTTCAGGCT
The DNA here is from genome assembly GCA_003508835.1 of Eonycteris spelaea. Taxonomy (NCBI): domain Eukaryota; kingdom Metazoa; phylum Chordata; class Mammalia; order Chiroptera; family Pteropodidae; genus Eonycteris; species Eonycteris spelaea. The sequence continues at coordinate 488,783 of PUFA01000219.1, forward strand.
TTAACTCACTAAAACATTTTCTCTCTATATATGCATAGTTACACATCCTTCTGTGTATAATAGAAATAGAAATATACAAACACCCATTTCTATGGCATCTGTCTTCATAATAAGACCCAGCAGGAACAAGCAGTTTTGGTTTGTGCACATTGAATATATCAGATTTTACATATTTTATTCTATTGTGCAGTAAAGAAATGCACCATAAGAGCAATGCAATTTCTTTTGTAAGTGATGAAGGACTTTTATTTAATTATTTTTATTTATTTATTTTTATTGATTTATTGTTTTAGGTGAAGCAACCCTTAGTTGAGGTCACAGATTGCAAGGACCTTGTCAGCTTGCAATTGCTTTTTTTAAATTTTTATTTTGTATGCCTACAGCACCTGGTCTTCCTAGGTGGTCTCCCATCTAAGTACTAACCAGGCCCGACCCTGCTTAGCTTCCGAGGTCAGAGGACTTTTACATGGAACCACAGAAAGGGCTCCCTTTCCCAAGCTCGTAGTGAATCAATGGCTACAGCAATTCCTATGAAAGAGATTAAGTTGGACTACACGTAGCTATCATAAGTTACTTCCAGATAAGTCCTTAGTTATAGCTCTCGTAATTCTACAAAGGGTAAGAAAGAGAGCTAGTGCGGTTTCTAAAGGAAACATTTAACAGGCAGTGTTCCCAGAAAACATTGTATCTTTCTTTGTGTTAGGGACTAGGGTGAGTTTTATACTCACTTTTCTTCCTTTCCAAACTTCTGGGTGATGGAGAACATAAAGTACCGAAAGTAAGATGATGTCAACATTATTAAACAGTGCGATGAAAGTCTACGAACTCTCAAATATAGGGTCCTTTGGAATGAAATACACTTCAGTGAGAATCCCATTGTGGAGCTTCCTGCTTCCTTCTAGAACCCAGAGCCTTGTATTTGCCTGTTGGAAGAGTGGAATCTGAAGGGCAGTCTTGATGTTCACTTAGCCACATTACTTCAGGGGGTGCGGACCTATCTCACTCACAGAGTGGCTGGTAGGACATTATGAGACAGGAGGAATGGAAGTTTTCCTGTGCTGCCGCATTTACTTAAACAGCATACTTCATAGGCCCCAATCCAATGAATTACCTCCTGGTCAGTTGGGGTGAAAGAGGAATGTTTACACCACCTCTTCATGCCAACAACCCCCCTCACACATTTATTTAGTATCTACTATGTTCCGATAACTCTAAATACTTATAGAACTTCACCATCACATCATTTAATGCTCACGAATCAGGAGGAGTCACACCTCATATTAGGTTAGGGTCTAAAGCTAGCTAGCAAGGCTCTGCGGTCAAAATTATCCTTGAAAACCCCTTAGGAAAAGTGCCACCCTGGCAAGAGCTTCCCCTTCTCCAAGTAAGCCCAACACGGCCATATTTTTCTCTAGCTTTGGAACAGAACTCTGATGTCTGTTTTCCAGTTAAACAGAGGTAAAATAGTTGTGTTTAGGGACTATACTGTATATAAAAAATATATATATCTTTAAAAACTAGAGTTATATTTAGGTAGTGAGATGCTTATACTATATAAGAAGCAGTAAAAATGGAGATCAGGGCAGGGTGCAGCTATACATTGATGTTTCTTATCTCACACTCATGCTATCATGTACTTTTTTAGGAAAAAGGGGAGCAGAATAACTATTTACTTCTTACTTTTTTTTTTTTACCAAGAACATATAATTGAATTTATTTAATTGTGCACATGATGAGACTGCATTATAATGGTGTATTAGTCACGTTAAGCTAGGCCATGCTGCAGTGACAAGTTGATTCTGAAGTCTCAGCAGCTGAGCCCCACAGAGGCATATTGCCCACTCACACAGTCTAATAAGAGGTGATGACCCCTCCAGGCAGCCATCTTCCATTTGAAGACTCAGCAATCCAAACTGTTATCAGCCTGTCTTTGTCATCTCATCTTATTGCCTCTGTGATCAATTCTCCAGAGGAGAAGAGAGAACTGAAAGGTTAAACAGGAGTTTTTCAATGCTTTGGCCCAGAAGTGACAAACATCATGTGTTCACCATCTATTAGCCAGAACTTGGTACATAGTCCCGTCAAACTTTAAAGGAAATATGGGGGAGCACATGGATATTCAGAGACCACTAAATGTCTCTGTTACTGATTGTTAATTTAATAAGGAGTGACTATGTGCATGGCATTATTTTAAGCATTTTACATAAATTGCTAATTTAACCTATTAGATAAGTGGCATCTTTATCTCCACTTTGATGTGTGAAGCTGAGGGTTGGAGTCACTAACCCATTCATGCAAAGTTACTCAGTGAATAGGTGACAGAGCCAGGATGTGAACCCACTTTTATCTACCTGCAAAGCCACTAATCCAGGTATTTGTTACTGAGTCACACTTTAGCCCTCTGTTGGTTGGGCTTAGAATTCAATATTAATAGTGGTTTACCCTAAACCAATGGAACTGATTGGGTATATGATTTAGGCATGCTATCTGGTCCTGACAGTTTTTTTTTTTCAGGTATCTCTTTTGGATGTATATGTACATATATTTTGTCCTTTTTCCTTTTTTTTTTTAAATGTATCTTTTTCTATTATTTCCTCTTTCCCCAAGAAATGGCTTCTTTGCCCCCCTCACACTTAATTCACAATTTTTATTTATCTAGGCATTACGAATCTGTCCACATTTACTAGAAAGCTGACATATATCCCTTTAGGCCAGAGCTAGAAGAGGTGTACATTACTACCACCCATAATACATGGCCCAAAAGTAAGGCATTGGCCACACCTGACTGCAAGGGAAGCTGGGAAATGTTGTCTAGCTGTGTGCCCAAGAGGAAGAGGAGATGGGTTTGGTAAACACCTTGACAATCTCTGCCACAAGCAGTATGAACAGAAGGCTAGCATCTTCATAGAGGGCTCAGTTTATGCCCTCGATGGGGAACAAGAAATCAGGACTACATTCCAGGGGCCAGGAGAACCGTAATACTGCAGGTCACTTGCAAGTGAGGCATGGCTTAAGGCAGGGAACACCAAAACGTTATACATACAGACCATTATTTCCTGGTATTAATCTAGCAGCCTTCTGGGAAGAGACGGTAAGAAAGAGGCCCCTGAAGTATGAGGAGATGAACAGATGAATTGCTCTGGGGCTTTGGGAAACTCTATATAGTTTTTTGAAGTCTTATATGAGACTTGGCTACATTTTCTTACTATGCTATTAGCATCATCTTGCTATATTGTTCACAGGCTATATAACAATGAATAGGCATCAGACATGTAGTATATTGTAACCACAAGAAAGGATGATAGCCTGGAGATTCACACATTCAATTCCCTACAAGGTCCAGAGACTATGCACAGCAGATGGTACCAAGTTCCACAATACTTGTTAGGGATGGTGAGGCAGGAGTTAAAAACCTAGATTTCTGATGACTCTGCAGATCCACCATACCAGCCCTGGTCTGCTCGGCTCGGGTTTACTTTATGTGAGTGTATTTGTTCAAGGTAGGCTAACTGCTTAACAAACGACCCCCAATTGTAGTGGCTTAACGCAATGAAAGTTTTTTTCATTCATGCAAATGTCCATCTTAGATGTTTGGGTTGAATGACTCTCCTGGGAGATCCTCTCGAAGCGGTAACCAGGGATCTTGGTCTTCCATTTAATGACTCCCTTATCCTCTAGCTCCATTCGGATCAGGAGTACATGATCACCTGTGGGAGGGTTTGATCACCTAGGCCTGGAAGTGGCATGTGTCACTTCCACTCATAGCTCATTGGCGAACTTCAGTCACATGGATGTGCCCAACTACAAAGAAGTCTAGGAAGTATAGTTGAACTGTGTGCCCAGGAGGAAAAGGACTATGGTTTGGAGAATAACCAGCTAGTTTCTGCCATTTTGAGAGAAAAATGATTTTCTAATAAGTTTAAGCCATTGTTATTTCTAGCTTCTGTTCCCAATTGCAGTTATATCAGTGTTAGTATTGAACAGGTACATCTTACATACAAGTAAAGCTGTCAAGTAATATATAAGCAAGGATAAAGGACATAAACAAAGATAAAATAATCTATATAAAATTCAACATACTTTATGTTTTTCTACACACTTGAGTCTGTAAATAGAAAGACCATAGTCCAAGAGGACACATATTAAATTTTTAAATGTAATTACTTCCAGGAAGAGTAGTGGTTTGAGATGGAAATTTTATTTTTAACTCACATAAATTTGAAATAAAAGAAAGCTTATATACAGTCTCAGTTAAGACCTTTTAAAAATAACCTATGTAACACTGAACTCCAAAAGTCATAAAGTTTAGAGACCTTAGAGGGTTCACATGCAGTCCAGAAAATGACCAAATTGTAGGAAAATAAGAATGGTTGTAAAATTGTGTGACTGAGAAGATAAAGGAAAATAAGAATATGGATATTAGGTAAATGAAAATTCCTCTATTTCTGGTAAAGACAAAGGGAACAGTGGTTTAAGTGCAAGATGAAGGATTTAAATTAGACACAAGAGAGATCTTTTTTCAGGGTCCTGCTTGTTAAAAATTGGACTGGGTTATAATGGGAGGGTGTGGAATCTCATTTCCCAAGAGCTGGTGTGAGAAAAGAAGGGCTATTTTTTTTTGGGGGGGGGGTATATTCCTCAAGTTGGATAGAATTTCATCACGTTTGACTCTCATAGGCATGGGTATTCTGGGTGAAATATACTCAAAGGTTGTTTATACTTTCTATTTTATCTTGTAGTTTTTGTCTTTGCTTGCACTGTTACTAGAAAACTAGATGGTGTTTAGGGAGTGTAAGACAGGGCAAGTTGACTGACTGTTGTAGGCAGGTGGATATATGGGACTGAGGCAGCACAGAGCTGTCATCTCATTAAGCAGGGTTAAGACACAGATTTCCACCACTGATTACACCTTGTTCTGCATTGTTTTATGGTCTTGTATTTTCTGCATTGTTTTATGGTCATGTATTTTATTATGCTCAACTTCTTTTCAGCTTTCTTAGGAGAAATATTTTGCTTATCAAGGGTGGTATGAATAAATGTTTATTCATCATTCCCTTATTATACTGCACATAATACTGGTATAGGATTTTTCTAATGTGATAAATGTGTTAAATTGACTTGTAAATTAAGGATATTTGTATGACAGATGGGTGTGTCATGAAAGGAATAAAATCTATGCTTATACCATAGAGTCTTACAGGACACTTATGGTGAATTTTCCTTTTTTAACAAGTGTTTTTAATTTTTAGATTTAGGGTTCAAAATCTTATAGCACTGAAGGGCAAAAATAAAATAAATGAGCAAACTTATGTGAACTCAGTTGCTGATCCTGCTCAATCTTTCTTTTCTTCAAACATATTGACACACCCTTCCCCCCAATATGGCAGTAAAGTTGGGGGACAGAAATCAGCTTGAGGCATTAGATGGCAACAGGAATTTCTGACTCCTTAATAATACCCCAGTGCATGTCGGAAAATCTTATATTTTGATAAAATTTAGGAGAAAAATTTGGAATTCAGTAATTTTTATTTTATAGGCTCTCCATTTTCATTTTTAATCTCTGATATGCTTAAGTAGTATATTCCTCCAACAATTTATTGCCTTTTAAGGCCATGAATTTAGAGGCCTGACAGTAAATCTGGACAAGCTCTAATATGTCTTGTGCCAACTGTAATTTAGCTGGCCCTTTGAAAGCTCAAGTTTTTTATTACCATAAATATTCCTCTGCTTCCAGGTGTCTCCCTACTGACAACACTGTCTAATTTTGAATCCCAACATCTTTATTTCAAAAGCTTGAAAATGAAACCACAAAGGTCAGGGTATGGTGAAAAAAAGACCACACTTCTTAGGACCGATCTGCCAACCATTGCTTCCTTTGGTGAGTGCAGGGCTTGGGCAAAATGTCACCATGCAATTCATGTGAATGATGTTACCTGACACTTGGATCATCAGGAAATATTCGGTCATATTTCCCAGTGTCTGACTTTGTCGCCACACAAAGAAAGAAAGATTTTTAAAACAGATTCTGATTTAACATACATGAACATTGCATACTTCCTACTTCTCGAATGTCCTTTTCTCCTTTTTGATATAACTGATGGCTCCCAACCTTCAGATATTATCTCAGGCAACACAACTTTATGTGGCTGACCTCTCAGTACCTTGTATTTAACTGCATAACAAGGATAATGATGGCTTCTACCTCAAAGAGTCACTGGGAAGATTAAATAAGTGCACACCACATACTTAAAAGGGTGCCTGGCAATAATTTTTGACAAAAAGCCAAAAACATACAGTGGAGAAAGGAAAGCCTCTTCAATAACTGGTGCTGGGAAAATTGGAAGACCACCTGCAAAAGAATGAAACTAAACTGTTGTCTATCACCACACACCAAAATTAACTTGAAATGGACTAAGGATCTGAGTATAAGACCGGAATCAATAAAGTGCATAGAAGAAAACATAGGAACTGAACTCAAAGAGAATTTTATGAATTTGACCTCAAAGGCAAGGAAAGTAAAACTAATATAAATGAATGGACTGCATCGAACTAAAAAGCTTCTGCTTAGCAAAAGAAACCATCAACAAGGTAAAGAAACAACCATCAGAAGGGGAAAATATATTTGCAAGCAATGCCTCCAATAAGGGACTAATATCCAAAATATACAAAGAATCATATGACTCAAAAACAACAAAAAAACAAACGATCCAATCAAAAAATGGGCAGAGGATCTGAACAGACACTTCTCCCTAGAGGACATACAAATGGCCAACAAATATATGAAAAGATGCTCCACATCACTAGCTATTAGGGAAATGCAAATCAAAACTACAATGAGATACCATCTCACACCTGTTAGAATAGCTATAATCAACAGAACAAGTAATAACAAATGTTGGAGGGGATGCGAAGAAAAAGGAACCCTCATACATTGCTGGTGGGATTGCAAATTGGTAAAGCTGCTATGGAAAACAGTATGGAGGTTCCTGAAAAACTAAGAATTGATTTACCATGATCCAGCAATCCCTCTACTGGGTATTTACTCTAAAGACTTGAAAACCCATATCTAAAAAAATATTTGCACACCGATGTTAATGGCAGCACTATTCACACTGGCCAGGACATGGAAGCAAGCGAAGTGTCCTACCATAGATGACTGGATAAAAAGCTGTGCACATATATACAATGGAATATTACTCAGGCATAAGAAGAGATGAAATACTGCCATTTGTGACAACCTGGATGAACCTCGAGATAATCATGCTAAGCAAATAAGCCAAAATGAAAAAGTTGGAAAGCACATGATATCACTTACATGTGGGATATAAACCTAAAAGCAACAAACAAACAGGACAAACAGAGACTCATGGACATGGACTATAGACTAGAGGTTACCAGAGGGTAGGGGTGGGGAAGGAGGGAAGAGATAGACAAGGTAAAGGGGATCACATATATGGTAGCTGAAGGAAACTGGACTCTGGGTGGTAATCACACAATAGAATATACCGATGTCAAATTATAATGTACAGCTGAAAATTATATAATTGTACTAACCAATGTTACCCTAATAAACTTAAAAAAGGGTACCTGGCACAAAGTAAATTCTCGACCATGGTTAGTTATTATTATTACCTCTATCACTATAATAGCTAAGTCTGTTTGAGAAAGGCACTTTACATGATTCACTCATATTTTCTTGTTCCATCCTTTAGCCCTTTGAGGTTGGCACCACTGTCATTTGTATTCTACAGTGGAGGAAACTTAAAGGAGAATGGTAACTTGTTCAAATCATAGAGCATGTCGATGATGCACACAGAATCTGCATCCAAGCACTCAGAGCCCATGTTCATGAGGCAAAGCCAAAAGACAAAGCTATGTAAGAATCTGTCAGTGCCCTGCATAAATTCCATTACTCTTACTACTTCAGGCACAATGGCCCAACTTCCAACTCCAGCACCTACATCTTGTGCTCGAGGACTTTCTCTGGCCTCCAAATCCTACTTCACTCATGTGGGGAGACCAAAGTGTGAGGGAACTAACACCTCCCGAAGAAGCCCTCAACGAAAGATTGCTGTGGGTTCAATGGACAAACACCCTGACTCTCTTGCCCCTGGGTTGATAACTCTGGACATGTCCTACCCCACCTCTCTGGCTGTAGTTGCCCACCGTGGCAGCTGATTTTGCATCATTTACTGTCTGCCTTCTTGCTCCCTGACTCATTTCTTCACTCTCTTATTATTCCTCCACCTCCCAAATAATTACACTTGAACCTTGTCTGAAGTGCTTCTGGAGAAAACCATAAGATAGTCTCTTTTGACACTGGATTCCGTGATTCTAAAGATCGCTGGAAGTGGAGAAGAGCAAGAGAATGACTGGAATCAGACAGAAAGAAGAGTGCGTACCACCAAGCAGGGTGTCCCGTGAGTAATTTGGCATACTGACATTTGGACTGGATTTGTTCATTTGTTTTGGGGGACTGTCCTGTGCATTGTAGGAAGTTGAGCAGCATCTCTAGCCTCACCAGTAGAAACCAGTAGCAAACCTCTGTACCAGTTACAATAACCTAACACGTCTACAGGTATTGCAAAATATCCCCCTTGTGGGGAGGGCAAAGTCACTCTCAGTTAAGAAACACTGAGTTAGAAAAACGAGACTGTTCTTGTTTTATGATTGCATACTGACTTGGCAGGCATGAATTCATTCAAGAAGACTATAATGATATTAACATTATTAAAAGCCCATTGCGAAGCATGCTACCTGCTGCTCTACATACTGTGTCTCATTTGGTCCTCACAGCATTTTATTACCTTATCACACATAAGGAAAATGAGGCTCATGGAGAGTAAGTGATTTTCCCAGTGTCATAAAACCGGTACAAGATGGACTCAAGGTTCAAATCTAGGTCTATCAGACTGTAAGTTCATGCCCCTTCAACTAAGATCCATTTATTTCTTAATTAATGCATCACTGTATGCAATATTTATTGAGCATCTGCTGGGTGTCAGGGATGAAGCATGAATAGCAACTGCTACAACCTTAATGCTTAGCTTGCTGCCTAGCACAAACTCGTGGTTCACGTTATATTTCTTATACTCAAATAAACAAAGTCAAGCTACATTAAGTTTTGGCGGTTAATCTGTAAAATTAATCAGTTTTTGGACACCATTTTATTAGGAAATATGTTCTAAATTTCAAAAACCTTACTAATAATTTCTTGGAACACGATCTCTCCAAAATCTAAAAATGACCTGTACATATTCTGGAAAATGCCCTTTTCCCCCTTATCCCTTACAGTCTCAAAGGCTGTTAATAAAAAAAACAAACTGTTAGGTACTCTCATACTCCAACATTCCAACAGTTGGTACTGGATTGACCTATACAGAATTATGGATGCTTAGCTGAACATCAGCTAAAGTATATACGAGGGTTGATACTTGAGAAGCAGGGAGAGAGAGAGAGAGAGAGAGAGAGAGAGAGAGAGAGAGAGAGAGAGAGAGAGAGAATGAGAATGAGTATCTAGAGAGGCAGGGAGGGAGAAAAAGAGAGAGGAAGTTCTGTGGCCTCTGTAGTCTGTAGTTGTGTGCCATTTTCTCTTGCTTTATCCCATAGTGGAAGTGAAGATGGAGGTGAAGGTGAAGCAACACCTCAAGTCAGTGAGGGGGGCTTCATGGGCACCTCTTAGAGAGAGCTTGCTCCATGTGTCCCTGGATTCAGCGAGCATGAAAAGATTGGAACCAGATTTATGATGAAAGAAAGAATTTAGGCAAGGGAATAACTGAAGTAGGCAGTATTAGTTTCCTATGGTTCTTGTAACAAAGTACCACAAAACTGAGTGTTTTAAAACAATAGAAACCTCTTCTTTCACAGTTCTGAAAGCTAGAAGTCAGAAATCAAGATGTTAGCAGTGTCATGTTCCATCAGAAGATCTAAGGAAGATTCATTCCTTGCCTCTTTCAGCTTCTGGTAGCCCCAGGCATCCCTTGGTTTATGGCAGCCTAACTCCAATCTCTACCTCAGTTTCCTCCTTGTGTGTCTCTGTCTTCACATTGTCTTATAAGGGCACCAAACATATTGGATTAAGGGCCCATCTATTCCAGCATGACCTCATCTTAACTAATTTTATCTGCAGTGACCCTATTTCCAAATAAGGTCACATTTTGAGGTCCTGGGGTTTGTTAGGACTTTGACCTTGTTTTGGACTCAGGGACACAATTTAACCCGAAACATCATTCTTGGCAGCAGAGGGTCAGGGATGCATTTGAGCAAACTATATTTCCACCAAGTGGGAACAAATTAAATGAGTGTTTCCTGAGAACAAGATATTGGCCAGACTGAAATTATCTTAATAATACTCTGCCTAAATGTAGGCTTTTGGAAGCACAAGCGCAGGGGGTTAAGGATCAACACTGTAAACCATCAGTCAGAAATGCATGCCTTGTCCGAGGCAGGGGAAATGCAATATAGATTCCCAGTGGATAATTTACAAGGACTCCCTCATAACACCCCATGAAAGCAAGAATAAATTCTTCCTGTCTCTTACCTCTCTTCCTCACTGCTCTCCCTTCTCCATTGTAGGTGATCAAAATCCAGATAGGGGATGAGTATGGAACTGACAGAGAAAAAAGAAGCCAATCATACCTCCACATTCCACTATAGGCAGCCATGTCAAAGGGGAGGAATAATGAAATACTCTGGAATATGAGGGTACAAAGTAACAGATGGTTGATTAATACTGAGAAGCTTAAAGAGGTGGCTTGAGATGCCCATGACGAAAGGTGGGAGAGCTATGCTATCCACGGAGCAGAGTGCAATTCCACTATATGGTGTGGTAAGAATTGCATGGCGTTCTCAGAGTCCGAGTGGAGAACTGGGCAGGCATTTCCTGTAATGAATGGCCAATAGGGCACCTTCGCAGGGTTAAGGGTCTCCAGCAGTAGGAGGCTATTGGAGAGGAGCTGGGGTGGCAAAAGTCAAGGGAGGCTTCCCAAGAGGCCAGCATAGAGAAGACACAATCAGCATCAGGGAAATGCAGGCACTCAACTCCCGGGGGTGGGGAAGATATTCACTTTGTATTTCATGGAAATTGTACCTTCTGGAGTTTTGCCTACCAAGCGTAGAGCCCTTCAATGCCTGGTGGTGACAGTATGGGTTAATCCAGACCTTTTCTGGCCCTCTTCTCTACACATATTCCTCCAAACCTGGAGCTGAAGGCAGGCAGAGAAGTCAACTCATCCCTTTCCTTAGGGGCACATTGGGGAGCTGAGGAAGGGGAGAGCTGTAAATGAAGTTAGGAGTTTTGCTTATTAAGCCAGACAGGTCACGCTAATCATTGAACTCATACTGTTGGGGGACTAAAGCTGCCGGAAGATTTTCTTTTATCTCAGAATGATGAAGAACATCATGGATGTTGTTCTAATTTCACTTAAGGTACTAGAAAGAATCAGTCCTCAGAATGAATAGTTAAGTGTTGCGTGGGAAGGGGAAAAGTAAAGTTTAACGTTGCACTACCCTGCATCCTGATTGTTCAATATAAGGATTACTCCAGTTTTACTGAATTTCAACACAAAGTGTGTTTTACTCCCTGCCTGAGCTGGTGGCAATAGCTGGGACCCAGAGATAATTGAAATAATTGTGAGGAATGATTCCTTTTATCCTCACAACATCCTGCTTCTTCAACTTGTCTCTGAATAAGGGTTTTGGTCTATGGATGATGGCTTTGAATAGTGGTTCTCACAGGGTAGCCCCTACCAGCAGTGTTAGTATCCCCCGGGGACTTGGTAGAAATACAGAATCTCAGGTTCCATCCTGGCCATATTTATTCACACTGGGGGTGTGGCTCTGCAATCTGTGTTTTTTCAAGCTTGCTAAAGTTTGAGAACCACTAATTTAAAGTATGACTCTCCATGCCGATTGTGTACTAAAATCAATGGGGACCTTTTCAGGCAGCACATTTATCCAGGTTGAATACCACAGACATAGCTGTATTCCAAGTCAAGGCTCCGAAAATATACTGAGCATACAGATACCCTGGGAGTCTTGTTAAAATGCAGATACTGTCTTAGTAGGTTTGGAGTGAGACCAAGCATCTACATTTTTTCCCTTCCGGCTTTATCGAGATATCATTGACACATATATAAGTTAGGATGTACAGCATGATAATTTGATACGTGTAAATGTCATATAATAAAGTTAGTTAAAACCTCCATTCTCTCATATATTTACCTTTTTGTGTTGATAACTTTTAAAATTTACTCTTAACAACTTTCAAGTATATACTACAGTATTATTAATGATAGTCAATGTGCTATACATTAGATCTCCAGGAACTTACTCATCTTATAACTGAAAGCTTGTATTCCTTGACCCATATCCTCCCGTTTCTCACCCCTGCCAGCCCCTGGTAACTACCATTCTACTCCATTTCTATAAGTTCAGTTTTTTTAAAGCTTCTAAATACAAGTGAAAACATACAGTATTTGTCTTTCTCTGCCTAACTTATTTTACTTAACCTAATTACCTCAAGGTCCATCAATTTTCTGCAAAAGCCAGGACTTCTTTTTTATGGATAAATAATATTCTATTATGTATATTTCTTTATCCATTCATCCATTGATGGACCCTTAGGTTGTTTTCATGTCCTGGCTATTGTAAATAATGCTGCAGAGAAGATGAAGATGCAGATATCTCTTTCAGATTGTTGACTTCATTTCCTTTGAATATATACCCAGAAGTGGGATGCGGATAATATGTTAGTTGTTTTAATTTTTGAGGAACCTCCATACTGTTTTCCATAGTGGTTGTACCAAACCTACATTTCTACTAACAGTGCACAAGGTTATCTTTTCTTCACAGGCTAACCAAATGCTTGTTGTCTCTTATCTTCTTTTATAATAGTCATTCAGGTCTGAGGTAATATCTCATTGTTGTTTTTGATTTGCATTTTCTGTGGTGATTAGTGATGTTGAGAATCTTTTCATGTACCCGTTGGCCACCTGTATGTCTTTTTTTAAAAAAATGTCTATTCAAGTCCTCTGCCCATTTTTAAGTTAGATTATTTGTCTTTTTGCTATTGAGTTCATATGGATTTCTGATATTTTGGATAGTAATCTCTTTTCAGGTAGATGGTTTATAAATATTTTCTCCCATTCCATCAGTTCCCCTTTTTATTTTGCTGACTGTTTGTTTTGCGGTGTAGAAGCTTTTGTCTGATGTAGTCTCACTTGTTTATTTTAGTTTTTGTTGCCAATGCTTCTGGTGTCATTCCAAAAAAATCATTGCCAAGATCAATGGCAAGTAGCGCACCCTCTATATTTTCTTCTAGGAGTTTTGTGAGTTCAGGTCTTATGTTTAAATATTTAATCCATTTTGAGTTAAATTTTTGAGTAGTGTAAGATAGAAATCCAATTTAATTCTTTTGCATGTGAATATCCAGTTTCCCTAACACCATTTCTTGACGAGACTATCCTTTCCCTTATTGTGTATTCTTGTTTCCTTGTTAAATATTAGTTTACTATATATATGTACATTTATCTCTGGGCCCTTGATTCTGTTCTATTGGTTGATGTGTCTGTTTTTATGACAGTATCACAGTTTTGATTACTATAGCTTTATAATAAAGTTTGCAATTGGGAAGAATGATGCTTCCAGCTTTATTCTTCTTTCTCAAGATTGCTTTGGCTATTTGGGGTCTCTTGTGGTCCATACAAATTTTAGGATTGTTCGTTCTATTTCTGTGAAAAACACCATTGGAATTTTGGTAGAAAATTACATTGAATCTATAGATTGCTTGGGTAGTACAGACATTTTTAACAATGTTAATTCTTCCAATCCATGAGCATGGAATATCTTTCCCATCCCTTCACTTTTAGTCAGTCTTCACAACAGCCTACAAAGGCCTATGTTACCTCTCCAAGCTCCTTACCTGCAATGCCCCAGCTCAATCTTCTCCAGCCACATCAACTTGCTTGCTATTCCACACACTCCCACCATAGAGCCTTTGTTCTGTTTCCTCTTGATGCTCAGAATACTTCCATAGTAGCTAGCCTTCAAGATAGCCCTGTGAGTGTCACCTCCTAATAGGCACAACCTTGTATAGTCCCCTCCCATGCCAGACTGAGCTGACCTGTGTAACCAAAGGATACTGCAGCAGTGATGGCCTGTGACTCCTGAGGCTAGGTAACAAAAGACATTGTGGACTTCTGTCTTGTCCTTTCTTGCATCATTGGTCCTGGGGGATGCCAACCACCTGTCACCAGGATACTCAAGCAGCCCTACGGAGAGGCCCACAAGGTGAGGAACTGAGGCCTCCTCCCAAAAGCCAGCACTAACTTGCCAGCCATGGGCGAGCCCCTTTGGAAGTGGGTCCTCCTCCTCCTCCAGTCAAGTCCTCACACGACTGCAACCTTGGGAGACATCCTGACTCAATTAAGCTGGTTCTGGATTCCTGACCCACCAGAACTATGAGATAATGTTCATTGTTGTTTTAAGCTTCTAAGTTTTAGGGTAATTTGTTTTTCAGCAGAGAGTAGTATAAGGAGATGGAAATTAAACAAAAGACAAAACTTTTGTAGACATTATGTCCACCAGAGGTGGCTTTTAAAATGCAGATCACCAGGCCTCAATCTAGATTCCTGGATCAGCGGGAGGGTGAGGTGAGCCTAGGAAACTACATATCTAAAAATACCTCAAATGACTCTGATGTGGCTCTATATATAAACTCTGATGTATTATTTTTGAGCATTATGCTGGCTCAAAAAAAAACAAATTAAATCTCTAGGTACACCACAAATCTAATTTTTGGCTACCCATGGTTATAAAACCAGGCATCTCTCTTTTCTTATTATACTTCCAGCTAGGGTCATTTCCTCATAAGATTCCAGCTCCCCTGTGCCCTGAGGTTAAGTCAAAGCATTTCTCCTTACTCACCTTCCTAATTGCTGGAAGAGCTACTGTGCCGGATTTTGTAACCTCTTCACCGTACCCTGGAGGGGTGCCATCTCAGCGGTGGGCCTAGTACTTTGTCTTTACAACATGCTTTGTAGAGTCAGGTAAAGTTTATAAAGTGCTTTATGAAGCTATTTGGACCCAAGGCATTGCATAAAGAGATTATGCAAACAGAATGCATCCACATTGCAAGTAGTTGTTGGGAAATTTCCACTCCTCTCCTCCTACCTGCCCAGCCCTGAGAAGGATTTGAGTGCAGATTTGCTGAGAAGTCTTTGCAGAGAAAGGCTGAGCTGTTAAAAGAGTAGAGTTGATAACACAAGCTGGTAACACCTGCAGACTTGAGGGAGCGTCATGGGATGAGATGGATGAAGATGTTGGATATGCTTTGAGTGGAAAAAACCTATCAGCTGAGGGTATAATATTACTGTTTACTGAGCATCTACTATAGGTCAGGTATTGAACAAGGTGTCTGCTTATATACCTTTTCTAATTCCATTTTTATCACAATGCTATGAGAAAAGGTATTTTTATCCCCATACAACAAAAAAGGAAACTGAGACTCAGGAAAATTTGAATTTGCTGTCTGTAATACAATTACCAAGTAGAAAATCTGGAATTCAAAACCATGTTTCTTAATGACAACCAACTTCTTGCCACTATATAGCTCTGCTTCCATTAATATCTGGGAAGTGAACGGAAAGGAAGTAGAGAGAGACAAGAGAGAAGATGTAAGACTGATGCTGTAACCAACACAAATCCCTTTCTGGCTTATTTTTTATGCCAAGTTTTGGGATATACTTGCTATTTCACAGGCACTACTTCTTTTATGTTATACTTGGAAAATGTTTTCATGTCTGCTGAAGCAAAAATACAATTTTGAAAACAAATAGATGAGGAAATATTTTGAAAATAGTAACTCAATATATATTTTTTATTTCTTTGTAGGTGTTGCTCCCCTCCTATTATCTCGTGAGTCATAAGGTTTATGGCCTGAGAAGAAATAAGAGAAATCAAAGATCATACACAAGGAAGGAGGAAATGAGGGAGAGATACTTCTATTCCACTAGGACAGGAAGTTGTTTTGGTTCTGGGAGAATGACCAAAGGAAAGAGAAAGAGGTTTAAGAGAGTAGACACGAGTATCTCTACTTCTTCCAATACTAAATGGCTGAATCTCAAGAGGTAAAGATGCATTCGTAAAAAAAATCCATAGTTTGATGGGTGATGCCAAAAGAGGAGGCTCATGTCCTACTTCCTATTTAGGACTCTGGGGAGAAAGTTCACAGGGTACCCCCATAGGCATGCAACACTCATCAAATGTTCCATAAGATAACCTAGATTTTATTGAGTTCATCTTTTTGAAATCTGCCTAGAGTTCTGATCTAACTGCTTTAGACAGCTTTTAATTTAGTTTTGTTAGTACAAAAGAGTTTCATCACCAATTGTATTTTGGAAACACATACCTGGTTTCTTTTTTAAAAAAAAAAACTCTTTTTGCTCTAGTAGCATGACACAGTAAATCAAAATTTCATGAAAGACAAAAAAAATCTGGCATGTCCTATGGATATTGAAACTTGTGATTCTTCACATGCCAAGGGGTAGAATTGGCTCTCCACTGTCTGCTCTCATTCCTGATAATACAGAATGGATTTAAGCCATACTCTTAATATTTTGTGTCCACAGTAATGACATTCAAATATGGGGCAGACAGGTGGCAGTGCCTCCTGTGGATTATGAGCTTTTTAATTAGAATTCATCTCATGCACATGGGCTGACCTTACTTTAAGGAAATGGTGTAGAATGTTGCAATTCCTGAATGTGTTGAAAATAGACAATGACTCAAGAATGTCTGCAGCTGCCTGGTTGTCATGATGGTGGTTCCTTAATGTCATCTCTAGGTCCTGGATATCAGCTTTGGATGCTTGGTGAATTGGTTACAAGGATGGTTCAATTTGTTCATGGTTTCCACTATCTATATCCTTTAGTAGTGCCCTCTCACATTGACTCTGGGTTTAGGCTTGTGACTTGCTTTGGCCAATGGGACAATAGCATATGTGACATAAGCACAGGCTTGAAAAGTGCCTGTGCATGTGCGCTTGTCCTCTTGGTGTTCTTGGAATCTTGCCACCAAGCCCAGGCTAACCCACTGGAGGATGAGATACCACGTGGAGGAAAAGTAACAGTAAGCCAGTACCCAGTCAGCCTGGCAGCTGATTACAGCTACATGTGTGAGTCCCAACCAAGGTCGACCAAGGTAACTCTAATCAGTAGAACCAGCTAGTTTAACACAATCTAAATTGATGACTCAGAATCATTAGCTCAATAAATAGTTGTAGCTTAAAGCTACTACATGTTTGGGTGGTTTGTTATGCAACCAAAGCAATACAGATATCAAGAACTGCAGCCAGTCTATTCAGAATTGTTTGGTATTGGGGAATGACCTCATGAATGACGGATGAATAAAACAATGCAAATTTATTAATTTATTAAGGAACAAGACTGATAGGTAGACAGGTTGATTATCAGTATATTTTCTTCTTCAGGAAAATTTTCATGGGAATCCAAATTATATTCAATAGCCAGCCTAGATAGCAAAAAGCCAGCCTGAGAGAGCAACTGCTTGATGTCAGTGCTAGGTTGCTGCATGCATGCCCACTCTCATAGCATAGTGGATTTACAAAGGAGGAAGGGAAGGGTCGAGAAGGGGAGAGAGAGAGAGAGAGGGAGAGAGAGAGAATGAATGAGAATGGAAATCTGCCATGTCGAGGTGTGGTCAGAGCCTCCTGGAGAGGCTGGAGTTACACGTGCAGATTCTATTTGGGCTCCTCTTCCCTAGAATCCAAGAGAACGGCATCAAATTTGTATCTCTGAGGTCACACTCAGGTTACTTTGCTTATACCTGGAAATTATTACAGCTTACAAATCAACTTTTATTATAGGTTGCTTCTATGGCATTTTATGTTTAAAGTTTTTAATCATATGTATTTTAATGTTATGTGAGGAATGGATTGGGTTGAGATGGATGGTTATGGAGACAAGTCAAGAGGCAAGGGGAATGATGATTAAGTTGTTGACTATATGGATGGAGAGAAATAAAAGAACTTGAGAGAGTTTGGAGGTAGGGCAGTCAGGGGTGGATGAAAGTGGGGGAAAGGGAGGAATCAAGGGCAATGCTCAGTTTTAGAATGAAACAGTTTTGTGGTGCCATTTGCCATATGAAGTAAGTATCTTTATGTTTGTTTTCTGTTCTACAGAAAAAAAGAACAAGGGCTCAGAGGTGTTATTAAATTTGGATGACCTGGGCACAGTTCTGGTACCACTAAACCCTTAGTAAATGTCAAGATTTACTTTCATTGCCTAGTCACACAGCCAGTCTGACTCCGAAGTCTATACTCTGAGCACTTCTCAAACTTTAATGTGCTCACGAGTCACCTGGATATCTCGTTAAAGTGTAGATTATGAATCAGCAGGTCTGGAGCGGAGCTTTAGATTCTCTATTTCACATAAAGTCCCAGGTAATGCTGGTACTGAGGGTCCATAAACCACTCTTTGAGTAATAGAGAAATGGAACATTTACATGAACATGGAACAATCACAAACACTTTAATAAAAGTAATGATGTCATTTTGGAAGCAATCAGAGCTGAACAATATGTTCACACTTAGAGAGTGTGGGTAAAGTATGACCAATAACTACCTGAGTTTGTCTCTGGGATTTCAATTCTACATTGTTAATGTAAACAGTTGGGCTGGTTCTTAGAACAGAAGAGGTAGGGTATGAAGCTCTGACATGGTAAGAGACGGAATACCCAAAACAGGTACAGAGTAATTTATTTTAATTTTGTGTATTCAAAGCCATGGCTTTACAACTTCTCAGTGAAATGCAAATATTCAGACAGGAATGAACGTCAATCTTCTTGGAAGAAACAGAATAGTTTTATTTGGACTAAAACATAACAGAGTGTCTCTGGACATTCCAACAGAGACCTGGAGCAGCCTTGCATAGAATGCCCTTGAAATCTAAGTGACTGAACCACATTAGATGTTCTTTAATGCATAAAGACTCACCCCTCTTTAAGAAGCTATCTCTAGAACATAAAGAGCTACAGAAGCTATCGCAGGCTGTCAGAAAATATTCAACTACATTAGTAGAGGATTGGTTTGCTTGCTCAACAATTTAACCCAGGATGCTATTGACAGATTTCTTAAGCAGCTCCATCAAACTGCATGCAACCTGACAGCATTTTTAAGTACTAAGCTCACATTTTTGTCAAAAGAAAAACATTTTAAGCTGATTTCTCTGGGGTGGGGGGTGTCAAAGTGTAAAATAGGCTTTCATGGGCTGTCAGAGGAATCATGGTGAGTTAGCATCAGAAGTGATTCTGATCACTAAACTTTAGGGCTGTAAAAAATTCAGAATCCATAGAAGTGACAGAGTCTTAGAGCTTGTAGGAAGTGAGTATAACCTCTTATGATGCCACTGAGAAATGTGAGACTCGAAGAGGTGAAATGACTTGTAGTTAAGTCATACAACTAGTGAATGACCATCTTTAATATAGTTTCTTAATACTACTGATTGTCTAAAATAATCATATTGCTAAAGTTTAAGAATTAGACATTTACAGGGCACACATCTTCCATGGAGAGATTTATTAAAGCACTTGGGGAACAGGGAAACATTGGACCCCCACATCCAGGTAGAAAGCTTAGAGCATCTTCTGTTCTTGATACACGAGATTTAGAAGCATTCCACATTATGCAAGTAGGAGAATCCTGGTATCTCCTCCTTCGCAAAACTGATATCAGATGAAGAACCTCTCTGGAGGTTAACATGAGCTCAAAGGTGCTCATGGGAAAGAAGGGAAGACGAGGTCCTTACTTAATCAGGGCTCCTACCTGAGAGTTTTTACATGTGACAAATATGTGTCCCACACATTAATTATATAGCAAAGATTATTTCATTTCTATGCCTTTGATTTTCTTTGGTTTTATTTCTATTCTTTCTCCCTCAGTTCTATAGTAAAATTCCTATAGAAAAATATCAAGTCCTCTTTTACCTGACAAGGGAAGAAGAGTATTGGTTTAAGGCTAGGCTACAACAGCCAGGACCCTCACTTGCAGGATTAAAGTGCAGCACCAGCATGGCACCCAAGGCCATTAATGATCTGGCTCCTGCCCTGCCGACACCAACCTACTGTGTAGCCATGGAGAACTGTATTTGTTTTCAAAATGCATCTTCCTTTTCCCTAACTCTGCCTTTGTGCTTGGTCTTCAGTCTGCCTGGAATAGCCAAGCCTCCCCGCCTCCTTCTATCCTGTGAGCATTTGCTCATCCAATTAGACCAGGCTAGTGTCTCCTACTCTTCGAAGGTCTCTGCAGGGTCCCTGGTCAGAAGCAGTGGCTCTGTCTTTCCGCTATTTATAGTGCTCTGCTTTTACCCTAACCACAGTGCCTTATAATTACCCATTTACATGTAGGTCTTTCTGTGGTGATAGGCAAGTTCAGTCTGCTTATTTGAGTCACCAGGGGAAATCCAGATAAACTACCACTGTCCTGGTCTCACCCCCAGAAATTCTGACTTAAAAGGTCTTGGAGGAGGGGTGTGAGAGCACTGGTATCTATGCCGAAGCTCCCTGCAGGTGATTCGAATGTGCAGCCAGTGTTGAGAAATACTGTGATTAGAATGTCAGCTCTTTGCAGAGACTATGCTTATTTTGTTTTTTGCATTACCTCTCCTTACTAATTGCCCAGTACACTGCATGGCAATGGGACTTGTGTAAGCTCAGAAAGTGAAGCCAGTCAAGTAGGCTCCTCTCAATACATGATTGTCACTTTGTTGAATGATCCACATTCTCAGAAGGGATTTAAATCCAGTGGAGGAAGACAAGTACATAAGCATCACAAAGAGGAAAACATGGCCAACTTTCATGTTTTTAATTGACATGACTGACAGCCAAATACACTATTTAAAAAATAAACCTACAAGGAAGCTGGCTAGAGAATCATTTACTTGCTGCTAAGGAGGGCAGAAGTAGAGGAGGTGGGGTTAAGGGGTGCAGCTGGAAGGAAGTCCTGGGAGGTAACATGCTTGGTCAGGTAGTATAGAGTAGCATACACATGAATGAATGCCAGAGCCACACTGGCTCGGTCTGACTCTAAGTTCTGTCACTTACTAGTTTTGTGACCTTGTTCAAGTTACTTCACCTCTCTGTCCTCACTTTTCCATCTTGCCAAATGGGATGCTGACGTTAATACTGGTAACTAGCTTCCAAAAATTATGATGATGATCTAATAAGGTAGTATACAATAGGCACCTAGAACAATGTCCAGTGCAAGGTAAGCTCCCAGTGAATATTAGCTGCCATTATTCTTGTCGTTGTTGTTATTCTTATAATTACTGGACATGGAGGCTTTGCTGGAGCAGGGCACCGATGTCATGAAGCCAGTTGCTAGCATAGAAGTAGATAAACGCAGTCTTACTGTTGTCCTCTGTTCTCTATGTTTGTCTAGCATTCTTGATCTAATATGTTAGAAGAGCTGCTACCTTTTATCTTTAAAGTATAAATGAAAATGTATTTGGGAGATGCCCTGGGGCACCTTGTCCATTCAGTTAGAGAATTACCAATGATGGCACTTGGGTTTTCAAAGGGAAGCCTCAACTGCATCGTTTAAGCACAATTGGCTTTGAGGCCTTTGGCCCAGAATACCGTGGCTTCCCTACAGTCCTGCCGAGGGCAATTTCAGTGTCAAAGATATATATCAAAGATTTATATATACATACACACACAATACGCATGCACACACACACACACACATACACATACACATACGTGTATATATATCTCAATTGTTTTTCTTAAGCAACGCTGAGACATAGCATATATTTCTGGTAAAGTCCTTTCCTCAGAAATGATATTGATTCACAGAAAATATATTTTATCATATCTTTCCTGGTCCTCTTACATGACTTTATAGGAGAATTAATGCTTTGGCCACATCTAGTCTATTTCATGTAGAATATAGTTGTCAACTCCATGCCAGACAGAAATCATGATCCCTGTAGGTTCGATCTTAACATAAAAACCAAATTTCCAATTGACAAGACTGATTTAACTCATTAGGAAAAAATATTTTATATATTTAAATATTGGCCTAGGAGTACCTTAGAATGTGAGTGCATTTGAAGACAGGGCCTTTAAAGTTGATTAAGTTAAAATGAGGCTATAGTTGTGGGCTCTAATCCAACGTGACTGGTGTCCTTATGAGAAGAGATTAGGACAGAGAGACTCAGGATGCACACCCTAGGGGGATGACCAGTGAAAGGGGCAGCAAGAAGTGGGCCACCTGCAAACCAAGAAGAGAGGCCTCAGAAGAAACCAGGTCTGCCAGCAGCACTTATCTGGGATTTCCAGCCTCTAGAACTGTGAGGCAAATAAATTTCTGTCCTTTAAGCTTTGGCCATCATGTTATGACAGCCCTCATGAACTTATACACACTCCTTTTCCAGTTCTGATCCCAAGGGGCAGCAATATTCTGGCCTGCTCTTTCTCTTTCTGGATGGATGTGGCTGGCAAGTGGGGCATGATGTTGATAACTCTTTTGGAGGCATCTAGAGACCCGGCCCAAGTTTGGAAAGCATCATTTACACAAATAGGTCACATCCCACAGGTCTCACCAAGCAGTCCAGCCTTCACCGGGGCTAAGCCCTCAAGTCATGCTGCCCCTCCCCTTCTAACTCAGCCCCTGCCCTAGTCCTTCAGAGCAGGGCAGAGTCTTTGCCATGACTATTAAAGCAGAATTGAGAGTCTACTCCTCATTGGTTCAATTTTTGTAAAATCCATTGAGAAAACCTAGAGCTGTAATTACTGGTGCTTAACTGCTTTATTTTGCTTAAGAAGACAAATTTTAGCAATGCTGGGAAGTAAAATCATTTTTGTGGCCACATTATGCTGACTAATATGGCATTAATCTCAAATTAATTTATTCAAGAGTACATTCTCTACCCAAGCACACCCCAGCATGTTTGCCGTTTTCCTGATCCAATGTAAGATCATCAAAGCATCTATTAAACTCAGAATCTCTAAAGTAAATATGCAACACATTCTTGAGAAGATTCCCCATATATTAGCTGATACTTATTTTCCTTTCCTCAGCTTCTATGAAGAAATAATTTAAAATACTAATATTTATTATTACGACACTAGAATGATAGATAACAAGTAGAGAGCATTTCCATGGGTAGGGTACTTTGCTACACACTTAATCTTGTAGTAGCCTCATCCATTAATGTTTAAAATGATTTTATGAATTAGTTGCTATTAGTATCTCTATTTTACAGATGAGGAAATGAAAAATACAGAGAGGTTATAAAACTGGTACAATATATAACTTTATGGATAAAAGACCAACCTTAAGTAGCATTTTATCTCTCATCCTCATTACTGTCAGTTTTGAAAAAAATATGTATATATTTAGTTTGGATCCTGGTTTTTTTTGAGTTTTTCAATTAGAGTTGACATTCAATATTATTTTATATTAGTTTCCAGTGTACAGCATAGTGGTGAGACATTTATATAATTATGAAGCGATCCCCCCAATTAGTCTAGTGCCCATCTGGCACTATACATAGTTATTACAATATGATTGACTACATTCCCTATGCTGTACTTTACATTCCCGTGACTATTTTGTAACTACCAATTTGTACTTCTTAATCCTTCATCTTTTTCAACCAGCATCCCGAACTCTTTCCATTTGGCAACCATCAGTTTGTTCTTGTATCTATGAGTCTGTTTCTGTTTTGTTTGTTCATTTATTTGGTTCTTTAAATGACATATATAAGTCAAATTGCATAGTTTTTACCTTTCTCTGTCTGACTTTTCATTCAGCATAATACCCTCTAGATCCATCCACATAGTTGCAAGTGGTAGGGTTTCATGTTTTTGTGGCTGAGTAATATTCCATTGCATATATGTACCACCTCTTCTTTATCTAGTCATCTACTGATGGACGCTTACGTTGCTTCTATCCTGGCTATTGTAAATATTGCTGCAGTAAACATAGGGATGCATATATCTTTCTGAATTAGTATTTTGGTTTCCTTTGGATAAACATCCAGAAGTACAATTTCTTTGGTCATAAGGTAGTTCTATTTTTAATTTTTCAAGGAATTTCCATACTATTTTCCATAGTGGCTGCACCAATTTACAATCTCACCAACAGTGAACAAAGGTCCCTTTTCTCCACATCCTTTCCACACTCGTTGTTTGTTGATTTATGATGATAGTCATTCTGCCAGGTGTGAGGTGATATCTAATTGTGGTTTTAATTTTCTGTTTCTCTGATGATTAGTGACACTGAGCATCTTTCCATATGTCTATTGGCCATCTGTATGTCCTCTTTGGAGAAATGACTATTCAGGTCCTTTGCTCATTTTTTTAATTGGATTGTTTTATTTTGTTTGGGTGTGAATATATTTTATTTTTAATAAAAAGCACTTTACAAATCTGTACATATCTGAGGAACAGTGTGGTGCAATGAGCGAAAAACATAGTCTTTGAACTAGATGATATTAGCTTAAAATATTAGCTGTACTCTGAGTAACCTTGGAAAAATGACTGAACTTACTCAAACATCACTTGACTCAACTATTAATGGGGCTTATATTAAAAACCCCCACAGTATACAAATCTTTGTGTGGATATATTATTTTCACTTTTCTTGGGTAGATACTTAGGAGTGGAATTGTTGGGGTGTACGGTAGATATATGTTTAACTTTTCAAGATGCTAAAAGACTATTTTCCAAAAGGCAGTCTCATTTTATATTTCTATCAGCATGCTTGAGAGTTCCTGTTTCTTCACACTTGTTATCGTCTGTTGTCTTGATTATAGCTGTTCTAGCGATTGTAGTAGGTGTTACGTGGTATCTCACTGTGGTTTCAATTTGTACTTCCCTAATGGCTAACGATGTGAGCATCTTTTCATGTGTTTAGTAACTTTGTATATCTTCTCTGGTAAAATGTCTATTCAAATCTTTTGCCATGTTTTAATTGGGTTGTTTGTCTTATTAAGTTGTAAGAGTTCTTTGTAGATTCTGAATAAAAGTCTACTGGAATTCTTTTACATTAATTTTGAATTTTCCAATATCAATGTACACACTATACAGGATACTAACAAATGTTTGACAATAATTCATTTTGATGATGTTATTCAATTTAATTGAACAGATTTTATTGAGTAACAACTATGTGCTAGCATTTCTGGACATTGGAAATTCAGTAGAGAATATAACAGACAAAACTCCTGCTCTCAGAAAAGTGAGGAGTAACTGTAAATTACTGCATTGCTATTGGGTGGAAAAAGCTGGAATTTGGGCCAGGCAATCTCCTGTGAGGCTCAGTTTCCTACTCTATACATCCTGAGCACAAGCGTAGTCAAATGTGCTGAACTTCTGAAGGCTCTGATTCCCAATGTGACAAATCTTTGGTCACCATTTGGTAATACGGAGACCCCAAATTCTAGAAGTTATATTTAAAAGTGAAAACTGGCATGGAGTAAAATTTATTATTTATTTGGTTTATTATTTTATAGAATAGATTATTTCTATACATGCCATAGATATTGAAGGGTAGCAGAAAGTGTGCCACCCAAATTATGCCACTTTGGCATGTGGAGCTGAAGCCAGTCAAGGCCCAGCAGACTCAGGAAAAGCTTTTTACCTCTCTTAACTGCCTAAAAGAATTTAGAAAAGGAGCCACTATAAGAAACAGAGCTATCATCAGAGACTTTAACATTAATTTTATTGGGGTGACATTGGTTAATTATATAGGTTTCAAGTATACAATTCAATCATACATCATCTGTATATCACGTGTTCACCACTCAAAGTCAAATCTCTTTCTGTCACCATGTATTTGACCCCCTTTACCCATATTTATCTTCTCCCTCCCTCCTTTCCTTCTGGTAACCACTAAACTGTTGTCTGTGTCTATGTGTGTGTTTGTCGTCTTGTTTGTTTGTTGTTTTCAGTTTTATATAAGTGAAATCATTATAGTCCTCTACTTTTTTTGTCTGATATATTTCACTTAGTATGATAATTTCAAGATCCACCATGTTGTTGCTAATTTCATCTTTACTTATGGTTGAGTAATATTCCATTGTATATGTGGACCACAAGAGATCACTTTTTATACCTGAGGAACTTTCAAATTGTTGAAGAAACTTTACATATATTTCCTCTTCTCACCTTCCTGTGAAATTTCTTCCTCCCCATAGAATCCCCAGATCCCTGTCCCTTTATTTAACTCAGGATGGCAATCAGCCTCAATCACCTGGCTGTCTTTTAAAAAAATTATTAAATTAAAAAATTTTAAAAGATTTACTTATGGTTGGTATAAAATCTCATATTGCTTATATTAGTTCAGGGGTACAGTATAGTGATTCAACATCTTTATACCTTACAATGTAATCACTCTACTAATTCTAACAATCATCTATCACTGTGTAAACTTAGTGCCATATTATGGACTATATATATTCCTCATCTCCTTTTCATCCCTCTCCCATCTGCCCCGCCCCCCCCCCACCCGGTAACCATGCCCTGTTTCTATGAGTCTGTTTTTGTTTTGCTTATTTGTTTTGTTTTTAGAGTCCAATATAAGTGAAACTATACAGTATCTGTCTCTCTCTCACTTGTTCACTTAGCATAATACCCTCCACACCATCCATGTTGTCGCAAATGGTAAGATTTCATTTTTTTTTACTACATATACATTCCATTATATACATATATATACTACACCTTTTTTATCCATTCATCTATTGATGGACCCTAGGTTGCTTCCATATCTTGACTATTGTAAATAAGGCGTAGTGAACATGGGAGTGCACATACCTTTCAATTCTTGTTCTTATGTTCTTTGGATAAATACCCAGAATAGAATTTCTGGATTGTATGGTAAATCTATTTTAGTTTTATGAGGAATCTCCGTACTGTTTTCCCATAGGGGTTTTACCAGTTTGCAGTCCACCAACAGTGCACAAGGGTTTCCTTTTCTCCACATCTTCGCCAACACAGGTTATTTGTTGACTTTTTGATAATAGCCATTCTTATTGGTGTGAAGTGATAGCTCATTGTGGTTCTAATTTGGAGTTCCCTGATGATACTGACATTGAACATTTTTTCATATGTCTTTGGCTATGTATATGTCTTCTCTGGAAAATGTCTGTTGATGACCTCTGTCCATTTTTCAGTCAGACTGTTTACTTTTTTGTTATTGAGTTGTATGAGTTTCATCTATATTTTAAATCTCTCTCCCATCTCAAATATTTGTGGGGTCTTGTACGTACATATGTGCATACAAAAATTTGTTTTTCTCCTGTTAATCTGTCTTTTATTACAGGGTGGTCTCAGCCAAGAAGCTAGAAGAGTAGAAGAAATTATTTTTCCTCCCCTACAATATGTAACCCTGTACTTTCCTTGAAAGGCTTAACCTTCGCCAGAAACTTACAAGCTGTGTTATAGTTCAGTACTCTCTTTCTCGGACACAATACTCTCCTTTTCTCTCTCTCTCTCTCTCTCTCTCTCTCTCTCCTCTCTCTCTCTCTCTCTCTCTTCCTCTCTCTTTTTTTGGCCTAAGAAACTCCTACTCAGAATTTCTGGGGACTAACCTCAGCAGACTTACAAGGTAATTTTACACCATATATTTAGGAAGATTAGTAAAACCTCAGTGGAGTCAGATATTTGCCTTGATGTCAAAAGAGTTTTCTTTCAAGATGGCAGAGAAGGTGAGGAAACCTTTGATTACTTCTCCCTAGACTGCCCTACTATTAGCAGTAGCCTTAGTAGGTAGCCATCTCTGATGATGGTGGCTCCCTGAATCTCTGGTCACAGTGGCTTTCAGGAACATCTCCTCCTGGTGGTGTAGCTCCTCTGATGGCAGCTCCCTACTGCTTCTGTTGGCCACTCTCTGGAGTTCTACCCTCCAGGGCCATTTCTGGCAACTCTAAATATCACCACAGAAAGTTCCCTATTGAGCCTTCAGCTTTCAAAATGTGCTTTCCATTAAGCTGTTTTTAGGATGAGAGCTGGCTGTCACATCCCAGGTCAGCACACTTGGAGCTGTGGCCTCTGGCTGTGCGGTGACCTTTCTGCTTTTTTCCTTTTAAAGGCCTCCTGGGAGAGTTTAGGCAGGCAGGCAGGCAGCATCCTCACAGGGTTAAGGGCGCAGGATTCGATGTCAGGCAGATCAGTCATCCAAAGCAGTCTCTTCCTTTTTCTAATTGCATGATCTTGGACAAGTTACTTAATCTTTGCAGTCTTCAGTTTCCTCATATATAAAACAAGGGATACATTTCCCTATCTCATTGGGTTATTTTGAAGATTAAATGCAAAGTACTTTGTGTCTGACACATTATAAGAACTCAGTAAATTCTAGCTATTATTTATTAGATGCTGAATAAAATATTGTTTTGAATAACTAAACTATGGAAGAGAATTGTAAAGAACACTAAATTCTTTTCACATTGGGTTGAAGGGCATCCTGAAAAACTGGCGAAAGAAACAACTGCTTTTTCTTTGCACAACGCTGCCATGTCTTTATTTTCACCTGTTTCCATTTGGATAGCTAGAGTGCTCTTCCCCCCTCCTTCATGGGAAGAACCACTCAGCTTTCAGATCCGGCCGAAATGACAAATCATGTAAGAAATATGGTCCACGGCTTTTCCCTCATGTGTGCGTCTTTAATATTGTTCTTCCTATATTGCATTATAATATGTGTTGTCTGTCTTTATCAGACTTGGAATGCTTGAAAGACAGGATTTTGCCTCATTTTATCTAAATACTTCATTTTCAATAGATACTCAACATAGAAAGTTATTTATGAAATATTTTACATTCTTTTTTCAGTGTGTATTACGTCTTCAAAAATCTGTGTGTATTTTACATTTACAGCACAATCTCAATTTGAATTAGCCACATTTCAACTGCTTAATAGCTACATTAACTAATAGATACTGAATTGGACAGTACAATTCTTTTTTTTTTATATTTTATTAGTTTCAAGCATATAGTACGTTGGTTAGACATTTATATAGTTTATAAAATGATTCCCCTAATGCTCTTTCTCTCTTCTGGCTCTCCACCTAGCCATCCATTAATGCTAACTGCATTCCCTATGCTGTGCTCCCCATTCCCGTGACCATCTATCAACTACTAATTTGTACTTTTTTTAACCCTTCGCCCATTCTCCCAGCCCACTAACCCCCACCCCTCTGGCCATCACTAGATTGGACAGTATAGTTCTAAATGTTCCCTCATCTCTCTGTATTCTAATAGCGCCTTGTGCATATCTCAATTACGGCGCTTAAGATAGATTTTAGTATAAATTATTTTGTTCATGTGTCTGTTTCCTATGAACACTTCTAAGATAAAGATTTGTCTTATTTGTCTTTGGATCCTCATTCTGTGATGTTAGGGCTGACCATAAAGTAAGTTCTCAATAAATAATTATCAAATGGACTAGTACAACTATCATTTATTGAGCAACTACTAAGTACCTGGGGTTTTATGCATGATATTTCATTTAAATCATTACAAAAACTTCATTGGTCAGTAATCATCCCCAGTGTACAAATAATACAATGGAAGCTCAAGAAGTTTAAGTAACTTCCACGAAGTTATAAAGTTATAAAGTAGCACAACTGGGATTGAACCCTTCTGCCTCTAAAATTGAAATATGACTTTTCTCAATGCTTGGGTTCTTACCCCAGCTTTGTTTCTAACTGAGTGACCTTCAGCATGACATTGAACACCTTGAGCCTCAGGTTCCTATCTGTAAAATGAAGGAATCACAATAGCTAATGCTAGGGTCTCTTTTAGTTAAGGATGCTACAATTATAACTTATAAATGTAATTGAGTCAATTTTCCTCCACGTCTAAGTTTTCCCAGAGTATAAAAAATATCTTAAAATAGGCATACTTATGTCACTTGGTTACCTTCAAAGAGTGCCTATATATTCAACCTGATTTTATTGTAAGAAATATGAATAAAATTAAATTTTGATAAATGGAAGTCTTTTTCTTTTCTAACCTGCATGAAAAAGCAGTTTGTCTTATGGGCATTCTTACTTGATCTTAATGCTGTAACACTGCATTAATGCACTTTGTGAGGCTATGTCTAATTTTAACAAGGAAAGCATTCATTTTCCCTCTAACAGTGTCTCCCTATTCTCATGATCTTCCTTCACTAATAACATTTATAAACAGAGCTCAGGGGGCACTGAAAAAAAAATCCTAACATTGAAATAAAATCAAGGCGGATATCTTTCATATTTACTCATTAAAAAGGGTACCTCAAAGTCCTGTAGAGCTTTAAACTCCATTGAGTTTTTCCTATAAATTGTTGTAATAATGGCTTCACATATTCAAAGTCTTCTGAAAGTGGAACTCATAGTCAGCTAATGATGGGGGAATGTAATGGTTCTCTATAGTTTTAGAGCAAGTGTTGGCAAAAAAGCCTGTAGGCGAAATCTAACCTGCCACTGACGTTTGTAAATAAAGTTTTATTTGCACACAGCCATGCCCAGTCATTTATGTATTGTCTATGGCTGTTTTGGGGCTACATATGGCTGGTAAAGCTAAAAATATTACTATCTGATCCTTTATAGGGAGTTTGTTGACCTCTTGTTTACAGCATTTTGCTTTGGTCTGCTGAATATCTGTGTGGAATAGCCTCCACCAAGAGGAACATGAAGATTCTAAAGTGACTCATTTCTCAGAGAGTTCACAAAAAACCCAGCTGGAATCCAAGTCCTGGAAAAAGTTGAAGAAGAGAAAGAAAGTCATCTCTGGACTTACATGGTTGGATATAAAGTATATTTCATGTTAGTTGAGGTTCAGACGGCAAACAAATGCTGAAGTCGTTAGGAGGAGTTCACGTCCACAATTTTCTACTTATCATTTCTGTGGCCTTAGTTAAGGAAAATAATTTTTATTTGCCTCCTTGTCATTAATTGTAATATATGACTGATGATAGTACATACTTCAGTGCTGTATGAATCTTAAATACTATATGTAAAGGACTTAGGGCAGAGCCTGGCTCTCAATGAACACTAGCCATTTTTTTTAGGTAACTATTTCGAAAAAAGTATACCAGGAAAATACTTTGCCCTTGAAGTTTCCTAGATTTCAGTTTAAAAGGATGAACTAAAGCAGTCTCAACCGAGACTACATTTATTTCCTTTATTATGTGGAAGCCTATGGTGGCATCACAAAAGGGAAATTTTTTTTTTTAATATATGAGAGGAATTAATTATGTTTGGCAGAGACTCTATTTTTTATTATTAAAAACATGTTTTGATGATGCTCTCACTGCCATAACCAGAGGAATACCATAAACCAAAGCAAATCAAGCAAATTTGAATGTTATTTTCTGAACACGACATATTAAGGAACGTATGTTGTTTGACAGATACCAAGTCTTTGGGATTCCGAGCGAGGCATCCGTCTTCCTGCAGAAAAAATGAAACTATATAAAATGCAGGAAGGGGGAGTTGTTATTTACTCTGTCACCAGAGCTTAGTTATCATTTTTGTTTGAAGGAGATAGTAGCTGCTATTAGTGCTCCACTCACATCCCCTCAGCACTTATGTATGTGTCTGACAACTTTACTTTCCTTTTTTTACTTAAAAAAAATTAATATATTTGATAACACCTGACACTACTTTGTAGCTTCATATTTGCTTTAGAGAACATTATTCAGGCAGCTTGGGAGTTTATATAATATTCACTACCACCACCTCATCCCTGTCTCTCTCTCTCACACACACACCCTCATCATCAGGTATAAATTTACAGACACATAACAAAATAATCTTGTTCCACTATCATAACCAAAACATGTTTCAACTGCCAGTGTACCAGTCTAGAACTTAAATGTAACTGCTAGTGCTTGATATTTCAAGATCTTTCTGGCCACTGAATCCCTTCTGAATTCCCATATACAGTAGTCCAGATATGCCAGAGAATGAACATACTCTGGTGCTTCTTTCAACCAATATCTGATGGGAATTTGTGGACAGTTAATCCAGTCTTTTGGATGTGACATATCTGAGGTGTGTGTTTCCTACTGGTTCCAGAGATCCCTAGTGAGAATTAAACTCCAGTTTTCCGAAGTAGTAACTTGCTTCACCATAATCCCTTTCTTGGCTTTCTTCTCTTTCCCATTTCACTTTCTCTGTCCCCCTTCAAATGTTCCCGAGACTACGTCTGAAATACATTTCCTTGTTTTGAATCCTTATCTCACAGTAGGTTTCTGAAAAAACCCATGTGAAGACAAGGTGAGATTCTATTGTACAGTTTTTAACTGTATTTATTAGTGCATTTCTCTTTCTTATTCACAGGAGAACTCATATAAGCACATTAATTGAGTAGGTTAACTATATAATGACTAACCTTTTACCATAAAGCAATTGATTTCCTACTATAATCAGTGGAAATTTTTCACACATAAAGTAAGTGGAAGTGAAGGCCAGCTATGGTGGATATAAAGTTTTAGGGTCATGTTATGAAAAGACTTTGAAAGATTTGAAACATTTTCCCTAAGTTCAGAAAGTGAATCATAAACCGGCTGAGGTGTGCATAGATATATATTTGCTCAGGTATCAAAACCTGTTTACTTTCTGTAAAATTTACTTAAACTTTCTATGTTAGTATTATCAACCTGTTTCCATTTTTAGAAACTAAACAAAAACCACTCGACTTATTGGGGGATCGCTTTGTAAATTATATAAATGTTCTAACCACTATGATGTATACCTGAAAGTAATATGAAAAATATTGAATGTCAACTGTAATTGAAGATTAAAAAAATTAAATACTATTAAAATTATGGGCAGATATGCATGTCAATACATAAAAAAATGCTGAATGATAAAAAAACTACATATATAGTTGTAGAAAGGATGTTGAGCAGGGTTTTTTAATTCTTAGTCTGGTGATAGAGACTGTTCACAGTTGGATTTCAGGTGATCAAAGAAATCTCTAGAATTGCCTGAAAAATGGGACCATACACATTATTCTGAAGAAAGCTTACATTGGATTTTCAAGGGTGTCTATGACCCAAATACATGATAGTAGACAACCGCATTAAAGATACCAGAATTAATTGACGAAGATCTTTAGATATACCTTTAAGGAAAACTTAGACCATATTAAAGCATTAAAAATGAAAGACGCTGGTTCTGATCATGGACAGAATATATGGTGATTAGATTTTACATTTTTATCATAAACAACTATCAACCTGGAAAAAATACATGGAGAAACTGGTTTAAGGCGTAGACAAAACAGTGTTTTGATATTTGAGGGGAGATACATGATTAGCTTCATATTGTCTGCTTTCTCCTTGAGCAAGCTTTCTAAACTATAGCATAGGGAAGTAACCCAAACAGAACAGCAATCTCACTGGCTCAGGAAACTGAGATCAGATTTTCCGGATTGCTAACTTGGCCGGAATTTTACTGGAGAGTGGACCTGAGCAAAATAAGAGTATTAGAAGTCTACATAGGTGATCCATTGAGTCTTTGGTCAAATACAAGCTTTACAGGCATAGAGCAAGACTATCTGGAAATGTGGAGATGAAAGAGACACAAGAGTTCCAATTGGCCCAGATGAGAGATGTCACTTAATACCTGGTTGTTCAGTTGAGACCCTAGAAAGAAAAGGCCATGCCTGGGGTAGGGTACTCTAGTCCTAGAGGAAGGGCCACTGTAGACCTACCTAAGCAGTCTAAACCAAGCTTCAACAAGTTCAAGCTGATCCAGCAGAAATCATCTGCCAGCCAAAATAAAATCCAACACTCTTTTATAGAAGACAACCAAATCTAGTCTTTCAAAAACACAGCATACATGATGGCAAGCATTTATTAAAAAGAGTTATAGTGTGTGAATAATCAGCTAAATGGTAAACATAACCAGAGGGAAAATCCAGAGATCACATGGATATTGGAATTAGTAGGGAAGGGTTAAAAGTCATCTATTACAAATATAAATATTAGGACAAAATGGACACAATGAGAGAATATGTGGGAAGTCTTAGCAGATAAAGATCAAACTATAAGAAAGATATAAATAGAAAACTGTAGAATTAAATGTAAACATCTGAAATGAAAAGATTTATTATGGGTTTAACTGCAGAAGAAGAAAATCAATGCTCTTGAAAACAGGTCAATAGAAAACTATCCAAAACTAAACCACTAAGAAAAAAAATAAGACTGACAAATGAAAATACCTATTGCACAGGTATTGACCTGTGTAACAACACAGGAAATATAACAAGATGTACTTTAATAAAAAGAGACTAGAGAGTGTCCTACAATAGATGATTGGGTACAGAACAAATATTTAAAGAAATAATTGTCCCAAAACTTCAAACTTGTTGAAAAATATCAACCCACAGATCCAAGGAGGTAAAAAAAAAATCTCAAGCAGGATAAACAATAAAAACCACATCCAGGGAAATTTTAATCAAATTTCTGAGGACCAAGATAAAGAACAAATTTAAAAATCAGCCAGAGATAAAGACATATTCACACACGGGAGCAATAATAAAAGTAATGACTGATGTCTTATCAGAAACAATGTAAGCCAGAAATAATGGAATGACATTATAAAGTGTCAAAAAAACAAAACTTTTTACCTGAGAATTTAATATCCAGCAGACACTTTACTTCGAAAAGAAAAAAAAAAAAACGAAGACATTTTCAGATAAACAAAAGCTATGAGAATTCATGATAACAGACCTGCATTATCAAAATTTCTTAAAGCCGAAGAGAACGTAAGTACAGATGAATTACTGAATCTACCTGAAGTAATGAAGAGTGCCAGAAGTGATAAATGTTAGTAAATATGAAAGATTTTAAAAAACTTCTTAATACATTTAAAAAGGTAATTGATTACTTAAGGTAAAATAATAAAATACATATTTCATAAATTGGAGGGAGTCAATGTTGCTAAGATTTTAATTCTCAAATTTATCTATATATTCAATGCAAATACAATACAAATCCTAGAGATTTCTAATTGTCAAGGTAAAATTGCGAGCTGACTGTAAAACATGTATGCACACCGATGTTCACAGCAGCATTGCTCACAGTGGCCAGGAAGTGGAAGCAACTAAAGTGTTCCTACAATAGATGATTGGATAAAGAAGCTGTGATACATATATACAGTGAAATATTACTCAGCCAATAAGAAGAGATGAAAATACTGCTATTTGTGACAACATGGATAGACCTCGAGATAATCATGCTAAGCGAAAAAGGCAGACAAAAAAAGTTGAAAACCACATGATATCACTTATATGTGGGATATAAACCTAAAGCAACAAACGAACAGGACAAACAAACAGAGACTCATGACATGGACAATTGACTAGTGGTGACCAGAAGGTGGGCGGGGGAGTAGATGGGTAAAAGGATTCAAATACGTGATGACAGAAAGAAATCTAAGTATGGGCAGTGAATACACAGTGTAAATATATATATATGCCTTACTGTCAAAATATTCAGCTGAAACTTGCTGAATTTCATTAACCACTGTCACATAACAAAAATAAAAAAAATAAAAAATAAAAAATAAAAAAATAAAACGTGCAAATATAAAAAGATCTAGATTAGCCAAAATG
Organism: Eonycteris spelaea; assembly: GCA_003508835.1. Lineage (NCBI taxonomy): Eukaryota > Metazoa > Chordata > Mammalia > Chiroptera > Pteropodidae > Eonycteris > Eonycteris spelaea. The sequence goes on from PUFA01000219.1 coordinate 524,411, forward strand.
ATCTTTAAAAAGAATGAATTTAGAGTATTCACACTACCCGATTTTAAAAATTACTATCAATCAACAATGATCAAGTGAGTGTGGTGACATAAAATAGATAAGCCAATGGATCAGAATAAAAGTTTCAAAACAGACCCAACATTATGGTCAATTGACTGTTGACAAAGGTGCTAGGTATTTCAAAGGGGGAAAGAATAGTCTTTTCAACAAATGGTACTAGAACAACTGGTTATCCATATGGGAAGAAATGAAATCTGACCACTGTATCATATCACACACAGAAAATTAACCCATGATGGATTCATAATCCCAAACATAAAAGTTAAAGCAATACAACTTCTAGAAAGAAACAGCAGAAGAATATCTTTGTGGTATTTGGATAGGCAACGATTTCTCAGACTGGACACAGAAAGCACTAACCAAAAACATTTTAATAAACTGTACTTCATCAAAGTTAAAAACTTCTGCTTATCAAAAAGAAATGAATTATTTAGTAAATGAATAGGCAAAGCTGCAGACTGGGAAAACATATTTATAAAACATATATCAGATAAAAATCTAACATCCAAGATCTGTAAAGAGCTCTATAAGTAAACAACAACAAAAAAGAAATAAAAATGGGCTAAAGATTTGAACAAATTCACAAAAAAGAAGATATACGACTGGCCAAAATGCACATGAAAACTTGATTGATATCTTTAGTTATCAGGAAAATACAAATTACACACGTGAGATACTACTTCACACAGTAACATTTGAAGAGGGTGCTGAGCAACTGGAACTTGCATATGGTTTTTGTGGGAATGTGAAATATATGACTTTACAAAATTGCTCTGCCATTTCTTATAAGTAAAACATATGCTAACCCTATGACCCAGCAATTCCATTCCTTGGTATTTACTCAAAGAAATGAAAAATATGTTCACCAAAATGACCTTTTCAAAGAAATGACCTGTTTCGTAGCAGCTTTACCCATTATAGCCTTAAACTCGAAATGACTAAGTGTTCATCAACAAGCTAATAGATAAAAAAGAAATTGCATTATATTTGTACAACAGGCTACTAATCAGATATAAAGAAGACTAAATCGCTGATTTCACACAACACGGATGAATATCAAAAGCACCGTGTTGTACGACAGAGTCCAAAACCATACTGTATTGTTCCGTTTGTATAATGAAGTTCCCAAACAGGCCTGAAAGATCTATGAAAAATATTGCTCACAACAGATGCTGCTCTGGGCCTGTGCCTGATTGACTGCAGCAGGGGCACGAGGGAATATCCTGGGGTCATGATGCTGTCCCCACATCCTGATAGGTGTCTGGCTATGTAGCAGTATAAATTTATTGAAACTTGTCAGACAACAGTCCTAAAGTCCGTGCATTTCACCGTATGTAAATTATACCTCGATTAATAAAACTAAAGCTAAGCACATTTTTAGTGTAGTTATATATTTCTCCTGCAGACAGTTTTTTTCTTTCCTGCGACAAAGGTATCAAACAGGTAACACTTGTCTCTGCTTTGTGCAGTTCAGTGTGCTAAGCGTAGGTAGACTATGAAGATAAATGAGACACAGTCTTTGTCCTCAAGTTGCTTATATCTTTGGAAGCTAAGAAGGGGAGAGTTGAGCAGAGATTATGGAAGGAAAGAAAAAATAATGCAGCAATATCTCCCTGACAGCTGTGAGTCTAGGCCACTGCTACAGCCGGAACTCTGCTTGGCCGTAGAGAGTATTAATTAGGTTTAGCTTTTCACCAGCTTAGCCCTGAAAAGGGGCTATGGTGATTAACGGGACTAATTTAGGCCAGCCCCGAGGGCAATATCTGCATGTAAATATAATAGGATTATTCTTATGCCTCTCTAGCATGTCACCTTACATTACTATTGTGAACTGTTTGGGGCACTTAACCTAATCACTTGTCTAGACTTGTCTCAAGACAGACAGGCTTTTCAATTTATTGTTATTCTTACCAAAAGCAGAAAAATCAGATGCAGTCTCAGTGGAGGCAAAAGCGAAAGGGAAAAAATGTTCCCACAATCTGGTCTCAAAAGAACCCAGGGATCATGTCACAGGTACCACTGTTATGAATCCAAAGCCTGTCAGGAAAATCCACAAAGGAAAGCCTTTCAATTCTCACTATTCTGAAACCTGCCATTGTTTTCGAAATCTCTATTGAACCGAGCCCCTATATTTCTGCAATGGAAATGGTTTATAAAAAACTTTAGATGCCATCGATAGTCAAATATCACCAAAATTTCATGGACAATAAGCTATACGACCTACCCAGGTTTCTACTGCTCTACACTCTGGAAGTTGAGCAAGACTTTAAATACATGTTAGTGGTGGATCTCCACAGCGATATAGATGCAAGCAATTGTGTGTGTGTGTGTGTGTGTGTGTGTGTGGTGTGTGTGTGTGTGACTGTAAGTTGCTGAGAGGAAATGTAATGAAAATGTGCCAAAATGGACAGTAAATATGAGTATTAAAAACATTACTTTTTCAATTGTTATCACTGTGAAATGAAATATGTATACAGAAACCCCCCAAATGTGTATCTTAGTGTATTATGTGAACAAGGTTCTAACTATGAACTAGGTCAAGAGCTAGAACTTTTGCCAGTCACCCTCTAAAAATTCACCCTCGACGCTCTTTCCTTTAAAAGTAACTACTATCCTTAGGTTTACAGTAAATCACTTCCTTGTATTTCTCCATGGCATTATTCTCTCAAGTGGGCATATGTCTAGCTTCCATCTTGGTCCATTAAATAAACCAATACGGGTTTTAAGTCTCATATTAAAGGTCCTGATCTACTTCTTTTTCTACAATTTACCTCTTTTTGACATACAGAATTCACACATTCTGGGGTTTGCTGTTGGCATACTTGTGGTACATGGGCAATATGTTTCTATGTTTACTACATTTTCTACAAACTGGCTTCAAGAAGTTTGGGCTGACTCAGATTGAATTCTTGGACAAGAACCAAAGGGGATGGTGTGTTCTTTCTTCAGGAAAACATGGTTCTCTGCTTTCATTATGTTAACAGCTATTGTTTCTCGATGGCTAGATTCATTATTTCAATGGGGTGCAAATATAATGCTATTCCAATTATTACTGATTTGTTATTTATTAATTTGAATATGTTTACAAAGAGATACATTATCACTTCCAGGCTTTGGCTACCCAGGGTATGTGTTCTATAGAAAGGTAGGATAAATTGCTTGATTCTTCCCTCATATACACGATTTTCAAGGCAATGAACTGGCTCTTACTATCACGTTCAACATTCTAAAGTGAACAGATTAGCTTTTAAATGATATATTTATATGGTCATGTGATTTAAAGATATTTAATGGGTTTCATTAGTTCGCAATTATTACTTTTGGAAACTAAAATGGCTCTCATCTTTGGCCTTGACAACTTTTTTCAAGTCAGCTGCAGGGTCCTTTTGACTTGACCCTTGCAGTCTTTGGAAGTTGTCTTGGTTTCTATCTGGTGTGATAAAATATCCCTGAATCCTCCTGAACATTTTTAGTCCCACACCTGGAATCATCCACCTCTTCAAATGTTCCTGGTTTCGTTTAATGAGAAGCGATTTTCAGGACCACAATGGGGAGCCATTGCTATTGGTCGGTTATTGTTTCGAAGCCTCTTCAGCGGACAGAGCTAGGAAGTACACGTATCTATGTAGTTTTTTTAAAAGATAAAATACTGTATTGAGTCTTATTGAAACTTTCATTTCAAATTCAGGAAAACAGTCTTTTTGTTTGTTTGTTTGTTTGTTTGCTTAACCTGCCCCATATTACGTCTTGTCTCTTTCATTCTACACAGAGAAACTCAGTTCTCAAGGACCCAGGAAATTATAGAATAGAATGTCCCATAACTGTTTTTCTTTACCCTACATTTCATACACAAAAGTCTCGGAATAACAATACTAACACACTCAAACATCAACATAATTGCCAAAAACAGTTAAACAATTTTCACTCATGTTTTCCCTTTTGTGCCCCTCATTTTTCATAGTTTAACTACATGTATATTATCTGAGCATACAGTTGTTAACACACAATACTCTCTCCCTTCTAAACATCATGTTGCCTCACTGTATGAATAATATACCTAAGATTCACTAGCAGTTCTTATGTCTATATCTTTCTAGTTATTTTTATTATCCAAAGTTTATTGTTTTAGAGATTTCTCAGAAAGGCTCATGGGGATAATATTTCCTGTTCTTGCATGCTGATAACAACTTTTGCTCTTTCTAATGGAAAGTCGACTTTGCTGGATATAAAATCCTTGCCTCACATCTTTCCTTGAGAATCTTAAATATGTCACTCTATTTTCTTCTGGCTTAAAGCATTGATGTTGAACATATGGTAATAAGCTAATTTTTTTCATTATAATTCATAGGCTCTTTTTGTTTACATGACTGAATGATTAAAAACAATTTTTTTTTAAATTTAAAGTCTAGTAGTGTTATTAAAATGTCTTGGTGCTGGTTGTTTTGGATCAGTATTCTCATATAAGTGGTGTGGTCTTTCAGTGTGTAGTTTCAAAAGTTCAAAAAAATATCATTGTAGTAAAGTTTTCCTAAAAAATAGTTTGTAGTATTTATTCTTCTTTTGTGTAGTTTTGTTTCCCCAGGAATTCTTACTATCCATATGTTAAATGTACTTTGCATAGCTTAGATATTTGACACTTTCTCTCAAACCTTTTTTATCCTTTATTCATTTTTATAAAAAAATGTTCTTCCTGTTCACCTTCTAATTCACTTATGGCATTGTATGTTGTACTTATTCATTCTTAATTTCCTTTTGGTTTAGTCTTCATATTTGCAATAAAATTTTTTAATTTAAATTCCTCATTGAATTATAATCTTACATCTTTTTATGTGTTTTACCTTAATGCCTTTTATGTCATTTTTGAATTAGAAGATTTTGACCTGTTCCATGGGCCTGTCTTTCTAGCATGATTATATATTCTGTAGGGATGTTAGTCTGCTCCTCATTCACTTTTTTTTTCATATTTTTATGGCATTTGTTACTTTTTATGGCATATGGCTTCGATAATTTTTGGTTGCTTATCTTTCTGTGGCATTAATTATCTTCACTTTTTAAAAGAAGGTGGAGTTCAGTATGGCATTTCTAGCTTCACGTAGCTCCATCGTGTATGGGTTCTGCAAATGTTCAAGAATATGGTGGTTGCTTTCTACGATTTCTTGGTTCTGTTTCTGGAACCTGGACCCTGTATTTCCTGAATTTCTGTTGCCCCCATAGTGCTCAATGTTGATTTCTTACCCAGCAGTTTTTATAAATTATGGGAACTTGTTCTGGAAAAGAGCCCTGGCACGTCTATTTTGAGAGTCCAGAGGGCCCTAGCTGCTGCAGCCCCTTTGGCATTCTTACCTTATCCTCATTTCTTATTGGAATGGGCAGCTCCCTGTGGGTTTCAGCTGATGTTCTCAGTTCCATCTGTCTTCCGTTCAGGGGAACACCTTGGCCAGTTTAGCATTCTTTGGTCCTCCAGACACCAATGCTTCTTCCTGTTCTCTCTCTCAAGCTGATACTATGTAGATCTCAGAATTATTGGTGTTATTTCCCCACCCACATGTATTTTTGGATTCCTGGTGATACCTTATCAGCTAGTTTGTTTGAAAATACTGTCTATGAGTTTTTAATTTTTCTCTCTAATTATTCTGCCATTTTATAGGAGAGTTTGAAAAGATTCAGAAATGCTATCACTGCCATGATTTCCATCTTTTTACCTTTTTCTATTCTTTCAAACATTAATTTTTAAAACTTTGAGTGAAAATGATTTATGTCTTTAAAAATACTACCAGCAGATATTTTCCTGGTGTCAGATAATAAGGCAATTTTACTTTTAGACCAACATTTATGTCTAGAGTTGATTATATAGTTGAATTTCTGTCATATTAGTCAACCACCATATGTGTAAAAGTGCAAGCTATGTAAAAGGGGCTAATGTTATGTGATGGCTAGATACCAATTACAGACCCACTGGGTCTATAATTTAACAGTAAGACCCAAGTGATGCCTTCAAGTGGAGCCTGTAGGGGTTATGCTCAGTGGGTAAGTGGTGGTGATTGTGAGGCAATTGGCGGGGCATGTAGCTTAAGAGGGTACTTTCTTACTGTGAATGCTTGAGTATTGAGTATTCTCATTGAAAATGATTCCATCTACAAAATTTGGATGAAAATTTACTGAGGCCTTAGGAAGGGGATTTCAACAGTTTTGGGGCATCCAGCAGAGTGGTTCTCAGGGTTATAAAAATTGTCTCTTAGGCAATATTCTCTCTCTCAGCAGGGAGAACTATCACTGAGTTTACAGGAAAAGTGCCTCCTCAGGCTCCCCTCGGTGCATTATGCAGGTTGTTACTCTGTTTTTGTCCGTGGGTCTGTGTGATTACACTAATATATTGTATTTATCTCTGCTGATTTTAAAATTTAAATAAAATGTGATTTTATTCATTTATTGAGGAAAATGTGGAGGGAGGTATTAAGAGGTAATCTATTTCTCTTTTATTTCTTGTTCATTCCGAAGGTATCCTGAAAGGGACTTAGTTACTTGAAGGTTGCCAAATGGCTGAGCAAACTTTCAAAATTCGATGCAGAATGATCTCTTAAGATATTAAAATCTAAATGGGCAGACTTTTAGATTTTGCCCTTGCATTTATAAATCCCATCAGAAGACAAAACTAAAAGCCTATCTCTGATTTTAGGTAAATCGTTTGATGTCTTCGGGCCCATTTTCTCTTGTCAATTGGTAAGATAGGTTTAGGCATTTTCAAAGTTCCCTCTCTTTCACTTGTAATCACCAATGATCTTCTTAAAATCTATCAAAAAGAAACAATCATAATGTCATAGAATATTTCACACTAAGGCTTTAGCCCATATGCCATTTTGAAGTATTCACCAAATGTCCAAGTTTTGGGGCTATAAATGGAATCTGGATAGTTGCAGAGACATCAATTGTGGTTTGAACTACAATGATATTTGAACTAAAAAATTCTCTTTAGAGGATCCTTTAAAAGCTTTTACTCACTCTTCATTTCAAATGTATTCATGGGGTTCTTTGTTAAATAGAATTTAAAAATTTTACAACAGTTAATCAAATTCTTTGCATTACAGTTTGTGCTGTTTTGTTTAAGAAGCTCTTCCTCTCACTACAATACAAAGATATTTTCCTATTATATGAGTTTTAATTTTTCACACTCGGATATTTCATTTAGCCTAAGCTCCCATTTGTGTATGATACATAATAGAAATACAGCATTATATTTCTCTGTATAATGAGCCAATTTTCCCTGAGGCCATCCAAAAAGTAGTCCTTCTTTCTTCTATTAATTTGTGGTGCACTTTCAGATATTAAGGTTTCATGCATTTTTGGGCTGAGCTTCTATTTGGTTCCATTGGTCTGTCTGCTAGTTTTTTTGGCCAATGCCTTACTGCATTGATTGCCATGAGATTTATGGATATCTTAGATCTTAGGCTAAGTCCTCCTCTTTGCTCTTCTTTTTCAAAGTGGAATAGCTATTTGTGAATATTTATTCTCAAAATCATTTAACAAGTTCCTAAAATAAAATCCAGCTGTAATTTAGAATGAAATTACACTGAGTTTATAGATTTGGGAAGAACTGATTCCTTCACAATATTAAGGTGACCCAACCCAGAACATGAGACATCTCTATAAATTCAGATCTTTCATGTCATGTAATGTGGTTCAATAATTTCTCCACTGAGGTATTGTGTATTCATTTTATATATTTTATAGCCATTATGAATGACATTTTATTTGTAATTACATTTTCTACTTTGTCATTAGTTATAGGAAAATATTGATTTTTCTAAGCTGATCTTTAATTAGAGGTCTTGATGAGACCTCATTGTTTCCAACTTTATTCTGGTATGATTGACGAAAATAAACTGTACATATTTAAGGTGTTACATGTGGTATCTTGATATATTTGTGTAATGATTACCACAATGAAGTTAATATTTATGTCCATCATCTCACTGCAATTACCTTCTTTTGCTGTGGGAACACTTAAGATCTACTCTCTTGGCAAATTTCAAGTATACATTGTTATTAACAACCATCACCCTACTGTACATTAGGTCCCTAGAATTTATTCATCTTATAACTGAAAGTTTATACCCTTGGACCAATATCTCCCTATTTCCCCCATCCCTAACCCCCGGTAACCATATAAGTGATATCATGTGATATTCGTATTCTGTGTCTGGCTTATTTCGCTTAGTATAATGTCCTCCAAGTTCATTCATGTTGTCACAAATGGCAGGATTTCCTTATTTTTAAAGGCCATATAATATTCCATTGTATGTATATGTGTACACGTGTGCGCATGCGCACACACACACAATTTCTTTAACCATCTATCTATTGAGACACTTAGGTTGTCTCCATATCTTGGCTATTGCAAATAATGCTGCATTTGAACATGGGAGTGCGGCCGTCTGGGTGAGATACTGATTTCAGTTCTTTTGGACAAGTACCCAGAAGTGGCAGTGCTGGGTCATTAGGCAGCTCTATTTTTAATTTTTTTAAGGACCCTCCATACTGTTTCCCATAGTGGCTGCACCAAGCTATATCCCTACCTACAGTGCACAAGGGTTTCCTTTACTCCTCACCAACATTTGTTATTGCTTGTTTTTTGATAACAGTCATTCTAACAGGAGTGAGGTGGTATCTCCTTGTGCTTTTGATTTGCATTTCATGGTGATTAGTGATGCTGAGCACCTTTTCATATAACTGTTGGCCACTTGTATGACTTTTTGGGAGAAATTAGGAGGGTTGATTTATTTCTGGTTTATCTTTACTCATAGAATGTAGCCCTTTGTTGTTACAATTGCAAAACCTGTGCTGTTCATTAGAATCTTCCATTTTCTGGCAGGCCTTGAACTCCAAGTTTTGTCTACCTAATATGCAAAGGTCTTTTAAAATATCTGCTTAGTTTCACTGCCTGTCAGCCACTACTTTTCAAATTGAAAACTGGCCTGAGTAAACATGAAGCCTCAAATGCTAGGCTTATTTCTCTCGAGTTTTCCTTCTCTCTGACTCTTCAATTTGTCAATCTTTACTTCCTTTGTAGCTCTCGATGAGTTGAAGAAGACATTTAAATACTTGTGCGGCATTTGAGTTGTCCTCAGTGGGGAGGGTAGGCTCCAAACAACCTAATTTATTATTGCTGGAAACAGAACTTGACCAACCACTTTTCCTAAACCCCATAGGCTGCTACTGCACCAGGCAACCCCTCTTGCTGAGAACTCAATAGCAAACTCTTAACGACCAGCACAAGAATGAGGCAATCTCCACTAGGCCTGGGGGTTTGTAGGGTATGGGAGTGGAGGAGTGACTATGAAGGATAGCAGAGTCACCTGCACCTATTTTACTAATTTCTGGAAAATTTGAAGTAAGTTCAGATCTACAGAAACGCTACTAAGATAGCACAAAGGGTTCCTGTATCGCCTTCATCCGGCTTCTTCCAATGTTATCATCTCACATAATCACAGTACGTTTGTCAAATCTAAGAAATTAACATTGGTCCAATACGATTAATTAAACTGCTACAGATTTTATTCATGTTTTACCAGTTTATCCCCCAACGTCCTAAACTGGCATCCAATTTAGGATGCCACACTGCGTTTATTTGTCATGTCTTCTGATCTGTGAGAATTTCTCAGACTTTCTTTTTTTCGTGACTGACAGTTTTGAAGTATATTAGTAGATGTTTAGTAGAATGCCCTTCAATTTGTGTGTCTGATGTTTTCTCAAAATTAGAACGGGGTTATGAACTTTGGGGGAAAATACCATTGAGATAAACTTCCCTTCTCACTCTGGTATATCAGGGATACATGACATAATTGCGACTTATTTATGACTGATGATGTTAGCCTTGACCATGTGGTTAAGGACATGTCTAAGAGGTCTTTCTACTGGAGTTACTGGTTTTCCCTTTCCATTCTATACCTGTATCCATTAGCTGACCACCACAGATGGACTTCTTTGTTATAGGGATATCACCCTTAAAGATCCCCGCCAGCCTGGATCTTTCTAGTGATGGGACAAGCAAGGTAATGTGAGGAAACAAAAACAATAGAAGAATTTTAAAGCTGTCTTCCCACTGCTGCCTTCCACCTGAGGAAGCTGCCTTCTCATTTATGGCAGACTTGCCTTTAGCCCCTCAGGGCATCTTAAGGTTTTCATAATTTTATTTCTTCCCTTCATGGTTTCATCATACTTTTGTAGGAGGTGGTTTGTCACTTGTCAGAAACCAGAAGCCATGCTTAGGTAATTTTCACAACTCTATGGGATTCCATAGTAGTGATGACCCAATTTTACAACCAAAGAAACTGAGGCCAACAGAGGCTAAGGAATCTGCTCAATGTCACAGAGCTACTTACTGCAGAGTCTGACTTCATACCCAAAGACCTGGATTCTAATCGTTGCAATATACTACCTGTCTATCAAACATCAATTTGAGGAGCACATACTCAAAACTGTGCCTTCTTCTTTCATACAGAACTACTGTCCGTGGGTGAAACTTGGGTACCATACTTCTGTGTTTCTTTGGGAGGAGTTCTTTTATAGAAGACATTGTCTTCTAATGTGAGGAGCCTGGTAAACTAACCCACAGCCCCCCAGACACCTGCAGACTTATCTGAACCTGCTGGATCTTTATGAATGGGGCTCGCAAACTACAGCCTGAAACTCTTCTTTAAGCTGATGCCTCATCTCTGCTGTTCTGAGTATCTCTCTTGAGTAGTGTGCCAAGGTCCTTTTCAGACAGGTAGTTCTCTAGCAGTAGTTCAAGATAGTCTAAGATGAAATTTATCCTGCAAGTATTTATTGAATGCCTGTTGGTGAATAGCTATGTTCAGTGCTGGCTGAGGAAGAGAGCAGTTTAGGCAGAAATAAAGATACCCAAGACACAACTTCCAACTTCATGGTGCTTAAACCAATTGACATTATAGTGGGAAAAAAACATTTCTATCTCCATCTCCATCTCTATGTCTACTTTTGTCTATACGCACGCGCGTGCACACACACACCTGGTTTGAAGGTTTTTTTCCATTAGTTTAGAAGTCAGAGAAATATTTTCTGCACCTGGATATAGAAAAAAATTACAAACAAATATAATTCTATGGTCAAACTACATGTCTTGTCAGCCTTAGAGTTTTCTGAGTTAGGAAGCTACAGAGTTTTGTTTTTTAAAAACTCAATTCTTTTTTCTACCTGTACACTTGGTGGCAGATCTCGTTTCACTTTTATTTCTTTGATGATAACCATTTTCCCTTAGAAACATGTTGAATTTTTACTATCTTATATGTCTTTCCTGTGCAAAATCATCTTTTTCATTTAGTCCAATATTATGTGACTTCTTTTTGGTCTCCAGAGCATAATTAAAGGTAATTTCTCTGAACCTCTTCCATAAGAGAACATAAAGTTTTCTTAAAAAAAAGGGGGGCTTAAAAGGACACATATCATCTCTTTTTGATTGTCACTACTGTGAGTCTTTCAGATGTATGCATTTTAATTTAGATTTTTTTACCATCTACTGAAAAATAGCTATTTTCTTCCACGGCCTGGTAGAACCAATGCTAGGGGGAATTTAGAAATAGACCGTGGCTCTTGTGACACTTACTGGCAATTTTGGTCCACAATGACTGTTCCACTGTACCAGATTCTAACAAAGGATGCGGTGTTGCTAGAAAATGTTTTTCCCTTTTATATATTTTTGCCAATTCGTTTGACTTTTGCTTCACAAATATATTGCTATTTTTTAAAAGTTGGAGTTCATAATCTCATGGTTTGGAAAGTCCTTAAACCTAGTGAAGGGAAGCTTTATTTTAGTTTGTTTTTCATCCCAAGAACCTGGCAGGGTTAAAGATGTGTTATGTAGTGCTTCCTGAGTAATTTCCAGGAATTTCCAAATATTCATGTTTTGAAAAACTACTTCCTAGGTGAATTAGAAATTTCTCTAGAGGTAGTTAGGAAGCAGATCAGTGAGCAGGGGAAGTGGTTGTTGAATGGTACAGAATGCTGGTAGTAGTATGTGCTAGAATTTATTTATGTATGGGTATTTAATTTATGTATATTATATCATATGTGTGTGTGTGTGTATAAAATTTAGTGTCAGAAATTAGGAAATTCAAATAATTTGATTTAAAAAATATGTTCACCCTACTTTCATGTTAGTGTATCTATATAAGTAAAATCTTAACATCAGATTTTACGTGGTGAATTATGTGCTGGAGTCAGGAAGGTGTGCTTCAACCCCTGAGATCTACATTAACTATGTATTTTGGTGATTGATGTAAGCTTTAATGTTTGTTTTATTTTAATGCAAATGAAGACAAATCACTATTTTAAAGCTATGGGACCACTTCAGGATATGTATGTAAACCTAATGGAATAGCCGTTTCCTCAGATCAATCCAACAACCTGTCAATTAAATGAAACAGCTACATTGAGGTAGCTGTTCTTCAGATGGCTGCATCTCCTTGTTAGTATATACCATAAATATGCAAAACAGAGAGAGTGTGGTAAAAATGAAAAGTGTACCAGACTAAGTCAGAACACCTTGATTCTAACCTTGAGTCTATCATCAACAGTGGTAATGGAATATATACTCGGGTATTTTTTTACTATTATCGAAGCATCTCTACACACATTGTATCATTTGAGATCGACACCTAGGGAAGCAGATATTCTTATTATCACTTGGTTCTTTTTGAAGCATTTTGGCCTTGCCTCTGTGCTACTGAAACTCATAAGACAAAGGTCCTCAGTCAAAGCGACTTAGTACCTAGGAATGCGTGGCATTGGAACCCAAGCCTCTGGGTTTTAGAATTCGCACCTGCAAAATGACACCTGGATGCTCTCTATAGCTCCTTCAGTTTAAAAAGGCCCTACAGAAGTTATGTTTTCTAGATGGAAATGGTATATTAGCAAACCAGACACGTAGGCCATAATCAGAAAGCACGTTGATTCTTGTGTCCTAAGTTGCTTTTTATTCAGTGAAGGAAAAACCTCCTCTGATGCTGAACAAAAACTCAGGAAGTCTTGGGACTTTTCTGTCCATTTTTAGGGAAAGAAAAGCCCAACATTCTTTTTTAAGTAAGTTGCCAGCACAGTTCCAATTCAGAATTTACAGTATCATGGCCTCATTATATGAAATAGCTCTAACTTAATTTAAAATGAAAACCTCTCCTCTCTTGGGTTTAGGGCCTTCTACAGGAAGAGGGCCAGAGAAGCATGGCATAGTTCTCTCTCCTTCCCTGCCCCATGCTCCACTCCCTCCTCTCCTATCTCCCTAACCACAGTTCTAATAAAATCGGGGTCTAAAGAGTGGAGGGGAGCCCAGAGGTACGAGAGCAGACATGTTCTTAATTATCTGGCACTGTTAGAAGCTGCCTGTGTCAATTCTGGGTCTGAGTCCTTCAGGGGCCCTCACTGGGAATATCTGATAGCACTTCCTGTGAAGCGGAGCGGGTATGTTTCTGACTAGCTGCTTCCCTCAGCTGCTGACCCTGCAGTAGTCCACTTTACGTGGCCTTCCTCTGTTGTAGTCCCATCTTCCCTCCACATTGATATCTCAGGTAGGGTTTAAAATGGCACCAGGTCTCCCAGCTGGTCCATGGGAAACTCATCCATCCTCTGCCTCAGTAGACCAGTCTCAACCCAACTGCCTGTCCTTCGCCCTAATATTCAGATCCCATCTCTGCTTTCGAGTTTTGCAGGTTGGAGTCAAAGATCTGGCTATTGTGTCCCTTTGATGCTAGGTCACATGTCAAACCTCTCTTGACTAGAAACGAAGGACACACATCCCACATGGTCCTTGGGATGATGGGGCTCACAATTCAATTTTGTCCAAAGAAATTCTCACAGATTCTCCCTAAATCTCATCTTTATTGATGCTCTGTTTTCAATAAAGATGGTCACCTAATTGTTTCTCAAGCAGTAATTTTGAAATTTTTGCTCTCTTTGGAATGCAGTATTTATTACTTTCATTATCAGCCAAAAGCCAACATGAAGACAAAAAGTGTTCCATTGTTAGGATTCCCCATGAACATATTGAGAAGCTACATCTAAGTATGACAGTCTGCATTGGCAGTAATGCAGCCAACCTAATCATTTTTGTTATTATGCTAACGAGCCATCCAAATGAATGTTAGGTTTTACTTTCTACTGACTAGTCGACTAGGAGAAAATTCTTAATTTTCTCCTCTTGTCCAAGGAATGGAAGGACAAACAGGTTGAATAGTGTTTCAATTAAGCTTCTTTTCCAGCTTTATTGAGATATAATTGACAAATAACATATGCAATTATAAGCTGTATAATGTGATAGTTTGATACATGTATATATTGAGAACTGATTACCACAGTAAGGTTAGTTAATATCCATCACCTCACATAATTATCTTTTTTTGTACGTATGTTGAGAACATTTACGATCTCCTTCCTTAGCAACTTCCAAGTAAATAATACAGTATCGTTAACTACAGTCACCACGCTGTACATTAAATTTCTGGGAAATATTCACCTTATAATTGGAAGTTTGCACCCCTTGGCAAAATGTCTCCCCATTTTCCTTACCCACACCCCTGGACCTTGGTAACTACCACTCTACTATCTACTTCTATGATTTTGGTTTTTTAAGATTCTAAATATATGTAGAATAACTTCCAGTTATAAGATGAATAAATTCTAAGGATCTAATATACTGCATGGTGGATATAGTTAACACTAATGTATTATATAGTTGAAAGTTGCTAAGAGAGTAGATCTTAAATGTTCTCACCATACACACACACACACAAAGATAATTAATTATGTGAGGTGATGGAGATGTTAACTAACCTTGTTGTGGTAATTTACAATATTTACATGTACTGTACACCTTAAACTTACCTAGTTATGTCAATTATGTCATAATAAAGCTGGAAATAAATGTATATAAAACTTTACTTCCCTGACTTTCCATTCCTAACTCAGACAGCAGGTAGCTATAGGTGGTCTAAGATTTTGAAGATGAATCTTTCTGCTGCAGGAGCTTCTATTCTAAGCTTGTGAATAGTTTCTGCCATGTAGGGATTTTTAGTATCCCATGTGGTATGTTAGGGCTATATAAATGCAAATTCATTTCATTCAGAAAGGAAATGAGCCAGACTAAATGGACGTGGATACAACTCTGGAATTAAAAAGAGGGTAGATTCCTTCTGTCAGCAGGTCCAAAACAATGCTCCATATCCAAATGCACCTTTTTAGAAGTCTTGGCAGTTAAAAAGAACATGAGAGTCTGGATGGGAACAGAAAGAGGGTGAATTCTCTGTTCTATTTCATTGCTTCATCGCTCAGCAGCTATAAGGCAGAACTCACTGTGTTGGTTTCTTTGGTGATTCCTGATTCTGCATGACTACTGGGCTCCAATGAGATTCTTTTTGACCTAATTCTAATAATTAATTCTAATAATGAGAGACAGATTGCTGCACCATTGTTGGGTATTGCTTAGCAGACAATGAACAATTTAGGAGCATGATTCCTAGATAAAAGAAAGAGAGAGAGAGAGAGAGAGAGAGAGAGAGAGAGAGAGAGAGAGAGAGAGAGAGAGAGATCAGCAGGCAAATTGTGTGCTCTTGTGCCACAGGGAACATATATAAATATTATATCTTTCTTCTCTGTGGCAGAAATTCCTCATTGGTACAGCAGAAAAATCTTGCTGCTTTATGGAAAATAATAACTGCAAGCTGGCTTTAACAAACATATCTTAGTTTCTTAAACATTAGAGTACACAAAAGAAATATGGAGTTCTGGCAGGATAGCTGACAAGACTACTCTTAAACTAAAAATTCAGAAATGGGGACTACATTAAAATAAAAAATAAAAGTATTCAGCTGAGTTTGAAAGGAAAAATAGGATTAACTTTCAGTTGCCCAAAACAAAGAAGGAATGTAAATTCAGAGCAGAATCTTATGAGTGAAAGATTAAAGGAGTTTGAGAGAAATGGACTAGATATGGGCCCTAGTGGAACAGAGTCAAAGGTGGATTAAAGACAGCCACTAATTCTTTGCCACTCTTTCCATCAAGAAGTAGAAATTCCGTATGTAGCAAGGCTAGCCTGTTACTTGCTTTGACTAAGAAAATGAGACAGAAATGATGCTGTATAATATTCAAGGTTATGACTTAAGAGATATACAGCTTCCACCTTCTCCTCTTGTAATGGTCCCTCTTGGAATTCAGCTGCCTTGCTGTGCAAAGTTCAGGCAAGCCTCACTGAATGGTCATATAGTAAACACCAACACATCCTATCCCAAAGCTCCAGCTGAGCCCCCAGTTAACAGCTAGTATCAATTTCCAGCCATATGGGTGAGCCATCTTGAATGTTTTATCTTAAGTTTCAGAGTAGTTTGTAACACAGCAATAGATAACCAAAATAGGACCTGAGATTTTAATGACCACGTAATAACATAATATTTGGCCTTAGACCCACAATGCAGAGATGCTGGACCTAAGACCTCTGCATAAATCCAGGACATGGAAGTGTTGTTCCCTTGGTAAAAGAGGAAATAGAAACACTCTGCCCACCATCCCAGATATGTACAGGAAGCTTGCCTTTCTTGTTTTTATTAGGGAGCTAGATGAAAGAATATTCTTACATGAAAATTGAAATGTTAAGGTTATTTATACCTGGGTGTGGAGTCTAAATTTACATTACTCACTTTGTGTAGGATTTTTCCAAGCTGCAAAATTAACATAAAGTTGATCAAGAATGGATGAAACTCATTGAATACTTCAATAGATACGATTTAAAACTGTTTTGTTAAAACACTTCCACAATTTAAGGTGGCTGTGACACTTATCAGAGTGGGGTAATCCTGCTGAAGATGATCTCACAGTAAAAATTTGCAAGCCACATGGAGAAATGATTTATTTTGAAGAAGAATCAAGCGATACAAAACACGGAAGAAATCACAGCCACAGAACTTGAGATAATAAACCCAGCTGAAGAATCTATTTTTTAAAAGTGTATTTTTTTAAAAAAAAGTAATTCAGAAATAAAAAAATAAATAATAGCTAAACTCAAAAGAATAAACTAAATATTTTAAAAACACAAACGTCCTCAAAAAAGAACCAAATGGAGTGCCAAGAAATGAAAAATATTATCACTGAATTAAAAAAATATATCGAAAGTTTTAAACAGCAGTTTTGGATCAACTGAAGAAGGAATTACTGAACTGGAATACAGATTGGAAAAAATTAGCACTATATATAGTGGTAAAGAATTAAAAAATTTGAAAGCAATTAAGACACATAAATGATAACTAGAAATGTTCTAATATATCTAATAGAGTTCCAGAAAGAAAGGCAAGAGTTATTGGTAGAGAGAGAATAAGTGAAGGGAAAAGATACTGAGCATCCTGTTAATCACGTTTACATTGGTTATCTCATTAATTATCAATAGAGGGATGAGATGAACAGTTATCCTCATTCTCAGTTGAGAAAAATAGGACTTTGAAAAGCTACATGACACAGCAGCACATTTCTCTTTCCCTTATAGTAGTGCCTGTGCAAGCCTCTGTCTTCGACACTTGGTTCTACCCATTTCCTCTCTTTAGCCAAAGTCACCATTTGATTTCTGTGTGGTCAAAGCCAGTAGGCTATAGTTTGCCAACCCCTGCCTATATTAATGATATATCAGGCTCTCAACCTTGTCCACTGCCACAAATAATGCTGTTTAATAAACAAATGGAAGGTTTTGAATAGAAAAACTTGCTGGGGGGAGGGAGGCACATAAGCATCATGAATGAATATGGTGATCCCCTTTGTAGAATCTCCTCTTCTTAAAGCTAGCTCTTTTGCTTCCGTACAAGTGAACAAATTATCAATTCACCTCCTTTTCAGAGGAGATAAAAAAAATTAACCAGCTTGCTTAAATGAAAATTTTATATTTGAAAGAAAGTGACATTTCCTGTGTATGACTGAAAGCATAACATTATAAATGTAACTAGCATTTAGACTCTAAGGAAGGTCTTACTTCTGCATCATTTTGAATTTATCAAAACTGTCAGAGAAGACTCTAGTAAGGGTAAGCAAGAGAAGTGGTAGATTGGGTCCAAATTTATTTATTGCCATTTTACAAGATAAGGAAGGAAGTAAGAGAAAGTAAATTTCTGGGAATGACTGAAGCATAAAGATGAAAGCTTTCCAACCCTCAAAAGAAACAGGTTTATCCTCGGTGCCGACCTCAGCCCGCACAGCAGCACTCCCAAGGGAACTGAGGTCTGCTAAAAAGTTATTACATTTTGTAATAACCAAGAGCCTGGCTATAAGCAAAGCTCGATTTTCTCTTGTATTGAACAGGACAACGCTGGTTTGAAGATGATCCAGGGAAGGCCAATCCCCTCCATCAGTATGGCCGCCCAAGCACACCACCACCCCCAGCCTACATTTGACAGTAACCAAAGCCTAAATAACTACGTCCTACATTTCTCTCTGATCTTACCCATTTTCCTGTTATTCCTGAGAGAGTAAGTTCTATGATCCTTGTTCCCAAACAGGAAGATCCCTCTCCGATTTTCATTCTGAGAACTGCCTACTCTGCTGATTTTCTTGCTTCTCCCCTTCTCTTCAATCTCTGTAGTTCCCCCTGCCCCCCCCCATGACCTTCTCTTTCTTCATCTTCTGTCACACCCTTTCCTCAGGTTTCCTGTACTCAACCATAGCTTTGACTTTCCCCACATGGAAGTTCACTCTCTAGATACTTGACTGTTGTCCATTTTCACTTTGTATTTCAACTTGGACACTTTCCAAGGGTCTTTCCTCATTAAGTAATTCCAGCCTCTAACTTTGGAAAGAGTTATAAAGCTAAAGTTTTTATTTAACAACATTTTTAATGGTAAGTTGGCTATTTGAAGCTCAGACCACTCGTCACAGGGCAACAATATTGTGATGATAGTTATGTGTCAAACCAACCACAGAAGAATCCCGAACCCATACTGTGTATAGAATGTGGCATAATTTCAGCAACTGGGAATTTTGTGGAATGGGAGGAAAGTGGAAGAGGAATTGAATTCCTCTTTATTCCTGGTTTGAGGTCATTCCTAGAGAAGTTTTTGCTATCAGCCAGCTTGTTGGTCTATTGTCATCTTTTCTACTACATCCTTCCTGGCTTTTCTCTCCCGATCTGCTGAATCCTTCTGCCATCTTAAGTTCTCTTTATTTTGTGGTGCAACAAGAGCTAGGTTGTTCCTCTTTCCAAGAGTGCTCTGATTCAGAATTCTTTCCATCTACCCTAATCAAAACATTCATGCCCTCGATGCACTGAACCTAACTAAGCTTTAGTGGATGGAGGCAGAAGAAATAAATTAGCTTATTTGAAGACTCTAATATGTTTGGAGAACTTTAATAAACATTATCTCATTAATTCTCACAACCACTCTACAAAACGGTGTTTTTGAACCCAGTTACAGATAGGGAGAATAAAATTAGTTACCTGTTGCTGTATAATAGTTTGCCCCATAGTTAGTGCCTTAAAGCAACACACATTTATAATCTCGATTTCTGTGGGTCAGAAGTTTGGATGCAGCTTAACTGGGTCCTCTACTGCAGAATGTCTCACAGGGAGCAGTTAAGGCATTGGTACTGCAACTATCCTAAGACTCAACTAGGGAAGGATGTAGTCCAAGCTCATAGGCTTGTTGGCAGGATTCGATTCCTCATGGGTTGTCAGACTAAGGGTCTCAGTTCCTGGCTGTCTGCTGGGTGGAGGCTGCCCTTGGCTGCACATGGGCCTCTCCAATGTGGCAACTTGCTTCATCAAAACAGGTAAGCTTAGACAGTGATGGAGAAAACTGAATAGCAAGATAGAAGTCACAATCTCTTCTAACCTAATCATTTAAGTGACATCCCATTAACTTCACTAAATCTTGTTAGAAGCAAGTCACTACTATGTTCAGCCCACACTCAAGGTGAGGGGATCCCACAAAGGTGTCAATACCAGCAGGTGGGTACCATTGGGACCACCTGAGCATCTGCTTGCCACACTTGCTCAAGACCCTACAGCTGGTAAGAGGCAAATGAGACTTAAGCCCAGCCTGTTAGTCTCAAACTCTGTGTTCTTTTCACCCAAATAAATGGTAATCTAATTGAGCTAGCTCACATTGATGAAGAGTTACAAATATTTTGCAGTTTTTCTAGATGTCCCTCTCAATATGCTATCTCAGTGGGATATAAGGTTTGATAGAAAGGTTTGATAGAAAGGTTCTGGAGAACTCTGATGTCCACGGAGATAAGCTGAAACTTCCGGTAGTGTGAACTATGGATTCAGAGGTGCATGAGCAGGGACACAGCCTGATGCAGGTTGTGGTGGGGAAAAGGGGGAGCTATGTGTAGCATGCAGAGCAGAGAGAGGCAGGGAAGTCTGGGATTATTGCAGCAAACATCTAAGACTTGTAGCACACTTTAGAATCTAGTAAAGTACTTTTACTTGCTACCACCAATTGATCATCACATAGAGAATCACTAATTGTATAAGGTTCTTGACCAGGTAATTGAAAGCATAATAAAAATACTCTAGGGTGTTACGGAGGTAGCAACTGTAGGAAGCAAAAGGTAGTGCTTAGATCCCTGTTTTTAAAAAAATGAAGGAAACAAGAGCCAGTGAGCTTACCCACGAAAGGATAAAATTTAATATAGAAGCTAGTCAATCTGTTCTGATGTGATGACTAAAGTAAATAATAAGTATAAGCAAGTGTTCCTCCTTCTGCCTATGAGCAGGGGAAGTAGGTTCAGCTAAATATAAGGAGATTCGTGACAGGGAAGGTGGACACCTTACTACCAAGGGTATGGATCTGGCTGCTCATAAAGGTCTTCCATTAACCCAGAGATGCCTATGGCCACTGTTGAGTTGACAAGGCTCTGAGCAGAGGCCAGGGGCCCGTCCCGTCTGCTGGTGTGCACTTTCAGAGCCACAGCAACTTTGCCCTGGGACCCACATGGGCCATGCAGTCCGCTCAGCCTGATGGATCGTTAGTGCCACACTTGCATGTATTTAGCTCCATCTCTCTTCCAAGGCAACAGGATGACTCTGAGGTGAAGCTAAGATCTGAACCCAGGCCTCGCAAGTCCGAGCAGTTTGCTCTTTCCTTTACACTAAACAGTTGAGCAAGCAGTGGGAAAGGGATGATGTGTAAATGGCCTGAATATGAAAGGTCAGAAGGAAGAGTGTCTTAGGCTAGAAGCAGCGTGCCACAGTAAGGAAGAGAGAAAAGTGCCTGGAGTCACTTGCTGAGTGTTTTTTTGTTTGTTTTTTGTTTTGTTTTGTTTGTTTGTTTTGCATTCTGGGCATCCTGTTAAGTACTTTACATGAATTTCCTCATTTAATCCTTTCAACAACCTTGCAGGGCACACTCTGTTACTAATATTTCTATTTTACAGGTGAAGAATCTGACACTGAGATAGATTGGAAAGTCTTGCTTAAGGTCCAGAGCTAGAAAGTGATCAAGCTGGGATTCAAATCTGGTTATCCCTGTCTTCACCGAAATGTATACTTCTTCTGATCCTGAGTTATCTCTGGAGTCTGCTCTCCCACCAGAACCAGACTCACAAAAAACATCTGGGAACCCAGCTCACCCACCTTTCTGCAGGGTCTTTGCTTTGAATTCATTTTAAAGGCTAATGGATGTCAACCATAACACCATATCAGTGTCCAATTGGAATTTGCACCTTAGACAATAAAATGTGAAGCTAAAATCTTCTACATTACAGATTACATACTTAGGGAATTTTGAGGAACATAATTTGCAAAGGAAGAGCCTTTAGCAAAAAGATTTATTAAGCTGAATCTTTCATGATCCAATGGAAGCTTTATCTGTTGCTCAGCAACTGAAAAAAAAAAAGAAAAAGAAAAAAAATGCCAAATGCCAAAGCAACCTGTTTATCACATAAACTCATTATTCTCTAATAGCTGAATCTAGATTCTGGATCATTTGTTCTCCAATAACTTCTGTATCTATCTACCAAAATTACTAGTTCCCTAGGTAATAGCTATTCTACCTATAGCTTGTGGCAAAATGTTAGCATAATATCTGTGATGTTTCTTGCAAATAAATGTTGTGAGCTTTTTCAAAGCCTTGGATAAGTGTGGATTCTCTTTTGGGAATATAAATCTTAAATCCTCTGTCCTGAGAAATACAGGAATAAGTTCATAGGTGATGGGGGGATATCTGGATTCTTAGTGACCCTCCATCCCTGTCTACCTTGACTCAGATACAGTTTCAGGTGGGTTTTTTAGGAGCCGCTACATCTGAAAACAGTAAGGATAAAACTTCTCTCCCCTTCTCAGCATGCACCTGCCATACGAGCCCCCTGAATACGCCTACAGGAAGTCCAGCTTTTCCACCGAGGCTTGGCAGCATGCAAAGGTTTTATTTACAAAGAGCTCCAGGGGTAGTAGCTCTGAGGCATGGCAAGTCAGGTCTGAGGGTCACACCCGTCTAAGAGTATCTTTGCCTTGCACGTCTTCTATCTGAGAGTTAAGAGCTTCTAAGTGATAGGGCTCAGATTTGCATTTAGGCTCACGAATAAACTCAGGATCATACTGTTTCCACTTTACAATAATAGAACCTCCTCTTCCTCAACTGTCAAAGATGCTATTATCCTCATATTTTTGGCTTAAAACAACAGAAATTTATTTTCTCACAGTTCCAGAGATTAGAAGTCTGAATCACGGTGTCAGCAGGGCCATCTTTCCTCTGAAACCTGTAGGGAAGAATTCTTTGCCTCTTCCTAGCTTCTGATGGTTTGCTGGCAATCTAAGGACATTACTGTCATTTTGATGAAGAGCTTTATACCCTGGGAACACCTCTGCCATTAGGTGGGAAATCACAGTATAATATGCAAGTGCTGGCTCTATGGAACAGTCCAAAGAGTGTTGCTATGAAGCTCACGTTTGGGCTCAGCCTATTAAGCCAGCTGACGGAATTACCAATCTTTGGCTTTGATGAATGCCAAAGAAAGAGGAACATTCAGGGACCATCTAGATTCACTATCATTACAGTGCTGTGTGTACATTCACTACCACGGGTGTATGTGTGTGCACGTTTGTGTAATTGTGAAATTAGCAAGCACAATTATGATTATGAACTACAAATATCAGTATGATTATGGAATTAACTCTTTCCATCATTTTTTGTGGGGGGTCATCTTATCAAACAAGCAATATATATAATATATTAGATGGGCTTGCAGTTGGTTAATTCACCCATTTAAATGTTCTCACAAAAATTCAAAATATATATGTACATGGTTAGTTTTTAGTGTTTTTTTTTTTAAAACAGAAAAAGACTAAAAACAACTCAAATGCTCATCTATAGAAGACCAATTGAATAAACCATGGTAAGTCTACATAATTGGAGCTCCATACAGCTGTATAAGGACAAGCTTTATATATTAAATGTAATGATCTCCAGGCTATACTGGTAAGTGACAAGAGCAAGATACAGAAGAGGATTTTAGTATCCTAACTTTTATATAATAAAGTTGAGGATATGAATATGTATATCCATATTTGCTTATATTTTAAAAATAATTAAATTAAAAAAAAATGATTACTTATCAGGGAGGGAGGAAACAGGATGGAAGAGAAAGACATAAAGGAAGGATTCTGTGAATATTGCTTTTATTCTGTTTGTTTTTGAATCATGTAATGTTTTATATGATTTAAAAACAAAACTAAGCAATGAAGAAGTGAATTGAAAACAAATTAAAATGAATAAACTTAATTATATATCAAGATGATGTCATAACCACATAGAAAAAAAGACTAACCTCAAATGACTTTAAACTACAGTAAACTGACTATCTCTAGTGGGATATCTTCTAAAGACAGAAAAAACCCACAAATTACAAAACTGTATTAATGACTTTATTGTTAGTAGTAACATTAACATTAGTGTTTTATAACTACTATAGGTACATTTTAGACAAAGCAAATAAGTAATTATGTTACCATCATTAGAAATCAACGTTTTCAGTGTTGGTGAGAATGCGAGAATAGGGAACCCTTTTCCATTGCTGGTGGGAATGTAAATTAGTACAGCCATTATGGAAAACAGTATGGCGGTTCCTCAAAAAATTTAAAACAGAACTACTATGTATGATCGAGCAATCCGATATCTGGATCCTTTGAGAGATGAATGAATAAAAAAATGTGGTACACACACCATAAAGTGGACTATTATTCAGCCTTAAAAAAAGTAAATCCTGCCATTTATGACAATGTGGATGACCTTGGAAGACATTATGCTAAGTAAAATAAGCAAGACAGAAAAAGAAATACTATATGGTTTCTCTTATGTGTGGATTTTTGGTCAAACCCACAGAAGCAGAGAGTAGAATAGTGTTTGCAAGGTCTGAGGAAAGTGGAAAATGGGGTGATGTTGGTCAAAGGGTACAAAGTTTCAGTTATGCAAGATGAATGAATAAGTTCTAGAGATCTAATGTATAGCAGTGACAATAGTTAACAGGAGTGTATTGTGTACTTGACATTTGGTAAGAAGATAGATCTTAAATTTTCTCACCACATACATAAATGATAATTATGTAGAGGTGATAGATATGTTAATTAGCTTGATGGTGATGATCTTTATACAATGTAGACATATATCAAAACATCAAGTTGTACATCTTAAATATATAGAATTTTTACATGTCAAAAATTTCTCAATAAAGCTGTTAAAAATAAAGATTTTCAGTGTGAAAGAGATACAAATATAAAATCAAAGAAGTAAAAGACTTCTAGTCTTAGCTATAAACAGGAAATACAATGTGAACTTAATACTTTTTCTCCTCATAAAATGTTTTCCTCAAATATGCTCTCTGAAAAGGTCTTGAATTAATGACAGCCTAGTAGCAATAAGCCTGTTTACACCCCATTCTACATTGTAAAAATATAATTCTTTGATAAAAGAACCAAAGCCCCTTGGAAAAAGCGACAGATTCTGTATTTGGAATAGGATTTGGGAAAGATGAACCTGGAACTCCCTTTGTACCAGAAAGCAGAGGGCATTATATGTAGAAGACTACATGGACTGTGTTAGAAGGATAATGACAGCTAAAAAATTATCTTTGTAGGTTGGACATTATGCTGAAAATTGATGAATATAGTGTCAGAATCAAGCTTTTATCCTGCTTTTCCTGTATGAATGATATGTGAAGGTACAATAAATCATTCATTAAAGGAAGTTTCTCTTCATAGAACAATTCTAGATAATAAGTACAAAACTAAATTTTAAAATTATTATTATTGCAACCATTCAAGAGATAATGAATGAAGCTGATAACAATTAGCAAATATGAAACCCTTAGGTTAAAGGTTGATAACTTCAGAATAGACAGACTGGGTTGATAGCCCATAAATCCAATGATCATTCTCACATTATTAAAAATGGACTAATCAGACGATGGGTGCATCAACACGAGATGCAATAGGATGTCTGTGGTACCACCTTTCAGTTATTTGCACTGAAAACATTTGAACCTGAATCGAGCCCCAAGGTCTGTACTAATTTATGGAAAATATTGGGGCAGAAACAAGTTAACCAAGGAAGTAATCATCAAAATCCCAACCATGCTGTATTCTTCAAGACAAACAACCAAGTTAATCTAGCAAATCTGTATCATGAAAACTAAAAAATAAAAAAGAGGAAGCTCAGTAATAGAATCAATGGAGACTTAAGAGCCATAATCAAATGTAACGAGTGGAACTTGAGAATACTGATTCAGACAAATTAACTCAAAAATGACGTTTTGAGACAAATAGAGAAATAGACTAATTGTGAGATTATATTAAAGAATTGTCAGTTTTGTTAGCTGGGTTAATGGCATGGTGGTTAGGTTACAAGTAATGCCTTTATCAGATAGAAATGCAAACTGAAATATTTATAGTGAAATGACATAACATAAATATTTATAGTGAAATGACAGCATAAAGAAAAAAGTGTGTGTGATTACGTGAATAAGTGAAACAAAGTTGGCAAAATGTTGATTCTTTGTTGAATCTGAGTGATGAGCAAATGCGATACACACACACACACACACACACACACACACACACACACACACAGTGGATACTTGAAAGTGTCCATTATCAAAATTTTTCAAAAATTGCCCTAAACTCAAATCAATTATAGTACATCATTTTTTCTAATGATGTGAACAGTTTTTATATTGGTAAAAGCACTGTGATATCATAATGTCATAAAAGTTCACATCTACATTTAAGTGTAATACAAGGAACATATATTTAATGCTTTGGCTAATTTGAAGTTGCCATGGCTTTCTTTACCGCAATAAAAATCCGAGGCTAATTTTTCCTTTGATTTTGTGACAGAAAAATGCTGGATTGTCAGCTTTTGATTTTATTTTCCCCAAACAGAAGATAAGAGGCAAGATATACACAAGGACCCCCTTTTAATGTTCTGCAATTCTTGACCTTCTATTTCAACAAGTAAAACCTGGTTTGCTTGTCAGTTAGATGTTTTACTCAGGGTCAGATTACAGTTTGTAATAAATAAGTCATACAAAGGTGTGGGTAACAGAAGTTGCATTTGAGGGCAAATCTAGCTGTTAAAAATAATTATCAGAGAAAGTAAAATATTTCTTTGGTGTTGGCATTATTTCATTATTTATATATTTTGCTTTTAAGTAAATATCTTGCTTTATTTTTATATGCCATATTTACTGTGGCATATCCTTCTCCATCTTTTCCTCCTTATGCCCTTCTTTGCTGACTAACTTTTGGCTCATATCTTAAGTCTTGGTTAAATACTTTTTCTTCTATGACCCTCCTTATTTTAGCTAACAATGATGTTGTTCATTTAGTGCTCACTAATAGGGCCATGTGTGTTGCTGTGGCTTTACACATAAAATTTTGTCTAGTCCTCAATACAATCTTATGAGGTCAGTACTATTTTTTTAAACCTACTTGCTAACTGAGTCCCAGAAAGTTTGAGTCACTTGCCCAAATGACGAGAAGTAAAGTCTGGTTACACTGAGGGATGGCCAGCACAGTGACCAATGTCCTGGTTTGCCTGGGACTGAGGACTTCTCAGGAAGCTGAACAGTTAGTTCAAAAACTGGGACAGTCTTAGGCAAACCAAGATAGTTGGTCCCCCTAAGAGTATATGACCCTCTGAAATGAAGCCAGCATGTTTGTCCTCACCATACGGTGTTTCTCTCTACCTCAAGATCTATACCAATTTATGGAAAATATTGGGGCAGAGAGAAATGAGTTAACTGATACCCTGAGGAAGTAAGGGGGAAGGAGGAAGAATCAATGTCAGAGGTTTCTAGAAACTGGGGAGAGTATTAACTCGTGGTGTTTGCTTTATACACTAGAAGCATGTTTGACCAATGCTGAATATATTGTATGCTTGTAGGTTAAATCTTATTTTAAATGAATTCAGGTCTTCAAAAAAAGAAGGCTCTGATTTGAACTCACACTTACATGAATGTCAAGTCTACTTCAAATATTCTACATTGGCCTACCTACATTTCCCTCTCTTATAAAAAGATGCCAACACAGTAGGGAGTGAGGTGCAGGGAAGGGAAATAACTAAAGAAATAATTAGTGTGAAATGAACTCATCCTTGCCTACAAGTGACGATGGTCATTGATGAGCAAAACAACTTCCTTAGTCATGAGCTTTTCCCAAAATGGTACTTCTAGTTCATGAGAAGAGGGTATTTTGGGTATTTTATTTTGTATGCTATATCTTTATAACAATTCTATTTCAGAATTTTAAAATATGATAATTCACTTTTTTCAATAGACTGAACAATATGGTCAAAACACTCAAGTGGCCAAGGACCTACCTCCTTATTTCTTAAAACCAATTTTTAAATGTAATTAAGCTATGGGAGAAACTGTATATATGACATCATTTAATACCCCTTTCTGAAATGATGCCATTAATTGCCCATATTCTTTTATCTGTCAGAGTCCTACATATTACAGGGATATCCTCAGGATAAACTTTGAGGACTAATTTTGTGAAACATTAGGATTTAAAATCTTCAGTGTTCAACACATTATGAATTGTCATATGATTTGGTCATTTAGGACAACACATGTTGTTAGCTCCTTGACCCCAGGAGATAGCTGAAACATCAGAATGAGCATCCAGATAGTTTATTCAATTGCATCAGCCTCTGAGGTATTATTGTTGAGAATGAAGCCAACTTAATGAATGACCATTGTTTTAAAGATGGAGGCTAACTTTGTCTACCCCGCATGTCCACCAGTCTGCCCTCTGATTAGAAAGCAGAATGTCAGATTTGGGTCTGCGGACATTTGCAACTCACTCTACATAATATTAAAAAATTGTTATAATTTTTATTACATATTTACAAAATATTCCCACTTACAAAATATGCATAAGTCAAAGGAAGAAAATTTTAAATCAGGTATAACCCTATCCTCTTGTTGACATTTTCTTAATAATCATTTCTGATTTTTCTCCTAGAAGAGAGATTGATTTTTACTAAAAAAAGATATACTTCAATAAATTTCAAAAGTTAGGAAAAAATGAAACAGAATCCAAGCTAACATAGTATATTGTAACTTGCTTCAAAAAATCTTAATATAGCGAGAGCTTCTCATGCTATTAAATATTTAACCAATAGTGTTATTTTTAATGACTGTATAAAATTTTGTTGTATGGATATGACAATTTATATAATCCAGTTCACTATTTTTCAAAAGTTGTTTTTCCTATTTCTTTAAGTCCTGCAGGATGAGTGCTTTTGTAGTCAAATATTTGCACATATCCATAATTATTTCATTGGACAAATTTTTTAAAGTGCAATCCCTGGACTGAAAGGCACTACATATTTTTTAACCCCCCCAAAGTCCGTCAGTTAGGCCTAGTTTTGTTTCCAAGTCATCTGAAACTATCTGAACATCAGGCTTCATTGTTTTAAAAGACCCCTGCTATGGATCACCCAATTTTAATTCATGCCAGGAATTCTGTTGTTGGCTCAGTGAGTTGCAACAGGGATGACTTAAGTTTTCATTGCTCCCAGCATTTTTTTTCAGTCTTTTCTTCCGTTTTACACACATGTCTTATAGGCAGCATGATCACGTATCCTGATTTGCCTTGGACAGCCTCAGTTTATGTATATTGTTCCAGCATAATTACTCATAGCATTCCATTTCACTTTCAAAATTGTCCCAATTTCGATGGTCATGACATGAATGTCAGAGAAATGCATTTGGAGCTTTAGAAGTTAGAATAAAAAGTACTTAGAGCTTACCAGGTGGAAGATGAATAAGGAGCAACAAAATCATCTTTATCCATCCAAGACACCACTTGAAAATTCTAGTTTTTAAAGGAAAAGAAAGAAATTCTTGAAGTGGGTGAACCATAACAGTTGGGGTTACCACCATTGGTACTAGAGGCTAGATTTATGAAAGGGCTGAGAATTCCTTAAGTTGGAGAGTACCTTGGGTTCCTGACGGATGGCCATTCCTAGGATATCCCTGGAAGGGGCATAATTGTTGGTAGTTCAGCCATGCCTTACCAAGAATGGTAGTCTGAAAGGAACTGAGTTCCTCCAGCAGAGTGAGATAGCTTGAGAAACTGGAAACAGAAAAAGGTGATTCTGGGTTCCACTACCTACTTGCAGATTTTCCTGAAGTCCAATACTATTATTTATTTCATGTACACACATGAATGATATGTATACTCTTGTTTTGAGTTTCTAAGGACATAATTCTGGGCTCAAAGAAATTGCTTATTAAATGCATGTATCATGAATAAAGGGGATAATGAATACTGGAGTAGAATGTCATGAAATTTGGCAACTGAATTTTAAATTGCAGGCTTGTTCTTACTAACTTTTTCCCCCAAAGTGAATTATTTATTGCCCCTACATCTGTTTCTTCTACAGAACGTTTTGAACAGAGCTTGAAAAAAATGCATTGTTGAAGCCCTGGCATTTCTAGGAAGGTCCAATTACTCCCACAGTGCTTTGCAGTTACAATATATCTCTTTTATTTGGAGGAGTATGTTTTCATGAAGAAGCAGGTGGCAAGCAAAATTCTCCATCTTCACTGATGAGAAAGACATTTCTAAACAGTTATGGTAGATAATTCAGCTGTGAAATCTTTCTAGCTAACCACCCAACCATCTGCCATTAACTTGTCACATCTCATGAGAAGAGATCTGGTATTTTTGTAAATTCAATTCTTCTTCTGGCTATGTTCAAACAATGAGATAGAACAATGATCAACTTAGCAATTTTGGTTATCATGACGCTTAAATAATATTTTCAGTACAATCTGATTGGTTGTAGAGACACTAGTCAAAATTGGATGGAAAAAAATCGCTTTGAAAGTCTGTATTTTAAATTTTGCAATTTGAATTGCACTTCTTCATACCTTGTCTGTTTTTGAAAATATAGATGTTTATTTCCCTTTTTTATCTGTCATTTTAGTCTAGAATAAAATATAATGGTAGTCACGATTTCAACAAAAACTTGCTGGGTAAAAAACTCACCCTGCCTTAAATGAGTAAATATCTGTAGTTCATATTTGGAAAGACTGTGAGTCTGCCCTTACACAACTGAGTGGCTGTTCCAATGATATCCCCTGGACCTCATCTAATTAGCTATAGTCCTAAGTTTAGATGGTTTATTCAAAACATTAAAATAAGCCCTAGAAAAGTAAAGGCAGTATTCCTCTTATCAAATGTTTTAACAATAGATTGTAACTATCTTACAGATATTAATCAGATATGCACACAAAATGACTTTATTCTTTCCTCCCATTGCTTAGCAGACTGTTTTCCTCTGAAAGGAAATCTCAGAGCAGGTCCCATAATGTTTCCAGTTACTCTCATGTAACAAAAGTCTCCCAGTCATAAGAATAGACTTATTTTAGTAACTGATATTTCTATTCCAAACTATTTTTTTCTCTGGCCTACTTCAGATCTAAAAGCTAGGGGGGTGGGGAGGAAGGGTGGAGGGCAGACTGGGCCAGGAGTGGGTAGAGACAGGGCTTGGGAGGATTCAAGATACTTTCTTGATTAGCTCTATTTCCTCCTCTCCGCTAGAGGGCAGGAAAATTCTTAAATGCCTGGTACTATTGTGACTTCCTGTTTACACTCCTCAAGCTTGGCAAACAGTTAAAGCTGAATTCTGGTGTACTCCAGAGACTTTCCAGTGGGAACACCTGACACTTGTGAGTGTGGTATCAACTCTGGCTTGCTGCTTAGAAACATTATTCCCAAACTCTTCATCTAAAAATACATCTCCCATCTCTTTCTGTTCAGATCAATTTTCTCCATATCAGGAAGACTTCTTAGACAATTTCCCTTTAAAAATAAAACCAATCCGTCTTCTATCTTTCGAGCCCATGGCCTTCCCAAAGGATGAAGAGAGGACCTTTGTCCTACAGTGGGCGAAGGTGCATAGCTCTCAACACTGCCGTCTACTCTGGTGCCACGGACTGCTTCATTCACCCTCTCCTCGGTGTGAATCAGTGTGAGTGAGTCATACCCTAGTCTACTGTGTCCTTGATTGCCAAATGATATGGCTCTGGGGTTGCCATTTACATCAACTGTAGTGCAAAGAGTAACCCCTGCAGTTACACAATACGTATCAAACCTTCTGGGTGGTCCTCTTGAAGTCTGTCTTACTAGGCTTGAAGTTCACTGGGAAGTGTCCCTTCTGTTTCTCTAATGTAGGAGGAGGGTGAGAAAATGCCACAGGACTCTAGCAATACTCTCCAAAGATAATGTCCCTCTGGCTTCATTCATTCCAACCCTTTTACAGTACCTTGATATGCTGAAATGCTCTCACCCCTCAGCCCGGAACTTCCTTTTTGCCCTTTATTTATTTATTTCTTGGAGGGGGCACCCAGATTTGAACCAGGGACCTCTTGATCCTTTTTGCCCTTTAAATAGGAAAACGGGGATAAACAAATTGTGGTAATTGTGGTGTATTCATACAATGGGCTACTTTTAAGCAACAAAACAAAAACAACATACACAAAAAGCCCCCTCATACAACTGATACACATAAAAACACAGATGAATCTTAAAAGCATTATCTTAAAAATAGACACCAGGCATAAAGTTTACAAATCATAGCAAACTATTGACATGAAGTTCTAATGCAACTTTAAGCTTTTCTTTAAGTGGTTTTCTCTGGTTGGGAGAGAGCTGACTGTACTGGGCGTAGCTGAGGTGATGGTGATGTTCTGTGTGGATTTAGATGAGGTGATGGAGGCGTTCTATGTGGATTTGTATAATGGTTACCTGGATGTAGGCATTTATCAAAACATAGCCAACCTGGTATGTATTTAAACTGTATATAAATTGTACCTCAATAAATTATTTTTTAAAATTTAGATATTACTGGACAGATTTTGAAGAATATTGCCATGAGGAACATTCAAACCGATTACACAAAAGACACCCTAAATTTCCCTTCACTCTCAAAAAATTACTTTGTGTTTTTGGCTCATCATTTCAGCACATCAAGACAGTTTATGAATTGTGTTATCGCCTTCCTTTCTGTGGTATGCTAACATTATTGTTTTGTCTTGTCTTCATCCATGTCAATAATATAAATGCTGAGTATCCACTCCGCCTCCCTTTAGACTGAGATCAAGTTGTTTTATCAGATGCCTTCAGTTGTGCTCCTTACTAAGCTATGCCCCTACCGAAGCCTATTAGCTCATAAATAATACAGTAAGTCCTCATAGTTTAAGCTCTCAGTGAACGAGACTTTAAGCAAAATAACGTATAACAAAACCAATTTTACCACAGTCCAATTAATATAAGTGAGAGTCAAGTTCCTACAACATATTTTTGGTGACAGAAACATCACCAAATGTCTAAATTAAGACCTAAGATACTTCCAATATTAAACACTGAAATACATGTGAGGTATACATACATTTAAGAAAGATTAATAAAAACAAGGAAGATAATTCTTTTCCAACTTCCTTATTCCAGTTCTGGGTCATGGGTGACCAGAGCTTATCCTGGAAACTCAAGGTGCCAGGTGGGAACCCTCCCTGGATAGGATGCCTTTCCATTGCAGGGCCACTCACACTCATACACACATTCACTCGGACTGGGACAATGTAGACACACCAGCTCACCTTGTGTGCACATCTCTGGGATGTGGAGGACACTGGAGTCCCCAGACCAGAGAAAACCCACGCAGATGTGGGAGAACATGCAAACTCCACACAGACAGTGGCCTTGAACAAGAATTTTTTCTTCACCAACATTTTAATGGAATGACATGGAGAAAAATGATGTTATTTGAGAACCTGCCATATGCCTTAAGTTATCTATGTAAATATCACAAAACTCTTTATCAAATACACTGTTGACTTCAAGATACACTATAATTCCTTGATTCCTCTGATTTGCCAAATTATCGATGTTTTCAGGATGTATTTTCTTTATTAAACTAAAAAATGTGAAATTGAGCCTACATTTCTACCGAAGACATTTCTGATATTTTAAATGTCACAGATTCCTTTTATGTTCCTTATCTTTTTCACTGTATTTTATTTTTACATATACAAGTACACAGTATAGAGAACACGTGAAAGACTGTAGTCCCTTGCCCTTTATAGATGATATTAGATAAAATGGAAAATGCCTGAAAACCTCCAGCAATACAGCAGAGTGATAAGGAAAAGCAAATAGCAGAGATGCTGCACAAAATTTAGCAATTTTTTCAACACAGCTGAACTTGAAAGAAAAGAAAGAAAATCCTGATACTAGAAATGAAGGGGAAACTGAACGCCAGAGCACTAGGCAGAAGCTGATGCAATGGAGGCTCATGACAGTGTCAGGTCCAGGGGTCTGAAGACTGGGTTTTGATGTCTGTGCATGGATGTTGTAAAAATAAGAGAGTTGCTTGTGAGAATGCAGTCAAAGCCATATATAGATCCAATGCAATCTCTATCAAAATTCCAATGGCATTTTTCATAGCAATAGAAGAAAACAATCCTACAATGTGTATAGAACCAAAAAAAAAGACTACAAATAGCCAAAGCAATACTGAGAAATAAGAACAAAGCTGGAGTTGTCATACTTCCTGATTTCAGACTGTATCACAAAGCTACAATAAACAAAATGGAATGGTACTGTCAACGAAAAAAGACACATAAGCCAATGGAACACAATTGAGCCCAGAAAAAAAATCCATGCATATATGGTTAACTAATATTTGACAAGGGAGCCAAGAATACACAATGGGGAAAGGATAGTCTCTTCAATAAATGGTGCTGGGGAAACTAAATAGTCACATACAAAAGAATGAAGTTGGACCCTATCTTATACGACTCACAAAAATTAACTTGAAATGAATTAAAGAGAAATGTAAGATCTAATACCATAAGCTCTTCGATGGAAACATAGGGGAGAATCTCTTTGACATTGGTCTTGGCCATATTTTTTTGGATATGACATCAAAATCACAGACGACAAAAGCAAAAATACACAAGTGGGGCTACATCACACTAAAAAGCTCCTACACAGTAAAAGAAACATTCAACAAAATAAAAAGGCAGCCTGCAGAATGGGAGAAAATATTCACAAATAGTAATATCAAATAAGGGATTAATATCAAAAACATATAAAGACCTCATACAACTCAATAACAACAACAAAAAAAGAATCTGATTAAAAATGGGCACAGGAATTGAATTGTCATTTTTCCAAGGAAGACATCCAAATGGCCAACAGTACATGAAAAGATGCCCAACAACGCTAGCCACCAAAGAAATGGAAATCAAAAACCATAGTGAGATATCACCTCACACCTGTTAGAATGGCTGTCATCAAGAAGATAAGAGACAGCAAGTGTTGGTGAGAATGAGACAAGGGAACCTTTATACACTCTTGGTAGGAATATAATTAGGTTCAGCTACTATGAAAAACAGTATGGAGGTTACTCAAAAAATTAAAAATAGAACTACCACATGATCCAGCAATTCCACTTCTGGGTAGACATCTAAAAAAAAATAAAAACAGGATATCAAAGAGATTCAAAGAGATATGGACTCCCATGTGTATTGCACCATTATTCACAATAGCCAAGATATGGAAACAACTGAAATGTCTGTCAACAGATGAATGGATCAAGAAGATATGGTACACACACACACACACACACACAACACACACACACAGAAATATTATTCAGCCATGAGAAAGAAGGAAATCTTTTCACTTGAGACAACATGGATGGACATTGAGGGCATTATGCTAGGTCACACAGAAAAGGTATATACTGTATAATCTCACTTATATGTGGAATCTAAAAATGAGAACGCAAAGTAGAATGCTGGTTACCAGGGTCTGGAGGTAGGAGAATTGGAGAGATGTTGTTCGAAGGTACAAATAATAATACTGCATTGTAAACTTCAAAGTTGCTAAGAAACTAGATCTTAATTGTCCGTATCATGAAAAAAAATGATAATTATGTGATGCAATAGACTTCAATCATAGCTAACGCTATGGTAGTAAATTGGTAAATCTATCAAATCAACATGTACCCCTTCAATTTACACAATGTTATATATAAATTACATTAAAAAAATTATGAACAATGGGCTCTGAATTATCTGCACAACCCAAAAACCCCAAGCTGAGAAGTTAAGAGAAAAAAATTAAATGAGATAAATGAAAACCACCATGCTCCAGTGGGGGAAAAGTCTGTTCCAAAATCCAGAACAACATAAGATTCTCCCCCCAACTCCCTGGACTCCCCGCAAAACATGAACTCACAACAAAAACTGAACACAATTATGGTTCTAGCAATATGGTAATCTTGTTAATGGGAAAGCTCTCCTGCTACACAATGGCTAGAAATGCTAAGTGAACTATAATAAACTTTACTTTAAGTGTGTAATTCACACAAAAAAGAGGAAAATCGCAGAGGGAAAAAATAAAAGGGTGGCTGTAAACAAGAAGTAAAACTGTGATCTGAAGTTCCCACTTCCCAATGGAATGGTGATTGTCATCTCAGTATCGGGATTAGGTTTTAATATGTAGAAACAGGCAAGGAACCTTTGGTTCCAAGTGAGCAGAAAATCTGGAATCATGCCTTCTCAATAAACCCCCAAATTTTAAGAGTTATATCCTAATTTACTGGATTGTCTTTTGGCATGAATCACCTTAAAATTGTCCTGTCCAATACCGCAGTAGCTAGAGGTCTAAGAACGACATTCCTGAGAACCCCCAGTAAACACTATTTTGGCTTAGATTTGGCCAACGTATAGAATTAAGAAAGAGTAGAGGATGAAGAGAAGCTGAAGTTATTGTTCTTTCCCGCTGGTGGTCATGCACGGTATGTAAGCTGCAGATGCAAAGTTCTGCAGGGCTCTTAGTGTAAACTATGAAACCACCCCGTCCAGATTGTGCAGAGCTGTGAGCTTCTGAGGTATCTTTTGAAGTGACTGATGTGGATCGTTGGACTAACTTCTTATTCTCCTGAAACTTAGTGGTGACACGAGCTATAACAGCTTTCCCTGAACTTCATACTTCAAAAACCTCTGATGGTTTATATTAGCACTTATTTCCATTATTCCTGCAAGAAATACCTAGGCTGAATCCTGACTGGCAGACTTAGCTAAAGGGTGGATAAGAAAAAATATCCTTCAGGTTCAGCAGGTAGACAACAAATGAAGCTTTTCTCTTTGCCTAGATTCTGGGTTGGGGAAGAGTCTCCCATGAAAATTTGTCATAATGGACTTGCTCCTCAAGCAGATGGTCTAGGAACCACGAGTCAAAGAATTAACATAAAAGTGATCATAAAGAAGTAAAGCTCTCAGTGTCTCTCAAAGAAACACACGTAAACTCTCTCTGACCATACAGATTCTTACGCATATGACCTCAGTGAACTTGAGCTCACAACCCCAAATTAGGAAACTTATAGGACAGCAATCCATCATAAGTAGGAACCACACTTATTTATCATCAGGTGTAATCACAGCAGTATTATACTCCAAGAACTTTAGATAATAGAACCATTTGATTAAGATAAATATGTTTAAAATAATTAAAGACATAAAGAATGAAAGCCAAGACAACTATGAAAAAAAATAGGCAAATCTGAAAGGTAAAATAACCAAATGAACTTTTAAAAGGAAAAAAATAGCCAAGAAAATTAAAAACACAAGTACTAGTTTAAAAGCAGACTAGACAGTGCTCAAGGGAAAGCTAGTAAACTAGAAAACGGCTCTAGAATGAAACATAGAGTGTTAAAGCTATAGAAATAGGAAGAGAATGAAAAGACATGGAGGATAGAATAAGAAGAACCAATGCACATCTAATTGGATTTCTAAAAGGTGGAAATGTGAGAGTCAATTCTTTGGGCAATAAAGGCTGAGATTATTCTATAATCAATAAGGGAATTAATCCTCAGATTTCAGAAGCACGCATGACCCAGGGAGAATTAAGAAAATTAACAAACAAACAAACAAAAACTCTGTAGACACAGAAAACAGTATGGCAGTTACCGGAGGGAAAGGTGTTAGAGGGAGGTAGAAAGGGTAAAGGGGGTCAAATGTTTGGGGATGGAAAGAGATTTGACTTTGGGCGGTGAACACACAATGCAATATATAGATGAGGTATTATAGAACTGTACACTTGAAACCTATATGATTTCATTAACCAATATCACCCCCTCCATAAATTTAATACAATTTTAATAAAGAAACAAAATTAAAAGTACACCTAGACATATAATTGTGAGACTCCAGAACACGAAACACAATGAAAGAATTTCTGGAGCAACCAACAAGAAAAGACAGGTCCTATGCTTTAGAAGGTATATGATTTTGTCCCATATAAGTTATTTAAGTTTTATCCATATCTGATATCATAATTTGAGATGTCATGTTTTTACTCACTTTTTTATATCCTTTAGTATTTTTGAGGAGTCACTTTAAAGTCACTATTGGTGGGTGGCCTGTACCCCCTTAACACTCACCACTCCCAAACCATTCTCAAAAGTTTTTCTAAGTTTTATCAAGGCGAGTAAGAAGGGATTGATAGAGCTTTCAACCAATGACATAAGAAACATCCCAGATCCCTCTTCCCTCATTTCAGATCATTCTAATGCATGTAAACTATGGTGTGGCGTTCTGCAGGGAAATTGGGCTTCAGAAGCCCACAGTGGGATCTTGCTTTATAATGTACATTTAATTGGTTTCCTTCCTTCCTTCCTTCCTTCCTTCCTTCCTTCCTTCCTTCCTTCCTTCCTTCCCTCCCTCCCTCCCTCCCTCCCTCCCTCCCTCCCTCCCTCCTTCCTTCCTTCCTTCCTTCCTTCCTTCCTTCCTTCCTTCCTTCCTTCCTATCTGCCTCCCTCCCTTCCTCCCTCCCTCCCCCTTCCTTCCTTCCTTTCTTCCTTCCTTCCTTCCTTCCTTCCTTCCTTCCTTCCTTCCTTCCTTCCTTCCTTCCTCCCATTCCCCACTGGTGCTTCATGGGATAATGTGTCACATAAACCATGTGCATTCCCACCTTCATGTCAGGGTCTGCTTTGGGGGAACCCAACTTAAGACAGACAAAAATATGGTCTGGGTCCTATAATTCTAAATAAAACACTATTTTTTTTGAAGAAAGAATATTGTTTTTTCATTTTCAGACCTCCGAATTTTGAATTATCACATGTTTTGGCTATGTCTGTGTGAGACATATATGAGGCAAGCAAGAGAAAATTCATTGGGCCTCCTCTGGGCAGATTCTTATCAAATCCTGAGTTTGACTAAGATCTGTAAAAGTCATACTCCTTTTATCTTTCTGAAAACTTTTAAATTTTGAAATAGATTTCTAGGAAGTTGAAAAATAATACAGAGACGTTCTGGGTACTCTTCATCCAGCTTCTCACGACGGTAACATTTTATATAACTTATGGTATATATCGAAACCAGGGAGACCGACAGGGGTACAGTGTATAGGCATTACTCAGATTTTACCAGTTCTGCTTGTTTGCATGTACATGTGTGTATGTTGGATGCAATTTTATCACATGTACAGGCTCATGTAACCACCATGACCAGGATACAGATCTGTTCCATTACCACAGAGGAGCTTCCTTGTGCTTCTATTTTAGAAGCATACCCACTCCTAGCCCTCCACCCCAGGCAACCGCTAATCTGTTTTCCATCTCTATATGCTTTTTTGGGTAACCTTCGGATCTGTGTAAGAAGAAAAGTTTCAATCTCTTACAGAGCCAAAGCAGATTAACAGGCAGTTTTTCAATGTCAATGGGATTTTCAGACTTGATTCTAAAGAAATTCACTGACACTTTTGATACAGTGATGTTTCTAAGAGTGTCCTTTATAGGGGTACAAACAATCCTACTTGAAGGGAAATAAGCGTTCATTTCAAAATTGTGCTTTAAATATTTATGAAATTGATATGCCCTGCTTTACCAGGTTGAGATACAAAATAAGGGCATTTCTGATGACTTCTTTATTTGTACTAACAGCCTCCCAGCCCTGATACCCCATCTTAAAAAAATATGTTTTCTTCCATCCATTACAGTTCACCGTGATGATAATTTTAAGAACTGTAGTGTTGGTTGGTTGGTCCAGGAGCCTCGCTGTAACTATTATTACCTTGAACAAAGAACATTGGAAATACTGTGTTATTGTAGTTGCTGCTTCTGTCTCACTGTGTGTGAGGGCACGACCATGCGCACACCACCTCCACAAGACTGGAAGCTTCTCTAGGTGCAGTTGGGAAAAACAAAGTCCCCATATACCCAGGAATATCCAGATCTAAAGGCATTCCAGAATTAGCCATACGATGGGAATGGGATTAGTCTGTCTTACAACCTTGAACAAGGACATAGCTTACCCGTGTTCAAGAACGGCCATTCTTAGCTTTCGTGCTGTCTCCATGGAGAGCTGAATTCTACAGCTGTGCTTCCACACCAGCAAAGCGGGGAGGGAGGGAGAGAAAGGAGATGCTAAGGTGGCTCTGCCCTCCCTCCGGTGCCAGGAGAAGCTTTCCCATCACCCAAATAATCCACCATCTCCAGTCTTTTTAAGCCCAACATCCTTGTCCCTAAACTTAACCCTAACCTACTCCGAAAAGGCTTGCTTACTTCTGCTTGAGCTGACTGGGCATTTTAATATTGCATGTTTTGGCAACAGATGATCACAGCCTTAAAAAATATTTCATAAGATCTGGATTTTTCCATCTTATCCGAAATCACTTTATGTTAAAAAATAAACCAGTTTGAGAACAATCATCTCCAAAATTGATTCTAGGACTTTTAAAAATCACATAGTTCCATTATTGCTAGGAATAATTTCAATGAGCAATTATAATAAATGATAATTTATTCCAGTAGATACATTTCCTATGAAAAGTCATCTAAGCAGAGGTTGAGTTCTGATGCACCAATTACAGAGCCTAATGATGGCTAAGTATGAATTCTTTTAGCTAGGAAAACCAGAGCAGACTCAAAAATCAGCCATAAAAAAAAATCCCAAGGAAGAGAGTGTATGCTTTAGTACAGCGGGGCTTTTGTGGGCTTAGTCCACACAAACTAGAACAGTGCCTGACCCATAAAAGAAATATTTGTGAAATAAATTAATAAGGGTTTCAGGCAGGTGCAAAGGCCCTGAGACAGAAAGAAGGTCAATATAGCTGCAAAATTGTGAATAGAGAGTCAAGGGAGGTGATTTTGGAGGTGCACGTAGGGGGTCAACTTTTGCATTTTGGCTTTTATTCTATTTGTAATGTAAACATTTTGGCTTTTCTATTTGCAATGAGAACCCACTGGAGACTGTTGAGCAGTGGAGTGATTTAAGCGGATTTTGATTTTCAGTTCATCTACCCAGTTGTGAGGGCATGCACTGGGATGACTTGGCATGAAAAAGGTGGATGGGAAGCTGTGACTTGGAGGGCTTACCTGGGATCAGCCTTGTCATATAAGATTCTTTATGATGTAGGCATCCCCAGGACCTGTGGAGTTGGAGGATGCTCAAGGCATGAATTAGGAGTAAGGCTGGGATGTGTGTAGGTGATACCCAGCGGTGATTGCAGTGAAAGGAAATGAAAATGCAAGAACAGAAAGGGGCTGAGAAAAATGTATTCGTTGGATGATCAGTTGCAAGGACAGCTAAAACAAATGACCGCATTGGAAAACGGATCAGTCAGGAGCACCATGCTGGTGGGGCCTTTCTCATGATAGTCAAACAATCAAAATTTACTTTTGAATAGACTCCTGATGTCTGTTTGTTTTTCGTTCTGCCTTGACCTTCTTAGGAAAAGAAAATAGTGCTCATTGTTCAAAATGACTCTATTTCAGGGAAAAAAATTAATACAATCATAAAAAGGTTCTTCATTATATACCTTAAACATATGAATTTTCACAAATGCATAAATATGCTCATATAAAGCAGCTCTGCTAGGAAATAAAGAGAAAAATTGACCGAAATATGATTTTGAAAATAAAGTTTTGTAAAGTGTTTGGATTTTCACTATTTTCCAAATAGTAATATCTATTTCTGTTAGTATTTTTGCTTTTTATTCTAAGTCCAGGATCTGCCTAGACAGATTCTATTATTTTTTAAATTTGTAGATGTGTAGAAAGTGCTACATTTATAAATGGAGAAAACCCAGCAGGAAGCCACACAATTGTGATGATAGTTAAGCAGAAAACACAATCACTTTAAGGAGAGAGGCCGAATAACCAAAGATGATTCAGTTAAATTATTCTCATTTACCTCATATTTTCTTCAGTTTTGATAGGCTCATATAATAACCATCTTATTCACTGTATAATTAAAATCAGTTTTATTTAACCAACATTTATTGTATCTCTGTCCCTTCTAACAGTATCAATTGGGTAACATGCAAGCCTCGAGTGGGGTGAATTGGCTTACAGCACCAGTCTTTGGCTCACTAGCAGGGAGTGGCATAGGGTGCAGTGGGACACAGGGTAGGGTGCAGAAATGGCTCCATTTCTTCTCCCTGGATGCAGGCCCTTTGCCATGCAACTCTGTGGTGCCTCCTACTCTGACTGTGGGCCAGCCTAGTGGAAGCAGGTGAAAGTGACAGTATACTCATTCTGACTCTGGGCCTTAAAGGGCCTTGAGTGTTTATGCTTGTCCTCTGATGCCTCTGTATTACTGTGGCCTGTGCCAGGTGGAATAATGTCCATCCAGAGATGTTGACGCCCTTAGCCCTGGAACCTGTGAATATAATACCTTACACAGTGAAGGAGACGTCGCAGATATGATTACGTTAAGGATGTTGAGATGGGGGGCTTATTCTAGATTATATGGGTGGGCCCAACGTAACGACACGGTTCTTAAAAGCAGAGAACCTTTCCCACTCTGTCAGTGGGAAGTGTGAGTGTGGAAGAATGGTCAGAGAGATGCTGACTTTGAAGATGGAGGGAGGGGACCATGAACCAAAGAATATGGGAGACCTCTAGAATCTAGAAAATGCAAAAAAAAAAAATGTATTCTCTCCTACAGCCTCCAGAAAGGAACACAGCCCTTCCAACATCTTGATTTTAGCTCAGTGAGATCCGTGTCGGACCACTGACCTCCAGAACCATAAAATAAATTGCATTATTTAAGCCATTAAGTTTGTGATAATTTATTATAGCAGTAATAGAAAATTATGTATGGCCATAGGTAACTGATTCAAAGAAAAATCGTTAATATATTTCCTCTCTCTTGTGGTTTAAATAATCTCTTTTATATGGTCCAGTCCATATTACAGAGAACTCAGTCAATTCAAACTTCGCCTTCCCATTAAGGCTGTTTTTCTGCTTCCTCTTCATCCCCAGTTGTGGTTGGATGGAGAAGCTCACAGCACTTCCAGCATCGGGAGTGGGGAGGGGCTTCAGATGGTTTCTTTCGGAGGGCTGGTCTAGTTCCCAGATGAGTACTGCTGTATCCTCTGGGGTGTGCTTGCCATAATCGTGGAACTGGTGCCCTTTGGCATCCACTGCTGAAGTTCATGGTTTGTGGACCTTGTGGTCTGTCTTCTCATTACAGTCGGTCATCTCTCCTTGCTTCCTGGGTCCCGCCTTGATTCTCTCTGGTTCTGTGTACCCTTTAAGATTTGACTCACTCTTCTGTTTATCCACTCCCGGGGTGGCCTTTCCTGTATCCTTCAGATACTAGGCTACCTTCTCCTCCACAGGGACCTACCATGGCAAGCTCCCCGGTAGATCTGCAAGCTTCTGGTCCTTCCCTGGGCATGTGGAAACTGGGAAGGGGGTGGGAGAAGCACGACAGGGAAGAAAGGGTGCCACACAGCTTGCAATGTCAGGCGAAGTTCCCTGAAAGTTAGCTTCAGTCTGATCCTGCAGAGGTGTAAGTTATGGTTTAGATTTTGTCTCAATTTGGAGGAAAGGAGCTAGGCTTTCAGACTCTGGTTACTGATCAGTCATTGGCTCAGGGTTGACAGGGAAAGAGGGAGCAAGGCGTGTGGGGGACGTCAACTGTGGACATTCTGGCTGTCCACAGTCCAGAACACACCTCCTGTTGCCTGGTGTGTCCTCCCAGGAGACCCACAGGTGCAGGTATAAGAAACAAAGGCACAGAAATTGGAGCGGGCCCGCGCTGAAATGGCAAAAGGGACCAGAGGGGATCTAGATAGGGCACTGAGAGTGTTCACTACACGTGTCAACTAAACCAGTGGGAGTTTGGATGGTAAGGAAAGAGTAAGCTTCCCCAACGTATTCTCACTGTTCTCTAAGGATTTTGCGAGAATCATT
Source organism: Eonycteris spelaea (assembly GCA_003508835.1). Lineage (NCBI taxonomy): Eukaryota > Metazoa > Chordata > Mammalia > Chiroptera > Pteropodidae > Eonycteris > Eonycteris spelaea. The sequence goes on from PUFA01000219.1 coordinate 568,231, forward strand.
AATATCAGTTCAGGAACAGTTGATATACAATTGTGAGGCTGCTTCATCTCCATGTTACTTCCCCATATTTCTCCATTGCAACATAAAAAACTACATCCAGAGCTAAGCTTTCATCATCAAATATTTTTCAATTCAGGAATGTTAGTTTCCCAAATACGGCATCATCGGTCATGAGGGAAGACCAAGGACATCCCTCTCACTGACTCTTCCGATTGCTAGGCAGCTCTGCCTGGCTTCTGAGGCCCTCTGTAATGTGACCCACTGTACCTTATCCAAATCTGCCCTCCCACAACTCGACTTTCCAGCCTTCACACTCCTCTCTTGCCAGATTGACTCTCAACTGTCCACATCACAAAACACACATATATCTGCTTTGTTCCTTCTCCTGGCTGTTTTTACTGCCTGGATTCCCCCTTCCTCCTCTTTCACTCGTGCAAATTCCATTTACTGTTCAAAGTTCAGCCTAAGTCACTCCTGCCTGATCATTCCTGGACAACACCAGGCCTCAGGGCTGTCACCTTTCTTTGAACTTTTATGAGTATTTAAGTTGTGCCTAGAGCACTTTACATGCCTTTGTGTTGGGCTTTACCTGTGTACCATGGAAGTGTTCTGTGAATCATGCTCAACTGCAGTGCTACGGTTTGGTCCAGTCCAGTTGTTCTTAACCCTTTAAAATGACCTGGAAAGGTTTACAAAACACTGATGCCTGGATACTACCAAACTAATTATACCAGAAGACCTGGAAGTGGAACCCTACAAATCATTTTTAAGAACCCTGAGTAATACTCATGTACAGTTGGAGTTGAGATACAACTGAATAGAATCACCATTTTAAGTACTCGCCACTAGAAAACAGATTCATATACTTTGACAAAGGGAAATACCCAATGATGGAAAGAGCTTTCCATTCGCATATGATGACATTTACGGTCACAGAACTCCCTACTCGAGAGATTAATTGTGTTCAGGTTTCACATGATGCCAAGGTCAGTTAAACCTTTGCAGAGAATAGCAGTTGGTCTGTGCCATTTTACAAACTACATACATAAGCCTGTATCATCCTCAGCTAAACAGAACAACAGAAAATAAGGCGTGAATGCCCGTTTATTCTGTAACTTCATATCCATGTGTTTGGCTTTTAAGTCTCATTTTTGCTAACAGCTCATGGTGGCACTCCAGAAATGATTTCTATCGTGTTCCCTTGAAGAAACTCTTTAGGAATTTCAAGCAGAAAGAAACGTAATATAGAAATTTAGTTTTCTTAGAGAACTATCGGAAAGGCTAGAGAGATCAACAAAATCAAAGCCCTCTCTAGGCTGACTTCAAGATCATATGCCAACAAGCCTGTAATGCAGAGACCAGTAAATGGCTGCAGTGACAATGAAATACCAGCCAACAACATACCTGCTGGGCTGTATTTTTATGCTCAAAGAACCTAGAAAGAATGGCCTCTATCTCCCTCCCTGCTTTTCATAGCTCCTATGAGTAGATACAGTTGGCAGAACCTATGTCACATCAGGAACACTCGTGTCAAGGGAGTTTGGCAAATGCAGTTTTTAGATTTCCAGCCTTTTATTTGTTGGTGAATATGGACGCTAAATGCCAAAAGTCAATACCTCACATACATTCCCAAGTCAAGCCCACGAGTTGACAACTTTAGAGCTGTTGGTGGAAAATAGCAGCGTTTCCTATCAATGGTATTGCCTTCGATCTGGATTACAAAGATAAAAAAGACTCAGATCTTGAGACAGAAAGATCCTTGAGAGGAGTTCTTACATCTTGGGCCCCGTTTGTGGCCCATAAGCTCCTTGGAGGGTTTGCCTTATGTCAATCACTCCTGGACCCTTATTTAAATTAGGTAGACTCATGCTAGTTGTGTATACTTGGGCACATTGTTCAGTCTCCTTGGGGAAATAAAAATAATGCATGAAAAGTTGGCATCCCTGATGGCAGCAGTTAAGTGCTGCTTTTCCAAAGACATTTCAAAATTTAGGACAAATTTTAAACAGTAAAATATTTCAATATGAGGAGCTTTGAAAGTTTTTAGTTTGTAATACATATGGAACACTTAGTTAATTTTTTATTGTTTAGACAGAAACAGTAGAATAAGATGACAGTTTGAAATGTCAGTGCTAATATATAATAATATACACTGAAAAGTTAAGGCTGGCCCTTATCTGCTTTGTCTTACATTTATTTCTGTTCAAGGTGAGATTTAAACATCAGTGGAAATTTTCTAATTAAGGGCACTGTTACATTTTGGGAAAATTAATAACTTCTGTGAGCTTCAACCTCTACAAGCGTAAAGTAGGGAGCAACGCATATTTGTTAGGATTAAATAAAGGAAATGTCTCTCAAATTTCTCCACTAATATACTCCAAATGGCAGAGAAATTGTAAGGGTACACATGGAAAATTGAAAACTTCTTTGAAGTCTTTTATTTTAAATGTCTAGTGAATTATACATATGAATTCATATTATGTTCATTACAGTTTTATTATAGAAATATCTTAGATATTTTTCATCAAGTAAAATTGACATTTTAGGAGGCTGTACCAGTTTTATCCTATGCTTTCCAGTAGATTCTACCTTGCTCTCTTGAGAACCAAGGTTATAGTTGGAAGTATTTTGCTACTGCCTGAATGTAGGAGGCCCCTAATAACTCTTAGATTCTGAAGACATTTTGAGATATAGAGAATTTAGAATATAAATATATAGAATAGGTAGCAATTTCTAAATTTTGAGGGTTATTATTTTGTCTTGTTTTTGCAAATTTGCCAGAGATTTTCATTCTTTTGGATACGCTGAGGTCTGCATGAGCCTGCCTTTTCCTGTCCCATCAATTACAGTAACCCAGTGAGGTCTTCTCTGCTCAGCAACTTAATTAAAACAGATCAAGACTGTTTTCATGACTTTACATCAGGAGCCTTATTCTCACCAGCCGGTGGTGTCCTGGAATGGTCCTACTTCTATGCTCCAAAGTCTCAACATGTAAAGTGTAGCCCAAGTACCATGAAGGTGTGCAAACTACTGCCCCCACCACACTGCCAATCAATATAGGACTGAGCTTACTCTTGGTTGCCATGAATGCATTTCAGGTCTTCCGCTGCTGCAGGAGAACTTTCCTGATCAACAGACTATTCTACTGAGGTGCATCATTGAGGCACAAAAACTAATTTAGCTTGCAAACAGATTGGTTCTTCTGTGCTCTCCCTACGCTAACCAGTCAGATATAGGGGGTTTGGATATTTGTCAGTCTTGGATAAACCTACTCAGAGTTTCTCAGTCTTTGCCTACTCTGCTTCCATATCTTCATAACTTTGCTTCCCTCAACACGCAAAAGCTCAGTCTTCCTTTGTACTTGGAAAAATCCTGCTCCTCACTTAGGACCAAATTCAAATGGCAAGTGTCTTTTAAGATTTCTGTCCCAAGGTACCTAGTGCTTCATCTATCTGCCTGTTTCTCTTTCTTTCCAACCAAGGTGTTCTAAGATCTGATAGATGCACCTATTTTAGCAGGTGTTACATCAAATTGTGGTTTTTACATGTTGTCTGTGTCCAGTGCTGGCCTGTAAACTTCATAAGGGAGGGAGCCCTGTTTTAGCTATTATGGCATTCCCAGTGCCTGCAAAGTGTGGTGACCAAATAATTATTGGTGAATGAATGAATGAATGAATGAATAGTAGCCTAGATCATAAAAAAAAGCACAATACAAATGGTCGAAATGCATCAGCACCATTAAGTGTATTTTTCTTCCTTGCGAAAACAATATGAAGAACTGAGAGAAGTTTTTACATGAAAGTACTTCATTTGCAAATGAAACCGATAAGGCATTAGCTTAATACCTTAAATCTACTGGTCTAGAAGAGTTATTTCTGAATAAAAACATTAGTTAGGTTCTCCCCCCACCCAATACCCCACTTCTGTTACAAATTGTGCAGAAAGTAGAGTCTACATATCTGAAAGCCACTAATGTATCGCTTGAGTTTGTGAACTGGCATTGTGTCTAACCTGTCAATTATTTTGAAGTTAGTGGATTAATTAATGGTTAACAATTATGTGATGATGATGCACAAGCTGCTTTATCCAATATTAAATTTAATATTTCATAATTATTTCACAGGTTATTTATGTGAGTAAAAGACACTCTATAAAACCTCCTTTCTCAAGAAAATGTAAAACACTTCCATTTTTAATTTAGCACTGAGATTGCCTTTCTTTGTTGTAGTAATTATGGGCTTTCCTGCCAGGGCCCCATTTTTGCTTCTACTTTACAACATGGTCATGGCTGAATAGCTTTAATCGGGTACCAATTAGTCCCAAATCTATAACTCACTTAAGTCTGGGTCACTGGTGGTTGTAATTCCTCCATCCAAACTGGGATGGAAATTTTATAAAAATTTAAGCAAGTGATCTCAATCCCTGATGAATACTTTGTAGAGAGATATTTCTGTAACCTGCCCAATAAACTGGTTATCATATTAAACTCATTTTTAGCAGCTTATATTCACTTAAGCATTGCTCCAGATGGTAGCTGTCAAAATATTTCTTATAATTATCATCAGTAAACTTCTCCTGGGCCTTTAAAATTCATTGCAAATCACGTGTTGTCTATAATCATAATAAGATCGAAAATGTTATTAATATCCTGCTCAGTATTCTGCTACACCAGTTTCTGTAAAACTACATGGATCAACAGATCCAATTCTTTTCTCCTGTGCTGTCTCAAAGGCTATTAAATGGTAAATGTGACTATATCTAGATACTGTTAAAATCAAATACACAATGGAGACCAGACTTAGAATTCCCCGAGCAGACAAAATCATTTAAGTCACGTAAGCAAAAATAAATCTAGCTTATTTCATGAACATAAGTGAAACTTAGGTTATTTCTTGTAAATGTCTCTGACAATCATAAAAGAAACTTGTCATCTTCGTAAAAAAACAGTGACAATTAATTTTAACCAATCCCCTGCCATCTGGAAACCCCCATTGTAATAACCAACCACTGTAAAGATTAAACAAGTTCCTCATTTTCACTTAATAAGCCATCCTGCAACTTCATGCCCCTGAACTTTATATTGGTTTTTATTCTTGGAGGCTCCTAGTTTGCAAACTATTTTTATATACACAGTAAACTCTTAATAAGTACTATTTATTCATTTGGTGGTTTTAATTTCACTATTTCTGGATTACTTTGATCATTTTCATGGACCTGACTAATCAACTCTAAAACATAAAGACTCACCAAACCATTTTTTAAGTCCAGCACATATACTGTTCTCTTCATATTAACATATTCTATAAAATAATTGTTTGGATCACACCATATTCCATTGAACTGGGTGTCTCACTTGTTGAATTAATTGGGTCTCTTTTGGTCGCAAATGAGAGAACCCCTATCTGAACTGGTTTATGAAGAGAAAAGAGGATTGAAAGGGCACAGGGCATCGTAGTAACAGACTTCAGAGGTATACTGAACAGTCCCAGGAATAATTAGGACCAGTGACTCACCGGAACGCTGCCTTAGTTTCTGTTTGTCGTGCTCTTTGAAGAAAACAGGAAGGCCATGTGAGAAGCAGGGCAGGGGAAGAAGCCAGACAAAGGGGTCATTCCAAACCAAGTCCCAGCTTCAGCCTGACCCTGTAGGGGAACTCTGAGGGTTAAAATATAACTCAGAATTCGCTCCAAACTGGAGGCACGGGAGCTCAGTTTTCACATGACTGCACCAGTCCGCCACTGACTAAGCCTCCAAGCTCCACGCTGGGGAAATGTAACCCCACGCACTCCTGGCTCCACGCATCAGAGCAAAGAGGCTCAAGTAGCCCAAAAGGATGGCTTCTTAAGAGTCGCAGGTGTGGCTCATTAGAAGCCAAAGCATAGAGGAGCTCCAGGAATCCAAAAGCTGTTGCCCTAACAGAGTCACAGGTGTAGACTGTTAGAAACCAAAACACACAGAAGGTGGGGACGGGGGGGTACAGAAATGGTTAAGGGATTCCCAGAGGGATCTGCGTGGGATGCTGACAATGTCCACTACAAATGCTATTGAAATTATTTTTTGCCTTTTATCTCTTCCTGTTAGCTTTCCCTTTCCCCCAGTAAAGCAGCTTCCTCCACAAGCCAGGGACCATGGCTGCCAATTGCTCTGAAGTATCACATCCTGTACTAGCAAAGTCATGAGGAAGAGCCTGTGCTGTCCTGCTTTGGGTCCAGTGCCCACTTCTGGACCAACCAACTTAACTTTGGGAGCAGCATACTATAAAAACATGATGCCCTACAAGAGCTACACGTGAAGTAAAAAAAGAAGCAGTTCCTAAGAGCTGTGATGTTACTGGAAAAAAGTAAATATGTTGGGGAGACGAAAGAACACTTCTTTGAAAGGTGGGTTTGTCATGGCCGGAGTCACGTGCCCATGTCCTTCAGACTTATCTGTCTTCTTCATAGTCATCATTTAGGGTTATGTCCTTACTATAGCTAGGGGCTGCAGGCACCAGTGTTTGGCCATGAAAATAAAAAGGAAAGAAGAAATTGTAGATTGTTTTTTAAAAAAATCTCAAGAGAACACCCTGTTGAGATCGATATGAGCATGAATTCATGATAATATAAGAATGGATATTACGTGAACATGAATTCATGTTCATTAATTTATGCTATTGGATGGACTTCCCTGTGAAATACAAAAGGGATTTCAAATGTGGGAAATATACAGCTGGAGGAGAACTGGACCATTTAGACCATCTAAATTTATCTCCTAGCTGGAGTTTTTTTGTGACGATACAGATGCTTAATAACTGTCTAATCTGACGAGAGCCCCACCACTACTATCTCGGAGGTGAGACACCTGCTTTTATTTCTCCAGTTTAAAAAAGATGGCATCTTTGCTCATTTAACACCCCTTTCAACCTATATCCCCACTTCTGTTTATCGTCTTTTTAGCAGCACATGCTCCGATATTAGCACAGCCTTGCATGCATATTTCAGTGTGCTGAGGGACAGAGTTGCTATCAGGCATCAGCAGCTGCTGTTTATTGGTGATAAATGAGTTTTGTTCCATTGAGAGCAATTTCCCTGATTTTTACTCTATTATCTAGGTAGAGATGAAGGATATAATATATCCTTAAAGCAGTATTCACACAGTTATCCAGTTAATGAGGCATTGAGGGGAGGGGTTGTGAAGAGAGAGACACACACGCAAAGAGGGAGAGAGAGACAGACAGACAGAGAGTGGGGAAGGAAAGAGACACACATGCACAGAGACAGTGAGACAGGAAGAGACGGAGAGACAGAGAGAAGTGAGGAAGCAAAGAGAGACACATGCACACACAGGTAGAGAGAGAGATGAAGGGAGAGGGAGAGAGAACTAAGCAGAGGCCGAATCTGAAACTACCTTGGATCCTCCACCGTGTATCTATCTTCTGTGCTATATTTTGTAAGGAAATATTATTATCTGACAAGGCAAGGTGGCGAACCATTCGTATCCATGACGAATGAGTTTCCAGGGTTGTATTTCATAGTAAGATGGGTGCTTCTGTTGCTGTTTTGCGTTGGTCTCCTTGGTATTGACAGCAGAGACTTCGTTCAATGAGTAAATTCAAACCTACATGTTGGCAGAGGCACCGCTGTGTTTACCTCTGTGGAACATTTAATAGAGTGAATTAAGTAGAAACAGTTCATCAGCCTGAGCATTCAGATCCTCTGTGTGCAGGGCAAAGAAGCTTAACCTGTTGAAGAAATAAGTTTAGGGAAGATGGAGTAGTTTGAAAGCTGGCTGCTAGGAGTTGCTCCAGGATCTTAGGGCTCATTTAAGGAATAGCCCTAATTCAGAACATTTTGACAAATGTTTCTTGAGCATATACAATGTGCCAGACCTCATGCTGCATGCTAGGGATTCCAAGGCAAACCATAGCTCCCACTCTCAGCAATGTATATAGATTATTTCAAAGTCATTGTGGTGCATACTGTGGAGGAACTGTACTCACGATGCTATAGAAATACAAAAGAGAGTTAGCTCGTGCCTCCTGGGCAGTGAGTGTGGGCCAGGAATATTTATGGTTCAAAATACAGCAAAGATGTGGAGGTTGACTAGTCAGAATGGGCTACGTGGAGACCACAAATCCAATATCCGAGTTGCCTGGCCTGAAGGACGGACCCTGTATGGTTATCCTTAGTTATTATCCTTAATGCTGGTCCACAATGGCTGTCCTGATGATGGCCAAGATAATGCTTATCCTTAATGGTCATCCTGATGCTGGTTATCATAATGCTTATCCTGAATACATAAAAATTAGCCTTAATGCTGGTCAGTGGAGTGCATATCTTTGTTATCCTAAATGCTAGTCAAAAATGGTTATCCCTAATGGTTATCCTTAGTGGTGGTGAATAATGGTGATCACTAACACTTATCCTTAATATCTGTCCTTAATTATTATATTTAATGCTGGTCAACAATCATTTATGGCTTCCTCTACTTTCTGGTCATGATAGGTATGCATTTCCTGGCCCTCTTATTGATGGGTGGTCTCATGTGAGTAGTTCTGGCCAAGGCATTGGGATTAGAAGAGATGTATGTCACTTTTAAACCAAAGGAACATTTCATTTCTGGGTTGAGGGTCTCCAGAGCTCTTTCTCTCTAGGAATAGAGGGAGACACCAGCAACATCTGAAGTGGCAGTTGCTCTATTAGCATGAATTTATTCTAAGCCACTGAGATTTGAGTGTTAATTTGTTCCTGCTTCAGAACATAACCTATCTCAACTGATCTGGGGACAATGACTTTCAGCCCCAGCTGCACAGTGGACTCACCACGGGAGCTCTGAAAAGATGCGAACATCCATGTTTCACTGTAACTCATTTGGAAGAGAATCCATAGGTCTGAGTCATGGATATCATTAATTTTTAATTGATTTTTAATGAAATTAAAAACTAAAATAATAAATGACCAGAATGTAATTTTCACAAGGGCAAGGGCATTGTCTTGGTTACTTACTGCTCTATACCCAGTGCTTGTAATAGTGTCTGGCACATGTCAGACACTAAATAAATGCTTGTTAAATACATGAATAAGTGGATTAATGAATAAATACAATCATGTCTAGTTTATTTAATTTTCCTACACCTTCTTCCTATGCCAAGTACTCAGACCAAGCCCCTTACCTGGGTCCTCTTCTGAAAAGATGCTTTGCCTTGGTTGTTTTGCCTACCCAGCAATTCTACTTCAGGGTATTTATACAAAACAAAAACAAAAACTAAAACTAAAACACTAATTTCAAAAGATATATGCACTCCTATGTTCATTGCAGCATTATTTACAGTAGCCAAGATATGAAGCAACCCAACTGTCCATTGACAGACGAATGGATAAAGAAGATATGGTGCGTATATACAATGGAATACTAGCCATAAAGAAGAATGGAATCTTATAATTTGCAACAACATAGATGGACCCTGTGGGTATTATACTAAGTGAAATAAGTCAAACAGAGAAAGACAAATACCATGTGATTTCACTTTTATGTGGAATCTAAAAAACAAAATAAGCGAACAAACAAAACAGGAATTAACTCATAGACACAGGGAACAAATCGATGGTTACATGATGGGAGAAGGTTTAGGGATTGGGTGAAAAGGTGCAGGGATTAAGAAGTACAAATCGGTAGTTACAAAATTAGTCACGGGGACGTAAAGTACAGCACAGGAAATACAGTCAATAATATTATAATAACTAAGTACGGTATCGGTTGGGTACTACACTAATTGGGGGTATCGCTTTGTAAGTTATATAAAAGTCTAACCGCTACGTGTACACCTGAAACTAATATAATATTGTATGTCATCTGTAATTGAAAAATAAATTTAAAATAAATTTAAAAAAGTAAATAAACAAATGGAAAAAGTTAAATAGTTTCTAAATTCACACATCCATTATATTCTGTAGCATTTCGCCGTAACTGTCTGTTATGAATTTTAAGCAATGCTCCTAACAAGACTAACGTCTGAAGTGTCAAACATAATCAAACATTGCCTAGTCGTACAACCCTGCTAAACACTTACAGAAAAAGCTGCAGGTGCAGTTGTATTAGAGAACAGTTAGTGATCATGAATTTTCCACCAGAAATATAAATGCATAAATCTGGCCCCAGCCAGTCATTTCTTTCATTCCAGGAAAGAATATTGTGCTTTGAACCAAGTTAGGAAATCTAAATAAAATCATTGGTTTTAAGATCTTTCCTAAAACCTTTACTTTTAGCCATTTAATGTGGTGGTTGTATTAATATATATTTTATTTTTTTAAATATTATTTTTCTGAATCAATTGTAAACTTATTGAGAGAGAGAATAATAAACTTCTTGTAAGGAAGAAAAAAAATTGGCTTAACAATGCTTCGAATAAGGGTTATGTTTATTAACTCTTTGTTGAGCTGATCATCTTAGATTGAATTAAATAATTGAAAACAGTTAAATGTGCATGCAACTTTGATTATACATTATCTATTATAAAATAGAGTCTCATTAATTCAGGTCATTTTTTCTTGTACCACAGACTTCTTTAGCAGTTTGGTGAAATTTATGTTCTTCTCAGAATTAATGTTTTTAAATGAATAGATACAATAAAATGCATAGAATTTGGTGGTATCAAGGTCATGGAGGCCTTGAATTCTGTCCATGGGTCCCCTAGTCCAGGGGTCCCCACCCCTGGGCTGCACACCGGTACCAGTCCGTGGCCTGTCAGGAACCAGGCCACACAGCAAGAGGTGAGCAGTGGGCCAGTGAGCGAAGCTTCATCTGTATTTGCAGCCACTCCACAGCGCTAGCATCACCGCCTCAGCTCCACCTCAGATCATCAGACACCAGATTCTCATAGGAGCATCGGTCCCTGCTGCCAAAGATGTTGGGGACCGCTGCCCTAGTCCGTAAACTCCAGGTTATAAATCCCTGTACTGGGGGCATGAAAATCTAATAAAATGTATAAATCATAATTTATAAATAACTGTTGCCACCATGTGCACACATTCCATGGAAAATTCTATGTAATTTACTTGTGAGAAAAAACCTTAGTGGACTCAGCTTTTCTAAAACTGTCAACAATAATAGTAACTTTATGTTACGAAACATACATGTTTTGATGTAAGTAAATGAGAGTGTAACTAATGAAAAAATGATCTGCATAGGTTTTTATGGGAAAAGTAAAATTCACCATGGATATTCTTCCTCAAAGACACATTTTGTCACATACAAAATAAACCATAAAGATGTATTTATAACTACTGATACATAGATGATAGTTTTATTATATTGGGTTTATATTTGTCTAAATGTTTGAAAAAATTCCTTGGTAATTTAATGGATATATTGTTACGACCCAAGCTAAAAACTGATAATAGTTTGAATCCATGACTGCTAGTTTAAGTTAGTCATTATTTACAGTATAGGGCATGCTACACATATGGCTATATACAGGTACCTGCACACACAGAGGCGGACATACATCAGAGGCAATGTTGCATGATGAAATGAAGTTGGGTTTGAAATCAGATGGATGTGGCTTTGAATCCTGTCTCTTCCTACTTTTGTGGCTACAGGGACCTCCCTCTTTCCTTTCTTTCCTTTATGCTTTATTCAGAAATATTCTTGCTATGTTTACCTGGGTGTACTGTGAGTAAACAAACTGATGTGAAACCTGTTTCTCTAAGCCTCAATTTCTTTGTATTTAAAAGAGGGAGCATTTTATCTATTTAATAAGATTTAGATAAGGACAACGATGAGAGACTAAATGAGAAACATTTTACAGAATTCCTGACACAGAATAGGCACTCTTAAATTTCATCATGTATCTAACAGGTGCTCTGAATGCTTGAGGGTCTCCAAGGAAAATCTCTACAAAAAAAAGAGTCATTAAAAGGAGAATGGATACAACATGAAATGAAATGGCTTTCCCTAAGACTCTGGCATCCTTTGAATGCAGAAGAGCTCAAGGCCTATTCACCCTACCCAATACCTGCATCCTTGCTCCAACTGGTGAAGACCACTAGAACTAAGAAGGTGTGACTGACACTGATTTAAAATAATAAAGGCCAACGTAAATAATACATTTCAGAATACAAGGATAGACCAGTAGTCCCCAAACTTAAGCATGAATCACCTGGAAGACCACAGATAATTGGGCTACGTCCCCAGAGTTTCTGATTTTGCCCAAGAATTTATATTTGTAACAAGTCCTAGGTGGCACTATCTGCTTTTCCACACTTTGAGTTTTAGACTTTGCCACACTAAAGACAGTAGTGTAGCAGAATATCTATTGGAGTCCAGAGAATCTTGTAATTTGCCAGTGGACAATAGAGCATCACTTGAGAGCTCGCATTTTAAAAGGGATTAAGAAATGCCAGAAGAAAGTATGGTAGAAGAACAGCCCCCAAATATGTCCATATCCTAATCTCTGTAACCTTACAGAAGGGTCTTTGCAAATGTGATTAAGGGCTTTGTGGTGGGGACATTATCGTCATTATTTGGGTGGGTCCATAATTATAAAGGTTCTTATGAGGGAAAGAAGAAAGTGGGAGAGTCAGAGATAGTGAAGGTGTGATGACAGAAGTAGATAAGGAGAACGGATGTGACAATGGAAGAAGAGGCTGGAGTGATATGAGGAAGGGGCCATGACCGAAGGAACCTCCAGACACTGGAAAAGTAAAGGAAATGCAGCCCTGTTAACACCTTATTTTGGCTCAATGGAACCCATTTCATACTTCTGATTCCTAAAACTTTGAAATAAGTTTGTGTCATTTTAAGCCACTAAGGTTGTGGTAATTTGTTACAGCATCAATAGGAAACAAATACAGCAAGTAAGAGACAACCTAGATCCTTACCCAATTTACCCAAGTGAGAGATTTTTATCGATGCCTCAGAGTGCAATTATTTATTCTTTCCTATATGGAAGTTGGTAAAACAGTTCTAAAAATAAACTTTCTAAGCTATTTATGGGTCTGTAGGTACGGTATCAACCACCACTCTATTCAACAGTACCTTTCAAGACCTGCTTGTCTTTATTTTACTCCATCCACTTCTGCACCAAGTCAGCTGATTCTAGGCTATTGATTAACGTGTAGTCATATAAGTCTCAATGTAAAATCAGGTCTGGTCTGATTCAGCAATAGGAATGTCAGATGTGTTGTTCTTATTACTCCCAAATGATTAAATAAAAACCCAAGTGGATTGTGTATAGTCAGCCAAAGAAATTGCATACACTGTTCTCAGTTAAGTTCACAGAGATTTCTCTATCCATTCTCAAACACAGATTGTACAGATAGCTGTGAAAACTAAGGAAAAACATAAATATATACACACATACTTCTTAAAGATCATGTCTCTGATCATCATTTGGCCCATTATGAGATATCTGGACACCTGGACCAGTGAAGTGGATGTTTTCATAATTTTTTGTGTGGTACTCACATCCTTCATTTTACAAACATTGGTAGGCATTGCCTTCTTTTATCAAACGTAAAATCTTACAATTCAGATTTATAAAACAGATGAATTAAGACATTGCCTCAATACTAAGGCATATGCCCCCCCAATATTTTGATGGTTTTGAAATAATTATATACAATCAATGTGATACTCTATTTTTCTCCCCCAAAGCTGTTATAGACTTAGTAGTAATTTTTACAACTCATGGTATTCTAGGTAAACAAAAATATGAGAGCATTTTTTTTTGGCTTGGCAAAAAGATTTAATAATTTTTTAAACATGCATTTAGAATTTCCTGTGAACATTTAGGATCAACTTAAACTAACAAATATATATATATGGATTTTTAATATTTGTAGCAAAGATACACTACAAACATTTGAAAGCTTTCCCAGGTCATAGAAAAGTTGAAGACTGGAGGTCTTTACTTTGGGGATGACTGCTTATCTAGAATGACAAATGTGCCTGTAGTCAAAAGCAGAAATTGGAATCTAAGTGAATTCCTTAGGGAGACAAGATTTTTCTTTAGGGGTGGGAAAGCATTCTCTTGTAAAGCTGAAGAGAGAATATATATAATTTTTTATTTACTGTATATCAGATTCTTTAGGTTTCTTTCTGTGAGGATCTCATAAGAACAAATGACCTCATTAATTTCTGTGAGTCAGCAGTCTTCACATCATGTATAGCCTCACAACAATTGAGAATAAGTTAGAATTATCCAAATTCCTCAGACTAAACTTTGGTGGGAATAAAGAGTGGGGTTTCGTACTTTTAATATTAAGATACCAAGGACATGACTTCAGTTGAGCTCTAGCAATTAATGTGAGGCAGTGCAGTACGAGGTTTTCTAACCTCTCATTTGACACCAGCTGTCATTGTGTCTATTTTCAGAATGAGGGTAAATCAACATCATCAATTCATTTCATCATTATTTGTTCAAGTGTGGCTGATAGTCTATGTAAATTGATTTAATATTCCCTACTTGGAGTCTCTTTCTAATGCAGTGCAGAGACAAGTTTCATTTGGTATTGTGAAGAAGAGAAAAAGAAAATTCACGGGCGAGTTGGGGATTCCCTTAATTTAGAGATCATGCCGATTTCACCATTGCTTTGTCATTTATTTCTCTTAAAATAGTACTGAAGGCCAATACATAATTTATATTAAATGAATGTTTGTTGACAGAATGGGTACCATAAAAACATATTTGATAGAACTATTCCTCATTGGAGATTTATCCACGCACATATATTTGTTATAGATATGCATTTGGCCTGAGGGGCTAATGAAGGCAAGACTGTATATGTGAATTTGGATTTTGAAAAATTACATTTTGCTCCCCATATTTTCCTTCGAATGACTTTAGAATTATTTTCTATTACATAAATGACAGTTCTAAAGTTTCATTCCCTGCCCATGGTGATGTACATGCCTTCTTTTCATGAGACCTATATTTTCTATTTCCAAATTTCCTGTCTTTATCGGTAAATCTATTACAGATCCATTCTGACGCAAAGACCTTTACATTTTCCACTGTAATGTCAGCATCAACACCTAGCACTTAATATCTCTTGGTTGTCAAGATTTTAAGAACCATAATTAACTAGATGCATGCATTGTTGATGTTTACATGCAACAGATGGCTAGGCTGGGGGATGTAGATAAATTTAGCTTCTGTCGAACATGTATGAGTAATATACTGGAAGAAAAAATGAGCAGAAAAAAATAACTTGAATTCTCCTATATTTTGAGAGTTTTGTAAACTCAGCTTTGGGAAACTGTATCTTTTTATAACATTGAAGTTCCTTGAAGGTAGAAGTCTGACGTATGTCTGCCTTGGTGAAGAACTGCCAAGAACAAAGGGAAGCTGTAGGCTTCGGATTCAGTGGCAGGACCCTTAGCTGATCATGGACTCTCAGGGAATAGGCAAGTAGCGGATCTTAAAGGACAAGAACTATCTATCATTTATCGTAGAATAAGTATTAGAGGTTCTCAATAAATGATTACTGGTAGATGAATGCGTGAAAGGCTGAATAAATGACTGCTAAGGATAATTAGCAAAGGCTGGTAAAGTCACAGTTGATGAAATCCTTTCATATAAATTTTAGTTGAATTTCATGACAAATCCATGTGGCAGAAATGACTGTCCTCATTTTATAGCCATGAAAGCCAGAGTTCAGAAAGGTACCAAGGCTTGTCCAAAACCCTTAGCTGGTAAATGGCGAAGGCAGAATTTAACCAGACCTTCTGGCTCCACGTTCCCTACTCCTTTGGTTGCACTCTGCCATGTCCAATATTTTTGTGTTCAGCCTGAGCTTAGGTGTCTAGGAAGATAATGGAAGACTGTCTAGTGGGCTGGATATTTGTAGAACTACAAATTTCCTTGAAGGCCTAACCCAGGTCTTCCTTTATTTAGGGCTTATGAGGGAGGACGCCCAGTGGTCCCTGACCTTGGAGAACTCCACTGACCCCTCTAATGACAGCTGCTTCCAGCATAGAAACCAGAAGCTAGTCATTTATTTAGCTTTATTGAGGTATAATTAAAAAATAAAATTGTTAGATATTTAAAATATATAATGTGATGATTTGATATATTGTATACATTGTGAAAGGATCGCCCCCTTTAATTTAATTAATATGTCCATCACCTCACATATGCACCTTCTTTTTTTGTAGTGAGAATGCTTAAATTCTACTCTTTTAGAAAATTTCAATTATACAAAACAGTGTTAACAACTATAGTCACCATGTTATACATTAGATCCTCAGACCGATTTCATCTTATAACTATTTCTCCCCCTCTGTTTTTTTAAGGCTGGATAATATTCCGTTATATATCACACTTTCTCTATCCATTCATCTGTCAACAGACAGATTAGGTTATTCCCACACCTAGTCTATTGTGAATAATAATGCAATGAACACAGCAGTGTAGATATGTCTTCAAGATCCTGCTTCATTTCCTTTGGATAAATACCCAAAAGTGGGATTGCTGGATCATACGGTGGTTCTATTTTTAATTTATTGAGAAACCTCCATACTGTTTCCATAGCAGCTGCATCAATTTATATTCTCGCCAATAGTACATTCTCACCAACACTTGTTATCGCTTGCTTTTTGTCGACAGGTGTGAGGCGATATCTCGTTGTGGTTTTGATTTGCATTTCCCTAATGATTAGTGATGTTAAGCATCTTTTCATGTACTTGTTGACTGCTTGGATGTCTTCTTTAGAAAAATGTCTATTTGGTCTGTCCTCCCACTGTATTTTGGTACAAAAGTTTCCCATCACTTTTTCACATGCTACTAAACTTTTCTCCTGGAAATTTCGATCTGCTTAATTAGATTTAACCTACTGCAATTTCCAGGTCCTCATTGCCAACTCTGAACTGGAATTATATTGACTATTTCTTACTTCCTACTTCAAATAGCTAGAAGAGAAAGAGAAATATTTTCTCATTATTTTTCATCACCATGTAGTAGAGCAAGTCTTTATAATCAGTAAACCTCAAGGAGTGGGCAATAAAGTTTAGTGCTCAGACCTCCCTGTTTATGGTCCTGTGGATGACATCACTGTCCAAGGCCTGTGGACACCATATGCTCTTTTCCCAAGTACCTAAGTTAAAAAATGGCTATATTCAGGGTCTAGCCACAGAAAAAGAATGTTTTATCACTATCAAAATCTTTTAGTGATCTAGCATTTAACAACGTGAGGTGATGCTGAGAGTGAACAAAGTGATTCTGAGGTTGTATAGAGAAAATCCGTATAGGAAAAGACCCTGGTTATTGGAAAAATACGTGAACCAGGATATCTGTATTTTACATCCAGCTATGGATTAAGTTGCTATGTGACTTCTAGCAAGTCACTCTCCTTTCCTAAACCTCAGTTGCTCCAACTGTGAAATAAGCAAGTTAGAAATGAGGATTCCAAAGCCCCTTGCAGGACTGAAAAGATATGTTAAATTATTTTCATCTTTTTCTGCTCCTCAAAGTGACCTTTCTCTTTCTCTTACATATTAATATTCTCTTGCAATTATTCTCCCTTTTCTCTGCTAGGAAGATTCCCTTCTTCCCAACACACGTATATTACTGGACTATAAAATTGGTTAATCCAATAGACCAGGGGTCAGCAAATTACAGCCTGCTGGTGAAATGCAGCAGCCATCTGTTTTTGTAAATGAAGTTTTACTGGAGCATAGCTACACCCATTAATTTATGTATTGAATATGGCTGTTTTCATGCCACAACAGCATAGCCGAATAGCTGTCATAGAAACTGTATGGTTCACAAAGCCTAAAATATTTACTGTCTGACCCTTTACAGAAGATGACTGTGGATCCCTAGTATAGACCAAAGTTTGAGCATGGGGGAAAAGCATATCTAACCTAATATCTTCCTCCGGAATGATGTCAGGCCATTCATAAGTACTGGATGGGTGTAGCTATATTATCCTTTTACTGAAACTACCATTAAAACTCATTATTTTTCATTTCTTCCGCAAAGATATGAATGATGCCAAGGAATTTTTTTTATGTCAATCGTCTCCCCTTGACTTTGTCCATTATTGCTTTCCTACAAAAACATAAGGTAACTTTGGCATTTTCAATGAATTGCAGCTCATCCTATTGACTCACAGTGACCATATCTTCCTTTTCCTAAACCTGAGGATTAACAGGGAGGCACATAGAAGCATATTAAGTGGCTTTACTCATCAAAGATACCTACAGATCTGTGAAAGAGCTGTGGTTTAGAAGCTGCCCATATTTGCCCAGGAAGGCAGGTTAGATGATACATTATTGCTTTGCGAGAACAATAGTGGGCTAGAGGCATCTCTGGCATCTCTTTCCATTCTTGTGGCTGATAGGTCCCCAGCTATAGACCAGAGCAGTATAGATGGGGCGGATTTCTCCCTCAGTGCTTCAGCTAACCAGGACATGCACTGGCCTTCACGTCCATGTCTCTCCCACGTCAGTGAGCAGGTGGCCTTTCTGTCCTCTTATTGTACCCCTCTTACTGTGGACCTGGGATGCTAAAATGTAAAGTGGACTGCTTTGCAAATTCCTTTATGCAGCCATATCAGGACTGTAAATGCCTGGTGGCCCTAGGCTTTAAACTTCAAATGAGAGCTTCAAAGCAAGAGTTCTTTTTTTGAGGGTTCAGGGCCAGAGATCCCTAAAAGGTGCTGAATATATTACAATTATTATGACTATTAAACAAGATTTTTTTTGGGGGGTAACTATGCCTTAGGTGATCGTAGACGCTTTATTAACTCAAGTTTCTAAGATAAACACCTATTTCAGAAGACCGAGGTGGGCAGACCCCAATGGCTTTAAAGGGTTCAGGCTGTTAGGGTGATACTTCACTCTGAATCTGGCTTCATGAATTCACTAGTTCAATGCTTATACACTTCCAGGGAGTGCAGGTCTTGACTAACTCTAGGCAGGTCGAGCCATATCTCTGGAAAGTGAAAAATGATTTCAACCACCTTCCCAGCTTGACTGTAAACACCAAAAGGGCAGGGGCCACATGGGCCAAGTTTTCCCACATTTAGCACCATTTCTGAAACATGGTGGTTCCTTAAGGAATACGCTTAACCCTCACATATTGACTTTAAATTGTCCCTGAAAACCTGACTGCAAAGTGAGAAGCTCTATTCTATTTTATTTTATTATTAATTTTTTAGGAGAGGCAATCCTTTGTTGACCTCGCAGATTGCAAGGACCTTGTCAGCTTACAATCCTTTATTTTTTAAAAAAAAAAAATTTATTTATGCCTACAGCACCTGGTGGTCCTAGGTGGTTTTCCATCCAAGTACTAATGAGGCCCAACTCTGCTTAGCTTCTGAGATTGGACAGGATCAGTGTTAGCATGGCTGTAGATGCAAAGTGAGAAGCTTTATATGAAAAAATGTTTCCATTAAGATTAATGGAAACAAATGCTGCTGTACCCCATTTCAACCTGAGACCCCCTAATTAATTTCTTACAGGTAGAAAAGGCTTTCAACTGGACAATGAAAATAGGCTTCTGTAAGTAACAACAACTTGGAAGAAAATAAAATATAATAAAAGCTTATTACACTTAAAAAAGGCAAAGAGAAGTCTTGAGAGTGTCTGGGGGTGGTGAAGAAGGTATATCAGGGAAGTCATTCTTTATAAGGTATATTTTTATCTCCGCCCAGTTTTGTCCATTATTTTTTCAACCTTTTGGGAGATTGTGGTTATTCTTCATTCAAACTGACCTTAAAAATATTATAGCACAGAAAATCACTTATTTGGTCAAAGTAAGGCTAATTTTTGAGAGGAGTTTGAAATGTGAAAATTATACACACAACAGCTTGAATATCATAAACAATTGGTTACTGGGTATATGAACTCAAAGCAAAGCATCTGCATTCATTCCAATAAGTCATAAAATTCAAATACGTTCCGTATGATTTTCTCTGACTAGGAAACTCTCTTTTGAAGTAAAATGTGCAATGTATCGTTTTCTGAAATGGTAATGTTGATATATTATTACTTTAGTGTATTTTTACTTAGCGCTTTTTGGGGTGCAAACAAAAAAAGGAATCATCTCAAAAGTAGAATAACTTTCTGAGAACTCTTAGGAAGATAACCATTAACCGACAGTCACTAGGTGAAGTAAGTCTGTATTTGATGATTGATGGATGGATTTAATCCTGATTCTGAACAACTAGCAGCTCTGAATTGATTTGGACGGTGCTGACCTCTGTTGATGAACTTACATCGCTCTGTCAAGAACTTACTAAGTTTGATTTTGTTGGAACAAAGCCTGAAACCAGTTGATCTGCTGCTTGAAGAGGGAAATGAGAGCACGGTAGGAAGAAGAGCTGACTCCAAAGACCCCCACAGCCTAGTCTTTCCCCCCTCAGGTCCCATCTGTCTACCCAGATGCCTTTCTCCTTACTTCCTTGCACCCCTGCTCCTTGTGATTCATATAGCATTTGTAGTTTTGAAAGTCTGAAAAATGGTTTGAAAAGGCAACTTGAATTTCAAATCTTAGTTTAGAAATATTTTTTAAAAATCTTTGTTAGTAAAAAATGCACTCAACTCTTCAATTAGAATTTAAAGGTAGGTAGATACTCTTATAGGACTTTTCGTCTATCTTTATTTTTTACTTAACATAACAATTACTTGTTTCAAGTATCTGTCCTCCTAGAGTAAATGTGACTCCTGGTGGGAGAGATCTTATTCTTTTTCATTGCGTTATCTCTTATGCTTTACATATACAAGCACTCTTGTCTCTTGAAAATATGAATGCAATAGAAGACACTCAGAGAGACTGAAAGAAAGGCTATTGTAAAAATCTCCCACATATTCACGCATCAAGTTATTTACTTAGATGCATGTTGATTTCCGAAAGAAGAATCCCAAGTATGTGGCCAGTATCCTAGATTATCCGGTTGAGGTGCATGTTAAAATTAATGTTAAGTTTCCAGTTTTAATCATAGCCCACTGTCTGAAGTATCATGACTCTAAGATACATTTCATAGTTGTGATTATCTATATTCTATCTAATGCAATATTTTGCAAACTCTGCATTCATTTCTGTATACATGTACTTTGAAAACCTCCCTGAAACCTCATGTTGGATATATTTGATTTTAGGATCCCTTATCTTTGCTTTGGGTGCTTACAGCTCTTCCTGGAATTCTGGGACATTTGTCATTTGGGATTTTTCTTTAAACACAGCATGCAATAAATTGACCTTCAGTTTTTGATTTTTTTGTGGCACTGAGATTGACTCAATCGTATCACTTGCTTCAACTTTTACCAACTTAGTTTTCATCCTATAATATGAGAATTGGATATTCAATGTAGTAACATAAAAATTTTAGGAATCTGAAACAGGTAATATGCTAACCTCAAGATATACATTCTTAAATGTTATTTGGATATTTGGAAGTTGTAGGACATGTCTGATGTCCATGTTGGTTTTGTTTTTAGTTAACAAAAAGTTATATTTTTTACACAACCAGTACTGGATTATATGAACAGACACACCATGGAGAATCTGAATTCATAACAGTAGTCTTCAAAAAACAAAGATATGCTGATATCTAAATAAAAATGAAACCAGTTTTGGTATTTGGAAAGAAGACGGAATTCCAGAGATTGTTTTCCTCATCAAAAGAGAACTAATAAGAACTGATGACTGAGACAGGTGGTAGAATCAGCTAGACCAACCGTCCAATCACATGAACTGACACGAAGTACTTGAATGTACTTTTCAGGCTGAAAACATGGGCTCTGAAACCCATCAAAATAAATTTTACAGATGGTTTGACAAAATGTCATCATGTAGGATGCAGATCATTTTCTGTACTCTTTCAATACATATTTTTTAATTCCATTTTTTAAAAACTTAGAGCTTTCTTTTAGTTCATAACTCTACTAACCAGAGTTATAAAAATAAATCTATCTTATATATTCCATGATAGTACCTGAGAAACACACCACCCACTCTTTCCCTCTCATTAAAAAGTATGTATATTCAGGAAATTGCATTTTGAAGTATTTTGATATTGCGATGTTTTAACGACAGGTTTAGGGATGCTCTCTGCTGGGTGAGGAGGCACATTAGAATGTATTCGTTATACCTTAACATTGCTGATATGATGTACACCATTATTCTTCCCTGTAATTAGGGTGCGATAACATTCCTGACCGGTCTCATACACTACCAGGGAGAAGGTTAAGTGTTGAACATAGAAGGATCAAATATCCCACCAAGTCACATAGTAGTTACCAACCAAATGTACCTGGGCATTAGGCACAGCCTGTTCCTGTCCCACCCAGACACAGTTAGGTAGGCTAATTCCCTAGACAAGATATGGAAATGGATTCTCAAGGGACTATGCAATTCTCAACACATATCACCCTGAGAAAAGAGTATTAATATACCCTTTCAAAGGGACTCAAGAGACATTTAATGAGTTGCTCAAGGTTGCTCTGTCAGCAGAGAATGGAACTGGGACTCCAACCTAGTGCCTCCATGACATTGCGCATGCCTAATGGCACTGATGTACTGGCAGATGTTAACAACTGGGGCTACAAGGGAAAATGAAAAAGTACGATGTCACTGTGTGCAGAATTGGGAACTGATGCACAATAGCGTATCACTGTGTAGCATTCCCACCATACAGAAATAACAGACACAAATTGCTTCAAGCACATCGATAATAGTAAAACAGGCAGTGATGAGTTTGCCTATATTTTGTTTTTTCATAATTTATTTCATTGCAAATGTGTATAATTTAATTTTTAACAATAGCTATGTTTAACCACTGGCTTGCAAAATTTTGAAAATTTAACAATCAGCTCTCATGAGCCAGTACATGCTGGCCCTAGCACACTATTCCCTGATATGTGCATGAAGACCAGAGATTATGCATATCAGCATTTTAAAGTTTTCATGTTAAGTTTACAATCATTTGTTACTTATCTATTTCTGTGCCTGCAATAGGAATACTTAGATGAAAAAAAAAAAGAGAGAGGAGAATGTGAACTTCTTTTTGAAACTCTATGAAGGGGAAAATTTAGAAAACTGAGCCAGACTTTGAAGCCAGGGCTGGAGAGAGAAACTAGACAGGAACTTGGAGCCGCCCCCAAATTAAGAAGGAGGTTTAGAGCCTGGAGCAACAAGCAAGAAGGCCTTGTGCTCCTGGACAGATTCCCAGAAGTATTTTTCTCATTGCTGATCACCAAACGTGTTTTTCCTAGACAACTCAGATTATATATGCTGTTTTTATTTTAGTGCTATAAATTGCTACAGGCCTATTAAAACTTCACTTCCTCTTTTCCCACTTCCCTAGATGACTCAGAATTTTTAATTTCAATGATGTAAGATCATTTGAGCATCATTTCTGGATGGCACCCAACTCTTCTCTCTAGCATACGACTCTTTCCTGACACAATTCTGTATTTTCAGCTGCCTGTAAGAACATCTCCAACCAGGGCGACACTAAACTTCAATTTGGCCGCAACGACCTCATCACACACTCCCCAAACAAGCTGAGCCTGCCTGACTTTCTGGCTTCCATTAGTGGGCCCAGTGCACACCTAGTCATCACACTTACAACTTCTGAATCATATTGTCTTTCTCTTTTACCTCAGTGGCCAAGTCTAATCAATTCTGTCATTAAAAGGCCTTCCTAAATACATCTCTTCCTTTGTAAGAAATGTCTCCTTTTTTTATTTAAATTTTTTTCAGCTTTATTGAGATATATTGTTTAAAGTTTAAGGTGTATAACATATTGATTTGATGCATTTATGTACTGTGAAGTGATGACCACCCGAGCATTAACTAACACCTCCATCACATTCACATAATTTTTTTTTGTGCTGAGAACATTTAAGTTTTATTCTCTTAGCAACTTGCAAGTATTCAATACAGTATAATAACTATAATCACTATGCCGTGCATTAGATCCCCAGAACTTACTCATTTTATAACTGGTAGTTTGTAATCTTTGACCAATATCTTCTCATTTTCCCCACCACTCAGCCCCTGGCAACCACCAATCTACTCTCTGTTTCTATGAGTTTGACTTTTTCAGATTCCATATGTAGTTGTCTTTCTCTGCCCGACTTCTCTCACTTAGCACAATGACCTCTTTCTATGGAACTCTTCCTTTCTATGCAACTGCACCAGACTAATTCTACCTAACAAGGCCTTTAGTGACTTATATTAGGGCACTGCAAAAATCCCCCTTCTGGCCACTTTGCTCTGATTCCTTCAATCTGCTCATTTTTGTCCAGTTTATCTCTCTCAAGTATCTGCCTAAAATGTGTCATTGCCTCCTGAATTGAGCCCAGATGTCTTCTCTGGGGTCCACAGTCTTACTTTCTAGCTATCTTTCCCATGACTCCAATCTCTACCCTATGTTAGTGAAAATCATTGTTTAGTGAGTATGCCCTTCCCTTACTTAACTCACAATTTTTACCCATTCTATGATTTCTGCCTGGAATTACCTTTTCACTAATTATATTACTTTTTTCCTAACCTTAGCTTTCCATCCGGATTCCATCCTTCCTGTCTGCTAAGCTCCATAGAATCATTTGTTCTTCTATGGCATCCAGCATCTTCTATCATCTCTAAGCCACTTTAGGTAATTGTTTCGTTCTTCCTACTAGAAAAGAAAGACCATGTCTTACATTACTTTATATTTTTGCAGTGCTTAGAATAGAGATATTTGCTGAGTTATTGGGAGGGGCAGCCAGCTGCATTTTAGAGTTTCTTCCAGATTGACAATGTTAGGGCTATGAGGGGAAAAAAAATTCTGTGGAATGTCAATTGCCAAGGTGGGATAAATCAACAGTAACAATGCAACAATATTAATAGTTGTAGTTTATAAGTGTCTGCTCTATTGTCAGACACTTGCTAGGAATATATATTTATATTCTGATCCCAAATACTCAGCAAGGGACACATTATATATGAATAAACCTCACCTCAAATAAGCTAAGTGACCTTTGCTAAAATTTTTTCTCAGGACTCTCTTTCATTGAAGCTTGCATTATTTAGTATGTATTTCGGAAGGAGGGCAGTACTATGCAGAAATACCTGAGAACAGGATGACCCCACCATGCTGTCTGTGCCCTCTGCCAATCCTCTGTCAATTCTTCTAGACAAACATTTGAAATTTGCCTAAAGTTTACACCCACATATCACTTGATTTCAAGAATGGTACGCTCCTGATGTCCTGCTATTCAAGGTCCGAAACCTGTTGGGTGTGCCTAAGGCTGGTTTTTCTAGCTTGATCCTTTGCACATCCTCTTTCATATATACATGGTATTGACATCACCTCAGAGAAAGTTTATTATACTCAGAAATGTGATAAAAGATTAATGTTAAATGCCAAGAGATATGTAAATATAATAAAATAAAATAAAATCGAGTCACCCTATATGTGAAAAATTCTACCGGAGTGAAGAACACTGATAAATACCTATAAGTAAAATTCCAGTGTGACACTAAAGGGTATCCCTGAAGGGGAATTTTTGCAGGATATTAGAACATTGGATAACCAGCTTCTGGGCTAGAAGAGAGAGCGGTGGCTTAAATGACAGCACTTCTCAATGTTGGCTACTGAAAAGAATGATTGAACTTTTGTTTAAGGGGTTTTGAGATCATGTAGGAATTGAAAACTCTAAATCTTCTATTTATGTGCCTTTTACTTTATAAACAGTATAACATAGAAGAGAAGGGGCTTTGAGATAAGGCAGGATTTGATTCCCAGTTCTACCCATTGCTAACTGGGTGTTCTGGGGCAAGTCACATAGCCTCTCTGAACCTGAGTTTCTTCATGAATAAAATGAAGTTAACACAAGCTACCTTAAGGCACTGTTGCCAAATAGCGAAACATGTGACCACTGTCTATGGATGTGTATCTTAGTGGCTTAAAAAAATCATTATTGTTAGTTACAAGTCTAAGGTTAGTTGAGTGTTTCTATTGAGCTGGACCAGGCCTGGCTGATGCTGACTGGCTCACTCGCACATCTGCCATCAGCTAGCAGGTCAGTTGGGGCAGACTAGTTTAGGATGACCCCACTCACACGTGTGCTGGCTGGCCAGCGGTTGGTGGAGTGAGCACTGACCTGGCTGCATGCTGGCTTGAGCTTATTTACATGTAGGCTGAGGAGGTTTTCTAGAGAGTTCACAAGAGCAAATGACGATGCCAGCCCAGATTCAAGGGTGGGGGAAATTGATTTGACCTCTTGGTGGGAGGAGCTGCAAAGTCATATCATAAAGGGATGAGGGTAAAGGAAGGAGTGGAAATTGTGGACATTTTTGTAGTCAGTCACATGACCACTTTGAGAAATTGTCAGTATTTTCTAAAATTGAGTACATGCATTCCTTTTGACCCAATAACAGCATTCCTGGGTACATACCTAAAAGATACATTCATACGACCTCGATGTATGTGTACTGTAATATTCATAACAGCATCATTCATAATAGCCCCAAACTGCAAACTGCCCAAATGCCCATTAGCTTGCTTATTTAGAATAGATAAATACATTGTGGTATTTTCACACCATGGATTAATATATGCAATGAAAAGTAACAAACTACAACTATGTGCAAAGATATGGGTGAGTCTCAGAAGCATAACACTGAAAGAAAAAAAAAAGCCAGACTCACTGACGTACATATTTTCTAGTGCCTTTTACCTAAGCTTCATAAACTTCAAAAATAGCTAAATTCAATCTGTCCTATTAGAAATCAGGATAGTGGTTACTTTTGAGTTAAAAGGGATTAGGAATGGTCACAAGGTAGAAGGGGATCTGGTCCTCAGGTTGCTGGTCATGTTCTGTCTTGTGATTTGGGTGCTGTCTATACAGATGTGTATTCAGTTTGTGAAAATTCACTGAGCTGTACTCTCATGAGTTAAGCACTCTTTCGTATGCATGTTTTACATTAACTAAAACATTTATAAAAGATAGCATATTTGAAAGTACCTGTTTATAGCAGGCTCTCAAATATTTATCTTTCTCCTTCACATTTCTCAAAGAGACTCTGTATGGCAATAATTTCCATTGTTATGTGTTTAGCATGAAACAATTGTTTAAGTGAATGTAAACAGGGCACCCAAAGATGACTAAAACAATGGGCACATTAAAATCTTGTGCTTTTATAATACCTATCCTGCTTGACATGTGATGCTGGCATTCAAAGGGCTGAAACTGGCGTAATGGTTGGGTTGTACACTGTCAGAACAGAGTGTCTCAGCTATCTTCAATCTTTTTTCTACCTGTTCAGATCAGCGAACTCAAGGATATATCCAATTTTCAGGCCAATATCCTTATTTCCGCTCCTCTTTTTTCCCCACTCAAAAAAATATATTGGAATGTAAGAAATCAAGCATAACCGTACTGCAGAGAAAACTGTGTATCCTGTCTAATTTATAGCATAGGGGAAAATCATTCCAAACTCTGGAGATACAATGGTGAACTAGACAGATTATATCCCTATTCTAAAGGAATTTTATATCAGGATAACCAATGTATTATGACAGTAAATTAATAACTGCTAAATCAGAGCATGGCACTAATATAGAGTGTTAACGTGGATAGTGTTTTGTTGTGACAAAAATTATCACCCAAATTGAGAGGTATAAAACAATGAAGGTTTATTTTTTGCTACAGGTTCATTGAGAGTTGGCTGGGAATTTTGTTCCACTTTATCCTCAAACTGGGACCAGTGTTGATCTGGAACACTATCATCATGGTACAGGGATATGAAATATGACAAAGCACACACTTGCTCTTAAAGCTTCCACCTGAAAGTGACACATGTCATTGCTGCTCACATATCGATGGTCAAGGCTAGTCATGTGGCCACACCTAACTTTAGAAGAGTAGTAAAGTTTAAAACTATCATTTATTCGGCGAGAGAACCAGACTATTGGGGAACAACCTTAATGACTACTATATGTTGTCACTTTGCTGGTCTTAAAAAGCTTTCTTTCATTCTTGGTCACAGAGTATATCATTACCTATACCCTATCTACCCAAAATGTATCTTGATAATCACAAGAAAGAATGACTGAGAACTTAAACATCAATTAGCATAAATCTACCTTAGTATTATTCGTAAGATGTTAGAGCTGGAAGAGACCTCTCTTAGCATCTAGTTCAACGTCATAATGTTATGGTTAAAGAAACTGTAACTCAGAGGTGACTTGCTTCAGGCAAAGAGCTGTTTATGATAAAACCAGAACTTGAACAGAGTTTAATGTTTTTAATTCCAAGTGTCAACTTTGTATACAAAGGAAAGAAACTACATATTGCAATAGTATTTCAAGCATTAATAATTTTGGTCAATATTCAGTCTTTGTTCATTCAATGAATATTTATTCAGCACTAATATAGACAATGAACTAGATACTATAGAAAATAAAAGATAAAATAGCCACAGTATCCATACTCAAAGAGACAGAATCTGGTAGAATCAACCCAGTAGCAGGATAAGTATAATGAGAGTTATAAAGGAAATATCAAACGTCATTTTTGCCCTCTACAAGGTTAACTGTTCATGATAGCTGATCAAGAATTGATACGCCCCTCTACTGGTATTTACCCCAAAGACTTGAAAACCCATATCCGAAAAGATATTTGCACACCGATGTTTATAGCAGCACTATTCACAGTGGCCAGGACATCTAAGCAACCAAAGTGTCCTATGATAGATGACTGGATAAAGAAGCAGTGGTACATATATACAATGGGATATTAGAAGAGGTGAAATACTGCCATTTGCAACAACATGGATGGACCTCAAGATAATCATGCTAAGTGAAATAAGCCAGTCAGAAAAAGTTGAAAATCACATGGTATCACTTATATGTGGCATATAAACCTAAAAGCAACAAACGAACAGGACAAACAAATAGACTCATGGACATGGATAACAGACTAGTGGTTACCAGAGGGTAGGGGGTGGGGGAGGAGGGAGGTAAATGGAGTAAAGAGGGTCAAATATGTGGTGACAGAAAGAAATCTAACTATGAGAGGGGAACACACAATGCAATATATATATATATATATATATATATATATATATATATATATCTCGCTGTTAAATTGTACACCTGAAACTTGCTGCATTTTGTCACCAAAAAAAACCAAAATTTAAAAAAAGAATTGATATGCAACAGTCAACCGATCTTTGACAAGAATGCTAAGAATACACAATGGGGAAGGACACAAAACAGTGCTGGGAAAACTGGATAACTACATGCAAAAGAATGACGATGAAACTTTATCTTACACCACGCGCAACAATCAAGTCAACGTGGATTGGAGACTTAAACAAAAGTCCTGCAATGTAAAACTCTAGAAGAAAACACAGAGGAAAATCTTCATGACATTGGTCTTGGCAATGATTTCATGGACATGATGCCAAAAGTGCAGGCAAGAAAAACAAAAATAAACAAGTGGGACCGCATCAAACTAAAAAGCTTCTGCACAGCAAAGAAAACAGAGTGAAATGGCAACCTACAGAATAGGAGAAAATATTTGGAAATCAGATGTTTGATAAGGGGTCGATCCTAAAACTATATAAGGAATTCCTACATTTCTCCAAACAGACCTACGAACAGCCAATAGGTTTATTATTATTATTATTATTATTATTATTATTATTATTATTATTTATATTTTTTAAATGATCAATTTCAGTAATCATCAAGGAAATGCAAATCAAAACCACAATGAGATATCACCTCGCATCTGTCGGGATGGCCATACATATATATACACACACATATATATGTATACGTGTGCTGACGAGGATGTGCAGAAATTGAAACTCTTGGATACTGTTGGTGGGAATGCAAAAGAATGCAGCTGTATGGAGTTTCCTCAGAAGATTAAAACTAGAACTACCATATAATCCAGCAATTCCACTTCTGGGTATTTATCCAAAAGAGTTGAAATCAGAATCTCAAAGAGATATTAGCATTCATGTGTTCGTTGCAGCATTATCCACAATAGCTAAAATGTAGAAACAACCTAAATGTCTATCGACAGATGAATGGATAAAGAAAACGTGGTATTTACATACAATGGAATACTATTCAGCC
This sequence comes from Eonycteris spelaea, assembly GCA_003508835.1. Classification (NCBI taxonomy): domain Eukaryota; kingdom Metazoa; phylum Chordata; class Mammalia; order Chiroptera; family Pteropodidae; genus Eonycteris; species Eonycteris spelaea. The sequence continues at coordinate 598,292 of PUFA01000219.1, forward strand.
TTAAAAAAGAAAGAAGTTCTGCAACATGCAGCGATAGGGATGAACCTTGAGGACATTTTGCTAAGTGAAATAAGCCAGTGACAGAAAAAAAATTGCACATTCTGCTTATAAAAGGTCTTTAAAAAGATCAAATGCATAGACTCAAACCAGTGAAATGGTGGTTGCCAGGGCACGTGGGAGGAAGAGATGTGGAGTGACTAATCCACGGACCTAAAGCTCGAGTTAAGCAAGATAAATAAGTTGTAGAGATCTGTTGTGCAACACTGTGCCTGCTTTCAACAATAGGTGGGGGGAGGATCCTGCTGTCAATACTAGGGAGAGGGAGGATGAAGAGGGTAAAGGGGGTCAAATACATGGTGGTGGAAGGAGATTTGGGGTGGCGAGCACACAGTACAGTACACGTATGTTGTATTATAAAGTTGCACACCTAAAATTTACGTAATGTTATTAACCAATGTTACCCCAATAAATTTCATTTAAAAAATTGTTAAGAGAAAGGGTAGATTTCATCCTAAGTGTTCTTACCACAATAAAGTGAACTTAAAAAATAGAGTCGATATGCAATTAAATATAGAAATACTGGCTAATATCAATTGATTCCTTTCTGTATACCACACTCTTTTGAGGGCTTCGTAGGTTTATTTCATTTTTTTCTGACTGATTTAGAAATAATTGGAATTTTTATTTATTGATCTTCTCTCCATTTATTCAGGTCTTCTTCTATGCCACTCTATGACATTTTGTAAATTTATTCAAAGACGGCTTGCACATGAATAGCTAAGTTTATTCCTAGGCATCTTCCAGTATTTTCTGGTTATTGATCGAAACATTTATATATACTCTCTAATTGGGTATTCCTGATGTATAGGAGATACATTGATTTTGGTATGGTGATCTTGTTAAATTCTTGCTGTATTCTCTAATAATGACATGTTGATTGTTTTTGATTTTTCAAGATGATCATATTATCTACAAATGAGGAGCAGTTATCGTTTCCTTTCTAATCCTCATACATCCTTTATTTCCCTTTTCTAGTACCATTTCGTTGGCTAGGGCCTCCATTAAATGTTCAGTGATAGTGAAGAGAACATAATACCTAGTCATTTTCTTTACCTTAGTGGGTAATTCTTACAGTTTCAGCATTAAATATTATGTAATATATAGACTTTAAAAAGATCATTTTTTGATGTTAATGAAGGTCCTCTTTCAAATGTCCGAAGAATTTTATCTTCGATAGATGTTGAATTTTGTCAAGTGTTTTATTTTTGTTTCTACTGAGATAGTCAAATGACTTTTCTCTTGTAAGTTATTTATGTGATAGATTATAACAATATATTTTTTGATTTTTTAATCAATCTTGTATTCCTGAGTATAAGCAAACTACTACTAAATCTGACGTATTAATTTTAAAAACCACAGTTAGATTTTATTTACTAATATTTTATTTAGAATTCTTTTGAAAAAATCTATGTGTATCTGTAATTCACTTTCCTTATGCTGGTTTTTGATATTAAGCTCATATTAACTTTTTAAATGAATTTGACAGCTTTCTCTTCTTACTAGTATCCAAAACAGTTACATGTATGTATACGTTAATGCTTGAAGAATTTTTAGGGTCCAGTCCATTGACCAGATGTCAGTCACTATCCACATGTAAGTAAATGCAAGGAAGTCTGGGAAACAGAGTACAGCTGTGTGCTCAGTTAGAAAAGAACATAGATATTGATTAGCACTAGTTGTCTACTACACTAATTTGTATTATTCTAGAAATTTTCCATTGCATCTACATTTTTATATTTATCGGCATAAATTTATTCATTGAATTCTTTATGATTTTTATACATCTCTATTATATCTTTGGTTATGTGGTTATAATAGTGTTTAATAGCATAATCTTTATCCATTTCTTAGTCTTACTAGAGCCTTATTTTGTTAACTTCTTTTATAAAGCTAGGTTTTGTTTTGTTGTATCTTTCTATTGTTTATTTTGCTCTCTGAATTTCTGGGCTTTGCTATTCCTTTTATTTTCTTGCATTTACTCTATTGTTTATTTTCTAGTTTTTTGAGCTCTTCTGTTGATTTTGAATCCTCTGTGCTTCAAAAGTTCTTTTTTCTTTTCAAAAATCCCACCACACTCTTTTCCCCATATGTACCAGCAGTGGTGCTACAGAAGGCTCTCAGTCTTCTATCACAGGGATTTATCCCTAACACAAGGCATATACTAGCAGGCAATCCGTGAATCCTAGACCAGCTTTCTGCATACTAAGCCCAGATATTTATCAATATAGATAGCTAAAATGGTAAAATTAAACCGGAAACTACAAGCAACCCAAAGCATCCATCTTAATTATATCACGTGGTTCCTTTTATTATATTCAACAGGAATATTATCCAAAGTACTCAGTTTCAACCTAGCATTTCTACTTGTATCTCAATTGCAAACCTGTATCTTAAATACATTTCGGTTCCTTTGTCTCCAAGTTGTGCATATGATGTGATCACATCCACAGACACCCAGAAGAAGGGTTTAAATTATTTTGCCCAAAGCAAAGGACACAAAAACAACACACTCGAGAACAACTCCACTTGTATAGAAATGTACAACAAATGTGCTAAATCGTTACTTAGAGAAGAAGGCAGGACAGTTGAAAGGTTGAGCACAAATGCAGAATTAGTCTCGAAGGGCTTCATGGAGGAGAGAAACCGGAAGAAAAGAATGTGTGCTCTGGCAAAGCGTACAGAGGAATGAGATCCCAGTCTGCAGTGGCAGTAGAGACCATGGTTGTATTCACATCTGCATGTATCCACAGAGGTCTTGAATCGTAGAAAATTCCCTGAGTGTTACTTGTGGTTGGTAAAAAAAAAAAGGAGAGACAGACAGAGAGAGAAGTGAGGAATGGGAAATATCTGTGTGGTCAACTCTGAAATAGCGTGTAAGGTTGACAGACATGTTCAGAAGTTTGAGATTACAGAATTGGAGGGAGTTCTATGTGTTAGACTGGAAGAGAATCTAGAAGTAGTAGGGTCCAGCTACTATTTCACAAGTTAGGAAACTGAGGCTTATATATAAAAAAGTGTAGTTCTCATGGTACTTAAGATATACTGAATAAAATGAATAATTATAGGGGAATTCAGGCCTTTTGGACCATTCTGTGGTTAAAATAATTTTGTATACATCCAGATTTGATGTATTTGGGGAAGCTTGCTCTAGATCAGGAGTTGGCAAATGATGACCTACGGACCAAATCCAGGCAGACTCCTGTTTTTGTAAAGAAAGTTTTATTGGAAGACAGCCAGGCCCATACATATTATCTCTGGCTCCTTTCACCTACGATGGCAGTTTAATAGTGGCAGAGATCGCATGGCCCACAAAAAGTAAAATGGATCTTTAGAGAAAAGGTTTCTTGATCCTGCTCTAGGTACTTGTGTTATCTAAGATACCTTGTATTCCACAGCCAATCTAGGGGGCTTGCATTTTTCACTTTTCCAGAGCTAAAATTCATTTGACAATTGATTATAATTTAAAGAGTGACATCACGTGTTAATTCTAAGACAGAAAAGCACTGATGTGAAATCTAAGAGCCCCTGAAGTAACTCAGCAAGAAAATATTCTTTCATGAATTGGGGCTTGTGGGTTTTCCTCTGGGCGAGAGAGATGGATGTTGGGAAATGAGCTGCACCAGGAAAAGTCATTATGAAAGTAATTTCCCGCAGTCCTGTAACATTTAGAGTTCATTTCCTCAAGAAGCTGCATTGCCTCAGTGCATCTTTAGCCGCTGCTCATTCAGCCAGATCGCCCTTTTGGAAGGCAATGGAATTTGCCCTTCTTAACACGATCCTCAGCGGCTGGGCAAGTGGAGCCGGCAATGGGTGAGGGCTCGCTGGAAGCTTACCATGGAACCCAGTGGCAGGAATACTGAGTGGAGGAGAGGGGACAGAGAGCTCAAGACAACGGGCCAGTTTAAAATGCCACCTCATTAGTAGCAATTAGCACTCAGTCATGCCTGGGAGACTGTCCCCATAAAGCAGGTCAAATCAATTACTGTCTGCTTCTACGACAAAGGAGGCCTCCGCAGATTGCTCTGGCTAGTTCTGGGCTTTTGTGTCTGAAGCCAGGAATGGATCTGATTACACTTTAAAACCTTGTCCCCAGAGGAGGGCGTCCCTCTTTTCTTGTTCTCTGTGTGCACAAAGAAATATAGCTACTGTCAAAAAAGGCCCGTTAGTGTCTTTGAGGTTTTGGTTGCAGGAGAACTGGGGCAAACTTCAAGGATGCTGGAAACTTTGTGACTTTGTGAATGAATGCAGGGACCTGGAGGGGTTTGCTTATGGTGAGAGAGATTGAAAGAGAATGAAGCTCGCACGTGACATGGATGCTAATTCCTCTCACTGCCATATATAAACCAGCTCTAAAGAAAAATCCAAGAATTGATCGTGTCCCTGCTAATGGCTAAGCTGGTGACAGCGTTTTTGTCTTTTTAGGAGGTGACGAAGAAGGGTCAGCCAAGGTGCTTTATGAGCTTCTGGGAAAAAAGCAATGTAAGCACCGGACAGGGCCCTGGTGCGGGTTCTTAACAGCTGGGGAACGTGCCCAGAGGCACTTTCTGTCCTCTGCACAGCTGGAGCCCAGAGAACAGCAAAGCAGATTCCTTGGGAAAGAGTTGGAGATTTCGGCTTTTTCTGTAGCATTTTGTGTCAATAACAACAGTTCGGATAATTTTCATTTGATGTTCACAATAAAAGTACTCTCAATTAATACTGCTTTGCCTTTATGTGTTTTTTTTTTCCTGATGCTAAACACAGTTTACAAGTGCCAGGGGTCCCTTTTTTTTTTTTTTTTGAGTGCAGCTATGTGCTAGATAATATAAGGCTTCTCTCTGACAGCTCTCTTTCATCAATGGAAAAGCCTCCAAGTGCTGCCCGTGTCCTCTGAGAGGCGTCATCAGCTGTGATCAGAAGGATGGGTCGCAGCACAATGCTAACGTCAGTGCGACCCTAAGGCATGGCTGGGGTTCTGTATGTGCTCCCTCAGTCTCATCGCCCCAAACCTCCTGCAAAACAACATACTATCCCACAACAAACCCAGTGTTCTTGCTATATGACAAGTCCCTTCTTCTGGGCCAGATTGCTCTCCCTAAGTCTCTTCGATATTAAAATCCATTGGCAAAATTCTCAGTGTGGCATTTCTCACCATATCTGAAACTACGTGCATGACAGTCGCTGAGGGTGTCTGGCAAAATGCAGATGACCAGGCTCCTCCAAATCCTGTTCAATAGAGTCCGAGGGTGGGGTATTTACATGATTCGAATGTCCACTACTGTCTGAGAAGTACTTGCTTAATACCTAACAGCAGGAAGTTTCACTTGTGATTAGTAATACTGGGGATATGTGCTGTGGGGGTTCCCCTAGTTCATGGTTTTCCAAATTCCCACTACGAAGCATGAACATTTCTCTGATTTAACCTTTTGTTTGTTTGGCTGGCGTTCCCAGGATGGATGAGTTGCCAGCCTCGGGCAGGTTTCGGGGCAGCCAGAGGGTTCGTAAAGCTCTAGGTTCTCCATAAGTCATGGGGATTTCCAAGGGAAGAACAGAAATTGAACCAGGAAAGGTATGGAGAATGGGCTGGGAGCCGTGGTCAGGAATCTAGTCGGTTAAGTCAAGACACTGGCACCCGGAATACAGTGATATGAAAGTGACTCTCAGCTTTTCCACAAGGTTCCCTAAAGGAAGACGTCACAGCACGGACAGGTGGGCGGCTTCATCAGTCACATTTTCACACAGCCCGGTGTTGGCCTTCACTACTGTACTGTCTACATCATGACAACTTTACCAGCTTCACTATAACCTGGTTATCCATGCAAACTTTCATCCATTCACCCACCACATATTCTGAGAGTCCCATTGTGCAACTGGTACAGAGCTCCAAACAAAGGATCCGAAGATGAAGAGACACGGTTCCTGTACTTGAAGGACATCAGAAGAGAACAGATGGGTGTATGAGGAAGCAAGGAAGGGTGGAGGTGCCTCCTTTCAGCACCTCCACTTCCCTTCCATTACAGCCATTCCCGAGTATACTCCCAATTCGAATCTCACCAGCAATCAGAAGAGGCCATATTCATGACATCGAAACCACATCTGGCCTCCTTAGACCCTGACATCTTAATCGACCATCTCTCTCTCTCTCTCTCTCTCTCTCTCTCTCTCTCTCTCTCTCTCTCTCTCTCTCTCTCTCACCTATTCCCCAAGTTCCTGCTGGCATTTGTTGTCTCCCCTTTATTTTTCATGACTGAGTTGGACCTTGCTTGACCTTTTCCTCATTTTCACTCCAGGTATAATACCTTCAATACTTCCCCTTTGAGCTGTAGAATTTCTTTTCTCCTTGAACTTATGTAGACTTTGTCAGGCCAATCATGCCCTTGGGTTTCATTTTGATTTGCTTTCTCCACTCGCGTCCAGTGGTCATTGGGCGGAGAAGAAAGTCATGAAAATGTATTGGCCGGGACCGCTCCCAACCCACCCTCTGTGGCCTCCGTTTGGCCCTTACAGCAGGTCTGCTCATTTTATTTGTAGTTCCTTGCTTGATTTTGCAGATTTTCTCCACTTCTCAAGGTCTCCATATCATTCCTGTATCCTTCACTCAGCACATGAGCTTGTCTCTTATGTTCAGTAGAGTATCTAGAAGACTCAGCTGAACTTTCTAATTCCCTCTCCTCCAGGTCATTATACCCTCTCGTTGCCCCAAATTTCTATTTCTAGTTAACTCACCTCCTTTGTCTCAAGAACTTATCTCTTCCCTCAAGGCTAACTCTTGCATGTGGGTTTAATAAAAGAAAATTTCATAACCGAATAATTTTTTGAAGTCCAGTGTACTTCTCCTTTTGGGAATTTGCATGGCACATTAGCATATTAAACGCTTTGAGAAGTACAGTAATAAAAAAATATTTAACTTCATTTAAACTAATGTTTCTCATTAACTATAGAACCCTTTCTCGGAGCAACACCTATTAATACTCTGGGCAACTAATTTTGGAAAATGTTACTTGAACATCTAGATGTCTGAGAACTTGTCTTAATAATCTTTTCATCCTATCTCCCAGTATAAACCCCTTTCCTTATGGCCGGCTGTCTTTTCACAAATAATGGATCTTCAATAAATAGTCAACAATGAATATTTATGAATATTTATTGAACAATTAGTATGTTCTAGGCACTGGAGATACAATGTTGAATAGGACACAAAAAATCTCTTGCCCCATAGAGCTTCCTTTCTAGTGGAGAAGGGCAACTATATAGAGATAAATGAATACAAAATGTAATGTCAGTTGATGACAAAGTGCCTTAAAGCAGGACATGGTGCAGAGAGGGACTTGGATATTATTTTAGATGGAAGGAGGTCAAAAAAGACCTCTTTACCATAGTGGTGACGTGTGAGCCAAGGCTTGAATAGAGTGAATATTTACAGAAGGAGGAATTCAGGTAGAAGGAAAAGCAAGTGTGTCATTGTTTTAGAATACGTCCATGAATTCTCTGATATCCTCTTTTCAAGAGATAAAACTTTACTTCCCATTCCCATGAGCATAAGCTGACCTAGTGACTTATTTCTTACAAAGAGTGTATGGCAGAAGCGATAGTGCATGCTTTCTGAGACTAGGCCATACACAGCGTTGCAGCTTCTTCCTTGACTTTTGTCTTGGATCACTTGCTCTGGAGAAAGCCAGCTGCCATGTTGTAAAGACACTCAAGCAGCCCAATGGTAATATTTCTTCCATTCTCATCTGGCTTGACATATGTACAATCCTGAGCAAACCAAGGTTATCCAGTTCTAAACTCCACTTGGTGGACACAATCTCTCGTGTTGAGGCTACTTCAGTCTGTGAGATAAAATCACCCCAAATCCAAAATCCTTTCAAAGCAAAGGAGATAAATCTGTGTTGCGTTGGCAGAACCTGAATTGAAGGGCACGCAAATAGCAGCGAGGGATTATAAATCCCTGCTTGCTTCAGCTTGAAACCAATATGTCCCCAGTGAGACAGCATTTAATAAAGGGTTTCATTGTACTGGAGGAAATGGAAAATGATACTCTGTGAGTGACTGGTCTGCCAGCAACAGTCTGGAACCAGCAGCACGGGTGCTTTTTAATAGTTTTTAAAAATCAATAACTTTAGATTTTTTAATTAAATGGGTATAATTGGGAATGATACTTAATTACGGCTTCTATTCCTTCATAAAGTGTTCTCTGTGAAGAATGTGTATAATCGGATTTGGACTCTTCCCAGTCAGTGTGTGTGTGTGTGTGTGTGTGTGTGTGTGTGTGTATTTTTTATATTGTTTTAGTGGGCTGAATTCTGTGTTTTTGGTGGCCTAGACATAAAAGTGAGAATAATGGGAAAAAGTAACAGAATGGAAGCCTATCTAGACAGTGTCTGTGACATCATAAATCCTGACTTAGGCTCCGAGGAAAAGATGAAAAAAAAAAGCAAGATTCCAAATAGCAGACACAGCACATCCTGTTCCTGTTCTAGGCAAGAGCAGGCGAGAGTTGGCCAATGTCCAATCTTGAGAAGGCGCCTAGAGATTTTTAATATATTGGTGAGAGTGGTGGTGTTTTCAGGGATAAAATGCTAGCATGGTGCTTCTAAAAATATCCTTAATGCAATGGAAGTCATCTCTTCAGTGACTCTATTTTAATTAGATTCTCTCTTCTGTTTATTTCTTATTTGTGCTGCTTTAGTTTTATTTCTCTCATCCTCCTGCTGTCCTGGGGGCTCTTCCACCGTGACAGAGGCGGTGATGCTCAGTGGTACTGACAAGCTGCCAGGCCCACGCCGCTTCTCAACCCTGGAGCCCAGCTTATGCCAGTCCCCTGCTCTGATTCATGATCTAGAAAATACCCTCTGCTCAGGTATGACAGAACTCAGCCTGCACAAATTCCAGCCACAGCTTAAAGACCCCCCACCTTCCCTATTACTTGTCAATCATTTTCTGAAGCTACTGACCTGAAGATAAAGTAATACGAAGCCTTTAAAATTTAAAAAACCTTCTTTATCTTACCCACGAGCAAGATCAATTTAAAAGTCACCTTGTCGTGTTATAGGCGATGAAATAGCATACAAGGTGGGGAGCCAGTCCTTTCTCTGATTGCTATGCAAAGTGATGTGGCTCTAAGGTGTGTGGTGGAAGAAGCCCAGAAAGCTAACACAGTTCAACATGCTCAGTAAGTAACTTTAGACACACTCTAGCAGTTTTATGTAAAATTGAATAAATCAAATAGTGTCATAGATAAGCTGGGGAACATGGATTGAATATATATACTATACACATATATATATATGTATATAAATCTGCAGCATCATCAACCAGAAATAGCACGTAGAACACGGAGATGACCCTTTCCACCATGTGAGCACTCTTCATTCTGGAAGATGTGCTTCATCTCACAAAAGACAAGGCCAATTTTCTTGTATTATTTTAGATCTAGTCTTCCCAGCCTAAAAGCCCATAAGTAGGCTCACAGGAAAGGCACCAAGATGAACAGATCACAAAATAAGACCTAGGAAGAATATCTATAGAAATGAAGTCTCTAGCTTGGAAAAAAAGCCATCTTACAACAAAAGGGGAGGGCTTATTTTTCTCTCTTCACAAGTACGAAAGGAACACTGTTTGAATGGTTGTGGACGATGGCTTCATGCGGTGGACGCTTCCTCTGCACGTGGTTACTCTTGGCAGCTGGGGAGGGCCCAGGGTGCCAGCAAAGCTCACTTCTTGGTATAAACAGTCAGAAGAGGCCCGTCCTGGCCTGACACTTTCCTCTGTCCTTAGCTTTCTGCAGCCCCCAGTTGTGCCATGCTGGGGTTGAGTTGGGATCAAACTCTTGTTTTTACATGTCTCTTGAAAGGATCGTTATTTGCCATATTAAAAAGGAGTATTTTATTGTGATGAGATTTGGATTTTCTTTACTGCCACTTCTCTGTCAGTGTTTCCTAGGAGATTCAGAAGGAGAGACCGTGTAGTCCTGACCTGGCCACTCCTCCAGAGAGAATAACCTGGGCGAGGGTCACTAGTTAATTACCCTTGAAGTTTGTCGAAATCTGGATGAGACAGACTCAAAAAGGACTGATATGGTGGAATCTCTCTGACTGAAATGTTGGCAAATGTCAACCACCAGTGACCCAACAGCAAAGAAAAGGTCGTAGCTCCCCAGAGCACAGACTAAGCAGGGCACCCAATTGCTATAGAAGATTTTTTTTTTAATTAAGGGAAGAGAGCAAACATTCAGGAACAAGATCAGACTTGCAAAAGTCAGAGAAAGAAGAAAATATGAAAAGTATTGGTCCTTCCAAGAAATCGTATGCGATAAAATTCAGAATATGCCCTCTGATAAAAATCTTTTAGACACCTTCTGTGATTCCGTGGTAAGTAACCAGCGGGGTAGCCAACCTTCCCATTGCTGAAATGCACGTGCTGCTCCCTTCCCTTCACACCCCCATCGGCACACACCCCTTAGGTCGGTGATTAGTGTGATCAACTCATCCTAATCTGCCTTGAACTTTCCTGGTTATGGCACTGAAAGTCTCTCATTCCAGAAACCCCTTCGGTCCTGTACAAATTGGGATGGTTGGTCCCCCTGCTTGGCTGCACAATAAAGTCATCCGGGGAGCTTTGAAAAATCTTGATGCCCATGACTCACTCCAGACCAACTACATCAGAAACGCTGGCAGTGGGACCCAGGTGATTTCAATGTGTAGCCAAGGCTGAGGATCGGATGCTTGAGAATTCGAGCTAACTTTCTGTGCTGAAGCCAGAGCCTCCAAAGGTAAAATGACAGATATCTTTCATATCATATTTGTGATACGCGGTGCCTATAGTCTAACTAGATTAGATTTATCAGAAGCCTTTCCTTAGTCCCCAAGATTAAAGACCATTTTGTATGACAAGGACGTCCCTTGAAGGAATACAGATTATAAAAATGGATAGCTTTCTAGCAGTAAGCAACATTTGTACCGAATTTTAGAATGCCACTCTCCCTTCCTAGTCTCATTTTCTATTAGCTCCCTAAGACGAGAGACTAGAAGTAGCCATTTGGAGCTTCTCATTTCAAGAGTTAGTTACTATTTGTGGGGATCTCAGCAGTCCCCTTTGCTGCCCTTTCCCATCTTTGGGACTGTCACCAGTGAAAAATGTCACTTGCCCCACTTGGGCCATCTTATTATTTTTTTAGAGATTGTTCATCTATACTTATTCTGTAAAATCTTCAGAAGGAGATAAGGATATATTTGTCATTAGTAGCAAGGAGGAGGACAGGTGTGCAAGTGTCCCTAGCAGCTCTAAACCCCTTTGCTTTTGGGGGGTTTTAATAATGACCAGATAGGTCTTTAGGAATAAAGGTAACCTGAAACACTCGCTCAGCCCGAAGGGCTAAGAGTCTCATGGGTTGATAACCCAAGGCCATTTGCATGTAGAGGGTAGTGTTTTCCATTCATTTATACGACAAACAGTCGAGCTGTTTTATGCCAGGCACTGAGTGCCACTGACTGTGAATATACGGGTGAACAAAAATTGTCTGGTCCCTGACTTCACGGCAGTGATATTCTGATGGACCTCTCTCTCATTATCGAAAGGAATTGAATTATCAATCTCAGAATTTCAGGCATTTATAGATAAATTTTTGAGTCATCTTGGATTTCCTTAAATCATTGTATATATAGGATACCAAGTAATCTGCTTACAGTAAGCTTGGCCCTATAGCTCTCTTTAACAATCTGAGTGATATTTATATAAATGTATTTGTTTGTATGCACATGCACAACTGTGCTTGAATATTATTTAGTTTGTAGGCTACTAACTGAAAACTTTTACAAAACAGATGCTATTTAAACAGACGTGATAAAATTCCTTTAAAGGCAAAGAACATTTTATTTAAAAAAAAATTACTACTGATACCTTCATCTCTTATTTTCTTGTTTTTCTGTCACTCTGGTGACTAGTTGAGCCTGCCAAAAAAGAATCAGAGAGGCCCCTGCCTGTATTTGTTTTCAGAAGAGCCTTAAGGCACTGAACCTCTGGCAGTCGGCACACTCCAGGCATTTTGACTCGAGAGATGGTCAATAAGCTTTTGAAGAAAACAAATCTTGGTGGGTTCTGGGAGGGGAAAGAATGAGAGACCACAAAGGAAGCCTGAGTGGAGCGACATGGTGCATCGAAGGCTGGCTGCACACCACTGTCATGGTATGCTCCAGTTGCATAGATGCTGCTATAAAGAGTAGCTCATATATATCATTTAGGATTACTGCTTGGCATTTCAAGACTCTCTCTATTTATAGAATTGCACAAAACACATTTTTTTCCTTCTATGTACTACTGTTTGTTTTTCTTAATTTTTGAGAGGATGAAGTTTTACTAAACACAGTTTTTTAGATCGTTGGTTTTAACACACAGCATGAAAACTATCTGAAATTATAGCATTTAAGAGAGATTATACTGTGTTATTAAGGAGAAAATTCTTAAAACAGAAATCATTTGGGAGAAGAAAAACAGTCTCTGGGTTGTTTTGGAATGTTAATAATTTCACCTGTCTCTATGTCTTTATCTATTGTTCATCTTCTTACCTATCTATATATCATCTATCTATCTATCATCTATCTTTCTATGTATCTATCATCTAGCCATCCAGTTTATTTACTTTTTTTTAGCATATATACCTTTATGCTTAATATAAACAGGACTTATGTAGGAGTATGAAGGTTACAAAGGTAAATAATTTCCTTTCCTATCCTTCATTTTTATATAGTACAGTCTTTTATCTAACAATTACCAGATGCATTTGGGTGACGGTGACTTGAAGGGAGCTCCTGATGTATAGGATACACACACAGCAGTGATAGAGCCCAAGTGCTCTTTTCTGAATTAAAAAATGCACTGGTGCCTGGGACAGCTTTTTCGGATCTCTCCGGATAGTGCTGATCAATGAAGCTATAATTGCTAATTAGCTGCTCTGTGCAACCCCTTCACCAAGTGTACTGCAAGGGATGGACAAATAATACTCTTTCCAATTTCTAACAGAGCCTAAGATCCAGGTGGACACAAATGGATAGCACAGGGGGCAACATGATTCCAAACACAGTCAGTCACGGGAGTCTGAATGACACGCAGACATGTCCACGGGATCTGAGAAGCTGAGCAGGGGACTGATAGGTGCAGGAGCTGGCAGGGTATCCTAATTCGAGCACACAGTTGCCATGGAAAGCCTTAGAACCAGAGTTTCCTCTGGGACTTGTGGCTGATGCCCTAAAAACTCGTGCCATGCCACAATGTAATGACAGACACCTGTTCCTTCTTTCTGTCAGGGGGCAGTAAACTTCTCCTGTAAAAGGCCAAAGGGTCAATATTTCTGGCTTCGTGGGCCATGAGGTCTCTGTAGGAACTATATACTCAAATCTGCTATTTTAGTGAAAGCAACAAAAGACAATATGAATGAGCATGGTTGTAGTCCAACAGTATTTACAAAAACAAGTGGCAAGCCAGATTTGGCCTGTGGATTATAATTTGCTGACCCCTTCTCTATTTCACGTATCCAGAAAAATTGCCCCTTTTTTTCTTTGTATTCCAAGGTAGTAAAACATATTTTCTAAAAGGAAACTTAACTAAAAAATGAAGATGGGCTAGCTCATATAAATCAGCTCAGAAGATTTATGTTAGAGAACAAATCATGGACCAATCAGAAGCCATAGATGAGCTTGTCTCTACTCCATTTGCCCCTTTTGGGGGGCTCTAACTCCATCTTAACTAGTTTTAATCTTATTTACACGATAGAATGATTTGTCACATTTTGGGTTCAGTGAATGGGTAGAAGTTATCTGATTTCCCTATGTTCTGCCTGACCCTCATCTCTTATAGCTGACCAGGCTGGGGTGGGATGTCCCCTCAATTTACTGAATTGCATCTTTGCAGCATACACTATTATAAACATGTGATGAATTCTTATTCATTAATCCCCAGCAAGAATAAAAGAAGCATTTCCTCAGAAGTCACGATTCATATTGTGTACAGTGACAAAGCCCATTCTTTTATGTAGAACATAAACAAGGCATTATTAATGAATATGTAGGTAGATTATATTACAGAGAGCATAATATCTTAAATTTAGCATTCCATTTCCCACACAACAGTTTGAATCCATCAATCTTTATAGAATACAAGGTACAGTGATTATTTATGATTCCTAAGCCCTTTACTAGACAATGGCTCTTTCACATACAGGAGATAGAAACCACACCAGCAATATTAACAGAGAGAATTTAATATAAATAATATTACTCACCATTGGAAAAACTAAAAAGGCAAAAATGAATCATGTATCATGGAAGTAGCAACTGTAGAAATTACCGTCACCTCTGTGGTTTGGCAAAAAAAAAAAAAAAAAAAGAGGAGGAGCAGGAAGAGGAGGAGAAGAGGTTGGCATTATTAAACCTTAGGAACTTGAAGGAGGGGGCCCGCAGAAGTGGGACTCAGGCTTAGGGGAGGTGGCAATGTTTGGCTCGTGCTGGTGTTTCTGAGCTTGCAGACGGGGTGCTTGGGGCTGGGACCTAGACCTCCAAGAAAAGGACTTTGCCGCGGACGATAATATCTCCAAGGATACACAATGAGGCTAGTTCTGAGAGTGTCGGCAAAATTTCAAAGTGGAATCAACTGTTGCTACTGGAATGAACTGTCACTGCTCGGACAAAAAAGGCATTGCTAGGATGCTGCTGACAACTAAAAGCGAACAGGAAGGAGCAAATCCCTCTTCCTCCTCTAGGCTTGAAAGGCTCCTCTAGCGCCTCCTATTGGCAGAGCCTAGTGAAGAGCAGCTGGGAAGCTGAAAGGGAAGTTTGCAGAGTCCCAGCTTCAGCACCACATCGCTGAGCGTGGGCCGGTGGGTGTGAGGCTGAGAGACAAGGGCTTAACAGGTGCCGCACCCTTTAAGTGTACGCTTCTAAAAAGCTGCATGTAAATTAAATTTTCCTAAGTGGAATGAAAATTTTCACCAACTGTTAGAATAATTCCAATAGTCGCTTTATCTATATTCCTGGAAAAAAAGCTGCAGACGGCCGACTGCTGGATATTTTAAGTTTTCCATGACATTTCTTCAGACCAGGGGTTGACAAAATTTTTCTGTAAAGAGCCAGATAGTAATTATTTTCAGCTCTGTGGGCCACATGATCTCTGCCACAACTACTCAACTCTGCCTTTATTGTATGAAAGCAGCCATGCCAATATATATATAAAAATGGCTGTGTTCCAATAAAACTTTATTAACAAAAGCAAGTGGCGGGTAAGATTTGGTCCATTCTAGCGCAGTTGATTCTCAAGCCTGGATGCCCATTTCGATTAATCCTGGAAAGCTTTAAAATACTGATGTGCAATTCCAACTTCCAGAAAGAGTTATTCAGCTGGTTTGAAATAGGGCCTGTGCATCATTATGATTTTTGCAGGTTGCCTAAGTGATTTGAATGTGCGACCAGAGCTGAGAACTCCTGCTTCAGATTCCTTGTAATCCCTTAATCAAGTGATCTATCATCAGTAACTCTTAAATGCCCCGAGGGAATTCACTATTTGAAAGAATCCAGAGGTGAATTATTTCATGAAAATTTTTTGGAAACCAGAAATATCACTTCCTCACTTATCTTTTATAAGTACAGATTTTCATATATTAATTTTTAAAAAGTAGGAAGCAAATGTAGACATACAAATAAGGCCCTTATGTATTTGTTGGTTTGGAGCAACACGATCTATGACAAGAAACTGATGTCTTTTCATCTTTGTGTGTCCAGCATCTAGTATATGTGCGATATGTAGTGATGGGCAAAAAAATTTTTGTTGAAGGAATAAACAAGTGATAAAGAAAGGAAGGAAGGAGATCTTAACCATCATTCCACTGAGATTGTGCCAAGGCTTAATTGACTACTACCATAAGGCCACCACTGATGATTTATCGTGGATATAATAGTCTTTATTTCTGTACATAGATTAATTTATTTCAGGATATGGTAAAGGCAAGTTATATGACACCCTTATGTTAGGTCAAGACTTAATGGCCATTTCATTTCCTTAGGCCACACGTGGAAAATTGTCACTATTTTTATTTACAGTTTCACATGTAGAATCCTCAAAAACCCAACAGTGGTTCGGATGGTGTTATCGTTTCCATGGCAATTGTGTTTATGGCATTCCTAGTGTTATGAGAAGGGGAAAAAGGGAAGATAGGAATACTTAAGATGGTAATATTGTTTTATTGGCCTGCTACCGATGGCTCGGGTCTAATGTGGAAGAGCAGCTGGGCCTGCAGCGGGGCTCACACCTGGATCTCATTATTAAGAAATCAGCACTGCCATAGCTTTACAGTCCAAGGCTTCTCTATCACCTTACACTCAATGTCTTAATTACCAACAAGCTCCGCTCTTTTGGAAACACTCGGCTATTCAGTACCACTTTAGAATAACAAGATTTTAAAGTACTTTGAATAGTTCAGATATTTTTTAATTGAAGTCAAAAGTAGAAAGAAACCATTGTAACTTAATGTGTTTTCCCCACTACAATGAGTCTGTAGGTGATATCAGAGCACAGGACAGCTTTCAAATGACATGCCAGTTTCTGTGAATATGCTGTACACACACGTACGTTTGCACACCGACGTAAGGGCTCCTAATACTTGGAGAAATTTTTTATTCTCCTGTGAGATTTCCAGACCTCCAGTCCCTAAGCCAGCCCTGACTTTAGTTAGAAAGATAAAAGATGTACAACTCATCATGCAGCTACTCATCTGCTCTCAGTCTTGACTGAACACTGGAAATAACTGGGGGGCTTGAAAAGTCTCTGGCGACTAGGTTCCACCTCCAGCTGATTTCATCGGTCTAGAGGGGTCCTCTGGTAAGGTGCCCGGATGCTTCTAATGTGTAGTCAGTGCTGAGAACTTTATGTCCTGTGTGGGTAAACTGATTTTCTAATTCAAACCTTTTTGCTTTTTTTCCCTCCAATTTCAAATGTGTTTCTTGGACTGGGACCTTGCCTTTTCTGAGAACTAGAGAGCAATCTTTGAGTTGTCATATAGCTGAGGGTGTTTACTTGCTTGTTGGCCTTTATTTTATCTGTCTACAATTTGAGTTTGGGCTCTTTGTGGAGTCTTTGCTGGACCTGCCTGTTAACACACACTCAGTGCTGGATGGCGAAGTGTGGCATGTTTGGCTGTGTGGCATCTAATACTTCGCCTGTTACCACTACACACAAGGTATCACACTCTGCCCCTCAGCTCTTGCTTACCTTTCCAGCACCTTTCCGGTACCCCAGAAAACAGATCTCATTCATTCTAAGCACCTGCCTTTCTCAGCCTATTATGTTGCAGTTTCTTGGACTGTTTCTAATTGTATCTAAGGAGGTGAAAAACAGTAAATAACTTACATAAGCCTATATATCTCATATGGAAAAATACTTTTGCTCATAGAACTCAAGTATGTGTAAATGATGTCAGGTTTCTTCTTACGTCTTTTCAACTCACATGGTTTGAAAAGGAAGAAAAATTTTTTTCAAATTCTTTAGAAAGAAAGGAATTCACTTGAAAGAAATATACAAGGCTCAGTTCTAACTCAAATTACTCAGAAATACTATAAAGAAATTAATTTGACATCTTTTTTTCCCTTACTCTCTACTCCTGCAACAGAGACAAGGCTACCTGTTCATCAAACTGGTTTCTTTTCCTCTTCCTGGGCAGACAGGGAGACTAGTTTCCCTGGCTTCTTCCTAGCTGAGACCACATCACTGTGTTCTGTCCTCTGGAATGTTGATGGAAGCTGTGTAAGCCATCCCCAAACCAAGTCCTTAAAAGCATCCACCCAATATTCAGTCTTCTCTCCTGCTGCTGCACCCCTGAAGGCTACATGCTCCAGATAATATAATTGCAAGATGGTGGAGTCTCCACCACCACAGATCCCTGAATGAGATGAGAAGAGCCTCTCTGACTATCTATGTTAGGTTTATATTGAGGGAGAAATGCACCAGGTTAAACCACTGAGAGAGTATTAGTCACTAGAGGCTAGCCTAGCCATCCAATTAATAAATCTCATTTCTATTTTTCCTTATAATTTGCTCCAAGATGTAATTGATAAAACAATACAAAGTTTGATGTCAAATCACTTGTGGAAGATAAATGACCAAAATCTTTTACCATAGCAGGATAATAATAATCTATGAAATATTCTTCTCACTATAGAAATTTATTATATTTATATCTCTATAGGAAATGAGTAATTGATCTATTTTATGCCACACACACATGTCGTAAATTCTTACAAACACGAATTAACATAGAACAGAGAGCCAACTGCTCCGTGTATGTTTCTATACGTCCATTGCGTCCTGAGGCCCTGGCATGGAAGTTGCCACAATATTAATCAAACCTTTCTCCTTGACACTTTTTTTACTTGGTTTCTAGAGCACTACATATTTCTGATTTTCCTCCAGTCTCAACAGCCACTCATTCTAACTCTTTGACTGATTTCTTCTCATCTTCTTGAACTCTGAAGGTCTGGCGGCCCCAGGCCTCAATATTTGGATCTGTTCTTTTTTTCTCTACAAAACCCTCACTTGACCATCTAAATTATTTTCATGGCTATAAATATTATATATACATCAAGAACTCCCAAATATGTATCTCTAGTTTTGATTCTCCTCTAGATGTCAGATTTGTATATCCAGTTGCCTTCTTGACATCTCCATTTGGACGTCTAACAGGCACGTCGAACTTAGCATAAGCAAAGCTGATTCATGATTTCTCCTGAAAACCTATTCCTCCTACAGTCCCTCTTGTTTGAGTAATAAGCATTTCATGTTTCCACTTGTTCAGGCTAAAATTCTGGGACTCACCTTCAGGTTCTCTCATCTCACACATTCCCTGACTAACTGTATGAACAGCCTCCTTGACCATCTATGGTGAAACCAGTTGCACTCTGTCAATGAACACAGAATCCAACTATTTACCTCTTCACTGCTTTTGCCATATTCTCTGTTCAGATTATTGCTTTCTAACTGTATGACCACAATCTATTCTCAACACAGAAGCTACAATAATCTTGTTTAAATATAAGTCATGCCATTCCCTTGTTAAAAATCTTTCCACTGGCTTCCCATCACACTCATAATAAAAGCTCAATCCTTATCATGGCATACAAAGCCCTCTAGGATCAATCCTTCATTATCTCTCTAACATTCTCTCCTACAGCACCCTCCCCTCAACCCCCAGATTCAAGTCCAGCCAGACTGACCTCCTTCCTTTTCCTTGAACAAACCAGTCGTCCTCCAAACTTAAGACCTTGAGAAGAAAACCTTGCTGTTCACTCTGTCTGCAACACTTTTCCCCCCAGATAGCCACATGCCTTTTCCTGTATCTACTCTTGGAGTTTGTTGAAATGTTATCTTTACAGTGAAGTCTTTCCTGACCAATGCATTAAACCAACCCTCGAACCCAGCCCTCCCTATCTCCCTTCCGTTCTTTAAATGTCTCCATGTCACTATTAAATATCTGACACTTACATTTATACTTACTTGTTTATTATCTTTCTTCCACTAAAATATGAACTCTATGAGTATTAAGATTTTTGTCTATTTTGTTCATTATTATATCACCAGCATCTAGAACAGTACCTGGAAAAAATTAAGTGATAAATAAATAATCATAAGTAAATGGATGAGTGAAGAAAGAAATGAAAGAATGAATTTTCCTCCAGGATTTACCTGGTATTGGTTTTAAACCATTTCAGACAGATGCTTAAAATATTATTTCAGGGCGGCTACTCATTCAGTGGATTTCAATTAAATCCTATTACTGATTAATAGGATATATACTGATGTTTAACAGCCTTCATTGTGTGAGAGTTATTTCTACCTGACCTGCAGAAGTTTAAAGAGATTTCTAGTCCTTGCTCAGTGAATGTGGATGAACTGATTATAATGCTTCATGTTATTATATTATCCAGGGTTTAGGCAGAAAAACAGAAACTGCCCTAGGTACTTCAAGTGAAGAAACTTAATTCAGGGAGCTGATCACACAATCATTGGAGGTTAGAGAGATCAAAAAGGGAATGCTGAGGTCATCTAGTGATTATAAATGCAAGAAGGAGCTATGAAAATAAAATAAAGAGATAGAGATTATCGGATTTAAGAAGCTTGAATATCACATAACCCTGTAAACCCACATTTAGGTACATACCCAAGAGAAATGGAAACAGGTCTCCATGAAACTTGTACATAATGTTCATAGGTAGAAGAATTCATAAAGCCAAAAAGTAGCCCAAATGTCTATCATCGGATAAATGGCAGAACAAAATGTGGTATATCCATACAATGGAATACTATTCAGCCATAAGGAATAAAGTACATGCTATAACATAACGAACTTTAAAAAATTATGCTAAGTGAAAGTAGCTAGTCAAAAGGCCCTGAGTTGTACGATTTCATTTATATGAAATATCCCAAATAGGCAAATCCATAGGGACAGTAAATAGATTAACGGTTGTTTAGGCTGGGGAAGGGGTGAAAAGTGACTCCTAAAGTGAATGGGTTTCTTTTAGGGCTGGTAAAAATGTTCTAAAATTAGATTGTGTTGATGGCTGTACAAGTCTGTGAATATACTAAAAACCACTGAGCTGTACACTTTAAATGGGTGAACCTAATGGTATGTGAATTAGGTCTCAATAAAGCTGTCAAAAAAGAAACTTCTCTTCTTCACAGCAAAGGAAACATTCAACAAAACGAAAAGGCAGCCTATCAAATGGGAAAAGAAATCTGCAAATTATACATACAATAAGGGATTCAAATTTAAAATATATAAAGAACACATACATCTCAACAACAAAAAACCCAAACCACTTGATTTAAAAGGGGGCAGAGGATCTGAATAGACATTTTTCAAAAGAAGCATACAGATGACCAATAGGAACAAAAAAAATGTTTGACAGCACTAATTATTAGAAAAATGCAAATCAAAACCACAATCAGATATCACCTCACACCTCTTAGGATAGCTGTCATTAAAAATACAAGAAAGTGTTGATGAAGATGTGGAGAAAAGAGAGTCCTCATGCACTATTGGTGGGAATATAAATTGGTACAGCCACTGTGGAAACAGTGTGGTAATTCCTCAAGAAATCAAGAAAGAACGACCCATATGATCCAGCTATCCCACTTCCGAAAAAAATGAAAACCCTAATTCAAAAAGATATATACACTCTTATATTTACTGTAGCATTATTTACAATACCCAAGAAATGGAAACAACCTAAGTATCTATAATATTACTCAGCCATAAAAAAGGTGCAATTCTGCCACTTGCAACAGCATGGATGGACCTTGAGAATATTCTGCCAAGTGAAATAAGTAAGAGAGAAAAAAGACAAATACTGTGTGATTTCCCTCATGTGGAACATAAAAAACAAAAACAAAACAAATGAGTAAACAGCAAAAAAACAAACATAGAGGCAGATGACAGATTGATGGTTACCAGAGGGGAAGGGGGGAGGAGGGAGGGCAAAATGGGTAAAAGGGGTCAAACGTATAATGGGATGGAGACTAGACTTTTGGTGCTGAGCATGATGTAGTATATACAGATCGATTTCTAATGTTGCACACCTGAAACATATGTAATGTCATAAACCAATGGTACCTGAATAAAAATAAATTAAAAAACCCCAGAAGCTTAGAAGAGAGGCTCTGTGGATCTCGAGCTCAGACCACCGACAAAGGGCCCAAAGTGAATGCTTCTGGTATCTCTGAGCTGACATGATAAAGCCGCTTTCCTGCAGTGCTGGGGTAAAGGTCTATTGTTATTGGGATGGCTCAGCAACAGCAAGGAGAAAGGTCTTCTGTTTTTCTCTCATCCAGCCTTTTCATCTCTGTCTAGGTCCCTCTACCATCTGCAATTCACAGGAAGCCAGATGGCAAAGAGAAATAGAGTTCGTGAAGATCCAGTTCCAAGACTACGGAAGGGTGGATCCGAGTTATCAGTAGCCTAATTACTGACAGTATCCAGATTTGTGGTACCTGAGGACCCATGCGCACTTTTTTACACATATTTTAAATTCCATTCAACCAAAGGAACATATTCATTATTCTGCCTAACAATATACAATATCCTTTGCATAAACAAAGATGCTCTCATCTTCTCTTCAAAACGGGGAGAGACAAAGTCCCAACTATCACAGTAGTCACCTCTGGTTGGCCATCACTGTTTCTCTTTCTGGAGAATTTTATCCTTCCTTGTATTTGGTCACAGCCACACTTGAATATTCTATAAGCTAAAGGCTAAATTATAACAATTTTTGCAATTTCTAAATGACTCTAAAATTACTTCAGAGTAAAAAAGACTAAACTTTGAAGTGAACTACTATCAATAAAACTTATAATAAATAATAAGGGGAAAGAAGAGAGAAAAATGAATTAGTATTATTTATACACACATACATGCATATACCCACCTACACACACAGCAGGAGGCAAGGAAGGAAATGTAACCGAAGACTTTCTATAACCGAAGACCTATTAACTATTCATAACACCGTCACTGACATTTTAACTTCCTTCTTCCGACAACCATTCCATATTCCCTTTTCCCCCCTGAGCCAGCTGGTAGCTATTCTTTTACCTGGTTGGGTGATTCTGCCTGTTTTTCTTTACTTGAGGGGTTGCTGTTACCACCAACTTTTATTTTTGGACATAGAAAGCACCAGAAGGATTTCGAGGATCCCTTGGATTCCAGACATAATTGACTCTGAATCTACCAGTAGCAGCCATTGCATCTCCCCGTGGTAGCCTGGGTCAATCACCTCAACCAGGCCAGGTCCTTATCCCCCTCTGCCTTTGAATCAGCGGCACCAGGAGTCCAAAATGGCCAGTGCCAGCCTCAGCTTCCAGTTCAGTGAACTCACGGTTGTGTCCCCTGCTTGGAACTACGTCCTCCAAACCAGCAGAACCCAACTAATGGGTTGAAAAATCAAATATTCTGTGAGTAATGGTGAGAGGAGTCACTTCCACCCCTTGATTCTTGGGCCTGTGATTTCTGCCTATAGGAACCAGCCATAGATATCAGTTGCCAGTTCAAAGCATATTCTACTTCCTGTGAAATAGTTCTCAGTCCGTTTTTTCTTATTTATCTCCGACTGTTCGTTACTACACCTTTAGTAGAGCTTTCCTTCCTTCTCTTAGATCAACTGCCTCTGGGAGATGGGGTATGTGGTAAGATCAGTGAATTCTATGGGCATGCACTCATCACCACACATTTTTTGTTGGCTGTGAACTGAGCTTTTGGTCAGAAGCAATGATTTGTGGGACATCATGATGATGCATACAGCATTCTGTGTGCACACAGATGGAGGTGCTGGCATAAGTATTATCAGCAGGAAAGGCAAATCAATATCCAGAAAACATGTCCGCTCAAGTGAAAAGAGAACACTGCTCCTTGGTTGAATTCCTGAGAGAATGTTGCCATACTGGAGACTTAGTGTTGGTTTCTGCTGTTAGTAGTTTAGGCGCTCAGCAGTGGCAGTCACTGGATCAGCTGGATCAGCTTACAGGAAGAAGGAACTCCCTTTCTCCTCCAGTCTACCAACCTTCCCCTAGAGTCCCCAGTAGGCAAACTCAAAGAGGAAGCTAACTGGTAAAGGAGAAGTGAGGTACGACTGAGTCCCAGCCACAGTTTCATCAAGCAGAATAAAGTCTGGTGGATTTTATTGCGAGAGACAATAGTTTAATAGCCATTTGTATTGGCAAATGTAGTTCCCTCTTCCTGGGCAGAATAAACTACATGATAAGGCTGAGCCTTCTGTATTTGAACTGAGAATCATGAAGGCATAATAGGATGAGCATAGGCTTTGCTGTCACATCTCCATCCCACCACAAAACAGTTATGTAGGTGATTGGGCAAATCAGCTGATTCTTATGAAATTCTGTCTTCCCATCCATGAATGGGGAATAAAAACTATCTCATAAACGCATTGTGAAAAGTACATGAACTATATGAGGTAATATCTGTCAAAGCACTTGTTGCTCATAAATACTGTTTCTGGTCCCCCACATACTTCCACTTTGAATGTAAGATCGCCTCTCTTGAATATGGAATTGCTCATTACTTTTTAACAGTGGTTCTCAACGGGAGTGATTTGCCTCCCAGGATTCACTTGGAAATGTCTGGAGACATTTCGATGGTCACAACTGGGGTGAGGGTGCTACTGGAATCTCGTGGGTTGAGGCCAGGGATGCTGCTAGTCATCCTGCTAAGTACAGCCCTCCACAACAAAACATATCAGGCTCTAGATATCATTAGTGCTGAGGCTGAGAAACTCTACCCTATAGCCAGGGCCACTATAATAACTTATATGCTGAAGCCACTTTCTCAAATGAGATGCTCAAAAGGAAGTAACTACAAAAGTGGTTGAACTGAGCTAACTGACTCTTTGCCACATTGCCTTGATTTAGCCCCAAGCTTTGCTCCCAAATGGGTTCATAATGATGCTTTTAGATTATATTGCAATGGAGCAGCACAAGAGCACTTACAGAAGATAAACAGCTGCCAAACTGGCCAGAGACCAGCCATCTTCCTTTCTAAATTTATAGCAGTCTGCTCTTTTGCCTTATAGAGTGGGGATGAGCCAGCCACACATTCTCTTCCCTAGGTTAACCAATAGTGACATCTAGGACAGCTTCAACAGCAGTAAAAAGAACTAAAATTTATGGAGTGTTTGCTGTGTACCAGGCACTATGCTGAACACTTTCCATGCCCTGTCTCATTTTGCTTTCTTCAGGGGTTCAACGTTTTTTTCTTCTTTCACATTCAGCCATCAGACCAGATCAGATTGAAGTGTTAACCCTTTAAATGGCACTGCAGAGCCATTCACCAGGCACAGGCATGAACTATCCAAAATGGTAAGTGCTGTGTAGGTATTGCGCTTTGCCTGTTTTCCTTCCCCGGAAAACAAACTATCTGAAGAGAGAAATAAATAATTGACTTTCAGACAATCAGTTTGATGCAAGTATCATCTACATATGACTGAGTGAAAAACAATCACATCTGTTTTCAATTTAGAAAATTATTTTGCACTTGTCTTTTGGCTTCTATATTACAATAACCCCAAAGAAAATTACATTACAAATCTTGCAGAGGAAAGATCAAAGGCACTGTGATTTTATGTAAGATGGGGGAATTTTCCATAAATTTTTATCACTAACTATCTGACTTTGTTAATCAATGACAAAAGACTATTTCTGAAAATGTGATGCTGCAGACCTCTACCTTGAGGAAAACAAAATTGAGGAGAAACTCGAGGTTGGCAGCAACTCACAGCTATGTGCACTTGGGTCTGCTGCTAATGGTTGTCCATGTTGAAGATACGCCTGACCTAAGCCAGGAAGGTCTTGGATTTACAGTGAGGCGGGTCTCTTATGACTTTGGGTGAGCTACATAATTTTTAAGAGACTCTATAAAATGGAGAAAATGAGACTTACCTTATGGAGTGTTTATGAGGATTACAGAAAGAACAAAAGCAGTGTGCGCCATGTATAGTTGATGCCCTATAATTTTCACTCTCTTTCCGCAGTGTTAAAATGGCATTTTCCAGAGATCGCGGTAAACACCCACAGTCATAAGACACATCGACGTCATGAGCTCCTTGATGTGATACGCTTTTCTCCCGAATGCCTAACAACATCCCTCCAAGTGGCAGAAACATCAGACAAACCCCAAATGAGGGACATCTACACAATGACTTTGCAAGATTCAAAGTCACGAAAAACAGGGAAAAACTAAATAACTGTTACAGACTGGAGGAGTCCAAAGGGAGTAATAACTACATACAAAGTGGGATCTTGGATAAGATCCTGGAATAGCAAAAAAAGACCTTGGGGAATAACCGGTGAAACTTGAACAAGTTCTTCAGTCTACATTAATAATATTCCAATGTTAGGTTCCTGTTCTTGATAATTAGCTGTGGTAAGATGTAATGTTAGGAAAAGCAAGCAAGGGATATAAGGAGATTCTTTATTTTTTGAACTTTTTAATGTAAGTCTAAAATCAGATTAGAGTAAAAGGAGGCAGATCCAATCATTTGTTTGAGCTAAATAAATACATTTATGATTTGTGTTAATTGCATTATTACTTTAATTGCCCCCAATAGTGAGCAGTTTCCAAAAAGAAATACTTTTCTAGAGACTAAATAGATACTCTCTCTCATACTCATATAAATATATATACAAACATACATATATCTTTAGGAAAACTTGGAAATATATGTCAAATGCTTTAAAACATGCATACATTTCGACTTTGCTATTCTAGACATTGATCCCAAGGAAATCATAGTATTCTTTTATTATAGGTGCTCAATAAATATTAGTTATATAATTGAATAGATTGACATGTATAAACATGTTTTCAGAGGATCATTTATCATAATAATAATAAGAAATAGCCTCGATCTATGTCAAGAAAGAATTGATTAAATAATGGTAGCTGTCATACAATGGATTGGCTTTTAACTATTAAAAATGTTGATGTAGAGGTTTATTGACATGGAAAGATGCTCGGAAGATATTGTTAATTGAAAAAATTTAGGTTACAAAATAATCTCATTATTGTTAATAAAATATATTTAAAATATACTTATAAATATATGTCCAAATGTGTTCAGCAATTGCCTCTGAATGATGGAATTTGTATGTGTAACTATGTTAAGACTGAAGTTTAAGCCAGACAAGAAATTAAAAGAGAAATGAAAGTCTGAAAAGAGCCAGCCAAATCATCTTAAGTGATTTTAAAGGAAATGAGTCTAATATCTTGTTCCAGGACTCCTGGACCCCTCGGCTATATCAAAGCTATAAAAGCACATCAGAGAGAGGACTTTGTAAAGGAGATTGTTCAAAGCATTTCTCTGGAGAGGACGGCTACAACTGTGGTTCCTCGCTCCCTTTACAGGTGGGGTTGGAAGGGGCTACATTCCCATCCTAGTTGGGGGGCCATGAAGGAAAAGCACTGATAGAGTTTGAAATGTGTCTCCTGCTGTCGGGAGACCTGGGTGTCTAACTCTTGCCTTAGAAAGTTTCAGAGGCCTGAGGACTGAAGTCAGACTCCTGCCAAGAAATGAAAAAGAGGATTCAGGAAGGGCTGAGAATTGTTTTGTTTGCAGAGCGAAGAGAGAGCTTCTATATTTGGACGGCCTGAATTTCCAGTTTGTGGATGTAACACATGCAAGTAGCAGTGTTCTTTGTAGATCGCGAGAGAAAGGGAGGGAGAGGAAGAAAGGGAAAGGTAGACATGAAATGCCCAAGGTCTAAGGGAGAAATAAGATGTATCCTGTAGTCAGGGGAACTAAGTAAAGAGTAGAGCAGCAGGGAAATGATGAATGGGACCTTATATGTCCAGAGATAGTTTAACATCTTTGAAGCTCACAGGCTTGATGATAGCTTAAGGTGCTTTAAGACTAACTACTGGCATTCTCCTCCTCCCATCTCCTCTCTGTTAACATCCAGCAAGTTCTAAAGGAGTCACAGGTTTTTAGTATAGCCCGTGGATATTATAATGTGCATTTATCTAAAGAGCAACAATAAGCCAAAGCTCAATTGAAAATCAAAAGAATTTCCCAAAGAATCAAATCAGAATTGAGGTCACAATCGGAAGCCTGGGTGTTGAATTGTTGGTCCTTTTCTTGTCAATGATCTCATGTTACACTAATACTAAGGATCCGGTGACATAGGATGATCCCTTCAGATAAGAATGGGCGCAGCGTCTAGCAGGAAGCAGTTCAGGTTCAGCAGGAATGTCTGACATGTACTGAAACGGAGGCTAAAAGCCACTTGAACTTCAATTTCGTGAGAATAAACAAGGATTAATTACAGAGGAGGTTTGCATTCTACTGGAGAGATCTAGGAAGACATTTACCAATAATTTAAATATATAAACTAGTTTTTCACCAATACTGTGCTCATTGGAGAAGATAAAAGCATTAGAATTTAATCACTAGATGACATGTTTATTTTGGGAAACATGGCAATTCTTTTGCTGGGGCAACCCTTGTTTCTCTTCTCCCTTAATTCCCTTTTGGCTCATTCCACTACATTTCGACTATGTTTTCATGATGATTATGCTCTAATCAGCTTGACATTCCTTCAACAGCTGTACTAATTTCCATCCATAAACTCACTCTCACTGCTATTCCAAGTAGAGCATGCCTATGGCAGTGGAGGAGCACCGAGACCTCCTGGGAAGATTCAATATGCACCTCCTAGATTATGGGCTAACACATTCGAATTGGTCTTTTATCTTTGTTGAGGAAGAAATTGACAACTGCATTTCTTCTGAAGGGAGTTAGGCATGCTCTTGCTTATACACTGGGAAATGCCATTCCACTAACTTCTCTCAATGAAAAGATATAAAATCCTTGTACTATATTCCCTCCCCACATCCAGTTCAAGCACTGGAAGGGCATGGTCAGAAAGAAGGATACTCCACTCAACTGACTGCTGGATTAATGGACACTAGCTTCCTTCCACTGCCCATTGCCTGTGCCTAGAGAGCTGGCCTCCATCACTCACACTCACTCACACACACACACACACACACACACACCTCTGTTTCGACTATTTGACTCTGTGCTTCTCAAGTGTCCATTGCATTTGTTTTTATACATATTCATGCCACTTTTCCTTGTCATAGCAATTATTCAATTTAACAAGGAAGAAAATTATGGTTCTAACAAACTGAGTTGGTGCTTTGGAAAAAGCTGGTAAAGGCGAGGTTCTCAAACATTGCTGTCAAAAAGTGTCGGGGGTATAACTATAAAAGATTGGGGAGGTTTGTAAAATTAAAAGTAGTCTGCGCCTTGAATGAATTAGCAAGCAGTTTTAAATTCGCATTCCACTTGAACTAGAACTAGAAACTTTAGTTAAAGTACTAAGAAAGGCCATCTGAAATCTAACTGGCAGACTTCTGCTAAAATAAAAAGTCATGACCCTGCATGGAAAGAATCGGTTACTGCATATATACATCGGTGTTTATTAAAAATAAATATTATTTTTATGATTCCTACTTCAACTGACTTTTTCAATTTAACCAACTTCCAGTCCTGAATGAATTCAAGAAGAGAAATTCTACTCTATGACTTAGAGCAGGGGTTGGCAAACCTCAACCCAGGGTCTAATCCAGCCCACCTCATTTTCAGAAAGGTCATGAACTAAAACAAAAACTTCATTCCTAAATGGTTGAAAAACATTAAGAGTATTTTGAGACATAGGAATATAAAATTCAAATTTCTATGTTTGTTAATAAAGTTTTAATGAAACACAGCCATGCCCATTCTTTTAAGTATCATCTAAGGTTGCTTTCAAGCACACTTGAGTAGTTGCGACAGAGATGGTATGGCCTGCAAAGCCAAAAATATTTACTATCTGGTGCTTTATAGAAAAAGTTTGCTGAACTCTGTGCTGGAGCATTATTAAAAACTTGCTTTCTTGCCTCCCTCTCTTTTCCTGTGGCGTGGTGGCTGGTATTTAAGGCTGCCTTCACTCCTCAAAGCTTCTGGGTTAATGTCGCCTTTCCAGGGGAGAATTCACACTAGGACAAGATGCTTTTCTCGGCAATCAGACATTTTTCTATGTCAGAACTGAGTGAAAGGAATCAAGAGTGACCTTTTAATGCACATTATTTACTCACAAAAAGGCTTTATTTTTGTATAGACAACTCTGAGTTCATCTTTACCCTTCTGCTTCCTTTTGGACCAGGTTTTCTGAAAGCACAAAGCAATTCCTTTGCTTTGTTTCTATTCTGAAGGAATGATGTAGGTGAATGACCTGGAGAAAATTGATTTTTTTTTTCTGCTTGTGCATCTTGGTTTGATTTTCCTTTCGGAGTTGACAGATAATCCTCCTTTCTGATTTACTAGAAAATACTCGTATTCAGAGTTAGGTATTGGACAGCCAAATGTATGATTTAAAAAGGGAGAAAGAATAAAAATAAAAGTCGCATTGATCTCTCTTTTTTATTTTTTTGGCAGAAAGCAATCAGAGAAAATAAGAAGGATCTAGAATTGCAAACTTTTTTATTGAGGCAAAAGAGTACCTTATAGATTATTAAAGAGCGTTGGGGGTGTGGGGCTTCATTATTGTTCCCTTGGGTGCTGGCAGAAGAGGACTAGGGGAATAGAGGATAATCAGCTTCTGGTGTAACAGGTGTTAACCGGAAGTGCTGACTGAGCCGGGGTACAACGTGTATCTGTACCTTGCATTCCATAGAAACAGAGCCTGAGACAGGGATTTTGTGTAAGTAATTTATTAAGAGAGTGTTTAGAGGGAAAGTCTGTAAAAGAGTAGAGAAGGCAGGACGGGGAAGGGGGGATTAAGCAAGAATGTGGTTTCGGGAAGTGTGGCCTTGGCTAGCACCTTCTGGGAGCTTTGAAACAAGAATAATATCAGAGGTAGCCCCGCCCTGATTCAATTGCCAAGGACAATCCTCCAGAGGTGAGAAGGGTGCAGGTGAGAGCGGTAGCATCCCCAGCAGCTGGTCAAGGGACCAGTGGGGCCATCACCAAAGGCTATGGGATTCGATTCCCAGTTAGGTGGTGAGGCCAACCAGCTTGCAGTGCTCCAAAGAGTAAACAACTCTTAAAACTCAGCTGCACCCAGAGGTTAATGGTATCGGGGCAAATCTACACCTACTGGAGAGAGAGCCAGGGAGGTGCTGTCTTCTATTTTGTTGTACAACAGACCAGACCCAGGGAAGGGGAATGAGAACTTTCAAATGAAGATTGATAGGTTCATTATTATATGTGACTGACTACTCTGGAGACCCTGTTCTGAGATTTCAAGTGACCAGAGACTTTGTATTACCTAAGAATAACTAGAAAAGTCATTGCATTTTCCAGTTTTAATCAATCCTGGGGTGAGGTAAAAGTTAGCCCCACCTGGGGATTTTAAAGAGGGTAATGAGGGACAAAAATGGATCTGCTTTGTGAGAACATCCCCACTAGTCATGCTAAACAGTGCATCCACTCTATGTAGAAGACATTTGAATCGTCTACTTAAAATTTGTGGCCACTGTTTCCAGAATTGATCGGAACTGTCAAATCCAAGGAAAACATTTTTTCATGTTTACTTTCTAAAGTGCGTGTCCTAAAGTCCTCTTTTGATTTTAAAACATCGAATTTGGAAATAACATTTGTGGAGAGAGGCAGAAGGAAGCACTCAGAGACCCACTCGCCTGGGTTGCTGACAGTCTTCCAGTTCCCAGTTCTGATAGTCTGTGGGCCCCCAGAGATACATTACTGTTCTAATCGACTCTACCTGAGCTCACTTGAAAGGACTTCTGTAACTCAGAACCAAAATCTTTTAACTAAGACTTGTTACATGGGAGGGTCTTAGAAGCAGTGATCTAGTTCCATGTGGGCTGGATGAAGGGAATGAGAAGAAGGAAGAGTTTAGGGACTTAGTTGGAAGCTTTGTTTCAAGGGCAAGCATACTATTTTTATTTAGTTTATCTTTACCTGTGGTGGCTTTGGGGAAGGGTCCCAAAACACCTTTGAGAGGTTGCCATTGTAAAACAGTATCAGTTACTTCCTTTTTGTAGATGATAAAAAAGAGACCCAGAACTCAAAGTAAATTGCCAAAGATCACAAAGTGACCAAGTGGCAAAGCCTGGAAGCCTAGCCTGTCAGCCTCCAATGACCTTGGCTCCTTCACTCCTTCTTCACAGAATGGCAGAAAAGACCCAGCTTTGGGGAGAAGTCACTTTGAATGTGCCTGCTATATGCATCATGAAACAAAGCTTTTGTTTGGAAAGATTTGAAAGGCTTTAGAGGAAGGTTACTTGTTTCTGTTTATGTAATGCAATTAGCCTGTTGAATGTGAGATGAGAATAAAATGTTTTTCTCTGTTCAGTCTATTCATTTTTAAAAGCACACAGAGCACCAAGTCTACCAATGCTGACACTAATGTGCATGGGGAAGCTCACCAGAAATGAAAACATTAATTTATCTCAGTCTAGTTATTACTTTGGCTCCTTCCTTCCCTCTTAGTGTAAATTGCTAAGAACGTGAGACTATGTCCTGACTGGAGGTTTGTTATCATTTTGCTTAATTAAATAACATTCTCCAAGGCATGGAGTTGTAATTATTTCCTCCCTTTCTTATGCCCATTAGTTCAAATCCTCACAATTATCTATAAAACATGGTAGGTTTTCCTCCTTCTTACTGCTGCTGCTAGCATGGTAGATATTTCTTGTTCTTTGATTTTTCACTGTATTGGAACAGATTTTCATTAAATTTTATGGCAATTATTTGTACAACATTCATAGGACTCTCTAAGGATGGCGAGATTCTCATCTTGGGCAATTTTCTCTGGAAGAGATTTTGATCATGTAATTTTAAATTCTATAAAACTCAAAGGGAATAAATTATTATAAAGGTTTTTTTTTCTTTAACCAAGCAGCGGGTTTCATTATCATTCCCCCTACTCCGCCCCAAGTGTATGTTGATATAAATAGTAAGCTTTCACAGTCAAGAAAATAATAGATTTTACTGTATAGGTTCATCACAGACGCTAAAGGTAACAGTATCACTATCAGTCGAAGTCCATGAGGTGGGTAGGGGCTCTGAATTTACCCTGTACAGATATTTTATTCCACTTGAGATCAATTTCTTTGGACAAATTCAACACCAAAATCTTGGGCAATAAAATTCCTTCTATTAAGTTCCTTGTAAAACATCAAACTTATTTTTCAAGGTAGAAAGTACAAAAATAATACCTAATAATAGTAAATATTTACATTTAACCCCGTGCCAATTGTTTTACATGCATTATTCAATTTTTTACTATTTTTAGAACCATTTAATTGAGACATGATTGACACGTCAAAAGCCGCACATATTTAAAGTATACAACTCAATGAGTGTGGGGATGTGTTTAGAAAACTGTCATCACTATCAAGGCCATACACATATCCAACACTTTCCAGAGTTTCCTCCAGTTCCTATTACTATATTATTTTGACTTATACTATTCTATTTAATCTTTATAAAAATCCCTATGACTTAGGTATCATTATTATTATGTTCTCCATTTTATAGTTGAGGGAACTTACGCTTGCAGATTGCTCAAAGTTCCATGCCTTTTAATAGGCGGAGTTGGGATTTAAATCTTTACCTGCCCAATTTCAGATCTTAATTTCTTTCTTGTGCTACCTCTCATCCAAGCATAAGAGAGGGGATTCTAGGGAGTCAATCAAGCTCAGAACGAGAAACCTTTACTATTGTGTTATCCAATTACAGAGTGAACTAAAAGAGGGAAACCAAAATACCAGTTTGAGTTCCTTTACTTGGGAGAGGGTCTAGAGGTGCTAATGATTTCATAAGAGATAAGCTTTCAAGGCTAAACTTTTCGAATCCAGGAACAGTTTACAAATGGTGACACCATGCATATTGCTACCTCAGGGCCTTTACACTAGCTTTCCTCTGCCTGAATATTCTTGATGAAGATATCAACATGGCAAACTCCTTTACCTTCTTGAAGTCTTTGCTTGAATGTTAACCTCTGAACGGGCCTAACCTGTCTACCTCATTTAAAATAAGAAGCCCCAAACCCCAGAACCTCTTATCCCCCTTTGATTTATGTATGTACGTACTTACTTACTTACTTACTTACTTATATTAAATGTATTGGCACAACATTGGTTAATAACATTATATAATTTTCAGGTATACAAGATTATAATTAGACATCTATTAAATGGTGAAAAGTGCTTTTTTACTAGCACTTATCACCTTCTAGCACACTACCTAATTGACTTAACTATCATCTATTGTTTATCTGTCTTTCCCCGCTAGAATAGTAAACATTCCAAAGAAAGGAATCTTTGTCTTTTGTTCACTGATGGACCCCAAGTTCTTGGAACTGTGCTTAGCACACAGTAGGCATTCAATAAATTTAGTCTGATGAATAAATCAGGAAGACACATTCCCAGGAGTTATAAACAAGCAACTGGGAAACCAGGAGTTATAAACAAGCTCTGAGCTTGACCTGAGGAGGCGAAGTTCAGAGCTTTTCATGAATGTCACTGAATTCTCTCCCTCTCTCATGCACACACATACCTACGGAAACATGCATACGCACATACCCCCTCCCTTGCAAGGCATATTTTAGAGGTGGCAATTCATTTTGGAGAAATCACATTTACATTTTTTCTGGCAAAATGAACATGAAAGTCATTTTCTCTGCTCTTGTGAAGCAATTGTAAGATGCTCAGTTGCTGCAGTAATCCATGTTGGCCTGTACACCAAATGATCAAAGTGAGGTGGGATGGGCAACCAAGAACTAGAGATGGTGTTCTCATCAAGAAAGCCTGCTCACTGCGAATCGATTGGCTCTTCCAAAGCAAAGTGCAATTTACTTCACTCTCTATAGTTTAGAATGGCTCTCTCAGCCAATACCATTGATTATACCTTAATGTACAATGTAGAGGATCTAATAAAGACATCTGAGAGGTAGCTGGACTATAGGAAGGAGTTTGTAAGTAAAGTAAACCCAAGAGCTTTGGGGCAAAAGGTGAAAGACAGATGAGAGGAAGGTAAGAAGGAAAACAAGGATCATCATTTCAAATTAGGCTTTGCGATTCACATTAACAGAAAGCAGGTAGACCAGTGGGTGCCTGCAAGAGTACCCACAAAATCTTAGGGGTAACCTGCAACAGGTCTTCAAAAGTCAAACCCTTAGAAGAGGGGTGGACAAACTACAGCCACTGGCCACATCTGGCTTGCCATCTGTTTTTGTATGGTCTGTAAGCTAAAGATGGTTTTTATGTTTTTAAGTGGTTAAAAAAACACAAAAGATTAATAGTAACACATGGAAATTACATGCAATTTGGATTTCAGTGTCCACAGGTAAAGTTTCATTGGAACACAGCCTCACTCATTTGTTTACGTATTGTCTATGGCTACTTTTGTGCTATAGTAATAGAATGGAGCATTAGTAACAAGGCTGTGTGGACAAACTCTACAACATTTCCTATCTGCCCCCTATAGAAAGGATTTGCCCACTTTTGACTTAGAACTTCAGCTATTTTGCTATGTTTTTGTATTAGAGATGCCATAAGGTTTCTTTCCTATAGTTTTTCTTAATAAAATAAATCTTATAACGAAATATTATAATATAACATACCTTATCCTTTTTCTGATTTTGCTGCCACACAGCCTTGTTAAATGTCTCTTGTCTTGCAAACAGCTCATCATCTGAGAGCTTTATATCTGGCAGTAAGTAATAAGCATTACTCATTAATTGAAGTAAGATTCCAATCTTATTGAGTTTTCTTTCAAATTGCTTTCAATTTAATAAAAACTGAACTGCACCTAATAGAGAATTAAATGTCTATGTTTGACTCAAATGTCAAAGCTGCCCTTCTCTTCCAGACTTTTATTAGAATGTGCCGGAATTTTTTTTTCTTAAGCCAGCAAGAGATACATATGCTATAATACCTCTTCCAAATGAACCTGAACCTTCTGGATCACTGCTGTGGGTGCAGGCGAATGTGGAAATCGTGGGCTCCATTCTGAGAGTGCAGTAATCAAAGGAGTTTAATTTTGACTGTGGCTATAAGTACACCTGAATGTTCCCACCTCTACGAGCTTGTGAAGACAAATGTGGTTTTATTAATATTGACTACATTTATGGATCTATTAAAATGAATACCGATTTCCTTTAGTTCCCTGCTTCCATCCGCTTATATGGAAATGTCAGTGCCTTGCAAATTTCCCCTCTCCGGGAATTTTGGGGGTCCCCGGGGCTGCCTCGCAGGTGCACGTTTATCAGGCTCAGTCCCGGCTTGCTGTGGCTGCCAGCCAAGTGGGGCCTCCGAATGTGCAGGTTCTCATGTCCCAGGAGGGCTGTGCAGCAATGTCATTACACGAGTCATGGCTGCCTCTGCCACCTCACTGTTGTTGAGCTGGAGATGCACTGTCTCTGTGGAACTTTCCACGACCCAGCTGGCCCTGAAAGCCGCATAAAGGTGTCATGTCGGCTCCCGTAAGACAGAGATACAGCTGCTGCTTCCAAAACTTCGTTCCTGCGGATTGCTTAATGTCAGCGTCCAAACAGGCCTCTTCCAGGTTACAAGGAGACTCGGTTTGGGGCTGTCTCACAGCATGGCTGCTTGGGAACTAACGTGCTACCAGGATGAGGGAACCCGTAGATCCCGTCATGCTCATGGCTCTTCTACCTTTCCGGGTTCATTATACCACAAGGGTGATGAGTTTCTAGAACACCTAAAAGTACTAACTCCTCCCACCATCGGGTCTGGCTGGCTGGAGCTCCATCTCCATCATCCTAAAGTCACTCCCAGGTGACTAGTCAGCCCTCCCTGCCTCCCCAGCATGCGAAACTCATTTACATATCTGAATTCAAGTTGTGGTCAGGGTTAAATATACCTCACTCTCGCTTCCTGGTCCCCAAGAAAATATGTAGATACAAACAAATAAATGTGTGTGTGTGTGAGATCTACCAAAGTTTGACATCTGACCCAGCCAGGAGCCTGTTACAGAAAATCAAAAGATGTGTGTGTGTGTGTGTTGTGTGTGTGTGTGTGTGTGTGTGTGTGTGTGGAAGGCTTGATCGTGGTCTGCCATGAGAAAAATTATACATAACTTTTTTACATATGTCATGTATTTTGAAAAATTACATGGATAATAGATGCTTGTGTGTGATTTCAACACATGCTTTGGAATGGCTGAAAAATGCTCTATTTAATAAGGTATATTTTTACTTTTTATTCACTTAAAAGTATTAGTTAGGTATCTACTATTTGCCAGGCGCTGGGGACACTGTGGGGATACAAGAGGTTTCTGTCCTGATGGGTCTCTAATTCCCATGGGAGGGTAAAAATCAAGTCTAGAAATACATATATAATTTTCAAGTTGTGACAATTTTCATAAAGCAAATTAAAGCAGGGCGAGGAGATGGATAGTGACAGTTGGGCAATGCTACTGTAGAGACAGGATAAAGAGAGACGGCCTCTCTAAGGATGAAACTTTGGAGGAAAGACTTGAAGGAAGTGAGAGAAGGAGCCTTGCACTGGTCTTGGAGAAGACATGCAGAAGGAGAGCATGTGCAAAGGCACTGGGAGCAGGTGAGGGTAGAGGATGGATGGCGCGCCTGGGCTAGCACAAATGCGCATTGCTGTAGGTCAGCCTTCCACCTGAATCATACTCTCCTTCCTCTTTCCCTTTCAGAAAGTTTAAGTATGATGCCTCACACTAATCCATGAGACACTGCCCCCAACAACAACAACAACAACAACAACAACAACAACAAAAATCACTATTTATGAAGCTCTACTACGTTTCAGAGAATTTTATATAAGTCGTCGACACTCTTTAAAATGATCCTGGGAGGTGGGCATTTTTATCCTCATTTGAGGGTAATCATGTGACCTGCCCAAGACCACACGGCTTTTAAATAACGGAACTCAAGTCTTTTGAGCTCTGAAGTGTGGGCTATCTCCATCAAGTTCTCAGTGTTCTCCAACCTCGGCCTCTTTTCTCATACTAACTATCCTATAGTAGATGGAATCTGTGCTCAAATGAAGACCCATTGTCAGGAATAAGGAGAATGGAAAAGGAGGGGTGCCGGGGCAAGGAGCTGGGCGAGTCCCAAGGGATCTTATTGCCGCCATCAATTTTTGGAGGCCACCCAGGCCTTGAGAGTGACTACACAATGGAAAGCCATGCAGGACGAGGCAAAGGAAGCTCATTGGCCTCACTGGCCCATTGGTGCCTGGGAGTTTAGGACCTAGAGACTGGAGGTTTCATGGCCTACAAAGAGGATTTCCCTGGAGTGGGCAAATTGTGACAGAGCAGGGCCCATGCATTTTCTGCTGCTGTAGGCTTTCTGCCTTTGCAGATCAGATTCTCTATGGCATTTGTTGTGTTACCTTTACTCTGAGTGTTTATGGTGCTCGATAGCCGAGAATGTTCCATCTACTGCAGTGAGTCCACCAGGACCAGTGAACTCAGTGCCCTGAGGAGGGACCAGAAGCTCCTCCCTACAGACAGAAGGGTGACTCTCCACACAAAGTACCCTAGGCGCAGCTGGATGAAG
Organism: Eonycteris spelaea; assembly: GCA_003508835.1. Lineage (NCBI taxonomy): Eukaryota > Metazoa > Chordata > Mammalia > Chiroptera > Pteropodidae > Eonycteris > Eonycteris spelaea. The sequence continues at coordinate 636,434 of PUFA01000219.1, forward strand.
GGCCTTTTTCTTCCAGATTCTCTGTAGCAAGATTTTACGGCTATGTAGGTCCTGACTCCTCAGGAATTGTGTTTGGATGGAAGCCAATAGTCTCTTTCGGAACACCAGCTTAGAAGGGTGGGTGCGCCTTCCCTCCTGCCCTCCTGAGGATAGAAATCTGTTTTATATTTGTGAAATGCCCACTATGCTCCTAATGTTTCTCAAGTCCTCTGCCTCTAAATGGGAGTCCTAATTAGTTATGTACTCATTATTCAATGAGTGTAATTGTTCACAAATCATTTACTCATTACTCCTTTCATTCTTTTGCCCTTTGGGCCATCCCATTCAATTATGTAATACAGAAAATGTAATTTAACAGTTCCTAGCATCTGCACATGGCTGTTCAGCAATATTAAAAAAAAAAGTCACACACTCATGAACATGAGTACAAGGATAGAGTAACTGCTATGACAAACTAGCCCCAAATTTTGTCAGATTAACAGAGCAAAAATGAATGTCTCACTTACATAAGACAGCATCCTGTGTACTCTTATGCGGATGGTTCTCCCGGGAGCCACTTCTCCAACTGCTGACTCAGAAGCCCAGGCTCCTGCCGTGTTGTGGCTCCATCTTCCTCTAAGTCTCTGGAATCCTTTCTGTTCAACCATCTAATGGAGAAAGAAATGGAAGGCCACATGTATGAGGGTTGTAGAGAGTCATGAGGGGGCTTATATCCCTTATGTCACATCATTTGGTCTAGATGCAATCATTTGCCTGCTGGAAAATGAAGCTTAGCTGGCTACCCTACAGGAAAGGTGAACAGCTGGCAATCCACTATAAATTTAAAATCAACCTGCAACCAATGGCAACCAAGCCAGCTCTTTCTCTTATATCAGTTATTTCAAATCTTAGTGTTTCCCAAATTTCCGATGCTACCACCTTTCCCACTACTCTTTTTAAAATAAAATATCTCATATATATGAAAAAACATAAAGAATGAAGTTCACCTGTATATCCACCGACCATTTGGGAAATAAAATACTGCAAAGACAGTTGAAGCTTTCTGCCTATGAATCCCTGCTTCTTTCTAAGGAGGTGATTTTGTCTCTTATTTAACAAAGAAAACAAAACACCACGGCACTGTAACTCCCTCAGTGTTCCGCCATCAATAACACAAACATCCCTGCTTCCATCGCCATTCCCTCTCTCTCTCTCCCCATTCTCACAGACCTCACACTTTCCTTATCCTCTCTCTCTTTGTTTCAGTCTCTTCCTTCTCACCAACACCGAATTATTTTCAAGTCTCTTCCAACTCACAAGGTCAAAAGCTCTATTTGACTTCTTGCCTACCTCCAGCTGACTCTCTTTTTCATGAAAATTCTTTGTGAAATGGCTGTCCCCTTATACGTCAATCTGCTGTAATCTGGATTCCATCCCACTGCTCCGGGGAACCAATTCTACCCCAGCCCACCACGAGGATCGACTTGAGCCAATGGGTATTTCTGTCTGTATCCTCTCTGCCCTCTCAGCACATTTGACCCCATTGATCTCTCTCTCCTTGAAATACTCTCTTTCCATGGATTTCCCAGAACTATGTTCTGCTTTTTCTCCTATGACTGTCCAGATCTTCGTGCATTTGTCCTTCACATTCCCTTAAAAGACAATATTTCTTAAATATTTTTTCCTAGGTTGTCTTCTCTTTTCCTTATATATTTTTGTTAAGTGACCTCATCCACTGATTCTTGTCAGTCCCAAGTCCAAATCTCTCCCACCAAAACCCACCAAACATATACAATGAACAGTATTCTCGACAACGAAAATCTCTCAGCCCTTGCCAGGGCATCAACCTACTTTGCTACCCCTCTTAGCCAAAATTCTTGATAATTATCTATCGAGATAATTTTCCTCTGCTTCCTCCCCTTCCACTTCTTCCTCAGCCCATTAAACATACTGGTTTCTGCTTTCGTGAGTCCACCATGATGGCTCTTGAGAAGAAGGTCATGGGTAATTTTCATATTGCTAAACCCAGTGGACATTTTTAGCTGTTTTCCCTGACGTCTTAGTAGCCTAAAGCCTATGGAGAGAGTGTTTATCAAATAGTTGTGGATTCTCTGATATAACACTTTCCCTTCCACCTCTCTGACACTCCATCTATGCTACTCTGTGGGATCATCTAAAATTATGTCTTTTAAATACTGGATTTTTCAAGGATATATCTTAGAATCCTTTGTCCTCAAGGTCTCTCTGCCCTTGATTTCAGTAACTATATCCTGATGATCCACGAGTTTATTAAGTGTCCAGTCAGATCTCCCTTCTGACCTCCAAACCTGTATATCCAAATTCTCCCTCGACCTTGCCACCTGGATATTTTAAAGGCTTCTCTAATTCAATATTCCCAAAAACTTATATTGTGCACCTCTCTAAATCTAGATCTAGTTCCCCGTGTTTCCTGTTTCAATGAATAGTACCATCATCCATCCAGATATACAACCCGACACTCTCTCCCCCTCAAATTATTCTCAATAATTGCTCCTCCATCTCCTTCTTCCTCTAATCTATCCTGTCGTCTTATCAGTTTTGCTTGTCAAGTATCTTCCAGATCTGACCATTTCTCTCCCTACCAACACTCCTCTACACATAACTTGTACCAGTTTTCCTTCCCTCCCTGTTATCCTGTCATACTGACTTAGAGGCCTTTAAACCAGGCCCACTGCTCCTGTCTCCTTTTCTGGAACACTTCCTTTATCTACTCCATCTCTCTCTATGACTTTGGAAAACCCTCTCATAATTCTGATCTCGGTTTAAGCAACCTTTTTACAGGGAATTGTTCTTTGATTCGTCAGACTGGATCAAGTTTTTTTCTTATATGCTCTTATGGTTTACAGTATCTTTCTTTCAAAGTACTTAAGACAGCATATTTATATTTGTGATTATTTGACCAATACTGAACCTTCTCTACTAGATGACATAGCTTCATCTGTATTGCTAACCTCCGTATTCCTGGCATGTAGTATAGCACATGATACATATCAAGTGTTCAGTAAATATTTAACTGGTTTCAAGTACCAATTGCCAAAACTATCTCCAACTGAAGGTGCTCTATATAGCCAACCCTTTACCTGGCACCTCTGATTCGGTGTCTCACTGGCATCTCAAACTTAAAAAATCCCAAACTACACTCATTATCTCATCCATCCCCATCCAAACATCATTTTCTCCCCTAGTTTCTGTCTTAGAGAGCATTTCCACCCAACTTTTCACTTGCCCGAATTAGATACCAGGTATCAGCACTGGACTTTTTTTCTCCCTTATCTCTCACTTCTGATAAAGCAACAAGTCCTACTCTTTTGTTTCCAATCTGTCCATTTCTACCCAGCCTCACTGTCCCTATTCTAGTTCAGGATATTATAAACTCTAGCCTGGATTACTATAAATGCCACTTTACTGACCTCCCTCCTTGTAGCTTTGCGTTCCTCCTCGTATTAACCTTTACAAACAGTAATTTGTCTAGAATGAAAATCTGATCATACATCTGCTTCAAAGGCCTAGATAGTTCCTTATCACTCGATAAGGCTTATAAAACTCTGAAGGAACCAGTTCTTATTTGGCTCTTCCTCCTCACCTTTCATGCCTCTCCCTCCATACTACATTCTCCATCCATCCTAGATTACTTCCTGTTTATTGAATGAGCCCTGCTCTCCTATACCTTCAGATTTTCTAAATTAGTAAATTACTACTGCATGAATCATTCCAAAACTTAGTGTCCTATAACAACCATTTATTATTTCCTATGGGCCTACGGGCCAACTGGGTAAGTCTTCTGATTTGGGCCAGGTTGATCTGCTCTCCATGGGACTATGTAATTTTTCTTTGCTCATTTAGTAGTCTGGTTAGGAGCTGGCTAGTCTAGAATGATCTAGCATGGCTTCATCTGGCTGTCCTTTGCATGGGATCTCATCCTCCAGCAGGTAAGTCTTGGTTTATTCTCATGGTGGTGGCAGAATTACAAGGAAGGAAAGAGAGCAGAAGCATGCAAGGCCACCTGATGCTGTGGCAGGAAACCGACATGCGATCATTTCTATTGCATTCGATAAACCGAAACAAGTCACAAGGTCCTCTCAGATTCAACGCATTGGGAACAGACTCCTCCACTGGATGGAGCTGCTGCAAACCCACACCGCAAAGGAGTGGGGATATAAATGGATGGAGACACTGGGCCATTTGTGCAAGCAGTGTACCATATTATCTTTCACATTCCTTTTGCAGAGAATACCTATACCTCAGCTTTTCCTTTTAATAATTCTCTCTCTGGTCTCAATTTAGATGTCATTTCTCAGAAGCTTTCGTAGATTCCTCTAGATGTCTCTCCTCTGGATCTCATCATTATAGCACATATATTAAATCCCTGACTACTTATATGATTCTCCAATTAGAACATAACTCCTTGAGCACAGAGAGTATGTCTTATTTGGTCACCTCCTACCTAGCACGACACCTGGCAACAGCAGGGGCCGTTATAGGTAAATTTCAATTTAAAATGCACAATAAAAATCAATCAAGTGAGATCTCAATAAGTAAATTTAAGTGTAAAAATGAACAATAAAATCAATCAATATCAATGTGCTTCCCCTGCCACTTACATCTCTGATTAAAGATAAAACAGCAGCAAATACTTCCACCAACTCAGCTTTCTCCTTTTCTTTCCCTTTTTTATTTCTTCTTCAGCAGAACCAAGACAGTAGGATTTGAACTTTTCTGAGTGATTTTTCCCGTGCAGAGTGGTCACAAAAACACAATATCAACACAAAGATAATAGGCGCAAATCTACCTTGTGTTCTTAGTGGGGTGGAAGTATTTATTTGAAGCCCCTTTTTACTATGCTGTTCTCTACTTGTCACTTATCTGACAAGAAGTATTACAGTGCTTTATCTATAAATTGCTTTTTCCCAGGGCTCAGTAATTTCCATCGCTAGTCTTGTATCTTCCGCAAATCCTTGATATCTCAGAACAGAGCTAAATCTGGTATTTGCTGTGGAGTCTCTAGAGCAGTGAGGTACAAGATGACTCCAACTCCTTTCACTCAGCTACCTTCCCTTAAGCTCTCTTATCACATTCATTATCAAGTTGTTATTGACCTTTCTGAACCACCACACTCACTTCTGAACTTACTTTCCTCTTGATGTAGCTGTTACCTCAACCACACCTCACCTCACCTCATCCACAGATTCTCACACGTTGTTACATTTTTCTCCTAGGTCATGGGAACCGGCAATTTCCTAGTCATGTTTCTTTGCCTTCCCCATCCACATATTTTTTTCTCTTGAAAATTATTATTGTTTTAAGTATTTATCCAACAGGAAATGCGAATCCCCATCTCCACTTAATTCAGTTTAATAGCAAGTTGCAATGACATGGACAGTTTTCTCTTTCACATTTTTAAGGCCTTCAGGGTTAACATTGTCCTCTCCCCATGGGTACAAACGCCTACGGTTCCCATCATTGCCACTGTGACACATTTTCTTGACATCCACAACCTGCCCTGAGGTTAATTCCCATTTATCACACAAAAAAGGGGATTAGCGATGAGGAAACCCATGCAAAAAGTATTCTTCAGAAACGCTCTATTGGGGCTCTCATTCCGTAAGGTCATCCTTAGGTTCTCAAAGCGACAGAATGTAGGGTAAGCGAGCCACTATTGACAATCGGTATAAGATTCAGTATTCATAAGTCACGCCAAACAGCCCCGTTTGCATTTTTGGCAAATTTACAAGACCAGGACTTTAGTACAATATTTGGCAACACTTCCTTGGTAGTCTTGAGAACTGTGAGAAAGAACATGGATAGGATGATCCTATGGATGCATGATTATTGGATGGCTAACCATCCCCATACATGGACAGTTGATTAATGGGGCTGGAACCTTTTTTTAAAAAAGGGCCATGTAGTAGTGGTTATTTTAGGCTTTGTAGGCTGAACTACTCAAGTCTTGCTGTGCAGGTCAAGAGCAGCCCTAGACAATATATAAAAGAATGAGTGTGACAGTTTTCCAATAAAACTTTATTTATAAAACAGGCATGGGCTGGATGTGTGCCATAGTTTGGTAACCCCTGTCTTAGGGTCTAAGCTACTAGGGGCGGGACTGCCTTATATAGGTTTTAGTGAGCTGTACACTGTAAGGATTCAAAACCTTCAATCTGCAATGGGACTGTTGTCTTTAATTACTGGACCCACCACACTGTGTTAGTGTTCACACCTGCTGACACACCCATGTTCACACATGCCCAGTCACCACAGAGAGCCTTTCTTTTATTCTAACTAGTATTGTATAGTCTTAGAAAGAAAAGAACCATTGAATGCTTTTACAACAAAAACCAGTGCAGTTAAGAATTAATCTACACATGGATGAGTTCATAAAAAACATAAGAAAACATTAGCAGTTAATTAGAAATTAATGTAAAATGCTAAATGAAGTTCTCAGATTGAAGCAACTGCATCACACTTGAATTGTTAATACAGCAATTAGCTCAGCCGCCTACAAAGTACTTGTTAATAAATACTTCATAAAGACTTCTGTTAAATGAGGGCACAGCAGGTTTATAAAATCTAAGTCTATATGGTCTTGAATAATGTACTCAATATGCTTCCTCTTTGGGATCTGTAGTCATGGCAGCTTCTTGAAAGAATTCATGTTACAGCTAAATTTAAAATATATTTTCCTTTCTGAAATGACACACACACACACACACACACACACACACTCAGTGCTATACAACAGTCATTCTCAAAGTGCGATCTGCAGACAAGCAGTATCAGCAACTGCAGGGAAATGGTTAGTGATGTCAATTTTCGGGCTTCCCCCCACAATTACCAAATCAGACACTTGGGGCGGGGCTCACAAATCTGTGTTTGGATAAGCCTTTCCAGTGATTCTGGTGTGGCTCAAGCTTGAGAACTACTGCTTTACCATACTGACAGTGACATGCGAGTGTGGCTCAGATGTCTGTGGCCCAGACCGTGAGCATGGGGTGATGGGTCCTACTGCATCTTCACACTGCAATCACTTGGGGTGTTTCATAAACACTGCTGCCTGCGCCCCACCCGGAGATCATGACGTAACTGGTCTGGGGCATGGGCGGGGCTTTAGAATGTTTCAAAAATTCCGAGGTTATTCTAATCTGCAGATATATTTAGTTAACACTGGAGTAGAAGCAGCCACACTCCAACCCAGACGGGGCAAAAGAAACTATCTTTGATGGTTTGGAGAATGGCTATCTGCTTCTTAGTTCCATTCCAGGTTAGAGTTAGCTCTATTTTGGTCGAAAAGTGATTTCTTTGCTGAATGTGTCTTTGGAAAAATCCTAGGGTCTTAATAGCATCAGCTATAATCTTTGTGATACTGAGGGTGGTATATAATTATATGAATGCATGTATTCTTGTCTAGCATACATTAAAATACATTTTCTTTTAAAAATATAGTGCCTTTTATCCTTAAAATATGGATGCACACATGCGCACACACTCTTAACTGTTATGCTCAAAGTCCATCCACAGTGGCTCTCGGCGTTAGTAGATGAAATCCTATGAATAGAGAAACGGTCTACTTCTACACATTGAAAGATAATAGGGGAAAAAAATGAAACTAAAAACAAAGAACAAAACCAGAAACAAAAACTTCAACAAGTTAAAAGATTTAAAACTATACCAAAATAACTAAATAATAAAATTGGCAAGTGTAGAACATCTAAAAATAATGATAATATTAATTTGACATATAAGATATGAGCAGTGTTGTTTTCAGATTATAAGTCACTTACTAGATAAGCAAAAATGAAATAAATGAATTTAACAGTCAACTCAAGAAGCAAATAATAAGAAATATAAGCCAAAGGAAAGTGGGAAGAATTCATTAATAAATACAGAAATATTAATAAATGAACATGCAGAAAAACATGTTTTCTTTAAAAATATGAAAAAAATAAGTGAACCATTAACTAGTCTAGTTAAGAAAAAAAAATGAAACTCAGCAAACACAACTAGGAATAAAACAGAAGCATCACATATACAGAGGAACTGGAAAAGAATTCTATAAATACTCTATATACTTCTAGACTAACAATTTTTAAATGTTGGGTAAAATGGGAACATTTCGAGAACTGCGTAGTTTAAAAAAAAATCCAGAAAACAATAAAATACTTTAATAGATCAATAGCTGTAGGAGAAACTGAAAAAGAAACTTTCACAGGTGCATTTTTTCAAATCTTAAGTTTCAGACATTCCTAAACTACTGAGACTGTTCCAGAGAAGAGAGAAAAGGGGGACTATTTCATCTTTCTACAAAGCCAGAAGCTAGAGTAATGCCGACAAGCATACCTGACATCCAGAAAGATCTTCACAGACTAAAGACAGAAAAAGAACGGAGGGGCGCAGAGAGAAAGAAACTGGTCTTTTCATAAGAATTCACAAAATGGCTGAAAATTCAATTTTACTAGCTGGAGTGAGAGGCTGGAAAAGGCCTTGAACCTCTGGAGACCCCCACTGTTCAGGGATAAATGGCCTGGTGGGGGGGGGCGGTGAAATTCAGTAGTTTTCCAATTCTAAATCTCCCCTGACTGTAAAACCAGTAATTTAATCATATATATTTTTGGGATAACACAAACTATGCTTAATATACCTAAAACATGAAAACATGCATTTATATACTTATATACCACTTCTATGTAATATCCTAAGGTTAGCCTAAGCCTTCTTCACATGGCAGTCTAAAAATTCTGGGGGCTCATGCGACAGTGGCTGCAGTGGCTGACAGCACTTTCAGCCACTGAGCTGCTTTTCAAAATCTGAGCTGCTGGACTTGGTATGTTTGGAGCAGTATTCTTATTTTGTTAGACCCTGGTTTCGTTCTTTTCTTTAATCAAATCATATATTTCTTGGAATAGATTCAGTTGCCTTGAAAGTCAGCCAGAAGCTTTAGACTCATAGGTCTTTGGTGCCTGAGGAACAGTCTCTTGTCACACATGTATGAGCCACACCAACCACTCCCAACTTTTAGAATTCTGTGATCTCCTGTGAGAGTTTTTATTTCTACTGCCTTTGATTGTGTCTGGTATTTCACACACACAAAAATATCTTATATTTGCATAATAACTTCTCTTTCCAATGCACGTAAGAGTGGAATATTTTAAAAAAAAAACATTTTAAAAGATAATTATGGTACCTATTGCCCAAATCTTGGTTTGTAATACCATTCTCCAATAAAAGGAACTAGGGCTCTTTGGACAAAGAGTTGATTCTAGGGCTGGGGTAGGAAATATACAAGACAGGCCTAAAGGATCTTGTAGTGTCTGAAATAAAGTGCTAAAAAAGAAATAAATAAAAATAACCCACAATGATGGGACTATGCCAAGGGATACAATGGGTCAACGGAAAAAAACCCAACGAACAAACATGGAACAATTTGAGCAATCAAATAAAGTAGTGCAGGATTATAATCCGAAATAGAAAATAAATATCTGTGCATCCACATTGATATAAATAAGTGATTGAACTAGTCTGCAGCTAACTAGAGAAAAAGCAGCAAATGCCCCGTGTAGAAGAATTTCAAACCATCTAAGGAGACAGTGGGCCCTCAGGGAGGTGCAGCAGGACTCCCTATTTCTTAAGTGTGGGTTGCGCACGATAACTTCCTTCCAAAACGTACAATATGGAAAAGTAGAAAAAAAGAGTAACTTTATGGTGGAGACATCCAACAAACACTGCCTCAGCCAGGGGATCAAGGTTAACCCCAATCATGTTAAGTCGCAACGACGACATATGTGATGACAGTGGCCCTGGATCTCTGTGGCCTTCTTCCCAAACACTCATAACCCTCATCTAATCAAGGGACAGAGGAGGGACGTCCTACAAAATAACTGATTGGTCCATCTCAAAGCTGTCAAGATTATGAAAAACAAGGACATTTTGAGAAACTGTCACCTCCAAGAAGAGTCTGAGGGGTCATGACAACTGCATGTAATGTGGGATTCTAGATGAGATTCTGGAGAAGAAAAAGGACATTAGGAAAAAAACTAAGAAAGTCCAAATGTGAACTTTAGTTAGTAACAACGTATCAACATTGGTTCATTAATTGTGATGAAGGTACCATACTAATATATTAATAATAAGGGAAACTGAGTCTGTGGTATATTGGAACTCTTGTATTATATTCCAACTTTTCTGTAACTGTAAAACTATCCTAAAATAAGTGTATTTTTTAAAATTAAAGGTGGCTGTAAATATAAGTTAAAATTCAACTGTGCAGAGCACTGTCAAAGCAAATATCTCAAAGGCAGTGGCAATCCGATTAATGGGTCCTTTAACACATGTCTAAATTCAAATATTCTCGCGATAACAACTCAGCCAGCAGTTCACCCTTCTTCCGACATAATTTTTTAAATACATATTAATTTCAGAAATGTTACTATCTAAAAAAAATAATTAAGGATAATTAATTTACTTTAGCACTTATTAAGTTAAATTATAATTCATAAGGGAAAAATACTTATTGTTCCTAATGCTGCGAACTCAAGAGTAGGAAAGAATCCCATGTATTTGTCTCCTCGGCACGGGGGCTCAGCTGCATTTTGAAGTATGTGAGGTTGAATGTGGCATGGCATTAATTTATTGACTGACTGATAAGACTGACCAGCCCTGTCGACTAGGGCAATTCCAAAAATGGAGAAGGAGCAGTAAAGACAATGCACCTAGAGACAAACTCACAGAAGCAGGGCTTCTGCTCCGGCCCTCTCTTTTCTCAGGGCTTTATTGATGTGAGTAGTTTGGGCCTGTTTTTTACAGGTGGATTCTTTCAGATGAAACATCCTGATGTCGAAGTCATTTTTTTTTCTTACAGTTGTTCTTTTGAATTATTTTTATGCTCAACAAAAGCATAGTTTAGAACTGTTTCACCGAAAGCATTTGCACATTACGTTTAAATAAAATAACGAGCAAAACAAAACCATCCAGAAGCTTCAAATTTTCTTGAAGACTTACTTATTTGGAGAATGGTCACCAAATACCTGCCATGCATGCTGGAAGAATTGTAGATTCTGGGAAAGATGAATCTAAGCAGTAAGATGAGTCGAAGACAACTTTTGAATCTTGGGGCAAAATTAAGTTCTATTAAACTATGAAAAAAGACTTTAATGTTTTCCTACAAATCTTCTCCTCCAGTGATCCCATTTCCAGATATCCACATTCATCGTCACAGTCAATCATTCCAGAAGCTCATGGTCTATCAGGACACCTTTTCTATTTTTCAACTGCAAATTCCACCCTTTTCTAATGATTTTCCTTTTTTTTTTTTTTTTTAACTCTTGTCCCTTCCGAACTATTGCCATCCAGGAGCCAAAGGGATTGTTATCAAATGTAAACTGGATGGTGTCATTCTGAATGGCTTATTGTACTTTGGAGATAAAGGTTACAACCTTCATGCGGCCTCTCCTTCTCGCGGTGCAGTGCCTGGACCCCTCTCTTCGGGATCTGGGCAGTCATCCCCTTGTTGGCTGCCAAGGGCTCACAGCTGTCTCTCCCCAAGAATCACCATCAGCCAGGAATAATTCTCTTCTAATGAGTGATCAATGGTGGGATGTACAAAGGTCTGGCCCTTTTGCTTCCATTTGAACCTGAAGGGCCATCCTAGCTACCCCATGGTGTTGGCTGAGTCCTCTACTGCAACTATGGTGATGTTCAAATTCTCCCTCTGCCCAATCCCACCTCCTTTAAAGATACTGTTTCCTAATTCACAACTGATTGACCCCCTGTGCTCAAGTGTCCATCTCAGAGGCTGTTTTCTGTGAACCCAGTTTAAGATACCACCACTTCTCTGCCTCATCTCTCCCTCCCTGACCTCTGGGAACGCATCCTCCACCCCATCTCTGTGATGGCCTGGATTTCAGTTCTGCATCTGCACCAATGGATGACGCCAAGGCTCATCATTGGACACATGTACTCTTGTATAAAAGGAGAAGGCATTCTAGATCAGAGACTTCTCAAACTGTAGCATGCTTATGGATCACATTGATTTCGCTAATGCTCACATTTGGATTTTCTGAGATTCTGCATTTCTAATCAGCTCCCAGGTGATGCTGATGCTACCAGTCTGTGGACCACACTCTAGTATTAAGATTCTAGAAATTCTCTTAGATTCCTTGTTGCTGTACTAGTTTGACAAGCAGAAGCATAGAATTGTGGATCAAAGATTCTGAAGTCACACAGAATTAGCTTCAAGTTCCTGTTCCACCCTTCTCAGCTTCGTGGCCTTGACCGAGGTGTGCTGTCCAGGTCACAGTTTCCGTATTTGTAAAATGGGAGTAAATGATGCCAACTCTTGGGTATTACTGTGGAGGCTAAATGATATAACACAGACAGAGCGCTTAGCACAGTGCCTGGCATGGAACCCTTAAAAATCGTCAGCTTTAGGTCATAACTGCAAATCAGCATTCCGTGTGGGAGCATGAAGGGTGTTATTATGGGTTAGTCACTTGTGCCACAGCCAGACACTCGGATGGGCACTGCTAGGAGCATCGCCTCTGAACTATAAGCAGCACAGAGCTACACAGACAGAACCATAACAGACTGTTCAAGTGCAGAGAGAAGAGAGGATCTATTAAACAGAAGAGCAAACTTTCTGCTTCTGGAATTCTCCATGTTATTTCACAGGTAAAGAACGGTACGTAAGTCCAAGCTGTAGGCTGTTCTCTGGTCTGTGAACCAGATGGCCTGGGAAGCGGGGCATGGAATCCTTGCACAAGCAGAAAGTTAGTCATCGTGTTCTTTCTCTTTTCTGCCCTTTGTGCTTAGTAACCCTCCCAGAATACACCCTTAAGACTCAGGCTGGACTCAATATCCTAGCAAGTGTATGTATAAAAACAAACAAACAAACAAAAAAACCCGAAGAGTTCCCAGAGATGGTATAAAAAGGGAATCTACGGCCTTAACATGCTCCCTTTGATTCAGAGCAAAGGAGTCACGTCAACAGGAAACACTTGTTTTCTCTCAGTAGGCATGGCTGAAAGCAGCAGCTGTTGCATGAGCCAGCACGCCGACAAAGAGACACATCTTGGAGCTTTGTGAGACAAACAGGCAAACAGCAAATACCATAATTTCCATTTCGGCAAAGAGCAAGTGCAGATGGGCAGGAGAGGCAAAGCCACGCTCAGGGCAGCAAAGTCAGGGGTTGGATGGGAGCTGGAGAGGGGGTAGGTAGGAAGCTGCCTAGCAAAAATGCTGCGCCTGTAAATCCTTTGTAGTCCCCTATATGAGCGAACAGTGTCAGAGGAGGGGCAAAGATAAGCAGGCCTGAGTCAGATCATTCTGTCTTTAACTGGTAAAAGGAACTTGACATAGAAAGGGGCATATTTTGGAAAAGCACAATGACAGCTCTCAAAACACAAAGTGGAAAGGGAACATGAAATTTAATTTAGCTGGTTATAATTAAGTCCTGTTTGCTTTAACAAATTTCATTGATATTAATGTTTTAGTATGCACTGTTCTAAATGAATAATGTTGTCTTATACTTACAACTCATTCACTTATTCATTTCTGGCTTCCTTTGCTGTTACATGTGGCCAAAGGATGGGGTTCTCACCAACGGGACACACGCAGAAGGGATGTGCTCCAAGCCTGGCCCATGAAACCCTCTCTTTACTTGACTGCAGAACAAAGATTTGTAAGGTCTTCTGGAAAACTGAGCCACAAGACAGGACTCTGACTCCTATGAATGGAGCAGAGCTCAAATGCTTAACTGAGTCCGAGGCCCATTATATGTGTAAGAAAAAAATTGTGTTAATCCATTTACATTTTAGTGCTCTATGCTACAACAGCTAATCTACCCAGACTAATGCATGTGTATAATGTATTAAAGGTATGAAGGATAAATGACCTTAGTGCCAGGGAATCTGGGAAGCCATTGTGGATGTGAAAACATTCAGTGGAGTAACAGGACTAGAAGTTTGCTAAATGGGCAAGGGAGAGAAGCAGGAAATTCTGGGGTCCGGTAAGAACAAACACAAGGGTAAGACATCAATAAAGAGAATGGGTTATTTGGAAATTTATGTTTTAGTATGGTTGGAGTGTTAATGCCAGGTGAGACTTGGGAGGCAGCAGACAACTGTGGGGCAGGGGTGAGCAAGCTACAGCTTGTGGGCCAAATCTCACCTACTACTTGCTTTTGTATGGTTTGTGACCTAACAAATGTTTTTATATTTTTAAATGGTTTTTAAAAAATCAAAAGAAGGAGACTATTTTGTGACACATGAAAATTATATGAAATTCAAATTTCAGTGCCAATAAATTAAGTTTTACTGGAATACAGCCATGCTCATTCATTTATATGTTGTCTATGGCTGCTTTTGTACTACAATGGCAAATGGCAGAGATGAATAGTTGTGACAGAGACCATATGGCCCACGAAGTCTAAAATATTCACTATCTGTCTCTTTACAGAAAAAGCTTGCCAACCTCCACATTAGAGTCTGTACTTTATCATGTGTGACAGACTACATTATTGTTCCCGTTCTTCACTTCTCCTTGAATCCATACTTTCTGTCATGTGACTTTGAATTTCCTACCACTTGTCGGAGTATATTTTTCTGCTTCATCAGTGTGGGCTTGACCATGTCACTTGCTTTGGTCAATGGAACGCGAGTGAAAGTGATAGTGTATCTGTTCCAACCATTGGCAATAACAAAAATCACATGGTTTTGCTTTTGCTTCTTGTATTTCTGTTATTGTCACTAAAAAGAAACAGCCCTGAGAGCGTGAGAATGAAAGGAATGTGAAGCAGAGCCCCTGCAACTGAACCTCAGATTCAAAGTCTGAGGCAGAGCCCTCCCAGCCAATTCTTAGACTTATGAGAGTGTTAATATGTTTATTATTGTGTGCTAATGAGCTTTTGGATTGTTTGTTTAATGGCAATAGCTGACCGATGATGCACCGTATAGCTTCTGAGGAGAGAACGTTGCTAGGTGAGAGCCTAGACACACTTCCTTATAACTAAATGTTAAAGAATATTAGCAAGTTAAGGTTGCCGAGGCCTGATGCTAAAGGCATTTCATATTAATCATACAGGAGCCTAGTATGAAAGCAAATTATAGTGAATTTAGGCAGAAAACTCTTGGCTCTTTGTCCTTTTCTTGAGATCTGAATAAGGCCTTTGGCATTCCTCCCCCAGAGTTAAGTGGTCCTACTTATGTTTGCATACAAATTTTCCTTTTCTTCCTTTTGTTGCAGCTGATATTTGTTTTAGCAGAGCTCTGCCATATCTTCGATGGCTCTCTAATAGGAATATGCTCCTCCCCACAATCTGACCTGCATAATGTTGGAGACCGAGAATCTCTATTTCATCAATCGCAGGAAATTCTAGAATACGAATCATTCTATGAAATGTCTAAGAAAGGAGATGAGGTAAAATACCAAAAGTGTCCTTTCCAGGCTTCTTGGTGAATGTCTCTGTGGGTTGTCATGGTAATTGGAGAAAAAATGGAGAACAGAGAAGAGATTGAATAAGATATTGTCATATTGGGACCTATAAAGCCTTCTTGGCAATTAACTTAGAAAATCACATTTCACTAATTTGGTTTCCTGTATATCACAAGGTCAGTGAAATCCCCTCAATATTCTGTAAACTGGGATTATTTCTTCTTTCTCTTATCTCAGAGTCTTAGGCATCATGGCTAAGAGAAGAAGCATCCTGTGCTTGGTAACATTAAAATTTAAACATTTGAAATTTGCTTATTTATGTGTTACATTGAAGTCTCCCAATTCTTACTTTCAGTTGCCACATACCATCTCATCACCAAAATTAAGCAAATAAGACAGACAGACACCAAAAGCCCCAATCATACCCAAAACAATTGCATAATAATCTCTGGAGGATGAGACAGAGGCATCAATGTCTTTTGAACCTCCTGGGTGATTACAATGTGCAGATAAGTTTGAGAACCAGCTTTCTAAATCTTATTCTTGGTAAAGTAGCATTCTGCTCATCACCAGGTCACAAAGAGGCAAACAATCACACCATTGTAAGAGCTGGAGACATTTAGTCCAGATTGACACATATATCAGTTAAGATATTTTCAGTTTCAAAGAAACGGAAGTCCCAATTCAAACCAGTTCCTATGATAAGACCATTTGTACTGTCATGCAAACTGGCAAGTTCAATGGCAGGATTCTGTGTCTCCATGCTGCTATCCATGGTGTAACTGCTGATGGTTCTCAGAGAGCATCTTAGAAGCTCTCCCTTCAGGTTCAGTTCAAGAGTGAAAGCTTGCTTTCTCTCGACTACTGAACAATGTACTGCCTTTGCTTTGATTAGATCAGCTTAGGTGTATGGCATTCCCCATCCACATATTCACCAATTGCTAGCCATCTTAGCTCTGGTTACTATATCAAAATACCACAGACTGGGTGGCTTAAACAACACACAGTTATGTCTCACAGTTACGGAGGCTGGGAAATCCAAGATCAAGGTGCCAACAGATTTGGTGTGTGGTGAGAATCCATTTCCCAGGTTGCAGATGGCTGCCTTCTTGCTATGTGCTCATGTGGCCTTTCTTCAGTGTGTATATGTGAAGAGAGAGAGAGAGAGAGAGAGAGAGAGAGAGAGAGAGAGAGAGAGAGAGAGAGATGTCATATCTCGTTCTCTCCTTATAAAGCCATTAATATCATCGTGAAGGCATCACCCTCATGACCTACTCTAAACCTAATCACCTCATAAGGGTCTTGCCTCCAAATACTATCACATTGGGGGTGAGGGCTTCAACATATGAATGTTAGGGGTACACAAACATTCAACTCATAACACAAGCTAATTGGCGAGGAGACTCTTTTGTACTGATTGACTTAGAGCTAGGTCACAACTTGTCCCTAAACCAATTACCAGGACAAGTCTTTGGTTTAGACCAATTAGGACTCAGCATTAGAGCTGGCAGGGAGGATAATTCCACTAGGAAAACATGGCTATCCCGCAATAGGACACAATTGGGTCCTCTTAGGAAGGAGGAGTATGGAATAGCTGCTGGTTAAGCAACAAACAAATATCTACTGAAGAGTAGATACAAAGTAGAAGATGCTTTAGACTATTCCTTGGTTCCTCTTTGGTAGCAGCATAGAATTGTATTTCGCCTAAGAAGAGGAAGCCATTCAATTCTTTCTTTTCCAAGTAGTAAGCCATGTAGACAGGTAATAAAGCATCACCAAAGTCTATTCATTCCTGAAGTTTGGGATTTCTTCTCCGTCTTCTTCACCAGTCTAGAAAGAGGGGGCAATACTGGTGTTTTTCTCTGCATCAACCAGAATGTTTCACAGGATCGGGAACTCCTCATTTGTGAGCCCAAAAGAGCAGACTCTACTTCCTCATCTTAAAAGCAATGGCTACTCTTTCCCCCTTGGAAAGATATCAAGTTGCCCTCTGAAATGTCCTCAGAAATTCCCAAGTGGCAGCTGCCCTTCTTTGTGCGGTCAGAGTAGGCACTGAGGAGTATCTAGACCACTAGGGATTAGCCCCAGTCCAAAATGCAAAATACTTTTTTGAATTAATCAAGTAAATCAGTGTTAATAAATCTGAGAAGAAACAACTTTAGTGTTAACTGGTGACATAGATCAGAGAAAAATCAATCTAGGTGTCTCCTAAGAGTTCAAGAGGATGACTAGTGGACTGGTTTTTCAAACTTTCGAGCTGCATATTAGAATTTCCACCAGATTAATTAAATCAGAATCTCTGAGGGTGAGACACTCTGTTATAATCGTGTAAGGCTTTTAAATGGCAAATCTAATGTATAGCTTAGATGGAGACCTGGACTTGGTGAAGGCTTTTGAAAGATCGTGTCCGGATGAAGCAGCTGGAAGACTTTAGAAGCTGGAGGGTAGAGCAGGTGGAGTGGGACTGGGATAGAACCAAAGGGAGAGACTGTGGTGGAAGAGGAGTTTGGTAGGGTACCCAAAATGATCTGTACCTAAAGAACAAAAATCCCCATCTTCACAATCCAGCCCTGGTCTATTCACAGTCTGTATCTGATGAAACCATGTGTTGAATCCTCTAGTATACTCTTCTCAGACTTTCATGTTTACAAATCCGTGGAGACCTTGTGAACATTCGATTCTGATTCGGTAGGTCAAGAATCAGTCCTGAGAGTCTGCATTTCTAACAGCTGCTGACCTTATGCTGTTGCTACCTTGCTAATGAAATCTGAGTAGCAATTATACAATATATTATAGGATGCTACCATTTTTCCTGCTTTAGGGTACCAGCCTAATTTTCTGCTATTAACTTATAAACCAAATAAGACATCTGTCCAGACATGTCCACCAACAATGAAATTTCAGAGCTCCATTAACGCCATGTAAACCATATTCCCCCGTTAACTCTGCTTTTCTAATCTAATAATGTAGGGTTCCTGAATGTTCATATATACTGAAACTGAAGCTCTGAAGTTGAGAAAAAATAGCCAGGGATACAATAAACTTTAAGAAGGTTGTCACATGTCCCCTTGGAACAAAAGATCCACACAATAAAAAGAAATATGATGCGGGTGGATAGATTGAGGTCAAGTACCTTAAAGGAGCCAATAAAAGGATTATAAAAAGCTGTAGAAAGCTGAATTACCCAAAAAGTTAATAGCAGGACTTCTAGTTTACCTAGCAAAATGGACATTCTGAATTAAATAATAAATTGAATTGATCCAGTGCTGGCAATATAACGCTCAAATAAATGAGTTTTACATAAATCATGTTCTTCTTCAGAATGTTGGCTTCCTCCTGCCATAGGCAGTTTAGCCCAATTTGTCCTCAGTCTGGATCAAAGAGAACAGTCAAATTCTTAGGAAGCAGAAGGGAAGTTTCAGGTTTCTCCATGGGCCATTTGTAACAATAAACCCAGGTTAGCATCAGGCTTCTTATTCAGAGACCATAATCTGAATGTGAATCGGATTTCAATAAAGTAGCATTTGGAATGCAGATAGAAAGTAATTAAGGTAACAAAAAAGGATGTAAAAGTATATGATTCTTTGAATGCATCCTGAAACTCTTTGATTTGAAAAATCCCCTCTACCCCCTAGCTGGAGTATGTGCAGAAGAAGGTATGCTAATACAGAAGGAAGAAAGCAACTAGGATTTGAAAAAAAATGCTAAAGTCCTCTAATAGTCTTTCAAATTAGTATGCTGATAATGCACAAATCTTTGCAATTAAATGGAAGGACAAAAGCAATGCACACATACTTATTCCAGAGAAACTTTCCCTGTGCGAATTAGCTCTCTTAGTCAATACGAATGGATTGCGATAACACCTTCAGATAGTTAGCTGTGGGGTAGCTGATAACAGGATTTGGCTTTGCAATCTTTAAGCACATAAAGAAGATATAGTCTATTGTATAACTGTTCACAACTATTCATTCTCTTGCTTCCTTGTAAAAGTTTAGCATGTGCCTGAAGGTGAAAAAAGGATTTCAGGGATTGATGTGTAGGAGTTCAGAATAGGCTTCCCTAAAATGTGTCACTTTGGCAGGTGGATTGTTTTGAGTAAAGGCAACTGGGACCCTGCAGGCTCAAGAGAAACTTCTGCCCCCCACCCCTTTACTCCCTAGAAGAATTTAAATTTGGAGGCCTGCCCATAATAAGAGTTATTACCAGAAGGAATGTTTTATGACCTATGTATAGGGCAGGACAGACTACTAATTACTGAACATCTGCTCTTATTGTCCTGAGAAAGACCATCCTCCCTGGAAGCCCCAGGCACCTCACCTCATCTTTAGGTCATTTTCCCTTTCTGTCCCTGAACCCCTCATGTATGTGGGGTCTCAGATGCTCTTTCATGTATGTAGGGTTCCAATGCATACACGTGTATTAATTTAGTTATTTTCTCTTGTGAATCTGTCTTGTGTTGATTTAATTATTAGACCAGCCGAAAGAACCTAAAACGGGAAAGTTTCTTCCTCCCCACAGCTGGAGACAGACAGAGCAATAGAGTGTTCAAACAGTGAATGCACCACGTGTGTATGCATTCTTGCGTGTGTGTGTGTGTGTGAGAGAGAGAGAATCTTAGATTTAGCTTCCCCTCCCATAAAAAAGTAGGCATACACAACACTGAAAGGGACTGATAGAAGGGATGGAAGGCTGTTTTGGGTTGAAGACAGTGAGCATCTGCCTCTGTCTTCTCCCTCCCTGTCCATTTCTCTCTCCCACTCTGCAGACCTGGTGATCGTAAGGAGCTCGTATTTCAGGCAATTTTTCAAATCAGTGTTCCTACTTAGAGATTTTATTCAGAGTCTCCCTTTGGGCTCACAGAAAGATGGATAAAAATGCCTATCCAGCCTTTTATACACCTTATTATTACCTCCGGTATATTTGTAATAAGAGGTTCTTAGGTTGATAAATATATTATCTTAACTTTGAAAGTTCAGGAGCCTTAGAGAATGAACAGCCTTTCTTAAGACCCCCCCGCCCCCCTGCTGCTCGCCCCCCAATCAGGACATAGTTGCTCTTGAAGCTACTTGGAGAAAGACTGTCAGGAGAAGAATTACTGTGGAAAATTACCCCGTCTGGTGTCCCTGGAAAGTATATACTGAGAGGAGCTTCTTAAATAGAAAAACCTGATTGCCGAACTCATGCGTAGAGCTAGTCAGCAGAGCACAAGTGTTGCAGGAGCAAGATGTAGGAAAGCGAACAAAGGGCTGACAGGGGCCAATAATTGCAGGTCAAATGCCACGCAAAGACAGCATGGAGAGCTTGTGAGATGTGCAGGGTAGAATGCACCGCTGGAAAAGTCATTTAGTTTGGCTTTGGAGAATAGTGCAAACTGTTTGCATGGATGCAACTTCCATGATATGGGCTAAAATTTAAACACACCCTTACTTAGAAGTGCAAAGAAAATACAGCTTTATTTTTATTATTATTTATTTAATAGTATGTACGTGCCATCCACAGACATAATTTTATATAGATGCATGAATGTGAATGTACATGCTTTTTTAGACCAAGGGTCAGCAAACCTTTTCTGCAGAGGTCCAGTGAGTAAATATTTCCAGCTTGGGAATAGTATGGTCTCTGCTGCAACTACCTAACTATGTCATTGTACTGTGAAAGCAGCCACAGACAATACGGAAATGAAGAAGCATTACTGTTTCAATAAAACTTTATGTAAACAGATGGCGAGCTGAATTTGGCCTGCAGGCAGTAGTTTCGCAGCCCCTTTTACTCCTCTTTTATTCCTTTTCTTTTACTGCTTATGTGTCAACTTTCACATGTCAACTGCCTCTAATTCCACCCTGTACACAGAACTCATGTTAACCAGTATGTATGTCTTTCCATATTTTCCTTCATAAAAGAGCTTTATATTTTCTTCCTGTAACTCATAAGTCCTTGATTCATAGGGCAGTAGGGAGATTAAAACTGAAATTGCAAATTAATGATTTCTTTATTAGTTAGGGTAAAAAAATACCCTGGCCAATGTAACAAATGAACTCCCCAATCTCAGCAGATTAATTCAATAAAATGTTCAGTTCTTAGTCATACAAAGAATAATACAGGTGTTTATGATTAGTGGCAGCTTTCCATAGGGTGACTCATAGATCCAGGTTCCCTCCATCTTGTGGCTTTATTATCCCTGTGTCCTCAGAGTCCTAAGCTTCCCTGGATCTTCTGCCTATCACTGATAGATGAAGGAAGAGATAATGTAGAGGATCAACAGGAGCTTTTGATGGGCCAGGTCTAGAAAGGGAAAGCACCTCTGGCCATGTTCAATTGGTCAGAACTTAGCCATACGCTTACATGTAACTGCAAGGGATCCTGGGAAATATAACCATGCTACATGCCCAGAAACACATTCTCAAGATCTTAATATACATAATTTGGCTGACTACTTTCCCTTCTAGTTTGAGGAGTGATATGGGTGCTGAAATTCCACCCTGTCGTGTAAGTCCTTCATGTCATGCTCATTCTTAAAGCCAGCTCAAATGTCATCTCCTCTCTGTAGCCTTCCCACCTGCTTCATGAATTTGTAGTTTTATTAATTCCCAGAAGTAGTCATAGTTTCCTAATTTTCAATCCTAAAGATCTTCACATAGTCTTTTTATCTAAGACCTGGTCACAATATTTTACATCATTTCACTCAACTTGTAAATCCAAGTAGGTATGTGTACACTTTATGAAGTCAAGGTTAGTGATTTTGTTAGAATGATTTTAGCTGCCCCAGTCCTGACACACTGCCTCATACAAGCTTGGACTTTGGAGACAACTGTTTTTGGTAGAATTGCTGACTGTCTTTATGAAAGTTGCTTATACTTTTTGTGCCTCAATTTCCTATATATAAAAGAGATAATAAAAACAGTACCTACCTCATAGAATTGTTGTAAGAATCAAATGAGATGATGTTTATAAAGTTCCTACATTAGTCCATGGAGTGTAGTAAGCAGTATACAAGTGCTTAATAAAAATAAGTGTTTGTAACAAATGTGTTTTATCTGGCCAGCTGAAGCCAATCAGGATTCTGACTTTTCTAGCAGTAATTGTATCATTACATGGATATGACCTTGAGAGAAAGCTTTCCTATCTGCATTGCCCCAATCTGTGGCCCCTGCTCAATTGTTCTCGAAGATCTAGTGCTATATATGATATTGGTACAAGCTGCCATGTCCTTGTTGTGAATCTTCCTAAAAGGCAAATAGTATATGAACTAAATATCCTCTTAAATCTCACTTGGTAAGAATAACAAATGCAGTGAGAGACTAGTCCTGTATAGATAAGCTGATATGGTTCAGACTGGTTGCTTTAAGAAATATTTCGGCCATCTAGATGTATACAAGTAAGTAAAATTTGCTGTGTGTATATATGGAAGCTAAAGAAGTCATAAGTGTGTGCTCATTGAAGACACGTGACTGGCTGGTCTGATTATACAAATATTAAAGCAAAGGTCAAGGCAAGGAAAGGACCTAATGCTATCAGGCAGGCAGTAAAGAGAGCTCAGAAACAAGAATAGTGCCTGGCATAGAATGAGACTCTATGATGCAAGACCTCATTCCTACGTTACTTAACTTACCTACCTTCTCCAACTAAACTCCTCACCCTCCGTCAATCAAACATGACCTGCCCTTGGGTTTGCGCTCAACAACCAGATAACTCATGGTCACGTGTCTTAAACTCCACCTATATTTATCCCCCATTGCATTGAGTTGTCAGGCTTATGTGGTGTATTTGACAACAACTCACCCCAACACTAGAATTCTTATTACTCTTCCAGAAATTGTTCCTAGGATGTAATAATGATCAATATTCCGATTTATTTACAATAGCATTAATTGCAGCCTTACTAATAGTAGCAGAAAAAAGGAAACACTCTAACAACGGAAATATGATTAACTAAATTATGGACTACGCACACTCTGGGATATTGTGCAGCCATTTAAACTCCTATTCTCAAAATCCATTAAATGACAAACAAATATATGACTATAATTTATGTTAGGCTTTAAAATTGGAGAATGACTTGTGCAATATAACCCTGATTTCATTCAAATTTATACATGAAAGTGAACACTAAAGAGAAAAATATCAAAAAAATTAATTATATTACATTTAAGGGTCATTTCTATTCTTTATGGATTTCAATTCTTTTATAAGCACACAATACCTTTTCAAGGAGAACAAATACATGATAGCTAAAACAATATTAATTTTTACCGACAATTTATGCCAAAACCTGTTAGGTTAGGAAGTAGTGCGTTGGGACAGAGTTTCGCAGAGCTCCAGATTGCAGTTCCAAAAGTTGTAGAGCTAATCAGGGCTATAGCAGCCACAGCCAACCCACAGCTAAGGACTTGTAATGTGAGCAAGAAAAACATGTTTCTGCAAATGAGCAGTTGTTACTGCCAGAAAGTTGATCGAGGCAGAAGACAATGCTTGGAAATTTCACGACCTTGTTAGTTTTTCTCTTCGATATGAATCTTCTCTTAATACAATTAATTTAACATTAGACTGAAATACTTTGGGGATTGTCTTTCGCCTCACATTTTAGATGAGTAAACTGGTGTGCATGTGAGTGAGGGCAAATCTGACAGATTCCTAGCTATAAATCAAAACTTTGCAAAAATGTGGCACTATTTGGTAAAGATAATCTAACCTACAACCCAGATAGATATTCTACTTCTTACTGTTACCCTAGAGAATTTCTTCAATGTGCACACAGGAAACAAACAAAAATGTTCTTAGCCACACTTTTGTAATAGAAAAAAAAACCACACACAAACAAAATAAAAACCAAGAACAGCAACAACACTGAAAATGATATAAATGCCTGTTATAGGAGAATGATTAAGAACATTCTGGAATAATAATAGAACGGAACACTACACGGCAGTGGATATTAACAACCTAGTACTAATTTCATCAGCATAGGTTAGTCATAGAGCCATAACACTGAATAAATACGTAATTTGCAGAATACCATTTAGAAAATTTGAAAAATTTGTTTAAACCACATGCATTTTCAGAATGCATATGTATGTCCACGCGTGCCACAACAATCTTAAAGAGAAACAACATAACAACACAAATGCTAAGCTTGGATAACGATTGTTGTGGAGGAATAAGGGAGAAGGAGTGAAGAAAAAGGACAGAGGGCTTCCATCTCCGGCAATGCTAAAATTTTTAGCTTAGGGGTTCGTACATAGGAGCTTGTTTTATTATTTTTTTACACACTACACACATACTGATTTGCATTTGCCAAATATTTTATAAGAAATGATAAGATTAAAATTATTGAGAAGTGTATTTTGGCAATTAAATGCAATTTTCTTAATTAACGGTTACATGTTCATAAGTTCCAGACCACGCTGGAGAAAGACAACTAAAGAAACAAGGTGGGTGACTCATGACAGAATCGGAATCTGACTAATTGGAGCTAATTGCTAAATTGCTCAGTTTTATCATTAAGTTCAGGGCAAGAGAAATCACCATGAAAAATCAATGAAACAAGATCTCAAAATGTACCTTGCCTGATTATGCAATGATTATCTTTAGCTTCGATTAATTATCACAATTAAGGAGTTCTTACTGTACTGGTAGCATTAACTCATTACATTAATCTGCTAGCAAAAAAAAAATGAGCTTGTGACCTGAAAGGGGAATGGCTTTCTTGTGATATATTAGCATTTGAAAAAATAATTAATATGCCTCTTTTGAAAGGACAGAGGCAAAGACTCATTTTGGAAACATTTTCTATTAAGTGGCTCATACTTTCATATAGCTAATATTACACAACATTAAATATTATATAAAATTTATTCACCCTGGAAGGAACAAAGTAACGATGAATTCTGTTTCGAAATTCTGTATTAAACACATAGCCTCCCCTCCTTAACGAAATCTGCAGACAGGATAGAAAATATGAGATAAATTAATAAATGTATAATCACTCACAAAAACCAAAAGGAAACGTTGGCAGACCAAAAATTCTGAGAAAGTGCTGAAAGATGGAAAAGCAAGGAGATTGTATTGAAAAAGGAAGCAGTAGACCCAAGTCCTCGAAATTGAGGCTTATATCATAAGAAGAGAACACTGCTGAGAATTCTTCATTCTTGGATGTCCTTGCTTCAGGAGCAGAAAGGGGCTGGCACATGCACGTTGGTTGGTGAGGTACCAGCGGCAAGATTACTGTACTTAGGGATCTCCATGATTCAACTGTCAGTCTCTCATGGGGGCAATGAGCAAGGGAGCTTCTGAATCAAAAGGGGCAGGAAAACCAATCATAGAAGACAAGATGCTGAGGTTCAGTGTGTGGTATCACCTGTCCATCCTCTGACCTTACTTAAAAATGCACTAAAAATGTAATTCACTGGAGCCTCTCTTGCCTACCAAGAGATCTTGATTACGAAGTAGAGTATACAACCCCACATTTTTATACAGTTAATAAAATCCAATTGTGAAGGAGAGATAACAAACCCAGCAAATGAAAAGAATTTACATCCAAGGATACAGAATAAAAAGAGCAAACCGGACAGGGTTCTAAAGTAAGTTTAATTTGGATCCTTAAAGAGTAAAAAGGGTTTGTACCTATGAAGAGAAACAGTATTATTGAAAAGAACTGCAGTCTTACATAGAGTAAAAAGGGTTTGTACCTATGAAGAGAAACTATTATTGAAAAGAACTGCAGTCTTACATATCAAAAATAGTCATTATAAAATAAAAAACTCAATGGAAGAACTCCATAGCAGGTCCAGAAAGTCCAATATCCTTAAATATTTCTGGAAAGAGACACTAGAGATAAGGGAAGTATGATTCGATTGTGAGGATTTTCCAATGGTGAATAAAGAATAGTGTACAGGTTAAATGGCCC
Source organism: Eonycteris spelaea (assembly GCA_003508835.1). Lineage (NCBI taxonomy): Eukaryota > Metazoa > Chordata > Mammalia > Chiroptera > Pteropodidae > Eonycteris > Eonycteris spelaea. Next base: position 662,772 of record PUFA01000219.1, read on the forward strand.
AACCAATTGCTGAGCAAAAAAACTGAACAATACTCTTTCCCCTGTGCGCGCGCGCGCACACACACACAGACACACACTTTAAACATATCGTCATAAATGTTTAGAACATCAGTAGTGAAGAGAAAATCCTAGAAGAGTGGATAAAAAATACATGAAAGTATGAAAATTATATTGATATCAGAATAAACATCAGAAACTATGGATTCATGATACCTGAGCGTATCTTCAAAGTGCAGAGCAAAAAGTCACTTTAACATTAGAAATTTTCATCAAGTTAAAATACCAATTACACATAACAAAAATAGTACTGTGCCTCAGAAGTGCTACTAATCTGTTCTGAAACAATTAATTAAAAATGTTTTCAAGCAGGAAAAAAAAAATTAATACTGGCAGAGATACTTGGGTTCAAGAAGCAATGCTAAGCAGAGAAATTAGCAAGACTTTGTTCATTCAAATGAGGTGTCAATTATAAATTTCAAAAAACAGATTTCATATTACATGTCTATATTAAGGGAAGTATATGTGAGCATGTTAATTCTTTTGCTTTATTCAAGGATGGGTTATTAGTATATTGATTTACTGTAGTTCAGAGCAGGGCAAATAAAAAAAACCATCAAAGAACCAGACAGAAAGAAAAAAGAGCCTATAGTAAAGGGAGAGAGAAAAGACAGCTATAGCATGTAATGGATCTAAATCTTAGTATTAAAAATAAATGTGTCTCTAAAGTGCAATCCAGATAAATAAACTCTTGAGTAACAAATGTTGGGCAAAATGCCACAGATCAAAGGATTCAAAAAGTAAGATAAGAAACAGAGGAATTCCATTCAGGCAATGGGAGAGTCACTTGTATACAAACATCAGTCACATAGATGACAATTAAAAACTGGAAACACATATTTCAAGAGACTATTCATTCGGAAAGTGCAGAGAATGAAAAAAGCAGGAAGAAAGTAGAAAGAAGCTGACCCCGCTCCCCACCCCCCCAAAAAAAAAAACTGCACTGGGTTAAATTTGCATTTATATGACTTTTTGCCTGAGGGCACTCTCCAGTCTGCCAGGGATGAGTTTGCTAAAACTCAGGCAGAAAAGCGGTTTTATCGGCTTGAGGAATCAGAGGAGGGAGTTCTGAGCTGCTGGAGCTGTGAGAAAGTTAGGGCGCTTATCCTGCAGACAGGAGGGGGAGACCTGAAATCTGCATATCAGTTACATCCAAATACTGTGAGCTGTGCATGTGTGAGTGAGATCCCATGATTACTACGAAGAGCCAACATCTGGAAAGCTGAAGGAATTGAGCAGATTGAGCTGCTTCTTACAACCCGAGTTTTAAATTTGCATCCTGCCAAATTAATTGCCTACTATAATACAAGTCATCCCTTTTCAATGGAAGGCGATAGCATCTAAAATACCTACTATATATTATTTTCTAACTTTGGTAAAATATGTACACTCGTGTATCTAAGAAGTTCAGTGAACCCTAGACAGGATAAATACAAAGAAAACTACACCCAGGCACATTGGAGGCCAACTGGTGAGAAGCAAAGATGAAAAGAAAATCTTGAAAGTAGCCAAAAAGGAATGGAACATTTAACACGTTATGACTCAAATGATGACTGATCTCTCATCAGACACAATGGAGCCCAGGAGGCAGAATCGAAATCTTTAAAGGGATTAAAAAATAAGTCAATGAAGAATTCTACATGAAAATTTATTGAAAACGAAGCTAACATCACCTATACTAGAGTCCACCAACCTCACCTGTCTCCTGATATCATAGACCGAGAACACAATATCACTTCCGTGGTATTCCTGCTGATGATAAAGGACAACCTGGAATGTGTCATGAGGAAACATTATGAGGGACATTCTACAAGACTATTGGCCTATCTCTTCGCCAATGTCATGATTAAAAAGGACAAAGAGACTCGGAGATACAGAGAGCTGGAGTAATGCTACCGCCACCTCTTTGAGACTGGCAGAAGGCTGGGAAAATTACGAATTCGTGAGTTTCCTGAACCATGGGAAAGCTGAGTTTTCTGAGCAAACGACGACCCAATATCCACAGAGAGGCGGGCATCTTCAGGGACAGAGGAGAAGCGAGCACTGATTTGGCTGGGGCAGACCCAAGCACACACCGGCAAGAAGAGCTGGACAATGTGCAGAGGCTGAGTGCGCACTGATGACAGTGTGAAGCATCTGGGGCCTGCGTTACTGGGCGGGCCTGAACCCTCTTTGGGACTTTTCTCACATCCCAGCCCCAGGTGCACACCAGAGAGATTAGAGGAAGGATTAAGAAGATGCCCTTCGTGGAGCAGATGGGGGGGGACGGAACAGCAGCGGCTGAGGAAAGGCACAGACGCTCCTCCTCTGTCTATGTTCCCTACGAAATGAAATCCTGTCATAGAAGTGCCATAGAAGTTCCTTCCGTTAGCTCTTTTTCAACGAAATTTGTATTGAAACGTATTATACAGAAGAGTGCCGAATCACAGCACAGCTTAATGAATTTCCTAAGATAAACACAACTGTGTAACCAGCATCCACATAAGAAAAGCAGAACATTATAGGAAAAAACCCCAGGATCCTGTATCCCGTGCGCTGTTCCAGCCACTTCTCCCGAAACATAATAACTATCCTGACTTCTAACACTATAGATCAGTTCTGTTCACTTTTGAACTTTCTATAAATGGAATTATGAAATATGGATGCACAGTTAGTTTTAACATGCCAGGAAAATAAAAACAATAGATCATAAAATAAGACTGAAATGCCAAATCGTTATTAACAGTATCTCTTGGGTCAGGGAGTATGAAACGATGAGCCGAAGACACCCAGTGATTACTGGAGGAAAGTGGGTCAGATCTGTGTTGACTGCTCTGATTTCAATCTTAATGATTTCAGTTTATAGCTAGAATCCTCACTGAAGAGTGTTCACCCATTAAAAAGTAACTTGAAAAGCTTGGAAAATTATCAGTTGCTTGCTAATGTTTAGCTGTTCAAAATGTTAAAGGAGGTGCTGTGGACTTACTAAAAAAAAAAAAAAAAGAGGTTGGTAACTTCAAAACACCAGCACAGGAATGCTCGAACCTGCCACACTGGGGAGGATGGTCCTTTAGAGTGGCATTTTCCAGTCTCAATTTAGAAAGCGTCTCATCTGCAGTATCTGCGGTAGTTAGCAATATCGTTTAGGACCATGATAGGGTTGTAATTTCCCGCCTCCTTGAAGCAGCCATGTAACTTGCTTCAGCCAATAACATGCAAAAAGTAACCTGCGTCATTTCCAGTTGCTAGTGTTCAGAGTCAGTGATTTGCCACAGTCCTATCTGTCTGCTATAGTGATTACAAAGCAAGTGCTAAGTGAATATCATGGACAGAGAGCTCTGCTGACCTGTGTTGCTTACATACCATAAATGAGAAATAATTCTTACGTGCATTAAGCCATTGAGAGTTTTGGGCTATTTGCTACTGTGGCGCAACTAAGCCCAGCCTTACTGATTACTGGTTTTCATTTCTTTCTTGAAATGACTGAAAGATGAAATCGACATATGAATATTTTTTCCCTTGAAAGGGAAGTGTTTGAGATGATCTGAGTTAACAATGATAAGTGTATGGCAATTAATGGAAATCATATGAGCATACTAAATAGTGACTCAAATGATCACTTATCTGTAAAGCTCCCGAGAAGGTTATCAGTGATATAAGGTTTCATACCATTTCTATTGTGAGTCAATTACAACTTCATTTAAGAATGGACTGAAGGGTAAGGTAGACTCACAAAGCACACTGATATTGAAACACTAGCTAGTGAGGAGCATAGGAAGGATAATCATTTTGTGAGCGAGCCTCAAGATGACCTCCATCAGAGCCATGAGTTGAATCCATTTGGTCCAAATTCTCAATTTGCACATCAAGATTACTCTAAGACTCCCAAAGACAGTGTGAAAAATTAAGTGGTGAAAATTACATAACTGTGACTTTTCATCCATTGAAAATAAAGACCAGCCGCACCTGCCAGGTGTTTTCACACTTGCAATTGCAAAGAGCAGTGGCCATCTCTACTTGTCACTTAGCAGTAAACCTACAAATTATACAAATAAGCAAATGGATAGTTAAACATATAATGCAAAATTTTCAAATATCAAGCCATCAAAATGATTCTTACTAATTTTAAATACCTTGTTCGATATTAATCTATTGTTTGTCTATTCAATCACCGAACCGATTATTTATGTAACTTTGAATTTAATTTGTTAATAAATATATACTTTTAGGATATTAATTTAAAATAAATCGAATGCCTGTATCATACTTAAACATTGAAAAGTAAAAATATCTTTAAGAATTATGATTATTACTATATTTTAATTAAACTATGTTAAATTATTTAACAGTATAATGATCTTAAATAAAGTGTATGTGCACATTTTTCCTTAAAACCAATTCTTTACCTCCTACCAGGCAAAAATGCCTAAGTGATTTAAAAAATGTTCTAAGGGGGTTTACGGGATTATTATATATTTTTATGAAAGATGATCATGAATTGAGTAAGGTTTGCAAACCTTTGTGAATATATTTCTAGAGCTGAAGACTCCATTAATCAATTGTTATATAATATTAACCCCTACTAGTAATTATAGAGCATTTTGTTGGTAAACAAATCACTTTAACATACTTTCACATTATATTCCTCTCTACAATTATTTACTTAAAAAATAATAAATAACAGGGTTAAAGAGTTAAAGAGACTTGCCTACAATTAATACTTTATGTAGTGGGGTATCTAGGATGAATCTTCTATAAATCACTCACTTCTACCATACCAGAATCAGGAGTAAGTACACCAAGAAGTATTAATAAGGATATAAATTGTATGAGAAAAATTAAAGGAGCCAAACATGTTTGATTTACAGAGAGAGAGAAAAAAAAGAAGACTAAAGACTGTAGGGTATAGGTGATTACTATACTGTTTTCTAGTATTCTAAGGGCTGAACGAAGATTTTTTAATAAATCCTTTTCTTACAGAGGAAAATAATCGTAACTTCCATTTCATGAACATCTTATATATGCCAGGAGCCAAACACATTAATCCATTTCCATTTCACAATAGTTCTCAAATTGGGGTTTATCATCTCTATATTAAAGATAGAGAAACTATGAAAGTAAGATTTGAAGGAGGGAGGGAAAGATGGGGAGGGAGAGAGAAAAGGAGAGAAAGAGAGAGAGAATGAATGAATGCATGAATGAATGAATGCAGGAGCCAGAGTTCAAAATGGTTTTGTATATCTCTACCCAAAGCCCAACACTAAGCCATTGTGATCTACTGGACAAATGAAAATAAGTTAAATCTCAACAAGACACAGAGAAGATGAAGAGTTTTGTTGCTGTTTTTGTCATTCTTGTCTTGTTTTACTTGTTTGTTTTAAAATTTCCAAGGTTCCAGAAGAAAATCTCAGGTTTGTGTATGCTCAGACCGGAAGCTGGCTTGAATTTTTTAATTGTAGCCTTGTGTGTATGGGAAGACACAACCATGTCACGAAACATTTGGAGATCATTCGTCTCAATGTTTTGCATCCCACACCTCCCGGGAAACCCAGTGTCCTCCGGCCTCAGTGTGGCCTTCTCTTTACTGAGCTGACACCACACTAGGGAAGGAGCCTGTCTGAGAATGCACGACTTGTGTCTCAGACAGCATCACCATTTTGAAATCAAAACATGGGGAATACTTTTTTCTTTGCTTCAGGCATTAAAAGAGTTATTACTCAAACAATCCCCCAAACAATGTACAAGTGCACACTGATAGAGCTTCCTGGTCCTCAAAAGACTCCCATATATACATTAGTACTCAGTCTGTATACTTTGCACACATATTCATCTTTACTTATTATTATGATGTTCAGATTCACCATACATTCCCTGGTTTGCAAATGCTATAGTCACAGTCCTCTAAAAGAGTGGTTCCTAACCAATTTGAAGTTGTAAAGTACTAGTATAAATTGATTTGATGACATCATTCTTCTCCCCTGAAAATGCCTTATGGTTTTCTATGGTAAAGCTAACATTACTCTGTGGATTTCTTGTTTCTCCTCGAGACACCTGGAGGCATACTGTGGCACCACAAAGCCAAGGTCATAACCACAGAAGAAGGTGCACAAATGAAGCTCTAGGATGTACTCAGTTAGCAAGAGGAGCATGGAGTTGAACATCAGATTTGTCTTACTTCCCAGAGGTGGTGATGAGATGGGCAGTAACACGCTCTCCCCAGGGGTGGCCCTTCTGATGGCGAAAACCGGAGACCTGAAGGTCCAGAGTAAAACTAAGTTGGAAAGTAGTGAGCGTGGCCAGGTATCACAGACAAGAATAGCAATGAGGGAGAGAGGGTGGCTCAGGATAATTTACCTCTTTTTTAGCTGGTGTTCGTGCGAGAGAAAGAGTGGGGTGTGTGTGTGTCCACATATGTGTATCTGTGTGTGTGTGTGTGTGTGTGTGTGTGTGTGTGTGTGTCCTCACCCTGGACGCCAGCATATTTGCCTCTGCTTTGGTGTACTCTGTCATGGGTCATAAAGTGTAGGCCCCTTCTTCTGACTCCCTGCTCAACTGACGAATTTCTGCCAATCGTTTGCTTTTGCACGAAGCTTCCTGGGAGGACGGAATGCCCGAACTGGCATGGCCAGCTTTTTGTGTCGGGGGTTTCTGGCTTTATGTGTCAGGTCCAATGAACATGAATGAAGCGCGTCTTCTTTAAGATGGATCAACTTTCAGTGTGGGAAATAAAAATCAAATGTCTAATCCTGGACCGGGGTGAATTCAGCAGCTTAAAGGGTACTGTGGGGAACCTCTGAGTGAGACCTGAGCTTCTCTGGTGACCTCTGACCTTGACCAACTCCCAGGGTAACCAGTTGTCCCTGGAGTGCCTGGGGCTGAGAGGGGTTTCTGGGACATAGGACACTTAATACTAATACTGAGAAAGTGCCAGGCAAACCAGGAAGAGTTGATCGTCCCACCGGCACCTCTCCCTTGAACTGTAGCAATGGCTCCCCCACAGCTGTCACAAAGAGGGAGTGATGTTAGGGGTAGGAGGGACTAGGAGACAATTACTGCCCCCAGATGAGGACACATGAGCAAACAGAGCGAGTGGGGACCCGGCAGCTGCCCATGCAAAGGGACAAGCTTTGTGGCCCACAGACTCCTAGCAAGGTCACTCGATTGAGGCTAATCCCTTTGGGTTCTTTTACAGCCTCCCTTTCTTATTCTCCCAACTATTCTGGAGCCTCCGACCACATGTCTGCCCGGGTACTGGTGCGAAGAACACACGGCCAGCCTACCGAGGCTGAGGCAAGCCTGGTGAACCGAAGGTGAATTTCCCAGGTCAGCTTCAGCAGCGACCCGCCGCTCAGCAGTCCCAACCTTCAGACCTCCAACAATCACACTCTGTAGCTAGTTACTCCTATTTGCTCTCACATTGACATTGCTCCACCTTGTTGTTTTATTCCGGGGCTACTTTACCCTCCTTTTGCTCAGCGTGTGCAGCCCTGTAGAGAGTAACTCATGGATGGAGGCCATTTTTGAGATACCTCGTCCTAGGCCTGGAGCACCGATCGAGTCATCTCTGCTATAGATCCCAGTCTGTCGCTAACTCACTTTCTCTTTGAGGGGCTGATGGTATCACACAAACAGAATGTTTACTGCTCCCAAGCAGGCAAGTAAGAGGAAAATCTCTCTTCATAAAAGGTTTATACATATTTCCTTTCAAGTCCAAATGTTAGAGTGATAATTGTGCTGCTATTTGTTTTATACTCGTATTTCTTTTGTAATTGAATAAATACCTAGATACTAAATATACAGTGTGATAAAACTGACAAACTTTTCAACTCTGTAACTCTTACCTAAACAAGATGTGGAACATATTTTCACGAATGAATGTAGATGTGACAACGGTTTTGTTTAGAACTGAGTTTTTAAGATTGAACTTGGAAATAATTGCATATTCACATGCCACTTTAAGAAAGAAGACAGAAAAATCCCATATATCCTTTATAGACCTTTTCCCCCGGTCCTCCCCACTAGTAACATCTTGTAAAGCTACCGGACAAAAGCGAACTTGACCAGGCAGTCAAGACACAGACTTTTTTTCCATCGCCACGAGGATTTCTCCATTGACCTGTTACAGAAACACTTACCCCTGGCAACCCCTGGCAACCGTGTCTGCTCTCCAGTTCTCTAATTCTGTCATTTTAAGTACGTTGTGTAAATGAAGTCATACAGTACATGAGGTTTGGGGACTGGCTTCTTCCCCTCAGGACAATGCCCTGGAGACGCACCTGCCATGTTGCTGGCATCCACGGTTCCTTCCCTTTTACTGCTCGGTAGCATTCCATCCAAGCAGCTTTTTACATCCTAGGCAACGGACTCTGCTGCTCTCTACTTTCTCATCTGTAAAATGAGGGCGTTTGCGCTGGATGACACTAAGGACTTCTTCTAATTGTAAAATTTTAATTCTATGGGTTCTCATCTCCTCTTACATATAACTTTGTGACTATAAAGCACAACTCACTATCTTCATCCCATCTACTCCCAGGCTAAAAGCACCAATAGCGATCCCTGTAAAAGTGGGGTAGGGGAGAAGGCAGGAAGTGGGGGTTTGGCCAGCATTAGCGGTTAGCTGAGCATCTGTGTTTTCTCCTGGATTTTCTATTTAATGGATGACTATTGGGACTCACCGTGGGTTTGAATTATGGCACCTTTCCCTTCCTCCATTAGTACAAAGATTAGCTTCACTGCCTGACTTACGTTACTTGATTTTGGGCCTAGCTTGAAAATCTGGTGAGGCAAGTACAAGGTTGAGGTCACAGCAAAAGGAAACCCTCCAAACAATCTAAATTGTTAAAATTTTTGACATTTGCCAGAAGCCATCAAAATAAAAGTCTGTAGCTTTGCAAATCATGTTCCAGTTTAGCAATTATTCATTCGTTCCGTATGGGGTTCTGGCTAGTGCTGGGGTGGAGGTGTGGGGAGTGAAATACTAGTCCTAATAGACTGCCATGAATAATGGAGATCCATATTTACATTTAAGAAGAAGTGAAGCAGCACAAGGTTGGTAATAACCACCCTTCCATCATTTCTACTGGAAAACTAAGTAGCTTTCCCTACTGTGCTTCCCTGGCACTTATATATGGGCTAAAGTAACTGCATAATACCTCACAGATCCCATCTCCGTGTGTCCTTTCTGGAACGAGGTCAGCCCACATACAACTTTGAGACCTGAACCACCATCTTAACTTGTTAAGCTGATCATTAGAACTAGGTTTGATAATTCTGTATCGTTAATGATCTGTATTTTCACTCAGCTTCTCAATAGAAACCCTTTAATTTTTTCCAGTCACCCAACACTCCCTATATTATTTGTTTTTCTTGTGTCAATTTTCTCAGTTTTCAGATGAAAATATCTTAGGGAAGTGATTCCCGACTCTGGCTCTGCAGCTCCCCAGGACATCTCCAATTATCTCAAGAGGTGTCACAACATTCTCCCCAAACAAAACTCTAATTAATTCATTAATGAAGAACAGAAATTTTGGAGATGGTGTGGGGGCAGGGAGCTAGGACTCAGAGTTGTCAAAAAATCTGGTAATGGCTGACCGTTCTGGTCCCAGAAGGTTGAAAGTTGCCGGAATGACAGTCTTATGTCTAAAGTACCATAGTGACGCCCATGACCTTCCTGTTTGCTGTGAACACGTGCCCTCTAAGAATGAGTGGCAGCCATAAGAGGAAAAAAACTACAGGTGATTTTAAAGGAGCCCAGATAATTCGAGACTGGAACTGAACAGCCTCATTAGGGATGATGTAGCTTTTAAAATTCAGGCAGTGCTGTATTTTCAAGTGAGGTGGACACTGTTTGGAATTATTTGTATAAACAAAGTTACAAATAACTCAGTTTCCTGGGAGACCAAGGACCCCAGAAGCTGAACTAATGGTGTCCGTGTGAATTCTGGAAAGCAGGGTGGGGCAGGAGGCATCTGTGACATGCAGAGGGGTGGTGCAAAACAGAGATTTAACTTTTTTTTTTCATTCAAATGGTTGAAACTTGGCTTTGGTGTTCTTCTATCTTGGCTTCCTTGCCTTTCTCTCTAGGTCCCGGTGTCCTAATAAAACTTTCAAGCCATCTTCAGCAACCTACTCAGGACTGTCATTCCCGAGTGCTCCATGTTTCACCAGTTTGACAGTACATAAGAAAATAAACTTCTCCAGTTACCGTTGCTCCCATGTTCAGCTCTCTTCTCACAACTTCTACTTGGATATCTACTGACAACTCAAATTCTACGTGTACGAAACTGGTCTCCTGGTCTTTCCCCCAATACCTTTTCCTACCTCATCTCAGATAACAGTTAATAGTTCCAGTTTCTCAGGCCAACAGTCGGGCCAAGGCTGGTGTGATTGTAGGTTTTTCTTTCTCTCACACCTCCCCATTGTACTCAGGCAAACCCAAGCACTTCAACCTATGAAGTGCTCCTTCCGTACAACCACCAGCATCTCCTACCAGACTCTCTTAATTGCTTACGGTAGTTCACATGGTTCCTCTTATTTCTACTCTGGCCTCTGTACAGTCATTTCCCAGCAGAACCACTACAGAGATCCGGAAAAATGTAAGCAAATTCACATCACTGCACTGCTCAAAATTCTCCAAGGTTTCATCATTTTATATAGTGTAAGAATGAAAAGCCTTACAGTATCCCTTGGGACCATGCGATCTGCCCCTAGTAGTCCCAACTGACCTCCTCCCTTACTCTTCTTCCTATTGTCTCCTCCTCCCTCGACCGCACCCTGACAGGGTATCACTGCTGTTTCCCCAACACACCGGGCCAGCTCCTGTCTGGTTCCCGCTGTGTGGAACATTCTCTCCCGCCCCCCAGCCCAGTCTTCACAAGGCTTACTGCCTACCGACTTCAAGTCTCATTTCAGTGAGGTCTTTATTGAGCAGCCTATTCAAAAGAGCGTGCCTTAGTCCTCATCACTCTCCCTCGCTATATACCCTTTGACTGCCTTCCTTGGTTGCATAGAATATATCTATGCCCTGCTAACAGACATTCTTCCACCAAGTGGGAGGAAGAATCCTTCCCCTTGAATGAATCCACGGTAATTTTTATCTGATTCATACTCTAAAATCCTAGACTGAGGAAGTAGCATTTTTAAAGACGATCCCTGTTGTTACAAGTAAATTTCTCGTTGGCAAATCTTCAGAGTATAAACAGCTGCAGTGAAGATCTGGGCAGCTTTGGAGAGGGTGGAGATTTACGTGGGGAGGTAATGCGTGTGAGTGCACGGGTCGCAGGGATGGGAAGGGACGTCACAGGTGTACCACAGCCCATCAGACTCTTTCTAAAGCAGGCCTCCTATTCTCCCCTACCCACGTGTTTTATTCTTGTAAGTCTGCACCTAGAGAAAAGTTACCATTTCTCTCCCCCACCGTGTCTTTCTGTGCATATTTAGTGGCTTTGTGTTGGGTCCTGTGCACAGGGAATGAGGATGTCATCCACCAACTGATTACCTGTAAATCAGGCATTTCTTACACTTTATGAGTCGGTGCATTTGAAGGGCTTAAAACTATATCTGGATCACAGAAAGTTCCACATGTGATGGCTATCATATACATATATAATATAATACAATGAATTATTATTCTTAATATTTTTAGTGACTAGTCAAGCAAAGGAGAATTAAATCTACAGAATGTATATGCATACATTTATATTTTATATGGGTTTATATATTTACAATGACTTTTTCCCAACATATATCATCCCTGATCTCCATTCGGGGAACTATGAGGATAATATAGTTTAAAATGCAATGCCAGAGTTCAGCCCTGGGGCCTGTAATAATACTATTCTATGCTTTCATGAAATCTTCATTGGCAGACATGAAACCATGAAAGCCCATTTCATGCTTTCATTAATAAATGTTGTAGCTATATTCTAAAAACACAGCCATGTTTGCCAATTAATTTTAATGGGCCAAGCCACAGGTAAGCATTTGTTATGCAATATGCTGCTGATTAAAGCCAGAACATCGTTCACATACGGTGAAGTAAACCATCCTGCAGGTATTTATGGGGAAAGAGCATATTTTTGACTCTTAGTTTGTTAAATTTGACATCAATCACTTTTAAAAGTCGGTTTCCCATGACTCAACTTGTACAGTTAAACCATAACAGTGTGATTTATCGACACTGTATTTGGTCCCAAATAATTTCCACTCACAGATCTCTCCCACTTTTCACACACCTTTGTTTTATTTTATAAGGAGCTCTGCTTCTAACTGGCGGTGTGACTTGGAACAAAGCCCAGTTCTTTCTGTATCACCTGCCCCCATCATGACTGAGGACTCCGCTGATTTTCTCACTTCCTCCTTCTCGAGACCAGCTTAAGACAAGGATTCAAAGCTCCTTCTCGTGTCCCTGTACCGATGGGTGGATTTTTATCTGTTTCACGCTTTCATCGAAGTTTTAAGATCTTACTTCCAACTTCTCACCTCATTCATGCTCAGGACAATACCTTTGTCCCTAACTGGGCATTAAAACCCAAGTCTGCAAATGACAGAGTCACATCAACTCCCCAGGCAGACACAGAGCTGGCTCACTTGCGGGTTTCTCTTTGGTCTTAGTGCTTTCATTTCTGTCATCTGTAGTTCTTATGACCACTCTCCTTACTTAGATTATTATTTTTTTCACAATGTCTAGATATTTTCGGGAAGATATTTTATTTTATTTTATTTGCTATGTTAGGCTACACCATGTTGCTGGAAGCGGGGGTTTATAATAACTTTAAACTGGATCCAATCTCACAGTTCTCAGATATATTTTCACAATTACAGCCAGAGAGAAAATGCAAATGTCACCCCAAACTTAATTTTTTCTCATGGTCCTAAGGAGAAACACCAACTCCTTGGCATGACTGTAAGGTTCCCCAGGATGTGAACCACACCTACTTCTAAAATCGCACTCCCGACCCATTCTTCACGTGTTGGCGGTAAAGAAGGGTTTTGCTGCAAATGGGTCACGTTTGCTTCTACTTCGAGGCATTCACATAAGCTGTTTTTCTGCATAACCTCTCCCACTTTTAGCGTTTCTAATTCTTCTAGATCCTTTTGGCTTCTGCTTAAATGCTACTTCCTCCAAAAGGCCTTCGCTACGTATGTATACCCTGATGGCAAGGGCCCGTCCCACTTTCTTACATCCTCAATCTTTCACTTACTGTTCAAGATCTCTCTTTTCGTCTTGGTGCAAAGCTTCCTAAGAAGTGAGACTATCTATCTAGTTCACTGCTTTGGGTCTAGCAATTAACCTAGTACTTAGCATAAGTAGGTGCTTAATAAATCTACGTGAACAAATAAATGAAGAAAATTAAGCACTCCATTTGTGGATGGAGTTCCCCTACCGAAGCTTTGTTTAACATCAGATTGCTGCCAGCCCTTTTAGAAACAGCTCTGTAAGGAGGTTTCTGTTTTAAAAAAAATAAATGGAGTGTTGGGAGAATTCTGCTCATGAGGCGTGAGGACTAAAGTGAAGTCGAAACCCAAATTCGTCTTTCGATTTAGCCTCATCCAAAGAAGGGTCTGAGTTGAACAAGCCAGAAGGGAAAAAGACAGGCATGGCTCACAAGACTTCAGCACAAGCATAGTAATGAGAGTCAATCAATGAGAATGCTTGGATGAGACAAAGGAATCTTTAGAAGGTGAGCGAGAATAATTTTCTATTTCTTCTGGATCAGTGACCTTCAGCAGGACTTAGACAAGGCTCAGGACACACGTCACCATGTTGTCCAAGAGCAGCCGTCCTCTCATTAAGTACAGAGTAAGCACAGAATCACCAGACTATGAATCAATAATACAATTTATGTTTCACAGCCACCACGAACCATCAATATAAGATACTCCTTATAAATGCTATCTCCAAGACCACTTATTTCAAGAATCAGGTATTCGTTGACTAGAAGACCAGAATTTGTAATTGTGTCCAAAACACTTGTATGACCACGTAGAACGTGATACTATTTTCTTTTAAGGTTTCTTTATTTAAATTTAAGGTTAATCTTTTACTACTTTTGCAGATAACATCCCTTCGTGCCTAATATTCATTTTTACTGCAGGACACAGAGGCAAGCCTCTTTTGAAAGCTTTTCTTCTATGTCAAAATCCAGGAGGAACAATTACTTCTAATACGTGGGTTGTCTTTGCTTCTTTTCTTTCATCTTCTCTTTCCCGTTTATTTCTTTATTGATTGGTGTAGGCAGCAGAATGAGAGGGACATAAAGAATGAGGTTTTTTTCTTTACGGAGTCTACTAATTATCTTTTTCCATCAACTCCAACAGGAAGATGAAAAACACAGTCAAAAGACTAATCTCAAAAGACAAAAATAAACAAAATGTAAACATTTCGAAAGTGATTATTTTTATCTTCTGAAAGAAGCCCTGACATACCAGTCTTTGACATAAAAATATGACTATTTAAAAGCTCTCTGTAGATATAACTATTACTATTATGGGAAGCAGATTTTGTTAGAGAATTTTTAAAGTCTTTATTAGTGGGAAAGAACAGATTATGAAAAGCAATGCCCAAGGCAGTGATGATATCTAAACCATCTCCCTTCACTCCAAATATCTCACCAAATACTGATTGAATTTTCTACTTAATGTGCTTGAATTCCGATACTAAAGATTCAATTAGCTTACCCAAAATAACTTTTAAGAATTCAAATTCCTTCGCAAAGATTAAGAAGTCATTTCCATGTTAGCATGAAGTAGTTCAATGAGGTTGCTTTAATATCACCTTAGTTTCACTGAACAACTCACACATTCAGATCTTTGACAAGGAAGGGATGGAGCATTTGGGACCGCATGAAGATACAGATAATCTTAAGAGAGGGGCAAAAAAGGCAATACGAGACTCATAAAGAGAGATGGGGAAGCACTAAAGAGTGTTGATTTCTTTCTCCTAACACCTGAACTCATCCAGTATTCAGGCATATACTATTAATATTAGGGTTTGGCTAAATCATGGTTTATACAGCCTTTAGAACGACCTGCATGATCTAGCTGCCATTTAAATATATTTTATTTATTAGAAAAGATATTCCGAAATTGGATAAATATCCTGAGATTCAAACCTTGATGTATAATCATACTTTTGAAATTATAGATTGTTTCTAAGTTGTTACGTGCATCATATAACATCTCTTTGGAATAGAAATTCTGTGTCCATATACAGTAAAAACCTAGATGCTTCATTATTACTTTTTCTTTGAGTTTGTAAAAATAAGTCTTAATATAGCTACTCTTTGCCTTGTTGGGGAGAGAAAACCTCCAGTAGCATTTTTCCAGACTAATGCTTATTTTTTGAGAGTAAGCTGTTAGAGTCTACTGACATTATTTATAAGGAAAAAAGAAAAAAATCCTCATTTTTCAGCTCTCAAGTTGTCACTTATCAGGAATACAGCCACGAATAAAAAAAAAGTAATAAAATGTCTGAGTGACCCAAGTACCAATAACCCTTGCTCTTTATTCATAAGAAATCTACTCAGACTCACCTCAACACTTACTTACTCTTTACAAACACTTCTAGTAAGCCAGATCATCCAGTCTCTAAGTCTACAACAGCCTGGAGGCAGGGAGTTAAGGAATGGCATGGGAAGAGGGTAGCAGCTGACTGGGACCTTGTGCTTAGGCAGTTGGTGCAATCCTCAAACTAAGGCAGGACCTGCAAGCCTGCAGGCATGAATGCATGTACGTGAATGCATGAAGTTTTCTCAAATTCACCAGTAATCAAGGAAATGTATTATGAAACCTGTTCATGTTACTTATGGTAAGAATACACTAATGCTAGGATTATGAATTTGCACACAAATTTAGAGAGATAACTTGGCAATGCCTATCAATGTTATGTCTATCTTATAACCCAGAAATTCTACTCTTAGGTCTATGTGCTGCATAAGCTCTCACACCTGCACAAAAACAGACACAAATACAATACTGACTACTATTAGAAGTGACTTGTGAGAGAAAAAAATAGGAAGAACTCAAATGTCAATCATCAAGACAATATTTTGATTATTGCTTATCTATCCAATAGAATACTACACAGCAATGAAAAATCCACAGGCCCAAAGCTTCAGGTATCCACATGGATGAAAATCTAAGTTTAACAGTGAATTAGGAAAGCAAACTTTCAAAAGGATACAAAGCATATAGCACTTATATAAAGTTTAAAATATTAAATATTATTCAAGCATACACACACATGATAAAACTCCAAAGAAGTCTACCACACCAAAGAAATCCACCACATCCTAGGCTGTGATTACCTATGAACAGTGTGAATTTTGATCAAAGAGCACCAATAGGGAGTGTCAATTCTTCTGATGATATTTCATTTCTTTTAGTAATATGGCATAAGTTGGGTAAGATTTACATATGTATCTATTATTTCGATACCTTATTCTATGACTGAAATATTTCCAAATAAATTTAAAAATTATAGTGTGAAATATTGGTTACCACTAAGTCACACAAACTCATACAACCAAGCCAAAATTCTCTCAAATATCATTAAGTTGACGATAGAGTTGCAGTTCACCAGAATTCAGTTACTTGCTAATCTCAATTAACAGAAATAAAAACTGCATTTCAGGAAGTGGAAAAATGTATATAATCAGACACATATGCATGGACACACACACTCATCTACGCACTCATTAGCAGCCAAGGTCAAAAAATTCATGGACAAAAGGTATGTGTATTACACTTTGAAAAATGCTGTAAGGGGGCATTTTAATAGCTATAGTAAGTGACAACCAGCTTCAAGGAAGAGGGAAAGAGAATACATTATCTAGAAACAAACTGCAAAATTTCAGGAGCATGGTGTCATTTAATGTAGGGCCAAATGTTCATGACAATAACCCTATATTATTATTGTAGTCACTGCTTTTATCATCAATAAGTGTGTCAATTTTCTGTCCATCCTTTTAGTCTCCTGACACTACACTTCAGCCAGCCAATCAATGTTACATTCTCCACTGACTTCCAGAAGCTAAACCATCAGTCTCATGCCCCTCCCCCTTATTCATGCAGATACATTGATTGTTTCTAAAGAGGGCAAGGAGGAAACCCTACTCCTTGGACAGGATAGTTCATCACACCCCTTCAGCCCCTCCAAAGGAGGAGAAATGGCTCAAATGACAAAGCACATATCTACAGGAGCAGTTTCTATGGCAGGGAATTAAGTCGTTCGTATTGGTTGTTTTCTGCAGAGAAATATTTTTTAGGGAACAAAAATAATTCATTCCTTTTGTTCAGGATCATTAAGATTCCCTAGTATGAATTTCCTTAGCTGTTTTCACAACTGATCTTACATCTTTTCTTACTCTAGACTCAGTCCACTAAGTTTACGTAAATAACTGTTGAGATTCATCTAGAGTCAAGTTTTCGTTTCCTTTCAATCCTGGAGGCTTTGATTCTAATTTTCAGCAGAAATGCACCTTAGGCTAGCAGATTTGTGGTTAGGATTGTTTCTTGTTCACTGTCAATACTTGCCTTTTAGGTTGATGGAACAAGTAGAGCTAGTGGTTAAGTCCATCCAGACAGGATCTTGCTCAAGAAAGGCATGCCTAGAGTGGACCTTCATCCTGAAAAAAAGGAGCAACTGGTCATAGTACCAGTTGAAGCCTTCCATTAACCCCTCTACATTATGATATATCACGGACAAAGATGTTGATTGTAAGTTAGTATTGGTATGCTCAAGCTTTATAAATAGCCCTGAGAATGCCATACTGGTTAATGCATTTCATTAGTAAAACCTGGCTATCAACGGGAGAATCCCTCAGGAGAGGCAGGAGAAGGCGACAGAGTAGTGTGGTTTTGAATTTTAATGAAAACAGCCAATAGAATGTAAGCTGATTTCATCCATTACTACTAAGAAAGAAAACCACAAAGGCATATATATAAATTTTTAACATATCATTACATTGCTTAGGAAAGCCATTCATTCATTTAGAGAGTAAGGAATGAGACTCACACATATTAGATAGTGAGTCACTTTTGGAGGGAGAAAAGAGTGGGCCCACTGTTGTTGTGCCTGAGGCTCAGCTGGAAGCTGTTCCTTTCGGTAAGAACGTAACCCAGGAGGAGATTAAGTGGAATACTAGAGAAGACAGTCTTCCCTGTGGGCCAAATATGATGCAAATATGATGCTACTTGCAGCTGGCCGATAGATTGGTTATCACCTGCCTCTAGTAGCCTTGGGCAGGCTTGGACTTCCATAAATGTAATGCCTGCTCCACTCTGGAGCTATCTTTCTGACACTCCAGAAATTTCTACTTGGCCCCCTATTTATCAGCAGACCCAAATCTGGCCACTTTTTACCTTTATTCAAATGGTGATTTGGTTTGTTGAAGATGTTTCCTGATGAAGCCTCTCCTTGTCCCCTAATGGCCACCACATTTTTTGCATCTTGGAAATTCCATGAGTAGGGTTAGACCTAGTCATCTGGTCATCTGAAAAGAGTAAAAAAAAAATTAATATAATACTAATGACAAATTCATGGGGAAGAAAGAAGGGGAGGGAGTGAGGATGGAAGGAAAGAAAGAGAGAAATGATTATTGATAATAGAAGAGCAAAAGCGTTGACTCCAGGCTACCTCCATCTTTCATCATCTGGAACATTATTGTACCTCAGAAAAAAAATCTCTTTGAGTTTCTCTCCACCATGTAATTTTATCACAGAGGTTTTGCTTGTATCCTCCTCCCCCTCAAATAAAAATATTCAGAGCATGGACATCTAAGATAATGCCTTATTGAATCTACTTTTGATAGCAAAGTGATTTTTACCCCACATTAAACGTCCATAGAAACATTAGTGTGTCTCTTTGTGTAATTAAGCCCTATGCTCTCCTCTGTAACCTTTATGGGCTTGGTCCCTAAATAGTTTTAGACTAGGGCCTTGTAGCAGACATCTCTGATGGCTACATCATATCGTCTCAACCCATCTCTCATTTCAGTTCCAGATGAATCAGGTGGACAGTTCTTCACAATCTCAGTCACAACTGTTTTGATAGTGTCCCACCCAGAGCACACATTGTACATATTCCTGATTTTTATTTGAATCTTCTTTGACCCTATGGTTTTTCATGTGACTCATTAGTGTGAAAGAATGAAAACCCCAGCGGGCAACCTTCTAAACACAGGTAGACAATTCCTGTGTATTTATATTTATATGCTTCTCAGAAGATCCTGGTGAAATAAAGCTTCATTGCCTAAAGCAGTAACTTGGCAATATAACAACTCATTGTTATATTGGCTTTTTTCTTTCCCTGTCTTATTCTTACTCCCTCATTCTTGCTTCCTGGTATCATTTCCAAAACCAACTTCCCACACAACAGTCCTTGCTTCAGACTCTACTTGGAGGAAATCTAAATTACAAGTGTAAAATATACATTATATATGATGTAGTTCAGGGACCTACTATAGGAAATTAATAAACATAACCAAGCCTACCCTGCATATCTACTGACATGATCATCATTGGTAAACAGAAGATAGTCAATATCTTAGATTTCAATGCATAGTCTGTCAACTGCATCAGGGAACTCAACTAAAGGGAGGTTAAGCCTGATGAAATCTAGATAGCCATTATCCCCTTTTAAAAATAGGATATACAAACTCCAAAGTCACTACAGTCTAGAGTTGCCAGGTAAAGGTAGCATTCAAGAGGTAGGGAGGGGAACATTTAAAGACTGTAGGGCCAAGAAAGAATTCTAAACAAAGCTTTGTCCTTGACATCTGACCTTCTATTCTATGTCCCTTTCAGAGTTCTCTTCTCAAGACAATTCGCCCAGTGTCTCCCTCGATTTTTCTATCATGGAGGAAAGCAATCTAACAAAATAATTGAAAACGAGAGCTTTGGCGAATCACCTTGTGCTGCTGGCCATAAATTTCAAGAGATATTTATGTTTGCAGGCTTACATTTTTAAGATATAAACACCATTCGAAAAATTGCCATTCAAAAGCAGCACACCTACTGCATTTATTTGGGTGTTTTGCTCTGACATGGTGGTGGTGGCTTGCTAATAATCTCTATATAGTTCATGCTATAGAGGAATTTATCTAAAACGAAGAGGTTTCCTTCTCCTCCATGAAACATATAATACTCTATTGACCATGTAAAAGGGCAAATTAAAACTGTGTTACCAAAAGTTGAATTTTAGAACACCTAAAGTGTTCGCTTCAAAAATTAGACATTCTTTTATTATGAAAAATTTCAGCTTACTGTTACCTGTTACTGAGACTTTTACTTTATAACCAAGTCATCGAAAGCCTTCCGGCCAACTTGGTATCAAAAGCATCCTCACACGGTTATGTAAAATGTCACTATTAAGGGAAGATGAGTGCAGGGAGGGTCTGTGGACACTCTCCGTACTACTATCTTTGCAACTCTTCTGTAAACCTACAAGAATTTCAAAATAAAATGCTTCCTTTTTGTTTTCTTTTTGTTTGTTTTTAAAGCCTTCTCAGGTAGATTTCGTCAACTGTCAGTGTCTTGACATTGGATTAAATTTTCTATCTAAACTTTGTTACTTTCCTTTTTCCCCCCTCTTCTTTTCTGAGACAGAAGGTATGTGCCAAAGATTATAGTCAAATAGGTACACTTTACATGCCAAAAGTATGTATTCTTGTGAGAGGTTCTTTTTTTTTTCCATATAAGAAGGGGAAAATGGCCACTACTCTTAAACATAGATACACTCTAGCAGGAATCTAGCCAATTTTTGAGATAAGTGTGCAAACAATGCTTTTCATCTTCCCTTCGTATGGAACAATAAACTCAAACTTCAGATTAAATGATTAGATGTAAATTGTTTTATCAGAAGGATTCTCCAGAACTGATTTCTTTAAATCCTCTATTTTCATCAGAAAAAAACTTTTATGCATAAAAATTACTCAAATAATTTAAGCATAAGTGCAGATTAGCTCTGGCATATGATTTCCAATCATTTTTCCATTTCGTAAACAAAACTAGACAGAGTAAAATTTATTATAAATTGGTGAGTTTCAGGTCTCTTTGGGATGACATCTAAAAGCAGATAATGGGACGCTGATCTTCCTAGAACTTTGATATGCACCATATCAGTTACTACTTGGGAAAAATGAAAGCCTTATACCAAAACAGATCTGGAATTCATCTTTTATTTTTCCTCTGGCATAGTCCTCTTGTTAACTACATATATCATTCATTCAAGGAAAGGATCATTTTGTATCCCTGCCGAATGTTTCATAGTATGCTTCTAGGAGGCACCAATATATATGGAACCCTCTTTTATAAAGCTATATCTTGCCCTGAAAATTTAAGGGCAACTTATTTTCAGAGTCTCTTTCTCTTTGGCTGGAAGGCTCAACCAACCCTTCCTAGATAATCTCCCTTTGGGTAATCTCCCCAGCGATATCTCAGCAAGAAGATAATATTTTCTCACTGTCTTCTGTGATGAACGATGACTCATGTTTTTGATCAGACTGAAGATGTTCTCGTAAGGCCGCACTTAGTCTAGTTCTCTATTCTGGGTACTCCTTCAGTAGCTTGAAATGCTCCAAGGTTCTAGGTTTGTAGATTGATTTCCTGCCAACTTCTGAAGCCTGGAATGCATTGGCTGTGCCGAGAGAGAGGCAGATGACCTCTATGAGGCCTCTCATTTCTTCTTTCCTCTCTCGATGGGCCAAAATTGTTAGTTGCTTAAGGGAGGGTGATCACATTGCTGAATCTCAAATCTGCCAATACCACTGGGAAACTTATTGAGTCTTTCTTGTGTAATCTATAAAATAAAGGTCCTAATTCTTACCAATTAGAGATGTTACAAGAGCTTAATATGGCTGGTTTTAGATCTATATAAATATAGATATATAAAACCCTCATGCAGGTACTCCAGATCTTTGATTTTCTTGCTGCTTTGAAAAGACTTGTTTTTTATGCTGTTCCTATAACTGATAGTGGTGGCTTCTCCTAGTCCTTCTAGAGGGCAGCCCAAGCACTATCCCTGAGAAGCCACTGAGGTTGACCAACTGTGTGGCATATTTCTGCCCGGATGTCTTACTTTTAAGTTATTAGTGCAAAGTCCTTCAGGACGTCTAATGGAGCAAGACTGGGTGATACTGGGCAGTGTTTCTCCAAAGCTGATATTCCCTCTGATGTGTCCTGAAACCTAGTCCTGCAATGGCCCAAGGAAGCTCACCAAGCAGGCAGTAATAGTTGTTGCTTCCCCTGCAGTGTTGAACTGTGTTACTTGAAGCACTTGGCAAAAGTTCCTGGGCTGAGAATGAAGGTTCAAATCAAATCACTGATATTCACTAAAGACATCCTCTATTGTGAATTGTTTCATCTTCCATTCTGTTCTACCCGACCCTTCATGCCCTTCCTTTCATTGCTCCTTATTTTAATTCTATTGACCTTTCAAACCTTAGCACAAAATCCAGCTGTTCCACGAAACCTCCCCACATCACTTAACTCAGCCTGAAGTTATGCATCTGTTTTCTGAATTGCTGTTCGTATAACCATGCATTCGCTTGTGATCATCCTTCTCCTCTCAAAGAGCCATTTAAAATTTTCATTATTTAATGAGAAACATGTATCAAGCTAATTTTCTCAAAAAAGGCAGTGAAGCCTTTCAGAGAATACATTATGCTTTTTTTGTGTCTGCCATAATGTCTACAACGAATACGTTCGTGGACGTGATATCTTCATTTGCATAATGGCTTCTTCGAATACCTGTGGACCATTAACTCTCAAAGATTTCTGCTGCTGAAAAAGGTCAAGTGCATATAAATAATCCAACATTTGAATTATTTAAAAATCCTTTATATTGATTTTTGGAAGGTATTAGTGGCAGCTACATTGTTCCCTAATAAATGATTTATAAAAAATTATAGTAACATCGACACTGACTAGGACTTTACAATTCTCAGAGTTTAGTTCAAACTAATAATGATTTATCTGTATTCTCTGAGCACCTGTAACAGAAGGCAAGAATATGGGGTTCAGTGACAGACTGGTTATAAGAAAAGTCCAGAGATCCCAGTTTCCTTGGTATTTTACATGGTGCCCATAAACTTATTGGTCTATACTTATGCATCTGCTGCTTGTGCTTCTCACTGACATCAGCTGGTAAGTGACTGAGAGCAGCACATAGCCTACATTGTTTCTTTCATTTCCTAGCTGTGTGATCATGGACAACTTACCTAATCTCTCTAAAATTGAGGGCCCTTCTGAGCAAAATGGGGGTAATGATAGTCCATATTTAATAGGGTTGTTTGTATGAGAGTTAAATAATATATGTAAAATGCTTACTTAGCACAATATCCGATATACAGTAAAATCTCAAACGTTGAAGAGAGAATGAGCCAGGGCAAGTACACGAGAGGAAGAGAATCATGAGAAGTTCTATTTTCTTCCTTTATTCTCCTAAATCCAAAGTGTAAAGAATACCAGAGAGGGAGGAGTAGCTAAATGTAAAGAGAAAGCAAATAATGAAAGAGAATGAAGGGAAAGAAAGGCAGCACAAAATCAGTGCAAGAGAAACTCATAAACTCGTACAAAATTCCGAAGGGTAAGTAAGCCATTGCTCCAGGGAGGGAGGTCCTTAGCTATCAGAGGCTACATGTAAACAATGTGGCGTGTGTGGCTCAAACAACAGCGAATGTTTGACTTTCAGAGGCCCCCAGAGGGTGGACTTAGTGCCCAACTTGGTTTATAGGCCAACTGATAAAATCATTGGACTTCTGCTATGTTGGGGCTGGTGACCCAAAGAATATTTAAAGACTCGAGGTTTTGCATGGGAGATGGGACACAGGCATAAACATAATTGTGACCTGGGGTAGGAGAACTGTGAATAAAAAAAGAAGAGAGAGTTCAAGCTATCATATGAAAAGTGCCAAATTTGGGTTACGGAGAGAAAACATCACCCAGGTCATCGAGATTGGGTAAAGGGGTGATTTAAGCAAGGCATTGATGCTTGAGTAGCAGGTTAATTTAAGCATGCAATAGCAGTGTGCTATGATGAAAAGACAATGGGTCTTGCATCAAAGAGGCCTGGATGAGAAGCCATGTTGCACTGTGCACCAGTTACATATAATAAATGGTACATACTTTCAACACTATTGTGGGGAATATTTGTTAAGTGTCTAGTACAGTGTCTGACATACAGTGGAGCCTGGAAAACAAGAGCTACTATTAGTAACTATAGAGTTTTGAAGTATGTTTTTATGATGATGGTTCCTTAAGCACTGGTAAGCACAGCTGTTTCACATTTCTTCTCTATGAACCTTCAGAGCAGTGAGAAATATCTGCAGGACTTTCTGTGCTCACCTCCCTGGAAGTATCATAGAGAAAGGACCCAGGCCTCATTCAGACTGTTTGGAAGGCCATGACAGAAGCAACAGAACAAACTCAAGCCAGCAGCTACAGCGAACTTCAAGGACAGCCAAGGTCCTTGGAAGGGCTGATCTATACCAAATGATAAATCTAGGGTACTCTGTCTTCATCTTTCCTTCCTCCTCCTCCTTCAATCCATTTTCTCCTTCCTTTGCCCCAAGGTGCAATGTGGACCTCGAGCTGCTTTGCTCTGCCCATCAATGGGTAAAGGCAGCAGTCGGATCAAACTCCTAAACACTAGTTCTTATTAGGTCACTCTCCCCACAGATACTGGTGTTTAAAAATTTCAAGGGATAGACGATGTTTAATTTAAATCATTCATGTCTGAGAGTAGGAGTTTGGGTGTTAGCAATCAGTCAGTGGATGAGGTTATAAGTTGGGTGGTTATGACCAGAACTACTGAATTTACTTTGTATGGAGAAAAGCAGAGTGGAAGGGAGAAGTGCTTGGCACTTGGAGTTATGGTTACCAACTTGAAATCTGAACTCTAGCACCTTTTAGTTATTGATCCTTGTCAAGTAATTTTACTTCCCTGTTCTCATTTGTTCAAATGAGTAATGAGAATGATAATCCTTACCCTACATGGGATGTTTTCTGGGTTAGACAAGCACTTCTCATATTGAATGTGCACACAAACCACTTGGGTTTCTTGTTAAAATACAGATTCTGATTCAGGAGTTCTGGAAAGGGGCCCAAGATTTCTGCATTTCTAATGAATTCTCGAATGGTGTCACTGCTGCTGATCCAAGGGCCACATTGTGAGTAGCAAAAGGCTGTTAGATAATGTAATTAATGACAAAGTGGGCTTTCTTCCCAGACAATTTGGTGGGAAGAGATCATTTCTCACCCTTGGCTTGCTACCAGTTACCAAAAAAAAAAAAAAAAAAAAAAAAAAGTCAAGTTGAGGCTGGAGAAATGTAGAGAATAAAAATTTGCTACCAAGGTTTGGGGGTTTGGGGAGGGAGCTACTGCTTAAGCAGAAAGACTGCAACCTGTGTTTTCATCTTGAAAGGAACCGCTTGGGCATCTCCTGGCCAGGGCTCCTTGAGGGGAGGGAAATCGTGCTGTGAGTTCTCCATCTCAGAGCTCCACAGAAGGGCTGCCTGTGTTTCCTGGTGGAGGCTGCCTCGTTCTAGTGCTGCCTTTAGTTGCTGTTCATCTGCTCCTTTTCCATTTAGTGATAAACATGGTTGATGTTTATTTTAAGGAAAATAATCTCTCAGTTTCTGCATTCTCGCATTCATCGTATTCTATACAGATGAGCAAGCTGTATTTCTAAAGGTCTGCATCCTATATGTGTTCCTTTCTCTTTTCAGAATTGTTCCTGCCCTACTCAGCACCCTTTCTCTCTAGTCTTTGTCTTCTTAGTTAGCCCTGCTGATGACAGTCAAATT
Source organism: Eonycteris spelaea (assembly GCA_003508835.1). NCBI lineage: Eukaryota > Metazoa > Chordata > Mammalia > Chiroptera > Pteropodidae > Eonycteris > Eonycteris spelaea. Next base: position 688,613 of record PUFA01000219.1, read on the forward strand.
CACATTCTCGAGGACCTTACTCCAGTATCAATTGCAGCCACATCATTCACGTTCTCTCATTTATAGGCTCAATTATCCTGCAGCTGAAAATCACTTTGTGTTTCTATACACGGGATTAAAGCCAACGTCTAGACCTAGGCTTGGTTAATTGTAATCAGTCAGGAAGGCATGCATGACCATTCCATCCAGGGCACTGTTGCCTTCCTGAGTCTGTGCGCACAGTGTTGATAAACACTTGTGAAACACCATGTCGGGCACTAGTCATCACAAGACATTGTAGAGAAGACGAGAGGAATCAAAAAGGAAAGCAGATCCCCCTCTAGCGGGATGGAGAGAGAAAGTGAAGGATGTAAAGGGGAGGATGGGAAGACACATCAGTCCAATGTTCCTTTGCATGAATGGGCAGACAAGTGGGCGTCTCATGTGCAAGATGAATGTAGGTGTTAGTGAGTCTGTAAAATGAATTAAAAATTGTGTTAAAAGGGCCTTTTTCATTTAAAAAGTTAATCCTTGACAAAATCCCTAAAAAAATTAGGGGTATTTACAAAACCCATTATTGAAGGAAAATCGACATATAATAAATATTATGTATTCAAGGAGTGCAATTTAAGTTCTGACGTATGTACGCAACGCTACCACAATCAAAATAACATATATCACTGCCAAGTTTCCTCGTGGCCCTTTGTAACCCTCCTGTCCTTCCTGTCACATTGCTTATCCCCAGGAGATAACTGATTTGCTCTCTGTCCTATAGACTCATTGGCATTTTACAGAATTTTCCATCATAGAGCCCAATACAATGCACTTTTTGATTGACTTCTTTCACTCAAAATAATTATTTAGAGATTCGCTCAGGTTGCTTTGTTCATTTTTATTGAATAATATTCCACTTTATGGGTATATCATAGTTTGTTTATCCATGAACCTGTTGATAGATATGTGGGTGGATTCTAATTTTGGCTATTATGAATAAAGCTTCTATGATAATCTTTGCATGAGCAAATACTTTCTTTTTTATTGGATAAGTACTAAGAGTAGAATGGATAAAGCGTGTGGTAGGTGTTTAATTTTGAATAAATTGCCACAAACTGTTCTTCAAAGTGGCTGTAACATTTTACATTCCCACCAGCAGCTATGAGAATTCCTGTACCTCCACACCCTTGGCAACACTTAATATATTCTGTCTTTGTTGTTTCAGACCTTTGATTAAGTGTGATGGTATCTCACTGTGGTTATAATTTTTATTTCTCTAATGACTGATGATATCAAGCATGTTTTTATTGCTTATCTGTCATCTGTATATCTTCTTTGATAAAGTATCTGTCCAATCTTTTACCCATCTTATATTGGGATATGTATTACTTTTTATTGAGTTTGGGAGGTTATTTTTTTATATATAACTTCTGGGTACAAGTCTTTGATCAGAGAAATGGTTTGCAAATATGGAGCTAGCATTTCAGGGGACCCAGAGGTGAATAAGAACCAGACCCTGCTCATAGGAGCTCACGGTTCAATGAAGGGGTCAGGACAATAAAAAAAATCACTGAAGATGTGAGGGGCTACAATTGAGACTCTTGCAGAGTGCCATGTGTGTAGTAGCGAGTACAATAAATTTCACCTAGAAGAGCTTAGAAAGCTTTCCCAGAGAACTTAAAGCTTTGTTTTGAAATGTGATGAGCTGGTTAGGTAGAGAGCATTTACAAAAGAACACTCTAGGCAAAAAGATGCTGTGAAAAGGCAGGAAGTTAGGTTTAAGGTTCATGAGTTCTGGATGACCAGAGGGGATGAGTGAGGATCAAGAGGTAAAGCAAGGAAGGCTGAGACTATATTGTCAGATTGTGGAAGGTTTCCTAGATCAGGCTTAAGAATGTGAGCTTCCTCTTCAAAGCAGTAGGAAGTCTGATGAATGGTTTTAAGCATCTGAATAAAATGGTCAGATTTGCATTTTACTAAAACTTCCTGCAGTGATGGTGAAGGATTAGAAGATAATGAGTTCAGAAAAAAAAAATGACAAGAATGTAAACAAAGCAGTAATGGCTCAAATAGAGAGGAGGGAATGGATTCTTAAGATATGTAGACGTTGGTGTTAAGATGTTACAGGTGAGGAAGATGGTGGTATGTAGAATGGCTCCCAGATCCTGGTTGAAACAATGGATGACTTGGAGTCACATTCATAATACTCGGGAATATATGAATAGGAACAGAAGAGATGGAGACTATTATGGGTTCAGCTTGCTTCATTGATTCATTTATTCAATAATTTTTTACTGAGTGTCTACCATATGCTAGAAACTGGGAATCTGATGGAGATCAAAGCAGATACTGTGCTAACCTTCACAGAGTTAAAGGCTAGCATGGAAGAAGAAAAAAAAACTGAATACCACAAATGTATAATTTAAAACAATTGCCTCTAAGTTGCTTAAGGTAAAATAATTGGGGTGTTTCGATAGTGTACTCAAGTAGACTTGTCTCGTGAAACACTACCTTGAAAAGTAAAGTTTAAGGGAAGATCTGAAGAAATTAGGCTAGCGTAGATAAAAGAATAATGTTTCAAAGAGAAGGAAAAAGGCACATTAAATATCGTAGAACATCCAGGTGCAGGTTTTCAATAGCAGATAGAAACTTGCAACCACAAACAAGGTCTCAGATGGAACAGTTATCAATCCATGGTGGCAGGTAAAACTGTGGCAGAGAATAAAAGCTTCAAGGGATGGTCTGTAGGATGAGGAGAAATAAAACTGATGCATGACCTCTGAAATATCAATATTTAAATTGTAGACAGAGTAGAATAGCAAGTCAGCTAAAGAACAAGGAGAAATAGTCAAGCATCTAAGAAGAGAAGAGAGTAGAGAGGAAGCCAAGAAAGAGGCAATTCATAACTACCAATGTCCAATGTTCGGAAATGACTGCTCTCTGGCTTACTGAATTCTCCCTCTCATCCTGTACAGAAGACTCCACGTTGTATTAACTAACTCTGTTAATTGTTTTTTGCCAGACCGAACCAGGTCTCTACCTCAGTAAGTCTCAGGGAAGGTAAGCACATAAAGAAAATATATATTTTATATTGATTCTAAATGTTCCCAAAAGAACCTGTTTCAGCATTTTCCCTTCTGCCTGTCATTCTACAGAGTGATTGATAGTTTTAGATTCATGAAATTACTTGCCAGCATATTCTAAATGTAAGTGCATTCTAGATTGTGTGTTCTTTGTTTCACGAACTGAGACAGAATACTGTGGCCATTTCTTCCCTTCAGGGAAGGAAAATCAAAACCCGAAAGTACTCCTACCCTGCAAGACTGACATGCCTTCATACACGAATAAGAATGTTTGCTGGGCAGGCTTGCTACAAGGCTCAAATTAAATACCCCCCCACCCCCAACTATTATCTTCCTCCCTGGCTCCCTGCTTCTATGGGTTGGTCCTTCAAAGTCTAACTCATCATTTCTGCATAAAGTTAACTCCAATATTACAGTCCTCAACTCACGGCCTTTCTATTAATAACAATCATTTAAAAACCTGTTATGTATCATGCACTGTGCTAAGTATTATTGAAGAATATATTGTGACGTAGATTTATGACACCCATATTTATAGAAGAGGAGGCTGAGGCTTAGACATGCTAACTTTAATGTCGTAACCATCAAGTGTCATACGATTCATAATAAAGATAATTTTATCCTCAGGATATGCTCAGTTATGCTACAGTAACAAACAACCCTTATGTTATTATCCCTTATTAAGAAATATTTGTTTCTCACTTATACAGATTGTGTACTACAGAGGAGTTCTGCTAAATGCCCCCTTACCCCATGACCCAGGCTATCAAAGCTGCCACCATCTTGAAAGTTGTCGGTTATCAAGAAAGAGGGAAAGAGCTCTGTGTGGTCTTGCATCAGCAATTAAATGCTCTGGAACAGAATGACAGGTATTGCTTCCATTCATGACTCTTTGGCCACAGCTAGTCACTTGGCCACACCTAACCACAAGCCACTGAGGAATTCAATCTGACTTAGGACTTGGAAGGCAGAAGAGCTACACTAATGATCACCCAAAGTTAATGAGGTTCTGAGTACTGGCTTTCTGTATCTGTTTCGGTGCTCTGCATTCTAGATTTTAATGGATAATAACACTAGAATTGTATTACAGAATCAAGACCACAATGAGATATCACTTTCAGACCCACTAGGGTGGCTACAATCAAAAAGACAGAAAATAACAAGTGTCGATAAGGAAGCAACAAAATTGGAACCCTCATACATTGCTAGTAGGAACATAAAATGGTGCAGTCACTTTGGAGAACAGTCTGACAATGCCTCAAAATGCTAAACATAGAGTTACCTTATGACTCAGAAATTCTACTCTGGGTAATAGCCAAGAGAAATGAAAATATACGTCCACACGAAAACCTGTACACTAATGTTCACAGCAACATTATTCACAATTGCCCAAAGTAGAAACAATCCAAATACCCATCATCAACTGATGAGTGGATAAACAAAATGTGGTATATGTATACAATAGGATATTACACGGCACGCACAACTTACATACATCTTGAAAACATGATGCTAAGTGAAAGAATCCAATGACAAAAGATCACGTGTTGTATTAATCAATTTATATAAAATGTCCAAAATAGGCAAATTAGTAGATACAGAAATTTTAGTGGTTACCTAGCACTGAGGTTTTGGGGAGAAAATTGGAAAATGTAGCATGTATCAGTACTGCCGTATCTAGCTATCAAGAACAAATGACCTTGAAATCATGACACTAATCTTAAAATAACACCACCAGGAATAGAGACATCCAGGATGAGAGAAGTACCTCCCAACTAAGCATCCTGCAGATGAAAGGCTGTTTATTAGGCAAAATTGGGTTTAAACGTGAGAGGTGAAGAAAGGAGCTGAGACATGCTTATTGTCATTAACCCAAGGAGGGAGATCTCAAAAGGAAAAAATAACATTGAAAACTTTGCTATTATTTTAAGCTATGACAAGTTCATGCTTAGAAACTAATCTGTAGTTTGGATTTTTAAAAAAATCCTCTTCTGAAAAAGGGCTATGAGCCTGGAGCTCTGATTTGAGGATCCAAAAAGAATTTAATGGCATAGAGAAGTTTGGATCTCATAGACCATTTTCTATGTGAACAAGACATTCCAAGTGGAAAATCAAATGTATTTAATTAAGATATGAAACTGCCAATGGTAAAATTTAACAAAAAGTGATCTCTTTTTCAAAATTCTGCTCAAGAGCTGTGCATGTAACCCAGTGAAATTTAGTGTTAAGAATGTCTGAGATTCTGTGAACTATGTTCATAATTAGGTCCAGGGTGAGACATGGTATCTAAGCATACTGATTTGAACCTGTCTTAAAACAATGCAAGCAAAGTGTTAAATAACTGCTATTTAAAGACAAAATTCTGTTTAAGAAAAGATACCTTCTTGGGATAAAACCAACTGAAATAAAGACGACGACAGTGGCACAAAGCCCAGATCTTCTCAAATCTTGGAAAAAGACCAACTATTTTTTTCCTGTCTGGAATATTTAGAATTTTATCTCGAAACTGTAAGAAGGTGCTTGTGAGGCAAGTAAGGGCTTCCCTCTCCACCCCTACATTTTCAATGAAAGGTGACTCAAAATTGGGGAAGTTCCTCAACAGAAGTTTGGCTAAATGAGATTCGATTTAAAAATACTCCGAAAGAAAAGAAGTTCTCTAGCTTCCTTAGGCAAATTTAAAAGGATCCTGAGAGAAGGGAGGGTAAACAGGGAGGAAATGTAGCTCGGATAAGAAAGTTTTGAGAACACTAGATCCCCTAAAACAAAGATGGATTAAGCTCTTCTGCAAAACAGACTGAAAATGGAGTCACCCTTAGCATCAGCAGAACAGCGGCCATTAGCAGAGGTAAGACCACAAGATACCCATTAGGGAAACTGCATGACTCTCAGGTACCAGTGTCGCCCCTACCTGAATCCAGATGCTAATTCAACATGTAAGATGCAACTTTCTCACCAGATTCCAAGTAAGTAGAATCAAAATCAGTTAAAGTATTGGAGATTATAAAGTTTGAGCCACATAGATTACCAAACTATTAAAAAAAGTGTTCCTGGCTTCTCCTAGATCCCAGTGGAAATCCCAGCATACATTTGGCCTGTTTGGATTTGGGTAAAGTGATATCTCACATTTGAAGATTTTATGCCCTATTCACCAGATCTCCAGAAGAAAGTGACTGTTCTTTGTCTATAGAAGCTGTACACAGAATCAAACAAAAAGGGCTAAATTCCTTACAAAACGTCGCTTAATTGCATCAACATATTCTATGGCTATAACCAGCTAAATTCTTGTATTCATTTTACATGGGGATTAAAACTTCTGGGATAGGCCCCAAAAATGTTGGGAGAATCACTTCTACAGAAGGATTTGGCGATATTTAAATGTAGAGTGCTTACAGAATTGCAAGGGAAATGTGCCAGGACCCAAATGCCCTAGTGTTTTCTGAATTGGTTCTTGTCGAATTTAGATCATTCACAGAAATTATTCTACTTCAACTCTTGGGTTTAAGTTTTGGTTGTATCTATCAATTTGTTTTTGAAAAGATAGACTAGTATAACACTTAGATAAATAATTTCAATATATTTGTATCTGTTATCACTACAATAACGCCACATGAACAAACAAACAGAAGACCTCAGTAGCATAAGACAATGTGTTTATGTTTACAGTCTGGAGTGGTTGGTTAAGATGGCTGTGCCATTCTTGGCTAGGCTCACTCACATGTGGGTCTGTTGCTTGGTGTTACAATGGTTGACCTTGGCTGGCTGTGGCTTGGATAAAAGGGAGTAAGTCAGACATGGCACATGTACCTTTCATCCTCACGGGTACGTTTTCATGGCAGGGGCACAGATGCAGGGGAGGGAGCAGAAATAAAAAAGGCCTCTTGAAAACTAGTCTCAGAACTAGAGCCATCACCTGCAGCACATTCTACTGGCTAAAGCAGGTCATAAGGCCAACTCATAAAAAAGACGGGAAAAACGCATCCTGCTTCTTTAGTGAGACAAACTGCAAATGTACATGGTAAAGGGTGTGGGCGCCAGAGGCGGAGTGCGGAGAAAAAAAACTGGGGTATCGGTAGAATCGATCTACTGAATACATCTAAACAAAAAAGCCTTTAGAAAGTTACAGGTCAATATTACAGTCCTCACGATAAATAATAAATCATGACACTATGACCCATAGCAATAAAAAGTTAAAGAGCGTGGGGGAAGACCTTAAAGGTTTATAATTATCTGTGCTGAGCCATTCCTCGCTACTGCGGGCAAATTTATTAGGATCTAGTTAAACTACTGGGTAGCCAGCGTCTCTGTATTCTTCCGTGTTCCCATGGAAGGACGTTGGGATTTCTTTGTTTTTTTTTTTTAGACAAATGGTGATTAACAGATGCAGATAAGGGAGATCATTCAGACTAAGAGATGGCAGACAGTAAATGCCTTCTTTAGGTTTTGTGGGCCAGGCAGTCTCTATGACAACTACTCAGCTCCGACCTTATAGGGCAAAAGCAGCCACAGACAAGATGTAAACAAATGGGCATGGCTGCATTCCATTCATTTTGAAAATCAAGCAATGGGCCAGATTTGGGTGATGGGCTGTGGTTTGCTGACCCCGATCTAGACTTGCATACTTTGATGCCAATTCCATGACGCTTGAGCAAAAGAAAGAGAAACACTTCTAAATTTTAAGCAACAGCATAAATTGAGAGCATTGTTTGTAGTGACAAAATATGGCATAGCATACCAGAAGTTGCTGGCAGGAATAAATAAAATGGATTAATCACTCTCATATTAGAGAGAGGTAAAAATGACACTTGAATACTTGGAAGAAAAGGTATTTTCCACCTTATGTTAATGGTTTGAAACTCCGATGTCACCTTGCTCTGCTTTGCGTTCTCCTGTGAAACAATACAATGTGCTTTTTCTGGTACCTACATAGGTGTCTTTCTGGAGCAAGAGAGCTCAAAATGAACCTGGAATATCTTGATGCAGTAAAGCAAGGATATAGTTTTTGCATGTCTGGAGATCATGGCCCTTAAAAGGGTCCCCCCTCAGGCAGGCTCTGACAAATTGAACATCAAAAAGTAAGCAATGATTACATTAAATTGAGACCAACAGAGCTTGTGGAAGGTCTTAAGTCCATATTGATACTCACAAAAGGTAAATAATAAATGAATAATAATAAATACTTCATTTAGAGCAAATAATAAAAAATAAATATTCAACAGACTATTCCTACTGTCTACCAGTTTGAGTTAATTAAATATATCCAATTATCAGAACAAGAAGAGAATGTGGTACAAATTATTCAAGCAATGAAGGAATTTGGAGCACATTAGTTTGTTTAGTGGGTATAATACCTTCTTTGAGTAGTTTAAAATTTTTATGCTTTTCATATGAGCTACAAATTAGCATATTCTCATTAGTCATGTCATTTCTCCATGGATGTCTTAAACATAAATCCAAACTCAGTCATCAAATTCTGACACACACACACACCACACACACACACACACACACACACACAAACATAAACACAAATATTTCTCTTTCAGTGTTTTATAGCTCTATAAATGAGCCACCATCCACCCAACTGAACTAGCCACACTCCATGTTTGACTCATTTCTGAGTCCCGTGTCCTTTACCATTTACATGTCTCTTAAGTTTATCTTCTCTCCACATACCACTGTGGTTCAGGACAATTTTTTTTTGTGATCCAGACCATTGTCATGGCTTCCTTATTGGTTTCCTTCCTGAAATTTTGCTTCCCTCTGGTACATTCTACATTCTCCAGTTATATAATCACAAATATGGTCACATGACCATTCTTTAAAATTCTTGGATGCTTCTTATCCCCTTACGATGGAGGCCAGGTGCCTTGAATCAGCTCACAAAAGCTTTCCATAATCTGGCTGCAGCCTGCCTATTCTGCCTCCCCTTTCTCTGTTGCCTACATGCTCAGCCTTTCTGAGCGATCTTGAACGCACCAGTGCTTCTATACCCTGACTCACTCTCTCTCCGCACAGCCATGTCCCCATACCTCTCTCTTCTCAATCTCCAGCCCACTCACCCGCTTCACTCCTGCACTCTCCTGTCCTTTGGAGGCATTTTCTGTCTTACCAACTTATGCTGCAGATTCAAGAAGGTAGAGGCTGCTTCTGAGTCACATACCGTTGCATTCCTGTACCCAGCACCACTCCTGGCACATAATATATGCTCTGTAAAGGATTGTTGAATGGGTGACTATTTTACTTTGCTATATATGACTTTGGTAGGAGTCACCAGATTTCTTTTAGAGAAACAATGGATAATTTGGGAAAACATACATCTTTGGCTAGACTATAATGTTGTTAATGTCAGGGTCCATAGTTTTCATAGCTAACTCTATGCACAAAGACTCACATGATGCCATGTGATGAATGAATGAATGAATGAATGGTTTATTATCATAAACTCCCAACTTCCTAACTTAATTCCAAATAAGCAATGACTCTATATTTATTTCTCCTTTCTTTCTTTCTTTTTTTTCCGGACCAACTTTCTAACTCTGGAAGGTTGTGTAGATCTTTACTAATTTGGGACTATAAACAATTCAGTAGTTATTTCCCATATGTTCATTTTCATTTACAGCCTGATGGGATTTGTAAAACTATCCATTTTTTAATTTGTTTCTTTTTTATAAGAAATCATCTTAAAAGACACTCTTTTATTATGTAAGTTAAACAACTGAAAGATATGGTCTGACCAATATATGAGAGATCAACTCTATATTGGCTGTACATTGAAGCAGAATGAGAATAAAAAATACATTAAAATAGTTTTCAGAAAAGCCACATCCTAGTCCTGTCAGAAGTATTTCTATGCTATCTAGCTATATGACAAACTTATAAAACCATAATCCCTAAAATATAAGCAAGGATTTTATCTGTTTATCACCATAGAACAGTGTACCTAGAATAGTATAACTATCGAATTAATGAACAAATAAACCTTTTGGCCATATAACCCTTTCAGTTTCAAGTTGCTGCAAAAAGGTAATATTAAATATTCTGGCAATTTCAGAAAACGATTAGGACAGATAAAAATGTATCCTTATAAATATTTTAAATCTAGAGGTGATAATACACGTTTATGATGTCATTAGCAGCAGCTCTGTGATTTACTTCTAATGCCTATGATCAGAATACCCAGTTTTACTGGATTATTTGTTTTGTCATATTTGGGCTTTTATGCCCTGTCATTACAGCAAATGATTCATGTTCTTTCATTCTAAGTGCATGATAACTTTGAAATAAGACATGAGATTATAGATATCTCTAATAACATTCATAACTTGAAAAGAGTGTATTTAGGAAAAAAAATAATTTTGATTTAGTGGCAAATTAAGAATCCGGGAAGCACAGTTTTACATAGAGTAATTAACATATGTAAAACTTTACAATTTTAAACATTCCATGTACGTTATCTTATTTAATTTTTTCAGTAGTCCTCTTATATATAGATGGTATTATTTCCATGTTACATTTGAGGATGTTGAGGCCCAGAGAGTAAATAAATTGCCCAAGTACACACAGATGGTAAATCACAGAACCTGCCCTTCAACCTGGGTTTTCTGCCCCAGAATATTTTGCCAATTAAAGTACATCACTGTGAAGAATTTAGGGCAAAATGTGAATTTAAAGGGCATAGTCTTCACGACTGCCATCACTTCTGACACCAACTGCAAGTTTGAGGGGTTCCTCAAAGCTCCCTCAGTTATATATGTCCTCAGCTTTTATACTTATGGTTATGGTTTATTATAAGAAAAGGATACAGATTCAAATCAGTCCAGGGAAGAAGTACATAGGGCAGAGTCCAGGAAGTTTCCACATAAAAAAAACATCCACTTGTCTTCAGGCCATGGAGTCAGGACATGTTATTTTCCAGATATCGACATGAGACAATACACATGGAATACTGACAAATAGTGAAGCTCACTCAGTGTTCACAGTTTTTCTTGGGGTCCATTATTTAAGCATGTTTAATCAATCGATTGCCCGCCCACACAGTTGATCTCAGTCTCCAGGTTGATTGATAATACATGACCACCAGTTCATACCCTAAGTCACAGTGTTGATCTTTCTGGCATGGTCAGCCCCCACCTTAAAACTATATAGGTGTAGCCAGATCCCCCCTAAATCACTTTGGTAGACTATCCAGCATGACCCAACACACCCAGGAAAACAAAGACATAACATTATAAGAGCCCAGAGATTACCTCCCAGAAACAGGGTAATGGCCAGATCTTTTCTTTGGGCAAAGCCAAATTCTTTACTACACAATCTTATTGGGAAGAGTTGTGTAGCATAGAAAGATGTAGACAATGAAGACAGCTGGTAAATGCATATACATATACAGTACGTCAATGTGGCTCGTTGGAATCAAAATTTGAACTTAATTTGGTTTTGTTATATTCTCCTCTGGCTAGAAGATCAAATGAATTGGGCAATGTGAGAACTCCTAGATAAAAGGGATTATATCATTGTCACGGTTCGGATATAGTCCTTGTAGCTTATAAGAAAAGGTATAACTGTGAGGAATGATAAAAGCATAGAGCCTATTGTTTGAGGAGAAAAGTCTGCTTGGTTTATGGGTTTTTCTTTAAGAGCTCTTAGTTGTTTTCAGTTTAAAAAATTGATATCCATTATCAGACCAGCAACAGTCAACTCCTGGGGCTTTTTGCTAAAATTAGTTTTGATACCTTAAAGAATATTGATGATATTTTAGAGTAGAACAGCCTAAGAGATCAAAAATAAAAGCTTTCTAAAAAAGACGTTATCCTTTAGGTTTATCAAAAGGCCAAAATAAATAAATAAATAAAAATGAGTTCTGCTATTAGACGAAAAGGCTGCAGCCAATTCTATTTATACAACTGCTCAGCTTTACCTAGCAGAAAATAAAATAGAAGGAAGCAGTGCTATGTATCTGAGTGAGCTGTGTATGCACACAGTAATTCCATTGGGATTATAATTTATTATCCTTTGGCATAATTTTTAACCATTGATTTAGATGAAGACTGTCTCTGGTGTCTTGAAATCCCAGGCTAACACTTCCCATGCCCTCTTCCCAACCCTCGCTGTTCAGAGACCCCCTTTTGAATCCACTAAAACTGATTCAAAGACACCTTCTGTTTCCTGGATTTCTTTGTGAAGGAGGAACATCTGTGATTTTCAAGGTGACTTCGTTTCATACATTACTTCTTTTCCCAAGAGCATTTGAAATCAAGAGAATATCATGGGGATGACATTTTCTAACTATGTTTACCATGGTGGGTTTATTAGTCAGGATAGGCAAAGCTCTGCTGTAGTAACAAACCTCCACATTTCAGGGGACTGACTCCAGAAAGGCAGATACTTCACTTAGAGCATGGATTCCTGTACATTGGGGGCTTCTCTGGCCTGCCTTTCTTCCACATGTAGACTCATCGACTAGTGACTTTTATCTTATAATTCTGACATCTTAGATCCTTTGCTTCTGGCTATATGGATTTAGAGTGAGAGAGGATGAAAAATGTAACCTTCTTTTAATTTCTTGGAATGGGATGTGATATAACACTTCTACTCAAGCTGCACTAGTTAGGATTGGTCACAGAAAAGTATGACAGCCAGGACACATAGAGAGCAAAATGAGATATGTTTGGGAGACAGGGAATTTTCGGACTCTATAAATCATACTAGCACAGAGTTACCTACTCCACTAATAGACAAGCTCAAGTTTGTATCATGAGTTCAGCAAACCTATACTGAGAATCTATTGTGAGCCCAGAATTGGGCTAGGTGCTAGGTATGTACAAAAGAAAAATGTCATTGTTACTCTCAAGAATATCACAGTTGAGTGAGGGAGGTTGACAGGTAAACCCCTAACTACATGCAGTATGACATTTGCAATAATACGTTCAAGTTATGTTCAGTTACATTTGTACAGTACGTAACTCTTCGAGACTGTAATGTGAGGGTAAGAATTGGGGAGGGCTTTACAAAGGAAGTGATCCAACATGGATGTTGAAGGAGCTTTCCAGGCAGAGAAAGAGGAAGCAGGGAAAGACCTGTGAGAAAGAGCTGACAATATCAAACTGCAAAAGCAACTGAGAATTTAGTGTGTTGAAAAAGCAAAGTGGAATGCAAGCTAATTTCAAGGCAGAGCACAGTAGAAGAGGAGGCTGGAGAAGTGGGTGGGGCCCTCTCTGTAGGTTCTTCCTTTCAGCAGTGAGGGCTTTAGAGTCCTGTGGGCACAGGGAAACCACTGAACAGTTCTTGGCATGGAGACGATCAGTGTCTAAGTTATCCTGAAAGCTTAAAACATTCCTATCCTTTATTGAGCTTCCCTATGGGCCAAGCACAGAATGAAGCAATTTGTGGGCATGACCTTATTTCTTCCCCTCAGAAACTTTTATTGTTGTTGTTGTTGTTGTTGTTGTTATTATTATTATTATTATTACCATTTCCAGATGAGAAAACTTGAGGCACAGAGAAGGCTATAATTTGCCCAAGGACAAGACACTAGTATGCGGTGAAGCCAGGATTGAAACCCAAGCTATGTGATGCTGGAGTCAGATCCTTTTATCTAGATCACAGCTATCTGATAGAAATATAATACTAATACTAATACTACTAATAATAATAATAATAAACAATAGAAATATAATGTGAGCCACATAAGAAAATTTCCATTTTCTAGTAGCCGCATGAGAAAAATAAAAAAGAAACAGATGAAATTAATTTTAATAGTTTTTCATTTAACCTAATAAAGCCAAAATATTATTTCAACCTGTAATCAATATAAAACATTATTAATGAGTGATTTTACATCATTGTTGCCTTCAAGGGCTTTGAAATCTGGTATTTTACCCTTGCAGCACATCTCCGTTCAGACTAATCACATTCCAAATAGTCAAGAGTCAGATGTGGCGAGGAGCTACGGTATTGGACAGCACTACCCTTAAAGGTTGATTTCTGTGCTTCTAGGGCAATTTAGCTGAAGGGTGCTAAGAAGCCATAAATCGAAATGTCTGCTCCTGTTTTCAAGTGGTTTGTTTATAATCACATACGTGGATTACACAAACATAGATTAAACAGCTCGATTTTAGATAACTTTCTCCTCTCAAAACTTATTCCAGTCCTCCTTTCCTCCTTATGGCAGTATTCAGTAGTAATTATCCCTCAAATCCTAAATGAGCACATCCAGCCCCAATAGGTATCATCGTTCATTGTCATGACTATAAATGACAGGTGGATTATTCAGATTCTTCATGCAGAAGGGAGCACGATCTGTTCAACATCTAGTAAATTTTTCGAGTTTTGAGTCCCTTGGAGTGATGGTAGGTATTATATACCCCTAATATGTTTTGAACGCCAGTGTGGAACTTCTAGCAATTCCAATTAGGGTCAGCTTGTCACACTCCTGGGAGTAACATCAAATACGGATAATTGAGTTTCTCTCACAGTCAATGACCTCACTGTTTGCCCTTCACAGATACACATGGGTCTCCGAGCTTATTTAACTAAACTCCTATCTAAATAAGTCCTGTGGGAAAAAAGGAGGAGTTTATAGAAAGCCATCAAATACTCTCCCCCAAGCATCTTCCCCGCAACAAACTTCTTTGTACCCATTACATATTTTACTGAAAATCTATCCATCTGTCATTCCCATGCCAAGATAACTCAGACTGTATGTTGAAGCACGAGACATACATGATAAATTTGCCTGTGGGAAAAGCTGAAGTTGTTTATATGCCAATGGAGTAAATTTCATCTTCAAAACATGCACTTGAATAAACCTTTTGGAGTTACTAGGACTAAGGAATTATCCAGGATCTTGGGAGATCACAGAAATGATTATATAGTGCCCCTGACTACAAGCAGGGAAGCACAATGGCTAAAATTATAGACCCTGGTCCGAGACAAATCTGAGCTACAGCAGCAGCTTCCTTGTTTATTTGACCCTGAAGTGAGCTATTTAAATTCTCTAAGCTTCACTTTCTACAGATGTAAAATTGAGTTAATGATAGAACCTCGCTTGTAGAGTTGTTATATGATTTAAAGTATGAAATATGAAAAGCACTTAGCTTAGAAGCTAGTAAAAAAAATAAGTGGTCAATAAATATTCTTTTTGTCTTTTTCTTTTTATTGTTATCATCTTCTAGTGGGGCAAGGCAGGCACATAAACACCTATACTGTAACAAATGCTAACTGTGGTACAAATCAACGATGGGAAGGGAGAAAAACTATTCATCCTGATTAGGGTTAGAGATAATTTAATGAAGGGCGCAGCATCTGTCCAGTGCTTTCAAGCATGAAAAGGGACAGAAAGGTAAGAAGGAAATTTCTGGCACAGCCACGGACAGTGGAAATGTAGTACATAGTCTGTAATGACAACAGAAGAGACTGGCATGTTGGGCCACTGGAATTTGGTTTGAAGAATAATTTGGTCTTCGGTAAGAGTCTTGAATATTGGACTAAGAAATTTTGGACCTTCTTAGTAAATGGGCAGCCATTATTCATTTGTGAGAAGGGCAATCACAATACAATGTGTGTCTTTTAGTAAGGTAACACCGAGGGCACTGTAGAAAACAAAATTAAGATGGAGACCATCTGAGCAGTTTCAAGACACGGTTGGTATTTTAAGATGAGTCATTAAAATTAAACTTCTTGACTTTCAAGCCTCACCCAGTATTAGTATGAAGACTTTCTCAATTGCAAAAGAGACCATGTCAGTGATTTTGAACTCCATTCCTCCTCCCCTTTCGCCCCATGTATTCTCAAGACATGAAGAATTGTGAAATAGATCGGGAAAATACGTCTAACCCTAGTTAAGCCAATCAACACATTTAAAATCTCTTATTTTCAATATCTAATATAATAAAATGTTACCCTATGATAAGAAAAAAGCCTAGGAGACTTTTAAAAATTACTAATGGCTATATATCACCCAAGTCCAATTATACCAGAGTGTTAAAACCACTTTCTCCTAGGTACTTGGCATGAATTTTGATATTTAATAAGCCGGGATTTATGACTTGTGATAATCTATCCACGGTGTTACATACAGATCATCTAATTGGTTCAAGTCTTCCCTTCCCTAAATGCATGCTTTGTAGAGAAGTGACTTATCTAGGAAAAGTTTGTAATTCCAAAGTCTCTCCACATGGAAGTCTTTTCTTTTCAATGATCATAATGGGAGATCATGCGAAGCAGAGGAATATCAGCCTAGTGCTGATAAAATATTTTACCAAAGTGCCCATTATGGCAAAAAAATAATCTTAGGGAACTAATGGGTTTATTATCTTCTCTAACTAAGCCTTTTGAGAATACTAGATTTGCACAATATATTTATATTTGCTTAATTTAAAAAATAGTGTAAAGTTAAATTCCATCTAGTAAAATTAACATGTCAAAAAGATCTACCAGTGGATTCCTGTGGTTTTCCATTGCCCTGACATCTCCAAGAATACATGTACAGCGATATGAGGATCATGGAGACCAGAGAGGTTTGATTCAAAATGATCAGACTTGAGATTTAAACAGTTCTGCTACTAATCGCATAAGTGGCCTTAGTAAATAACGACTTTTCTGGCTGTGTGTGTGCGTGCGCACGCGCGCGCACACATACACACACACCACGTACACATAGTAAATGATATTTGCGGGCTCTTTTAAACTAAAAAATTCAAGGTGAAAATTTTGTATGATCTTATAAAGAACTGGAAGTCAGAGATTTGGATGAGCATTAAACAGTTGAAACAAGAAATCCTTGAATGAGAGATATGTGTGTTTGTTTATTGATTCTTTGGGAATCCATGATACAGAGATGTAAATTTACTCAAAATTTGGATACCTTACTTTTCTAAGATCAACTTTAAAACTTACGTCTTCATTTATTTGCTGATAAGTTGCTTTTTAAAGTGGACAGAGTGAACAATAACCCTACATTGTATACTGTGTTTCAATTATCTATTGCTGCAGAACAAACTATCCCAAAATATAGTGGCTTGGAAGAACAACGGTGTATTACTCTTCACTGTTCTACTTGGGGACCGGGCTGTTCTGCTCCCTCACTAGAGCTCACTGCAGGTAGCTGGTGGCTCTGCTTGGATAGCTGGGACTCTCCAGACAGTCTTTTGTGTCAACCTCTCTACCATGGTCTCGAAGTTCCAGGAGGGCAAACTCCAGTGCACAAGCATTGTATCAAGCCTCTGCTTGAATTACAGTTTTTGATGTTCTATTGGCCAAAGCGAGGGACATGGCGAAGTCTAGAGTCCATGTGGGAGAGGATTATACAGGGCAAGACTTCTGGAAGGTGTGATTCACTGGGAGCCATTATTTACCAATCTACCACGAGTCCTTGTCCATTTCATAAAAGTGAAAAACAACACCGTATGATTTGAGGGATGCTATGAAGACATTCTCGCTAAAAAAAAAAAAAAAAATCTCCCTTTGTTATGTTACCAGGGAAATATTGAGTTTCGTTCCGTTGGATTAAGGCAGTGGTTCGCTACTGGAGTTCATTTTAGAACTGTTGTGGCATTTTCTCAAAAGACACATAGATGCCTGGCTCCCCATGCAGTGCAATAAAATCAAATCACCACACAGTTGATTCCGATGTACACACCAGGTTAAGACTGACTGGGCTACAAATTCCATTTCCAGTAACGATGAATTCGTTTGTGGGAGATCAAACCAAGAGTAGCATGCCAGCTCCTAAGGGGCAAGGGCTGAATGGGCAGGGAACTCAGTGTGGTCTTCAGAGTCCTCCTTTTCAAGTTCGGCAGGAGTGGTGCAGCTCCTCGCTCCAGAATATGGGGATTGCTGCCTGCCGGTGGCTGATGCGTTCTCCAGTCTCTCGACCAAAAGAACTGAGAGTTTCATTTTAATAGCCTGTTACCAAAAAAATGTTAATGTCAACTTCTTAGCAAGTTACTTATTCTTTTTCACTGTATTTTAGATTAAGTACCACCAGGTGAATAAAAACAGTTCCTTGCTGATGAGGTTGGGGCTTACTCTTGTTGAAGACAACTGATATTATAGATTAGCACATTTTTAATTGATGCATTTCAAGTACCTAAAATATTTTAAGGAATAAAACATACTCATGAAATACTCATTAGTGATTAGGGAAAAGTAATAGTAAATTCAACAGCAAACTTAACTATAATCTTGCTTGATTTAACTCTGTCTTCCAAAATTGAATAAAGCAATTCACCATGAGTTCTTTCTTCATGCTATTTCTGGAGCGAGTCCGGAAGGGTTTGGGAGTAGCACACTGGCTTCCTCATTGCACTCCGCGAGCTGAGTGGTCAGTATGCACACTCTCCCCTGCTCAGGAGAGAGAACTTGTTTATGCCTCTTCTCCAGTTGGCAAAGGCAAGGGGAAAAGTAGCAAACCTCACTGTGACTTTCCAGGTTTCAAGTTGAGAAAGTAATTTACTCAAACCACCTCTTCTTTTCTTCACGGAAGCTAACATTGGCAGGCATAATTGTTATAAATGCTAACTTCAATCAGATGCTTAAGATTATCCATTAACCACTCACAGGCACCTGGCTCCTTTTGAAACAGTTCTATTTTTAAGGGCTACACCCCTTTTTATTTTTGGACACTGCTTTTGAAATTCATTTAAAATTAACCGTTTCCAAATGAGCAGGTAAAGGCGTTGTTGGATGCGCTGGATGATGCGACTAGAGACAAGAAAAGCTTGAGAGCTTTTTACATTCGCACAACTCAGTCATCATGCAGATCACATATATGAACGTGGAGCAGAGAAACAGCATTGGTTACATTCATAAGACTGGATCGTAATTCTGGCTCCATCATCAATTATTTGTGAAGTCTTGAATTTGTCGCCAGGAGGGGATTTATTTTCTGCATGGTAAAAATTGGGAGGTGGTGTGCTAGGTTTATTTCTAAAGCAATTGCCTGGCCTCATAGTTGATGATTCTTGGCACACTGCCCTTTTCTTGGTACTAACTCGGTTCAATCTCCCGTGTGAGGTCATAAATATTTTGATAACCTAAATTTTCTTTCTTAAAAAGGGAAACAAATGTTTTAAGGAAACAAGGAGATTGAGAACTGTTCTTATATAGCAGAGATTTTATATTTAACGCATCGATAATTTGCAGCATTTTCTTCTTAAAACCTAATTTGTGAGCCAATATGGGATTATATATTTTGTAGGGGTTCTCTTATAAATTACCATGATTGGACAGTTAGGAACCTACATGCTGATTCATTACCAGACCTAGTAGGTTAGCAAATTATTAATAGTTGTGTTCTCTGAAACAACTGTAACCCTTTTACTCGCTAGAAAAGTGTTCTAAATGCAGAAGATTGGAACAACACATCACTGAAGAGATGCCATTTAAAAAATGTTCTCAGACCGGGCATCACAAACTTTAACGCACGCAGACCACCTGGGGATCTTGTTAAAATTCAGGTTCTGATTCATAGGTCTGCTAGAGGGTCTGGGATTCTGCATTTTGAGCAAGTTCCCAGCTGAGGCCAAAGCCACACAGCCCTCTGAGTAGCAAGGCACAAGAGGGACCTGATAAAATGTACGGGGACCTTGTATCAATTATAAGTCAGTTCTGCCCTTATAAAGATAGATGGGCTGTACACCACTCCCACAACACACTATCTGAGCTAGCACGAAAAGGATCTCTTCCAAATGGCACATCAATAGAATGGCATGTTTCAACTTTAAATATTCATGACTTGTCTTCCCCTTGTTTCTTTTAAGCATTTTGACATTTACTTAAGTAATTACTGTCACTTTCAAATGGCGGCCCATATTTTTGTCCTTTGTAAATCCCTTATGTTATTATTCATGCCTTTGTTCTGCTTCCACTCTTGGAAGCTGCCGTTACCGGATTTGCCAGGTGGATTCTGCACATATCTGGAATTCATCTCCACGGCCCATCCAAGTGGAGCCAACTTCATTTAATCGAGGGAAGAAGCAGGAAGGGAAACTGTGACTGGGAGAGAGATGGGAAGCGAGATGACGACTGCAGCTTAAGTGATGGGACAAAACAAGAAAGCCACTTTCCGCTCACATCTTCTTCGAACTAGCAAGCCGGAATCTTAACGTGTTGCTAGATCCACTGCAAGAACTGCCTGACAGACACACACGTTGACATGTTAGTGTCACACGGTCTTTGCCTCTCGAGGTTATCTATATTGCAAACTATGTGAGAACTGACACATTGTCTCCCTCTTTGTGAATCCATTTAGGAGATGAATTGTGGGAGAAGTTTAAAGGGGGGGAAAAAAAGGTGACATGTGCTCCTAATTGTGCTAAAATCTTTAAATACATGATTAATCCTCTAAGCCTATTTAGTGTTTTTAACACATAACCAGCTATGCATGAATCTCATGAATGGCTGATTTTTTTTTTTTTTACTAAAGGGAAAAGTCATTTTCTGGTTAAGAAGTAGTTCCTTTTTTTAATGAACATTTTTTTTGATTCTGCTATAGAGAAATAAATCGTCAAGGCTCTCTCTGTAAAGCTCACTCAGTAATGGCCATAAATATTTTTGTACTTGTACACTTTTAAAATAAAAGTTGAAGTCATCTTAAAGTTGATCAATTTGTCTTTATCAAGGTTAAGTACATTTGGGTATTAGTAAGCTGTTGCATAATACAGTGAGCTGGCAGAACAGAAATTGGCCAAGTTTAAAATGTTCATAGATTGTTTATTCTCTGGAGACCTTGAGGCAGGCAATTAACAAATACTTTACATTTTAATTCTTCAGGTAAAGGAATCCACAAGGGGTTAACTAACATAACCCAAGAGCTGAGTGAGTCAGATAAACAGTGCAGAACTACTGTTTTATGGTATCTGTACTGTAGCAGCATAATTTCGGGGGACATTATCTTGAAAAAAATGCCTTCTGGACAATATTTAATATTGATAACAATTTTTTTTCTCCTGGCAGGCATTATGCCTCCTTTTTTCCCCTAGAAACAAAAGAGCAATCCCTGTAGGCACCTTTTTGTTATGTGGCTCTACAGTGTCCAGTCTGAGTACTCCCAGACCATAGGCTGTAAAACGCCTCTCACCCCATTAAGAGGCTGAACACATGCACGTGCATGCATACACATATACATATAAATATCCTTCCCAATCAGAACTTTCAGATCCTGCCAGGCCTCATTTGGAATCATCAAGGTCAGCTATATGACGTCAGAGAGTGTGCCTGGGAGGGAGGGAGGGTTCTCTGTGGGGTGTGCTGACGTCTTCCTATGGAATGACTTCAGTGCTGATGCTCTGACTCCTCCCTTTGGGACTACAAATCTATCCTGACATACATCTGCAGGGAAAAAATAGCTCAAAGTTTCATTTACTCAGGCGCAGCCTGTTTTGGCAGCCTCAGGGCCACTTCAGGTGAGATCTGCCACCTGCGAGTTTGTGAACATCACAGAGCAGAGAGAACACAAGGCTACTGCTCCAGCTGCCCTTCGCTGGGCTCACTTCCATGCTTCTTTGGCAGTTACTTTTGAGTGCCCCTTTCCATACAACCTCTCGGCTCTTGAAATGCTCCAAAATGAATATATTTACCTTATTTTATGGGACGGATGCTATTAAGAATTACATAGGGTTAATCTCTCCTCTTGGCTCAGATCACCACGTGAGATGTTTTATTTTCATCTCAGTGTGATCTAACACTTGAGATTTGGCACCACAAGTAGGTCAAGTAGTCAAGGAGGCTTGCTACTTACAGGGGAGCTTTTAATGCGATACTGCAAGGGTCAGGGGTGTGGGGCAAGCAGTATCTCTTTGTTCTGTGATGCCTCTATGCGGTAACTATACTAATATTGGAGAAAATCATAATATAAAAAATGACCTCTTTAGAATTGCTCCTTAATATTGATTCTAATATCATTTGATAATATCTGATATTAGAAAGAACACTCACTCATTCTATACTCGCCACCCATATCGTTAATGAGGAAATTCTTAGTTTTCTATCAGAGATTAGGGGTCTTATAATATGAGGCTTCACATGGAAAGACTAAATTTAAGCGTCTGTTCCATAATTGGAATAATGCCTTCTAGTCCACATTACACCCTTGAAATGGTACTGGTAGTATTACTTCAAAACCAGATGGTTAGAATTATAGTCGAAACTGTCACTTATTTTCTTTATGATCCTCTTTAAGAACTTTTTGCCTACTCATAAGCCATGAAAATAGGATCCTCTGTTTTCTTCATTATTGTTTACGTTTATATAGAGAGATTATCTGAAAGGTATTTTTCTGCATGGTGTGGAGTAGTGATCAAGAGTCATTATTTTTTTCCATTTGGATATTTAAATAATCCAGGATCATTTATTGAAAATATTTTTTTGCCTATTTTACTGCAGAGTCAATTTTGTCATAAATCATGTGACTATATATGGGTGAGTTTATTTCTGGACTATTTTGTTCCAATGGTCTATTTGCCTCTCCTTGGGCCAATATCACATGCACTTAATTATTGTAGCTTTATAATAAGTCTGGATATCTGACAATGTCTGCTCTGTGCTTTTTAAAGATTGCTGTGGCTATTACTGGCCTCTTCATTTCTATATACATTTTATATTCAGTTTATGCATTTTCACTATCACTGAGACTGTATCAAATCTATTCATCTATTTGGAGAGAAATAGGATCTTTATAATATTGAGTCTTTCAGTCTATGAATACAATATATCTGAAGGAGCAGGATAAAGTGTTAAAAGATCCGGAATAAATTCTGCTTCCCTCCAGACATTTTGCTGAATGCCAGATATGTCCTGAAAAGATACGTGAAGTCGGTGATTATTTTCATCCTGCTCTCTATTCTTTTTGTCTTCTCTCCCTTTCCTACCAGCAGAAGCCCAAGAATTTCATAGATTCTATTGGGTGACTGGGCATTCATGTCGACCCAACTCCACATCACCTCTCTCCAATCAAAACTCAGGCATCACCCGGTCACACACTACAGAACTGTGATGAGTTACAGAACTATGTGACAACACTGCTACATAAGAAACAACCAGAGAATCTCAGAGGAGCAAAGCAATAAGCTCACAGCTTGGAGATCAGCCGGGGGATGGATAATCTTTATTAGCCACCTGCGATGGGGAGGCTCTGCTCTTTGTCTCTCTCATTCTCCACCTGGGAACAGGGAGATGGCCAGAGTACGTTCTTACGTGACAGCAGAGGTGTTAAGTGAGAAAGCTCAACCTCTCAAGTGTTTTTTGAGCTTCAGGTCTCCTGCCATCCCACTGTATAATGCAAGTAAATGGACAAATCCAGAATCAAGGGATGGGCAAGAATACTCTGCCCACAAAAACGGGAGAGGAGTGACTGAATAATTTTTAACATCTACCATAGCTGGGAGATTTTACAAGTTCTTAAACCATATGAGTTTAATTGCCAATGTGCAATCAAATTGTTTCAATAAAATAACAGAAATTAATGTTGCCCTAAGAATTTGTTTGTTTCATATGTAACCAGCCCACATTTCATCAGTGACGTGATCTCCTATAAAATATGAGTCCAAATCCATTTTATTAATCCTGTCTTCTCTTACAATTTCAGTTTGCCACAAATTGGCTTCCTCTCTATTCTTCCCAGTCTGAGAATCATTCATCCAGATCTCTAAGCAGAAGTCTGGGAAACATTCTTGATTATTTCTTTCCTTCGGTCACTCCTTGTATTCCGTTAATCTCTAAGTGCTATGAATTACATTTCCTAAAATTCTCTCAAATTGCACTTCTTTTTTTAGTCCAGGCCACCCTCAGTGTTCATCTAGTTACTGTACCAGCCTCCTAATTGATCTCCATACTTCCTGACTTGATTCCCTCTAATCCAGATTTCATAGCTTAACGTAAGTGATTTTTCAAAATTGTAAATCTGATAATGCCATTCCTTCTGCTTTCCAGCTAGAGCCCACCATCCAACCCAGTGACCAACTGAATAGTTGTGTCCAAAACTGCTAATTGCTCCCATCATCTGTTCTTCCCTTTGACCTTTATTAATAGTGTCCTTGAGTTTTTTGCTATGTATATGGCTGCCCGCATTTCCAGCCTCTCTTACAAGCATACTACTAGGTACTGGCCAAAACAACGTGAGCAGAAGTGATAGGTGAAATATACATCTCATTCACTTCAAAGGAAAGGAGCATACCTTCCCCACTCCTTCTCCTGGAATACAGTCACGATGGTGGGAGTTGGAGTGGCCTTTCAGATCATGAGACAGAAGCCATGGGTTGGAGATTACAGAAAAACAAGATGGAAAAGGCCTGGGTATCCCGCACTGTAGATCTGTCTTATCATCCTGGATGATTTATGAGTATAGAATTGCATGAAGGAAAATGAGTGTCTATCTTGTTTAAGCCACTGAGATTTTGGTGTCATTGATAGAACAGTTTAGCCTATATCCTAATTTTATTGACTCCGGCCTATCTTTACTACCGTGTCATGTACAACCTAGCTGGTGATCCTAGCCTTGCTACATCTCTATGTCCTTATATTGTGTCCCACTCATCTACTGGGTTAACTTCCCAATCTTTCAAGATTTAGCAAAAACCTTTCCTCCTCTGGAAGCCTCCCTAACACTTCCCTCTGTTGAGTATTTTTTACATGTCTGTTCCCTGGTCTCCCACAGCATTCACACCTTGCATTGATCTATTAAAACACTTAATACCTTCCGGTTGAAAATGGGATTTGCTTGTCTGCTTTCCTTGAATGCGTCTTCTCTCTCGACTGCCCCACCTATTCTCTATGGTGGGTTCCGAAAGGGCAGGATTGGTCTTTATCTCTTTATCCCAGGTAATTAACAGTGGGTGATAAGTAAATTCACGTTAAATGAACAAATGAATGAATGATTTCTGTGTGCATTTAGTGAGTGTATGTCTTCTTGGAATATGTTTTGTGTATCCTAGAAAGAGCAACATAACTGAGTCAGAGAATTTGCTAAATTATATGTTTTCGGTCTGTTGAGAGATTTTATGTATTCTTCAACTGAATTCTGGTTGGAATGCTCTCCTTTTTATTCGGATTTAAAAATGAAAAAATTTTCATAGGGTAAAATTACTTAAATGTGGTGTTATTTTGATTTAAAATAAAAATCATTTGCCCGATAAAAATCCCAGGTTTTGCTTGATCTCAGGAAGAGACAACATATTTCTATATCTATTATATTTACATCTTTTGCAACTTTGGTTTCTTTGAAGTTGTCTACTGAGACGAATAAAAAAATGAAAAAACTCCCTTTGTCCCACAACAGAAAATGTGTTTGTGTTTGAACTGTCTTTGAGGACCTACCTCTCTGAGTAGCAGTCACACATATGTGCCTTCCCCAGTTGGCATTTTTTTACTCTGCTGACAGCCTGTCTTCCCTCCTTCCTCCTAGCCTCCTTGAAAGGCCATTTCCTTCTTCTCCAGCCTAACGACAAATTCCTTCCGATTCATTCATTCACTGGCAAAAGGAAAAGTCCCAGTCCCAGAAGATAACAGGACCAAGAACTACAACCAAACAGCTGGTGATATTTGAAATGCTAACTTTTTATTGCCTATGAGTGATAGCTAAGTTGCTGAGCAGAAGGCAGAATTGAAGATGCTTAGTTTCATACATTCCCTTTTGATGTAGCTAAAACCTTCAAGGTTTGGTTTAAGAATCCCTATACATTTTCAGTTAATTGATTCTTTTTATTCATTTAATATTTCTAAACAATGTATGAACACTGTAGAAAGATAGATAATAGCTAAATAAAACAAAAAAATTAAATGATCCCTAATTTCAACAAAATATACTCATTATGGAAAATATAGAGCATATAGTTAAATAAAAATAATATTTAAATTATCCATATGCTAAGCATCTACACAGAACCACTATTAAAGTTTCTGTGTTTATACATGTGTATAATTTTGTAATATATGCATATATGTATATATTACACATGCACGCACACATTTTTTAAAGAAACAAAAATATTGTGCATGTTGTTTCTTAACCTATTTTTTCTTTATAATGTGTAATGAACATTAACATTTCCCTAATTCTTAATTATTTTCCCACAATATTATTTTAATGGCTGGGTTATATTCCATTGTGCAATTATTATATAATTAATTTACTCAGGCCCCATTTGGTGCATATTTAGGCTGTTTCCAATTTCTTCCTTCATGAACATAATTTAGCAAATACTCATGCAGCTACAGATTTTCAAAGTCCTGTGATTTTTCCTCCCTTAGGATAAATTCCTAGCAGTAGATTTGGTAGATCAAAAGATATGCAAAATACAAATTAAGTCTTTTCATATGCATTGCGAAATTGCCTTTTCTGGATTTATTTTAATACTTATATATTGCTTTTCAGTTATAAGCACTGTGCCTCATGAGCTTATTCTGTCTTTCATTCACTTCCTATGATCTCTGGGAACCCTGAGGGACACGGAGTTATTATGAGCCATAGTTGTGCTACCTGCTGACTGTGCAAGCAGAGCTGAATCCACATCAGACACACACTGGTGCCTACTTTGCTGGGGTTGAGTTTTACAAAGAGGCTCTTAAAACCACCCCTTAAAAGGCCTCTCTGTGGCCCTTGGGAAATAGCCAACCAAAGTTTCAAATCTTAATGTCAGGTGCCATGCCAGCGATAGCTAAAAAGGCCCATTGCTGGTGTTTCATTTTTAAAAGGTTGGGCAAAGTACACGCCAATGGCAGAGTTGTTTTATTCTGCAAATCAGCTTTTTCCCAGAGTGTATTTCACAAATGGCAATGTCCTCAACATACTTGCTACATAGACGCGGCGAAAAAGAAATGTGTGTGTGTGTGCGTGCAAAGAATCCTCGTATTCATTATCTATTTGCTGCACCATAACAAGGTTACTGTAATTTGAAAGGGAGTATGAATACAATTACAGTCCGGCCCATCTTCTCATTGATGTTTCCAGCACAGTGCATTGCTCATAGCGAACAGTCAATAAACAGCAGTTCCAAAGTTGAACAAGATAAGTTGTAAATGTTGGCTGTTATTCTTGATGTGTAAAAGAGTTTATGAATGGCTGTAGTACTTTAGACTCCAGCCATGGCTGGGGCACAGAGTCATACATTCTTCTTGAGTCTCACTTAAGTCTGCAAGAAGATATGTGTAGAGCCAGAAATGTGAGAATGAGTAAGACTAACCATTATTACGAATATCAGTTCTGTCAATTAGTTGTGAATAAGGCGAGTGGGAAAGCCTGATTAGAACGGGAAAGTTTGAATAATGATAATCCTAATTAATCCTGGAACTTTTGGTATTTAGTTTTTTAGCATATCAGATTGGCAAAAAGTCTTGTGACAGGAAATGAGACTCAGCCCATGTGGGGGGATCAAAAAAATCTCTTTGGAATTTGGCCCGATCACACATGCACATGCACACACATTACTCCTTTGATGCTATGCAAGATGCTAATTACTTGGCAGTTTTAGAAAAGATTCTGTACTTATTATCTATTGAGGCATAATAAGTCCCTCCCCCCCCCCAAATTTAGTGGCTTAAAACAGTACACATTTATTACCTCACAGTTTCTGTGGGTCAGGAATTCACTTACGGCTTAACTGGGTGCACTGTGTCAGGGCCTCTAACGACTATCTGTTACCTGAAAACTTACAAGAATTTGCTTCCTAGATGACTCATGAGGTTGTTGGAACCATGTTGGATTGATGTCCTCAGCTCCTCACTGTTGGTTAGAGGCCTCCCATAGTTCCTTGCTATGTGGCCTCTCTATATGGTATCTCACAATATCATATGTGGCTTCATTAGAGCGAGCACATGAAAAGGAGAGAAAAAATAAGATGGAAGGAAGTCACAATGATTTCGAACTTTTGTTACTTCCTAGAAAGGAAGTAATATCTCATCACTTTTGCTACAGTGGTCCAGGCTACACTCAAAGGGAGTAGGTTAGACATGGGCATGAACACCAGGAGGTGGGTATTCTTGGGCCATCTTAGAAGTTAGTCTGCCAGAGAATCCAAGAGGGAGTAGAAATACCCATCTGTCCATCCATCTATCCATCTACATCTATGTATGTATGTATGTATGTATGTATGTACGTACGTACATATCTATCTATCTATCTATCTATCATCTATCCATCCATTCATCCAATCACCTACCTACATACCTACTTATGCATCTTTACCAAGATTCCACTAGTTAAATAGCGTGTGGGTAATATCTGCAACCTAGATGAGCTTTACAGACCTTTATTCCCACAAAACTGATTATTCATTCCACTATTTCCTCATTCTCTGTCCTCCATTGGTAACATCTTGCTTAGTCTCAGATTGAGAAGGATGTCATGGCATCATTATCATCAGCAGCAACAAGACCAAAAAACTTTCATTGGGTAACTAAAGTCATGAAAAAAAGGCAAGAAATCACACTCATGGCGAGAGTCTAGATTTGTCTCAGCGAAGAGGAGGTACTGCCCAGTTTGGTTGCCCTATACACGTCCTTCCCTGGCAGCTTTCTATTGAAGTGCAGCTGGGCTGACAGCCACAGGTTGTGTTGTGTTGGAACCTTGAAGGTAAGCCCATGCTGCCACAGCCAGATAGAACAGCCGTTCTCAAAGTGTGGTGCTAGACCATCAGCATTATGTAGAAACCCATTAAAGATGCATATTCTCAGGCCATATCCCTGACACCAAATCAAAATTTCTAGGGTGGGCTCCGCAGTGTGTGCTTTAAGAAGCCTTCCAGGCAATTCAATCTAAGAGCCACTCACCCAGAAGATCCCTTGCTTTTATTTCACAATAACCAGGTTTTCTCCCCAAATCCTAGAGATTACTTGGATTCAAATTCCTAGGTGGGCTGAACCCTGGAATCCCCTGAAAATTTTTGACTTAGAAATCACCCTTTCTTCTATTGTCTTTCAGCTACCTGATGCTTCTCCATCTTGGTCCCTTCTGCTTTCTATGTACCATAGTGAACTGCTGTACAGATACTCTTGCTCTGGTCTTTAAGTTACTTTAAATAAAATTTATAAAGCTAGCCATCTCACTATGGAGACAGATGCACACATAATCAAAGCATGGTCAGAATGATATAATCCTAGTAATGATCAAGGTAGAGATAAATGTTGGCAGAATCCAGAAGAAGGATTATTTTGTTCCAGCTGGGAGGATTGGAGAAGGTGTTATAGAAGAGATAGCGCTTGATCTGAGCTTTGTAGCATGAGTAGCATTTTAATAGACTGAGAGTGGGGGGAATTAGAATTTGGACATATACCTGAAGAGATGTGCAGAGCTGTATGCTTAGAGGTAAAACTCTGCAGGTGTAGCCAATAGAATTATAGCTTTTTCCAACTTGTAGCATTGTCTGTTTTAACCTGGATTTGTTCTGCTCTGCTTCAGGCTCCTTTAAGAAAGCCTACTGTCTAGATTTTTCTCTCTTTTCTCATCTCGTAAATATTCTGAATTTTTTCCTTCATGGATTTGCATCTTATTAAAAGTTGGAGCAGGTACATTCATAGCTAATGGGAACAATTTGAAAGTTCATAGCTTGGGCAAGCCTTAATAGTTAAGATTATCTGAAAGCAATTTCACATTGGTCTTAGTCCAGTACGTAATCAGAGCTGGTTTATAATCTTACGGACCTTGGTGATAAGTCGAGGGGTTTCATTGGAAAAGAGGAAGTGAGAGGCAGTTTTGGTAAAGTTTTTAACTTCCAAAAACGGAGGAGAGCTTTTATTAGAGGAGATAAAAGAGCATTACTAATTTTGTTTTACTTAGATTACGAAAGTCATGATAAATTACTGTGATCCTTAAGAGGAGAAAATTTTGCCCCCAAGGGGATTTTTAGAAATATCTAAAAACGTTTTTGTCATCACAATGTGGGGTGGGGGCAGAGCACTACTGGCATCTAGTAGATAGAAGTCAGGGGTGTGGCTTAACATCCTACAATGCCTAGGACAGACCTTGCCCCAATGCCAAAGAATTATCCCAACTAAAATGTCAGTATTACTGAGGTTGAGAGACCACGGGTTAAAAAGTACATTGAACACCTATCAGATTTGTTAAAATAAAATACAGTGACACATCGAGTGCTGGCAAGAATGCAGGGAAAGCAAATAGAATCACGCATGCATTGCTGGTGGCACTACAAAATGCTATAGCCACTCAGGAGAACAGTTTGATGTTTCTTATAAAACTAAATCTGTGACCACCATGTGACCCAGCAGTTGCACTCCTGGGCATTTAATCAAGAGAAATTTTATGTTCCCACAAAAGCCTGTGCACGAATAGTCAATGCAGCTCTATTCATAATAACCCTAAGCTGTAAACAACACAGATGTCCTTCAATGGGTGGACAGGAAAACAAGCTATGCTTCATCCATACCATAATATGACTCATCAGTAAAAAGAACAGATATTAATACATACAACGACTTGGATGAATCTCCTGAGAGTTATTCTGAGTGGAAAAAAAAATCTCAAAGGTTCTATATTATATAATTCCATTTAAATATCCTTGACATGAAAAAATTATAGAAATGGAGAACAGATTAGTTAGTGGTTGCCAGGGGTTAAGGACAGGAGTGGGAGAGAAGGGAGGTAGGGGTGCTTTTTAAAAGGGCAATAAAGAGAATTCTTGTGGTGATGGAACTGTTCAGGA
Organism: Eonycteris spelaea; assembly: GCA_003508835.1. Lineage (NCBI taxonomy): Eukaryota > Metazoa > Chordata > Mammalia > Chiroptera > Pteropodidae > Eonycteris > Eonycteris spelaea. Next base: position 719,316 of record PUFA01000219.1, read on the forward strand.
TCTCGTTGTAGTGGTGGGCAGACAAACCCATCCATGTGATAAACGTGCATGAAACTAAACACACACAAACGCACACACACATGCACACACACCAAATGAGTACAATTAAAACTAGAGAGATCTGAACAAGGTTAGTGGATTGTATCAAGATCAATATCCTGTTTGTGATATTGTGCTATGGTTTTGCAATAGGTTATACAGAGTAAAAGGTATATAGAATATCTGTATTATTTCTTACAACTGCATGTGAATCAATAATTATCTCAAAATAAGAAGTTATAAAAACTATTCAGATTCACGAACTTTGAGAATATTAATGGCTTGACTTGCCTAGTCTTTCAGTAGATTATAAATTTTCTTTTTCATGCTCAAGTCCATTATGATTTTTGTCTTCTTTCCTCAAATAAGTATAAGGGCTCGAACTAAAAGAAAGTATATTTACCCTTATTGATAATTTCTCAATGTCACTAGAGATACGAAAAGTATAGCAATCCCTGACCACCTCACCATTTGTTTGCAGATGCCACTGTCCTCCCAACTACACATGCTTCACTAGGCTAAGAAAAGATAGCTTGTTGTCATCAACAAAAATACAGTCCTAGAAGTGAAATCGTCCTTTATGAGATGATAACTTAACTCCAATATACTATGATTTGTAGAACTAAAGAAGAATATGAAATATAATCTCATCAGAGATTATATAAACATGAGTGACATTTTATTTTTTAAAAAACCCCGAAGTCTTCAAAATAGCCCTTTCATTCCAAGTTTTATTTATTTGACATTTCTAGTTAATATGTTTCTAATTAGAACTCCATAGACATTAGCTATGTGACTACTGAGCCTACTATGTCTGTTCTGTTAACTTGTTCCCACTAATATATCATTATTTCTTCTGTTCAGAGGAACAGTGATTTGCCACACCAGTTCTCTGTCGCAGTGACGCTGGTAGCTTTGCTTCTAAATCAGAACCACTATCGTACCTCTAGTACTAATGAGAATTCAGAGTGATGGATCAAAGACATAAAACCTGCTTTGTAAAATGAGGGATATTGCTATTTCTGAAACTATGGAAGGTAGAAAGCAACAGGAGAGGGTGAGGTTAGGCCTTTCAACTCTCTTCTGTTTGATTTATTTGACAAACAGAAGATAATCATAGTCTGTGCGTCAGGACAAGGTAGAATCAGAGTGTCAGCATAATTTCAAAGAACATCTGGAAAATCGCATAGGACAATGATATCATGTGTCTATGAAAGGTGAAAGAGGATTTCTCTTAGTGAGCAATACAGCACTTTAAGAAATTTTCTGTCAAAATTTTTTGAGGATAAAATTGGACTAATTAAGGCTCAATAATCCACTCACTTTACTAAAAGTGACGTTTATTTTCAAGAATGATTTTGATAACTGAATGAGGGCTTCTTATTGCCCAGGAAGAATTTGAAGAATTGTTTAATGGTAGGGATCATTGTCTTCATCCTGTTTTTAATGGAAATGTCTCTACTCTTTATATTCATCACTTACTAATGATTTTTATCATTTACTTGTTTAATTTTAGCATGATGTTGAATCATCTTTGTATATCTTCTATGTGGTCCATTATTGTTTTAAAGTTGATTTTAATATTCAATTTGCTAATGTTTTAGTATATTCATAAATGAGATTGTTTGATAGTTTTCTTTTGGGAGTAGGGCAACCTGATCCGATTAGTATGCTAGAGATAGTTTAGTCTCTAGAAATAAATTTAGACTTTTATGTGTTCCTTAGCTTTGAAGTAGTTTAAATAGAATACATATTATCTTTTCCTTAAAGATATAAATAACTCTATTCCCTAGAACTATCTGGTCATGTGGCTTTTGTGGGGGAAGGAAGAATTTTGACAATTTTTAAAATTTTCTTTTGTGGTCTATTCAGTCTTTTTAACTCTACTTGGGTCAGATTTAATAATTTTCATTTTCTTTGAAACATGTTCCAATGATGTCTATTTTTGAAGCTATTGGTATATAACTATGGAATTCTCTTGCGTGCTTTTGAATATCTTGGGCAAAGCATAAATTGAAAATACTTTCATAATTTGAAAATATTGTATCAAAAAATATCTGGATTTAGGGAGACTGGCACCCCGACCTAGGTATGGGAAAAATTAAGTCTCAGTCCCTTAAATGTCCCTTACTTTCAGTAAGTCTTACTTTAAACACAGTCAGAATTGGCAGTTTCCTGGATAACATGTGTCGAAGGGAACCAACAGTCTCTTTGTCCCAAATATTTACTACTTCTCGATCACAATAAGGAGGAATTCCACCAGTCATTGCTCTAGATTAAGACTTTGGAGGCCTCGGGTTAAGTAAGAATATGCTTTATGGAAGGAGTGTCACATTCTCCACTTCACTTTATTATGACTTTGTTCAGCCCTAACGGATCCCTGGACACTCTGGTGGGATGTACATCCACGGTTTTCAAATTCAAATATAAATGGCCCCAAGTGCTTGCCCTGGAGAGATACATCAATGCTTACTGTTTCATTCCAGATTCTGTATTCTAGATTTTATTCCACGCCAGGCAACCCGCACCTACTTTCTGCCTTAGATTGGCATGCCAGTTTGATTTTGGATGTTTAACCCTGGAGTTGTGATCTTTGGTTAACTAAGGCAGAATCCCCCAGTGGGGAAATTCAGAATTCCCACACTAGACACAGACATGGGGGTTGCATGGATGTCCACTGACCACAGATGAGCTGGGGAAGAGTTAATTACAATTAAGTAATTAACAACCAAATCCAGGGCCATCAGCATTCATGGAACCAATAGCTTGGAAACTTACTCATTACCCTTGGAATCTGTATTGACTAAGGTGCATCTTCATGGCTTCCTGGCATTCATCAACCTCCATATTCTAAACTAAGAGAATGGTTAGGACTACGCAACAGTAAACCTAATGAAACTAAGCAGTTCATTTTCCTTAATTTTAAAAGTGGAGTCTGGGGACAGCACTGCATAGGATCTTTAGCTAAGAGCTAGTAGTCTGAAATTCAGCTCACTGCGTTTAGCTCTCTCCATGCATTGTCTCCATCTGCTCTAAGATTGAGCATAATAAATATTGATCCCTTTACCTCACAGGGATTTTTTTTTACAGTGTAATGAGCTTCTTGTGCAAAGCTCCTCAGAGAAAGCTACTGCTAAGATACAGCACTTCAAAATGCATGGGAAAAGAAATCAATTAAAGCCTTATCAAATAAGATTAGTGCACAGTCACACACACCACCTGTAAGTATCCCGAGGAAAGTCATCCCTTTTTCTTTTTGGGGGGGTTTTGTTTAAATCAAGGAAGCGTTCAAGATGATTCCCTTCCCCCATTAGCTCCAAGAAGATAGCTACAGGGAAATCACAGATTGAAAGTGCCCAGATCGAATAAAGTCAGGAACTGATCACAGCTCCGCTGCGCATGCTAATGCCTCACCCAGGAGGGCTCCACGTGCAGAAATGAGGGGGTTGCACTTCCTCCATCCACACCTCCCTATGCTCCTGTGGATGCTGAGCTGTGTCGCCTGGCTTCAGCTCTCAGTTCCTAGAGGGAAGAAGGCTGCCCGGTAGCTTACTTTATATCAAAGTCAAATTAACCAAATTAGTCTCATGGGCTATATTTGACGTTCTCTTTCAAATGTTTCAGAAAATCTCCAGGTTTGATTATATTTCCCAAAATTCAAGGCTCACACACCTAATAGTTAGCTTTTGTGTGTATTTCAGAACAAACAAACAAAAAAATGCCTGAGTTGAGAAGTTGGCAAGCAAATATAACTCTTTTCCAGCTTCGGCCTCACAAATTAAATCCTTCCTTTGTGATACACCCTAGAGCGACATTTTCCTGACACGCAATCGCATGAGGGCCGTGTTAAAATGCAGTCAGACTTGGCAGGTCTGGGTGGGGACTGAGATTCTGCATTTCTACACGACACCCCAAATAATGGCCAAACCGCTAGTCCACGGACCATGGTATGTATGAGGAGTGGGGTATGTACTTATATGGAGGTGCTAACCATTAAATGCCTTAGAATATTATAAAAGAAAAAAGATAAAAGAAAAAGAGAAAGTAACCAGATGAAAAAGAAAAGATGGAAAGGTCTGGATTTTCAGACAATAAGGAAACAAGTAATTTACTACCGCTGGGCAAAACACTCCAAATTGGAGGTGTGGTGATGTGAGGGGCCAGCATATCTAATCGTTTAAGCCACGTACGAGTAGAAAGCAGAACTAGTGGAGATAAGCAGTAACTGTTCTGGACATGTCTTCCACTTCAGTCTCCAGATGGATAGAGATTTTCGCTCTCTCATGATTCCTCAGGTAATGAGAAAAAACTCCTGAAGTGTGACATAAACGGCCTTCAAGAAGCATTAGTGTTTAAAGACAAAAAAATCTTTTACTTCAAGGTTATTGGGAGAAAAGGGGCATTTCAAATTAGCAGAAATGGGAAGAGCAAGTGGGGAGGCAGACTTTTCCGTCTTAAGTGGGTCAGTTAATGAACTATTCATGTCTGTTTATAATCATCCAAAGGTTCTAAGGCATGAGGGTGTATCGCAGTATTAGGTTGACTTGAATCTTGGGAAAAAATGTCAGAAGGAATCTTTCCTGCTCTGTTTCCTTGAAGTTGGATGGATATAAAAGGAGAAATTGGCACCTCTTGCACTCTGCAAAAAGGTGTTGAACACTTGGATATAATAAAAACGAGCACTAGGTAGGGAGTCAGAATATAAGTTCCACTGCCGAAGCCGCTATTAACTAGCTGTTGGACCTTGGGCAACAAGTCTCTGACAGTTTCCTTCTTGAGAGAATTCACCTCAATTAGCATTTTCCAAAGTGTGACAGAATGCTAATTGGAGTCATGTGGAAAAATGCTGTCCGTGTTCAAATGAGGTAGACAGATACCGTGTTAAATACACTTAAAGGGCTTCCATTAAGGGAAGCTTCTTGTATTCTTTCTGTGGAGCCCCTGAATATGAAAAGCAGTATTTCCCAAACTAACTTGACTGTGGAACCCTTTTTACAAGGACCATTTCGCAAGCTTAATATTCTGTGGAACTTATTCTGGGAACCATAGGTGCTTTTTAAGGCTACTTCCACTTTTAGCATAATATCATCCTATTACCAAAGTTAAATCAGGAATATCTCGAAATCTACTTAAACTTAAATGAAAAAACAAGAAGGTTGATACTATTTTAAATTTCTTGCTGTTTTAAGTTGATAAAATCTGTTTTTAAAAATAACCTCTTGAAGATAGCAGAATAGGTAAATGCTGTGCTCGCCTCCTCTCACAATTTCATCGAAATGACAACAAAACTCCAAAACAACCATCACTGAGAGTCACCTGAGGTCTGGCTGAACAGAAGTCCTACAACTGGGGACCCACAGTAGAGACCGCTTCGGGACTGGAAGGTGGGGCAGAGACGTAGAATGGGCTGCTCCCACGGCCACGTGCGGCACTTAAAGATCGGGAGAACTATCTCAGCTGCGGAGGCCCCCCAGGAGGAGCAAGGGGTTCCAGCCCCACGCTGGGCTCTCCAACCCGGGGATCCAGTGGCAGGAAGAGAAGTCCCTCCAACCTCTGGCTGTAAAAACCAGTAGAGATTGTGCCTCAGAGAGACAGATGGGCTGCGGAAGTGGCGGACGTTTGTCTTAAAAGGCCCGTGCCCGCCCTTACTCGCTGACGGACTCGCTCACTCTGAGCTCCAGCACTGGGGCAGCAGCCCGAAAGTCGCCAGGGACGCACAGGGAGGTACTGAGCTGCTGGGCTTCAGGGACAGGGCTGGAGGAACGGCTTCTCCCAAACAGAAGTGCTGGGAGTATCTGTTGTTCCTTGGTTGCGTCCTCTCCAGTCCCGGCCTGCAGACACAGGCAGGTGCCATATCTGAGTCTCCATCGACCTGGCGGACACCAGTTGCCTCACCCAGGTGATTCCCTGAGACCCTACCCACCCAACTTGCAGGCCCACCCAAGCTGCTTCCAGTGGATCTTCCATACAAACGGCCTGCCTTGGCTCATGTTGTGAACTTTCTAAAAATCTCTCAAAGGGTCACAAAACCTAAACAAGCATCATCAGACCTCGGTGTGCCCTGTACCTTTTGCTGAGAAGCCTCAAGCCCAGCACTCATGGCAGCTGGCATTGGTTTCTGGCTTCAACTTTTGAGGCACTTCCAAGCCCAGCGTGGGTGGTAGCTATCTGTGGACTGATTGTTGGGTCATACCAGGTGGCCAAGGCAGGCACGGGCTGCAGCTGATCTTGGCCTGTGGCAAGGCCCCTCCCATGAGGCCCCAGCCTGCACTCCCAGTGGCCAGCTTTGGTCAGAGCCAGAGTACTACCTGGGGTCACATCAGAGGATGACACACCCAAAGAGCAGACAGGACAGGCACCAAAGCCCTGCTAAAGCGAATCCTACTCTGTAGAATTGCTACCTGCATAACAGCTCCTCTACTAATCATGGCCAGTCATCACAACCAATCAGCTCAAGGGTTAATCCCTCCCACTGACGAGCAAATAGCAACCAAGGCTCAATGTCAACAAGAAGACACACACAACACGTACAAGGGACATGCCTGGAGAATCTGACTCAGGTGACCAGGGAAGGCTGTGCCACGGAGACCCACAGCACATCTACTATGTTAGTCTACTCTACTAAGACCAGGAGACAGAGCAGCCCTGCCTAATACATAGAAACAAACACAGGGAGGCAGCAAAAATGGGAAGACAAAGAAATGTGTTCCAAATGAACGAGCAGAACAAAGCTCCAGAGAAAGAACTAAACAAAATGGAGACAAGAAATCTGCTAGAGGCAGAGCTCAAAACACTGGTGATAAGGATGCTCAATGAACTTGGGGAAGAGCAGGTGAACTCAGTGAGAATGTAAAGAGATAGAAACGTTAATAGTGGAGATAGAAAACAAACAAGAATCAGTAAGAAATGAAGAATACAATAACTGAAATGAAGAATACCTTAGGAGGAATTAACTGTTGATTAGATAAAATGAGAGATCAAATCAGTGATTTAAAAGATAGGGTAGCAGAAAACACCCAATGAGAACAGCAACAAGAAGAAAGAATCCAAAAAAGATGAGGATATTTTAAGGCACTTCTGGCACAACATCGAGTACCAACATTTGCATCATAGGAATACCAGAAGAATAAGAGAGCAAGGAATTGAAAACCTGTTTCAAGAAGTAATGACTGAAAACTTCCCTAACCTGGCAAAGGAAATAAACACACAAAACCAGAAAGCACAGAGAGTCCCAAACAAGATGAACCCAAAGAGGCCCACACCAACACACATTCTCATTAAAATGCCAAAGGTTAAAGACAAAGAATCTTAAAAGCAGCAAGAGTAAAACAGTTACCTACAGGGGAGCACCCACAGGACTCTCAGCTGATTTCTCCACAGAAACTTTGCAGGCCAGAAGGGATGGCAGGAAATATTCAAAGTGATAAAAACCCAGGACCTGCAACCAAGATTACTCTACCTAGCAAAGCTATCATTTGGAATTGAAGGACAGATAAGGAGCTTCCCAACCAAAAAAAGAAAAAAAAAAGCTAAAGGAGTTCATCACCATAAAGCCAGTATTACAGAAAACGTTAGAGGAACTTCAAGAAAAAGAAGAGGAAAAAAAGATCAAAAATATAAATAAAATGGCAATAATTACATATCTAGCGACAATTATTTTAAATGTAAATGGATTGATGCTCTAGTCAAAAGACATAGGGTAACTGAGTAGATAAAATGAGATCCTTACCTATGCTGCCTACAAGAGACTCACTTCAGATTGTAAGACACACAGACTGAAAGTGAAGGGATGAAAAAAGATGTTTAGTGAAAATAGAAACAAACAAAAAACTGGGGTAGCAATACTTACTAAGGCTATAACTAAAGATCGACAGGACCCAATTATTCCACTTCTGGGTATTTATACGAAGAAACACAAAACACTACTTTGAAGGCGCATGTGAATCTATATGTTCACTGCGGCATTATATACAAGATATGGAGGCATCATGGGTATCCATCAATGGATGAATGGATAAAGAAGAGGTGGTGTATATGTATATACAATGGAATTATTACTCAGCCATAAAGAGAATGAAATCTCACCATCTGAAACACACGGATGGACCCAGAGTGGAATAAGTCAGACAGAAAAAGACAAATGCCATAGGTAGAAACTAGAGAACAGGATAAAAATGCAACAGAAACAAGCTCATAAATACAGAGAACATTTTGATGGTTGTCAGATTGGGGTTTCGGTGAAGAGGAGAGGGGATTAAGCAGTACAAATTGGTAGCTACAAGTAGTCATGGGATGTAGAGTATAGCATGGGAATATAATAAGTAGTATCATAATAACTATGTGTGGGTACTGGATTTATTGAAGTGATCACTCCAAAAGTTATAGGAATGTCTCATCACTGTGTTGTACACCTGAAACTAATATAATATTGTATGTAAACTATAATTGAAAAAATGTAAATATAAAAATAAAAAAATAGAACTATCACATGATTCAGCAATTCTACTTCTGAAAATAGATTCAAAGGAAACAAAACCACCATGTTAAGAGATATCTACACCCTCAAGTTCGTAGCAGCATTATTTACAATAGCAAAGACATGGGAACAATCCAAGCATCCTTCAACAGATAAGTAGGTAAAAGGTATTTATATATATACATATATATGTATATGTATATATATACTTTTATATATATTCCATATATATGTGTGTGTGTGTGTGTGTGTGTGTGTATATATTTATATATGAAATATTATTCAGCCATAAAAAAGGAGGAATTCTTGCCATTTGTGAAAACATGGATGGACCTTGAGGGCATTATGCTAAGTGAAATAAGTCAGACAGAGAAAGACAAATACTGTAATGATCTCACTTATATGTGGAATCTAAAACAAACAAACAAATTTATAGAAGAAAATGAGATTTGTGGTAATCAGAGGCAGGGGGAGTGGGAATTGGATAAAGATTGTCGAAAGGTACATAGGATAAATGGGAACTAGGGATGTGATGTTTAGCATGATGGCTACACTTACTGCTGTCTGGTATATATGAAAGTAGTTAAGAAAGTAGATCCTGAGTTCTCATTGTAAAGAAAATGATATATTTTCTTTTTCTTTTTTGTATCAACAGGAGATGATGGATGCTAACCAAAGTTATTGTGGTAATCATTTCAAGATATATGTGAGTCAAATCATATGCTTTATACCTTATACAGTGCTGTATGGCAATTACATCTCAATAAAAGTGGAAAAAAGAAAAAATAATCTTGATCTAATTTCAAAGTCGATGCACTTTTATTATAGAATTTGATTTGAAAAATAGACATGCACAAAAATTATAATTATAGAGAGTCACGACCATTAATATTTTCACAGAGGTCCTTCTAAAAATCAAAGTGTTTCCCGAAAACTGCATCGTTTTCATGCATAAGTCAAGACTTTTATGTCCCATTTAGCGGGTCTCACGTTCAAGTTTGCATATGGCCATCCCACTTTCACATTTGACTCATTTTTAAAAAAAGGACCTTAAAATACAAAATTTTTCTGATCCAAGGTAGAATATTGAAGCTTAAAAATATCCTCAAAATGAAAGAAAGTAATAACTTGCAAAGTAAGAAATTAGCTTCATCATTATAGCTACATTTTTCTCATTAAAATATTCTAAGGCTGAATTCTTGTTATATCTGAATATTCCCCGACAGTGACATATTTATACCCCACCTTGTTGCAAAAATAATTTATGGTGACTGTCTAGTGTCTTCAAATTGACTCCAAAAATTAAAATTCACTGGGTTTTAAATATTGAGAATTCAGAGCCCCTTAAATACCTCTGAGGGTAGAAGATGACCTTCATTTTATAGATTCATCAGAATAGCAGGATTAATCATAATAGCAGGATTAATCATAATACCTGACTAATAGGGTACTTTTATTGAAAAGGCCAGAGCATATTCTAGAAGATTTTGTTTATAACCCTGCTAGAAAAATGAGGGATACTCAAAATGACCTGTGAGGTTGCCTTCCAACTTATTATGAATCCTTCCATGAGAAAAATAAATTATTCAAGAAAGAAAAAGTGGGAATTTTGTCCCCCTTGGAATGTGTTTTTACCCTTTAAAATTGTGCAGTCATTTTTTTTTCTGAGAAGTCTATCTTACAAAGTCATATTACTGATATTTAAGGACAAATCACAGGCTTTTGAGTGGAGAGGAATTTTATTGACTTTCTATGATTAAGGGATAAAGAGAAGATTGTGCAATGCCAGTCTTTCTTTACCAGCTGCTGGTATTTTGACTGTAAATATCAAAATACATTTCCCTTTAGTACTCTTTTAAAAATAACAGCGAATCTAAGAATTAGAAGTAGTAATAGTTCAGATGGTTTGCTATCAGCTGAGACCCCCAAGCAGCTTAAGGATGAATGATCAGGATCTCATCCTAAGAACTTTTTATTTTTAATAATTGACATCAAGTATGTGTTGCTGTCCCTGTTCCCCACTTAATTACTTTTCTTTTGATCAAAAACATTAATGAAAAGAGTCCTAATAAATCATGTACAAAAACAGTAAAGCACTTAATTAACATGTGTTGCCCTGATGGATGGTGATAGAAAACCATCACACCGCTGAGCAGGCTCACAAGGGCACCTTCAACTGACGTGGTATCTTAAACAAACATAAGGCTGAGAGCGTAATACATGAACTCCATTCTCCTTTAAGAACTAGCCGTGACAACTGCAGATCACAATGTGAATAGTCTTCTTTCTTCAATTTGATTCAGAGGCTCTGTGCTCCTGGCCTGGGGATTGTAAACAGTATGTGGGAAACGTGAACCAACCAATGCTGTGGTAGGCTATTTAGAGAATACTAGCAGCCAGGATTTACTGAATACTTACTATGTTTCAGGTACTCCACTATTTGTTTTTTAAAAGACCGTCATATTTAATTCTTCAACAATGCACTTAGCTAGTGATCATTACTATCTTCATTTTATAAGGAAAAAACTGATACATATAGATAGTAAGCAACGGCAGAAGTTGCACAGCTAGCAAGTGAGGTAGTTCAGGCATTTTTACCACATAACCTCATTGTATTGGCTGGAAAATGTTTGCCCATGTGTTTCCAGCTAATTTTAAATTCTGTGGGAGAATCACAAACTACTCTAGCTGTCCCAGAATTGGATCACCTGAGAACCTCCGAGGGTTGACAAAACTGGATTTTATACATCCACGATAAAAAAGTAGATTATGTCACATGTTTACAACACGGCAATATCTTAATTTTGGCTGTGTGGGAATGGTAGATAGAAGGTGGAGCTGGGTTATTTTATTCTTTATCCTGTATACCGAATTTTTCATGATGTGCTTTTGCTGTTTCTTAAATAAGAAGCAATGGAAGCCAACAAATAAATCTCTCTTCTGTCTACCTACCTCAGCAGTGGGCCGGTCCTACCTCCCCTTAATCTGAGGTTCCCGTGGAATGGGTGGCCAAACCAGTTTCACTGTTAAAATTGGTTGTCTATGTTCCCAAATCAGCTCTGGGCTCTGCAATCAAGTTTGCTGATGAATGAACAACTGCTACCACCCCCTACTGAGGGTCCCTGACCAGCCGGTCTGTCACTGAAAGATACTAACGAAGACTTTCATCATCCCCTGCTTCTAGGCCCTTTATGCAGGTAGAAAAACCTTTGAAAATCCTGCATAACATTTCCTTCTTCCTTCCTTCCTTCCTTCCTTCCTTCCTTTTTTCTTTCTCTCTCCCGCCCTCATCGCTTTCTTTCTTCTTTCTTTCTTTCTTTCTCTTCTTTCTTTCTTTCTTTCTTTCTTCTTTCTTTCTTTCTTTCTTTCTTTCTTTCTCTCTTTCTTTTCTCTCTCTCTCTCTCTTTCTTTCTTTCCCCCCTCTCTCTTTTTTACTCCTTCCTTCCTTCCTTCCTTCCTTCTTCCTTCCTTCCTTCCTTCCTTCCTTCCTTCCTTCCTTTTTTTAAATGAAGGGTTCCTATGAATGAGCATTTGGTCAAATGAGACAAGTGGCATTGTCCTGAACCCACAGGGATTCAGATGAAGAAGAAGACAGATTCATTCTCTGTATTATCACATCTCAAATTTTGAGAACCTTCAGATCGGTGTATCACTTATGTATTAGGAGATGTAAGGGGAAGACTAATTTACTGAGTATCTCAGTTCTGCTAAATATTCACATGTAAGAAGAAAGAGCAGAAATTCAGCAGCTGAAGTGAAACAGGGGATCACAAATGATGCAAAGGACTTAGAACAATTCCTTTGGACCATGGAGAGGGGCAGAGAGCATCAGCTATGTCCTGGAGTAAGAAAAAAACAAAGTTCTAATAGGAGAAAGGACCAAAGAAGAAGAAAAGAAGTCTGTAGGGAAACGAGAGGAGGAGAGAATTACTCCTCCTTGCTTGATCCTCTTTTTGTTCAAGAGATTCCCAAGGAACAATTGGAAGATTTGTTTTCTTCCCCATGGGAACACACGTCTAATTTTTTATGATAAAGTCAAGGGAAGAAAAGATTCACATTACATATGGAGCACGAAGTATTTGTGTAAAGGACAATCGAGGTCTTCTCTAAAAAAAAAACAATTCAACTGCTCGCCATGCGTTGTTGTTCAATGGGTAGAAAGTTTCAGTTATGAAAGGGAGTAAGTTTTAGAGATTTGCTGTTTAACAGACTGCCTACAGTCGTCAACGCAGTACTGGGCACTTAAAAATTTCTTGAGAGGGTAGATTTCATGTTAAGTGTTCTTACTATACATACACACAAAGGAACACCAGGAAACTTTGAGAGGCAACAAATGTTTATCACCTTGACTGTGATAATAGTATCACGAGTGTATGCATATGTTCAAACTCATCAAATTGTATACATTAAACATATGCAGTTTTTTTTGTATGTCAATTATTCCTCAACGAAGCTGTCAAAAAAAGAAAAGAAAAGAAAATAGGAAAACCAAGTCATCCTCTAAAGAACTGAGATGCTCATGAATTAAGATTCCATTACTGTAGTGGTTCTTAGCTTTTGGGGAAAGTAGAGAGGACAAAGATCCCCTTAGGAATCTGAGGAAAGCTACTGAACCCTCTCTGCAAATAAAAGCATACACATCCATACACACGAATTGCTGTACCAAATCCCAGTGCTTCTGCATCCCAGCTATGGCCTATCCGCGAAGCCCATTAAAGAACATCGGCATTGCTGACTGCTCTGTGTTCCAGGTTTCCTCAATTCCCCAATAGGTGTTTAAGGTGCTGCCCTTGCGCTATGGGCATCTCTGTGTCCTATCGTCTTCTGTTCCCAACTCACCTTCATTTAATGGCTGGCCACTCCCACTTTGGAATGATAAACCAGCCTACTCAGACTGCTCTTCTGCACACAGGGGACTGTGCAGGGATTTGATTCTCCTTTATCTGTGACCAACAAAGGTATTCGTTGGTATCATAAACAGAAAACTTTCTGATTTTAAAAGGATGACTTTCCAAATTAAAGAAACTATAGAAGGGACATTCTAATTTCTTCCCTTAACTTTTGATGGCATGATAAGTAGTAGAGAGTAGGGAGAAATTGTCACTGGCACTCGTCTGGCTGTTTCCTGCTGCTCTGTTACACAGGAACACATTTTAGGAATGATTTTGCACAGAATCCAGACTGATAATGAAATACTGAAGTAATTATAGCTTCTCAATATGATTTTCTTACTAAAAATGGCCCATAGTGGTTCTTAGGCCTAAGAAGTTGAGTGTTTACAATCTGGAATTTCTGTGACGCTGTACGATTATGCATCGACTGAGACTGATCTATCATTAGATGATCCAATTTCCCAACTTACCAGGCTCTTCTAGAGCCATTTCAGTCTCATGGATGGTCAGATAATCAAAATCCAACCATTCTGCACGGCAGAGAGTTACTGGTAGTTACCCCGCAGCTGGCCTCATGTTCGAATTTGCATATGGCCATCCCACTGCAGCCCGTACAGCTTGGTGTGGTCTGAGGTTCTTATCACCTCAGGCTCCCTTGTGTAATGGTGCAGCTCGTGTCCTGCACAGATTGCTGGGCTCAGGAGGCTTGAATAAAGAGAAGTCCAATCAGAGCTTACTAAGCGTGTCATTAGCCTTTACTAAATACCCAGTGGCTTAAGACAAAAATCTTTTTTTCTGCTCGACTATTATAGGTTGGCAATCTGGGTTGGGCTCAACTGGGTGGTTCTCCTAGGCCTGCAGCTCTTGGCTAGCTTGCCTTTTCATCCATCGCCAGCTGACGCTGGCTGGTCTAGGATGGCTTCGGTTGGGATGACAGACTTCTCCCTTATAGACTCTCATCATCCATCTGGCTATCCTAGCTTGTTGGCATGGTAAGAAATGTTACTGAGAGCAACAAGAGGGCAAACCTTAATGTACAAATCTTTTTCAAATCTCTGTTTACATCATGTTTCCTGATGCCCTGTTGGCCGAATCAAGTCTTAATGGCAGTCCAGAATTGATGTGGGAGAGCAATACCAAAAAAGAGAACTAACGAGAGAATAATTTGTGGTCTTTGATGGACTCTGCCACGCGAAGCCACTGCACTGGCCTAAGCTTCCATTAGTGTGAAGGAAGGTGCAAATTTTTCTAGATGGTCCATGCATTAGGTTTTCCTAATTATTTTTTTTTCTAGAGGGGGACCTCTTTTTACTACTCACGAAGACATCGCATTTGCTAGCAGAGACTCTGATGGCCTCAATATGTTTTCATATTACTAACTAGATTGTAATATATCCCCAGGAATATTTTGACCTTTATCTCTTTGAAGACTTTCTAAATCAGCCATGCCCAACTATGAAGACTGCTTCTTTAAATTTTTTTGCCTTAGAGGGAAGATCCATGTTTCTTCAGCTTTGTAAACGCCACAGACTTTAGCCTAGCATTAATTTGGACTAGAAAATATTTAATCTGAATTGTTAAATTTTTATCATAAATATCAGTTACAGTCTCTACCTTAGAACCAGTCTGTTGCCCAGAGTGGACCTGCAGACCACCTGAATCAGAATCACTTAGAGCTCTTATTAAAATGCAGATTCCTGGGTCCCTCTCTGGTCTATGATACCAAAATCTCTGCTTGGGGCCTGGAATTTTCTCTTTCACCTACCTGTGTATTTCTTGTGTACATTAAAATGGAAGAACCACGGTCTTAGAGTAGTGGCTTTTGTAACGTTTTGACCTTCATCCAAGGTAAAAAAGAATTTTCACATCCCAATCTCACACACACACAAACACACAAAGACAGATGATTGAAAAAAAAAAGATTTTGAGGAGAAACTATACTAAGTATAATAAATATTTTCTAATCTTTTTAAGTTTTCTAAATGCTAATCAGTGACTAAGATGTATTTCATGACCCAATGTGTCGTGATTTGGCTTTTGAAAAACAACTCTAGGTAATATGTTTATAGTATATTTATTTAAACATATATATTTTTAATTCTCCTATCTACGCATGGCAAATATATGCTTCTCCCTCTGTGTTTAATAAATGTCTCTTCTTACCATCCATTCCCTCGTACAGGCAGTTCTCAAATTTTGGCATCAGTACTCATTAATTCACAGTTTCTGTGAGACCCACACCCAGAGTTTCTGATTCAGCGTGATTGCGGTGAGGGTGAAAATCTGCATTTCTAACCAATGCCCGTTCTGATGCTGCTCCTCCAGGGACTAAGTTTTAGAACCACTTCCATATATATATTTCAGTCTCTCTTACTTGGTCCACAAACCCTAAGAAAGCCCATGTTTCATGACTGATTTTTATTACTGTTTTCTAACCACATTTGTACTATTTCCTGATTGTTTTCCAACCACATTTGTTTTAAATGGGTTTCCATTCACTCAGATTTAGCTTCGCGTTGAGTAATGAACATATTGGATTCAGCTGGCATTTCCCCAAAGCCTGCCAAGTGCTCTCTTACCATTGTCTTATTGCAATGTTTCTTGACTATGATTCTAAAGCTGTTCTTTTAGTTTCTCCATTTCTGCAGAATGCACTGAGTGGCTCAAGTCCCAGTCTAGCAGTGCTGTTTGTTCTGTAAAGCTGGATTATTGTCATCTCAGAGATAGCATATCAGTCCTTCAAGGATGGCATCTTGATACTATGAATCATTTCTTCCTCCCAGGGTCTGCTAGGTCCCAGCCTGAGGTTACTGGCCTGTGTTTATTATTGTGCCTTATGCTATTGGAAATTCACTACAAGCAGAAAGTGAAACCATTTTGGACCTTTTATATATTTGCTTGGAATTGAACAAAATATCAAGTTATTAAATTGCCTTCTCTTCTCCTAATGCATAAATGTGACTTTTGTTCTAGGCATTCTATCCAGTTCGTTTTGGCTGTAAAGAAAGAGGAAGGGGACACAGGTAAGTCCAGACTCCCCTGAAAACTCTATTACCTGTGGTGAGAATGGGCCAGTTTTGAATGTTTTAATATAGGAGATGGCGGACTCATTCTTGTCCTGAGAACCCTGCAGGCTGGCCCATAGTAGGCAGTCGTCTTCCCTTGGTCACGATAAGCAGATTAATGCCTATGTCATGAATGCTTTCCAGGGAAAACTATTTGGGAACTCGATGCCATCACATGTTTTCTCTCCCTCACTTGTGACCCAGATATTTCTCAGGGCCAGAATGGTGTTATGATGCTCATGGAAGTTGACCCTAAAACCTCCCTATAAAATTTCCAAGGTCAAAGTTATTCTCCTTTGATCTGTTTATGTGGGGAGCAGGGTAGGAGTTTGAGCAGACTTTAAGTTCTTTTCTGAGAAAAAGCAGAACTCTGTGGCTAGGTCCAGCTGAGGCCCTATTCCATTCAAACGTCAGATGACTTTTTGCCTAAGTGAAAATACAGATCAGTTTCTTTAATTTTCAGGAAAAGGATGTTTATTTAACCTTGCCCCATAGTTACCTGAAAGCAAAAGCATATGGGTCTCATTTATTCAACAACACAAAACATGTACATTTTTCGGGTACTCATTGGCAAGCCTATTTTTTGAACTGATATGAGACTATGGTCAAAATCAAGGTCGAGAAGGATTATACTTGCAAGAGATGTTCTAGGATCTCTAAATTCCAGGAGCTCTTGCTTCCAGCCTCGTGTTAAGTGTTAGATCCCGTGAAAGCAATGCACTCAATAGCATTATCTTGACTTCAGTAGAATCTTTCTCTTTGGGATATCACCCTATTCTCACCCAAAGGTAACAGGAGGCCCGGCAATCACTTTCTATAATACAGCCTTGACTTTGTATGCATAGTTCATTGGTCCAGACTTGAATGTGGGATCCAGAGTAGACACAATAGAGGACCTTCCCTAAAAATTTGGAATTGGGATTGAGTTTCCAGCTTCCATCAGGACTGCTTATGGAAAATGCATGAGTGGTGGTGTGATCATTTTTCACTGAGTGGACTAAAAAGCAGAGAAGCTCAGGAGAAGAGAGAGATAGAAAATTAGATAAAAGAGAAAGAAATGAAGAAGACTTGGACAGTGTTGCAGACATGAGAAATGGAGAGACTGTAGATGGTATTCTAAGCCCTCCTCATCTATTCCCACAGCCTTTTGAGTCCATGTCGCAATAGTAAATGGTGGCTTTTTTGCTTACACTAGTTTGGGTTCATTTGAGTCTATGTCTGTTATATGCAACCAATGGAGTTTTAAGGACTTAAGTCTTCTATGAACTACTCTCTAATGTTATCTCTCACCTTGTATTAGAATCCTTACAGAAAAGATGTCTGTGTTTTATATAGAGACGTCTGTGTTCTACATAGTAGTCTCTTTTGTATTGCTAGTGGGTAAAAAAATACACAGTTATTATATCTAATTTATGTGTGTCTGTGTGCATATAATGTTACATTTTCTCTATGAAAATGTTTACCTTCTTGTCATTTGACAAGTGTTTACTGAGCACCTACTATATGTCAAGCATTATGATAAGATCTAGTTTTAAAACAATGGCGGTGATAGTTTTAAGCTCTATAATTTTCTATAATTTTCTATAATTATCTTGGCTGCAAGGAAGCTCCTGGATAAATTTGCATGCCGGTTATGGTGACTATTTCATTGCTTTTCATTATTTTATTCCTGCTATACTTACAGTTTCACTTCTTTATATGATTGATTCCTGACCACAACTTAAATTCATTTTGACTAGCCTGGGTTCACATATCTATGCATTTTTGTTTTAAGTAGACTCCAATGCTTTTGTAAGAAGGTGGACACAGATTATTTGGAATTTGTACTAATGAAATTTGGTTCCATTTGTGTTGAACCTTGGAATAAAGATGCTATCTCAGGAGTCCAGTTATTATATGGTCATTATTTTCTGATACAAGGATGGGGAGAAGAGAATATCAGTTGAGAGGGAGGGACAGAGAGGAAGAAAGAGGGAGGACAGAAGGAGGAGGACAGAGGGAGGGGGCTGGAGAGAGAAGGAGAGGGATGGGGAGAGGGAGGGAGGGAGAGAGCGAGAGCAAGAATGAGAGAGCGAGAGAGAGAACACAGGAATGATAGAAGTATGCACGCAGATACACAGAAAGGCAAAGTGGAGAATGTAACATTAAACTTGGCTTTCAACATTCACAATCATTCTTTCATTTATCCTCTAGAGCTTTATTGAGTGCTTAGAAGAAAGTATGCCGAGTGCTAAATATCAGAAACAGAGTCTGCTCTCAGTTTTTACACCATCACTGAGGGATCATCATTTAAAACTTCCTTTAACTGAATCAGATTTCGTATTGCTGACCCAGGATGTTTTTTCTTTTTGTTTCCAGACTAGTTTTTAATGGCCTTCTGGCTTTACTTCTGATCTATGTTGCTGGATTCCACTTTTCACCTACTGGCCTAATTAATACTCGAGTGGCCTCTCCCGGCCCTCACTAAGCCCTTGGTATTTACTGCACACCCTAAAGCCAGGGATAAGTCAGTATTAGGCCCAAACCCAATGGTTTATCTCACTGGGGTCAATGGCGAGTCATGAGACAGGGATGAGGACTTGACATTGGCAGCTGGCACTGCATGCAAGCTAGTAATCTAGAGTGAAAATCCAGCCTCCCATCCCGTTAACAATGGATGTTCACTGATAGGGAAGTGAGACCTTTGCAGAATAAAAAGATTGGAAGATAGAAAATCACACAATCTTTATTACTGAAATTAGAGAATTGTTACTTCTCTTTACTAGATACTCTAATATGTTGATCTGGAGACTTCTTCACTCATTGCGTGACTGGGAATGAATTCCACGAGATCCACAAAAATACTCTTACCAGTTTAGAGCCTGAAGAGTGATTAGAATATGTGGGCGTAGAAACAACACACACATACACTCATACACACCTCCTTAGTGGTGAACTTTTCTTCCAATTAAATGAAATTTGATCCTATTAATAAGCCTGTGTTTTAGCCCACTCTCACATCTAAAAATGAATGCACTGTAAATACAGCTTGAGAAAGCTGAAAGAAAAAAATCAACTAAATGTTTCTATTTTATAGAATTGAATACAATTAAAATGCTTATAGATAAACACAATAGCAAGTAGTACTAACCATTCAGTTTAATTATACACTCCAGAGTTTTTCAAATGTGCTTTAACTTCCAATTGGCATTCTAAAATCTGAGAGTAAACTTCCTGTGATATAATCTGAAGAAGCCTTTTTGATGTCTCATCATTGATTACAAAGAACGCATATGCTCAGTGAACACAATTATAAATGAATTTAGATAGAGAATGCCCAAGGAATTATTTATTGAAATTCAGTGTGCCTGGTTACAGTGAACTCTTTATTGGAAGTAGATATGTGTATCGTATGTATAATTATTTAGGTGAGATAGTCCATTTATAGGCAACATTATCTCACTTATCCGGGAATGCTCTAATATGTTCACAAAATTGTTCAGAATCATGTTCTGCACATTCTAATGCTTGAGCAATGCAGAGAGTAGGGGATGATGGGACTTTTATCTAAGCAAAAATCTTCACCCGGTTTTGCCCAAGTCAACTCTAGGTAAAGGGCAATTGGTAATTTTTTTCTTTCAAATGCTCTTATAAGATCTCAAGGAAATGGCAAAGATGAAGCATGTAAAAGCCAGTAATGAACCACAGAAAAACTCATTGATGAATGTTTTAATTCTAAATATTATATTCATGAGTATAAAACATAGACCATATCAGCTAAGCATCCTAAAACTGAAGCTTCTAAAATTGAGCATGCCAATGGCAGACAGGGTTCTTATAATCAGCACTGTCACTATCACCAAAATCATCATTATCATGGAGTATTTTTTTGTGTGCCAGGCATAACATTAAGCATGTTACTCCCAATGGCTCATTTAATCCTCAGACAGACCCTATAATGATTATTATTCGCCTTTTGCAGGGGAACAAACTAAGTCATAGAGCAGCTAAATACATACCACTGAAGTTCAAATTATGCTACCTATCCAGTTATTTGCTATTCCAGAGTCAGCGACCCTAAGTGTTCTTTATTTGGTATTCTTCTTAAGACAACATAAAGTTAGAAGCATGATACAAACACTTGCTAGACTGAAGGGCAATCCTCTGCCCATGCGGCACATGAAAGAGATATCTGATCATGATTTTAAAGTCCTTTTACCATTACCTCACTAGTCGAGGGGCAGCTATTTTAATATTCTCATTACTCCTACTTTCCAAATTCGTAAAAGTGCTGCACAGACAGACCAGGGCACAAAATAAAAATCTGTCTTTCCAACCAGCATTTGTTACTACGGTAAGTGGTAGAGCTGATTTTCCCAGCCAGATATCGTAATGGCAGAGCAGCACAGACGTTGTGATGCAGATTCTGGAGCAGGGCTGCCCGGATTCTTCCAGATCCTGGCTGCACTGCTTGCTACCTGTGTGACTTGGGGAAGTCACTTAATCTGGCTATACCTCAATTTCCTTGTATAGAAAACGGTGATTAAAAAAAATACCCTACTTCATAGGGTTGTAGTGGAGCTTAAATGAGATGCTACATGTGACAAACTTATAACTATGTGATAAATGCTAACGTGTGTTATCATCTGACTATAGCATTCAAGTCTTACTCACTACTAAACTGTCCCTGGAAGTGATCATGGGGCTTCTGCTCTCTTAAAAAAACATTGGCTTCTAACTATGTCTTCCAACAATAATCAACTCCTTCATGGTGGGGGCCATTTGTTATTTCTTTATACCTCCTGGTGCCTAGGACAATTGCCTTTTTATGTGCGAGAACTTCACGGTGTCTTACTGTATTAAAAAAGTGTGGGTGATAGGGAAGACCTTTTATTTTGTACCCTGGCCTATCTTTACACTAGTTTTACATATTTCAAAAGCTGAAGTCATGATGATATAAAAATAGCCACTGAAGATTTCTTGTCAAGAGAACAAAGTAGGTAAATGCTGTGCTCACCGCCTCTCACGACTACATCAAAATCACAACTCCAGAACAACCATCTTTGAGATTTGCCTAAAATCTAGCTGAACAGAAGTCCTACAACTGGGGACATATAGAAGAGGCCATCTCAAGACTAGTAGAAGGGGCAGAGATACGGAATGGCCTGGTCCCACATCACATGTGGCAGCTGAGACTTGGGAGGGATATCTCAGCTGCAGAGGTCCCCCTGGAGGAGCAAGAGTTCCCAGTACCACACCAAGATCCCCATCCCAGGGTTCCAGTGCTGAGAAGAGAAGTCCCCACAACTTCTTGCTGTGAAAATCGGAAGAGACCGTGACTGGGTGAGATGGAGGGTAACCGGAGTACCAGGCATTCCTCATAAAGAGCCCACACACAAACCTACTCGCTGACAGACTCACTTGCTCTGAGCTCCAGAGCTGGGACAGCGACTTGAAAGGCACCAAAGACATACTGAGAAGAATGGAATCATCTGGCTTCAGGGCAAGAGCTGGGGAGGCAGATTTCTTCCAACAAGGGCAGCTGGCAGAAGACATTGTTCCCTTGTTGAGCTCTCACCCCTCCCAGTGTCTCCCATGACTGAGTCTCCATCAACCTAGATAACAATGGTTGCCCTGCACAGGTGATTCCCTGAGACCCGGCCCCACCCAACTTGAGGGTCCATCCAAGCTACTTCTAGTGAATTTTTCATACAAATGGCCTGTCTTGGCTCAAGCTGTAAACTTTCCTAAAATCCCTCAAAGGTTCACTAAATCCAAACAAGCAAAGTCTGGCCCCACTGTGCCCTGTACCTCTTGCTGAGCAGCCCAAGCCTCGCATCGGCAGCAGCTGGCCTTGGTTTGTGGCTTGGCCTCTTGAGGCACTTCCAAGCCCAGCACTGGTGGCAGCCATTTGTGGACTGCTTGATGGCTCATGTCAAGTGGCCCCAGGCAGGGCACAGGCTGTGGCTGAATTTGGCCTGAGGCAGGGCCCCTCCAAGGAGGTTCTGAGCTGGCACACCTGGTGACCAGTTTCAGACTAAGCATCTAGCTTCCTCCAAATAGGACAGACTCAAAGGGCAGACTGGGAAGGCACCAGAGCCCTGCTAAAGCAAGTCCTGCTCCATAGGGTCAGACCTTGAACAACAGTTCCTCTACTGTAGTCACGGCCAGTCCTCACAACCAATCAGCCTGAGGGTCAATCCCTCCTACTGACACGCAAATATCAACCAAAGCTCAACTGTAACAGGATGGCATACACAACCCACACAAGAGACGCACCTGGAGCACACAACTCAGGTGATGAGAGAGACTGCACCACTGAGCCCCACAGGACACACACTATGTAAGGACACTCTACTAAGACCAGGAGACATAGCGGCCCTACCTAATACATAGAAACAAACCAGGGAGGGAGCCAAAAAGAAGAGACAAAGAAACATGTCCCAAATGAAAGAATCAAACAAAGCTCCAGAAAAGAAACTAAACAAAATGTAGATGA
Organism: Eonycteris spelaea; assembly: GCA_003508835.1. Taxonomy (NCBI): domain Eukaryota; kingdom Metazoa; phylum Chordata; class Mammalia; order Chiroptera; family Pteropodidae; genus Eonycteris; species Eonycteris spelaea. Next base: position 742,266 of record PUFA01000219.1, read on the forward strand.
GCAATCTACCAATGCAGAGTGCAAAACACTGGTTATGAGGATGCTCAGTGATCTCAGTGAGAACTTCAACAACAAGAAAGGAAACATAAAAATGGAGAAAGAAAACAGAAAAAAGAACCAGTCAGAAATTAAGACTACAATAACTAAAATGAAAAATACATTAGAGAGAATCAAGAGTAGATTAGATGAAGCAAAGGATCAAAAAAGCAATGTAGAAGGTAGCAGAAAACATCTAATCAGAGCAGCAACAAGTTGGGGAGGGGGATATAGATACAGGAAAAAATTTAAATAATTTCTTCTTAAATAAAAAGGAAGGAAGGAAGGAAGGAAGGAAAAAAGAAAGAAAGAAAAGAAAGAAAGAAAGAAAGAAAGAAAGAAAGAACTAAAGAAAGAAAGAAAGAAAGAAAGAAAGAAAAAAAGAAAGAAAGAAAGAAAGGAAGAGAAAATCTCCTAATAGGAAAAAGAACAGCAACAAGAAAAAAAGAATACAAAAATGAGGGTCGTTTAAGGAGCCTCTGGGACAACATGAGCATACCCACATTCGCATCACAGGGTTACCAGAAGTAGAGAGAGAGAGCAAAGAATTTAAAACTTATTTGAAGAAATAATGATGGAAAATTTCCCTAACGTGGCGAAGGAAATGCAGAGAGTCCCAAACAAGATGAACCCAAAGAGGTCCACCCCAAGATGCATCATAATTAAAACTTAATGACAAAGAGAGAATCTTAAAAGCAGCAAGGGAAAAGCAGTTAGTGACCTACGAAGGAGCTCCCATAGGACTGTCAGCTGATTTCTCAACAGAAACTTTTCAGGCCAGAAGGGAATGACAGGAAATATCCAAAGTGGTGAAAAACAACGACCTACAACCAAGATTACTCTATCCAGCAAAGCTATCATTTAGAATTGAAGGACAGATAAAGAGCTTCCCAGACAAGAAAAAGCTAAAGGAGTTTGTCACCACCAAACCAGTATTACAATCAATGGTAAAGGTCCTCCTTTAAGAAAAAGGAAAAAAAAAGTCAAAAAATGTGACTAAAATAGCAACAACTACATGTCTATCAATAATTATTTCAAATGTCAATGTATTAAATCCTCCTATCAAAAGACATAGGGTGGTGAATACAAGAAAACAAGACCCTTACATATGCTGCTTACAAGAGACTTACTTCAGTTTGAAAGACACAGACTGAAAATAAGGGGATGAAAAAACGTATTTCATAAAAACAGATATGAAAAAAATCTGAGGTAGCAATACTTATACTACAGAAAATAGACATTAAAACAAAGGCTATAACAAGAGACCAAGAAGGACCCAGGAATCCCACTTCTGAATATTTATCCAAAGAAACACAAATCATTACTTTGAAAGAATAAGTGAATCCATAAGTTCATTGAAGCATTAGTTACAGTAGCCAAGATATGGAGGCAAACTGGGTGTCCATCAATGGATGAATGGATAAAGAAGAGGTGGTATATATATGCAATGGAATATTACTCAGCCATAAAAAGAATGAAACCTTGCCATTTGTGACAACATGGATGGACCTAAGGGATATTATGCTGAGTGGAGTAAGTCAGACAGAGAAAGATAAATGCCATATAATCTCATTACATGTGGAATCTCAAAAAGAAAATGAACAAAACAGAAACAAATTTATAGATACAGAGAACATTTGGATGGCTGCCAGATGGAAAGGGCGTGGGGTGGCTGCGAAAGGGGAAAGGGTTAGAAAGTTCAAATTAGTAGTTATAAAATAATCACAGGGATGTAAAGTATAGCATAGGGAAGATTCACTAGGTATGCTGTCAGATGGGTACTAGATTTATCAGGGTGATCACTTTGTAACTTATATAAACGTCTAATCACTATGTTGTACACCTGAAACTAATGTAATATTGCATGTCAAGTGTAATTGAAAAATAAATTTAAAAATATCTGCTGTTCTTGACTAATGATGCAAATGGAAACATTCTTCACGTCACATTAAAGCATCTCTTACATACTTTGCATTATCTTGAAGGAAGGGCTTTGCTTCAACCTAATACTTACTGCTGGTTATTGCCTGTATTTTCTTTTTTATCATAAAAAGAACACCAAGCTAAAAACATGTAATGTTGCTGACCTTATATTAGCAATTAATCCAACTGGATGGATAGTTGTACATAAATGGGCATAATTGTGTGAGTCCTTAGGGATATGAGTGGTGTTAGGTCCAGAAGGCATGAGAATGGCACAGAAGCGTGCTTGGCAAAGTCTTTCGGACAGACATCATGAACCCAAAGAAGGGGAAAGCACAGCTTCTGTAGCAACCACACAGATTCATTTGGTGTTGATAATGTTAAGTTGAAAACCAAGTGCCTGGTACTGACTTTGCAGATTGAGACGTATGGATTGACGCTCCGTCATGCTGATGATGGGGTCTGTCATCTCTGAAATTCACACAGCCAATAAGGTCATATCAAGCCATCATCTTAAAGGGCTGATGCAATTAAAATAGAATTTGGAAAGCATTTCACTGGTCAGGAGCAGCAATGTAAATGATGGTAATCTTCGTAAATACCTAAGCTCTCTTCCAAAGGGCTCAAATGCTCTATTTGTACCCAGAAAAAGCATAGACATCTACAAACTCAACTGTAAACATTCACCCTTAGGCTCGTGTTAAAATAGCACTTGATCTTAAAAAAAAATAACTGTCCTCTTGGAATCACTGTCATTAGAGCTGCTCCTGTTTCCTCTGATTGTTTCCCAAGATGGGTGGTGTTGTGAGTACCTATCGGCTGCCTAAGAATCGAGTCTTACAGACGTTACTCTTTCATGTCCACTTCTTTATCAGGCAAGCATAACCCAGGGTCACCACTTGAATGGGTGGGTATCTCTAGCTTTAAGGAACTAGAGGATATTAAAGTCTGAACTGGGTTGTCCTTCATGCCCATGACCCATGAGAAAAAGAGAGAGACTATTTATTAAACACAAATACACATCATGTTCCAAATCTGTACTGAGCACAATATATGTATGTCTACTTTGCATATATTCTAGCCAAAAGTCCTATGTGTCATTCTTTCTTTTTTTAATTAAATATATTGGTGTGACATTGATTAATAAAACTATATAGGTTTCAAGTGCACAATTCAATAATACATCATAAGTATGTTGCATTGTGCGTTCACCACCCAAAGTTAAACTTCCTTCCATCATTCTTGATACCTCTCCTATCTTCCTATCTTCCCTTAGACCTCACAATGGATCCACCCGTAAATACAATCAGCTTTATCTCTATGATATACCTGGAATCTGACCACATGTCACCATGTCTACTGCCACCACTCTGGTCCCAGCTGCCATCTTCTCTCACCTGGATTATCGCACTGGCCTCGTAACTGGTATCCCTGCTTTCATTCTTGCCTCATGAAGTATCACTCTCAGACTCCAGAGTGATACTCTGAAGGCATAAGCCAAGTCATATTGGTTCTCTGCTGAAAACCTTCCAGGGGCTTCCAGCTTACTCCACAGTACCTAGTACCTCACTACCTAGCAACTCTCCAGCTTCATCTCTTGCTCTTCTGCATGCATCAGTGGAGATACTGTGGAATGTTTTGCTTTGAGTTTTATGTAAATGAAAGCACAGATCAGTTATTGTCTTGTGTACAGCTCCAAGATATGACCTCAGAGAGATCCTTTCTTATCTGCCCCTAGAAACATGTGAAAAACATCCTGAGTGTTTGTACTAGCCAGAAAATACAAATGACACCATTACCACTCCCTGGGGGGGGGGCGGGGCACAGAGGGAATCTAATCTGCTCTCCCACTGAAATAAATGAATGACATCGGTATGTTAATAAGAGTGGTTAAAATGAAATACAGCTATATCCATCAATACTGTGGTGACCGTTAAACATGATAATGAATTAAAAGAGCAAGTCCCCCAAAGAATAGACACAGTACAATTCAGTTTATCAAGTGTCCAAAAACATGTGGGAAATAAAATTTTGTTTAGGAATGAATAAAATTTTTGGTAAAAATGTACAACAAAATAAGGGAATGATGATCACAAAATTCAGGATAGTGGTTACCTCTGGAGGTGGGGTGGAAAATGAAAGGATTATGGAAGGGCCCTTGGGGGACTTCAGAGGTTTGGATAATATTTTCTTTCTTTAGAAGGGTCAAAAGATATGTGAATTATTTTATTTTTATTTTGACTGCATGTAACAATACCTATAATAATAGATAATTGACAATAATATAATAACCTAAAATATTAGATATTATTATATACAGTTGTACCCATGATATATTTAATAAGATATAGTACCCATGTATGGAACAGTTCTAGAACTGTGCTTTCCAATATGGTAGTCTATAGACACACGTGGCTATTTAAAATCGCATTATTTAAAATTAAGTTGGATTAAACATTGAAGTCCTCAGCCATACTGTCACATTTCAAATGCTCAATAACCATATATGGCTGCTGGCTACCATATTGGACAGTGAAGATTATTGGGCAGTACTGTTCTAGAACATTCTTATCTCCTTAGTTAGATACTGTTTTTATCCACTTTTTATAAAATCAAGCAATTTACTGGTTTTCTGCAAAAAAAAAAAAAATATATATATGCCTCCATAATTCTGTCAATAACAGCAGTAGGAGATGAAGCAAAGATTTACTTCCTATGGATTTTGTTGATCCTCTTGGTTAAAGAAAATTCCATTAATAATTTTGTCAGACTTCATATTTCAGTTCACTTAACTCGTCAAATGCCAGCACGAGCCTGATTCTTCTTCTGCTTCAGGAGGTCAAAGACTGTTTCTACGCAGCTTCTTGTGCCAACAATGTTGTGAGCAGAATTTCATCTGCCAGAAAATTTCATTATGTGGAGATTTCTAGTTATTTATCTTCCAAGGCAGAATTTTTAAGTGGACAATGGTCTTCCAGAATGAGACCCATAGAGAAAGACGTCTCTGCTTTCTTCCCACCTATTTTCTAGGTCCTCTCTAAAGCAGCTGTTGGTAATCTGAGTGGTCCAGATTCTAGACTCTAGTGTGTGTTTGACCCTGGGTATTAGAGGGTCGCATACGTGGGTATACATCTCTATTTCCCTTGCCTCCATGGAGCAGAGTCCAGCCTTGGGTCTAACTTCCTTTTCTTCTTTTCTCTCACATACACCTGGATGTTCTAAACCCTGGTATCATATTCCTAATATAGTTTCCACAAAGCTGGTAAAATTTTGAAGGTAAGCTTTGGAATGAGAGGAGGGGTGAACTCTCCCTTCTCCCTTGGGTCTAAGCCATGGGTTTTAGTCCAGTTGCCTAGAAAACTCTGCATTGGAGGTTTAGGCACAGGCTCACTGAAAAGGAATGATGTCTTTCTTCCCCTGCCATTGTGCACTGTGGGCACAATGACTCTGAGGACTTCAAGGAGATGAGAGGGCCTGAACCAAGATAATGCTTTATCCTTTGCTCAAAATTCCATTTAATGGCGCTTGAAGCCAGGTCATCACCCCCAGAGATCCTAGATGGGAAACTGGTATTCCAGGGTTGAAAGGGAAGTTAGATAAATAGTAGTCCATGAGCCTGCTCTTAGCTGTAGCATGGCTCTGCTAGGAGCAGACATCCCTCCTTAAACAGGTGTTTCCATCACTTCATGGGTGGACATCATCCCAGCAACACCAGAGGTAGTATGGTAGTGGACATCAAAAACCTTCTATCCTGGCTCAGGGCAGTTAGGGCATGCGAATCCATCCTGGCGATGGTACATCTCAAAGCCACAAATGTCTGCACGGTCTGCAGTCTTGAATCCCTAAAGAGAAAAAACACCTTTCAAACCACAATTTCAATAGCTAAACTTTACTTCTAAAGAATACTTAATTCATCTGATTGCTCTACTAACACAGTTTGTTGACCCAACAGCAACAAGTGATCTTAAATTCATCACAGATGTTCATAGCAGTAACATGAATTATCATAAAATAATTTCCCGTTTAACAACCAAAATGACTGTAATTTCAGCCTCAGCAAAGAGGTCTACTTCCTTCTGTTTTACTAATAAATCCGGTTTTTTTTCACAATTATTAATTTATTTTGTATGTATTCATTCATTTACTTGATAGCATTCATTGTCTAAGCCACTGTTTTCAAATTATGTGTCATGGACATTCAGGAATCTAAGTGCTATGCAAAAAGACCCTTTAGCTCTTCTGCTCACCAAGTATTGTCTGCATAATGAATAAAAATAGGTCTCACATGGACTGCTATTTTTGAATGGCTGCAGGTGTTATATCAAATACAAAATCATTTAAAATTGTTTTTGAAGCTATTGTCATTTCTTTGACATAGTAGAAGTATTTTCTCTAATCAACTAATACCAGAAACAGTTAAATTATATGGTGATTTGGAGGTATTTCTGATGGTGTGTAGAAATTGTCAAACTTAAAAGGTTTCAGAAACTCTGGCCGAAGTCACATAGAGTTGGGTCCTCTCCCCTTGCGAATGGACATCTGCACATGGGCTTCCCAAGTCCTTGACCAGCAGCAGCCACCGCTGATTAGTGCCTACATCAGAATATCAGTGGAGCAGAACCTAGGACAGATACCTGGGATCTTAACAAAGTAAACTGAACAAAGACTTCTCATATTCAAAGAAAAAAACCAGTTGGCTTATCAAAGGTGATCGTTTTCTTCTTTGCTTTCTGAAACACTCCTCTAATGCCACCATTTCTTTCCGAATATAAGGAAATAATCAGAGGGAGCATGACGAGAAGTCAAGAGATCCCAGGCACGTAGCCATCCAGTCTTTCACCCAAGCACTCCCTTGTTCTGCTTGTGGCTTCTCTAAGGTGATCCTGGATGGAGGCAGTGCCCAGTTAATCCATTAAGCAGCAATCTTGCCTTTCATATGACCCTCTGTCCCTTCTCAGGCTACTCATCTGCCTGAGATTCAAGCTGTAGGACGTTGGGTAGTCAGCTATGAGTCCTCCAAGGGTTGCATGTGCAATGTGCCAAATATCTCTGCAGCTCTGGTTACAGTGCTAACATTATCTGTTCTTCAGTGAGCTACAATTGATGTCTGGGGTGGGGGGAGGGACAGAGTGGGGACTAAAATTGGTGATGCACCTGGGCTCCGGTCTGAGATCAACATAAGATGTGATGACTAATTCACTGATGAATTTTTCACAGAGAAATTAATTGGAAAACAGTTAAAAGTATTCTATGATATATAACGTGTTTATAGTTTGAACAGCAAGGACAGACAATTCTCCCCAAAATAATTTCCTTCTGTATAATAATCTCCTTTAGCTCAATTACATGTCCACACTTCGTACTTCAGATTTCAATTCATCAGCTTGCAAAAGGCATGCCTTTGGGGATAACTGGGAGTGAAGAGGGTGAATCCGAGAATCTCCATGGCTGAATCAAACAAAGAAAACAATTGAAAATTTCTGTGGCCCCTGATGTTAAATCAGTAGCATCAGCTTCCTTTGAAAGATAACACACGTTGATAAGGTGTGTGTGGGGGGGCGGGGGTGGGGTAGGTTGTAGAGAAGTGGAAGGAGAGTACAGAGGGAAAGAATAAAACTTCATTGCTTTCTATGGCCTACATGGATTTTGGCGGACATTTAATAAGGCTAGCTTATCATACTTTCAAATAGATATAATGATGACCAGCTTCAGCGCGAAGCATACACTTTGCACATAATAAGTACTCAATAAATATTTATTAACAGCATCTGACCAATTTGAGACCAATTTAGAAGACTGCTTCTGTCTTTTTTGCCAGTTTGCCAGTTTTCTTGATTTCAGCTCTCAGAATTCCTTTAACTAGGCTCAAGACTGAGATTATAGTCAGAATGACTACAGAATTTGTTCACTTTACCCTGGTATTATGCTCACAAAATAATATCTTTCTTGGAGGAAATACACTACAGATAGGTTTGCTTCCTTTTTTCTTGTGCTTTCTGAATATTATTTTTTAAAAATTAATTATAAGGAAAATAAGAAACTGCTGTCATTGAAAAGTTACTGTGTGCATTTCCTTTAAAATTGTTCAAAAATTGGGTTGTATTTTATCTATACTTCACAATACTATTTCATCACATAAGATTGTAAAAAGAGGGCCACACACTCTCCTGGAAAGCTGGAAGTCTTGTTCACTGCTATCACTGATGCCATTTTAGTTATTCCTTTTTTAAAAGGTGTAGGTTTAGGAAGTCTGGTCCTAAAAGAGTAATAGATCAACACTCAGGAGAAATATGAAAATATCAGGAGAGTCATCTCATTTCCTCTTCCTGACTTTTAAATCCACATCTGTGATAAGTATAAGTTACAAGTCAGTGGTTCTGAACTTCAGAATGCATAAGAATTCCTTGGAAAGCTTGTTGAGATACAGATTCCTGTGATCACTCCAGAGGTCTGATTCAGAAGGAGTTGCTTAAGCATCGGGATGTCTAACAAGTGCCCCGGTGATGCTAATGCTGTGGTCGGCAGGCCACACACACGTTAAGTAGCACTATTCTAATGGCCCAGATGAGCTGATGGAGCCATTCAAATTACCTGACATCCCGCTAGAGGGTTATGTGTGGGTTTAAGTAATCCTGCCTCATAAGTGAGTATGGATGTCAATACTTGGGTACCTTAAGACTTCAGCTCTGGCTCCAGTTTGACAAATGTATTGTCATGGCTGATCATCTTGACCCATGGCTACCAATTCTATTGTTAAGGCGGCCTAACTGAAAAGTGAATGTACTTCAGGGAAAGCCTACTTCCCAACACTGAGAACTACTGGGTCAAATCAAACTTGGCATCCTTCCAGTAGGACTATACAAAGGGGAGAAAGCACCGAAGCAGACCCAGTTACTTTCTATGACAGCAGTTTAAAATACCATAACCCAAGGGGAATGGGTAGACTTGTGTCCTTAGGAAGCAAAATGGGTTGACAGTCAGAACACAGGTGTAGGGTACATTTGTAATTAACTCACAGAAGTTCTTTTGCCTGCTTGAATTTTGCAGGAGCTAATCATACGAAGCAGCAGACTCTCGATAAACTGGGAGGTAGGACTCAAAGGAGAAGCAGTACCTTGAGTGTCCTTGAGATACATTCATATCATCTCTAGTCCTCATGCTGGTAACGCCCCATTTGTTTGCAGTGCTGTCTAAAGCACATTCTCTGAGGAATATACTAAAACTTAATTCCGAAGGTACTGCAGACTTCTGGATCAGGCTGAGATGGAGTCAGCACACTTGACACTATCCTCCCACAAATTACAGCAAAAGCCCTGGACAGAATACATAAAGTAACTATCTAAGGATGGCAAATAAGCACATGGAAATACATGCAACATCATTAGTCATTAAGGAAGTGCAAATTAAAAGCACAACCAGGTATCACGAGACAACTATCAGAACGGCTTACAAAATAACCTGACAGTACCAAGTGCTGGAGCTGGAGGACCCAGAGCGCGTGCAGCAGGCATACATTACTGCTGGGAACTCGAAATGGGGCAGTCATTTTGGAAAACAAGTTTTCAGTTTCTTATAAAGGTAAATAAAACATGAAATACACCAATATTCCTAAGTGATCATCCCAGACAAGTAAAAAATTGCATTCACACACAAACCTGTATAACATGAATGTTTATATAAGCCTTAAAGTGAAAAAAGAAATGTCTTTCATCAGATGAATGAATGAACAAATTGTGGTCCATACAATGGAATGCTACTAAGTAATAAAAAGGAATGAACTAAGTATATATAAACGACAAAAATGAATCTCAAATATACTATGCTAAACGAAACAAACCAGTCTAACAGAGATCGCATACTGCAGAATTCCATTTACCTAATATTCTGAAAAAAAAAAACTATACAGAGAATGGTAAGGGCTTTGTCAGGGAAAAGGGTGAGTGAGAGGTTGACTATAAAGGGGCGGCATGAGAAAACTTTGGAGAATTTTTGTTTAATCCTGATTAGAGTAGTGGTTACAACGACTCCATGCCTTTGTCAAACTCATAGAACTTTATACCAAACAAAACTTACTGTATGTAATTTAAAAATAAATGAAATAAAAATAGTATCTGCTAAGGTTGAACATATGCATATTCTAGGACCTAACCATTCCACTTTTTGGTTTGTAGCCAACAGAAATGCACACTTTTGTTCACTCCAAACATGAAAATGTTTGTAGCAATACTATTCGTAAGGGTCACACCTAACAACCCAGCTATTTGTCAATAACAGACTGGAGAAATAAAATGTGGTGTGTTAATACACTGGAATATACATGAGAATTAATGAACTGCAACTACATATAATAATATGGTTTACTCTCACAAATCAAAGTGTTGAATTTTAAGAAGTCAAATATCAAAGCGTACACACTAGATGATTTCATTTATATGAAATTCAAAACCAGGCAAAAACCAATTAAAGTGTTAGAAGTTGGGGTAGCATTTATCCTTGGTGGCCTAGTGACTGAAAGGGGAAAGGAAGTGTTATTTGGGTGCCGGTAAGAATCTATTTTTTTATATGGGTACTATTGATATGGTATGTTCAACTTTTGAACATTTATCATGCTCTAACCTTTTGATTAATAGACTTTATGTATGTTATATGTCAATATAATGTGAATATGCATAGATATTTCTAAGACAAGGTTCCACAGCTTTCAGCATTTTTTCAAAGGGGTTTCTGCCTCAAAAATAACTAACCATTGACTTGGAGAAGAAAGGGCAGGTCTTGGATGGCATTAGGATTGTGGGTTGACCAGAAATCTCTTTTTCAAGCTGAATGAGTCAGTCTATTCTATTTAAAGAAGTTGGTGGTCATGTGACATCCCCACTCCTGGCTATATTGATAAGAAAGCTGTTCTCACACCCATTAGAATGGCTGCCATCCACAGGACAAGTAATAACAAGTGTTGGAGAGGTTGTGGGGGAAAAGGAACCCTCAGATACTGCTGATGGGAATGTAAATTGGTACAGCCGCTGTGGAAAACAGTATGGAGGTTCCTCAAAAACCTAAGAATAGAATTAGCATATGACCCAGCAATCCCTCTACTGGGTATTTACACCCCCCCCCCCCCAAATCTCAAAACTGTTAAGGGTGGAAAATTTTCAAATGGCCAACTTCTGTTTAATGTGGTTCAGGGTGTAGTTCTAGGAGATATTCTGTGCAAAGATATGCTAATGGCCAACCTCTGCTTCTGTAAACCTGCTTGTTTGTTTGATGTGGTTTTCGGCTTTATAAGCTACCTCCTCTGGAAGCTCAGGGCTGATCTCCTCTAACCCTGCGTGGTAGAGAGTCAGTTGCTGGCCAGCTAATAAAGGCTCACAATTCCTCTCGATTGGTTCCGTGGGTCTTAGATTTGATCGTACCACAACAAAAAACATTTATCTGCAAAGATCTATGCACCCTGATGTTCACACTGGCCGAGACATGGAAACTAATGCAGTGCCCTTTGGTAGATGATCGGATTAAGAAGTTGTGGTACATATGTACAATGGAACATTACTCAGCCATTTGAAGAGATGAAATACTGCCATTTCTGACAACATGGATGGAACTCGAGATAATCATGCTAAGCAAAATTAGCCAGACAGAAAAAGTTGCATACCTCATGATATCACTCATGTGGGATATAAACCTAAAAGTAAGAACAAACATGACAAACAAAAGACTCATGGGTATGGACAATAGACTAGTGATTACCAGAGGGAAGAGGGGAGGGTGGAGGGAGATAAGGGGAAAGGGGGGTCAAATATTGGGTGGCGGAAATTTTGGGGGAGATGCACACACAATGCAATATACATATGACGTACGTATTAATGAACTGCACACTTGAAACCTATTTGAATTTTTAAGACCATCCCAATACATTTAATAATAACAGAAAACAAAGTTGTTCCCTGTTTTCCCAGCACTGCAGGGCCTCCCAGGACTAAGGGCTGCTAAAGCCACGGAAGTCCTGGGCAAGCCAGAAGAGAAGCGGAAGAGACCCTAGTGCGGTCCTCTTTTCTTTTAATTTTAGAGAAGAGCAAATCTTCAAAGTCTCATGTCACTAGAGTTAGTGGAATGCTGTGGGAATCACTTGCCTCCTTAGAAACACCCAGATGGGTTGTGTGGGGGAACAAGAATGGAATTTGTAGCAGTTCCTGTTTCTGAAGGAAACTAATGTGGGTCAGGGCCGGGTTCGGAAACCCGCTGGGATTCTGAGGGTGAGGGCCGCCGGACGACCTGCCCGGTACTCAACCCTCTGTCTGGTGCCTCCTTTCATCTTCCGCGCTAAGTGCAGGGCCTTGCTTTCCTATGTCACTTCGACTGGCTGCAGTTTCAGCAGTGAGTTCAGGATGAGTGACTAAATGAATGTCTTTTGCGATCCTTGCTGGTGGATCAGATTTAGCTTAAGGCGATCATTTCCCTGTACAATGAGTTCACAAATGGCCCAAACCCTTGAGAGTTTTCAGTGTAAGGTGGGTTCTCTCACAAGGACTGTGGCTCTCCATATTTTTCTCTTTTGATAATTGAACGCCATATAAAAAATTCAATATAAGACGATAAAACTTGTCCCCTAAAGGACCAAGGTAACTTTTTAAAGAAACGTAGAACGTTTCTTTGCCTTATTTAATAATCATGCCATTTGCTCTTGTGATGAACAAATGTTCTCGCAAGGAGTGGAAAAGTGGCTGGATTCTCAAAGCACTGCACAACAAACAGTACAAGCTAGTGGATGTATGTTACTTTTAAACTGTTTTAAAATCCCCTCCAAAGGAACACAAGTACACATCTTTTTGTTAGGTTGATATGGATCTGACTCTAGCCTCTTGAAACTGTATATGATTGGTACAAGAGCTAAAGAAATGGTGTGGGGGGGATGAGGGGGAGAGAGAGAAAGAGGAAGAGAGGGAGAGAGAGTAATTCAAGTACTACCGATAACAAGCTCATTGAGACGTAGTATTATGCAATTTCTGGAGATTTACATATATATGACCATATATATCTATATCCATCTATCTTTATGCTTATATACATATAAAAACATGTAATGCATACATATATAAATCACACATATATATTTCTTTCTTATTTAATTTTCTCAAAACTTCTTTCAATATATTATTATCTGTCCTATAGATGAGAATCTAAGATTGAGAGAGATGAAGTAATCTGCCTTAAGTATACACAGAAAATGGCAGAGAAAAAATTGGAAACTTCTCAATGCCTGATGGCACACCAGGGGCTTCATGATCACTACTGGCCTGGGAAATAAATCAGTCCATTTTACAGAGAAGGACTTGAGCTGGGAGTTTTCAGGATAATTTTGTTTCAGGGCATCTAAGACTACTATGAAAAACACGTAAACAGAAGTTGTGAGCCTTTATGTTTGTTTGCAGCTGTGAAGAGTTCAGTGTGTTTGGAGAAGAGAAGAAATAAACCAACGTAAAGAAAATGTAAGGTCTGCAAGGGGTCATGGCGAGGAGGAAAACAGAATGCCTCAGATTGCAGGAGTGAGAGAGGGGCCTGACTCCAGGTAAGGCATTTTGGCTCAAGTGACACAAAACTCCACCTTGGAATTGAGAGAGATGACTGAAACCCAAATAAAGCCATTTTTGTGTTCCGGTCCATGACACTATTCACTTTGTATCTTGACATTCTATTCCTTGAAGTAACAGACTTCTCTAAGGCAGATTAGCCAAATTGGTGCTGAGTAATTATTCATGGTGGCCAGGACATGGAAGCAAATGAAGTGTCCTACAACAGACGATTGGCTAAAGAAGCTGTGGAACACATATACAATGGAATATGACTCAGCCATAAGAAGAGGTGAAATACTGCCATTTGCGACAACGTGGATGGACCTCGAGATAATCACGCTAAGTGAAATAAACCAGACAGAAAAAGTTGAAAATCACATGATATCACTTATATGAGGGGTATAAACCTAACGCAACAAATGAGCAGGACAAACAAACAGAGACTCATGGACACGGACTATAGACTAGTGGTTACCAGAGGACTATAGACTAGTGGTTACTAGTGGGGTGCGGGAGGAGGGAAGAGGTAGACGGGATAAAGGGGGTCAAACATACAGGGATAGGGTGAGGGGGAAGTGGGTAAAGGGGATCAAATATATGGTAGCTGACGAAAACTGGACCCTGGGTGGTACACACACAATAGAATATACAGATGTCAAATGATAATGTGCACCTGAAAAGTATATAATTGTATTAACCAATGTTACCCCCGTAAATTTAAGTAAAAAAAAAAAAATTAGTGCCGAGCAAATTCCACACATATTCATTCAACTGGTCTCACACATTATAACTCACAGATTGGTTTTGAATACCTCGACACATCTCCCCTCAGTTTTCAATGCATTTATCACTACTTTCTATCTTTGAGATAATTATATAAACATAGTTATTTCATCTATAAGGAAAGTAGAGAGGCTTATATTACTGTATTTGCCTTAGAATCTTGGAAATCGGCAATTTAGCTAATCCCACTTTCCAACGTTATCTTTGTGCTAGTGCCAAATTATAATAAATCTAGTATATTTCCCTAGTGTATTCATTCTGAAGGATGCAAACTGTTTCCTGGATTCTTTATTAATCCTCATAGTATGTGCCAGAGGGACTTACTGTCAAATGTCAGGCCCATTTTATAGATGAAGGATCTGAGCGGCTTAACAAAAGACGTGTCAGTCACATCCTCAAAGGAGTGAGGATCCAGCCCCACTGTGACCCTAGATCTGCTAGTTCCTGGCTGCTTCTCTTTTTATTAGGGAACGTGGCTTCTCTAGGTTCCACTCTGTTGCTGGTCTTCGGCTGGTTACTAGGCAACTTGAGCTATCACAGCCAGGCTGGTTCAAAATACCAGAGCATCAAAGTCCTAGAAAAAATGAGGCAAAAATCTCCTCATTGTACACATGTTAAATTTAGTCTAGCGCCATGTCATTCTAGCCAGGACCAGCCAGGAAAAAAATAAAAAGCTTTGAAGGGCGACCAAACACTGGGCATCTGATAGACTGGGTTAATTTTAGGCTGGTAATTATTACAGGTGTCTTGGAAGGCAGAAGAGGAAAGATAAAGTACAGCTACTTCCTATACAGAGCTTATAGCACGAGGCACTCAAATAAATACCTGTACCACTAGCAAAGATGATGTAAGGGGGATGATGTGGGTCCAAGGTAGAAGAGAGAACTCATCTGATAACCAGGGTGACTTGATCTTAGCTTCTCTGAGCTTGCATGGTGACTTCAAAACAAAAAAAGGTGAAGTAAGAGGGAGAAAATTACCCCCAGCTACTTATTTTGAAAGGATAAAAAGGAATCCCTCATAAGAGGAGTAAGGGGAGGCAAACAAGCTCCGTGCATTCATTTATAACCTTCAGTGTGTGGATACATGGAGGCTTGGTTATGGGAGGTGGGTTCTGTCATTTAGGACAGAGAAGCATGTGAGATGTGGCCCTGAACTTTGCAAACAATAGCAGAGACACAAGCCTACAGGACAGTCCCTAGACACAGTGAGGGAGTGGCAGACTGAGACTCCAGCATCCCATCAGGCACAGAATATGTCGTGCGGAGCATTTCAATCCACTCTGTTGAATTGAGGGGCATTCTCACCAGAACTAAAAAGTAAAAAATTTCAAATTTTCTTTGTTTTCAAAAATGTTGCCTGCTACAATGACTAAAACATCTGTGGGACAGACAATTGAGCCCTGAGAAGTAGAGGCACCCTGCCCTATTTGCCTGCTCCCTTCCCCCACCCCCACCAACCTCACAGGTAGGCAGAGCGACTCTGGTAAAACGTGTCTTCTAAAAACCCTCTGATTGTACTTGGCTCAGCTCAGAGAGGGGCTGTGAATAGGATGAACAGTGGGAGGGATTACATGTAAAGTACCTGCAGTCACAATCACGACACAGGGAACCCTAGCCAACAGCTTATACTCTCTCAACGAAGAGATGCTATTTTCGTTTTTTTCAGAGTGCTAGCTAATGTAATAAGCCTTAAAAAGTAAAGTAGTATTGGAAGTATTGGAACTGATTTGCAAAGGACATAATGGTTTCCTAGAAAAGCTAACAGGCACAATTAAAAGTAAATTATTGGATGACAAGTAAAATAATTCAATAAGGTACTGGTTACCAGAAGAAATACTTTATGAATCAATCCATTTACTAGTAGAAACCACATAGAAATAAAAAAAGGGGGAAAATCACACGCACACTTCTCATTAACAATAGAGACCAAAACTACAACACACATAGGAAAAAATTAACAAAGAAAGTGTCAGATTTATTTGAGAGAGCTGTAAATTTTGAGGGGCATGAAACAAGAACTGAATAAATGTAGAGATATGCCATGCTCCTGGATTAAAAGTCTTAATCTAAGAAAAATGGTAATATTTTTCAAAGGACTATATAAATTTCATGCAATTTCAATCAGGAACACAACAGGCTTTCTTTTCAAATTGAAAATAATGACTTAAAAATGTATATAAGAAAACAAAATATGTAAAATGGCCCAAAGTGTTTTTGAAAAGGTAGAAAATAAGGAGAGATTTATCCTTCCTGCTATTAAAATTAAAAACTACTGTGTTCCAGAACCCGACATGACACAGTTATGATCAGTCTATTACTCAACCATATTTTGGTGGGGATGTTGGAATTTCATTTGAATGAGGTGGTTTTTACCCAGATAAAGGCGCATGAAAGGGAAGATGGTTTAAGCTTTCTAAAACTGGACGTTACTGCCAGGCGATCTCAGGTGGGCTCCGGACCCAGAAAGCAGTCCTCATGAACCTTTCCTGTTGCCTTATGCCTTGGGCTTTGCTTTTTATCCTTTGCCTCTGTGACCTGGCCTTTCTTCTTGACTGGTTCACTTGGCTTGTTCCTCATCCAGCACAACTCCTCCATGTTTTGCTTGCAGTTCTGTGCCTTGGCACCCCTCCTGATGCCTTGTTCTGGCTTGGCCACCTTTATGCTCCACTCGGCCTTGGCCCAATATCTAGCACTTTTCCTCCCTTGCTCCATCTCTGCAGGCAGTTCCAGAATTCCTGATTTATGCATAGTCTCATTCACAACTATATTGGGGAAAAGTGTTTCCAGAGGATTGTGACAAGTGGCTAGACTCCGAGCACTTTGGAGTCTGGGGCCATGTTGTATTTATCAGCCAGGTGTTGGGACTGTATTTGCGTTAGTTTGCCACGGCTTCCGCAACGAAGTACCGCAGTCTAAGCGGCTTAAAGAACAGAAATTTCATTCTTCACAGTTCTGAATGCTGCGAGTCTGAGATCGAGGTGTTGGCAGGGTTGGTTTGCTCTGAGGGCCTCTCTCCTTGGCTTGTACATGGTCGTCTTCTCCTGGTGTCTTCTATGGTCTTTCCTCTGTGCAAGCCAGTGTCCTAATCTCCTCTTATAAGGACACCAGTCATATCACACTGTAGCAAGTCCCAGTGACCTCATTTAACCAAATTACCTCTTTAAAGACCCGATCTCCAAATATAGCCACATTTTCAGGTACAGGGGTGGGGTAGGACTTCGACGTATGAATTTTGGGGGGACATAATTCAGCCTGTAACAGTGGTCAAGCTACCTGGGTTCAAATATGTATTCACCTCTTTTTAGCTGAGGGACTTTCAGCAAGTTCCTTCATTTACTTGGGCCTCAGTTACCCTCTCTGTAAAATGAGAAAGATGTTTTTGCCTCCTAGGACTGTTGTGAGGATTAAATATATAAATTATACACACACACACACACACACACACACATACACACACACACACACACATATATACACATACATATAATATACATATGTACATACACACACAGCCTGATTCACAATCAGCACTCCATAAAGGTTATAGCAATTTTTGGTGTCTTTGAGGTCCTTGCACCAACATTGAATCCAATACAAATATACATAAAAATATTTATAGACATAAAAATATACGAACGTGAGATTTTTATTCAGCTTCTCATTTGCCTAACAAGTACGTATTGAGCACACACCATATACAGGCAGTCCTCATTATTTGCAGCTGTCATGTCTACAAAGCCACCGTGAACCCTGACTTAGCGGATACCCACACGCTGGTCCTGGGGGGAATGCAGCGTTAGGCTCCTGAGAGCCTCTGGTAACATTTCTATCAATGGCTCAATACATTACCTTGTTTTATGGACGCTTCTGTTTATGGCACCTTATTTAAAACATACTGTTGCTTCATTAACATTGACCTCATGGCCAATGTCATCATAACTCACGTCTGAATAAAGCCAACGTAACGCATGTATTTTTTTCCCCATGAAGCACATCACGGCCTTCTTGTGTGTAGCAACACTAGAGAGCACCTCAGCATTATACTTGAGAGCCATTTTAAACAACGCAATCACCACGAGAAAGCACACAAAAATTTTCCAAACGTGGCACTAAATTGACTGGGAGAAGGAGACTTATCTCGGCGTGAGAGTTACAAGGAGGGGGAACTCCGTCTTGTTCAACCTCAGCAGGAAGCACACACATGCTGTGGGAGGTTCAATTTTTTTTGATGCTCCGCACATGTACACAAATGATCTTCAAAGTACTGCAACTATAGGTTTTGGGGTTACAAATAAATGTGAGTGAGATGAGTTTGCAAACATGGAACCGGCCAACAATGAACGAGGAGTGACTACGTCGAGTACCCCATTAGGCTCTAGAGCGCACTGTGCAATCAGAGCGCACTGTGCAATCGGGCAGATTCCGTCTGGCGAAAGAGCGGCTTACTGAAGGACATGCTGACTTGGGAGTTGGCAAAAATGTCCTGATGTCTTGAATCCCCAGGGAAGGCAGAGAGGATTCCCAGACCCTGACTCCTAAAGAGGCTCCATCATCACTCTCTTTGTCGAACAATTAGTGTCTCTTTCCAGAAGGGACCACGATCAGACTGAGACCCGCTGAAGTCCAAGCTGAGTCATGCAGTAAATCAGCATGTCCTTGTGTGTCCCCTCTGTCCTGGGAAATGCTTGTCCTTGACTTGCATGGTACTAGCACGCCCCCCTCTTACTCAAACAGTCCCTGGCTGCTACGCGTTCCCTTCCAATGTGGCATGGCTCATGTCCCTTCAGTGCTTTCTGAAATGCCCACAGCCAGCATTCTGCAAGGTGGCAGCATGGGGACACATCTCTGATCTGGGACTCACACAGCATTGCTCTACTCCCCACTCTGTCACTGAGCTTTAAAATGGGGATTCTGGACTTTGGCTATGTATGAGAACCACCTGGGGGTGGCTTTGAAAAAAGCCCATCAATGTCAGGTTCCGTCCCTGACCAATCAGATTGACTCTGGAAGTGGGGCCCAGGCACCCCTCGTTTCTAAAGCTTCCAGAGAGATTTAATGTGCAGCCAGACTGGAGAACCATCAGTTAGATCTCTCTGAGTCTCATTTTGCTCATCTGTAGAAAAAAAAAAAAACGAGTCCCAAGGTAATACGCTATGAGCTACAGTCTTAAATTTTATTTCAAACCTAGCAGGGCACTTCCCCCTCCAGTCTTTCTTTCACTGATGTAGCTTCTATAGGAAATATGTTAATTAAGAAATTTTCTTCCCCATAGCATGTTTACAACATAATTGATGTCTGTCTCCTTATTTACAACTTTAGAAGGAAGTAAAGTGATTTTCCCCTCCAGAGAAACAAAAACCAAAAGTGGCAAAAATATAACTCAGTGTTTACTGAATGGAAAGAAAAGCGCCATGATCTTTCACATGCTAGCTGAACTTGAACGCTCTGTGGCATGGATTCTGATGCCATTTCATGTCTCTAATGGCAATCCTTGAGCACTTAGGTCTGAGTGCCATCACTGCAGCTGGAGAGATCAGGAGAGACACAGAACTGAGCCAAACCCATTTTTGTTTTGTTTTGTTTTTTAAAAGGAACATGTCTGGGACTCTGAAAAATAGTTCAGATCAGAATCCACCAAGCAAGCCTAGAATAGATTTGAGTGGGCAGGTGAGCAGAGCTGAGGCCACAGGGCTCTCCCCGCAGGCCAAATGCGGAGTGAAGGAACAGGAGAACTCAGGCAGAGTGCTGGTCAAATCAGACACTAAAATTCCATGCTTGAGTTACTTAACAAAACCCTCCTTGGATGATATGTAGCAAGTCTTCTTAAGGTAAAACTAAGTGGGGAGAAGTCAGATATACTGATCAGCTGTGGTCCAAAGAGACTCTTTCTAGATATTCGATAAACGGAGTTTATAAAAATTATCCCCTGCTAATCTGATAGGTCTGGGAACTCAGTTCACAGACTGCAGAGGGGGATGAGATATATAGCTGCCCTCCACCAGCCAAGATACAGTGTTTTCCAAAACTGTCAGCAGTGAAGAGAAACATAGATGGAAAGAAGCTCCACAAAAGTCTGATCTTGGGTCTAGGAGCTTCTAGAATGTACCAGAAGTTTGGCAGGACTGATTAGGAAAGTAGCCAGCAGTTCCTGCAATTCACATGGATAACAAGTGACACTCAGTGACATCTTCTTCAATGACGACACACAATCAGATCCCAGAAAGTAAAAACAAAACAAAACAAAACAAATCAAGGCTGGATAGATGGTGCCATTTGTGACACAGAGAAGCAAGCAGACAGAATGCATCTATGCACACGTATGAATGAGAAACCATGGGTCAGGAAGCAGACGTGAGGAAGCCTGCTCGAAGATTGGGCTCCACAGGTTGAAAGACTGTGAGAATCCAGAGACAGACAGAAACTCACTCGGGCTTCTAACGACAAAAAACGAGTGATTGGTAAGGAAAGATCTGGGAATTCGGCACTTCCTAATAGGGTGACTGACTGTTCTGGTCTATCTGGGCCTTTCTTGGCTTTTGCACTCAAACTCCTGCACCCAGGGTGATGTCGCAGACCTGATGAAGCAGGGATGGTACACTCCCCTACTGCTGTAGTCCTGAGAAAAGATCTGATGCTTCCTGAGTGAGAGGACGCCTATTACAAAGACTACAAAAAGATATAGCTGATCTGAGGTGGAATGTCAGAGAAGAGCTGGGGACCAAGGGTGCTCCTGCTGGCAAGCACAGCTGGCCATGGGATATTCTAAATGTCCTTTCATCTCTTGGGACTTCAGTTTTCTTCATCGGTATTAGAACAATGACTTATAATAGTTTTTATTTTCCTCTTTTAAAAACAGCAGAATCCTTTCTTCAAATGGAATGTTACCCAGAAAGGAATGTGTGTGTGTGTGTGTGTGTGTGTGTGTGTGTGTGTGTGTGTGTGAGAGAGAGAGAGAGAGAGAGAGAGAGAGAGAGAGAGAGAGAGCGCGAGCGAGAGAGATAAGGCAGAGCCACTGGGCTGAAGCCCAGGTGGGAGACCTATAACCTTGACCACTTTGCTGTACACTCAACCCTCTCTGCTCCCAGACAGCCTGAGGCATCTATGCCAAACCTATATAACTCTGAAGAATGGACTTTTAATATCACCAATTGGATGATCTTTGAGTTCCCTCTAGGTCAGAAATCCCATGATGCCTTGGTCATGTGCAACACTACCACTGTTTTTCAGGCTGGGATTAGCTGCCGCTGTTTTTAGACTCCCTCCAACACATACAGCACTCAGACTACAGTCAGAGAACCAGCTTGGTTGGGTTTTGCTTACTCTCAAAATAAAATAATGTAAAGAAAACATACTGAAATGATCATCTCTGGGTTATGAGAATATGGGTGACAAATTTCTTACAGTGCATGTATGTCTGTGAGTGCTTTTCTGTATTTTCTGCAATTTGAAATTAGATGAAATACTGACTTGATCTTGTGCTTAGACACGCACTGGCCGCTCTGCCACATTTGACCTCCTACCTCCCCTGCTCAGACTCTGCTTGGCTCCCTCCTTTTGCCTAGCATCCCTGCTTCGACAATGCATGTGGGTCCCAGGCCTGGCTGGTCCCAGACCCGACTGTAATCCAGGCTCATGGCTAGGAATAGGACCCCGGATTTAGAATGTTACAGTAGTGTGGTAGGGTGCCTGCGCCTAAAACAGGTAATCATAATTCAGCTTATTGTATCACACACGTGTGGCTGAATGCCACTATTGTACTCTGCTGTGTGTGGAGCCACGCGGTCCCCTGGGGAGCAGAAGAAGGGCAGGAGCAGAAGCACACTCCCCACAACAGACTGCACTTCCCCCAACAGAAGCGCAGTCCCACAACAAAGTTGGTGCCCGCCTTTTATGCTCATGTGGGCCCCTTGTGCATTCTTCCAACCGGGCGTCTCACCACCGAAACCTTCCCTTCTTGATCAGGTCGGCGCTGACTGTGCACTTTTTTTCAGTTTCGCCTATATCATTTCGCACCTTGGATTTCTTTCTCCTACTTTAGCTTCCACGTGAATTTCTAATATTAGATTTAATGTCCCCTGCTCCGAAGAGACAGATCCAGCCCTAAAGACACCACACTTAGTCTCCAGTGGGTCTCCCTAGGAGCTAATTCCCTGGTGAAGTCCTCCTCTATCCCTGCAAATCGCTGAGGGGTCACCCCATGCCCACGTAGCGGGGAAGGAGGGGCGACCTGGCACTCCTCTCCTTCTCCCCTGAAAACGTTAATGCTCTCCACTACAGCCACTACACCTTAATAGAAAAAGAATTCCATTTCCCTCTCTGATTTTAGTTAGCCCAGTTTCGTTGGCTTCACAGGGTGTGCTTCCCTGTGAAGAGGATGTTCGGATAAAGAGGAGACAAGTCCTTGAATCTGATGACCCTGGATGGTATATCACTTGGTCTCTGAGGATAAACACTCTCCAAATGAGCTTCAAACAGGGCCATGGCACGTGTCCCTCTCTGCATCATGTACGGTAAGGCTTTATGGATATTGATGACCCTATCATCTCAAAAGGATCGGACCACTGAATTAGTGAGACTCAGACAGTACGTCGGAAGGTGATGGAAGACCCAGGTGACAGCTATTAATAAGAATACCTCTAGCTGCTTTAGGAAAAAAGGATGCTTACCAAAAGCAAACTCCTTCATTTCATTTTTTATTGGGGTTGCTGCATCCAGGGAACACTCCATAGTCCAGCGGCCAACACAGTTTCAACCATTCTTATCTTCAGTTACCTCGGACTTGACTCGTGCCTGACCTGATCCTCCTGGTCTTTTGCTTCCAGCATTAATTAATGACCTTGGACTATCAGATATGATTCTGCCTGATGTCATTCTTCCGTCAATAACCCTGTACATCACAAACTATCTAATCCTTAAGGAAAGATGGTGGTGGATAAGTTTATGTCAGGAAGAAACATTTTCCACCACTGATTTATGTTGTGACTTTCGCCATATTCCCTAAACTCTCTAAACCTCATTTGTTTTTTCATCTGTAAAATAGGAAGAAAGAGATGCCTCACAGGATTGTTGTGAAGACTGAAGTATGATACTTAAAAAAATATTTGGCATAATATCTGTCCCTTAAAAGGTGATGACTTTTACTTATATGAAGCAAGGCTCTAACGTGTGGGTCAAGGGCCACGAGTGCTAGTTGTTCCTTACTGAATGATCAAAAAAGAAAAAGTACAGAAATTCAGAGTTAGCACTTAGAAACTTTGAGACTACAAATTTTCTTTAAAAAAACTAGTCCTTTCCCAAAGATAGAGAAACATTGATATAAATGGGACCTCAGTTAAGGAAATGTCTGATGGCCAGCTTAGCATATATCACCTGAAAAGACATTCTTCAGAAACATTCCAAGTGCTTTCCAGAAGGGAAGGGGGTAGGGGAAGGATAAAGAGGGTAAAGGGGGTCAAATAAAAGGTGATGAAAGGAGACTAGATTGTGGGTGATAAGGACACAGTAGAGTATACAGATGTATTATACAGTTGTATACCTGAAATGTATATAATGTCATTAAACAATGTTACCCCAATAAATTTATTTTAAACACCAACAACAAATACCTCACGACCTCCCCCTTTCCTGCTGGCCAATTAATTACCTTCGTGGTATCGTTAATCCTTGCGAGTCCTCCCACCACACCACCAGATTCGTGAAGGACCTCTTTCCCTTTTCTGATCATCTGTTGCTGTCTGTCAAGGAAACACAAATTAACGTGAACATTTGTTCAAAACATAACTCATAAAATCTGTCTCAAAAGCACGCAGGACACATTCCAAAGCCAACTGGCATTTCTGGTTTGTGTTACCCGTGCCATTTCCCAAAGCTGTCAGGGGTAATTAAAAGCAGAGGGGAAAATGTCATTCTTTTCGTGTTAAGGTATAGTGGCTGTAGTGGAGAGAAAACATTAACATTTTCAGGAGAGGAGGAAAGGAGTGCTTGATTAAATCTAAAGAAAACAATCAATTCTAGGCATATGCTGTGGTCGCTTTATCCATTAGCTTCAGGACAAGAGTGGCATTTGGAGCACAGTCTTTTCAAGGCATTGGCACCAGGCCATTCCTGAAGCACACAGTCATTATGGAGACATTTAATTAGTGCATTTTGCATGATTGCCTATGGATACAGGAGGGGCAATGTGCCATCTAGCCCTTTTAGGGTCAATTGACAGCTGGAGAGAAGGCTAGCCTGCAAAGTCACGGTAAATTCTGAGCTTAGGGACTTCACATGACTTACATTTTTAATATCCTCCGTGCTCAGAATAGGGCCTGGAACATAGTAGGCACTCAATAAAATATCCAAATGGGTAAATGCTTACGAGGCCATCAAAGCTAGAATCCCTCTAGAAACCTGGTTCCATCACTGATTCAGTCCAGGATTTCCTGGTCTTATTAAATGACAAAACTGGGGTTCAAATACAGAGGCATCCAGCTTCAGAGTTCAGTGCTCATTCGACAACAGCATGATGCAGAGATGACATCATAAGCAAACATCATGTCCCCCACAATTGGGAAGGCCTCAGAATGCCTGACCTGGGCCAGCCCCTCCCCAGACTCCATGAGCCTGAGTCATCCCTCACTTATCTCACTCCTCTCTAAAGAGTGGTACCACTTAAGCTATTTATCAGGAAAATAAAATTAGACCCTTCCACTGTGGGCAAAGAAGTCCTCCCTCTTGCTATCATCTGTGGAATGTGTTCTGGACATATTTCAAAGAATTGAAGCTGGTCCCCGGGGGTACAAAAGGAGACTGTGAGAGATTGAAGTATAAAGCCAAAGTGGAATCTGGTTTTAAATATTCCATTCCAGTCTCATCTTTATTTATCCTTCCTGATCCAACAGCCTTGTGACAATGGACTACGTGACCCTTGAACATCTTTCACTTGAATTTTTTTTAATACGGTAAAAGAACTAACAACGGTGTTTGGTTTAAGTAAACATGATAGCATTTTCCAAGTAAACTGACCTCCTTTCTTTGATCAAACAAAAAAAAAAATTTAAGATGAGCTCTGTACTGTGCCCTGAAGGGTGGAAAATTCAGACTTTGTTATATTGAGAGAGCAAAGGACTTTCTGACTCACAAACTCAGAGTCCTTTGATTTGTCATCAATAATGTACTGTAGCAGCTTTATAAAGGGGGACTTGGGACTTAAGAATTGGATCCAGGAAAACAATAGGGATGAAAGCATGGATTAAGATTGAAAAAAAAAAGCTAGAAAGGAGGAAAAGTGAAGCAAGAAATAAGAAATTAAAATTCAAACCCAGTGCCTTAAGTAGTGCCTCTTTCAGGACTAAAAGCCATGAAAAAAGTATGAAGAATGGGTGTCTGTGTCATCTTTAGGTAAAACATGTGTTACTTAACTAAATAATTACGTGAATTTAAAACAAAGTGCAAAGTCAAAATCGTCAGAGCAATAAAACGTACGCTAGAGACGATATGGAAGAAGAGGCAGTAATGCTGAACCACAACTTGTAAAACAGTGAGGTAAAAAGAAGAGAGAGTTGAAGGTCAGAGAGAAGAGCTCGGACGTGCTCTCATGGGCACTGGTGGCTTGTAAGGGACAAGGTTCTGGCTAGGAACACAGGGTGTGCTCAAATGGGTTACTAGAGGAGGGTTTACTAAAAAGGATTATTTATGAAGGTCTGTGGTGGTCAGGATTCAAGGAAGCCAACTAAGGATGGTGGAACGCCCAGGAGCCAAAAGCAGAGAGCTGTTACCTTCCACGGCCTGAAGGCATGAGAGCGGAATCACTATTTGAAATTGGAAAGAGCGGTGGCTATTAGGGAGAGTCCTGTTCCAGGAACTGTGGATTTTTTTCTTTCTCTTACCTTCTTTCCTCTCTCCCTTCTTTACTTTAATTGATATAAATGATGTGTTTTTCTTGGTTTGTATTTTTATAACTTCACTTTTTAGTTTTTCTTTTTATTTATCCACACTTTCTTTGGTTTGTGCTACAGAAGTCGATTCGTAACCTTTCTATCAATTTTTTACTGATGTATAATTGACATATACCATTATATTATTTCGGATGTACAATATAATGATTCGATTCTTTCACATACTGCAACATGATCAACACAAGTCTAGTTAACATCCATCATCACACGGTTACAATTTTTTTTCTTGTGATGAGAACTTTTAGGGTCTACTCTGTTAGCAACTTTCAAATATACATTATTACTGACTATAGTCACCATGCTGTACATTAGTCCCAAGGACTTATTTATTTTAAATCTGGAAGTTTGTACCTTTTGACTCCCTTCACCCATTTCATCGACCCTCTACCCCCTGGCCTCTGGCAACCACCAATCTGTTCTCTGTATCCATGCGCTTGGGTTTTCTTTCTTTAATTCCACATGCAAGTGAGATCAAACGGTATTTGTCCTTCTCTGACTTATTTCACTTAACATAATACTCTCAGTCTATCCACATTGTCACGAAGGTAAGATTTTATTCTTTTTTATGGCTGATGATATTTCATTGTATATTTCCTATCCATTTTTAATTGAGATATTATTCACATATCATAAAATTCACCATTTTAATATGCGTGATAAAATGGTCTTAGTATATTTGCTAAGTTCAGCAACCATCACCACTATCGAATTCAAAAACATTACTCAATGCAACATATAGATGCCTTACTGCTAAATTGTACATCTGAAACTTACTGGATTTTGTTAACCAACGTCACCATAATAACAATAGCGATAGTAATAATAATAATTATTATTATTCGAGAACATTTTTATTACCCACCAAAACCCCATATCCATTAGCAATTACTCCCCATTTTCATCTCCCTCAAGTCACTGAAAACCACCGATCTATTTTTCTTGTCTCTTTGCATTTGGCTTTCAATAGAAGAACAAAGCCACTACTAAATTTCTACTTAGCTGGTAGGGAGTTGACAGAATAAATACTTGAACTTCTCTTTCTTTCCCAACCCTGATCTCCTGCTGGTGCTTCCTATTGGCTGAAATCAACTGGGAGCCAGATGTCAATAAAGCCTAATTTGTCCGGTCCACTGCCGTCAGCCTCCAGAGGCAGAGAGCAGGATAAGTGTGGAAAGGGGAGTCTGGAGGGATATTCAGGGAAAATTGCCTGCCCAAGGGCTCTATAGATTCTTGATAAGAAGCTCCTAGGAACAGAACTGTTCCTAGGGCTTCCAGACAGAACTGGGAATTAGAAGGGGTATGTAATCCTGGTGGAAGGAGCTATGACACCATGGTGAAATGACAAATCCCTGGGATAATGGGTCTATTGAACACAATGGAATCGAGGGGTCTGAGGTCCACAGTAAAATTGTTTTCAATGTCCTATGTAACAAAAGATTAATCATGGCATACTTTTGTTTTAATTTTTAAGTGGCTTGTAGAAACCCAAGAAAATGATTCATCGTCTATTATTCATATTTCATTTTCATTCTTATCTTTATCTCTGTGACTTTGTATACATGACATTGAGAATTGCATTTACCCTTCCTTTATGGTACCCTATAAATAGAAAAGCTTATTTTCTAATTATATGACGGTAGCCTATTCAACTACATTTGTCTAATATATTTACTTAAAAACTGATTTACTTTTGCAGTATAATTTGGTCTTATCTTCAAGGCATTGCAAGCCATAATAAAAGAGTTGTCCTTAAAAGGAGAAAGATGAATGGATACTCAATTGTTTCATCCTTTTTAGCTGATTACATTTCTTGGTGTCCTGGTCAAAAAGAAAACACAACTCAATATTTTCCAGAGTCAGCCTTATGGTTATATTAAATTACCTCCAGCTCCATTTAAAAATTTTCTCTGACAGGAAGACTTTTCCCTTATATCAATTAAATTCTCCCCCCTATTCACATTTAGCAATTTATCTAAGTTAAATATACTTTTTACTATTAAAGTTAGCAACTTAAAAGTTGAATTAAGTTTTCTTTCCAGAAGTTCATATAATAATTGCCCATCTGAAAAAATAATATGATCTTGTTTTCTTCATTCACATATATTTTGCATATACAATTAATCATCAGTAAAAATTACTAAATTAGATAAGACTAAATGATACTGCAAAAGTAAATCAGTTTTTCTACTTTCCTTAATATGAAATGTTAAATTGTAATCCTCTCTTTAGAAATAAGGAAATAATTAAGGAGGCTATGACATAAATAGCCTCATATGATTGTGCTAATGGAAGCATTTATTCAAGAATAACAACTTACATTTATTGGAGTCCTGGAAGTTTAGATCGCCCTGAAACCCATGTCATTGCATCTTTGCTACAACCCAGGGTGACAGACAAGGAATGTGATATTATCTCCCATTTTACTAAAAGGAAAACTGGAGCTCAGAGCATTCAAAATCTGTCTGTTTGCAGAGCTAGAACCTGGATATACATCTTCTAAATTCTCAATTACTATCATGTGCCAGAGACATAAGCCTGGAGGGGAGCAAGTGAGTTTATGACAGACCCACATGTTTTTTTAAAAAGCCTGGGTGGTAGAGATTCCATCCAGTTCTTCGTTGCCTGGTCCAACAGTCAACCATTTAGCAGGCATTCCCATCATTTATATATTGTCGATTCATGGTGCCTATATGGTTGCCCTGAAAAGAGATGAAGATATGCTGGTTTGGCATATTTTAGAAAACGGACTTTATATTCTTGAAAGCAACAATTCAATTGTCCTTTAACATTCCCACATCAAGTGAACTAATTCCAGCATGCTGGTCTCCGAGAAGGGGCGGGAGTTGAGAGAGCAAGAACAAGTGAGAGCGAAGAGGGAGGGGCACAGAGTTTTGAATTTTCCAGTTGGAAATGTTGATCGTATTTAACTCTTTTGTTAAGCATTTAAAAACATCTCAGGATGCCCCTCTGGCCTTCTACCGCCTCTATTCTCTCTGCTCCTCTTCATCCATCTTCCTTGATTTTTCTTTCTGTGGATATCGGTGTAGCTCTAATTAAATTGATCTGGATACTATTCCTAGCTCTCCCTAGTAAGAATTTTTTTTTGCCTTAAACCTACTTTTGCCTGAATATATACTGTTATTATTTATTCATATTCACCTGTTTGTATAACAATTTCTATCTTCACTACTTTTTCTTGCATCTTTCCTTCTAGAGTCATTTTCCTTTTTCCTGAAATAGTTTTCACTGAGTTTTATTTTTCTTTTATTCTTTCTTGATGTTCCATTGTTAGTAAACACTCTTAGTTTTGTTTTCCTGAAATATATTTATTTTACTTTTTTTTAAGGAACTTTGGGGATACAAAACCTTAGGTTGACAGTTATATTCTGTCAGTATGTTGAATAGTAATTTATTTCGTTGTCTTCTTGTTCTTTTATTAAGGCCAAGAATTCAGTTGTCCATTAATTGTTGTCATCTGGTAATTTTTAAAAAATCAATTCTTGACTGATGTTAAGTTCTTTTCCTTCTCTTTAGTTTTTTAGTTTCACTTTTGGTACAATTTATTTAAGTGGGGTAATCGTTTTATTTATTCTGCTTGAATTTCTGATTCTGATGATTCAAGCTTTTCATCAATTCTAAAAATTTTTCTCCATTGCCTCTTTAAAAATCACTGCTCCTGAAATCTATTGTTTCTTTGAATTATCTACCTGATATGTGTTAGATGGTTCTCTCCAACCTCTGTTTCTTAACATCTCTTTCATGTTTTCAAATTCTTTGTCTCTTCGTGTTCTTTTCTGGATAATACTTTCGGCTTATCTTCCAGTTTAATTATCTCATACGTTATATCTAATATAATATTAAATCGTTAATGACTTGTAAATAAAAATTATTATGATTTTCATTTCTAGATATTCTGTTTGGTTCTTTTGAGTCATTTATTTCTTACCCATTCTTTGCTTCTATAATTGTTAAACACAATTAATACAATTATTCTAATTCTGATCATTCTAATCTCTGAAGTATTTGAGTGTCTTATTTTACTCATTGCCTCTCCAGGCTCATATCTGTGGGGCCCTCATTGTGTCATATGTTCTATGATTTGGGTTTGCAAATCACATCCATTATAGCTTTAGCGGAAGGAAAACTGTGAGGTGTATGTTGAAATGTTTCCTCCAAGTGGACTTGTTGCTCCCATCAGAGATATAGAAGTTACCAAGTTAGAACAAGTCCAAATGAATGCTTAGTTTGCAATGTTTGCGATCCAGAGTCGGGAACACAAGTCCACATGGCGTTTTCCTGTGGTTACAAATTCTGATATGTTTTCATTCCATTTAGAGTTAAGTTTTGAATATGCAAATACTTCTGTACTATCTCTCCTTTTGCATGGCTTATACAGAAGGTCTCCAAATAGATCACCCCTCTGCCTGGGCTCTAAGGTTTCTTTGTCATTCTCCTTGTCCCACCCCAACTGAGATGCCATTAAAACTGAAGTCATCAGTCTTGGGGATCTAAATATAGGCTATAGCATTGCTTGATTTTAGCATTTGAATTTTACTCTGGATTCACATTCTCTTGTTTTGGATCTCTGAGAATTTCTCTTAGTTCACAACCAGTTCAACTTTGCCTTTAAAAACATTTTAATGTACAAGTTTTAGGCGTTTTGTATTGAGAGGTTTTTCAGTCTATCTAATCTTCTTTATTGCTTGAATTGGAAGATGACACGATACTCCCTGTGAATATTAATACTGGAAATCCTTTGACATGGCTGTTATAGTTAATCTTCAAAAATGACTGTCCAATGAATCATACTTTCTAGCTTTCACACCTTAGAGGAGTCCCCTTCCATACTGAAACTGAGCTGGTCACGTGTAACCAGTAAAACGCAGCATCCCTGTCATAAGAATACCTGTAGCAGCATCTTCCTTGTTCTCCTGTAATGCTCACTGTTGGGATGTACCTTCTCAGAACCCAGGCACCATGGTGTAAGAAGTCCAAGCCCAAGGGAAAGACTATGTGGTTGCCTACCCCAGCTAAGTTCCCATCCAGTATCCACAACTAATATCAAATAGCAATCATGTAAGCAAACCATCTTGGAAGTCGGAACTAATTAAGCCTTCAAACGAGCCAAGTCTTAGCGTCCATATAACAACAGCTTGAGAGATCCCAAACAAGAATACCCAGATGAATCCACTCAAGCTACAGGACCTCGAGAGACAGGAACAAATTATTGTTTCAAACCATAAAATCTTTCGGATAGTTTCTTATATGCAATACATTACCAGAGCTACAGTCAAGTCTTTTTAAATTAGAAGCTGTTTTAGCTCTTTGAAGTGACTTGGCAAATGTATGTTTTAATATGCTATATTGTTATTACTGGGCATTTTTAATTTTCAAACCCTTAGGTGGAGAGCCCCTAATTCTTGTTTTCATATACGATCTACACACATCAATTAACAATTTTTAAGTATATGACATCACATAAGTAATAAAAATAGATAATATTTACTCTAGGTATTATTTAAATATGAATGACATTTTAAAAACCACAAAAGGTAATCTAGGAGCACAACTTCATAATCTCAATATTAATACTTATATTACAAGACAAAAATCTCAAAACTAAAGGAGAAAAATTAATAAATGTTACATTAAAAATATGAATAAGAAAGTGAAAAGCCACGAACTGGGAAAAGATTTCTAGAAAACACACAACTAGCAAAGGATTGCTATAAAATAGTTTTTACACATAAATAAGGAAAAGCAAACAACCTAACTGAATACTTTTACAAAGAAATAAGTATTTCTCAGGTAAAACACAAATGATCGGTAAACATATTGAAAAGCTCATTAGAAATTTGATAAATGCAAATAAAACAAAGACGCTTTTTCACATTCTCTAGACTGGCAAAAACTAAGAAGTCTGACAACACCAAGTGTCAGTGAGTAAAGAACAAAATTAGAAGTTTTCTACATTATGATAAGAGTAAATTATTATAGCACTGTAGAAAACAACTTGGCATTATCTAATAAAACTGAAGCTGTGCATACCTTATGACTCAATAATTCTTCCTCTAAATAGGTACATGTACAGCTAGAGAAATATACAAGAATATTATGAAAAATTATTTGTCATAACAAACAAACAAACAAAAAACCTGGAAACAACCCAAAAGCCCATCGGCAGTAGAATGGATGAATAAATTGTGGAATTCTCATAGATTGAAGCAATATAGTGTGAAAATGAATGAATTCTTGCCATGTGCAATGACGGGATATTGACCAAACAAAAGCAAATCGGAGAAGAACATGAACAATCTCATTCGATTTGTCTACAGCTTAAAACATGAGAAACTAAACAAATGTGTGTATTAGGATAACAAAGCAAAGCAAGAAAATGATACCAAAATAGTCAGGATCAGAAGTTAACCCAAGAGAAGAGATAGTGGATTAGTCTTCAGGGGGCTTCAGATGCGCTGGTGATTTCCCGTGTTTTATGCTGTATGTGGTTTCACAGAAGTTTGTTGTATTATTATTATGTATGTTTTATACATATTCCACATATATATTTTGTAAGTATGTAATATCTCACATATCATTTTCAAAAAGCAATGAATATGTCAATTAGCAGTGGAGGTGATTAGAAATAGAGCACACAAAAGAGAAATCTGAAAGGTAAATCAAATCCTAATCCAAGAACCGAGAAATGAGAACAGATAAAAATATTTCACTTCATGAATTGGTATCATGAAGTTGGAGATGTTTCCATCAGCCTATTTGAGATAGTTTCTATTCCACTTTTTTACATTTAGACCAGATAGTCAATACCTAAAAACTGTGCACCTGAAAAGCATATAATGACATTAACCAATGTTAACGCAATAAAATTAATTTAAACCATTTTTCAGAAAGGATTGTGACCTTTATTTTTAAATTTATTTATTTAAAAAATTGTTTAACAAGCATTGATCGAGCATTCCTATCTGAAAAAGCACTGTGCTAAATGCTGGAGACTGGAGAAAGAAGAACACCACAAAGTCGAATTAGGCGTTATCATTACCTTCATGGGAGGTTATAATGAAGAGGGAGAGACATATGACGGCCTGGACCCAAAAACAGAGGATGAAAGGGATGATTCTGAGTGAAGGTAGCTTCCAAATGGGACCACGGATGTTGGGATATCTGCTACTCTAAACACGGCCCCACGGACAGGACAGAGGTGACATCCCAGGTCTGCTTGGCATATTTTATAGGACATCCAGCTCTTTACCAACACATGCTGTGTGTGCTGTCTGCTCCTCATACGTACTCATGTCCCTGTGGATGCTCATGTGCCCTCAGTTGTCAGTCAACGCATTTAAAGTTACAACTAATAAATAGCACACTCACTAAAAAGAAATGACCTTTCAAAAAATAACGTATTCAACCCAGCAAACTTAGGAAATACAATTTTAAAATCCTATTATTCTAATTTCATGTTTATCATGAAAGCTTTCCAGGATGTGTGTACCTAAGAAACTTATATGATGCACAGCCTACACAGGTTACTTGGCAGCCGGATAGCTATGTTTGTTCTGGTTTATATGTCAGGCTCTTAAGTATTACAAAGTTAATATGTCACATCCCTGATTAATGACTTCTTTGGGGTACTGACAAGATACGGTAAACCTGCCAAGAACCGGAGTTTAGACTCTAAAGATTACATAGGTGAATGCCACATTTTGAGCTCTTGGGTGTCAGTAAGCTAATCTCCCCAGATGATTTCCTGACCTAGAGTCCCACTTCTATAATATTTATTTTTCTTATCTTAATACATTGATCATAATTCCCCAGAGGGCTGAAATGTCTTATATCACTTTGCCTCATCTTCAGAGAACTACACAGTACTTTGTATATAGTAAATGCCCAATTAATATTTGTCAACTGGCCGATTGGCGGAACTGTCGATCACATATGCACTATCCTGTTGGCATCTGCATTATGCTTTAGAACAATAATAACAATGCCATGGGTGAATATACTGAATGGAACTCCACTTTAACTACCAAGAGCTAGCTTACTTGCAACCATAAAATTATTGCTGCTGTTCAAGTTAAAATAGTTCACTCTTTCAAAATCAGCTCCTTTTCAACCTTCTGTGAACCAAGGAGAGATATTTTATGGGAAGGAGGGTATGAATATTAATTAAATCAACAAAACTTTACAACCTGAGAATTCTCCAAAAGAAACTTTCAGCAAGAGTATCATGATAATAAAGGTGATGTTGAGACAGTTTTCACATCAGTTGCAGAACCGAAGGGAGGAGATTCTAAGACAAGTGATACACAACCATCAATCCTATTGTTATTCATTAGGTTCAACTTTAGAATTGTAGCAAAGGAGGAAGATTTCTAATACAATCAAGTTGTATTACATTTGATTTGCCATCCAAGTTAATGTTTGCCCACTTGATGTTTATGAAAAGAAATGCTGCATTCCTCACATTAGCCAACAAAGAAGCAATCACTTATATAAATCATCGCTGGAAATAGACATTTTTCAAGTGCTGGACACACATGTGGTCTATGAACATTAAACACTAATAAACAGAAGAGTTCCAATCCTAAAATGATTTTTCTGACTTCTAAGTAATTTTATCCAGAAATACTCTGGACAGACATTCCATTGTCTGCATGGAACTGGAGGAGCAGTGAATTCACAATTTAGATTTCGTAGCCTTGAAGTTGCCTCTCTGCATGCTGAGCATCTTTATTCATTCTGCAAGATGAAGAGAGAAGCAAACTAGATTTCTAAAAATGAAAGGAAATAAATGCAGGGTGACATCAGCTCTTTAGGCATCTTTCTCTGTGGATAATGCTGGCCATTGAAAACAGCTTTAAATTCATTAGTACTAGCGCTTGTAGCTGCCTGCGAATATCAACATGCAGGAACTAGGCTTCATTTTTCATCGTCCTTTTTAAATTTTGTCCTCCTGGCAACTTATTTAATCCAACACAGTGGGCTCTATAGTGTGCCTTTTATTTCCAATAAAACCATTGCAAAGAGATAAAGGACATGTGGGCCAGTGAGCGGTCATGAAAGCTGAGAGCCATTTATTGACTCTGCAGTGGTTGCGTGGAGATTCTGCATTTAAGAGAGAGACTTTTCACCTGATCCCTGAGATATTATGCACACTCCAAGAATGGCAATTGCTAACCATTAATCTCACAAGCCACATGTTTTAACAAATTTGACAATGACCACACAGTCTCATGTCAGAGGGTTCTCTCACCCAGAAATCCATTCTAACTTCGGGCCCTACCATACGAGGAGGGTCTGTTTGAGGCAGGAGACTCTCTCCTAAAATTTACAAGGTGGAATTTTTGAAGATGAATTTGGCTTTATTATTCTCTGTCAGAAGCATCCTAAAGCAACTAAAGATTTAGTAAAACAACTTCTTGTCCTCTCTAATTTACCTTGAACCTCTACTTCTCGGTTGGTGTCAACCATAAATTAATAAGTTCTTTCTTAATCTTTACTTTATCTTTTCGAGTAGAGGAAAGAATGCCCATATTTTAGGAGGACCATCTCTCTGATAGAAGACCCATAAGAGTTCACAAGCAGACCTGATACAGGATGTTGATATCTTAGACATCTTTCAACTCTTTCCCTAAGGAAATTGACTTTGAGACTCTTAATAATGGGCTTTCTATTTATCATTTGTGTGTATGTGGATCTCAATATAATGGAAATCAAAGTGCTATTGAGAGAGGCACTTACTGCAATGGAAATATAAACATATTTATTAAAAAAATACTTCTGGGTATATAGTAGGTTTTCGGTGACTTAAAAATCACATCAATCATACATATGATGAGAATTAAGTCTATTTACTTAGGTAGTACACATAAAAGTATGACTTTGTCAGTTAATAATCATGTGGACTTAAGAAAACTGATCAGCTTACATGAACTTTAGATTCCTCAATGGAAAAAATATGGTGATTAATCATTGTTCTACCCACCACTTCATGTGCGTATTTTGAAAACTGTAAAACATTATGTATATATTAGAGGTTTATTAGTGTCAGTAAATGATACCGATGATCAACTGATACTTATGCTCATAAGCAATGTCTCTATTTGTTTATATTTAGAGTTTTTTCAATATGTAGCATCATATTGACCAAATATTGTTTTGACCGTTATGAAATTATAGGATGGGTCAGAATCTTCTCATTTCTGATAAGAAGAGTACAAAACGAGGGTGCCACATGCCTCAATCAGTTGTAATTTAGTGAATTAGAAGCACAGGTGAATTTCACTTCAGGATTCTAGTGCATTGCATGTAAGACCTTTCCAAGCTCCTGAGACTGTATTTACCTGCAAGTGCAATTGTTCAAGAGACAACAACAAAACATGAATTTCAGCAGTTAACAGATGCTAAGAACTGACATTAAGAACCTAAAACACAAGATATGCACACCCTGATGTTCAGAGCAGCATCATTCACAGCAGCCAGGACATGGAAGAAACCAAAGTTTCGTACGACAGATGACTGGATGAAGAAGCTGTGGTACATGTATACAATGGACTATGACTCAGCCATAAGAAGAGATGAAATACTACCATGTGTGACAACATGGATGGATCTTGAGATTATCATGCTAAGTGAAATAAATCAGACAGAAAAACCTGAGAACCACATGATATCACTCATATGTGGGATATAAATCTAAAAGCAACAAAAAATCATGACAAATATAGACTCATGGACAGTGCATTAGTGGTTACCAGAAGTAAGGGGTAAGGGGGAGAAGAGGGGGTAGATATGGGTACAAGGGGTCAAATATGTGGTGACAGAAGGCAATCTAACTCTGGATGTTGAACACACAATGCAATATAAATGACATACTGTTGAATTGTACATTTAAAACTTACTGGATTTTGTTGTTCAACGTCACCTCAATCATTTTTAATAAAAAAAGAACCTAAAACATATCTTCAGCTATGATTTCACATGACTTTTAAGATTATTCCATATAGAAGTATTTTATGTAGCAGTATTATCATCTGTGTTCTATATATTACAAAAATGAGGTTCAGTGGGATTAAATGACTTGCCCAAAGTCACATGATTGATCAGTGTTTGAGGTGGAATCTGAATCAAGGACATCAGTTTCATAGTCTCCTACTTGTATTTTCATCTTATGCTATAGACTCCTGAGCCACTGAGCTTAATTTCCTTTCAAATAATCATAGTTCTTAAATTGTTAATTTCCCTAACAAGTAATTTTTGATAGAACTACACATACTTAAGCATATTGTTTTGTTTAAGCAGCACTTCTGGGTACACTTTAGAAACTATATCCTAATCAGCATCGATACCATTGTGATTATTGTCATTATCACTGAATGTATAGGGATATGATGGCGAACCAAAACAGATGCTGTCCCTGTCCGTTACAAAGCTCATTATCTAAGCAATTAACCATACACATGTATATATGCAATGCTGACAAGCTCTTTCAATCACAGTTGCTGCGTACTAAGGGAGTGTGTCATAGGGAGAGCTGATAGAATTGTGCAGGTCAGGGAAAGCCTTCTTGAGGAAATAACACTGAGCAGAGAGATTTTTTTTAAGTAAGCTAAAGACAACAGGACAAAACAGGAGGCATGGCACGCTATGGGATTAAGAAATATGGCAAGCACGAGGGATTAAGAATAGACCAATATGGCTAGAGGGAAAGGAATGAGATAAGTAGGGGATGAGAAGAAGGACAATGTAGGCATGGGCCAGACCATGTGCAACTTTTAGGTGATCTTCAGTAGTTTTCTTGTTCTACCCAAAGATCAATGGAGAGTCACAGTGTTGATCAGGGGGTGTGACAGAATTAGGTTTGGATTTTTGAACAATCATTCTGACTGCAGTGTAGAGAATGAGGTAGAGGATGATCAGCTGTTGATCCAGGTAGACTAGTAAGGTAACGATTGATGCAATACAAGCAAGAGACAAAGATACCCCAACTGGGGTCGTGGAGGTTGAAATGGAGAGAGTGGACAGATTTGGGAAATATCAGAGGTAAAATCAATAGGGCTTGATGAAGAACTGAATATGGTGAGTAGTAGAGAGAGTCTTAGGGATGATGACTTGGGTTTTGGTTGGCAACAATGAAAGGCACAGTATGACAGAAACAGGATTCGGGAGAAACAGTAAAAGGTTCAATTTTGACATGTGGAGTTTGAGAAGTGTTTGAGACATCCAACAGGAATCGTTTAGGAAGCAGTTGGATGTACAGGTCTGGATAGAAATATGTATTTTTGTGTCATCTGCACAAAAGGATAATGGAAATTATGGACGTGCATAATATTGTCTGAGTGAGTGTAGCATGAGAAGAAGAGAGGGCCTAGATTACAGGCTTTAGGAAATCCAACTTTTATATGCAAGGTAGAGGAGGAAATGACTACAAAGGGGACAGAAGAAGAGACAATCCAGGAGTAGTACACTGTCACAGGGTCAAGGACGGAAAGTGCTTCAGGAGATCACAATGGTGGTTGCAAGGGACAGAGGAGAGGAGGAAGTGGGATTATGAATCGATGAATATAAAATTTCAGTGATGCAAGATAAATAAGTTCTAGAGAGCCACTGTACAATATTCCGCCTATA
Source organism: Eonycteris spelaea (assembly GCA_003508835.1). Taxonomy (NCBI): domain Eukaryota; kingdom Metazoa; phylum Chordata; class Mammalia; order Chiroptera; family Pteropodidae; genus Eonycteris; species Eonycteris spelaea. The sequence goes on from PUFA01000219.1 coordinate 781,158, forward strand.
GTCAACAATATTGTACACTTACATGTCCGTTGAGAGAGTATATCTCATGTTGTGTTCTTATCACAATAAAATAAAAATAAAACTTTTGGAAAAAGGGAAAAGAGACTGATGATGCTCAGTGCTATGGAACTGTCAAGTAAGATGACAACAAAAAAATAACCTCAAGTCTTAGTTATAAGGAATTCATTGGCAGCCTTGGTGAGAGCTATTTCTGTGCATTGACAGAGCTGGAACCCAAATTGAGGAGAGCTGAGAAGTAAAATGAGGCTAGACTAGATCCTCTCTGTAGCCCCTTCCAACTCTAAAATAATAAATGTTATGATTTCATGCTGCTAACCAGAGTCTCCTTTTGTCACAGGTTTCCCTCCTCGCCCTACCTGGCTAACAACAAGACTGCTGTTGAAAGAAATGATTTGCAAAGCCTGTATTAATTTAAGCAGTATTATAACCTCAAACGAATTTGGGACAAATCATTTTCTTCTACTTTTACATACGTATTTTTTTTCTTTTGGAAAGAATCTTGACCACACAAAAAAAATCTCGTATGATTTTCCATAGCAGCAACTGAAGAAATATATTTCTAGAAATTGATTTTATTTTGTGGGTCAGGACTGCGGGGATAAAATCAGGTCTAGAGTTTCCATGTGTATGAATCTGGAAGTGAACAGATTCGAAGCTGCAGGCCAGGGATGTTTTACACTACACTACACTCTCTTCCTTTTAAATTGAATCACTCTTTCTGAGCTTTGAAAGTTAAGAGAACATATCCAAAGAATTGATTTTGTATGTAAGCAGAATGCTTGGGCACTGCTGCTTGTCATTAAAGAGAAGTTCCTATATTCTCACCATCTTGGTGGGGTAGAAATCCGAAAAAAGGCGTACAGACTATTGCTACTCAAAGTGTGATCAGTGGATTAGCAGCATGAACCTCAGCTACGAACTTCTTAGAAATGCAGAATCTCAAGCACCACCTCAGACCTACTAGATGCAGTTCGATAAGATTCTCAGGTGATTTATATTAACATTAAAAGGTGAAAAGAACTCAATCTTTTTCTCAGAAAAAAAAAAATTTTTCTACTATTTAAAAACAGAATTCTTTGTTACTCTGCCATGATACTTAAACTGACCCAAGGGCAGATTCATCATCTATGGACTAAAAGTTAATCATATTATTTGCTTTAAAATGAAGACCTGCAGTGGTGTGCCAAGGTGACTAATAAGGTATTTTTACAAACAAAAATCCTGGTCTAACATGCATGCATTTTTTATTTCCCTTTACCAGAAGCTACTAATAACTTGCATTGAACTATTTACCTTTCTTCTTTTATTCTAATATTTATAGATTTAGTTAGAAATAGCAAGGTTACCTGTCATGCTTTTGTACAGGATTTATAAACTTTCACTATTTTCTATCTCTTTAGTCAATTTAGGAAAAGAACACCCACATTTATGACGTGATCTTCTCTGGTGATCAGCATCTAGAATGGGCAGAAGAAACTCAACCGGCAGTCTCACCCTTCCTTGCTCCATTTTTTAGTGGGAGCCCTGCTCTAACCTTTAACCAGGGTAGGAAAAGATTGCTACTGCCCCCTTCTGGCCCATTGTATTTTTCCTCTATAAATCTGCTCCTTGAAGAGGATGCCCAGGGATTTTGAGCCACTGAAGAAAGCTCAGCGGAAGGGGCTTTCCCGAGTAGAGAGGCAGAGAGATCCTCTGGGAACAGGAGGCTAAAATCAAACGAAAACACTCAAGGGGTGAGGAAGGCATAAAGGGCTCCTAAATTAATTTACTGATACTCATGAATCTTTTCCCACACGGCGGGCTTCTCTATGCTACGGAAATGTCCCCTCCTCTTCCGCACAGGACTCCCCTTTTGCCTCCAGGTCTCACTCTCTTGTTATAATTTCAGTACTCCAGATCCTGTGCTCTGCTTCCCCCAATTTCCTTTTCCCACGCCTAGACTTTATTCTCTTCTCTTTTCCGGTTCAAACTCCCGTCCCGCCCACCTACGGACAGACTTGCATTTCCAGAAGCTCAGACCCTAGACTCCTTCACCCTCTCCATCTACTCTGACCTCTGCTCTTCCCTGGTTGTCATCGCACCCACTTCGGCACCCCTGTGCTGAACGGCCAGTCAACTCTTTGCCTTTGAATGGCAGGCAGGTCCCTTCTTGAATGCGTCTCCTCGACCCCCGCCCCAAGCGACTGAAAAAGGAAACATGCGCACTTCAGAGCTAGGAGCTGTCCGAGTGCTGAAATTTATAGGCTGGGTAAGATCACGTCTCCGTCTCTTTCTGTAGCCCTCGTTCCAGCACTGGATCGCAGCATTTCTGCCCTCTTCTCCTTACCCACTCCAGCGCACTGAGTCCTTTCTCGTCCCTCGTTTAAAACTTCTTTTAAAAAGACATTTTTTTTCCTAGATAAAAGGGATTTGCTTAACAGAAAGGACTTAAAACAAAAGCCACAGCAACCCGACTTCCAGCATGGCATTGTCACCAGTCCCCTTTGCATGGTGATGCGATTAAGGTAGCAGCATTTTTATTATTCGGGAAAAGCAGCTAGGGGATCCGTCAGTTCTTAGGCTTTGTCTTTCCTGGGTTAACTGATGGTCCTGAGCCCCGGTCTGACCTGACCACGATGCCTAGAACTGGCACTTTTTGTTTTTTCTCAGCAAACTGTACAAACCCAAATCTCTTTTTGATTTTCAAGGAAACTAGATTCCTGCCAGATTTTGAATTTGGACAATAGATAGATACTTTGTCCTAGCTTCTTTCTGGAATCATTTTGGGGATATTTTCCACAAGCATCACAGAAACAGGAATGAACCGGCAGCTAGTGAACATTTTGACAGCCTTGTTTGCATTTTTCTTAGAGACCAGCCACTTCAGGTAGGTGAAAAGACTTTGCATGCTGATATTTTCCCCATTAAAACTGTTTGAAAGCGAATGTGTCATGCAATTTTTATCTATTTTCTATACTCTGGCCATATTATTTTAATTTTATGGAGGAGAGTCAGATTTCTTTTGTTCGTTTAAAAAGCTTAATTATGGTGGGAGGGTGGTAAATTTTCACAAAGGCAAGTTTTATGATGCATATCCCAACTCTGCACTTGAACACATTTTCACAGCCAATGTAATATTAAAGTAGTCTGATGAGTTGCATGCTCTTTACATTTCTATACAATGGTGACTTTTTTTTTTTGCTTTCAAATTCTTCTGAAAGTCATTTAAAGGGATTATTGGATACATTGCTTTTCATATGGTGGAACTGACTGGATTAATTTGCCAAGATCATGCTCATTTTATAAAAGATATGAGAGTCCTAATTCTTAGCCAACTTGGAACACCGATTATATTTAAACAACTAGGTGCATACTATGAGGACTATAATTTGGGAAATTTCTTGAAATACCGGAAATGTTTAAAATCTCCTTTTGCCACTATATTCTCCTGTTCGGTATATTTGGAACTTAACTGCCTATTAAAATGTAATTAATATGACATCTTTGTATTTATGTATGCATGAGAAATGGACTATACATAATTAAAATAAGTGAGAAATCATTATTTATATGCTTGCATTTTCTACCTAATTTACAAATTGTCAAATCAATTGCTACTTCGAAATATCAGATTACCAGTATGTGGAAAAACCATCATAATGCAATAAGTTCTAAGACAAGATAGAGATAGGAGATGTTCGTATAACAAAGTAAAGGACTCTTCATTTAATTTTAACCAAATTTTATGGTATTTTTTTCACAGAACCAAGAGAAATGGAACATATAGCAGCAATGCTATGAGTACTGGGAAAACTCACTATGTTCCTTTCAGGTTCACATCTCCTACTATGATTAAGAAAAGCTGTAGGCTGGGTTTTATTAGAATCATCATCATCATCATCATCATCATCATCATCATCATCATCATCATCATCATCTTCACCACCGCCACTGCCACCATCATAACTAAATAGTACTTCATTATTCAGATGATTCTGCATATGGGAATGTGAGTATTCCTAGATGATTTTTATCAATTTTTAACTCCTATCAAATGTCTACACCATCATTGTACTTACATTTAGTACTACTTCTTTGAAAAACTGGAAAGAATGTGGTATTTTCTTAGTTATAGAATTAACAAGATAATTGCTAAACTATTGAAAAGAAAGCTTGTAGAATATATACTTTAGGAAAGAAATCAACAGTAACCACTATGTGAACAAATTCATTTTCACTACAAACTAAATATGCTCTTTTTATAAGCCCTTTAAGGAAAATAAGAACCCCCAAATTTTTTTCAAGCAACATTTACTGTTTTTGATAATGAAAAAGATAAAATAATTGAGAAGTTCTTTTCCATGACTACTTTGAGTCAACTATTTAAATGCTAATCTGTAGATCACAACTGATAAAATAATAGAAGTACAGACATGCTCATTGTCAACCTATTTTAGAATGAAGTTAAATTTCCAAGTGTAGATTTTCTTTTAGACAACACATTGAAAAGTATTTATAGTTGCTAGCTGGAATAAAATCTAGTGGGTGAGAAAGGAAGCAATGGGATAATTCATGTGTATTTTGTTCTGTTCATCTTACTAAATATTTCTTATAAGAAGTAGAGGACTTATATTAAAGGCTCAAATGCTAGAAGAATTTTTTTTAATTCATGAGGAAATAGTTTTAAGCCAGCCACACACATTTTAGAAATTATCATCTTCATTTCTCTGATGACTCTAGAAATAGATTTAACTATGAATCCATAAAATCTACAATCTAAAACTATGCATGTTGTATCATCTTAAACACCTTATGTATGGCTGAAGTTCAAAAACTTAGAAGATATGACAGGATTTACACCTCTGATCCTTTAAAGTTAACTCTAGACCATGCATAATTTCAGAAGTTGGCCAACGAGTTTTGTAATTTTCTTTTTCTTTTTGCTAACATATCAAATATATTTATAAAACATGATGTCAAACATTCTGTGAGCATTAGTTCTCAGGCAATTAGAATTGTTGCTAACACAGGTGATGATGTGTTTAGGTCAGCTTTCTGCAAAGACCATGACTCCAGGTCTGGGAAACAACCTTCGCAGACCCTATCGCCTTCGGATTTCTTGGACAAATTAATGGGAAGGACATCAGGATATGATGCAAGGATTAGGCCAAATTTCAAAGGTAGGTGTCAATTAAACTTATGTTAAGTTTTTGTTAAGTGGGAAATCTTCTAGACATTTAAATGCTCAAAAAAAAGTTTTCAGGGCTTTTTATTATAAAATGGAAATAAGTATAGTATTCATTTCATTTTGGCATTCTTTTGAATTAATCAGTTTAATAGCTTAAATTTTACATGTTGCTTGCCACTTCGAAAAACTTGCCTCATTTGTGTTCTATTCCACAAAAATACCCAATGTCAGATATTACTGTCGCATTCCCTATTTTACCTTAAGTGAGAGTGTGATTGGAAATGAGTACAAGAGAAAGTGATGGGCTTCACTTGTATGAATGTCTACTAGGACTCATAGTAAGAGTCAATGGTTACACCAGAATGGTTTGGGTTTAGAACACCTACTCGCAGAGTGAAGATTAAATCTCAATATAAAACATGCTATTTTACACACTTTCAAGTTTCTCTCATTTTAAAATATTGTGAAAAGAGGCACTAGTAATACATCAGAAATTTTTGGTTTCCTGTTTAAATATTCTAATTGATTATTTAAAGTTATTTATCTGAAATTAACAACGAGTTAAAATAATAGAATTGTAAAGTGCTAATGTCAAAGATGGTGAATATTTTCTTTGTTCAATTAGAAACAAACCAAAAATTTGGTGTTTTTGTTAACGTTACAAAAATGTTATTAACAGTCTGTAGAAATTAATTTTTAACCATTTGGTTTATTTTTATTCTGAATAAGAAAAATACCATAATAAGAACCAATTATTAATAATTGAATTATTTTAATGCTTTAATTTTTAAATACATATTTTAAATGACAACTGCATTTTATCTTATAATTTAGTTTGATATAATGCATTGTGAAGTGTTTATAATATTTTATAAAGAGAGAAGCCTGTAATATTCTAAATGTTATTTCATAATTCATGCATTGCTTTGGTTTTGCTTATTAACAATTTAATTGGATTGCTTTCCTTGAGTTTTTAGTAATTTTTATTATTGGCAAATATGAGCATGAAAACTAAATTCTATATTGATTTCTTTTTTAAGTGCTACACCTCTGAATATACCCAGCTAAGGGCACATTTCATAAATAAATACATCAGAATTTTGGCAAAAAAAGGGTTTTTTTGTTTGTTTTATAGGGATTTCCAAGAGACTAAAGAACTAAGTTCAGAGCTCAGTTTTCCTGAAGACAATTTTCATGTTCATCCCATTTCATAATAATTTTGTGATTATTGTTTTAGAAGTCAATATTTGAAATAAAATCTTATGAGTAACAAGTCGAGAATTAGCTTTCAATGAGACTGCTCACTCATTCATACATTTATTCACGTAGCCACTCAATAACTCTGGAGTCTGAACTATATGCAAAATATTAACTACTGCATGCTTTGAGCAGTTTAAAGATGAAACAGGTTTGAGTGCTACCATCGAAACTTTCAGTGGGAAGAATAGATGTTACGTGAATACTTATAAAATATAATAACATAACATATATATTATTAGATGGAAATAGTTAAGTAGTTAATAGTTAAGTAACATTAGGAAGTACAAATAAAATACTACAGGATTCCAACAAATAGAGGGATGGTTTTCCATTAAGCTATTTATGGAAAGCGTCATAGAGAAGATCCAGAGATAGAAAATGTTTCAAGTTTATGAGCATCTTGTTTAATAACAGCTATTATTTTCTAGACATAATTTTTCAAAAGGATATGAACCTGCAAAGAGTAAGAAAATATTCATGTTACCACTGCTACTTTTAGTGACCACAAAGAATAATTATTTCCACACACAGTTTTTTTTTCTGTTTCTTCTCAGGATGTTGCCCTTTGGGAATGAAATTTCTCACAATTCCAAAGGATACATAAATGAGAATATTAAGTATAGTCAAATATGGTCATGTTTTTGAGATTAATCCACTACTTAAAAAGCTGAGCACAGGATGTTTTAAAAACTTATAAAAAGGGAATGGGGTGGATATCACTTAAGACTCTAACATTAATGGACTTCCCTGAGTTGTGTCCCCCTTTCCCTTAACCACTCCACTTCAACGAACCCTGATGTTTTTATATATTTTCTTTTGCACAGACCATTTACATCAGACCAATTACCTAATAGCTCCCACAATTCTCTTTACTCTGAGTATCTTGGTTTTTCCTGGATGTAAAACCTTTCCCACTATGTTAGACTAAAACAATTTTCCCTCCTTGGTGTTCCCATGAAACTTGATATGTCTAATATGGTTCTTCTACATATTTATGTTTTATCAACCCACCCCCACACTGCATCTGAGAGGGCAGTGAGTTACATTATTTATATATGCTATTTATATATTTACATATATATAGTGTAAGGAAAAGAAATGATCCTTTCCTCCAGAATGAGGAAATAAGAACTGAGTGAGGAAGGAAAATGCAGATCGATTATGAAGATTAGTGCGTCCAATTAGCTGTAGTAGAGGTTGAGAGTAAGAACGTTTGAAGGACCACCAGTGGTCACAGTGGCTAGCAAAGGTGATCTTGCTGAGATGAAGAGAAAGAAATAAAAGAAAGAGATAGTCAGAAACTTGTAACAGTGAGGAGGCTAGGAAAAACACTATAGCACTAAGTATAGTCTGTTAGCAATGTACCAAGAAGAAATTTTATATAGTAGGTGGAAATGAAGGGTGATTAGGAAATGTGATTATATCTGGAAGAGTGACAGGTTTCCTGTAAATACTAAAAAGCAAACTGCCTATGATAATGTTAAATATGATGACAATGATGATAATGATGTTGAAAATGACAATAATGGTGGTGAATAAGAAGGACAAGTTTTGACCACAGGAATAAAAGAGCCAAATATGGGCTGCTGAGGTAAAAGAAATGGCTTTTCTAGAAGTCTTACTAAATATTAGTACATTTGTCTGTTTCTTTGCTGCCGAACATTGGCAAGGGAAAAAGAATGCATATACATAATTTTTCTTATTGAAAGGCATTTTTCCTGCATACTTTCAAGTCAGGAAAATATTTCATGTCTAGTCCAATCCCTGATAGGCTCTGAAAGATGTCATAATGGGAATATATACAAGAAGGAAGATGGACGTAAGCTAGAAAAGGGAACCAGAAATGATTCAGAGCTAGGTCTGTAATTGAGAGCCATTCTTAGAAACTACAGGAAAAAAAAATAGCTTTTCTGATGTGCTGAAGCACAAGTGTATAAACAAAGTCGTGAGTCAGAGTTGCCAACTGCATTCCATCTATAAAATCCACAGAGACCTGGGTCAGATCTTGTCAAAACACAAATTTTCAAACTCTTCAGTTCAGATAAAAACACAAGCTATGCCCATTCACAAGTACCTGGGTTTGAAACTATGGTAAATGCTGATTCTATGTCAACAGAGGAGTCTCTTTCCCCACTTGGGCGTTTTGTCTCATTGTCAGTTGATTTATCATGGTGTTAGTCCATCATTCTATCGGATATTCCTTTGTCAGTATTATTGTATCTTGAAAGTGCCACTTTAAATATTAGGCTTTTAAAGAAGCCAAATGAAATGTTCAAACCTAGGCAAAATGCATTAGTTCTAATTCTCTCTTTGAAACAAAGCCTTTATCTATTGTAATGAAATTTTCTTTGAACATAAAATTAACTTAAGAGTTATAGCCTAAGTTTTATCCCAATGTGAATAAATACATTTCAACATAACATTCATTTGGGGATAGGATCTGGAATAATGCCAGAAGATAATTATTCACTCCACTTCTTTGTGCATGCCATGCACACTAATTTTTTTCCATGTCTGGAGACCTAAATTTGAAAGTGTGATATGTGACATTAAAACCTACATTTGCATGCAATATGGCTTCCTTCATTTTCTAAGGAGTTATCAGCTCAAGAGGTGTTTCAGATTAAAGTAGAAATAGATTCACTTTCAAAAAACTAGGGGTCTGCAAGTTTCTCTCCTTGGAAATCCTCTTGTCTGTAGCCTGTGGAGCTCAAGCTCAAATGGTGTGCTTGCCAATCCCTGTAGGGGACGGCTTGAGCACGAATGTCCGGCAAGGACACTTGGAAAGGGTGATTTTCTCAGTTAATGATAATGCAGCCCCAGTGGGATCACTTCTTTAATCACCCTGGTGGATGTGGGTATCAGATATTATTATAAATCCTGAGAAAAACAGTAGAATGCTTGCAAGTATCAGAAGTATCTGACCTGAGTACAGAAAGTAGCAGAAGCCCTCAGGCACATAAAAGGGTACAGCCATTTTAGAACAAGACAATAGGAGATAAAAGGGGGAAAAGAGGTTATTGAAAGGAAAGGCCCAGGGGTAACAAAGGGAAATTTGTATGTGACAGTTTTGTCCATAGATGATACTGAGGAAGATTTTCAAACACCCTAAATCTACTACATCACAATTTAGTTTGGCTTTTGTGTGCTGTACGGACACAAATGAGCACAGTCGAATGTGCTAGGCTACTACTATGAGCCTACAAGGTACTTGTCAGGAATTTGAGGTGACATCAAGAAGGAGGCATCTACAGCATTCTAACATACCCTGGTAAAGTATATCCCAATTAGGTCACCTTACTGGAATATGTCTTCCATTCTATGGTGACAGGGTAGTACAGTGGAAGGAGCCCTGAACTTCGATTAAAAAACCCAGGTTCACGTCCTTGTTTCAGCCCTCTATGCCTCAGGTTTTCTTCTGCCTTTGTCACCTCACTTGCGTTGTTCTGAGCATCAAATGAGATCACGCATCTGAATGATCTGTTTTCAACTGAGAAGGTTACAAATAATTTGAATTATTACGAGTCCCCCATTTCTCTTTTATAACTGACACTATGTATTACCAAAGCTGAGCCTTCATGGCGACTGGGTCCTTACAGTAGTTTCTTTTTTAATGGGGAAAAAAGTCAAAGACGTTTTAGCATCTTAGAGTAACCAGAGCATAGATGCCATGTGTCACAGCTGGTTCTTCTTTTATTAGTTCAGTGAGAAGATTTCCAACCTGAAAGGGCTATTTCTATCCCTAAATATGAAAGAAAGAGGAAGCCATTTGTGGGAAGGAATTTTCTTTATCCATTTAAATCCTATCCCTGATTAATTTCTTGCATTCTTTTTACATGAACTAGGTAAAAGACATAGAATCAATTATACTTGGTCTTAAAATGGACCCTAAATTTAGCTGAAGATATATGATTGTCATTTCTGATGTATTTTCTTATCTGATTACTACAGTTGCAAGGGTCACTGTACAAAAATGTTGAACTGATTTCCTGTTTTAGAATAAGTATTTTTAAAAGAACATTTGGTCTCTACAAACATGGCAGGTTAAGAGCACTGGAGATGGAAGCCTGTAATTTAGTTTTTGAGAATGTATTGCATTGCTGCATTGTTGCTTCGAGGTGACTTCATAGCTTTCATTTTCAATATTGAAAGAGCCTAAACATTTTTATCCTGAATTCTATAGTGCTTGCTGTTCTCCCCATCCTGAAAGACAATTCAGCTCATCCAGCTGATAATCTGAGATTTATTTTTTTAAAAAAAGATAATGGCATAGATTTCAAGGTATCTCAGTACTTAATGACTGGACATTATGATGTGTCCAATTGGGGCGATTGGTTTTAGAATGACAGAAAAAGTCATTAGTTTTCTTTGTGGTACTGGATATTTTTCTTGGTGTGTTAGATCAGTCCCATTTGGAATAGGGTCTTAAAAATGAAAATAGAGTTGATCGAGCCTCATGACAAGGTCATCAGGGGCAGTCTGGGTTCTCCTTGGAGTAAACACCCAAGAGTCTGTCTAAACCATGGCATGCAGCATCTGTGCATTGACTTATTTCTTGAGATGGCTACTTTGAAGACTTATGACTGATTGCAGACACTTTCATCTATGTAAAAGCCACCAAAGGAGGGACATGAGCAAAAGGAATAGGTCTTTAAGTGGTATTCTTAAGTGTGCAAGATGTTTAAGAATTAAGTCACTAGGTCACCCTCTTGGAGTCCAGTCTGGCTAGCCAACCAAGTGTGGTCATGGGGCAAGTACCAGAGGAAAGCTGAGCATCCTTTGACTCAGGCCTAGGGTTGGACACTCACTGTTCCCTCATGAACATGAGTGTACCAGATGGTGGCTCTGTTTTATTAACACATTCATCCAAAAGAAAATCTTGAATTGAGTCAAAATATGGAAAGTCAACAGGCAATTATTACAAAAGTGATAACAAGACGGGATAAGTCTTGTTTTCTATTTCTTCTTTTTTTCTGATGGGAAGGGGGTCATATTTTCTTGAGAAAAATAAGCTACATTTGCCCATGCATTATCAAAGCAACGGAATAAATTTGTGACAAGGAAGCACATATGCGAGTAGAAAAACTACACGTAAAGGATTTACATTTTTATATTTGAGTCTAAACACACAATTCCTTTGTTTATTCCTTTATGAATAATTAGTAAACAATTATTACATGCCGAGCACCATGTTCCTTGCTAAGTATATAGTGGCAATCAGAAACTTAAGCTTTTAAATGTCAGTTCTCACCTCAGTGAAAACAGAAATAGAATCTCTAAGTTGAATGCTGTATCATCTAGGATTCTTGAAGGTAAGAAACGGCAGACTCCAGTGGGGTGCGAGAGGGATGGAAGGCCACTCTCTGGAGGGAGGGCACAGTCCCACCTGAAGAAGCAAAGGATAGAGCGGCTACCAGAACCAAGAGAAGGTGGCTAAACAGAAAAGCCATCTAATGAGATCCGTGGAGCAGTGCAGTCAATCTGTGCTGTCCCAGCAGGGAAGAAGCTAGGACAATAAGTAGCCTGACTTCACTGTCCTCCTGCTTTCCATTTCTTGTGGGAGCCTCTCATTGAGCAAATCCAACCAAAAGTCAGAGGAGAAGGCAGAGGGCAAGCTCAATGATCCAAACCCAGAGGGTCCGCTTCTTCAGGTACACTGAAGAACAGAAAGGAGAAGAGAGTATCTCTGGAGGGAAATGGAAGATAACCAGCACAAACATGACTTATGAGCAAAGCCCCTGCTCAACCCTCAGGTGCTCAAGCGGACATCTCCAAAACTGACGATCGGTTTCAGAAGCCTTCCTTTATCAGTCTTGGGAAAGAATGGAAGTGGGAAAGGGATATCATTTGGATATATTATCCCAATAGATAGATGACATGTCTAAACACAGAGAGGAAGATAATGTAAAATGATAATTCTGTCTCCTAAACAGACAAGTGGAAGAGGTACAACCAATGAACTTGTGTGAGAGAGAACATGACAGAATGATCTTTCTATGCAGTATATGAAAACAGTTAAGGTAGTTTCCTATCTGATTGAATACGCTTATACATTTGCTAATATTGCCATCTTCCCCACAGTGGGATGTTGTGGGCTTACCTTTGAGCACAAGACAATGCCAAGTCCCTTTGGAGCAGCACGTCGGAGACACATTCTTTCTCTCCGTGCCTTTCTGTACTACACAGAGCTGAAGCAGTGTTAGGAGGAGAAGCGATCAGGTAGGGGGTTAGAAGAGAGTGAAGATCTGAGCGGAGGAGTTTGCGGTTCAAGGCAGCGCCAAGCCTGAGGAACAGTTGCTTGTTTCCACCCTTGGCTGGTTTGATTACTGCACCTGAAATACAGGTACTTATACATGGCAATTCTGCTACTTTTGGAAAACTTCAGAACTGCTTTACCACATAGTTTTCTTTCATTTTTTCTTTCATTCTTAAAACCCAAGGTACAGGGAAGATAATAAAATTTATTTTCTTCTCATTTATTTACACTTAAGTACTTCGAGATGCTGGTTTCTAAGAACTACTTCATTTCCTACAAGGCAGTTGAGATTCCTTCTATCAGGCTTTCTCTTAGAAAAAGCATTCTTTGCCCCAAAAGAGAATCTATACAGAAAGCAAACGGTCTGTTTATTTAGCTTTGAACCTTGAAATCTCTGAAACGTGAATGATACAGACACTTAGCAAGCCACGCTGTAACAATGAAAGCTGGATGATGTGATTCAGGATGATTTGTAAATATACTGTGCAAGGTTCACAATGGATTTCTTATATTCTACTTTTTCCTTTGAGATAACTCTGGCTTTAGAACTCGACCACTGTATAGAGTATGCCAAATAAAGGACTTAGGATTTAATACTAAACCAAATTAGCAACCCACTAGATGTTTCTTAAATCACAATTTTCAGAAGACCTGCTTCATAGCCCACTGAGAGTCCTGTTAAAAAAGCGCATATCAGGCATAGGAAAAAATGGCGTAGATGATAGAGGCTCTGTTCATCCCTCTGGAGACCAGATCAAAGTTGTGCTGGAAACAAGGAGCAGCAGCAAGGAAAAATCGCCTGGGATCTAGATGAACAAGCCACACAACTAGGGAGAAATCTAAGAAAGCGCCCTGCAACGGCAGAAGGGAGGACGGGGTGAGAACGTGGGGCGGCCCAGTGCCCAGCAGCTGAGTGAGACGGAGGCTGCAGCTGCAGATGCCTCTTAAAGGGGCCGCGCACACGAATGCACTTGGGCAGTGATGGACCTGCTCGCTTTGAGCACCAGTGCCGATTCAGCTATGCAGAGAGCACCAGGGAGTTACAGGGAGACATGGTCGGAGTGAGGGCCAAGGTGAGACTAGGTGTGCACAGAAGTGCCGGCGGTATCTATTGTTCCCTATTGAGCCCTCCCTGTTCCCTGTGTGTGGACTCAGCGCCACCATAGCCATGATGTCATCGAACTGGATAACAGAGGTGGCTCTGTCCCTAAAAACCCACCTCCCCTAACTCGCAGCCCCACCCAAGCCACATCCAGGTGTATTCTCAGCAAGTGAGGTGCTCCTTGCTGAGACTCACACTGGAGGCAGCTGGCCTCGGTTTCTGGCATGGCCTCTTGAGGCAACTGTAAGCACAGCATCTGTGGACTGCTTGCTGAATCTTAACAGGTGGCCCCGGAGGGGCACAGGCTGGGGCTAAACTTGGCCTGCAGCTGAACGCCTCTCAGGACTGTGCCACCGGACACCCACCACACAAAACTGCACTAATAAGACTGGGGGACTTAGGAGCTTTGTACGGAGAAACAGACATGGAAAGGCAGCCAAAATGGGAAGACAAAGAAGCAGAAACCGTATGAGAGAAGAGAGCAGAGATCCAGGAATAATGGAGTCAAGCAATCTAACAGATGCAGAACCCAAAACACTGGTTATAAAGATGCTCGATAAACTTAGGAAAAGCATTGATAAATTCAGTGAGAACTTTAACAAAGAGATAAACATGAAAATGGAAATGGAAATTATAAAAGGGAACCAGTCAGAAACAAAGAACATATTATCTGAGAAGTATATAAAATGGAATAAATAAAATGAATAAGAAGAGGATCAAATAACCTATATAGAGGATGGGAAAGCCAAGACACTCAATCAGAATGGCAAAAAAAAAAGCCAAGACTATAATAATAATTTAAGGAGCCTAGGGACACTATTAAAGGTAAAAATATCCATGTCATAGGGTACCTGAAGGAAAACAAAATGTTGAAGAGCTATTTGAAGAAATAATGATGGAAAACTTCCCTACCGGTGAAGGAAAAAGACATAAAACCCCAGGAAGCTCAAGAGTCCCCAAAACCAGGAACCCAAAGAGGCCCACACCAAGACATATCATAATTAAAATACAAAGGTTAAATCAAAGAGAGAATCTTAAAAGCAGCAAGAGAAAAGCAGTTAGTTACCTACAAGCAGTACCATAAGACTGGCAGCTGATTTCTCAAAAGAAACTATGCAGGACAGAAGGGCTTGGCAAAAATATTCGACAGGATGAGAAAACCCAGGATCTACAACCAAGAATATTTATCCAGCAAAGCTATCATTTAGAGTGAAGGACAGATAAAGAGCTTCCAGACAAAAATAAGCTAAAGGAATTTATCACACAAGCCAGTATTCACAGGAAATGTTGGAGGACTTCTTTAAGAAGAAAAAACATGTATCAAAAACAGGAATAAAGAATGGTAATAACTACATTCCTATCAACAAGTACCTCAGATGGAAAAGAATTAAGTGCTCCAACCAAAAGATAGAGTGGATGAATTCATAAGAAAACAAAACCCCTACATAATGCTGCCTACGAGAGACTCACTTCAGATTAAAAGACACACAGACTAAAGGAAGGGGATGGGAAAAGATATTGCCTTGATGGACCTAGAGGGTATTGCACTGAATGAAATGGGTCAGAGAGAGAAAGACTAATTCGCACGATTTCATGTACATGTGGAATCTAAAGAACAAAATCAACAACAACAAAAAGTGGAAAATAAACTCATAGATACTGAGAATATTTAGAGAATACTAGATGAGGGGGAGTTGGGAGGACAAAAAAAGGCAAAGGGATTGAGCGGTACAACTGGATAGTTGCAGAACAGACATGGAGATGTAGAGTGTAGCATGGGGAAGATGGTTAGTAATGTAATAAATATGTAAGGGGAAAGAGGGGACTAGATTTAGTGGGGTGATCACTTTGCAAGTTATGTCGATCTCTGGTCATATGCCATCCAGCTGAAACTAGTATATTATTGTATGCTAACTATAATTGAAAAAAAAACCCTCATTGAATTGTACAGTGTAAATACAAGCAACTAATTGTCTATGATGTTTCAATAAAGACAAAAAAAAAACAAAACAAAGGCACGTATCTGGGCCCCCACACTTCTCAGCGCTCCATTTCCAGAAGGGCTAAATGATGGGATCTTGAAATAGTCACTTTAACAAATTCATTACTCCCTGAAGTTTCAGAACTACAGGACTAGAATGAGAAAATGTTGCCACTGTATTTGAAGGATAGTACCTTCTTTATAGTATTTGCCCCAAGATCCAGTTGCCTTACCAAACAAAGGAGAAAAAACTCTGCATGAGATAAATAAATCTAAACTGAAACTCATGAGACCTGGTTTTAACTCCGGTTTACCAGCTGTGATCTGGAACATACTCTGTCTCCAAAATAAAGAACTTGGACCAATATGTCTATGTCACTTCCAACTTTGATAGTCCCTGTCTTTATCATCTAAATGAATATATTTGGGTGTACCTTTTTGTAAATTACTGATTCACCCACAGGAGAACCTGGATGTATCCAATCTTCCTAGAGAATTGGTCTCTCCTCTGAGAAATTCTTAATTCTGTCCAGAATTTTTTTGCAGTTGCTCATAATTTATTTCTACTGCCAGTATGTCAAGGATGATCACTATTCTGTGGGAAGAATTTGGAAGCTTTTGAGGGGATTACTAAAGAAATAGGCCATTTACAATTTTTGCCCTGCTTCTGGTCTTGAGGTAGCAAATTCAAGTTCAGACACTGTCTGGGAAAAGTAGCTACCATGTATTTTTAGTTTAGCATCTGGCTAAAGATGGTTCTCAAAACAAGAGTCCCGTGAAATGTTCTCAGATATAAGGTTTAAAATGTAAGATAAGAATGGGAAATTCTGCAAAACATCCTCTGAGAGAGTACCAACGTTCATTAGCATATTAAAAAGTTTACAGAAAACTTGCAGTAAAAATACACAAATAAATAAATATTTTAAAACCTCTTTTACTTATTTGATCATAGATTCTTTAAATGAGTACCATTCTGGGGAACTGGTGTTTTATGGAATACACTTTGGAAAATGTGTGGTCTTGATAAAATATATAAACCTAAAAAAAATTTTGCCATTAAAATACATGATGATGGTGGGAACCTAAATATACATAAAAATTTGATCATCTGCTAGAAAGATAATAATTCTTAAGAGAAGGCCAGTGCATTTAATAAATGAGGCTTTCATGTTGATACGTGGTCAGCATTAGCATTCCAATGCCAAAAAGAGAATTATTTCTATAAGTTAGATTATTATTGCAAGCTATTTACCTCCTGCTTTATTTACATGAACAAATAAGCAAACAGTGGTGCTTTATAAAAACAAACATTGAAGAAAATACATTAGTCAATACAGCAAAATACTTTGATCTCATAATCACCTTCTGTTTTATTCTTTATGATTCTTGAAAGTTGAGTGATAAATACACATTTAAACAAATGACCTTTAACCTTGAACTAAAGACATTTCTTAACCAGAACATGACAAAGTCTTATCCCTGTATGAAGAATTTCCTTTTAGATTGCTATCTTCTCTTTCAGGCAGTTTTCCAAGATGGATAAACCTTGTGGTTGTACGATTTCCATTCAAATGTTTGTTAAAAACATTTCCCATCATTTCCTTGAAGTGAAATTTTTAAAATTTGAATCCGTACTATAAAAATCTCTCATTTAAAAATTAAAATTATGCAATATTTATCTTAAATAACTTGTGTAGATTTAAGATTAAGGTCTTTATTTATTAGTATTAAATATATTCCAAGTTGGTCTGCTCAAAGTTGATCATAGTTCATATACTTAGATATATAAATTCCCAGAAAAAAACTACTGAAAATTGTTTTCAATGGATGGATGCAGAAAGAAAAATATATTTGGAATACCACAAATGTCTAAGGAAAAATATACATATATTCATATATATGTTTATTACTTCTTCTATGTTTTCTCTGAGTTTGTCAAATAAGCAAGTATGATTTTTCTTCCTGTTTCTTACTCCAGGGTCATCAGAAAAATATAGAGAACAAAGTAAGGGTGATAAAACATTAAAGCTACCTTAGACTTAACCAATGACTCATGATTCATGCCATTTATTTACTACAGTACATAAAGACACATTCATGATGGGGCCAAAACATATTTTGTATCAAAACTAGCCCCTTATTTGAAACATTGCTTCACAGTATCCATAATGATGGCAGTGGTATTGCTGATGTTCCACTGCACAACCCACAGATGATGGAATACCAATTTTAAAGTGTTTCTGGTGATTGAAGGTTGGCAGTCTGAGATATACCAGACTCAGAAGAGGAACTGAGTGAAGATTAACCATGAAGAAGTTTATTTAGCATGAGCACAGTTTGCTTACTCTGTCTTCGAATTTTGTTTTATACAGTCTGGGTGCCTGACTCACATTCCTCATTATCAGTTGCTACTGATGTCGCTGCTTCTTTTCCACCTCCAGGAGACAGACAGTGGCATTAGGTATGGGAGAATGGGGATATGGCTTTGCTGAATTCTCAGTAATAGAAGTCATGTAATACAAGAGGATAACATTTGCTCCAGGATTCTGAGATTTGCTTTCAAAATGAAGTAAATAGTACCTTCCCGAAATATAAAAATTTAAGAAAAGATCATCCCTGTTTGAAAGGAAGTGTCACATAGCTCAATGTCATGCCTTGTGAACAAGAAGCCCTGGTGCCAAAAATTTCCTTTTTTTTTTCAGCAGGATTTTTTTATAGATAAAATGGTACTCAGCTTGTTCTGAAAGTTTGAAGTTATAGCTTGTTAGCAGCAAAGTTGCTATACTATTCAGTATTTATTTCTCTGGAATATCCCTATTTCATTTTCTGGAGTTGGTGACCAACCTGTGACTGGTGGCATATTTGGCATGATCCTTACCAAAGTAATCTTACATTATCAGACATTTTTTTCTAGCTGTCCAAAAATAGGGAGGAGTTATCTACCATTTGGAATATGTGTTCCTTTATTTTCCCCAAGCACCTACATTTCCAATATTCACATTTGTTTATGTACACATATGCCTCATTTGGCTTCATCCTTTATTCGACTCTTCTGAGCAAATATTTCCAGTTAAAACCCAGCAGGTGTCTTCCTGGTCCATAGATCTCCTGATGCCAACCAAGTTTATAACATGCAGGGTTTTCGGCAAAGTGTATAAATTTGTGACTTGGGGCAAATATCCAAAGCCCATTAAAAACCAGGATTACCTCAGCAAGGAATACACTTATCTCAAGGACAAAGAAATCCACATTTCTATCTGTCAACCAGACTCTAGAAACAGAATGATTACAAGCACATTTTTTTTTAATTTCCTGCCTGCTTCTGAAACTGGGTTTACACAGGGCCCCTGGGTGAAGTATCTTTCATCGTACCCACTCACCCCAATTGAGTTTATTTAAGAGGCGTCAATGTATGGTTAACCAAAATATAGCTTGGGTGGAGGGAATCTTTGTTGAGCTCAATGGAAGTGGGTTGACATGTGAAGCTCCCATGACTGAGTGGTGAGTCCTTCACCGTGGGACCTCTCTCATTCCTCCATACGGTGGAAGAACATAATCATTATATAAGGATCTGGAAGCAGATGCTAACAATATGCGCTATAATAAGCTGTGCATACATAAAGTCTCAAGGGAGCAGGTATCCCCTCAGTGTCTAACTTTTCATATAAATGTCAGAATAAATTATATGCTTCAGCGATAGAGCAAAGCAGTCGAGGGTGTTAGCAAAGTGTCCGTCAGTGACAGCAGGCAAGATGCCATATAAATCGCAGAATGATACCTTTGAAAAAGTTATTGACTTCTGAGGGGTGATGTGGCAGGTGCAAAGAAGGCAAAAAAATTATATAGCGTGGATAATAAATAGATCCCAAAGGAAAGCTAAGAGCAGAAAATAAACTCCTGTACTATTTTTAGAAAATCCATAGTGCAGCTGCTCTGGGGTGCCTGTCTGGCTATGTCTTTACCCAAATGCAAAGGAAGAGCAAGCTGAGCTGTCACCCAAGGGAGTGCAGAGCTCAAAATACTAGTATCCTCGCTGCTATAGGCCTGTGACTCTTGAAACTTCTGGGACTTCTCATCATTTTCTGATAAAGTTCATACACCTGCAAATAGTTCGTGGGGGTCTTCGTGGGTTGGTGTTTTTACCATCTCTGTCTGAGGTTAGGTTTCTGCAAAGCAGACCTTGTGTGCCAGTGACTTACTAGGGATAAGAGAGCAGGGAAGATATATGAGAGCGATGAGATGAGAAAATGCTAGAACAAGCCCAGCTAGGTGCGATCTCAGGTGAAGACCAACAGAGGGTGGTTTGACCTAATCCCTCGGGGGAACTCTGAAGTGTAAACTACGTCCCAGAATTGCCCTAACTGTACGCAACAGACTTGGCTTTTCATATTCCCCCCTGTCAGTTATTGGGTATAGATTGTCCTCAGGGTGTGTGGGTTAGTGGGGAGAGTAAATTCCCAGATGCTTCCATCTATCCCCACATGGGTAAAGCTCCAGTAGCCCCCGACAGTCCTCTGTGAAAGATACTAGGTTCTGGCTACTGGAAGCAAAGCCAGAGGTGAGAGGCACAACAACAGGTAAATGGCATCCAAGGAACCTGGATGGAACACCAACACCGTCCACGTTCACATCATCATCACATCTCAACCACGCCCTCCCACTCAGTTCCAGTGCCAACGGCCTGTTTCCGGTTTCTCAAACATTTTATTTCCGGTGCTTTGCATTTTCATTTCCCTTCACCGTGCCTGCCTTTCTACCAACCTAATGCCTACTCACCCTAAAGAACTCACACCAATATCATCTCCTCCAGAAAGCCCTCTCTTAAACCACTAACCCATCCTCTCCTAATGCTCGGTCTACAATCTCTATTGTGATTGGCTGCTTCCCTGCCACTTTCCCTCCTAGACTAGTTCAAGGAGGCCAGAGACTGTGCTTATGTCATTCTCCATTGTGCCTCCAACATCTGACAGTAGGCAGGCAGCCAATAAACATCCATCAAGTGAATAGAAAAAAATATAATACTATTTTTCACTTTTATTGAAATAATTAACATACATCACTGTATAAGTCATACGGCATGATGGTTTGATCTACGTATATTGTGAAAGGGGCACCGCAGCGAATTCGGCTAACATCCATCTTCTCATGTAGATACAAAGCAAAAAATTCCTTGTGATGAGAATTCATAGGATTTACTCTTAACGACTCTTCTGTATATCATACAGCAGTGCTAGCTGTAGTCATCATGTTCTATGTTACGTCCCCAGGGCTTATTTATCTTATAACTGGAAGTTTGTCCCTTTTGACCACTTTCCTCCAAGTATCCTCCCCCACACCCTCCACCTCTGGTAACCACAAGTCTGACCTCTTTTTCTATGAGTTTGAGTTTTTTAAGATGCCACATATAAGTAAGATCATATAGTGTTTGTCTTTTTCTGTCTGACTTATCTCACTTAGCATAATGCCTTCAGGGTCCAGCCATGTTATTGCAAATGGTACACTTTCCTCAATTTTTATGGCTGAATAATATATATCCGAATAATATTCATATATATGTGTGTGTGTGATATATATATATGTGTGTGATGTGTGTATGTGTGTGTGTATATATAGATATATCTATATATCTATACATCTATATCTATACCTATCTATCTATACACATAATCTACCATACGATCTAGCGGTTCCACTCTGGAATATATATATCACATCTTCTTCATCCATTCATTCGTCAAGGGACACTTAGGCTGTTCCCATGTCTTAGTACAGTAAATAATGCCACTACGAACAGGGGAGTGCACATATCTTCTTGAGTTAGCGCTTTCATTTCCTTCAGATACATTGTGAGTTCGCTAGATCATATGGTGGTTACGCTTCTACTTTTTTGAGGATCCTCCATACTGTTTTTCTTGGCGACTGTACCAATTTACAATCCCACCAACAGTGCGGTTAGTTCCCTTTTCTCCACATCCACCCCAGCATTTATCCATTGTCTTTTGGATGACGGCCATTCAACAGGTGTGAGGCGGTATCTTGCTGAGGCATTAATTTGCATTTCCCTAATAACTAGTGATGTTGAGGATCTTTTCTTGTACTTTTTGGCCTTTCATGTATCTTCTTTGGAGAAATGTCTATTGAGGTCCTTTGCCTATTTTGAAAATTGAGTTACTTGGGGTTTTTTGCTATTGAGTCATACGAGTTCTTTACGTATATTGGATATTAACCCCCTATTAGATATATGATTTACACATTTTTTCCAATTCCATAGTTTTTTTCACTTTGTTGACTGTTTCTTTTGTTGTAGTCCCACTTTATCTTGTTGCTTGTGCTTTAGGTTTCATTTCAAAAAAAAAAAAATCATTACCAAGACCCATGTCAAAGAACTTTATTCTTATGTTTTCTTCTAGGAATTTCATTTTTTCAGGTCTTATATTTAACTCTATAATCCATTTTGAGTTAATTTTTGTGAGCGGTGTAAGATACAGGTCCAGTTTCCTTATTTTACATGTGAATATCTAATTATCCCAGCACCATTTATTGAAAAGACTATCTTTTCTCCAACGTGTATTTTTGGCTCCCCTGTCAAATATGAGTTGACTGTATATCATGCATGGGTTTATTTCTGGGTTCTCAATTCTGTTCCATTGGTCTCCTTCTCTGTTTTTATGTCAGTACCATGATGTTTTGATGACTATAGCTTTATAGTATAGGTTGAAATCAGGAAGTGTGATGCCTCACTTCCTTGTTCTTCTCTCTCCAGAATTCTTTGGCTATCTTGTGGTTCCATATAAATTTTAGAAGTGTTTTTTTTTCCTACTTCTGTAAAAAATGCCATTGGAATCTTGATAGGGATTACATTGAATCTATAGATTGATTTTGGTAGAATTGACATTTCGACAATATTAGTTCTTCCAATCCATGAACACAGAGATACCTTTCCACTGATTTGTGTCTTTGATTTCTTTTATCAATACCTTATAGTTTTCAGAGTAGAGATATCTAAGTATTTTATTGTTTTTGATACTATTTTAAATGGGTTCAATTTCTTTACTTATTATTCAGGAAATTCATTGATAGTGTATAGCATAATATTAATTTTTGTATCTTAATTTTGTATAATACTAATCTTTAAATCCCAGAATCTGTACTAATGCAAAGTTGGGTATGAGTAACCAAACGAAACTAATAAATTATTAACTGCTAATATTTGTGATTCTTTTGAAATGCATGCAGTCTTTTCTCACATGTTACTTCATTTGATTCCTTATAAATTTCTCAGAATGGAAAACAGCTGGAATTCTGTTTACCATTTTTGTTATTTAGGGGGAAGTAAAAGTTATTTTGCTGCCAGACAGGACTTAGATCAACTGCCTCTCCAGATTTATAAAGCTTAGGCTGGAGAGGAATGCAGGTCATCATTCAGAGGATGACAACAAGGACACTCAATCTCAATCTCCAATACTTTCATGAATGCATTTTTAAACATAGCTGTTTCCCCCTTTCGATTACCAAGTGGGTCTAGTTTATCTTTGAAGTCTCAGGTTTTTGTGTACTTTGCCTTTGCGGTAGCTTAATAAATATTTAATGCTGAAGGAGTGGATTCATCCACACACACACACACACACACACACACACACACACATATATATATATCAAGGATTTAATATAAATACGACACTGTAGTAGGCACCAAGTAGGGGAGAATTTAAAAAAAATTGTTAACTTACCAACGTTCTAATCTCCAACCATTCTACCTCTCTTCCTTCTATTTTACCACTATTCCAGGGCCAACATCCCAGACATAAAAAGCTTTATTTTCCATGCCCAGAGGTATACAGTTGCATTGAACTTACCCAAATAGAATCCACTGTCCTGAGGCAACTCTCTCATTCAGTACCTTCAGTGTTTAATAAATAAAACCAATGCACTCAAATCATACTCATTGTTAATCTTAGAAATACCTGAATTACCAGTAAGTTCCAACTGCTAAAATAATGTCAGATTTACTTCATGTGTATAGCACTTAACTCCTTACAACCAATAAGCCAATGGATTCTCCTCTAAAATTCTCCTTTTGAGCCTCATCTTCCAGGTTCACTAAGAATTAAAGAGTGATTGTCAAGATGCAGGATTTTCCCAGATTATGAAGCAATGGACCACAAATCTTCACAAAGCTTGGGAGGCCCAACTAAAGCACCTACTAATAACAATGAGCTTTATATTTCTCTGGAGAATTCTTTATATGTGAGAGCTCAACCTACAGAGGAGAAAAAGAAGTAGCTCTGGTCTTCACAGAAGAGGTGACGTTTGAACTGGGTCTTGAGAGATAGGTAAAGTTGTCCAATGAATGGAAAAGGGAATTTTCGGTAGAGAACTCTCCATTTCTGGGAATGATATGGCTAGTTTGGGGGATAACAAAAGATGGGTATACCTTGAAGAAGCAAAAGGAGGGAAGTCATAGAAGGTGAAGCTAGAGAATAAAATTAGTTAGGGCCAGAATCTCCTTAAGAAGGAGATTATTAAGGCATTAAGATTTAACCATAGGTTAAGTGATGTTTTGTCCTGATGGCCCTCTCTACCATCAGGACAGACCACCCAGACATTCAGAAACCATTTATAAAATTTAAATGCATCATAAAAACAGTGTTTCTACTAAAAATATACTTCTTGTTAGGCTTACTGAGTAGGGAGATTTTTGAAATGTATTTTAAACATAAAAGTACAAGATGAAGCCAGAAGGTATTATGTGCAACAGTCAGACAAAGATGAGGGGAGGTTAAAAGGGCTTAGTGTCCAAGTTATCCATCATCTGCTTTCTTGGCCAGCCTTTCACTCCTCCCTGCATCCATCCATGTATTTTATACCATTTTGATTGTAGGGGGCCAGAAAGACTTAATAACATTATTAGTTTATATAACTTGAGTCTTTACCATGTCCCATGCATTCTTCTAAGCACTTTGTAAATTAATTAATTTATTTCTCTCAACTTTATAGAGAAGTACATGCATGTAATTATGACCCCTATTTTACAGATAAGGAAACAGAAAAGAAAGCTTATGTGGTTGCTCATCGTCATATGGCTAATAAGGTGCAGAGCTAGCATTCAATCCCAGACTCTGGTATGAGCCCACCCTGTTATCATTAGTAGGATCAGAAAGGCCTAGAGGATTTGTGTTGTCATACAAGTTCATGACTTAGATTCTATCCATGTCTTAATTAAAACACCATGCTAAGGGCTATGAGTTCAGAGGCCTGCAAGAGCCTTTGGAGTGTTTTGCCTCAGAATCTGTTTATTTTTCAACTTTGTATGCTCGGAGTTGAGCATGTTTTTAATCCTCCATAAATATTTGACAAATAATTAAATGAATGAGCAAAGCTCATTTCTCTCCTATCACCCAACAGCTTTTTTCCTGGATCGCAGTAGAACTAGCTTGCAAATCGTAGGGAGAAGCAGTAGTAGCTGAGGAAAGGAGAAGGGACAGTGATTGCTACCTTCTTGGGTTATACATTCTGTGACCCTGTGACTAATGAATGGTATTTTGTAGTCATTTGTTTACATCTTCTTTCAGTACAAACTTGTGATGCATTTAAATATAGTCCAGGCAAATGCTGACTACGACATACCAAAAGCATGCCCTTCCATCTGGCATTTTCCCTAGTCCTATAGTCTATTTCCTAGAGTTGTTTACTATCTGGGCTCTGGGAATTTTTTCATTCAATAATCTCAGTCATTTGGGCATAGTGGGAGAAAACACTAAGTCTGAGACTTGAAGTCACAATTTGATTCCTTTTTGTGGTTACTTTCTAACCTATATGAAAAGCCCAAGGTTGAAAAGTGAATAGAGGAGAGAAGGTTTTGTGTGCTGCTTGCTAGGGCAGTATTCTTGAAGAACCAAGGAGACTGCTCTCTGAAATAATGTATCTGGTCTTTTCTGGGGCAAGGGAAGCACTCACTGCTTATGTACAAAGTCAAGTTTACTTCGTAGCAAGATACAAATTAATCACCAAGTATTTGAGAGAAATGCTTATGATGGGCCTCACTTGTAAGGACTAAGGGAACTTAGTGAAAGCAGTAACAGACAACCCCTGCCTTCTACCAATGTGTTATCTTGCTGAGCAAATGAGATAACACATAAAACACATGAGTCAATCCTGTCTATATAAACATGTAGCTATGTATGAAATTATGTCACAGAGACTAGGAGTTCTGAGTAAGGGGGTAGATGATGGCTGAAGCATAAGGAAGAGGTGGAAAATGAGTAGGACTTGAAGTATAGATTGGTTTTACGGAAACAACGTGTCTGCCTCATGATGTGCCAGGTTAATAGCATGTTACATGTGTGATCTCATTTATTCCCTACAGTATTGTTAAGGACTAGTGTTATCAATTCCCTTTTTCGGATTCAGAAACTAATATTCAGAATCCTTACAGCTGGCACAGCTGTGAGAGGCAGAGCAGCTAGTCAAATCCAGGCTATTGAGTGCCAGAGTCCACATGCCTACTGCACTGTTTCCTGCCTAGGCACTCAGTGAGAGTCTGTGTTTGCAAATGCCTATACGTCTTACTGGAAGGGGGCTTTTGGAGATGTAGGCATCGAGCCAGGCTAATCCCCAGAAAGAAAACTCTCTTACAAAGATTCTTGCCTTTTAACGTGGTGGACTTCCTACCTCCATTACCTGAGAGTTTGGGAATGAAGCCATTTCTCATCAAAGGACAATTTTTTCTACAATGCTGCTCTGTCATGTTTGGTACAACACACACAATTAGAGCCCATTTACTCTTGGAGGAATAGCTCAACTCAGCTCGGCATCAGAGATCCTGTCACACTAAGATGGAGATAGAAAGAAATGATATTAGAATCCAGACATAGGACATATTTCCTCCACAACTTTAAAAAATCTCTAACAATGCAAAAGTTGGGGGATTTGAATTTCAGGGAAGATATGCAATAAAAAAAACAGAGGTTCAACCTTCAATTACTGATTACATTTTGGCTAGTGATACACACTTTCTGTAAAATGGAGCCATATCTTCTTCTGCTCTCTCTATAAAAAATACATTTACCGCCTTACAGAGAATCTGTCCTCTCTTTTTCTCCTTTTCCCATGCACAATTTATTGCCATCTCTGCTATATCCCTTTAAACCATTAGTCTTATTATCACATACATTATAGTTAGACTAATTCATTTCTTTCTGTCATGACCGATTGAGAATGCAAGGGTAAAACTCATTTGGTATTCCCAGCACCTTACAGGCCCCACTGTGGACACCCAGGCCACATCCCCAAGCCTTTGCATTGTCTGGCTTCCTAATGCCAACAGTTGCATCCCTTTCTCTGACCTAAGCCACCTTATCCACCCTTGTGGCAGACCAGAAATGAAGACGAATCAATGCCTCTTGAGAATATTCTCATCTCATGACTGATGGGAGTTGATATACAATACCCCAGCTTCTGCTGCCCTTGGGCAGAATAGCTCAAAAGAGTGTGTCTTGCAGAGTTGCTCATAGGATAAAGCTTCATTTGCCCCCAGGAGATGATGGACTTGCTAAAGCACCTTTTTGTGGTTTCCTTCCCTACCTACCCTGTCCAAATTAGTGCATCATTCACCTCCTTAATAAACTACTTTCACCTGAATCCTTGACTTAACGGTAACCCAACCTAAGTAAGCATCCAATATCCAGATGAACTCCAGTAAATGTCCTTTTAATTAAACTGAATTACAAAGATGCATAATGTCAGATGAGGTAAGAGACAAGGAAGCACTATGCTACGTAAGTACTAGGGGCCTGTCAGTCAAATTTGAGCACATGTAAACACGACAGGCATCATGAATTCAGGGTTTCCCTCTGCAGCAGGGAAGAGGCTGTCCTAGTTGTTAGTAGAGAGAGTGCATGTCAGGAACTCTGGCTCCTATTTTTAGATCTCTTGCTGACATAAAAACCTCTGTTTCCTAACAGTACAATGGTGACCTCCCTACCCTCAGAGAAATGGTGCAGAATGCCTAATGAGGAAACAAGTCCCCATTTGTGGAAGCCACAGAGAAACAGAGGAGGGAAATGAGAGCTTAGATACTTTTCATTGGCAGACATGGTGCTCTAAGATCTCCTCTGACAGCGAAGCAGCAAGCGCTGAGTTGCCCACCAGTGCAATGGCCTTGAACAGGATTTAGGTCTCCAGCTTCCAAAGGCTGACTCTGAGTCTCACATTTCCAAAGGGTAATCATTTTTTTAAAAAATCCTCACATTAAAAGATAATTTAAAAAGAAAGGTAAAATCATGACTCATGCAGATATAAAATGAATATGTATGTGTTAAAGATTTTATTTAACTCATCAATCAATGAGGGAACTGGACAAATGGCATAATCGGTTTTAAAAAATCCAAAGAGTCCACACATTTATAGATCAAGAATATTGAAATAAATGTGCAGATGGAGGCAAAATTAGCCTCTTCCACAGTGGGGAACGGAAGTCACTTGAACCTCAACAGGACAGGACAGAATTTACACTTTTCTAAGTAAGAAATATTTCACATTTCTATCAGTTATACACTTTACAGACTTGTCAAACACCTCCCATAGAACCAGAGTCAGATAACATGAGGGGATGTACTACAGACAAGACATAGTTTTCCATTCAAGGACAATGATTCTCTACACTCGTGATTTTTAGATTTAATAACACAATCCTTTGCCAGTCAGGATATCTTTTTCATTTCCTAGAGCCAATTAATATTTTTAAAATCCAATTCTTTTTCTTAATATTGTGAGAAGGGGCAAGTGTAATAAAATGTAGGGCAGAGATATGGTGCTTGAAAAAAGTACGTTTGATTGTCAAATAAAGGGGTAAATTTCAAGGTTTAGGAGGAATATCCTTTGAAAGAAGGAAATGGTAAGAGAAAAGAAATAGGTAACATTTCGTACACACTGTCACATTCAGTCCTCCAATGAATCTGAGAGTTAGGTGAAGATATTCTTTTACAGATGAGGAAACTGGAGCCCAGAATGATTAAACAACCTATGGAGGGTCACACAAATAGTATGTAGCAGAACCGGGAATTAAATCCGGTTCTTCCATTTCTGAAGTTTATGATTTTTCCCATTATCCCATGCTTCGCTGGTCAGGGATGATGTCGGGAGGGAAGACAACAGTCAAGTTTCCCAACTCCCACCTCAAAGAGGCCAGTTCAGTAGTAGTTTCAAAGGGCCATGTTGCAGTGCTACTCATTGGTGACTGTCATGTTTTGCCATATTTTATCATTGTGTTGAATGCTCTGGAAAAATAAAAATTCACTTCTGATTTCACAGGCTGAGATGAGATGATTGATTTAAATGAGTGACCTTTTGAATGAACCCCATTGAAAGTGCAGGGGTGGAAGCTGACTGATGGGGTTTCAATGCCCTGTACTGAAAGTTGCTCTGAAACGAAACAGAAGTGTAGATTTCTTAGGATGCCGGTAACATTTCCTTACCAGAGAAAGCTTATATTCTGACCAACAGCATTCACGGAGTATTTATTGATTGTTTACTATGATCAGTACTATACTAAGGCATCTTGGGGAACATTACAGTGAATCAGATCTAAACCATACCCTGTCTATGGCATACCTGAAAAGATTAGACATTTTAAAAACTGACTATAATACAACATGGTAAGGATTATGGGGTTATGGAAGTGCCAAGAAAGATGATGTTCAAGTGGGGAGAATCATGGAAAAATTCACTGAGTAGGTACAGGTATCATTTGAACTGGATTTTGAAGGATGAGAAGATTTAAACATGAAAACATGTATATATGTATAGATTTCACTAACCAATTCCACTATTATAATCCCAAATATAGCACAGTTCCTTCTTTAAAAATAATTAATGCGAAAAATCTATTTCCAGTTTGTCAGAACCTAACAAGTTGATGAACTTGCTATTCATGTTGCTATGTAGTAGAGTCTTTAATTCTACTTTTGTTATTTCCTAAAATGAAAGAAAATATCATTTGGGTTCATGAGAAATTCTCAGGTCTCTTCATTTCAAAACTAATTCTAAATGGCATTTAAAATGGTCTTCTTCTAAGGTTAAATGAGCCTTTATTTATTATCCAGCCAATCCCAAGATAACAAGAATTTCTTGTTTGCTAGCAATTCTCCATCTGATGACATTTTATTACAGCATAAGTAGGAATATATGTGGATTACATTTGCAAATTACTCCCAACATGAAGGTTTCCATTTACCCTGAGATCTTTAAAATAGGAAATGAACCTTGTCACCACCGGCAAAGTGCCTTAAATCCCCCAGAACATAAACTCCTCACTTTAAGGTTACTATGATCTTGCAATGAACAAAAATAAGCAGCAGTTCACTTGTGTTAGAAAGAGGCTTAACAAATATGTCTTTTCCGTGATGCTTGGTTGAGTATACACGTTTTGTTTCATTTGACATTTCCTGCAGAATGACTCATGGGCTTTTCTGCAAATTGTTTCTGAGTCGTCCTTAATGACTGATTTTCTTACATTTAGTCCCACAATTCACTATCTCTTTAGAAATGATAATTAGACCAAGCATAGACCAGGCACAAAATGGGTACTCAATAAATGTTTTTGACTTAATGACTGACTGAAGGTTTATAAGATGGAAATGCACAGAATTCAGCAATTACCTGCAAAGAGGCACCAAATTAAAATTTCTGATGAACATACCCAAAATAGATTATAAGTTCAATGATACTGCCATCTTTTCACCCAAAGCATGTTTAAATATTTTTAAATCCACATTTTTTGTTGAAATATATGGAACAGATGACCTTCTTATGACCAAAATATTTTAATATAGTATTTAATATGATATTAATAATTTGATTGGCTAAGCAGAAAAAAGAATTTGAAGCTCATTTCTTTCTTTACACAACATGTAATCCTTGTTGAATAACATTTCTACTCATCCTGCCATTTTCACCTCTTTTTATTAATTTAGTGGTTCTCAACTGGGAGTGGCATTTTGTCCCCCAGCAGACATTTGCAGTGTATGGACATATTTGTGGTTGTCACAACAGGGGCCATAGGAGATGGAGTATTACTGGCATCTAGTGAGTAAAGACTATGTATGCTGCTCAACATGTTACAATGCATAGGACAAGCTGCCACAACAAAGAATGATCTGGCCCCAAAGGCCAATAATCCCAAGGTTGAGAAACCCTATTTTAAATAAAGAAGCTACCAGCAATGACCTCAAACCCACAATGCTACGTGGTTGCTCAGACACAAAGAATGTTTACATATCATTTTTAGAAGAAGGTTATAAAAGGTGATTGGATCCTGCTAAAAAGTTCTACAGAGCTGAGAAAAAAAACAGCTTATAAAGAGAAGAGAAAAGAAATTGGATGAGATGCTTATATTATACAGTAAAGATGAAGATAGAAAATGTTGGGATATCTAAGTTATAGTCTCAACATTTCGGTTTATAGCAAATTGTGTTTAATGATGTACCTCCTGCATAAGCATATTTTAACAATCCAAAGAACTTGTACTAACGATAGTAATACTACAACTATTACTATAGATATTTATTTTTTTAATATTTTTTTAAATCCACATTCTTTGTTGAAATATATGGAACAGATGACCTTCTTATAACTAAAATATTTTAATATAGTGTTTAATATGATATTAATAATTTGTTTGGCTGAACAACTATTATGGGCTTTCCATATATCACCACTAATTCTCACAATTAACATCAAAGTAAGCATCATCATTCTCAATCTACAGAGGAAGTAACAGGCTCAGAGAGTTTCTGTAATTGGTTTAAAGTTCACAGGTGGTCATAAGCAGAGCTAGTGGCAAAAACAAGACAGACTTGTAGTTACCCTACTTCAAATACATCTTTGAGAAGTATGACCCAAAAGTCCAGGTCTTCTCAGGACAGTCCTGGTTTATGTCTGGTATTTCTGTGTGATTATTAATAGCACCCACTTTCTCTCCTAAAAGTGATCCTCCTTACCAGTTAATGGCCCCTGTCTTGCCCCTTCTCTTTAAATCATGAATCCACAGCATGAAAAGATAGAAACTTGCCAGCATTCTCAAAGCTCTGTGACATGGATCTGAGCTGTGTGCACATCTGTACAATCACTCTTCCTTGTGTGAAGGCAGCAGACAACTGGGAGCCTTGGTAGGAAGGATTCTCACAGAGGCTGACATATTGTTCTCTATATTTAAGCTCCCTTAGGTGCTGATTCATCCCTTTGGCGATTTCGTCATTTAATCAACATGGCTTGTCCAAAGCAAATGGTTTGCCAATCTCATCAGACTGTGGGAATCAGTAAACATTCAATTTTTTATTTCTCCGATTATTTTGCTCTTTGCACAGACCTAAATGTCAGCAACCAAACCGAACACAGTAGGACTGATAAAACCATTCTGACCTTGTGTTGGGAAGAAGGATCAATGGTCTAATTCATTTGCGGTGAATTTTCAAGAAGATTCAATTAATGCAATGGCTAGTTCGTTCGGTGACTACATCTAATTACAATCATGATGTTTAGAAGACCTTTCTACATTCTTTCAGATTAGATGACTCAAATCGCCCCTCACAAAGGAGCACCACCATGAACAGCCATTCTCTCTCCTTGCAATACTCCCATTCTCCGAAGTTTTCTCATTAATGGGCATCAAAGAACTGTGCAACACAGAAAGCCATCATCAGAAACAGTGCTTCCTCATGTTCAAAGAGCAGGGTTGTGACCCTGAACTATACATATTCTTGCTTCCTCCGTGTGCTTTCTTTCTCCCCTTCATCTCTTGAGCTAATGGCAAGAATTCTTCATGCTAGACAAAAATCTTATTCCAAAGGAATTTAATTTCTGTATAAGTCAAGCACATATACCTAATATTCCACTCCCCTCCAAGGGCCCTATACTAAAGCCATTGTGCTTGAGAACATATTAAATTATTTATGAGGAATGAAATGCAAAATGAAAATGCCATTCTTATCTATTTGTGACAAGAGAGAAAAAAATAACATTTTCTTCTTGGAACTCAAAGAATGCCCTCTGCTCTCAAGTCTTTTGTCTTAAAATGATGTTGGAAAATAACATTAATTGAGGCAAAACTAATGAATAGTGACTAGTTATTTTGGTGTTACACAGATCCCGTTTTTTTCCTCATGCTTATTTTTTGTTAAATCTTTGCAGCAGCCCTCATTTAATTTTTTTTCAGCTTTATTCAGATATAATCAACACACAACACTAAAACTTTAAGCTGTACAAAGTATTAATACATTTATATATATATGGCCACCACAGCGTTAGAGAACACCTCCGTCATGTCACATAGTTACCATTTCTTTTTTGTGATATGAACATTTAAGAACTACTCACTTAGCAATTTTCAAGTACACAACTCAGTATGATTAACTACAGTCACCATGCTGTACATTAGACCCCTAGAACTTCCTCATCTTATACCTGAAAGTTTGTGCCCTTTGACCAACGTCTCTCCATTTCCCACACCCCCAAACCTTTTTGTAACCACCACTCTGCTCTCTGTTTCTATGAGTTTGGCTTTTTTAGATTCCACAAATAAGTGATATCACATAATATTTGTCTCTGATACTTATTTTTTAAGCTGAATTCATCATGAAGCTTTTAAAAAATAATATTTATTGTTACTTTAGAAAGCTTTGGTCTATACATGTATGTATATGTGTGTGGGTGCGTGTGTGTATATACACACACGCACCCACACACACACGCTTATTTTAATATAGTCACAATGAATAATAGATAAAATTTTCATTACCATGGTAGAAGTATAACAATTGGTTCCAAGGTTTAAATATGCAAGATACAGAATGCTCTTACCATTGATTCATTTTTGTGAGCAACGCCTGAATTATATTAAATATAACGACTGAGTCAAATATATTTGGTATTTGTTGTTCGCATTATCTGGCCTGGCCCCATTTTTACTTACATATTCCTCCTAGCTCTTGTGATAACAGAGTGGTCTCATTCAAATTAGGTGGTTTTCACCTGGGACCACTATAGTGCAGCTAGCTCAAACGACATCATTTAACATCCAAACTTTCTGCTAAATTAGATTTTGTTCATGTCACAAAGCACAATATCAAACTCATTGTAGACAGTCCTACAGAAAGTCCCCATGCTCCTCCATGTTCATGGCTGGTCCTTACTTCTCTGTATAGAAAGATCATGGAATTCCAGAACAATTTCTGTTGTTCTCCAACCCTCTGCTTCAAAAGTCCAGAGCAGA
Organism: Eonycteris spelaea; assembly: GCA_003508835.1. NCBI lineage: Eukaryota > Metazoa > Chordata > Mammalia > Chiroptera > Pteropodidae > Eonycteris > Eonycteris spelaea. The sequence continues at coordinate 815,213 of PUFA01000219.1, forward strand.
GCCTAGCAAACATGGCGCATGGGGAAAATCCAGTCTCTGTTTTTATATCCACCTCCTGTTCTGTAAATAAATTTTTACTGTAACACACCCACACCTATTTGTTTACATATTGTCCATGGCTACTTTCACTATAAAGACAGAATTTGGTAGTTGTATCAGAGACTTTGTGGCCCACAAAGCCTAAAATATTTACTATCTGGTCATTTTCAAAAAAATATTGTCAACCCATCATCTAGGGCACTAAGTTTTTAAGAGAACTTAGCTAAAAATTAATACTTTTATCAAATCTGATTACTAGCAGAGTTTTCTATTTGCACCTGAGTTATAGCTCTAGACTACAAGATCATTACATAAATTTAGTCTTAGATAAATAACTTGGCAAGTTTAAACTGATCTTTATGATTCTTTGTTCCTCTTTCATTACCTCTCCATCCCAAGCACCTACTCTACAGCCCCTAATAAAACATTTCCTCCTTGGCGGAGAATAAGGTTTTTTAATAACCCTATGGTTGCCTTTAGTCTTATTCATAGGTCTAATATTCATCTAACATATTTTTTATCCAACAAGAATTTGTAAATTGAATTAATAAATAATGTGGATCAGCATTTACAAAACTATGTTTTACAGAACACTTACCATCTTTGTAATGGGCTACATGAAAAGGAATATTTTTTTAAAAAAATCTCCTATAGTCAAATAATCTTGGTAAATGACAACACATACTATGTTCTCCCCTTCAGGAGCATCATGATTCACATAAGTGGATTAACGTTTTGGGGAGGAGGAGGCCGATGTCAACAAAATCGCAGACTAGAAAACTCTAAGCTCTTGTTCCCCAAAAGAAATATCAAAAAGTAAATACAAACTGTCAGAACTAACTTGATTAGAACTCTGAAAAACGGTCAAAAGTTTACAGCAATCAAGAGACTACTCATTTAAGAAAAACCCAAATTCAAAATAATAGAACAGTTTTGTGATGTTTTTACATGTCCCTGCCCTATACCCTTTCAGCAGTGATTTTGGTTTAGAATCAACAAAAGCATACATTCTCAGTGTGGAACATGGGTCCCTGGTTCCAGAGCAGGCAGAGAAAAGATTATTAGAAAATTACTTTGTTTGTCTATTCTAAGATGTCTATATGAGTTCATTACAACTAGACCTGCCCTGCAATAAATGATAAAAGGAGTCCTTGAGGTTGAAATAAAAGGATGCTAGACAGTAGCCTAATGAAGAAATAAAGATCTCTGGTAAAGGTGAATACATTGGCAAATATAAAAACAGTATTATTATATTTTAGGTTTGTAACTCCACTTTTTATCTTCTACGGAACTTAAAAGACAAATATATTTAAAAAGTTATTAATCTATGCTATCGGGCACTCAATGAAAAAAGATAAAATTTGTGCAACAACAACGTAAAGAAGAACATAGCTATACAGGAGTAGAGTTTCTGTAAGTTATTAAAGTTGTATCGATTGAAGCTAGACTATTATCATGGAGAGGTGTTAAAGGTAATCCCAATGGTAACCACAAAGAATATACCTAAGAAATATACAAAAAAGGAAACTAAAGAGAGTCAAAATGGTGCATTGCAAAAATCAGCTATACACAAAAGAGGGTAGTAATAGAGGAAATGAGAGACAAAAACCTATAAGATATACAGAGATAAAACACCAAATGGCAGAAGTAAGTCATTCCTTATCAAGTACTTAACGTGTAAATGGATTAAACTCCCTAATTAAAAGGCATAGATTGGAAAAATGTATAAAACAAAACTATGCTCCAACTATGTGTTACCTACCAGAGACTTACTTTAGATCCGAAGACATAAGCAGAGTGACAGTGAAAGAATGGAAAAGAACATTCTTTGCAAATAGTAACCAAAAGAGAGCTGAGGTGGTTATACTAACATCAGACAAAATAAACTTTAAGTCAAAATCTCTTTTAAAAAGACGAAGAATGACATTATATGTTGATAAAAGGGTCAAATCACCAAGATGATAGCAATTCTAAAAATATATACACCAAACAGCAGAGCCAAAAATATATGAAGTAAAACTTGACAAAATTGATGAAAGAAATAACACTTCTATAATAATAGTTTGGGACTTTAATATAGCATTTTCAATAATGGAAAAAATGGTATATTTTTGGAGATCAGGAAGGAAATGAAGATGAACGACACTATAAACTAGAGCTAAGAAACATATATAGGATGTCCCATCCAGCAGTAGCAGAATACACATTCTTTCCAAGTGCACATGGAACATTCCCCAGAAAAGAGCATCTAATGGATCACAAGATAAATCTTAATAAATTTTAAAAGATTAAATCTATAAAAAGTACCTTTTCTAACCATAGCGGAATAAAGATAAAAATCAATAATAAAAGAAAACCAGAAAATGCAAATACTTAGAAATTAACACAATTCTAAACAATCAATAGCTCAAAGAAGAAATCACAAGGGAAATTAGAAATGAATAGAAACAAAAATGCACATGCAAAAAAATCTATGGATACAGGGGAGGCAGTACTTGGAGGGACATTTAGAATGTAAATGCCTGCATTAGAAAAAAAAATGAAAATCCAATAACCTAATATTACACCTTGAGGCACTAGATATAGAAGGCAAAACAAAACCCTGAATTTCTCAGAGGAAATAAATCATAAAGATTAGAGCGGAAAAAATAAAAAAAATAGAAAACCAATTAGAAAACCAATAAAACCAAAAGTTGATTCTTTTAAAAGATCAAAAAATTTTACAAACCTTTAGCTAGACTGTCAAAGAAAAAAAAGAGATTCAAATAACTAAAATTAGAAATGAAAGTGGAGAAATTACTATTGATCTTACAAAAATAAAAGGAATTGTAAGAGAAGATTATAAACAAATTAGATAAACTAGATGAAATGGACAAATAACTAGAAACACACTCAAATTACCTTAACTCACTGAAGATGAAACATAAAAGTTAACAGAAGTTAGTAAGTGAAGATATTGAATGAGAAATCAAAAACCTTCCAACAAAGAAAAGTTCAGGACTAGATGGCTTTGCTAGGGAATTCTTCCAAATGTTAAATTAAGAATTATAACCAATTCTTCTCAAACTGTTCCAAGAAATAAGAGGACAGAATATTTTCTAACTCATTCTATGAGGTCAACATTACCCTGATATCAAAGCCAGATAATGACCACAAGAAAATCACAGATCAATATTCTTTGTAAATATAGATGCAAAAATCCTCAACAAAATGTTAGCAAGACAAATCCAACAGCATAGTAAAAGAATTATACACCATGACAAACTGGGGTTTATCCCAGAAGTGCAAAGGTAGTTCAATATAATAAAATCAAAATAATACCCCACAATAATAAAGGAAACGAAACACACAATCATCTCAATTGATGCAGAAAAAGTAGTTGACACAGTCAAACACCTTTTCACAATAGGAAAAATAAAACCACTCAGGAAACTAGGAATAAAAGAAACTTACTTGACCTGATAAAGGGCATTTAAAAAAAATTCAAAGCAAACAACATGATTCAAAAATATGCCATCTACAAGAGGCATACTCAATGGTAAAAGACTAAAAGCTTTCTCTCTGAGATTAGAAACAAGACAAGGACGCCTCATTTCACCATTGCTATTCAACATTGTATTGGAATTTTTATCCAGAGCAATTAGACAAGAAAAAGAAAAGGCATGCAAATTTGAAAGGAAGAAGTAAAACTATTTGCAGGTGACATGGTCCTCATACTCCAAATAATCCGAAGAAAACTATTAGAGCTAATAAATGAATTTGGCAAAATTGTAACATACAAGATCAACACCCAAAAATCAGTTTTGTTTCTATATAACTGCAATGAACGATCTGAAAAGGAGATTAAAACAATTCCATTTACAATAGCATCTACAAGAATAAAAGACCTAAGAATAAATTAAACCAAATAAGTGAAAGATTTGTACACTGAAAACTATAAGACAACGCTGAAGGAAATTAAAGATCTAAATAAATGGAAAGACATGCCATGTTCATGAGTAGAAAGACTTCATACTGGTAAGATGTCAATACTACCCATAATAATCTATAGATTCAATGTAACCGCTAGAAGAATTCCAATAGCTTTTTTAAAAGCAGAAGTGAAAAAGACAATACTCAGCTTCATATGAAATTGCAAGAGTCCCTGAATAACCAAAACAATTCTGAAAAAGAACAACAAAGTGGAACAATTCACAATTCCTGATTTTGAAACTTAAAGCTACAATAATCAAAACAGAGTGATACTGGCATCTGCATAATCATATTGATCAATAGAATAGATTTTACAATCCAGAAATAAACCTATATACATCTACGGCCAATTGATTTTGATAAGGATGACAAGTTCATTCAAAGAGGAAAAGACTTGTTTCTTCAACAGATAGTGCTGGGACAACTGGATTTCTACATGTAAAAGAATGAAGTTGGAACTCTATCTCACACTATATACAAAAATTATCTCAAAATGAATCGAGAGCCTAAATATAAGAGCTGAAACCATAAAACTTTAGAAAGAAAAACATATGGGTAAATCTTCATGACTCTGGATTTGGTATTTATTTCTTTATTTTCTTTTTCTCTCTCTCTCTTTTTTTTTAATGATACCATACCATGAGCAGCAAAAACAAAGTAGGTAAATTGGACTCCATCGAAACTAAAAATTCTAACTTCCCCTTCCATTTCTGTAAATACGCCTACATCTTAGCATGCAGGCCAAGTATGTACATGGCTTGCCATGTCTACGTGCACTAGGTTGCAATCCTTTCTTTTTCCTGAATAATTCTTTCTGGTCATTAAAAAAAAACTAAAAACTTTTGTGCATCAAGAGACATTATCAAGAAAAAGTAAAGACAACCTATAGAATGGAAGGAATATTGCAAATCGTATGTCTGATAAGGGTTTAATACCCAGGATATATAAAGAACTCCTGCAATTCAATGACGGAAAGACAATCTACCTAAAATAAAAATGAGTGAAGAACTTGAATAGACTTCCAAGGAAGATGGTCAATAATTACATGAAAAGATGCTTAATGCCATTATTCATGAGGGAAATGAGGATCAAAATCATAATGAGATACCACTTCACAGCTACTAGAATGGCTAGAATTGAAAAATGGAAAATAAGTATAGGCGAAGATGTGGAGAAATTGGATGCCTCATACTTGCTTGCAGCAATGTAAATGATGCAGCCGCCATGGAAAACAGTATGGCAGTTCCTTTAGTTACTACACATAGAATTGGCTTATGGTCCAGAAATTCTACTCCTAGGTACACATCCAAAGGAATTGAAAGGAGGAACTCAAACATCTCATTGCAGCTTTACTCACAAAAGTCAAAACATGAAAACAACTCAAGTGTCCACGAACAGATGAACAAACAAAATATAATATATACACATGATGGATTATTATTCAACCATAAATGGGAAGGAATTCTGACACATGCTAAAACATGGATGGACCTTGGAAACATTATGTTAAGTGAAAGAAACCAGACACAAAGGACAAATATTTTATGATTGCACTTATATGAATTATTTGAATAGACAAAATCATAGAGACAGACAGTAGATTATAAATTACCAGGGCCTGAGGAGAAGAGAATGGGGAGTTATTGCTTAATGGTTGCAAAGTTTCTGTCCAAAGTGACGGAAAACTTTTGGAAATAGATGGTGGTGCTGGTTGCACAACTGTGGGGAAAGCTGTGCTGAAGAAACTTGCCTAACCTTATCCCCAAGTGTTTCCAAACTTGTTAGACCTGACACAAAGTACAAGTGATCTTGATCTTGAAAGAGGAAAAAAAGAATCTGCAACAACAGATCCCCTTGTTAAAGTGCAGGCTGCTTCAGCAGGACACAAATGGAGCCTGAGGTTCTGCGTTTCCAACAAGCTCCCAGATGGTGCTGATGCTGCTGACCCTGCCACTGCAGTCGGAGAGAGCAGGAGATATAATACTCGGATGCACTATTTATCATGAGCCTATTCCTCTTACAGCCATCTGATTGATCCAAAGTGAAAATGTTAGTGGACAATAACTGATAACTCTATTATCCCTTCCAAGTAGCTTAACTGTAATTTTACCTGGGTTGCCAAGATAAATGCCTTTTAGAAGGAAGATAACCTGAGAGAGTGAAACACAGCAGCAAAGAGGTTCAGTATGGGGTGAGGATTGTCATACTTTGTGCTGGGGATCAGGGAGAAGAGCCATTCTTCCAAAGATGTTTAAAGTATTCCAAATCGAGTTTTTATTGAGGTGACATTGGTTTATAATATAAGTTTCAGGTGTACATCATAAATCGACATCTGTATGCACTACAGTATGCTCTCTACCAAAGGCCTAGTTTCTATCTATCGGCGCGCAATTAATTCATCCCTTTTACCCATTTTCTCCTCCCCACATCCCCTTCTCCTCAGGTAACCACCGATCTGTTGTCTATGAGTTTGTTTTTGTTATGTTTGGTTTGGTTTGGTTTTTATATTCCACATGTGAGTGAAATCATATGTATGTCTTTCTCCATCTGACTGATGATGGGATTATAAACTGGTGCAGCCACTATTGAAAACAGTATGGAGGTTCCCAAAGAAACTTAGAACTACTATATGATCCAGCTATTCTACTTCGGGTATCGATCTGAAGAAAACCAAAACATTCTTAAAAAATATATGGACCCCAATGTTCATAGAAGCATCACTTACCACAGGCAATATATGAAAACAACGTTAGTGTCCAATGATGGATGAATGGGTAAAGAAGATATGGCATAAATACAGCTACACACACAGTAGAATGCTCCTCAGATATTAAAAAAAAGACAAAATCTCGCCATCTCTGACAACATGGATAAGGGTATTATGCTAAGTGAAGTAAGTCCAAATCTACTTTATTTCACTTTATATTTGAATTAGATACTTGAGTAATGGAAATACCACTCTTTCTCATAAGGCAAAAAATAAAGGAAGGAAGAAAATGATAGGACAACAGAGAAAAAGATTGAAAAAAGGATGGGGTGGATAGTGATATGAGAGATTTAAGGTCTACATAATTCTTTCCCCTAGGCAAATTCTCATCCAATTCACTTCGGAATATCATAACTATGTTGATAAACCAATTAGATGAGGTTAACTAGTGTTAACTATTTCTTTCTACAGTTTACAGAACACATTCACTCACTGGCAATCACATCTAAGAATGTGTCCTTGCTAATTAGAACACATTAGTAGATTATTGGGCTAAAACACAGATGAGAGGTCGGGCTATCACATATCAGGATAACTCCTAAAAGTGAAAACACAATTCTATCATTCAACCCGAAGGACTCACAAGCTGAGTCTCATATTTAATTAGCTCCTTTCATTAGGATAATTCTATCGGCCACAGGCCTTTTACCCCTGTAGTCAAAAAAAAAAAAGTGTCCTTAGAGATAGGTAATTTCTACCTCTTATAAACTTTGTGACCTTAGGAAAATTAATAAATCACCTTTATGCCTCAGTTTGTTTATCTATAAGATGGGAGACATGGTAGCACCTGATGACTTTAGAATGAAATGAGGCACTCACGGGCACATGGTGAGGTTTTCATGGGTCAGTTCTTATTATATGCATGCGCTAAGCCCTCATCAAAAAATACTTTTTCTTCTTTTGATGATTTGAAATCCAAATGCAAATGAATCTTGAGACAAAGCCCAAGATTGAAGAGGTCAGACATAAAGGGCGAAATTATCCCCAAAATGTACAAAGCAATGGAAAATACCACACTTGGCTGGCTGGTCAGGAGCGAGAGAGGATTTCGTGTAGGAATGCAGTGCAGCAAAGTGGTTGAAAGGTTAAGTTTCTGGAATCAGAACGATAAGACACTGTCTCAGCTTTTGTAATTACTGTGGCATGACTTTAAGCAAATGACTTAACCTCTCTAATCCCCAGTTTCCTCATCTGAAAACATTTACTGGAGCAGTAAAACAATTCTTTTGTTAGGATTAAACTAGATAATTTTGAATATGCTTAGTACAGTATGTCGATATGTGGTAGCTTAAAAGTATCTTGAGTTCTAGTAATATACTCACACTGCCAATTAATGGGAAGAATGAAAACAAATGTATGATGGTATGACCCAGCCTTCTAAATGCTTCTGAGTTAGTTGGGGAGGCCATAGAAGCAGAAAATGCACAGTACAAGACAACCTGCATTTGAATTTTCTGATTTCTCCTATTAAGATATTTCTTTTTCCTGTTTCTTCCCCATTGCCCTCATAATGCAATTTCCATCTTGCATATAAAAATTCATGACAGTTTTCCATCCTGAATTGGACTATCTAAAAGGAAACATTTCATTGTAAAAAGAACAAAATAAAGCAAACATACACAATTTCTCATGACTTGCCCGCTACCTTGTCTAATTCATTTCTTGGAAGCAGAAAAATATATTTGTTAGAGAATAGAATTGTGTGGCCAAGAAAAAGACTCGTTTTTGTTTTGTTTTGTTTTGAGTAACCAAAAAAGAGAAACAGAATCAAGCAGAGTAGGAAGTGACCATGGAGAAGTCATCTTGGCAGATGCTGAAATAAGAGGGGAAGGGATGAATTACAAGACTCAGTAGCTGAAAAGTGTTTTGGTAATATAGTGGTGCCTGCAATTCCATGTTTGCAAACAGTTTTTTTTTTAAATAAACACATTTATTCTTTCATTAAATACAGGAAAGTTATTTATATTAAAAAAGAACTTAAAATATCTTTTACCAAAACTCCTTATTCCTTCTTTTACCAAAAGTCCTTCCTGGGGATTTAATTTAGATGTTTAATCCAAGTTTCCTTTCCTTATTTTGAGAACCAGCGTGGACTTTTAGTTAAAGACATGATACTCAAGTGCCCACCACAGCTATGTTTTGCCACCAGCCTTTGAGGTTTGGTGGGTACAGAACCAATCGGATGCATCTTGTACCCGGTTGCTGAGCCTCTGTTGAGTGAAGAGAGACAGACTTCCACAGGGGAAAGAGGTTGAGTGAATAGATGGTTCGTGGCAGTATGTTCTTATCTCAGAAAGCATTAAGGGGAAACTACATGAGGGCAATAAACATATGCCCCAGCAAAACATAAAACTGGAAATCATCAGAGTGATTCATCTATCGTCAAGCAGCAAAGTGTCTGTGGCCATACCTCCTGAACACACCTGATCTCATCTGATCCCTGAAGCTAAGCAGAGTCGGGACTGATGAGTGCTTGGATGGCAGTCAAAAGGCAAGAGGAAAAGAGAACTGGTCCCTGGGTCTCTGGAGAAAAAAAATAGGTTATTTGCTCAAAGCATATCTAGTATTAATAACACTCGCTGTACACTATATTTAAACCAAGACAACAATCTGGACATTAAGCGACATTTCTGTGTTTATTTCTTAAAATGAGCTTATTTTCTTTGTCTTTGTATTTCTGTACATCATTTTTCATGGGGGTTAAAGGGATTCTAGAAGGAATGGGGTAAATTCAGAGGTATCAAGAGAATCAAACTAGACCTACTGATTTTTTAAAGGGTGTCATGCAGAAGGAGGTGAATGTTCCTGACCCTTCACAGTTCAAAATGCAACGCCATTTAAACTCATGACCCGGGCTATTTCATCACCGTGGGGTGCCCACTGTTGATGTCTAGGATGTTCCTGAGCCGAAGGTCAAGGAAAGCCACCCACCCAAAAAGCAGTTAAGACAGCAACTACTGACAGTGAATTCAGTCTAACAGTCTTCAGCTTATGTATTCCAAATCCAAAATTCTTCAGGGTAAAAGTTATCACTGCTTAACTGTCATTATTCAAAATTCTGGCAGGGATGTTATCACTATGAACCTGAGGGTAAAACTTTTTTTTTTTTTTGCAATCTCACTTTAATGTCACAATCTCATTTTAATTTTGTTTTCATCTCTAGTCATTTGCACAGATGTTGATGAGGCTGTATTTTTGCTTCGATGTCTATTGCAATATTCTTATTGCGTTCTGCAGGTCCTCCAGTAAACGTTACTTGCAATATTTTTATCAACAGTTTTGGATCAGTCACAGAAACCACCATGGTAAGTGCTACAGTGCCACCGGCAAGAGAAAAACGTGACTTGATTATGCCATGAACACAACCTGTCAAATTTTCTATTTATTGTTCAACTTGCAGGGCCTCCTGTAAAGGTTATCTGCAACATATTTATCAACAGCTTTGGGTCAATAGCAGAAACTACAATGGTGAGTGGGACTGAGCATTGAAGCCGTGGTGTGAAGGAATGGGATGCGGGACTGAAGAGCGCCATTGCGTATTTGAGGGACATTTACTGAGTGCCAATTTCCAAGCCCACTCCCCTCTAGAAAGCAACTGTTTATACTCTTTCACGTTTATAAGCCATTAGTCAAGTGTTCGTGAGTTAAAATTCAATAGTCTTATCTATCATGCCAGAGAAATTTTGAAAACACTTGATGTTTGGTTAGATTTAGGTAGAATTATCAGTAATGAGCATGGTATATACAGTTAAGGATATTTAAATATTTATATCTCCAATGTTGCAGAAATATAGATTTCAAAGTTTGGGAGATATTTTTTATAGTCAGTCTTTTTCATATAATGGAAGTTTGAACATAGTTAAGCCTCGGGTATGCAATATTTAAGATATATGTCAAGGGGGCTGACTTTACAACAAACGCACACATGCCATTTTGTTGGCAATAAAAAGTAGTCCCAAGTCCACAGCAATCACATCACATGCATGGCTTAAAAAACATAAAAATAGTAAAAGCTCATCATAACGTACATGCAAACATAGTTCATGTACACGAAAAAGATTTTAGATACTATAAAATTCACCAAGATTTTTCAAAAATGTATAATGTATGGTATAATGCTGCCTGTGGCACAGCCTATTAGATCAGTAGCCTTACAGTGCTAGAATATAGTGTGGCGATCGCATTTTTTATCTAGATATATTTGATAAAAAAAAATTCTATATTGGTTACGTTAGTTTCATGTGCACGATATAGTGATTTGACACTTTTACACCTTACAATGTAATCACCCCATTAATTCTAGTAATCATCTGTCACTATGTATATTTATCACAAAATTATTGATTATATCCCCCTTTCGATCCCTTTCCCTTCTGGTAACCATCCATGTGGTCGCTGCTTCTATGAGTTTGTTTTTGTTTTGTTTTTCTTAGTCCCCATACAATTTATTTTAAGTCCTAAGTCAATTGCCTGGCTTTAATTTTCATTACTATATAAACTAAATAGCCATATTATTGGATGAGGGCAAAAGAAAATACAGTTGAGCTTGAGCAAGTACTGTGATTGCTGATGTTCTAGAAACACTCAAGAAGTGAAATAATGAGCATAATGCCATTGACAAGTAAAAAATAGTGTTCCCCTACTTTTATGAATTTTCTCTTTTAGGCTACTAGGATCATGCTTAACAAATTAGTGATCTTTCTGGTGTCCTTCAAGCTAGAAATAATTTCTCTTTTATCACTCCTTTCCACTGGCAAAATTAGATATAATACAAACCTACTACGCATTTTAATATTACTGTGACACAGCAGTGTCCAGAAATGAGACTTCTGGGGCTCTGACAGGATGTAGTGCATTAACGATTTTACCCAAATCAGATAGTTTTGATAGGGTTATTAAATAACTCCTAAGAAAAACTGAACATGGAAAGAATAATCTAACTCTAGGCTTGGCACTCAGTATCTGTCTCTCCCCTCTTGGTTTGACTCCAATAACAGAGGGGCAAATCTTCCAGTAGCCCAAATCACTGTCACCAGCTTTACACAATGGCATTCAATGACAATATTTGCACGACCTAACGCTGATTGCATTAATTAGACTTCTAAGTTGCTTTAATTAAATCTCTTCATTGCATTTTACCCTCAATCAAAAATGTAAATGTACACCTTTTCAATGTTCATTAATGCAAAAAAAAGCTTAATATTTAAGGAGATGAACATGGAAATTAGAGCTATTCTTGTTTTCCTATGTCTTTAACAGCTACTACTCAAGGTGTTTAATAAATGGGCTGCTTAGGTGCTCCCATGGTCACTTACTAAGGTGTCCTTTGTCATGTTTTCTATGAGAAAATTTGGAAATCATTGCTCAAGTGTAATATTAATGACCTGTCAATTCTGCTGTATGAGATATACTGAATTGCATGGTCAGAAGAGTATTGCATATTATGCTTCTTTTATTTCTTACCTTTTGATGTAATGATAAACTGCATCTGGCTTTTAAGTTTCTTTAATTATGGCTTTCCTATAAAACTAAAAAAATATTTTTTTGAAACACTATCATGCTTAAATCAAAGAATAGATCCTCATGCCATGTAGGGCAGGGACTGGCAAATTTGTTCCTGTAGAAGGACAGACTGTGAATATTTAAGACTTTGAAGTTCAGACAGTCTCTGTCACAACTACTCGATTCTGCCCTTTTGGCATAAAAGCAGCTATAAACAATAGTAAGAAATAGGTGTGGCTGTATAAAAACAAATAAACGAACTTACAAAATCATGCTGTGGCCAAATCTGGTCCTCAGGTCATAGGTTGCCAACCCCAGATCTGAGGCATCGATATTTAAATACTCGGATGCTCATGAACATGAGAATTGCTCCGCCTTGAAAGGGTCTTATCTTCCCAGATCCCAGAGGCCCTGCCTGGGAATCTACCTGATACAAACACAGTGTCATCACAGCCTGAGTTTCCTTTATCAAAACCCTGAAATTCTACCATCCATGAATTTACCCACGCTTTCATAAAATTTGACTCAAAAAAAAGTTAAACAGAAAGAGATGTTTCCTGAACTGCCTTTGGGAGGAGTCCAAACATCAGAACCTTGACTTTCATGCACAGGAATGTACGCACTCACTGAGAATGTTGATTAGTACTATTTTGGGGGGATAACAGTTTGGCTTTCTCTACAGTTTCTAGAATGAATTTTTCCAAGAATATTTCAGAACCCTCAGTTTCTACACATGATTTCCTGTCTTCCCTCATGTCCCACTCTTACCCCATGACACCAATAGCATTCTTGGAGACTTTAGTTTGGGTGTTTGTTTTGTTTATTTCTAAATAAGAGGCAATGATGATGTTTTAAGAACTCAACATGACTTTCCTGGGGTGCTATTCGATCTGCCCCTCTTATGTTTGATGAAATCTCACAAAATTATCGTTGGTACTACCTGCCCACAAAGTGTAGGCTCACTTAGAGACCCAAAACGACCTCGAACTCCTTTGCTATGTGAGTGTTGAAGATGTGTGCTCACAGGACAACAGATTTGTGTTATTCTAAGAAATATTTCGATAGATCATTATGATGATATACATTATTCCAAAATACACACTTTTGTTCAGTACGAGTCAGGAATCTGTTGAAGGTCATTGCTAACTGACCCTGTATTAAGAGTATTCAGCAGGTTTGTGTGTGTGTGTGTGTGGTTCCAAAAGAGTAGGAAGGAATATATAATAAGACAGTTTATAATTTGTTTTTAGAATGTCAGTTTACCATTTCCTTTTCTTTTCCCCTTTTCTTTAGCTGCGGATGGCAAATGAATTTAAAGAATGAGTGTATTTGCAATCCCCTCTTTCCTGATTTAAAGGCATAGTTTGGGAATATTAATGTCAGTAAAGTCAAGAGTATTTGCATGCCATCTGCATGCGGTTCTCCCCAGGGCTGGGCCAGCGGAAAATGGAGAAGAGTCTCCTCAAAGCTTCCTAATGACTCTTAGAAGTATGTGGGTGGATAGAGTGTGATTTGGACCTGTGGGTGCTGGAACACTACCCACACTACAACGCCAGATCCTGACACCCTCCTCATTTAAGAGATTTGAGGGAGGGGAGGAGCAAGAGCTAAAAGTGTATGAAATTTGACCACTCGGCGAGCATCCCCAGAATATGATTCCGGCTCCCCAAACTCAGCCCCAAATGATAAATTCCACGTGCTCTGCCAGTTACTGCTGCAGAGTGAAGAGTCGTTTCATCTCTGATCTGAAATCGCAGTCCTGAGGAACTGGATAAGAGGCAGACAGCTCCTTGTAAGAATACATGCTGTGCTGTAACTGCGAGAATGACACTATGGGCTCCCTTTCATTCTACAGCTGCATAAGCAACTCATAAGGAGATGCTAACTTATCGGGAATAGCAGGTAGCTACATTTCTTATTTCTGCTTTTAAAGGAAGGACCAAGGATCTACCACAAGCCTGGCATTTTGTTAAACTGAGATATAAGGTGACCTTGGTCTCTAAATTAACAATGCAATGTTGAAGCCGGAATTCATCATAAAGTAACTGCCCCCCCCCCAGAATTTCAAATTCAAGGCTAATTTCCTATGTCAAAGCTGGCGCAGACTAAGATGAAATCTGTACTGCTATGTAACCAGAGGTTAAAGCCAAAGTGCCACATAGGCACGGTGGGGAATCAACAAAGCATTCCCTTGTCTTTGATAATTTTATAATCTAACTGGATTTAAAAATGTATACATATAAAAATAATGAGAGTAACAGTAAGATTTAATAAGAATATGTATGATGCACAGTGGAATTCTGTACGTACAAATGTCAGACTAAATAATAATAGTTCCCAAATCATTCAATTTAAGAAAACAATCTTTGTGGTATCAACATAGTATTAGAAGATACCAGAAAAAGTGAAACTTTAGAAATTCTAAATTTTATAAGAAGTAATAATAGTATGTAATGCAGGCACTTGTGTAACTTGTGTTAACAATATAATATTGTATGACTTATACACAGGTTTTGAAAAAATAAGATGTGTGTGTGTGTGTATACACACATATACATATATACATATTTGGATGCTTCCTTTATCTAATCCAATACCCAGATAGTCAATTATAGAAAAACAAATCTTGATACAAGGAAATATTTATTTGAAGTAGAATCTGTCTCTGGAGAGAGGAGACAATGTAAAAAAAATTCATTCTTCATTTAAGCATGTCTCTCAATAATATTTACTTCCCCTTTAATATTTCATTAATCCTAGAAGCAAAAATTAAGACAAAGAAAAACTACAGAACGACATAACTATCTCCTGTGGTTTGGAATATCATTAGAGGATAAACCTATTTGTAAATGATGAATAGATAAATCACACATGTGAAATTTCTACCCTACATTGAAAATAAAGAACTAGAAAAAATCACAGAGGCATAGCCTCAGAAAATCTTTTCTTTGGCTATCTACTTCTATAGATTCCTGGGTGTCCCTTTCTACTCTAATAGGTTTTAAGGTTTCTTAATTATTTTAGAATCGTGTATATCATCATAACCAAAATTATGAAAAATTTTAATTCCTACATATTACAGAAAATAACTCCAAGAGATCTAATAAAGACCTTATTTCATATAATTGCTGCCATTTTTTATAAAATATATTTTCTCTTCTTAGTTTTCTACTTATCCTTGTTTACAAATAGGATTAACTTATTTACAATGAACTGTTATACATTTAATGGTTGTATTATGCTATGATAGATTCAGTGATCTCTTTAAAGTTCTAATACTGTGAAAATCTGTTTTATCTATCATCTCTCTGTATAAAATTCAAAATAGAAAACCAGGAAACATTGGAAAATACTCGTGGGAAAGACTCGTTAAAAAGATATACATTAACTGGGAAAATTTATATCGAGATTTTTTTTTAAAGGTCAATGTTTTCATATTGTATGCCGCTGATGTAAAATTCTCTAGAATTTCTCAATATGTATCTTGAAATCATTCTCAGGCTCAAGGGAGGATCGCAGCGATGTTCTCTTGGTGATTCTGCTGCCAGACACTCTGGCCTGTCAAGGCCTCTCCCATCCTATGATTACTTGGGGGAGGGGCTTGTTTTCCTCCCACTGGTCTAAGATATTTAACCCGTTCACCTATGTTATTTCCAGCTGTTATTACATCCCGTATTTAAGAGTTTCTCTGCCTCCAGAATTGGCTAAGGGACGAGGTCCTCTTCTCTCCTATTTCCGATTGAAACAAGCTCATAAACCTCACACACCAGAAGGTGTTACGGATAACTGGTTCTCGCTTTAAGGGAAATAAAAGGGGTGGGTGTCAAACTGGAGAAGCTGCATTTTTTTTCCCCATCAGAAAACCCTAAGAAAATTTTGCAGTTGATGTATCCAGTTTATACTTATATGGAATTATTATATTTTTGATAGCCCCCCCTTTTTTTTTGATTTTCCACAAATCACACATTCCATTTTTTCTCACACACAACTCCAAAGCTTTCAGTAACTCCTGGTGCCAATAAAACACAGTCCTGGTCATCTCTTTCCAGTTACAACCTTCTGGTCTCTTTGGACAACTCTAAAATTCATGATGGGGTGAACTTTGAGGTTCTGCATTCCCTTGGTTCACTCATGGGGGCAGAGTGGGGAGACCCAGTGAACACAGAGGATGGGATGGAAGCACAGCTGGACTCAACAGCGCCCTCTTACGTCTGAGAGTTACCTGTGCAGGCCTGGTATAATCCCAAATAAAAATCAGCTCGTAAAATTTTCCAAGTCAGAAAGTTCTTATGGTGTACAACGGAGAAACTTAAGATTTATATGTATATATGTGTGTATGTATATATATTTCAGCCTTTCCAAAAAAGCTGGGTTTTGATGACTGATTTTCAGAAATTAGTAACTATTTGATAATTAGTATTCTTTAGGCCTACTATATTGGGCACTCTAAAAACCGCCACTTTCAAAACACGCTATCAACCTGATCATCAGAATGGCTGTATTTGAAAAGAATTTGTGGGAATTTGTATAGTTTAGTAGTAGGTAGAAGGAACTGGACTGAAGCTCTTTTCCATACACCCTGATCTTTTTAACTGACAGGGACTGAGTGCGTTCCCTGAACATGGAACTTTGGGGGCTAAAACTAGGTAGTTCTCAGGCAAACTAGGACAAGTTAGTCACCATTATAGGAAAGTAAACAATGACCAAAAATCCAGGTGCCAAAGATATGGAAATGGAGCAAATGAAGATGAAAAAGGTAAAGGAAAGAGGATAAGAAGAAATGAGTATATATCACCCCAAGTGACAACAGACGGCAGGAAGGGGACAACTATTATCTCTGAACCATAGTCCCTCCCAATTAGGGAACACTGTTTAAGCCTCTGTTGGAGCCCACTCTGTCAAGTGAACTAACAAGCTCCCATGAACCTAAAGACCTTTGAGTAGAAATCCCCAGAAAAGCAGTCACTACCCCAAGCAGATTCATTAGCACAGAAGAAAATTTTCAGACCAAGTGGAAATGACAGGGTGTACCTGAGGTTCCCACAGGGAGTAACACCTTCGTCAGAATGAGGTCAGATTACAAGAACATGAAAAATATCTGTTTCCATGAAGCATTAGGTCAACTACTATAGCTACAACCCATTCAGAGAACTGATAAAATATTTAGGAATTTTAAAAGTAGCTGTGAGGGAATTATTTTGTCAACATAAAGCATTTAACATTTATGTTGATAAATTTAAAAAATATTGCCCCATCATGTCAGAGTTTTCTAAGATTTTCATTACCAAAAGTACAGAGTGGGTTTTCTACTGCCCAGAACGTCTGAGCAGAATTAGAAAAGAGATCATGTCATTTCTCATTCGGAAAATGAATTAGTTCTATTTGAGAATCCACCATCACAGATTGACTTCTGTACTCATCATTAACTTTTTCTAGAACAAAATTGGTTTGAGTTAGTTTTATTTCCTTCCAGAATGAATAATTTAAGCATGAAAATAATTTAAACATGTAAACCTGTTCGATTAGTATTCTGGTTTAGTCGAGTCTACTTCCTTTCTCCTCTCTGATCCCACTCCTAGAACTGAGTGGTTTATTTTTGACCAAGATATATACACAGCCTGGTTTACTCACACGACAGCACTGCACCACATCAGGGAGAAGAGTGAGGGGGGATGCAAATGGGCTTCTTGGGCCAGAATGCACAATAAGTAAGTCTTATGCATGGCATTTCTGTAGGATTACCGAGTGAACATTTTTCTGAGACAACAGTGGAATGATTCACGGCTGGCATATAGCGAATACCCTGACGATTCCCTGGACCTGGACCCATCGATGTTGGACTCCATTTGGAAACCAGATTTGTTCTTTGCCAATGAGAAGGGTGCCAATTTCCACGATGTCACTACTGATAACAAATTGCTTCGGATTTCAAAAAATGGCAAAGTTCTCTACAGTATCAGGTAAGCTTCTGTTGGCTGTACCTGTTCACTTTTCCATTTTTCTCCTGACCTAGCGTTGCCTGGTTCTGCATGGCAAGATGTATGTGAACATTTGCCTTTCGTGGTCTCTTGTTTATCATTTGAATCTTACAGTTGGTGAGAGTGCCGGAGAATCCTCGGCCTCAGAAGTGTGACAAAAATACATTTGGTAGGACGGTGCATGGGTGATGGTGTTGTGTAAATACCTGCACATGTTTTTCATTGATTCAGTAAAGGAAGGGCTCTTTAGTTCAATTACCATTGAGCATAATGTACACATTCTCATTTCAAACTATTCTGCCATTCTATAACATTTAGGCAACCCCTACCCGCACACACAACTTTCAATGCCTCAGCATGGTCAATGACTGAATAATTTGGGCTGGGTTAGTGGAAAACTGGTTCTAATCCCGTATCTGCTTCAAACTAAACATGTGAACGTAATCTCTGAACTTTTCTTGGGCTTGAGCTTGGGACAGACAATTCCACTTTTACTTTTATGTTCAAATATGATCGTCTCTAGAATCTTTATCACTCCATGCTCAAAATAATCTTGTTTAAATTCTAGTAACGGTTTCTCTGTGAATCTGTAAGGCTCTCATTTCCTCCTACCTCATTTCTTGGCTATTTCTGTACATGAATATAGCATTAGAATGTGGATTTTTGGAATTGGACAAATCTAAAATCAAATCCAAGCTTTGCCGCTTAACTCAGTTACATAACCTATAACCCTCAGTTATTTTACTTTAAAATGGGAAACACCGCATTTATCTCTGAGTATTCTTGTGAGATTGAATGATATGGAGCAGAGGTCAGCAAATATTTTCTGTAAGGGGCCAGACAGTGCACATTCTAGTTTCTCAGGCCAGACCGTCTCAGCTCTGTTTCAACTACCCAACTCTGCCACTCTAGCACTAAAGTAGTCATAGGCAATACTCAAAACCATTGCGTGTGGCTCAGTTTCAATAAAACTTTATATATAGGCAGTGGACTAGATTCGGCCCGTTGGCCAGTGTTCGCTGACCCCTGATAGAGAGTACATAAAAGTACTAGCCACGATACATGACAGAGTATGTGCTCAATAAATGAAATGATGCTATCTGAATTTTAAAGTTAATACATTTTTTTTTGTAAATTAGAAAGCTCTTTAAAGGCAAGATATTTGGATTCTGCATCTTTTGTAACCCCTCCCAAAAGGCCATGACAGTGTATCACATATGAGAGATATCTAATATATTGAATAAACACTGATATTTTAAAGATTCTTTATAAAATTCCCCTTTCTCTACAATTTTATTACCTTTCCCCTCCCCACAAAAAGTAGCTAGTGTCCTTGCGAGTCATTTTCACAAGTTTGCAGGCTCACCATCATTAAAACTTCATTTCACAACCCTGGATACAATTTAGTCTGTACTGCATATTCCATTCTTAACCTGGTAATTTCGCAGCTCACTGATGGCTAGCCCCTATTCTATGTCTTGTAGAACAAGAGAGGCACCGCATTTGTAAAAAGTAGCAGAGTCACTGCTTGCACAAAGAACCAGGAAATCCCCCCACTTTATTTTCAAGGAACTTTACTTTTTATAATAATTTTGAAGAAAACAATATTTCACATGGTGATGTATTTGGTGTAAGATGCAGTATTGGACGCAACCTAAGTTGATGTGTGACCTGATGAAACAGGACATATGTAGAGCATGGTACAGGGATGGAGAGTTATAAAAAGCAGCACGGGGATCAGCTGCTCCAACTAACCCTCTGGGCTTTGGGTGGCATTTGCTCCAGTAAATACCTGGCATCTTGCAGTGCTGAAACAAAATCAGGTTTTTTTTTTCCTTCTGTTCTCTGAAGGCGTTTTCATTCTAGAACCATGAGGAATATAATGCTCCCCAGATCTAGATGCAGAGGCAATTCTTCTATTTCGGGTAACAAGTGTAGCATATTACAGGCTCTGAAACACCATAACAACTGTTGTGGATTGAGTGGAGTTTGTCCTGTGGCAGGATGGTTTAGCTTTCCCTTCACTGTGGGTATTCTAAGAATTTAGAGGAAAGATCCTTGGTGTAGGAGAACCAGGCATGTCATTTGAGGGAGACACAGCTCTTGGCATGTTTGAACTGCAGAAATCTAATTACTTGTCTGGATGGGTTTTCAATGGGCCAGACACTGTGCTAGGCCTAGAGATCCAGAGTTGAATAAGATGTGGCACCCATCCTGGAAGGGCTCCAGTCTAGCGAGGAAGGTACGCATGAGATAAATTAAATAGTAGGAATAAATACAGAAGGAAAAGAAAAGTAGCTCTAACTTTGTAAATGAATTGTTACTTGAATGTTGTTAGAATTTAGGGGTTAGCATCCACACTTCTAGTTACTTGAGTCACTGGACTCAATTTAACTAGAGGACAGTGAGTGATTAGTGCTAATATTTGCCCAGGTCGAACTCAAGTTTAAGGCAAAGCGGGCTACAGTCTCTGGCATCTGAAAGGTCCTGGGAAGGCCCTTCTGACATTCCACTGCGAAGGACTCCCTCTGCTTTCAGGTTTACAATACAAATACCCCTGGGAGAGGAAACCCATTGCCTCCGATTCATACTAAGCTGTAAAAAGAAACTGACATGAAAATTTCTTTCTGATAGCACGTTTGATATCCATGAATAATAGTGAGAACTAGCATGTTGGATGCCTGAGAGGAAAAATCAAATAGAACAGAGTGAAGAAAGATACAAGGAGGGGATATAACAGCAGCACCAAAGATAAAATCATGAATGATTTCCATCCTTGCATTTCAATAATTACTTAAACATTAGCCCACGTTTTAAAAAAAAAATGTTCTGTGGCGATGTTTCATGTTTGCTTTTCCCGAAACCTAAAGCACATGGGTGATAGCATTCCATCCAGACACAATGCCATGCATTCTAGCTCTGTAGGAGCAGGGGTAGAACTAGCTCTGCGTGGAAACCGAAGCCCGAGGCTTTGATGGCAAAACAAAACACAGAGAGAACTATGCAGCCCACTGACTTCATAACCAGCAAGAACACACTGCCCAAGATTTTAGATATGTTTCCCAAAAGGCAGGGGTTAAAGAAGAGAGGGGGCGGTAGACCAGAATTCCACGTGTCCTGGAAATTCGAACTTGGGGTACTGTGTAAAATTCAAACAAATCTTTCAAACAGGAAGCAAAGGTCTTGGCTCAGTTGAAAACTTTCTATCCAGTGATGCAGGGCAGTCTTTGCTGATGAAAATGTATCCGATCTATTACTGCCCAAACCTCTTCTGATTTCTTCTTTAATATTCACTTCCCTAACATGTTTGATCCTGCTCTGTCTTTTCTAAAGTTTTTTGTTGACCCATCCCATTAAGTACTGATCATCCCTGATGAAAGTGTAAACAAGGACACACATCTTGCTTCGTACAAATTCTAAATTCTAAATTCTAAATTCCCATTACTTTAAAAGGCTTGAATCCACAGTGGTATAATGAGTGAGCCTTGGTATTACTCAAACAACATTTGAATCGAAAATAATAAACTGCAGCAGAAGTCAGGGCATCTTGACATATGGTGCAACATGAAAGAAAAAAGAGAAGGTGAGCATTTTTGGAAAGAAGTAGTTTGTCTCATATGTCCACGTGACAAATATTTGCTAATATTTGTTTTTTTCCCTTCGCTTCCCATGTCTTCTTAGAATTTTCTATCGGAATTCTGATTTTTTTCAATTTGAAGGTATTGCCTTGAAAAATATGTAATCTAATGTCCTTGTTTTACTGATGAGAAAGTGGCTTCTTTCATAAATTGGGAGAGCTAAAATAATGGAGCCGTATAAAGGAAAGGCAGGACAAGAAGCAAAGCTCTTGACTTCTATTACAGTGCTATCATTCCCTTCCCACTTTCATTCTTCATTTCCTTCAACTCAAGTCCAAAGACAAAAACAAATACAAATCCGAAAACACGCTGTTTTGGAACCAACCTTTTTGAGATTCAATTTTTAAAGGACTATCGGAGGAAAGAGATAGGATTTAAGATGAGCACATAAAGTATCCTCAAATTTTACAAATGTCTGAAAAGATTGTTTAAATTAGGTACAACAATTCACTTTCAAATAGGAAGATCTACTTGATAGTTTTATATAGCACATGTAGCTTATATAGCATATCTACTATCTGAAAATTTTTACCATTCCAGGCATGAAAGGGCTAAAGCGAATCATTAAGTCAACTCCCTAACTTCAGGCAACCTGTTGAAAAGTCATTCTATTTTTAAAGATGTTCAGAGAAGGAAATTTTATGTTCTCTCTTTGGAGCCAATATTAATAATATGACTAACATCGTGCAGAAATTCTTCCCTACGTAGCTCAACTCACATTTACTACAACTTACTCACTTTTTCCTCCATGTAACGTGACAAACAAAATGGCTACCATTCGAGGAAGGATGTTAAGGATTACATCACTGTTTTTGTCCCATCGGAGGCAGTGGACGTACGTTTGGTCACCAACGCTGTGCTGCTGATTTCATGTTACTGTGTACCCCACGTCGGCGCCAAGGTGGTCTTCGTCTCACAGTTTTCAGCTTGCTGTACAGCTGGGGCCCAGACTCTGAATCTTATGATGGTCAATGTTGTCCTGGTTACTTCTGACATCATAGTAGGCATGTTTTTTTAAGTCAAACACCCTTGGGCTTGAGTCACTGGCCTCAGGACTAGCTGCGTGACCTAGGGAAATTTATCAGCTCTCTGAACCTCTATTTCCTCAGTTTAAAAAGAGATGATTTTGTTAAGACTATTAGTAGAATGTAATATATGGATAGTCAAAAGTGGTACTGCCATTTTACTCTAGGGCCCCTTGGTATCTTCTTGTAATTTAATGGCTGTACTTTCTGTTCTAGACTCTTAAGACAATGAATAAACTGACCGAGATAGATCCTTACAAACTCCAGACGTTAAGAATGGGACTGAGCCACTACTTGAGAGGTGCTTAATCTGAGGGCTAGGTGCAAACTCCAGGGGTCCTTGAGTTCCCTAAAATCATATGCATTTTTTATATATTATGAAATTAAAACTCTTTTTTGTTTGTTTAGAGGAAAAGGTCCTATCGTTCTCAAGGAAGCTATGACCTTCCAAATGTTAACAATTGCTTCGAGGTTTATTGCATGCCTCCAGAATGGGTATGTCTGTAGCCAAGTTAGTAAGAAAATATTGTTTGCCTTCAGTGTCCTCTTATTTGAATGACCAGAGGACCTTATGCCCCTCTCCAACTGCAGAGAGTCCTCCAAACCATAAATATTTACGGGACTGTCCCTCCACAACAGCACCCGATATCACCAAGGTAACTGCTCCCCTCATCAATAAACTGTATCTGACCTGACACTTAGTCCTTTATGGCATCTGGGGTGATCTGCTTGCAAATCCTTTTTGAGTCCAGTCATCATTCCAGGTGTTGATGATTCCGTGCTCTGCCTTCCCAGTAGTACTTAGGTTGTAATAGAGAGCTCGCAGGGATTAGCATGGCTTCTCCTGCTAATGACAGACCTATAGGCAGTACTGAGAGGAGGTGGGGTGTAGATTTCTAGACAGACATCCAACAGTGCTCTCCGAATGACCCTGTCTAAGGCCCACTGCACCCGCTCACATGAAAAGCCAACTTTTCTCACACAGCCTCCCATCCTTGACTCAGCCTAAGGCCTGATGTGAGAACTTCAAAAGATTCTAACTTTAGTTATAGAATGATTTTTATGGCATGGGAAAAGATCACGTTCTCTATTTAGACGTCAGAGCCAAAAATAAAATGCACAGTGGACGAAGCCCTGCCTAAACGTTACCAATGGCAATACTTTGATTATCTTACTCTCGGTTTTGATGAGACACATAAGCCCATATTTCTGTTAGAAAGCAACTATGAAAAACTGTGATTTCTTCTCTCTGTGCTTATTTAGACCATGTTTATCTTTATATCCTATAATCCAGGCAAAATTACATTCTCATTTTCCATCTCTGTGTCCAAATCCTCATTAGTTTTGTGACTTGATTTAATGCAGTAATTAATGACTGTCACATAAGCACCCACATCAGAATTAAGCAGTGAAGCTTCAGAGAAGTGCTAGGAAATGCCATGGAAACCACGATTCCACTCTTCCTAGAGGCGAGTGTGATCGGGAGGGCGGGGGTGCTGGCGTGCACACACGCTGCTGGGTTCAGCGAAACTGAGCTAAGTGGTACAGGGGGTATTTTTGGAGAGTGGTTTTCAAAAAAGGCGTGGCTGAGGGGTAAAAGTGTTCAAGTCCAGAAAGTGTGTTCCGTACATGACGGACTCTCTTAAAGTGCTGTAAAGCTCTGGAGCTCCTGATTGGGTTCAGAAATACACATACACTCAAGGGCATAATACTGGTTCAAAAGCAAGAGAGTCAGGATCTTACCCTTGTTGAAGGAATAAAGAAAACTGCGAAAATAATGGCAGCTGCCATGACCACCTGTCCTTGACTGTTCACCTTATCGGACTAGCAGTAGCAACCAGCAGATCTTCCTCTGGTAACTTCCCACTGCATTAATATCCATCAGAGTTTGCTCTAGAAGCAATAGTGCAAAGAACAATACCAAGAAGGTAGCTTAAGGGCATCGGAGGACCATGTGTCCCTACATCACTTACTGTATCTTTTGGCCTTAATGAACAGTCTCTCTAACCCCATCAGGTTATCATTCTGAGTCTCAGCTTCCTTATCTATAAAATAAGACTGAACCAGGAGATTAGACAAAGTCTGAGGCTATGCCTAGCTATATTACCACATTTTAAGTCTAGAACTCTAAATGATCTCCTTCCCTAACCACACAATTCCTTTAGGATGAGGAAATAAGAATGGGTCCCTCATGCCCCTTTGGGCTTGGGAATAAGTAACAGGAGACTTAAATTTAAGATGTCTAACTCAAACTACTTTTAATCTTAGAACATTGCTCTCCCAAAGTGAATATCCAACCCCTGAGGAGGAGAACTTGATTTTGGAATAGGGTAGGCAAGACGAGACTACCTGTAGTTTAAGAGGCAGCCTTCCATTCAACATAGAGTTTACACAATGACAAGTACTCAGTACAGAACACCCTACTGAAAATGTCCCAATCACAAAGTGGGTCATGTGTACCCTCTGATTCAACCAGTGGCAGTATCCATGAGATATTATTTTAGAATATGTTCATGAATTATGTGTTTATATACTTTTAGACAATTATAGAAAACTGGCTGACCGGAACTATCATTAATTATATGTGTAGGCAGATTAGAGCCGGCAGAGTCACAGGGCTAATCTATGACTTGTTACCTGAGTTTCCTTGTGGCAAGAAGCCAAAGGACATTCAGAGGTCCCAACGAGCCTGCTCAACTTATGTTGTTGACATGGGCTCCTTCCTGGTCCATAGTGCTGCTTTTGAAAGGCTCCCTGGGTGGCTATAATCCCCAAATAAACACACATAATATCACCACAGCTCTTATGAGATGCACGAATTACTTATTACTTTAGTACATTCTCACAGCACATAATCCAAAGGAAAGGCGCTCCATTTTAAATGGGAAAACACTGCCCGTCCTCAAAGCTCAGCGGTCTCTCCAACAAGTCTATCCTTGCTTGTGGCATTTGAGATTGCAAACCAACATCTGCACTGAATAGGGTACAACATTTATCAGTGGACAGTCATTTAAAGACAATTAAGGACATATAATTATGTGACGTTGCACACGTGACACACACTCAGAGCAAGGCCATCCCATATCTGTTTGCTCATTCCTTTCAAAGGACAATAAAACAAATGTTTTATTTGACATTTCATTTCGGTAGGGATATTTTGCTAAATTTAAGCAGTGAGATGAAGGATAAGCAGCATTAAGTAAACTACGTGAACTAGGAGGTTAAAGGTAGAATGGTTTAGGGGTATGGCAGATGTTAGTTCAGAGGTGCGGGAAAATTGGATTCAAATGCCATCTTACTAAAGTGACCATGAGAAGACACTTGACCTTGCTTTGATCTACAGTTTTTTCTCCATTTCAATTCATACCACACGTTCAGTGAATGTTGAAATCACCCTGGGTTGGCCGTAGGGTAAAGAGGAGGAAAGGGAAGAGACCGTTGTCCTTATTCTCCCTAATCCACACAGGCAGACATTTCTTTCCTCGGTACCTGGTACATTCAGGCCTCGCCTGCCCTTCAGGCTTAGCCCCAAGCAGATGGGTTGCCTTGCTTTGAGTTTCTCCCTTTGGGAGGCATGTAGCTCATAACAGAAGTGATGGTTGCGGCTTCTTTCAGATAATGGCTTGGGTCTGAACTCTTCAGCTGCTTGTTAAGAGTAAACTAAGGACTTGTGCTTCATCTCGAAGTGTTATCGAATCAAGGATGGACCATCCTAGTATCTGACCAGGACTCTGCTCTCTCTCCAACCCTTGCCACCAGAAACAGAGCCGACGACTCTCCCCAGTTACAATTGAATTCTCACTGCAGCAAAATATCAGCAAAGTGACACAATTTTGCTCTTTGGCTGTCGGCAGACACTAAGTTACTTTGGTTTTCTAAAAACCACATTTGTAGTGCAACTCCTTGTTCTCTTTCTGTTTTGCCAAAAAGTAAAATCGTCCCGAACAAAATGTTAAGAAAATTGCTGTACAGTGCTTTTCTCTCTTTTTGTTGCCTCGATGGCAGGGTTAAATAACTGTAAACACACAGTGAGCATGGGATGGACAAGTCCATCCTCATCGTTTAACGTGCAGGCTAATAACAATGCGCCTTCATGACCGTCTGTGTATAAATACATACTAGATGTGAAATGACTTTGAAATTTTAAATGTAATGAAAATGTGGGCGGTACTGGTTATTTGAATCTCGGGTAATTTGACACTTGTGGTGGTTAATTTAGCCCTCTCCTATTCAAACACCTTCAAAACATTTCGTTCAGATTCAAAGATACTAAAATTTAGCTGCAGATTTATCAGCTGCTCCAAGTGAATGCATTTTTCCATATTTGGACTTAATTAACAGGGCTAACCATATGGTGCACATTTTCTAAAGGGACCAGGCACAGATGGGAGCAGATATTGTATTTTTGTCCTTCCCAGCTAGTACTGCTCAATGCATATGGGTATTTTCTGTGATGCCGTTATAATGTTTGGTAAACATGGACCTTCCTAGTCAGCCGCTGGCATTTCAGTCAAGGGAGAGGAATAGGACAGCTGATGAACCAGCAGCATCGCCATTCATCTCCTCCACATCCCAAGGGCAGCAGGGAAAAAGAGGTCTTATACTTATTTGGAATTAACTAAGAGGACAGTTAACCGTGCTGCTTAGGACTAACCTAGGGTTTAGGTTCAACCCTAGACAATGTTGAAGAAAATAATTCATATCTGGTGCCATAGCCACAATGTACCAAGCCCTGTTTCCATCCAGTATCAGCCTTCTGTTTGACACTCTCAGTATCAAAGTCTGCTCTTGGGGATATTAATCGGGAATCAGAGACTCTACTAACTCATGTACACAAAGGAAGAAATGACTGAACAGTACTTGAAACACTATTCTCTCCCTAGATTTGCATCTTAATAGTCATGGGAACCTTTAGCTAAATGTCTATTAGTTGATTATATGTAGCAGCCAAGAATTTGGAGGAGTTTGAGCCAAGGACATACATTGGGATCTTTCTGGAAGTTCTAACAATTTACTCACGTGGAATTTTCAGCCTTTACTCACGTGAGCAGCCATCCCAGGTGCAGCCACATGTATGCCTGTGGGGGACCAGGTTGGCGACACAGGGCTGGCGTGAGTGGGACCCTCCCTATCCCTCATACGAGTTCAAAGCAGTCATTTAATTACAGGGCTTTCAAAAGATGAGTTTAAATTTTTCATGTCTTGCCTGCCCAGCCAAAACTAGGCTCTTGTTCTCCACGGATCAAGATCCTTTTGTGGATATCTTGGGTTTTGATTTGGGAGCATCAAATGATTATTGCAAGTCATACTTCCCTGATAGACCCAAAGGGCTGTTCTCTCAGGTCCTAGGTCTGCAAGGGAAGATTATCTGCCCTACCTAGTCAGTACTTATCTAGGTAGGCACAAGGGAATAATTAAAAGTCTTTTACTTGATCCAGTTCATGTATCTCTGATTTACAGAATCTGGAAGGATTCATTAAATGAGGACTTGGAAACAACTTTTAAAAGTTGAAGAATAAATGCAGAACTATTGAGATATCTATTAAAAGAATATATAAAAAACAATGTTAATGATATTAAAACCACAATCTCCTTCAACAGAGAAACTGTTCTTTCACATATTTCATATGCCCGGTGCCCAATTAATGCTCCCCAAAACAACAGCTGAATAGACCGCGCTAGATGACAACTGAACTGAGCTGCGGTTTCATGTGACACTGAACCCTCCTCACCAAGGACCTGGAACAGTCCTCCTCCGCTTTGTCCTCCTCCCCGACCAGCATCATAAGCTTCTGTAAATCTGTAGTCGACGTTCATCCAATGCATGTTTAGCTACCTCCCTGATTTCCTTTGAAATTTCTCTGGGGCTGATTTTCTCATCAGAGATCCGAGACACCCTCTCAAACACTGCCGTTTGCCCTGAGTGGACTCCCATTGCCTGCCTCTGCACATTTACTTGCATTACTGGCATACTGGTTAGGTTCCCTGTCAGCCACACCTACCGGAGTCTCGGTTGTCACTGGACTAACCGTGGTTCCACTACTCTGACTTTCCCAGTGTGCCTCTCCACTGTGACCAAGGCTTTTGATTAACCCCCCTTGTCTCACTACTGCTGGTCCAGTCACTTAGAAGCCTACTTGAGCCTAATTGTCCTGCTCTGGTTTCAAGTAGAAAGTAATATTTCCCAAAGAGAGTGCTCGCGCTACTGAAAAATTATGGGCCCCTTTCTCAATTCTTTCCTATTTCCCTTTCACGATTTTCTCCTTTTAGTCTCTCATGTTGACAGTAGTTAAAGTCATCCCTTGGAACATGCTGAAACAGTGTTTCTTAAAAAGTGTTCCTGGGCTCCTTATCCAGAGGACCTGAGAATCTGCATTCCTGCCACACCCCTCGGATGACACTTATGCCCACCAGAGCTTGAAACCCACTGTTAAAGGATATCTTGATCAGACATCCAGCCTGATAATGTCTTTTAATCCACTGACTCCCTCTTCCTCCCTCTTCCCATGTGTGGGTTGTATTAATGATGCACTTTTAGCTTGACTTCTAACTTGCCCCCAGGCTAATTTCACTTAAGGTCTAGATGGGTTAAGATGACACTCATGTTCGATACTTGATGCATCCTGTCAAATCTCTCTGACATTAAATGTCACATGGTTCAGAAATTTCAAGGTACGACTGAGCGAAAAAATTCGACAGACCTACGCAGTACAGTAAGGCTGTCCTCATGTTCTTGGAGAAAAAGTGGATTGTGTTCTAGGGTGTTGGCTGACAAAGTCCCATGGGGACAATAAATATCTAACCTATATACTCAGATTGCCAGAAATTTCCTAGTTTAAGGAGCATTGTTACCTGCACTTAAGGCTTTCAAAATATTCAAGAGTGCAATTTACACCCTATAAGAAATCCTTTAAATTGGTCACCTTCACTTACAGCTAGGAATCACAGACATTTTGAACAACGCGGGCTTTGGGGAGGGAAATGAGGTCCAGAGATTTAGTGAAGGTCAAAGAGCCCTTTATGGATAATCTGGACACCACCCAGTTCCCTGGATCCACAGTCAATGATTCTTCTCCTCTGCAAGGCTGCCGGGGAGATTGGAGGGTCTTTCAGGTCACGTGAAATCTGGATGCCCAGAGAAAAATGAAAGGGTATCACTGAGCAGGTATAAAGCAACCAAGTTGTCTCTGACCCACTCTGATGGCTTCACAGACAAAAGAGGATGATAAATTAGAAACAGATTCTTTTTCTAAGGGGGAAATGTAGTAGAGTGGAAAAGAGTGAATGAACTTTGACATCAGTTAGAAAGTTGGGTTCAAATCTAACTTTGGTCACTTCCTGGTTTTATGACTTTGGGAAAATGGCTTAAGCTCACTGAGCTTCGATTTACTCATTCATCTCAAAAACAGAGAATGTTGTATGCCAACTATAAATGAAAATAAAGACTATTAAGGAAAAAAAAAAACAGAGAGAATGCTACTTGCCTTGAGTGATGGTACTCTCCATGACCGCACAATAACGAGAGTGCTGGATCTCCAGCAGGTGCTCATGAATTGTCATTATTAATACTATCATCATCACTTAAAAATTTTTCCTTAGTAAGTACTTTAATTCTAAAAGAGCACCATAGGTTCTACCCTTTCTGATATGTGTATTGCTGAGGGTTGGTAGCATGCTGCAGAAGGTGCTTAATGTGGTCCTCAAACAATGGAACAGCAGCAATATACTCGAGATTCTCTTACTTCTCCTGAAAAACACAGAAGCATCCCCTTGTCCTTCCTTTCCAAATAAGACAGACCATTGTAACCATTAGAATTAACTCTCCCAAAATAGTATGCTGGCAATCTTTGCTTTAGGCAAGCAGATCACTCATTAAAATTTGTATTTCCATCAGAAAATTCATTTTCTCTTCAACTGGCTATTTTTTCCCCTCAAGAATATTTCACTGGGAACAGACTCACAATTCTAACACTGCCGAGTTCCTTATGAACCAGTAGTTCCTTTATGAATCAAGGTGCCGTCTGTCCACCATAACATTAAATGATTAATTTGTACCCTTCTAGCCATGTGAGAACAATTCTGGCCATGGATCCAGTTCCCTGGCTTTCCTTCAGTATCATTTGCTTTCTGTCTAGTGGGAATCTGTTAGTATCTTACAGAAAGGACCAGGCAAGCTTTGCTGGCTTCCTTTGCCTGTCTTATAATTTGGCAGCATCCTGTGGGCACTGATGAGCGGGCTGCTCTCTTCTAGACCCTTTATCCTTTCCCATTTCTGCAGGACAAAAGCGTGAAATTCTCCCACAGAGCTTTAGGGCGCAGATTCATTCATTTGTTCAACAAATATTTATCGACTACCTACTCTGTGCCAGGCACTGTTTTAGATGGTAAAGAACAGAGAATCCCAGGCTTTGTGCATCTTGCAATATAAATAGGGAAGAATAAGGAAATAAAAATATAAAAATGTAAATTTGATTTCAAAAACTGTAAAAGTAACTGAAATGTCTGCATCTATCAGTCATTTGAACTTTAAGTATGATAATAAACTCAAGAGCTGTTTTTACGAGCAAGATGAACCGAACAGGAGAATAGTAAGAAACGGAAGTGAGGTTTTGGGAGACTGATTTCCTATGCTATGTTTTCTTCTTTTGCCTTTAAAAATCGAAATGTTTGCTCAGCCTTCTTACTCTCAGTAAAGAAGCAAGGCCTCTCTCTAAGGACATTTTATTCCTTCTCTTGTGCAAACAGGATCAGGGGCATCCTGAATGCCTGAATGTCGGCCACAGTGGTGGGGGAATGTGTGATAATGCTTCAGGAAATGAGTTATTTAACAAAAATCAAATGGAAGATGGGCAGCCTCAGCTCGCTGCCTTTGGGTGCAATTGCCTTAATAGTTTAGATTGTGGGAAATGGGAGAGCAAATCTGACATGCTGTAGGCAGTGTCTGCCAGCAAACAATCTGAGTTTCAATTAAAATACTTTCTGTGAGACCCACCAAGAACAGATGGGGATCCAGAGTAAAAGAGATAAAAATCGTTCATGTTTTAGTGTAATGCTATATGTGTCAGTCTTATTTGATGCAATTTCTGCATCTCTGTAAAAAATAATAATAATAAACTCATTTTCCCCCTAAATCATATTTTTAAATAAAAAAAATAGGTTTTTTTTAAGAGAATAAAAGCAGTGGTGATTACTTTTGAAGGTTCTTGACTGGGAAGAGAGCACAAGGGAACATTCTGGAGTGATGGAACTATTCTAAAGCTGGATCTGGGTGTTTGTTAAAGGGGTGAATACAGATGGAAAAGCCATCACGCTAAAAATTAGAACTTATGTATTTTTACTATGTTTAATAGTAACTTCAAAGAAGAAGAAAAAATAAGTAACAGGCAAGTCTGCATTTTAAGTCTGCATTTTAGATGTGTGGTGAACTAGACATCATAAAGTATCACGAAGGGACCGATTAGATCTTTACAATCGCTTCCTTTTTGCTCAGCTGATGACATAATTTAGTAAACCACAGAGCTGTCAACTTTCCTCCTCGTTAGTGGCATCCACTGGGCTCCAATACTAAACCTATCTAGAAAGGAAATTAGAAAACAAATAAGGAAGAAGGGAAATACCTGCCGAGTTCCTAGCTGAGACAAAATTCAGTGACAGTTTCACAATTGCTGGGAATTTCTCTCTGTGCAGTTTTCCATACTGGTAATGGTTTTGACCTCAAGATTTCTGGTCCCGGTATGATTGTTAGATCTGCCACAGAGGCAGAAATAATTGTAAGTGAGGCCACTGCTCCCTAAATAAATGTGAAAAGGTCACTTCACAGAAGCGTCACATTTGGCAAGCCTACGATTAAGAATATTAAAATTGAATTGTTTCTAATAGCAAACAAAATACAATTGAATTCCACGTGGCATGCTTTTGGAGTTGTCTTCATTTCCACTATTATTACTTTCTAATTTCTCAAAAGCAAGAAATTTCCAGATTTTCTGGTTTTGATTCCCTTAAATTTTGCACATGCACACTGATTATTTTTGCATGATGAACACATTTTTGTTTGATGAAAATATTTCTTCTTTTAAAATAGGAGAGAAATAGATTCTCATTGTGTGAATAACGATTTTAAACCCATACAGCCTTTTAAGGTTTTCTCCCTTAATAAAATGCAGATTTTTAAAAATTTTATTCCTAGAGATTTTCATTTTGACCCTTTTATTCTGCCTTTATTTAAAGGGTTCATGGCATTAATCTCAATAAAATTGTGTTTTCCAAAAAAATAAAGCCTTGTATGCTGGGAAAAAACCTAAATACCTATATTTATATCTGTATCTCCAAATAAATTCCATTATTGACAAATCATTTTTCCCGTCTAACGTATTATTTTTAAGTCTGTTGTCCAGAACTCAAAAATATTTTTTCCCTTTAGAAACATGATATTTGTGTTCTTAGAACAGCCCACAGAAGCTAGGTAACATATTAATGACAAAGGTGAAATACTGTGTGTTTATGGAAAATTTTAAATAATAAGATTATAATTATAGAAGATTGCTGAATAAAACAGAATTTTGTAATGTTACCTTTCAACTATTGTTTGAAGGCATGTTTAATTACGTGAAAGACATCTTTGAATAGCCTATACTTACTTGTCAATACAGATAATGTAGAATAAAGAGTAAAAGCAAAATATGAATCATCCCACCAACCAAAAATATCTACTCTTAATATAGTGTCATGCTTATTTCCGAGAATGAAAAAATATTTTTACATAATTGAGATTACACTGCACTGTTTTGAATCTTGCTTTTCTTGCTCATTGTTGCATTTTAACTATTTTGAAAACTGTCAGCATAGACTCTTTGTCTAATCTCACTTCAAATCCCATTTTCTTTCTTTAAAATAAGTAGGCCACTACTTTTTGCTTTATCTTGGCTTATATAGAATGTATAAAATGAAGCAGAGAAAGGAAGGGAAAGAGATCCAGGGAGGGGAGAGCGATAATGACCACAACGGCAAGAGAGAGTGGCAGTAACAGTGGCAGAGTCAGAAGGGTCTTTGGAGAAAAAAAGATTTTTCAGAGAAAATAAACAGAATTGGAGCAATGAACTTACAAAAACCAGAGATTCTAGTACTGGGGCTAAATGGGAATAAGTATCATTTTCTCCTACCCCATCATTTGATAAGGAGATGAATGTTTATTGATTTTAAGGTCTTGCTTAGAGGACAGAGATAGTTTGAAGGAATCTGGGAAAGGAATCCACGTATGCTGATTCTCAACTTCCTTCCTCAATCTCTGAGGTATAGAAAAATTGAGGAGCAGGAGATGTGGACGATCTTCTTGAGTATAAAACAAAAAAGAAATGGTGGAAGAAAGATAGTGGCTTAAACAAAATCTTGATATAAGGCTTGGTTAGAGCTGGCCAGAGGTCAGAAAAGTTCAGGAAAGAGGAAAAGTTAAGCAGAGTAGCCCTTCTTGGGTGCAGGGAGGTGAAGACTATGTATAAACCACTATCCTTAAAGGTCTTCTTTTTCAGCTTAAGGATTACTTGCTCCAGATTTGTCAAAATACTAGAACAAAGGCTACGATATATTGTTAACCCATTCATGTAGATCAGTAAATGGAAAGACAGTGGAGTTAAGCGCTTGCCCATTTAATAGAAGAACCAATGCTTATTGCAACCAATTACGCTTATCACATCCTTTACTGTCCTTGAAGCAAAGTCTACCTGTCCAAAGTCTAATCTAAAACAGCACACGCTTTACGTATTTTGGATATCAGCACTGGTAAGAGTCCACTGTCCTCGCTACACTATTTCTCAGTGCTCTTGAGGATTCTAGAATAGACTTGAGGCTGGTGCCCTGGGAGGTGGGAGTCAGAGGCTGGGAGATGGGAAATAGAGAGCAAACTTCTCCAATATTTTTTAAAGTTTACTAATGACTCCTGTTCATTTGAAAAATAAAAAGCATTGCCCTAAGTGAGAACTTAGATTTCATTATTCGAATCAGTGTCACTTTGCTTTAATACTACATGTATTTTTGGTGTGTTTCTCGAGAGTCAGACCTCACAAATTTAAAACTTGCTTTTTAATTCTTTTGTTTTTTTTGCTAAGACTCACCTTGACCTTATCCTGTCCCATGGACTTGAAGAATTTTCCAATGGATGTCCAGACTTGTACGATGCAGCTGGAGAGCTGTAAGTCACTACCATTCAAATGACTGCCTGCCTGTTTTAACAAATAACCTGGTTCTTTCAGTGTGTCATTAAGACTCATTCTCTACCTACTTATCAACTCGCAAGGTCCTGATGAAAAGACATGCAAAAATGTGTGTGTGTGTCTCATACCAAACAGAGCATAGACAATCTTTCAAACTAAAATGCCAAATAACTTACCCTTCCTCAAAAAAGAAACCTGATTAAGTTTTCTTTGAAATGAAAATGTCTCCTGGGAAAACTGAGATTAGTCATTCAACCTCTTTGATGAATTGCTCTCTAATAATAAAATGGTATTTCTTTCTATCTAATGCTCATATAGGGACCATACCTCAAAGGAATTTTGGCAGGAAGGGGTATTAGTCAGAGGAGGATGGGAGAATGAAGTGGCATGAGATGATATGGAATAATAGGTATCTCCCTTAGGTGGGCAGTGGACACACAAAGGCATGATGAAGGGAGGAGAAAAATGCTATCTACTCTGTCCCCTTTGCCACTAGCCACATTGCCACTGAAATCTTTGACATATGCCATAAGTTGCTGATGCCTAGCAGGTAATGGGATTCTCAGAGAAGAGACATGAATTTTTTCTGGCTTGCTCTGTCAGTTTCTCTGTTTGTAAAATATAGAGAATAATAAGTCCCAATGACCTACAGGGATGTCAGGAGATTTAATGAGGCAGGACCAGGGAAATACTTTAAACTTCTTGGTTTAGAAAAATAATAAATAATAAATATAAAGATGCATCAACTATTATTAAAAAAGAGTCAGTGACAGGGTTTCATTCTGATCATATAAAATCACCAAAGAGTTCTCTTGAAACTTCCTAAGGAAATAAACAAAATAATAAAATGTCTTTGTTTGAAGAAGTTGCCTGGGATAAAATGAGAATTTCTGATTTACAATAAACTTTATGTATTCTTTTCCCCCCTATTACCCCTTCTTGTGAGAAGAAAGTTAAGAAAAACATTTTCTTACATAATGATTCCTTCCTTGTGTCTTCTCTACTGCTCCAAACTCACACCTGTCTCAACCCAACATCTATTTTCTCTATAAAACAGTAAGCATAGCTGTCATATGAGGCTTCGCCAAGGCTTAAGAAACTCCAATTAGTAAATATGGTTGGTCCTTGCAGGACCTAGAAGTCGTAAAATCAAAGCAGCAGCAATATGTGTTTACCAGTAACTCTGAATGTGAAGGGTACAAATTACTCTTTACTTTTCTACCCTCATAATACCTCCTCCTTCCCCATCTCATTATCTTTTCTTTCTGTCCCAGTCTGGGGCTTCGGGATGGCTGACAAGGACTATTTTTATGGTGGCCACCCAGAAGCTCGCCAGACAAGGATATGGGTGTTTGATGAGCTTCTAGGATTTGTTGGAGATACTCAAGAAGTATTCATGCAGCCTCGCAGTAAAACAGATCGAGTTAGCCATTCTCTGTGGAACAGCAATGCTTGTACAGGGTCCTCTTTGTGATTCCTTGCTTTCTATGTTATTTTTTGGCTTTCGATGGAAAAGGTGTTCCAAAGAAAGAAGAAAGCAGATTCCAACTAACTTTGCCATTAATTCCTGGGTAGCTTTGGTGGGTCACTAATTTGTAGTAGATAATCACAAGACTCTACTGAGATTATTGGCCATCCAAAACCTTAAATAATATCCCTCGCCTTCCTTGCTCTCATTTCTGAGCTCAAATATCACAAATAAAAGGGGAGAGGAGAGAAATGAGGCCCAAAGGAAAAGTAGCTTTCATTTATGGGGTACAAAATGGTCCAAAAGCCCCTGACAGATAATGGCCTAGTTAACAGGAGCCTAGAGACCGAGAGCTAACTTTGGTTTGGTAAACTGATAATAATCTTATTTTAGATAGTTCAGGAGTCATATAACAATATGACCTTACGTAATAGAGATTGTTTTACTTCATATTCATCATTGTGATGAGTGGGCCCGTTTAGCAAGACTAGCACGAATGAATATGCTTTATTTGCATATTCTGCAACTCCCTCTTAGGTTACCCATCTGTAGCCTTCCCCACAGGCTAGGGTAAAGGAAGGCTGACCATCAGGACATTAACATAAGCTTTCTGAAAACGAAGCTAACAGACCCTAGGAGAGGGGCCAAGTGGCAATGGGGATGTTTTAGGCAGGCCTGTGATGAATTCACCCTCATTAAAAATAAATGCTTTTCATTTGACATACCAAGACTGGTGCCATGAATTGCATTGTCTTATTGGATGGCAGCAGACATAGCTCTTTGAAGTAGAGACAGTCTTCAGAGGATTTTTGTGTTTGTTAACTTGTTTGTTCTTCGGAAAGATTTAGTGAATAAAGAAGGCAGAAGAATATGAACTTTATAAATTCTATTCTCTCATTACACAGAAAAAAAATCATTCAGGAATAGCCTGCTGTTGTCAATTTCTTTGACTCCGATAGCATGTAGTTGTCATGATGACTGCAGTTCTTTTATTAAAAATGTTCCTGAATTAATTGAGCATGTGTCTGCTTTAGACGATTTTCTCGTTTTCTCTTTACATGGCTAAACTTTCAAGGTATCTTGAAAAGATGCATTCAATTTTTCACTATGATTTCCTTACTCTAGTTGGGTACACAATGAATGACCTGATATTTGAGTGGTTAAGTGATGGTCCAGTTCAAGTTGCTGAAGGGTTGACTCTGCCCCAGTTTATTCTGAAGGAAGAGAAAGAACTCGGCTACTGCACGAAACACTACAACACCGGTAAGTTTTCTCTCAGTTGCTCAATCCAAATGGGCTCCATCTGCAGCTTGGGGGTATATATCTCATTACCTCAATTGCTGCATGTTCACCAGGAAAACGGAGTTAAAAGGCAAGGACCTGGGCTTGGTGCGAAAGCCCCTCAACAGATAACATCTGTATGCTCTGGAATAGGTCAATGAGCACAACAGAGGATTTCTCCAAAACTGAGAGAGAAGAAAAGAGATCTGGGAATATTGCTGCTCTCCTGCTGACCACCCTCTGTCAAATTAGTCCGAGGAAAGGTGTATCAGACCTTGTGAGTGGTGCAGGTTCAGACCCTGGCATCCACTTTTGACATTGGATCCTCAGGCCAATCTACACTCTCTGACTTAGGGGAAGAGAGGAATCAACACAGGTCTTTGTAAACCCAGAAACACAGCTGTTATGCTCTTTGGTCCTGGACAGTTATAAGAGTTTGAATGAAAAGCAGCTGGCGGGAATTCAGCCTGCTCTAAAATGCATTGTCAGTAGTGCGAATAGACATGGAACAGGGGGAAATTTCGAGGTGATAGCAATAAGTGGGCATCTGTTGCTACATGGAAGATTATGCCTGCCTAGTAAAGTGGACGGCTTTTCCTGTGAATGTCCCAGTTTTGATACCACACAGCTGGTCACAGAGAGGCAATCACGTTCAGTGACAGCTACAGGTCCCTTGCTGAGCAGAATGGTCCATGAACACTTGTTTCAGCATCAACAGTGCTTCCTAGGAAGCAACTAAAACCTGATTCTAAGGTGCTCTTCCTCACCCAGAGGAACCAAGCCTATCTCCTATAATCTGTGTGGGACAAGCCAAATTACCTCCTGGGGTTCTGACTCCAAGCCAATCAAAGAGGGAAAAAAGGTGGCAAGGAGAAGGGACGTCTACCTTTCAATAGTATCTTAAACCTTTAATATCTTTATATGCACTTTTGCTATACACAATGTAGCACTATAAACAGATTCTAGAAATATTCTACATGTCCTCAAGCAATTACCCAAGAGGCTAGGAAATTTTTACAGTGACAGGATTACACATATGGCTTATACAAATGTGCATTTTCCCCTTGCTATTGATAACACAAAAATAGATCCACAAGTATTCAAATACTTTAAGAGCTCCAAGTGAACTCTAATACTTCAGAGGGAGGATATCAACTATTACCTATTATATGTTATATATTATATGCTGTATACTATATGCTAT
Source organism: Eonycteris spelaea (assembly GCA_003508835.1). Classification (NCBI taxonomy): domain Eukaryota; kingdom Metazoa; phylum Chordata; class Mammalia; order Chiroptera; family Pteropodidae; genus Eonycteris; species Eonycteris spelaea. The sequence goes on from PUFA01000219.1 coordinate 854,293, forward strand.
ATATATGCTGTAAGTTATATGATACACTATATATTATAACCCCACGAAATGAGAATATTTTGTTTCCACCAGTCAGTTTATGACAGTCTTGCAAATCCTGAAGCTCTCTCTAAATGATCAAGCTTTAACAAGCACAGATTTAGAAAATTAAATATGCCACGTGGTTTTGGTCCAGCGACTCTTTAGATCATTCATTCGCACATTGTCATATCCGTGACTGGTTAAGTTGGCAAAGAGTTAAATTGATTACGTAGGGTGAGCATTTTGTGCAGTCTTCCAAATCCATCTGCAATGCTCTTTTTTAAAAAATAAATAAATAAATAAATAAATAAATAAATAAATAAATAAATAAATAAATAAATAAATAAATAAAATGAGAGGCTAGAATGAAAAGATAAATTCAAATTGGATTGTAAATCATCATTTTATGCTTTCAGGGAAGTTTACCTGCATCGAGGTTAAGTTTCACCTGGAACGCCAGATGGGCTATTATTTGATCCAGATGTACATCCCCAGTCTGTTGATAGTCATTTTGTCCTGGGTCTCCTTTTGGATAAATATGGACGCAGCCCCTGCCAGGGTCGCACTGGGCATCACCACGGTCTTAACGATGACGACCCAGAGTTCAGGTTCCAGGGCATCTCTGCCAAAGGTAAGAAATCTCCTCACTTGACAACAAATGACCTGAGAGGTCTGTCAAAGGTCTTGTGGGCTGGAGGATTCTGGGAATACAGAAATGTCTGCCGCCCTGTGGCACTGTTGTAGGTGCAAATGCAAGAAGAGGGTGAAGAGCTGAGTCTGAGAATTAGAGCTCTGAGGACATGAGACAACTTCATATCCAGATCAATTAGGGGAAAGGGAAGGCAGGATTAGGAGAGAAGAGGAATGAGCAGAGGCAGAGACATTGCTCAGGAATTCTAAGAAGCCCTGTGTGCTTTCGACTTCATGCTGTTTACGAGCCATGAAGCTTGCAGGAATTGGAGTAAGATTGATACAACCTATGCTCTACTGTCAAGTGTTTACTGGTGACGCTATTGCGATTCATATGCCAAGGGAAGTCTTTTACAGAAATAAAGGTTTCAGTTAACCTCCCGGAAGTTTATACAGAAAAGTCATATCAACGACTATATATTATATATATGTATATATACATACACATGTACATATACATATTCATGTATAATATTAGGGTATAGCGAATCAGATATAAGTATCTTTGCTATGCCTCAATTTACCTTAATGGCTGATACTTTACTATTTTTAAATGTCAGACATTTTGTAGCCCCTCAAATAATAATCCATAATGGCTGCATAATCCGTTTTTATGTAAGGCAGGCCCTCTGCATTTGTAAATATTGCTTAAGTAATAATAAATGCCCTGCTTGTGAAATTCTCAGCTCCCCGGAAGTGTGCCAATGCGTGTTTCTCCCTTTCACTGAGTACATTGAGCCGTTGGCTTCAATCTTGTTACAGGGGTGTGAGTTCAATTTAGTATTCAGTATACCCTGTCTCGTATTGGTTGTGCCGTCTCTCCAAAACCTAGTTCCAGAAAATTGAGATGTAATCCCATATATTTGCTGGCTTCGGCTTATGTTCGGTCGTGCTGCTTTTGACATGATATGAAATGTTAAATCGTGTTTCACATTATCTCCTATGTTGGAAGATAGGATGACATACAGAGGTCTGTGGCTATAATGGAGATGGACTGAATACGGGGGAAACAGTTATACAAACTTTTCAAGTTCCATGCCTCCAAATATAGATACTAGGTTCTGTATGCTAATAGAGAAAGGAATAGACCTCTCTCTGACCTTTTTTTTTATTTTCTAGAATAACAAATAGTACAAAATACCTGTGTCATATTTCTATTGGAATACAGATGGCAGAAACACTAATAGCTTTTTTTTTTTCCAGCTACATAATCACAAATCAATTTTGCCTACTGGAAATTCTAATCCACTCTGTGCCCCCTTCCCAAACAAGTTCATTTGCTTATTTCTCATTAGTTATTAGTTACTGTCATCAACTGGCATGCCATGCATTAAACCCCAGGATGCACAAACACGTACTGTACAATTTAATAGATGGTTAAAGTATCGGTAACAAATTGTAAGCAGATGATGTCAAAACATAAAACATTTAGCCTCCAATCACGTATCGCTATGAAAATGGTATTCATTTATTTTCAAAGTGGGAGCTTGAGTTTTTAAAATTTTATTATTATTAACTATTATGATTTGACATCGATAGTCAAAACTATTGCTAAATAAATGGTCACTGATCAGTGATCTTTGTAGGTAGGCACAATCAGGAAGCAAAAGAGGGTATAATCATAAGTCATTTTATACTGAGCTCTGAACTCATGGTGGTTATCCTGTTACTACCAGCAGGTTTATTCCTACGTGCCTTTTTCCTAGCCTATTATTAAACATGGCTGGCTCTCAGCTGACTGTGGGGAGATGTGACTCACATGGATGACAGTGAGAAAGGAAAATGAGATAAAAAGTGAGTCACGGAAAATAAAGAACTGACCATACACTTACACACACACACACACACACACACACTCACACTCACTCATTTTAATTTATAAACAGTGCAGTCCTGAGCAGATACTCCACTCTGCTGGCTGTACGGTTACTCCAGAGCCTATGGCGACAGCCTTGATAGAGTAGGCGTGAACACTGCACTTCATAAGTCAGGCTTGTTGAAGAAAAGATAGAAAACACAGAAAGTATGATTAATGTTAACCATCCAGTAAATAACTCTTAACATTTTGGTGTATTTCCTTTCAGCCTTTTTTTTTTCCTATGCATATTTACAGGCAAACCCACACTCGTGCACACATAGAAAATGGAGATCAAACTCTTACATAGTTCTATGCTATGGCATTAAAAATCTATTATGAAGATAATTTGCAATGACTTAATAGTCTAGCTGATATATTTATTATTATTTGTTTTACCATCATGGACAATTAGGATTTTGGTTTTGGCTTTGTTAAGTATGATCATTATAACATATTCATATATGATTCTTTATGTATTGCTGCGTTCTAGAAGACATGTATATATTTTTTTAAATCTTATTTTGCAATGTAAAAAAGAAAGAACTAAGGCTAGAGTGAATGAAGATGATCTATGATAAGATGCTCAATGGGATGTATGTTCCATTCAGGTAAAAACTTGGTCTTATTCATCATGTTACCTTGAGCACCTAGAAGAATGTGTGAATCAGACTAGATGATCAATAAATCTTCATTGAATGGATAAGTAAATTAATAAACAGCCATGTTCCCTCATGTATGACCCCAAAGAAGATAGAGTAGACTTGAAACAGAATCAATGGGTAAAAGTTTTACAGAAAAATATTAGAGTTTTAATATATGGAAAAATTTCATAGTAATATGAAATAATCAATAGAGAAATAAAGGGCCTTATGAGAAGATACCATATTCTTTGGATGATCTATATGCTTATAGTCATCTGTCAAAGACAGAAGCCAAAGTTTATCATATCAGTGTGTGTACGTGCATGTGAGTGTTTTTCACAGGTAGGCAGTTTATTGAATGGTTTAAGCTCTAGAAGATTTGAATAAGCAATGGGTCTGGTTTTTTCCAATGACTGCCATTAAATATTCTCAGTTGGTTCCATTTTCCCTGCCCTTGGAAGATATGTCAGGGAAATTCCAGAGATTCTCAGTCACTACAGGCCATGCCATTAGACCCAGAATGAACAAACAGGTATGTTACAATTGAACAGACAGCTAAAGTGTCAACAATAAATATGTTAGTTTTTTTTAAAAATCATCTATCCTGAAACAAAAACTTCAATCTCACAACCATTTCAATGCCCTTTGCCTCCCTTTCCCCCAGCTCAGGCCTGGCCTTTGGCTTAAAGACATGTAGTGAGGTAGGCATTCTGTCTGTTCCTTTACGGTTCCTCCCCTTGCTTTTCCAATTCTCTTCCCCACTCCTGTTGCTGACTAGTGTTGAGGGCTGAACATGAAAGGGTGGATGGAAAAAAGTTGTATGTGACTGACACTGTTGGAGACTAACCCTGCCATCTCTGATGGTAAGCCTCCAAATGCCAGTTTTCTTGTGAGCTGAACTTGAGTTCTTTGGAGATTCCTGGGGTTCCCACATAGCACACCATCCCTCAATGAATAATGAACTCTCTGGCTGATGTCTTACAACCTCCTCTTAGCTATCGCCTCCTAGCAGCACATCTTCTAGCTCCTGGGGTCTCCTTACTCAAGTAGACAGCCCTCCTGGTTGACATGTTTTCAAGCTGATTCACATCTGGCTATCTTCCACACCACTCATTTGGCCTATCAAGAACGTGCATTCTTGCCTTGCTGAATGGTGGAAATGCAACTTCACTGTGAACTCTTCTGCCCTTGCCCCACCATCTTGGTTACTCCAGCTGGCCTAATGCCTTCAGAATCTCCCCAGGTAAGAAACAAGTATTGCTGTTCATGTTTTCATACAAAACCCAAACTACTAAGGACACATGACAGGTTTTCCTAAGAACTCTTTTACTCTTTTACTCTCTGATCCAGAGCAACTTGTTGGAATTTCAGCAGCTCAGCAAATACACAACATGTGGAGGAGATGCCAGTCTCTTCTCTTACAGGGGTGAGGATAAATCACCTTCTCCCCATCTTTAGGAGAGTAGGGAAAATGCCAGAGCACTGTCAACACCCACAAATTACATGACCTCGATTAATTCTTCTCAAATGTCTAGTCTTCTGTAATGATACAGGGAGTTGGGTGTAATCATCTCTAGATAGCTTTTTCTTTCTTCTAGAAAGTCCTGAATCCTATATGCATATCTGTAGCATCTCCCTTCAGAGTGAAGCTTTAAGTGAAATTCTGAGACGACGAGAATATCCCATTCCCAAATAAGAGGTACAAATCGGCAATTACAAAACAGTCACAGGGATGTGCACTACAGCTGGGGAATACAGTCAGTAACATTTTAATAACTATGTGTGGTTTCGGGTGGTACTACAGTAATGGGGGTGATCACTTTCGTAAATTATATAAATGTCTAAGCACTATGCTGTACACTGGAAACTAATTGAAAATATTGAAAAAAGGAATATCCCATTCCCATACTGTCATAAACAAACACACTTAATTTTTGAGCTTCATCCCTGTGCGGGCAAGGATTCCATCGCTTTTGTCCGTGTTTACATACCCGCCACTACCACGATGCCTGGCTCATAGTAGGTGCTTAGTAGAGTTGGGTAGTAAACGAATAAACAGTGTTGAGAAGACTTATAGTCAAGTGGAATTCCATGTGTAATTTAATTAGCAATTCATTCATACAGTTATTTATTCAACTAACATTTATTGAATGTCTTCTCTGAGCCATGCATTGTGCTAGGGGCTGAGGAAGAAAACATAGTCCCTGCCCTTAGGTACTTGAAACCTGGTAGGCTGGAGACCAATACCTGGAATGGTGATTATTAAACAATGTTAAATATAGCTGAGTGCCACATAACATTTCAGTCACTGACAGACTATATATGACAATGCTCCCATAAGATAATAATGGAGCTGAATTTCCTCTAAGAAAGGGAAAGACATGTGGTTGAGGAGAAACTTTTCTTATGGGAGCAACAGAGTCCCTCTCACTCACAACACTTCAATTTTAGTGCACAGGTGACCTCCCAATCAGTCAGACTCCGACCTGTTTAGTGCAGAGGAGCCTGTCCCCCCAGGGCTACATATTCAGAGGGCTCTACGGCCCTCCCAGATCTAGGTTCGTGGTCTTCAGAGTACATGGCTGTAAATTCTTCACTGAGGACCTAAGATCTCGTACAAGGACACAGGTCCACAGGAGCGACCTTAACAAGTATTCAGTGCTACGGTCACTTCAGTAAACAATTTCTGTGGTATTATGGGGCCAGCCTGTACCTGTACTTTGGAAATATTTTCTAGGTTGTAAGGATGTAAAGCATAGAGATAAGTTCTGTCTCTTCCATCAATGCCAAAGAAGTCTTTGTGCCAGAACAGTCAATGGAACCAAATCAAATTTTCCAAAGTAAAAATATTGAGTCCTCAGTTGTACACCCTCTCTATGTTAAACACCCTTTTTTAAAAAAATGCCACGAAGTTCCATAATCTGACCACTGCTCCAATCTGCAGTAGCCAAAATCACATTGCCATGAGAATCCCTGATGTTCCTTTATCTCTCCATCTTGATTTCTTATTCATACTGATCCTCAGGCCACCTTTCACTCCCTCCTGATGGTCACTATTATGGTGATGTACGCCTTACCAATAACTTAAGATATGCAGATGACACCAGCTTGCTGAAGGAAAGTGGTAGTGATTTGACATGACTTCTGATAACAGTGAAAGAAGTGCCAAAGCAGGACTGACTGCATTTGAACCTAAGAAGACAAAAATCACGACTACAGAAGAAACACACAACTTTAACATCGATAATGAGGACCTCTAAATTGTCAATTTTGTTGACCTTGGCCCAGTCGTCAATTCCAATGGAGACAGCAGCCAAGAAATGAAGAGAAGGCTGAGACTTGTAAGGGTAGCAAAAGAAGAATTAGGAAAGATCATCAACAGCAAGGAAGCGTCATCAGAGACCGAGGCTAAGATCGCCCACACCCTCGTATTCCCAATTACTACATGTAGAAGCCGAAGTTGGACAGCGAAGAAGGCTGATAAGGAAAAAATGGAATCATTGGAAATATGGTGTTCAAGGGGAGCTCTACTGATACCCTGGACCTCCAGAAAGACAAACAAGCGGGTCCTAGAGCAACTTAAGCCTGAAACATCGCTAGAGGCAAAAATGGCAAAATTGAAGCTGTCCTGCTTTGGGTCTACCATGAGAAGGCAGGGCTCTTTGGAAAAGACAATAATGCTGGGGAAAACAGGTGGCAGGAAAAGAGGAAGACCAAACGTGAGATGGACTGACTCCACAAAAGAAGCCGTAGGCCTGAGTCTACAGGAGCTGACCGGGGCTGTTAAGGACAGGACACAGTGAACATCATTCATTCATAGAGTCGCTGACTCGTGGTAGGTGCCCTACACAGGTGTACCATTTTTTTTTTTTTAACTTTTAGATATTTTCTATGTTTAGATAGACACACAAATATTTACCATTGTTACAAATGCCTACAGTAAGTAATACAGTAACATGCTGTACAAGTTTGTGGCCTACGAGCAATAGGCTAGACCGCATAGCCTAGATGTGTAGTGGGCTAGACCACTAGGTTTGTGTAAGCACACTCTGTGATGTTCGCACAAGGATGAAACTGCCTAACGGCGCAGGTATCAGAACACGTCCCCGGCGTTAATGCACAGATGACTGTCTGTATAAGGACATTAGGGAAGATACCTAAGCTATTAAATGGAGAGGGGGAAATGGAAGGAGATGGAGGAAAGAGAAGGGAACCAGAGGAGGGAGAGAAGAAACGGTGTCGGGAAAATGGCCTGAGAACGAAGGGAGCCGTGCTGAGTCTATGAAGCAGATTAAATAGGTGAAGTAGGAGGGAAAAGTCACACCCGGCAATGAGGACTTCCTACTCATAATATTTCAGCTACACTTATAAAATAAGCTTTTCTAGAAGACAATCTGGGCAGGTTTCCAATATGCTTCACAAATTTTAAACACATTTCAAGTAAGAAACTTGTGTTTATTGATTCCAAGTTAATTTCTTGCCTTCCTGCCAACCACAGCTTCTTGTGGTTTTTGCTAAGCTTGGTCTAGTTTTGTTTGATTTGGTTTTCAGAAGTTCAATCTCTTCCCTAAATGCAAGGAAATGAAATACCAGCAAAATATATATTCCATAGGTATCTTCCCTTTTAAAGCCGTTAAACTGGTTTTTAAAAAAATATCTCTGCCAACCTCCAAGTTCTGCTGATAAAGGTCTAACTGCTGGAGCATAAAACCCCAGTGGCAGACTAAAGGCTGGGTGTATTTCTGTCGCCCAACCTGCAGGAAAATATCAGGATGAACTGAACAGAAGGCTACGAGACGTCGCGTAGGCTTTGAGTGTGGCCAAACAGGGTTCAACAATTATTTTCCTTTCCTGTGTTTGTTATTATGGCTGAAGGAGTTGCAGCCACTCCTGTGTTTTGAGTCATTTGTGACTGCAGCCCAGAGACTGCAGAGGTGAGAGTACGCATTAGTAGAGGACAGTTGGGATGACACAAGTATACAGGTGACTCTGACAGGTCCATAACCATCTCCTTGGAATAAGGATCCAGAGGCATTATCTTTAGCCATTATTAACTGAGGTGCCCTATTTCCTATATAAGGAAATTTCCCCTTACTTTTCAGCCATCTGGTCATATAAGACCAGCTGGACCATTTCAAGCAGCTGCCAAACCCAAGACAGCTTGGAATTTAAAACAAAAGAGGCCATAGTTCTGCCACATTGGTTCTTGCTTTCTTCCCTATGAGAAGGTTTCTATCTAGAGACTGCGGTAAGAGAAACTATGAAAGCAGTCATACCGACACCTATAGAAGTTTTGAAACAAGGTTTTGTTTGGATATTTGTTTTAACTCTAAAAAAATAAGATGATTGTTCCTTGTATCAGATACATCCCTGGCTATCTAGAATGAATTTCCTAGATCAGATGTGAATCTCTGAAAAAGGCTGAGAAATGTTTTGTTTTGTAAAATCAGGATTTCACTAAGTTCTTGGATAAAAGATTGAAAAGTCAGAAAGCCCAAGCTTTAGCAAATTGATCCGCAGGCCTGCTTGCTTCAGCCAGATGTCTGCATATGTGGGAGACTTCGGAAACTTTCCCTCTGACATTTCCTGAGCCACAGCAAATTGAAGAGTCACTGATGTAGTGAGCGTGTGATAAAAATATGCAAAGAGATGACGTGTGTGAATTCTCTCGGGACAGAGCTGCAGCACCGCTGGTACTTCAGTTCAAGGATGCCGTTGGCAGCCTTTACAGGGAAACTGACAATCAGTGAAGCTACCTGGGCTATGCTTCTGCTCAAGCCCTTGTGAGACTCACAAATGTGAGGGGAATAGCATTTTGAGGTTCAGGATCATTTCAAACTCTCTTTCCATTTCACTAAAATGAATAACTCTATCTGGGTCATGCCACCTAAATGTCTTCGGTTTTTATAAATGCCACACGGTGAGGAAAAACTGAAGTATTGTGGAGCATGTACTATACACTCAGAGACATGAAAAAACAGATCTTCTGTCCTTAAGAAGACTGATATATACATAAAATAGGAGATTTTAAGTCAGTAAAGTAAGGGCAATAGAGTAGATTTTTTACTAAAATGGCTGTAATAATTCTCCTCTCCTTTTGGGTAACAGCCCCCTCTCCAAGTGACTGTCAACTATCCCATATGACTTGCCCTGGCCAATGAGACAATGGCAAATATGACAAGAAGCAGAGACTTGGAAAATGCTTGCATATTGTAGCTAGCTTTCACGTGCTGCACTTGGGACTCCCGTGAACATCACCACGTGAATAACGCCGGGCCCGCTTGTTAAATGATGAGACACACAGCCCGGTTATTTCGGTTAGGCGACGACAGCAGCTGACCACCACCTCCTCACTCCCGGCACACGGGCCTCCTTGCTGTTTCACAAATATGGCAGGCACACTCTGTCATCTCCGGGCCTTTGCAATGACTGTTCTCTGCGCCCCCAGATATTCACATGACTAACTTCTCCTCCTTTCCCAAGTCTTTACCCAAACCTTACCTCCTCAGGTAAGCCTGTTTGGGCCATTATCACCTCACCCATGCCCTCATCAACACGCTGACCCAGCTCTTTGACTTATTTTGTTTCTCCACTGCACGTTATCACCTTATAGCAACAGTATGATTCACATTGAACTCTATTATGGATTCTGTTTATTGTATATTATGTTTCTTTTAGCTTGGCTATGAGCTTCATGAAGGCAAACATCTTTATCTGGCTTGCTCCCTATAACAGCACCTAGCCTATAGTATATGCTCAATAAATGTATGTTGATTGAATGAATGAATATATATATATAAATAAAGTTTAATTGCTGAGAAAACTCCATCTCACCTTTCTCTAGGATACTTAACCTAGCTATTCTTGACCACATGAAAGCCTGGTTTCCTTCATTATGGTACTCTTACATAACATTTTTATAAAGTTTCACTTCTCTGACTATATCAAGTAGTGTTACCTCGTTTCTCTTTTTTTTTCTTTGATTTTTTAAAATTTATTTTAGTTTTAGGTATACAGGACAATGGTTAGACATTTATACAGTTTATGAAGTGATCCCATCCCCGATCACTCTACACCCATCTGGCTCTACACACAGCCATGACAGTAACATAGGCTATAATCCCCATACTCTACGTCCCTGTGGCTGTTTTGTAGCTACTAAGTTGTGCGTCTTCATCCCTTCACCTTTTTCATCCAAAGGCCCCAGCCCCCCCCTCTGGCAAGCACCAGTTCATTCTCTATATCTGTCTGTTTTCATTCAGTTAGTTTCTTTTGTTCCTTTGATTCCACATATAAGAGAAATCGCATCTTTCTCTGACTTATTTCACTTGGCATAATACCCTCTAGGTCCATCCATGTCATTGTAGATGGTAGGATTTCTTTTTTTTTAATGGCTGAGAAATATTCCATTATATATGTACCATGACTTCCTTATCTAATCATCTACTGATGGGCACTTAGGTTGCTTCCATATCTTGGCTATTGTGAAAAGTGCTCTTGTGAACATAGGGGTGCAGAGATCTTTATGAACTAGTGCTTTGGTTTTCTTTGGATAAACATTCAGGAGTACAATTTTGGGGTCAAAAGGTAGTTCTGGCTTTAATTTATTGAGGAAACTCCAAACTGTTTTCCACAGTGGTTGTACTAATCTGCAGTCCCACCAACGGTATACAAGGGTTCCCTTTTCTCCACATCCTCGCCACTTGTGTTTTGGAATTTATTGATAGCCATTTTGACGAGTGTGAGGTGATATCTCATTGTGCTTTTAATTTGCATTTCTCTGATGATTAGTGACCTTGAACATCTTTTCATATGTCTATTGGCCATCCCTATGTCTTCTTTGGAGAAATGTCTATTCAGGTTCTCGGCTCATTTTTCAATGGGATTGTTTGGGTGGACTTTTTGTTGAGCTGTATGAGTTCTTTCTAAATTTTGGATATTAACCCCTTATCAGTTCTATCATAGGCAAATATCTTCTCCCATTCAGCAGGTCGTCTTTTCGTTTTGTTGATGGTTTACTTTGCTGTGCAAAACCTTTTTAGTTTGATGTAGCCCCATTTGTTTTTCTTTTCTTTCCCTTGTCCTAGGAGATACATGAGGGAAAAAAATCACTAATAGCAACATCAGAGAGTTTACTGCCTATGTTTGCCTCTAGAAGTTTTCCAGTTTCGGGTTTTACATTTAAGTCTTTGATCCATTTTATTCTTGTGTTTGGTGTAAGAAGCTTCCATTTCTTTGCATGTATCTGTACAGTTTTCCAAACATCATTTGTTGAAGAGACTGTCTTTACCCCATTGTATATTCTTGCCTCCTTTGTCAGAGATTAAATGACCATGTAGACATGGGTTTATTTCTGGGATCTCTATTCTGTTCCATGGATCTGTGTGTCTATTTTTATACCAGTATCATGCTGTTTTAATTACTGTAGCCTTGTAGTATAGTTTGACATCAGGTAGTGAGATACTTCCAACATTGTTTTTTCTTTCTCAAGATAGCCATGGCTTTTGGGGACCTTTTATGATTTCATATACATTTTTGGATCTAGTTCTCTAAAAAATGTCCTTGGTATTTTGATAGGGATTGCACTGAATTTATAGATTGTTTTGGGTAGTATGGGTAGTATGGCCATTTTAATGATGTTGATTCTTCCTACGCATGAGCATGATAGAGGCTTCCACTTATTTGTATTTTCTTCCATTGGTTTTTTATAATGATTTATAATTTTCCAAAAACAGGTCTTTTACCTCCTTGGTTAATTTGATTCCTAGGTCTTTCATTGTTTCTGATGCAATTGTAAATGGGATGCTTTTCTTCTTAATTTCTCTTTCTGATAGTTCATCATTGGTGCATAAAAATGCAACCGACTTCCGAATATTAATTGTATTCTCCCTTGATAGCTATTTTTGACAGAGCAATCCACCTCAAAATAATAATAAAACAGCATGGTTTAGACGAGAGGGCATCCAGACAGGCTATTTTATCTCCATTTTGCTTCCCCAGCAGTCACAACAGATTTGGAGGTTTCTCAGTGAGCCGATACACAGTGTCCATTTCCTCTTCTTGCTCCTCTGGTTTATCTGAGTACAAGTATATTTTTTAATTCTGATAAAGGCATCTAGGGGTCTCCATCAGACGAAAATGGCCTCTCTCCCTCCCTGGCCTCTGTGACATTTTTTTTTTGTCTTATATCAATCATCGCATTCAGACATGTAGCTTAGTGACCAGGGCCCAGGTGTAGTTGCCTTAATACACTATAAACTCCTTGCTGAAAGGACCAAGTATTGTTCAACTCAGCATGATGTATGTGACTTACATAGTTATTGCTGAACTACTGCAAGGGGACCACGTTCGACAGTTCCGGATATTCTGTGATCAGATTAGAATTAGCACAGGAGCTTCCTTGTCCTCGTAAGGACATGTCACTGATGCTTAGAATTAGCTGAGGAGACTGTAAAGCTTTCCCAGGCTCCACCCGACTCCACCACTCCGCCATAGACATATTAAATCAATTATCTGGCAGTAGGGTCCAGGCTTTGGAATTCTTTTAAAACTGTTCAAGTGATTTAAATGTGTAGCCAAGGCTGAGAACTGTGGCTCTAAATTTCGTTGTTTTCTGGGGAGTGTTTTCACTGTGTTTATCATGTACCAAAATTTATATTCATTTGAACTTCACAACAGCGCTATGAACTAGAGATACCATTGTTATCCTCATTTTGTAGATGAGGATACTAAGGCACAGAGGGGTTAAATAACTTGCTTGAATTCACAAAGCTAGACCTTGTTGCAGGCAGCCTGACTCTGAGTTGGTGCTGTTAATCCCTATGCCATACCCCTTTCGTAGTTAGCAGTCACCGAGTTCCTTCTACATGCCTGCCACTGTGCTAAACCCTTTACACAGGCTGTCTCACAGCAAATCTGTGAGGTAAGTACTATTTTGCATCACCAGTTTACAGTTAGGAAAAGGGAAACATAAAAAAAAAATAAGCAATTTTCCCACAGTTACGTTTTTCACAAGTAAAGAACCAAGATTCAAACCACTGGTCAATTCAAATCCTCCTGAAGAAAGAACTAAGAATCTTAAATTCCATCACATTGCCCATGTCATGCTAATTACAGGTGGAAGCTTTGGACTGTGAGATAAGTTACTTTCCAGGCTCTGAAATCCCTTTCTTTGGCTGTACATATTGCATTCACTGTGGATCACATGCAGTTGGCACCCTTGTTCATCATTTTGATGATGACACAAAGCTTGCCTGATTGTCCTTTCTCTTTCATATTAATAACTTATAATGGTCCCCGAGGCTTCCATTACACATTCTGCCTCTGCAGATTTTCTCACTGAACTCAGTTACTGTTAATTGCTTTTATCAGCTATGGCCATTTTAACTATCATTTTCATCAACTCACATGTGTGATTATATCAAGAGTCCAATCAGGTACAAGTCATTATCTATCATTTAATGGCAACTAAAAGGTTCAGCAAAAGCAGATTACGTGACCATCAACAATAAAATGGTTAAATTATGGTCTATTCAACAATGAAATACTCGATGGAAATAAAAATGTAAGAACTGCAGTTACACACAGCAGAGATGACTCACTCAAATCAAATGTTTATGAAAAGTTAACAAGCACAAAAAATTTTCACACAAAATTAATCTATGATGTTCAAACTAGAATTATGGTTGGATCAGGGAAGTACAGAGGTACTAGTGATTGGGAAGGGTCCATGAGGTGTTGAGCTTCAGGGAGCAGGTAATGTTCTGTTTCTTGACCTGGGTTGTGGTTTTATGGATGTGTTCATTTCGTGGTGATTCACTAAACTGTACACTTATGATCCTGGTACTTTTCTTGCATATATGAATGGCACAATTTGTTTAGAAAAGGATGAAGAAAGTTTGTTTGGTAAAGCAATACAGGTTCCCCAAATAAGCCTACAGGAACATCATGGTACAAGTACCCTACTTTTTATCCTGGCATTTTTAAGTAATATAATAAAGAAGTTTAAAAAAAAAACCAGATTGCACCAATAATGAATAAACGATAGAGAATACTCATATACTTTAGGGGGTTTCCTCTTCTTCCCTTTTCAGAATAAAAATAACAAAAGCTGATATTTATTGACTCTGGGATTCAAGCCTGCTCCTAAGTGCTTTTTATTTATATATTATTTAATCCTCTCAACAACCATATGAGATGGGTATTATTGGTTCCATTTTCTAGTAAGTAAATTGAAACTCAAGGTTATAGAACCAGTAAGTGCCAAAGTTAGAAATCAAACTTAATAGGACTCTAAACTCTATTCCTTTCTTACTACGCTACTCTCATTTTAGTCACTAATGTGCCTTCAGCCTTTCAAATAGATGTCCTTTTATGTGCCTGTTGCAGTTTATATGCTTGAGGGTTGATTGATGGGACTCGAAAGATTCTGTTACCTAAAGAATCCTTCCATGTTCTTAAATTATGGCTCACAGTTTTGAGCGAACATAATGAATCTTCCATTCAGTTCTTACTTCTCCTTGGTACAGTCTCCCCCTTTATTCTGCTTCCCACTGCTGTTTCCAGCTCACTTCTTAAACGATCCTTATAGTAAGGGAAATGAACAGCTTTCTGTCATTGGAGAGAATCTGAAGGTTTAAGATGCTAAACAGAAATTGGTTCTTTAATAATGTGTCTTGTCTGATGTAATCCTAATTAAAAGATCCCTAAAAAAGGAATTAACATTTTGTAATTGGCTCAAATGGATCATTCCCCTTTACCATAAATCTTATTATTGTTTTCAAATGACATTCATGGATTTTTTTTTTGGTGGGATTTCACAGAAGATATGCTCTACAAATCTCGAAATATGAGTTATAGGATTAGTCTTTTCTCATCCATTTGGTTTATTTAATATTCATAGTATATCCTGTATTTTAAGACACTTTTTCCTATTTTCACGGCTCTGAGTTTGGGTAGCAGCTTAAAATTGAAGGCAAGTCAGAGTTTAATTGAAGGTGTCTTTCTTCCTTAGTGACGTGTAAAGTAATGATGCATCTTGCGATCACTGGCATCTTACAGTTAATGAACTACTATACTGGACTTCTTTTAGGGCCAGCCATTATGTTTGGCAGTGGGGACACACAGTGAATAAAACAGACTTGCTCTCAGCCCTCGAAGAGCTCATATCCCATTGGAGTGACAAACACTGAGCATGTAATTAGCTGATGATGGTTATTAAGAAGTAACCCTGGGTGCCAATGAAGCACGTAACAAGGAAAAGTGGTACTTGTCTAAGGGTCAGAGAAGGTTTTTCCCAAGGAAGTGAAGTCTGAGTGGAACTTGACATGTAAGTAAGAGGTGCCTAGATGAAGGAGGCAGAAGACGATCCCAGATGACGAAAGAGCCAGCCAACTTCAGGAAATTAGAAAGAAAACATGGCTAGAATGTAGAGAACTAAAGGGGGAGTGGCAAACATAAAGGCGCCCAGATCACACAGGGCCTTGTTAGGCTTCAGAAAAGTGTTGGAGTTTTATAATAGGGACATAACATGATCTGCTTTAACTATTTTAAAGGGCCATCATGGCCACTGTGTGGAGTAAGAATTGAGAGGGGCCAGAGTGGGTGCAGGGCGACTAGCTGGCGAACTATGGCAGTAACAAGGAGCGATGGCTCGGGTAGGATACTGGCCATGGGAATGAAAAGAAATGGATACGTTTGAGATAAGTTTTGGAGAATTAATGGGACATAGTGATCGACTGTGAGGAACAATGAAAAGTGTCCTCTACAAAGCACTGGGAACACAAGCGGCGCTGATTTATAGCTTCCATATCAAAAAATCGTGTGGGGTGCCAAAGCTTACTTCCCTGTTTGGGTTTCCGGTCAGAGCACAGAGGATTGAGCAGCGCCCATCTGAGCCAGAGAAGGAGTGGGAGAGGCCATCGCCTGTGGTTGCTATAGCAACAGCAAATAGCAACCACAGCCCGACTTTTGTGACACCGCCAACCTGTAGGCTCATGATCATTAGCCATTGGCAGAAAACCCCACCCAGGAGTTTCTTGGTTGGGATGTTTAGACCATTTACATTTAATATGATTATTGATGCGGTTAGGTTTTAATCTACCATTTTCCTATTCGTCTTTTATTTGTCCCATCTGTTCTTTAAGCTCGCCCCTCTTTTCTACCTTCTTCCTAATTCCCTGAAGTTTACTGGCTCTTGCCACTCTCAAATACTGTCCTGTGAACTCTCCAGGTCCCCAGCTCATCTCCTCAGTGCTGGGAGTTTCCTGGCTTTGCTTAGGTTCCTCCTCTCGGCATCTCCTCTCGGCCTGAAAACTCTCTCAAGGCAGTAATCTGGAGCAATAGCAGGACTGACCTCACTTGTTTCCTACGTTTCAGAGATCTCTGTCTTTTTTGCCTAAAGCCTTGAAAACCACTTTTTCATGTATTGTCCAGACTTTTTAGTTGATTCAGGATGGAGGGTAAATCTGGTCCCCGCCATGGTTTTGAATCGTTGATTTCTTTTTCAAATTGGACATGGAATTTAAATAAATTGAATGTGACAATTTAGATAATTGAAAGAATTATCAGAACCAGCATTAGCTTGTAAATGCGACGAGTACCGTTGTTCTAATCAATGAAGGCCGCGTTTATTAAATAAATGGTCTATGAACTCTAAGCCTGAGAACAAATGTCTTGTAAAAATTAATAATTGGTATGTATGAGCACAAATATTAATATCCTAATGGGAAAATCAGTTTTGCTCTACAGAATGTTTCATCAAAAGATTTGCTTCAAAGTGATATATTCCAACATATTGAAGCTTTTAATTGACTAATTATTCTTCTTTTTTTTTTGTAACACACTTGGGATTGCTTTAAGAAGAAGGGACCTAAATCTGTTCAGCAACTCCTCTTCACATGTCAATTTCTCTTTAAGTTTCCTGCTTGCACCCCCTGGATGGACTCACTTAAATCATATAGTTATTTACTTTAAGTAAATTTTATTCAACTCAGTAAATATTCAAGGTATGCCTCCTGTGTTAGGCATTAAGTAGGTCAAAAGACAGTAAAATGGTCCCTGCCCTTAAAGAATTTATGACCTAGTAAGAGTCAGCAAATATTGTCTACGAAGGGCCAGAGAGTAACCATTTTAGATGCTAGGTATGGGCCATCTGATCTCTGTTATAACTGCTCAACTCTGCAGATACAGCAGAAAGGTAGCCACAAACAATATATAAACACATGAGTGTGGTTGTGTTCCAATAAAACCCCTGATCTAATAAGCAGCAGCAGAGGAATATATTGAATAATATATGCATTACGAAGATAACCAGATGCAAATGCTATGGATTTCGAGGAACGGAGCTTCATATCTTCATACCTAGTTTATAAAAATGATGACTTAATGGAGGCAGCAATTTGAGTTGATGTAGTAAGACAACAGAATTACAATAAGCAGAAATGACAGGAGAAGACCTGAAATAAATATCAGAGATGACTGATCATTGAAGATTTGAGGGAAGAAATAGTCCTATTTAATGGGAATGCTGATTATACGCAGGAGTCCTTTTACAGACTGGCCGAGCTCCTCTCTTTGGTCCTTGATCTCATTCTGCTTTATATTATGGTTATTCTTTGAACTTCTCTTTGTTCCTCTATTAGACAATCCTCACACTCAGGGTAATGCTTATATATTGTACATCTTTAAATCAGTGCTGTTTCTAGCAAAGATGGAACCCAGCAGCAGAGCACAGTTATTTGCAGAATTAATATATTAAACCATCCACTTCAGCCCAGTCCATTTGGGTTTACTAAGTAGACGCTGAAACTCCACAGACATATACAGTTTAAAGACTAGCTGACTGACCAAGAATGTTTACTCGTTACAAAGGTAGCACTTTTATTTCGCAACTAGGGTTTGGTAAGAGATCTTGCAATTGTTCATGGATTAATTCTTTTAATTCCTCCAGCATGTAGATCTGACCATAATTAGTACCCACTTGAAACACAACTTCTAAGTTGCAATTCTCCACAGTCTATTTCAAGGGGAAAAATCCATACTGGGGTTTTATTTTTTAATCAAAGGGTTAATTAAGGGAATTAATCTTTGTGTTTGAATACATTTTTTTTTGCATGGAATTTGGAATAATTTAAAATGTGTTAAAATCAAATTAATGTATTATTAAAATGAATACTAAAGCTTAGGATATAAGGAAAAATCTTATGTGCTCTATTAATTATACAAAAGCAGACAAAACTGCCTATGGCAAGTTTAACCTGAGAAGACAGGAAAGCTGATAAAGATTCTCAAACCCGCCTGCAATTGCTAGTATCTCCATACAAATCACTTTGTAAAACATATAGTGTTTCACAAAGACATAGTTTTTAAGCAGTTCTTTAAAGAAAAACCCTAGGTGGTTAGCAATTTAAATAAACCTCCTGAATTGGAATGAGAGTCAATGACTGTAGAATTATAAATCGGCTTTGTCACGTCCACTGAGAAAACGAAGACAGATGGCAAAAGTGAAATCTCAGTACGCACACGTGGCGGAGAAGAAGAGGAGGCCACCGTCATGTAATGAAGACTTTCTAGGAGCAAATAGTCACACCATCCGTCAGCAGGATCTGTTTATACCACACCTGTGTGTCTGTGAGACTACAAAGGTGGTAGCTTATGAGAAGGAACCTTGCCTTTGTTAGAAAAATGTCACCAATAAGCAAATAAGTTAAGAGCAATAAGAGGGCAGAAAATCTGTGTCACTATTCAGAAGAAAAGAGACTGTATAATATAAGGATAATGTCCACTTCCAAAATGTGAGAATGCAAGACGAGTCTGTCATGGTCTTTGAGGGCCTCCAAAGAAGTGGGTTTTTTTTCTTTATGTGAGATTAATCAGCTCATGCAAAATGGGTGTCTCATCTTATCTGTATTAGAAACAATCCCTACGGAGGAGTTAGGACTATATCTCCCATCCTCAAAAACATGGGGATCAAATACTGCCCGTCTGAAATGAGAGCAAAGAGATACTCCCCCCAAGGCCCATGCAGAATCACTGCTCCTGGTCTTCCCTTGTCATACTGAGATTGGATTAAAAACAAACAAACAAACAACATAAGAGGGGTATGTCAAAAGGATACAGGGACCAACCGAATGAGTTCCCAGTGGCCAAAGCTGGAACAATTTAAGCAACAAAATTAAAGTAGTACTGGATTATAACCTGTATCATAAAATAAATATTGGAGTTCATACTAAGGCAAATAAATAATTGGATAAAAATAGTTGGGGACCATAGACAAATCTCCCGTGCAGAAGTGTTCTAAATAATTTATGTAGATATTTAACCCTCAGGGAGGTGGAGCATAATTCCCCCCTTCTTAAGCGCAGGCTGTGTATAGTGACTTCCTTCCAAAGAGGGCATAATGGACAGGGGGGAAAGAATAACTTCACAGTGGAGAAACCTGACAAATGCTACTTCAGTCAGATGATCAAGTTCAACATCAACAGTGATGTTCATAGTTTGTGCCCTTGAGATGATGTGATGAGAAGG
Source organism: Eonycteris spelaea (assembly GCA_003508835.1). Lineage (NCBI taxonomy): Eukaryota > Metazoa > Chordata > Mammalia > Chiroptera > Pteropodidae > Eonycteris > Eonycteris spelaea. Next base: position 874,030 of record PUFA01000219.1, read on the forward strand.
GAACTTTAACTCTGGAGTCTTCTTCCCCCAAACCTGTAACTCTGGTCTGGTTATGAGAAAAACATCAGACAGTTCCCAACTGAGGGGCGTTCTACAAAATGCCTAACCAGTACTCCTCAAAACTGTCAAGGTCATAAAAAACAAGTCTGAGAAACTGTCACAGCCAAAAAGAGCCTAAGGAGAGAGAATAACTAAAGGTAATAGATATCCTGGATGAGATCTTTGAGCAACAACAAAAATTAGGTAAAAACTAAGGCATTAATATTGGTTCATTAGGTGCAACAAACGTACCGTACCAAGTTAAAATGTTAATGTTAGGGAAAACTGGGTGTAGGATATATAGGAACTATCTGTGGTATCTTTGCAGCTTTCTATATATCTAATGTCATTCTAAACTTTAAAAAATGTTTATTTAAAAAAATGACATCCAATTTAAAACAATCGAAATGTCCTACAGAATCTGAGAATTGATGTGAGCCTGGACCCCCAACCTAGATCAGAGGGATGGAAAAGACTCTGGGAATCTTCTATGTTTCTGAATAAGAGATCTCATTTGTTCTAGTGTCACTCACTCTTCCTTGTCTCTTATCCACACAGGGTAGAAAGTCAGGCCGTAGACAGTGCTGGGGTATTCACAATGTAAAATTCCGGTTATCTAAAGACGAACTGTTCTTTCTTTCTGGCCCATTTCCAAATTCCCAAAAGGAATTTGGGGACAGGAGTTTACCTCTGTTCCCATCAGCAGTGATAGGCAGGGTCAAGGAAAGGACTCTGATTGTCCTAGCCCAGGCTGCTTGTTCACCCTGGACAAATCAATTGCCATCAAGGGAATAAAGTTACATGTGTGTACGTGGCTGGTCAGAGGCCCTCCCTTGTGGAGATTAGGGAGCCCTGGAGAGATGGATCAAGGAAGACGAGGGGTTTCTCACAGGGCGAAGAGCTGCAGAGAGGGCAGGGTGGATCCCATCCAATAAAGAATAGCCACAAAGCATCTATGATAGAGGGTGGGTGGGGGGGGGGGGAACAGACTTAATGTAAAACATAATATTTAGCACTTCTGAAAATGTTGAAATCTAAAATCCCTTATCCACACTGGTGAAATACCATAGCTCTGAAATCAAAATGTTTCCATAGCTCATTTGGTAGCAAACCTGTCCTGAACTGATGGGTGGCTAATTATAGGCTCTAGGTATTTAGTGTGAATAGTCATACTGTTTGCCAAAGAAATAATAATGCATTTGATTACAGAATCTTCCCTAAGCCTCTCCAGGAGTAAGTAATATGTAATAAATTAAATAAGCTACCGTATTACCTTAATAAAACCTGAAAAATTCTGAATTACAGTGCTTAATTGCTCCTCTGAGCTTCATATAAGGGAAACATATATAATAGATATATATTGAAGAACATAAATATCCATTTCTCTGTAGCTCTGAAAACGAGAACCACAAAAATAAAAACCATACACAAAAACAAAGAAAAAAAACTTGAAAACATTGAAAGAAAAACACGCACTATTTATGCTAGTTTGGAAGGACATAGGCTAACTCTATTAATACCTTACTTTCACCTAATGTTTACAGTCTTCAGATCTCTTTCATGTTATTTTTTTAATTATTGAAGCAATTCTTAAACATAAACAAGGCAAATACTCTTATTGTTTTATGGATAAGAGGGTGGTACCTAGAAAAGGGTAGGGTCTCGGTTCATGTCTCCTAACCACTAATGCCCTTGAACTCTTGTACTGTGCGTCCGATTGCATTCTCAGCATGTAGGTGAAAGCTACCAAAGCTACTTAATATATGATTTCTTTGAAGTTTTGAGGACTATGAAAAAGAAGGTCTGCCAAGAATCTTCGGGAAGGGTAGCGGTGAGGCAGCTTTATGCAGTAGGATCAACTATCCAGAGTTCAGATTTCCTTGGATCTGGATCCCTTCTTAGCTGTAGGTGCCATAGGTCAAGCCAGCTATTATAATAGCTACCTCTTAAGGCTGCTGTGGGATCTTGCATAGCACAGTTCACAAGTAAAGTCATGTATGGTATAGTCCATAAAACGTAGTTCTCATCTCTTCTCCTTCAAACACCTGCCTTTCTCAGGAAGTCACCCCAACTTTCCTTCCCACGTGACTCTTAATGGAAATCACATCCCCAGTGCTGAGAAATATGACTGTAGACCACACACCTCATGAAGGCAGAGGCCCACTTGTACCCAGCACAGCACAGAGCTGGGTTATAAAGCAACTGTTCAATATGTATTTGTCAAATGAATAACTACGGGAGAACTGAGAATTTCCCACTGGAGGAAATCCCACATCAGAAGCAAAGAAATCCTCAACATTTAATTAGTTAAATTAGGCGATTTAACACTCTTAGAAAAAAAAAATCCCTCCTGCACTGCAATTATTTATGGTTTTCTCTATTCGGTGATAAAGCTTTTCTATTTCAGTGTCAGTATGGGAACCCCAGGGACAATTGTTTAAAACCGGCTCTTCAGTTCTGAGCCCTGTGCCTCTCTGCTTTCTGATGCCGCCCATTCATTAGCAATTCTAGAACTTGTGTTGCCTTTAAGATTCTAAATTCTTATAAATGTCTGAAAACTCCAGAAAAATAAAATCTGTCTAAACTTGAGGAATTTCATTCAATTTAAGTAAATCCACGTGTTTGTTTACAATATTTGCTGTTTTCATCTTTTAATGTGAATGTTTACATGCACCTTTTAAAAAGCTTGCATTACTTTGCAGAGTATTCGTAATAACAAAAAGAACTGCAGAACCTTCAAAATATTCACAGTAAAAAAAGTTTTCGCATGATGTACAGGACAAGTACATTTTATACGTGAATTTCACATAGCTGGTGATCCAGTCGGTATTTTAATATTGGAACTATATTTTAGCTCTTACTTGGAAGAATATTTTGCCACTCTGTGTCTCTGCCATTGCATGGTTTCTTCGTCTTTGCACAACCATAGTATAGTAGTAACACCCAACCCAAACCATGGCACGGGAATACACATTTTAAATGGATATAAATTTTAAAGCTGGCTTTCCTTAAAGATTTGTGTTTGTAGGAAGTGGGAGGAGAAAGAGGGAGAGGAGGAGGGGGAGGTGGAGGAGGTCTCGAATTGCCCATTGCTTTGTAGAGAGACAAGTAATATACAGCAGGCATTTTTAAGGAAGGAAATGTGAAGTGCCTCAACATTTTTGTTTGGAAGACGTCTAGAATTATGTGGTAAACTCATCCTAAGAAAAATAATCAACAAGTGTACTCCCTGCACTATAAAAAAAAAAAGGAATATCATGCAAATAAAAGAGAATGCAAAAGAACTAAAGTGCCCTGTTCATGCACAAGAATTTCCCAGACATGAATCTTCTTTTCCTTTTCATTAAAGCAATACATACATTAAAATGCATGAAATGCTTTAACGTTAAGACCACTGCCCAACGAATTTTTACAGATATGTATACTTCATATCAGGATATAGAACATTCCCAATACCCCAGAAAGTTTGTTTTCCCGTCATAGTCAACACCTACCCCCGGAAGTAAGCACTGTTTGAACTTAAAATTTAACTATTGATTTGTTTTGCCTCTTCTTAAATTTCACAGAAATGGAATTTTACTTTTGTCTTATTTCATGACTGGCTTCTTCCACAGAACCTAATTTCCTTGGGATGTTTCCATGTTGTTTATATAGCTATCATTTTTCCCTTTTTGTTTCTTGTCCACATTCCTGTCAGTGGACATAACTTTCAGATTTTAGTCTAGTGTGTGTTAAACCTGCTATGAATATTTGATACATAACTTTTCGTGGACATATATACTCATTTACCTTGAGACTACATTGATGAGTGAAATTGCTGGGCCACAGGATATGAATATGCTTGGCTCCAGTATATACTGACAGTTTCCCCAATTGATTGAAACAATTTACATGTTCCTAGCAATGAGAGTTCCAGTTGCTCTACACCTGTGTCAACACTCATTACTGTCAGTCTTTTTCATTTCGGCCATTCAAGTGGTATTTAGAAGTAGCTCACTGTGGTTTTAGCCTGCATGCCCCCAATGATTAAGCATGATTAGCACCTTTACATATCTTTAGTGGCCATTTAGTTCTTTTTGTGTGTGTGAAGTGTTTGTTCCAGGTTTTTGCCCATTATGTTATTATGCAAGCACAATCTTTTATTGAATTCTGTCATCCAAGTACTCTATGGTGAGCTCTACATAACTTTAGTAAACCAATCCAATGATGTTTTTCAGGGGTACGCATTTTTGCCTTTTTCGAAGTTCTCTGCGGTGGTTTCAAAAACAGCACTTTCCAATGACCTTGTTTTCAAGTGCAGAATTCTTTATGGTAGGATTCCTATCCTGCGTATATTATCAGAAGCGAGATAAAATCCTTCACAGGCTCAGAGCATAGACTCTAAAGTGAAGATGTCTGGGTTCGAGCCATATGATGCTGGCTGTACTTACACACCTCTGAGATACTTCACTTGTATAATGTGGGCCATGACAGGACTTGCCTCACAGTGGGGAGATCATTGGGGTTAACTATATAAGGCCCTTGGAGTGGTGTGTAGTATACAGCAAGAACTCAATGAGTACTGGTTATTCATAAAACTACTTAGGGTGTCAGATTTGGTGCTGTGTCTGTTCAATCAAGAAAACGTTAGAACGTTATCCGATGAATTGCCGAAGTAGTCACATGTGGATCTAGACTGCTCAAACAAAAACTTGGAGGTTGGGCATGGATCTCCAGAAATTGCTGTGTGAAATGACTGCTGAAATGATCACTGAGGCCTATTGAAAGTATCCTTTCTGGTCCAGTTGGCTTTGAGGACCCAGCATATGCCTAATGGCTCCAATAGTGTATGACTTAGGAGGGCCCCGGCCAAATTATACATATTCATGACTTGTAAATTGTACAGTCTGGTTCTGAAAAGGAACTAAAAGAATAAGGAGACAAAGAGCATCCCCCCCTTCCAGGCAGACCAAGACACAGGAAGGCTTTAATAAAATAAGAACGTGGGTTCTACAAGAATCATTTTGTAAAATCTATAATGCACTCTTATAAAGGTTACATATTCAAGGCCAGAAAGCACAAGCCAAAGGTGGCAAGGGAGAAACTGCCTAAGCAAGAGCACTCCTTCTCTGTCAGGAACTTAAAGGGATCATGAGATCTTTCTCTCATTAAGTCCATCTGCCTAGGCTACGTGCCTGGCAGTTCTTCTGCTAATGAGAATCTGCTCCCAATACTGGAAGAAATAAGTCTTTATCTCTACCCCTTTACAAATGCCAGTATCGTGCCAGAAACAATTTTTCCAAAAAGAGACATTTCGAGACACAACCAGGTAAGATCAGTCAGTCACCTAGCTCCTCGGTCATTTGATGCAATGAGGACAGAGGACAGTGCTGACTGTCCCTCCTCTGCTGACTCATTAGATTCAGAAAGGAGTTACATTCTTTATTATCCGACGCCACCAGGATGTTAGCTTCCCATAAATGCTCATATAAGAATATGCAACGATTTGCACTTGGTCATAATTTTTTGTACAATTCAAGTTATGGCTGGCTATATGGATTTCTTCTATTAATAGCTTCACTGAGCAGATAATTATTTTATTTATTAGGGTTATTTTTTAACTTCCCACTCCTTGGATTTTAAGAAAATGATTCTTGAGAATTATTTGGCTCAAAGGAAACACAGTCCTGGGATGTTTTTTCATATGACCTGGTGTGGTAGGCAGAATTCTTAAAATGCCCTTTCCCCCCAGAATCTGTAAATGTGATGCGATGTCGCTTCCATGACCCTTACAGAGATATGATCTGGGTGGGCCAGTTCTAATCACATAAGGCCTTAAAAGCAGAAAGCTTTTTCTGTCTAGTTGCAGAATAGAAAGTCAGAGAGGTTGGAAGCACGAGAGAGTCACCTCTGGCTTGAAGTTGGAATGGGCCAGAAGAGAAAGTGTGGGCAGCCTTGAGGAGCTTAGAGAGGCCCCTGACTGACAGTGATCAAGGAAAAAGGCATCTCAGTCCTTTAACTACAAGTAATTAAATTCTGCCAATAATAGAATGAGCATGGAATAGGACTCGAAGCTCCAGATGAGAACACACCTGGCCAACACCTTGACTTCAGCCTCATGAGACTCTAAGCAGAGAACTGGGGCATGCTGAGCCAGATTTCTAACCTACAGAAGTGAGCTAATAAATGGGCGTTTGTTTAAGCCAGTAAATCTATGGTACACAAGGCAAAAGAAAACTAATACACCTGGTTTCTTCTCTTTGCTTTCTTTTAAATGGCCAAGCAATAGAAGCAGATTTAGTAGAGAAAATTAAAAGGCCTGAGAAATACCCAGGGATTAGCTCAGGTTATTAGAGAGCATTGGGTCATCTCAAGAAAAGGTCCCAATTGATACCATCTTGATAGTAATTATCATAATTACAGCAAGGAAAAGAATATTGAGTCTTCCATTGGAAGCATAAGAGACTTCACCTGGTGCTAGGTTTCACAATCATTTTTCCTCAAATTTGAATCACATCAGGAATGTCATTTTGCTTCTTGTGCTTCCCTTTCCTCCTTGGCTTAGAAGGGCTCTTTCTCACTCCTACAGCAATACAGCCAAGGTCAGGAGTGTCACGACAGCTCCATGAATGAAATGGGAATATGCTGACATCATGCATCATCACAAAATCCATTATTAAAACATACACAGCATAGGTATACACAGCAAAGGTATTAGAAAAGTGGAAGGCAGGAAATGATAAAAATATTTTGAAATTTCCAGAATTACAAGAAAGAATATGTGGATTCAGGAATCCTGGAAGGGAAAGAGAATAGGAGTATGTGTCCTGTGTGTATTTAACACAGAGCTGAAGTAGGAAGCCACTAACAGAGGAATATACCTCTTCACTCTCAACAGCACCTAGGAACAGCTCTGCGGGCCCTCCTCTCTGGTGTGGACCACTCACTCCACTGGGCTCTCTGTCCCCAGGTGTGCCACCAACTTTACTGGATTTTCTCTACACTCCTGATTTCCTTTGCCCTTCTCCTTCCGCGGCCAGCAGTAGAGCACTTCTGGTATTCAGGATAGATTTTTTTCCCAGAAAGATTTCCCATGATAGTACCCAAATGATACCCTTCTGTCTGATTTCCAGAGTTCTCTCCTCACTAGAGCTCAAATTGCTTGCTTTGTTTAGTGGAAAACTGGAGTTTAGATAGACTAGTGGGATAATCAAATAGAGAGATGATTCTTGTTTTTTTTTTTTTTTTTTTTTTTTTTTTTTAGGAATAGAGAAATTAAGGTCATGGATTTTAATAAACTAATAGGGCAATCTAGATATTTGGAAAATCACTCTTTGAAATAATATTGTAAGCTTTCTTTATGGAAAAAAAAAAGTGGATTCAAAGCCTGCTAGTTCAAGCAATGTAAAGAAGTATGGCATTCCCTACAGCCAAAATCTCAGAAGGAAAATCCTAGGGCATAGAACCAAGGTAATTTATTTTATTACCATAACTCACAGTGTTTCTTTTGCTGATATAAGATTTCAGAGGATGAGTTTTATCTTTTTAATTAGTATGCTTAAAAAAAAAAAACAACGAGGTCTCCTTGGTCTACCAAATTTTATTGCCTACTTAAGTGAGTAGTTCTAAATTGTTGAAAGTACTGCTCTATTCTTGAACATTCTTACTAGTCAAATTAAATGCTGATTTGAGGGAAAGGATGAACAGAACATAATTCAGTTCAGTATTGGCTTTTGGCTTTCTAATTTGATAAAAGCAATTTCTTTCTTGCTTGTTTATCCCATACCTTTCTGGTGCTTACCTCAAGTACTAATCACAGCACTTTAATGAGTGTTGTAAATAGTGTTCATTGTTCCAGCTCCAAAAACATATTAATGCGTAAGCCTTCATCTTCATGTGAAGAATTTTGATGGTGGCATAAACAAAAATGGCTTGAACAATTTTCCTATATGGGCACTAATAAAAAATATTGATTTCGTACAGCTAATAAGACTTCCATGATCCATAGCAATGGCATAGGCAGGTTAAAGTGAAACAGCAAAGTTTATGCTTGCTCTGCCCATGGTTTGATTACTTGGCTTGGGTAGATAAAAGATAATTGCAAAGTGGAGGATGTATATTTGTCTTGATTTGAGCCACAGATGTTCTTTACCTATAGATCAAAGTGTCTAATAAATATTCTTCCTTTTCTTGCACTAGTACAGATAAACACTTAATTGATACCTTCATCTTTCTCTTCTCCATTTCTGATAGCTGTGTGTGCTTCATATCCTTGAGTTATATTTCCCAATGTCTTCCTCTGGGATGAGAATTAAGTTATACTTTTAGCAACAGGAAACTGAGGAAAAAACATGGCGAAAGGACTATAACTCTATCTTTTTGGTCTTTTCTTCTTTGAGTCCATAATTGAGACACTGAGTACAAATATGTATACAAATGGCAGAGTTATTTTTCAAAGCAAAATACTTTGAACATAGACCTGAACAGAACACAGCTCCCAATCCATTATCTTGACTCTTTGTAATTAACATAAAGGAAAGACTAGAACAAGAACTCATCATAGTTTTTGGAACAGTCTACCTTGGGCTTGCCAGACTTAGTGCAATATTAGATGGTAGGTTTTCCCACACAGAGAAATAGATGCGCTTTGAAAAATAATTAAAGGGCTTTTATTTGTCGGGTTAATTAAAACTGCCCATTTGCTAGCCTGTTCCCTTGCATAATACCTCCATTGATCCTCTGTGAGTTGAGAAGTATCACAAATCTAGTCTAAGCGAAAATAGCTCATCTACATTCCAAACGGACTTTAAGAATCTACCAATAAAGCCATCCCTCTGGAGTAAGAGGAGACAACTGGACAGTGCTCCAAAAGACAATGATTAAATAATTAAGGAGGAGAATTCCAGTAACCTAACAAATAAAAATAGCCAATTCAACCATATGCTTATTATGTACCGAGTACTCTGCTGAAAGTGATTCATGCACATCATGTTATCTAATGCTTAACACAACCCTATATGGTGAAGGTACTATTATTATAGCTGAAGAAATTCGGCCTACAAAAATTAACTAGACTTAGATTGCAAGGCCAGTAAGTGGCAGAGACAAGATTAGAACCTAGTGCTGACGCCATGTGCTTCATGGCTCTGTTCTAGGTTCTTTTCACTCAATTAACTGGCACACTGTGCTTGGATGAACTCCTTACTTATTACCGAGCAATGTAATAAATTCTTTATGTGCTCAACTCATTAAAACCTTTAAGTAACTCATTCAATCATACAACAAATGAGGTAGGGACTCTCGGTCGTCCATTTTATAGTTTTATAAACTGAGGCAGGAAGAAGTTCAAGAACTCGCAACCATCATAAAGGGAGTATGGCAGAACTGGAATTTGAATTCAGAAAATCCCATACCAGAGGCTGTGCTACCATGGCCTCTCCTTGTGCCATTAAATAACTAACTTGAAGAGGGAGTTGAGAAAGTAAACTTCATCTGGGGAGCCAGACTCAGTCTCAGACCAACCCAGAGGGCTTGAAAAGGATAACTGGGATGTGCAGGTAGACATGTGACCGAAAAGACGGAGGGTGATAGACTCCAGAGGGGAAGGTTTAACAAAGGTGGAGGGGGTTCATGAGCGGAGGAAGGTGGGCAGCCCTGTTACAGTAATCACACAGTTTGACCTGAGGAGGCAAGACCCTTTGATGGTGTTGAAAATAGAAAGTGACTGTTTACTCTGCTTCGGCTTTCCTTTCCTGCCATCTGTATCTTGGACGCCATAAAAGACAATGACAGCTACTTTTTGGCCAGGTTTTCACAATTGCAAAAACCCGAGTAAATCTAGAAAAACGGGCCATCATTCCTTTGCATTAGCTGTACAAAGCCCAATATGAGGAAGTGTGAACAGATGCTGGGAATTGCACAGAAGGATCCAAAAGCATCTAAACATTTTTTTTTAAAAAGTGCAGGGAGGAATGATAAGGTGGTGTTTTGGGGCTCACCTTGGCCACAGGAGACTCAGGAGTCAATAGCCATTTTGAGGAAATGCCAAATAAATACCCACCCGAAAACATTCCTCTCAAACACATTTGTCTTCAGCTGGGGGATTGAGAGACGCATGGATTCAAGCTAAAAGTTGATTTCAATAATGATCATGATAGCTTATACTTGTATGGCACGTTAAATTAAAAGTGACTTCCCCATCCACTGTATTAGTTAATTCCCAGAGCAGCCTTCAAAGGCAGGCAGGACTAGAGCTCCTTTGCAAAGGAGACAATTAAGGGCCCAAGCCCTGCTGCTAGCATCTGACAGAGCTAGAGCTGGAATCCAGACCTCACCACTCCTGCTCTGAGGTTACTTGAGGCTGAACAGGGCAATTTGGAGGGAGGAGCAACAGGCGAGCAATGAGAACCTGCTAATAGGAGAGAGCAAGCCTCAGCTGGGGTGGAAGTATCAAGAGAAAACTGGTAGAAAGCAAAGGACAAACACCTTTTATTTAAGATAGATGGAGGTTTGTGGTTGTAAAAATGAAGGAGCACTCACATCGACCTGGCCATTTATCTGGTCAGATCATGGGAAGGTACCTAAAAGTGCTGGCTTTGGAGATGGGTAAGATATTCTCAAGCAGAAATGGGGTGGAGAGCATTCAAAGGTGGAAGAGACAACGTGAATGAATGAGAAGAGGCGGAAATCAAGGGCGTAGATGAAGAACAGTGAGTTAATTACCCAGCGCAGTTGTTGCATAGGACATGTGAACAGGAGGAGCAGAAAATCGAGCTGGAAGATGGTGGAGGGAGGGGATAATATCACAGACATTTTTGAATGTCAAGCTAAATAGTCTGATCTGAATTCATTAGGCTTTGGAAAACCAATAATAGTTTATAAACAGAAGTAATACAATGTCTGCTTCACGGGTTTCTTGTGAGATTTTAATGTAATGCTGATGCAACAATGCCTTGTAAAAATATGATGTAAAGAATTAAGAGTATACAATTGCATTCTTTCATTTATTCATTCATTCATTTCACATGTTTTATCTGAGGGCCTATTACACATCAGGCATGGTCCAGGCATTCGGTATTCATAAATGAACAAGACTCATCGTTATGTGCTGAAGCTCATAGTCTAGTGGGGAAAACGAACATTCCAGTAATTACAATTAAGTACTTGGAGGTAAATGTACATGTGATGCTGGGAAACTTCAGAAGGAAGGTTTGATGAACACTTCCAAGAAGAGTCACGGGGGAAATGATATTTGAACTGAATCTTGAAGACCCAGAGATCTAAACGCAGGAGCTAAAACTACTGAACTCTGAGACGATTACGTAGGAGAAAATCTTTGAGACACTGGATTAGACAAAGTTTTCTCAAATCACAAAAAGGACAAACCATAAAAGAAAAAAATGCTAACATGGACCTTATGGTATTTTAAATTGACTTTAAGTAAATAAAAAAGCAAGCCATGGACTAGGAGAAAATATTTGCAAGACATATAACTGAACAGAAATCTTACATCCAAAATATGAAAAGAGCTCTTACAAGTCAATAAGAAGAGAAACAATACAATAAAATGATGGGCCAAAAAGTTTCAACAGGTACTACAAAGATATACGAATGGCCAATAGGCACAAGGAAAAATGTTCAACATGTTTAGTCATTAGGGAGATGCAAAATAAAATCTCATTATATCCCTACTAGACTGGTTAAAGTTAAGACCACTGATTATAATCTAACGGTAAGAATGTTGAGCAACTGAAATCCTCATATATTGCTGGTAGGAACGCAAAATGTTAAAGCATATTTGGAAAAAAATATGGTACTACATGATAAAATTAAGAGTCACTTATCATATAACACAACAATCTCACACTCAGATATTTATCCAAGAGAAATGAAAACACATATCCACAAGAGACTTGGATATAAATGTTCTTAGTAGTGTTATTCACAATATTCTAAAACTGAACACAACCCAAATGTTCACCAATAGTTGAATGAATCAGCACACTGTAGTTTAACTATCTATACTATGAACTTTAAGAGTATAAGGGACTGGTGGTGGTCCTTATTTATCTGTAGAATTAAAAGTAAACTATGCTATAAAGAAGAAAACAGTAAATAATGGCTTTATGCTTGACAATGTAGATACAGGACAGCTGGCAAAAATTAGAAGACTATGAGAAGAATAAGTTCACTGCTCAATTATTTAAAAATACTGAAACAACTTTAAATAAACTTTTTTTAATGATAAGATTAAAATAACTTTTAAAGTAAATAAAGTCCAAGGTGCAATATGTCGTTTTTCTCCTTAATACTTAAGAGTTCTCTGACCTACCTAATCTGATTCTAAACACATTCCTGCCTAAGTCTTCCACTCTTTTCTTATCAGGGATATATGAATCTTGATCACTTACTCTAAAAAAGGCAGAGCTAGAAAATATTAAGCAGATATAAAAAGTGATATCCTAAAAGTTGATCTTTAAAACTCTTGTTTTAAATAAGTTACTTGACAAATATGTAATGATCGTTCAATGCAAGATTTCTAAATGTGCCAAATAAAACACCAAGTTACAGATGGATATAAAAAATGATATTCTAGCCCAGGTAATATTATATTGCATATATTGAAGCATAATAGGACTATTTTCATTGCTGATTATCACAGGACTGCTGCACTAATCACCTTCAAGAACTAATAAGACGTTGCTGGAAGGAAAATAAAATCCAACACGCCATGATAACTACAGGGAAATCTCTGATGAAATATTATTATATATAATAAATGACAGTTTTGAAAGCTTTCTCAAACTGTGTTTTAATCATGTTTGTCTCCATTAAGCCTCTAAGTTAATTAAATAGGCAAACCAACTTGAGACAAGGAAATTGGTTTTCTGTGTAGGATACTCTCAACAGAGCAGCAGACATAAGAAAAGGATCAATTTTTCTTCGTGGTGTGCAAATTAAGCTCCGTTCAGGAAAAAAAAATTAACAAAATCCCTGTTCCCTTCTGTTCTTTGTTCTTTAGTGACACGTTAATCAAGTAAATATGGCAGGAAGGGAAAATACATCTGAATGTTCCTTGTTCCTTTCACCTTTGGGAAAACAAAGAAGTCTCCTGTCTCATTAGAGAGAACTCCCAACCACTCCTTTCAGCCTCCTCCCTAATGGAGCCTGGCTTTGAGACCTAACAAGTGAGGCCCAGCAACTTTCTACCCAGCAGAAAAAAAAAAGTAGCTTGTGCATTGCATTTTTTTATTATAATAAAGACAGCCTACTCCTTTGCCTTCCATTTCATCACAATCTCATCTCCACCTCAGTGCCCCCAAGTGCACATTTTCATTTGCATCCCTGTAGAGAAATCAGGAAGACCCACATTCACCTGTATTTGCAAAGCTAGAGAAAACTTACCTGCGGCATCCCTAGCTTGAGCTCTATGACGTGGGACTTTGTTTTCGTGACTTCATCAATGACCATTTATATTTTAGAATAAGTGAATGGAGGGTTCTCTGCCACGTTACTTAACTAAATATCAAATGAATATCCTTTTGTGAATGTTGATGCTGAGAGGTGTGTTCTGGGATGGAAGGTGGAAAAAAGGATTTTTCCTTTGCCCTTTTTCCTTATTATCTACATAATGATATCAGTAAAGCTCTCTATATTCCAGAAGATATGAGTCAACGGTTCAAATATCATAGTGTAATATCCACTGTAGAGCATTTCATCACTGAGATAATTACATGCAAACGTGAATATATTCTTTATTCTTCTCCTATTTAAACTGAATAACCAAGACCTTAATCATCTGTGAAAGTGGTATTGTTGCATGAGGGAAGAATTTGCTAATAAATGAAGTTCAAGTAGGAGCTTTTAAATAATTCCAGAAAATTGTTTTTCCCATACTTTGTAATTCTAAACCTGTGTCTAGGGAACATTGTGCTTTTTTGAAATGTAAGGATCGGAGTGCTGAGAGATTTCAAAGTAAAACTATGCCTGATATTACAATTACTTTATATTATAATTACAATATAAAATTATGTTACATAATTAAAATATAAATTTACATTTTATATTATAATATATATCACTCGATTATGGATTAACTCCATGTTCCTTTATTCAGATATCACACAGTAAAATCGAGTTTGTCGAAATGCAAAGCTCTGAAGGTCTGTGGCCACGCTGCCCTGAACAAGCCCGGCCCCATCTGATCTGGAAGCTAAGCAGGGTCGGGCCTGGTTAGTAATCGGATGGGAGAGCACCTAGGAAGACCAGGTGGTATAGGTGAAAAAAAATTTTAAAAAATAAGGGATTGTAAGCTGACAGGGTCCTTGCAATCTGTGAGGTCAACCAAGGGTTGCCTCACCTAAAAAAAAAATTTTAAAAAAGCTCTGAAGAACACAGCCACGTTAGAACATACGTGACTAACTGCTTAGCGTGCTTCCTCAAGGCTGTCCTCTAGTCTCGTTGAAGAATATGGCTCTGTCCTCCCGCTCCGAGTGTTCTCTCCACACAGTTAGCATGCAGATGCATTTCTAGTCTTTGAAACCAGAATCCACCTCTGGTGAGCATACAATGACAGCAGTGCCCTAAGCATGACACTGAAAATATACAGGGACACAAGAGCCTGGATTTTTAAGACATTCCAAAATGGAGGCGAGTGGGAACTATCTGGATAGAAACAAATAAGCCAGGTGTGATAACCACGCTGAGCAGGGCCTGTCTGCGCGCTGGCAGGTCTCTGAAGATTGGAAGTAAGGGCTTACTTTGGTAAATCCCAGAATCTTGACGTTTCATTTTGGAATTAGAAGCTGGGTAACAGCAAACCAGGCGAGATCAGAGCTCAGCTGGGCTGTAGGGAGCATCTGTGGAGCAGGGAGCTGAGCACCTGCCAAGCTCTCTATTACTCTTGCGGAGGTGGCTTCCCCTTCTCCCTCCTGTGGTCTGCAAAAGGACACCTGGAACGGGCCTCACTCCATTTTTTTTCACCCCTGATTTACTCCCTGCTAAGGTGATGGTCAGATCAGATTCCCATGAGCAGCCTGTTATTCTTGGTGAAAACAATCCACACTGAGGGTTCCTGTACAAACCCTGCCTGACCCTTTGAGGACCACTGTTCCCTGCAGCTGCCCTTCTGGATTTTATGTTTCAGTCTCAGAATCAGGCCAGAGGAGGTTTCTATAGCTTGGTACTTAGTTTCCGTTCTCAGGATATTTCCTTAATTGCTTCCCTCTGCATCCTCCCAGTATTCGTGAGCTGTTTTATACTGGGCTCAGTTGCTTGCATTTTTGTATGATGTTGTTTTCCATTTTTTCCCTCAAATTATCATGAAACTTCACTACGAAATATGGGGTCTATGCCATGGGTCCATCTGTGTTACAACACGGCTCTCTGCATATTTCTTTCATAAGTGTATGCAAATTTTATTTTCTAACACAGATCACTTCTTACACTTGGGAACCTCCCTACTCTGGTCCAGACTCAGCAATACCTGCATCACCTGGGAGTTTGTTAGAAATGCAGGCTCTCAGGCCCCCCCCAGCTCTGCTACATCACAATCAGATCCCTGGGGGATTCATGTGCACCTTACAATTTGAGACACACTGGGCCAAGGCAGTGGTTTTGAAGCAGGGGTTGCACATTATTCACATGAAGAACTTTAAAAAAATACCAAAGTCATGCATGGCCCACTCCTAGTGATTCTAATTTAAGTCATTTGAGTTGGGTCCCTGATATAGTTTTTTTTTTTTTAAGTTTCACATTTTAAAGGGCAGCCACAACTGCGAAACGCTTCTAGAATAGGCAACAGTAGGTAAAATTTGTATCCTTTTAGCAGTACATATTGTAAGGTCAATGTTAGACAGGAAGATCCACAAATTGCCCTGTGTACAGTGCTTAGCATATGCTGGTCATTCAAATAGATGTTCATAGTCGATAGGGTACTAAAGCAGAAGAGAGATGACTAGGGTTCAAGTCCTGGCTCTGCAAGACATGACAGACATTTTTGACCTTGGGCAGACCACTGAACTTGCTGAGAAGTCAATTTCTTTGTCAGTCAAATGTGAAAGAGTTCCTATTCTAGTAGTTATCCAGTCATTCATTTATTTAATAAATATTTATGAGTATTCTGTTCCAGATACTGTTCCAAGCACTGAGGATACAGTGGTAAATAACTAAGACAGGAAAAGCTCTTGTCCTCATAGAACTTATAATATAATGAGACATATGAATAACAAGCAAATAAAAAATATAAAGCAGAATAGAGGCATAGGTACTGATAAATGCCAAGAATAAAACTGAAGTACAGTAAAGTGTTGGAGTGCTAAGCTGTTAGGTGGGAGGGCGGAGAGCTAACTCGGATGAGTGATCGGAGAAGACCTCTCCGAGGAGGGCACACTTGAGCAGAGACTCGAATGATGGAAGAAGCGATCCAGGTAAGGATAAGCAGAGAGTCTGCAAGAAGAAAATCCCTGGGCAGAAGCACGCGAGGAGTGGTCAAGGGGTAGATACATGGCAACCGTGGTCGCGGCAGGACTCTTTGCAGATGTCTCTAGTCTATGACTTAACAGATCAGGCAGATTTATTTAAGGTTTGAACCTTAGTGCATTTATCGGAAACATAAATTTCCTGAAGACAAAAATACCTAATATTTGAGGCAGCAGAACAGTAACAGAAAGCAGAGCAGCAGCATCATTGGCTCAACCTCTCTACTTCTCAGTACAGTAATTTACTTTGGACTCTGCAGGACTATGCCCCCGAAACGTGTCCAGAGGTATTTACTACTCTAGGCAGTGCCTTGAATTCAACAGATTTACTCCTGTTCTCTTGTGGGATGAAAAGGTACATTTAGGCACTTCGCTGCATTTGTCTCTTCCCCTTTGATTTATCGAAGCCCTGTGAACTGCTCGTAAGTCCAGGATCAAGAGAAAGCCAACCCTCTGGGCCTGGTGTCCAGAGCGCTGGAGCACGGCTCTGGTTCCAGACTGCAGGAGTCTCTAGTTCCTGTCAAGAAGCAAAACGTCGTGGTTTTATTTCTACAATTCAATGGCCAAAGTGCATCTAAGGTTCAGAGATTTGCGTCCTAAGTATAGGAGTCTTGACTGCAAAATCTTGACGTAAGAATATAAGCCTCCAAAGAAACGATGCTTGATGACGATCCTAAGTAATGACAATTAATGTACCCATTACAGGTGTCTTTTTCACATGCTATTTGGCTTCAGTAGTGCAGGATAAATACTCGTAATAACAATAACACTGACTAACACAAGATGAACTTAATTACATTTCATTTCTCTTCTAAGTACCTTACACGGGTTATCAGATTTGATTCCTACAATTCCCTTATGCATTAGTTACTGTCATCTTCATTCTCAGGAACCTGAGTCATATAGAGAGATTGGGCAACTTATCCAAGTCATACAAGAAGTGAACTGGACCAGTAGCTTCAAAGTCCAGACTTTCTGGATCCAAAGCCTGAGCTCACACTCATATGGTTACCTGCTTGACAAACACCTACTTATCTTTATAAATTCAACTTCAGTCTACTCTCTATGCAGCTTTTCCCGTATCTCTCCCTCATCAGGTATAAATACTATAGCAAAAACTATATAATTACCATTTTAAGTTCTGTGTAAGACTCTGTACTTAGTGCTGCACTTATGTAACCCTGCCTCCAGGCCAGGCAATAAAATGATTTTATTCCAAGGCCCACACTGTAAAATTAAATTGTAGTTTTAGTCTTTATTGCATTCTCTCTAAAAACTCCAGAAGGGGAATTACATTCATAACACAGAGCAACACTTAGAAGCCCTCTCTCTCCACGTCCTGCCCACCCACCCCACCACCCACCCCACGCAGGCTCCAACATCCCTGCGCTCTACGAAGCAGTGCATGAGAGCTGCCTCTAATCCCACTGCTTCCAAACTTCTAAAACTCTCTTCCTGAAACCCATCCATGAATGGCTTTTCCACTCTCTCCCCCTCCCTCCCTGTTCTTCCTCCTCTTTTCTAAATCCACTTTTTCCTCTCTAGAGTCATTTGGTATCTTTCCAGTATAAATCGATCTGTTACATTTTAGGCTTCTTTTACCTTGGCCTCGGTTGCTGAATTGACTGACCTCATCACAGAGGCGGCAGCTCTAGCGACAAAGAAACCTTCTTCTCAGAAGAAAATGAGAAGAAAGAAGACAATGGCCATCCATGTTTATATTTTGCCTGTGTCATATACACTTTCTCAATTTATTATTATCACTCTCGGATGGGTTTAAATTTTTGTCATTTTAAGATTTTTAAAAATGAGAGATAACTCATTTACATGATAAGATAGGGTAAATTAATGTAGATCCAGAACCTGAATACAGTCCGAGTAAGTAAAAGCCCTGAGTTTAGCCAGATCAGACATCTGGTATATCACCTACTCCCTTCAATCTCCATTAAGGGCTCCAGCGTCCTCTAGAACAGGGATCCACAAGCTACGGCCCATGGGCCAAATCCAGCCCACTATCTGTTTTTATAAATAAAGTTTTATTAGAACATAGTTACAGTCATTCATTTACACAGTGTCCATGGCTGCTTTTGCACCACAAAAGCAGAATTGAGTAGTTGTGACAGAAAATGTATGGTCCAAACCTAAAATAATTACTATGTGGCCCTTTACAGAAAGTTTGCTGACGCCTTCTCTAAGAAGAAGATTCTCATAACACATACAATAGTTAACTAGAAATAGGCCAATTCACCACAAATAGTTTTAAAACAATTTGGTAATATGATAAATTGTAAATGCGGTAAATTGGTCATTCAATGAATTTATTTGTTGCAAACTAGGTTCTGGAAAATTTTTCCAATCAACAAATTCATTCAAGAAACATTAACAGAGTTTCTACTATGTGCCAGTTCTCTTAGAATTTATGAATGAAAAAGACCCACATACTCTTACAGGTTACAGTCCAGCAGAGGGAGACAGATAATAAACAATACCCGTAATAATTAATGGTATTTCGAAAGGAGATATGTGTTGGGGAAAATAAAATAAAAAGGCCGGCAGGAAATTAAGAACAAATAGAGGGATAGAATTTTAAATAGTGTGGTCAGAGTAGACTTCATTGAGAAGATGATATTGAGCAAAAACTGAATGGAATGAGGAGAAAGGTACATAGATACCCAGGAAAGAACATTCCAGGCACAGGTAACGGTCAGCACAAAAACTCTAAGGAAGGAGCAACAAAGAGGACAGTGTGTCTGGAGTAGAGAGTGAAGGAGAAATCAGTACATGAGGTCAAAGTTATTATGGAGGATGCTCATGTAGTTCCTTGTTGACCATTGGAATGATTCCAGCAAATATTCTAAGTGAAATGTGGGCCATGGAAGGTCCTGAACAAAGAAGTGACATGACATACGTTTTAAGACGGTTACTGCAGTTGCTTTGTTGATGACGGCCTAAGAGAACAAGGGAGGGAGCAGGAATACTAGTGAGGAGGCTACTGTAGTCATTCAAATGAGAGATGATGGAGAGTGAGACCAGTGGCTGGCAGGGCAGAGATGAGAAATGGTCAGATTCTGCTGGCCGTATATTGGAGTTGAGCCAAGAGAACATCCTGATGAACTGGATGTGAAATTTAACAAAAGAAAGTAGTTAAGTTTTTCTGCATAGCAGCTGGAACGATGGAGGTACCAACCAACATGACTATGGGAAAAACAGCAGACAGAGCAGATCAGTACAAATGTCCATTAGACATCAAAGTAGAGTTACTGAGGTGGCACTGGATATACAAGTGTGGAGTTAATATAAGGTTCTGGCTAGAGATGCAAATTTCATTGATTGAAATACAGCTCATGGCATTTCTTTTACCATAAATTCTTTCATGGCGGAACCCTGTCTCGTTCATCTTTTTATCTCTAGCCCTTAATATGGCGCCAGGAGTAAAATGAATAACACCGCACTTTACTGACATTCAAAGATGCTAATATAAATGAACGAATGAACGAACGAACGAACGAACAGATACTTTCATGAGATCAAATTACACACTTTGAGAAAGGCTTATTTTCCTTCTGTAGTTCCTTCTGTAGAAGAGAGAAGACCTCAAATTGCTTCACTAACCTTTAATAGTATTTAGGAAGCCATGTTCAAGCAGGTGTCATGGTAAAGGATCAAATATGACCATCAAACTTGCAGTGTGCTGTCTTTCCTTTCATTTTAGTTCTATGAAGAGATAATAAATACATTGGCGCTCCTACTTCTTGTTATTCTTGATATAAGAGAATGATTCATATTGATCAAAGAAGAGTGGTCCATTTCTGGACAAGCTGAATGATCAGAGAAATTAAGTCCAAAAGAAAAAAGGCACGAAAATTCATCCATCTGGGAAAAATTCTATTGTTGAAACTATACGCAAGAGAAAAATGATCATTCTAGGAAGTAGATAACTTTGCCAAAACTTAATTTTAAAATAGAAAAGATTTTTCAATACCATCCAGTCTGAATTAAGTACATTTTCACAGATTGCTAATAATTTTTGAGCTGAATAATATCTCAAGCCCATGATTGATTAAAACTTGCAACTCTGTCCAAGTGAATATAATACTTATATAAATATTTTATCACTTTTAATTTCCATATCATATTTGTGAATGGGGATAGGCTAGTTAGGCGGATAGAACCTAAGTCCCAGGACATCTGGGATTTATTATTTTCCAGAATAATTCCTAGTTTGTCACTATAATTCCTTTTGTTGACTTGTGATAAAAGAGGATGAAGTATACATTCTAATATCTCTATCTCCTTAGAATTCATGAAGTAGAACACACATACATTCACACACAAAAACCTATTAATGAAAATTCACGATCGACACACAATTTTACTTAGAGAGGCAGATATAGCTTGAATTCAGAGTTCCAGAAAGCTGCGCTCGTATTTATTCACATTAACTTAAGGTTATATATGACTACACAGAATGATGAGCAACACAATTCACCGAAGCTAACTCAGTTCCAAAACTGTATTTCAGATGTGAATGATGACAAAAAAAGAGAGAAATTATTCTCGTAAGAATTCCTGGCCACAAACAAAATCCATATAAACGTTCAGGCTTTAGAGGTTTAGTTGCACTTGATTTATAAAAATGTTTATTTAATTTTCTAAACAGGTAATACATTTACGCAAATACCCATACAAGGTATTTTTTAAGTCTTCCCTGGCTTCATCTTCCGCAGGCCCAGTTTGTATCCCTGTCAACAGGCAAACATTCCTGTTTATTTCCTGTTATATTTATCAGGAACACATTTCACTAACAAATTTAACCTATAAAAGGATTAAAACATATGATATTAAACCTTCCTGTGAATGTACATGGAATGTCTTTTCATTTGTTCAAATTAACTTTTGTGTTCCTGCACAAAATATTCAAGTTCACTCGAATATTTTATTCTTTTCTATTGCTGCTGTGAATTAGTTATTTTTATATTTCATATGAATACGACTTTTGATTTCTATATATTAGTTTTGTACTTTGCTACCTTACTGAATTCTCTTCATACCTGCAGATTTTTCAGTTGATTCTCTTGGGTTTTCCAAGTAGATTGGCATATCATTCACAAGCAGTTACGTTACCATCCCCTTTCTCATTTTTAAACCTCTGGTCGTTTTATCTACTTGCCTTAATGCCTACCTCTAGCATAATGTTGCATGATACTGGTAATGTGGGCATCCCTGTCAGGTTTCAGACACCAGTTATAATTCTACTAGTGTTTCCCCATTAAACATAGTTTTTGGTTTTGCATTCATATTTTCCATAAATTAATAGTATTGACTATTTTATCGAGAATTTATGTTGAATTTTATAAATATCTCCTTAGGATATCAGTAGATTACCCTATAATTTTTCACATCAGATTTCCAGGCTAAGATGGTTTCATGTAGGACTTCTAGAATACCTTTAAGGAGTAAATAATTCGAATCTGTTTTGTCTATTCTAGAACCTAGTGTATGAAAACTTCTAAATCATAAAGCAAATGTAACAGTGCTACCAAAATTCCTCAAAAAGTCTAGATGCACACACACATGAAAGATAATTGCAGATGAGTCTTACTTAAGAAAATGGATGTAATAATTCTATGTGGCAAACAGTTCAGGAAGGCATTAAAAAATAATGTTATGACCCAGTAGGATTTATTCAAGAATGCAAGGATAATTTGCTATAAGAAAATCTATCGCTAAAATACATCATATTAATTTATCAAAGAAGAAAACTCATATGGGGAAATACGCTGAAAAAGGAAGCACTTGAAGAAATGTCTCTATTTCTTCTAGAGAAATGGTCTAAAAAATTTAATTTCTTCTGGGATCAGTTTCAGCAAATCATATTTCTTATAATACCGTCTATTTCATTCAGGTCTTGAAATATACATGTTTAGGTTGAACAAAGTAGTCTCTTGTGAGTCTTAATTTTCTTTTTCTGTTTTATTTGCTGTTATTGTTTCTTATTTTATATAGTTATAGTTTCTCTTTCTCAGTCTAGCAATTTATCTTGTTTTATATACAAAGCTAGTTTTTCATTGTATTTATTTTTCAAGTAATTTAATTTTTATACTTCATTAATTCCTGTTTTTATTTTTATAATTCCTTCCTTCTACTTTGCATAGTCTATTTTGTTGTTTACTGATAAAAATATTAAAAATAAAAGCATAAATGAATCTCTAGCATTTGAGAGAATATACAGTTTGCATCTTGTTTATCTAAAATTTCACATGAATGATTTTACCCAGTTTTCTGAAATTAACATTTTGAGATTTAAAGGTAAGAATGAGCCATTTTTAGGACAAAGGATAATTTTAAAACAAGAACAGCAGTAGGAAAACTAGCCCCTCACTGATAGCATTGATTTCAAGATATAGCAGTTGCCCAGAATTTCTCAAGTGCTTCCATCTAGGAAGAAATCACATGAGACTGACTTCCACATTTAACTTTAATGAAGATTCTAAATCAGATTAAACCATTAATTAATCAAATTAATTTGCATTACTCAAGGCATCGACTCTAATGGCAAGATGGGAGTACAAGAGGTCAACCCTACTGTGATGACAAAAGTTAACATGTTTGAGCACTTACAAGGTACCAGGCTATTACTTACTAAGCACTACCCATTAATTATTTCATGTTTATCTCAATCCTACAGCAAACCTGTGAGATGGGTTCCATTGCTGTTCCTGTTTTTCAGCTGAGAAATGTGAGGCACAGAATGATTGTGTATCTTGCCCTATGTGTACAGCTAAAAAGAGGCAAGGAAAGCTACATCCTGGTGCTAATGGGTTTTATTACCATGCCAACCCAGCACTGAGAGAGAGCATGGCCATCACCTCTATAAAACAGGTTTCTCAAGGGAAGAAACCAAATATTATCTTCGTGTTATCTTTCAGCATCTCACACATAGGAAACAGCTTAAAATGATTTGTTGACTGACTGCTAAAAAGATACAATTCATTTTGGGATTCTATATCTGTATATACTATGGCAACAAGAAATGAAGATGATGATTTAAGTGATTCCAGGGGATAAAAACACATTACAATGGAATGCTTTGGGGTATAAATTACCAGTTTTACATTCTATGTTGATCAAAATATAGAGAACATTTATTAGTTCTGATTACTTTGGCTAATGGTTAGCTTGAATTATGATATATGATTAGATCAGGAGTTCATATGTTAACATATTAGTAAACATAGTAAACATATTAGGCTTTCTGGGCTGTAAGATCTGTTGCAACTACTCAACTCTACCGTTGTAAATAAAGAATAGAGAGGCGTAGACAACATGTAAATGAATGAGTATAGCTGTGTTCTAATTAAACTGTATTTACAAAAGAAGATAGCAGGACAGATTTAACCCATAGGCGGTAGTTTGCCCATCCGGTCCTCCAGCACAGGTAAATTAATTTTGAATAGCTACTTAATACATATTCAAGCAGGGAGACTACTTGAATGAGTAACTTAAAAATGAATATATTAGGGATTCGAGATGGCATAGAAGGTAGAGGCTGTGCGCGCCTCCCTTAGTGACACACCAAAATTATAACGAAACTACAGAGCAACCAGTACACGGAGATGCCAGGGGTCTAGCTGAACAGAAACCCTACAAAACGGTATGTGGGTTGGAGACTCAATAAGGCTCCATCGCACAACTGCGAGTGGTTGTCGAGAATCAGCAGGGCTATCTTGGCTACAGAGCCCCCTGCCTCACCTGAGGAGTAAGGCATCTCCAGCCTCAGGTTCCAGTGCCGAGAAGTCCCCACGACTTCTGACTTGAAAACCAACAGACTGTGGCTGAGTGAGACAAGGGCGCGGAATTTCAGGCATTCCTCTTAAACGGCCCGTGCTCAGCCTTACGCCGACAGACTCGCTCACTCTGAGCTGCGGTGCCTGGGCAGCTGCTCAACAGGTGCCAGGGACATACGGGGAGACACTGAGCTGTCGGGCTTCAGGGCAAGGGCTGTAGGAGCAGCTGGCTCCTAGACAGAGGTGCAGGCAGAAACTATTGTTCCTTTGGTGAGCCTCCCCTCTCCAAGCCTGTAGACACAGACACCATCAACCTGGGTGACACAGGTCACTCCACCCAGGGGATTCCCTGAGACTCCACCTCTCCCAACTTGTAGGCCCACCCAAGCCACCTACAGTGATTTGCTCCATACAAAGAGGCTGTCTTGGCTCCTGCTACGGACTTTCCTAAAATCTCTCAAAGGCTCACAAAACCCAAAGCAGCAGCATCTGGCCTCAGCGTGCCCCGTACCTCTTGCTGAGCAGCCCCAAGTCCCACACTAGTGGCAGGTGGCCTCTGTTTCTGACTTGGCTCCTCCAGGCACTCTATAAGCCAGCTGTGGATTGCTTGGTGACTCTTATAAGGTGGCCCTGGAGGTGCACTGGCTGCAGATGAACTTGGCCTGCATCTGGACCCCTCCCAGATCTGTTCCAAGGGACCACCCAGCCCAGCATACCTACCACATAAAGTCATTCTACTAAGACTGAGAGACTTAGGAGCCCTACCTAATACATAGAAACAGACACAGGGAGGCAGTCAAAATGGGGAGACAAAGAAACATGACCCACATAAAAAAAATACAAAGCTCCAGAAAAAGAATTTACCAAAATGGAGACAAGCAATCTACCAGATGCAGAGTTCAAAATACTGGTTATAAGGATGCTCAAGGAACTTAGGGTAAGTACAGATGAACTCAGTGAGAACTTTAACAAAGAGATTTAAAAAACAAACATAAAAATGGAGATGGAAAATAATGGGGAGCCATTCAGAAATAAAGAATACAATGTCTGCGATGAGGAGTACACTAAAGGGAATCAGCAGAGTGGATGAAATGGAGGAGTGAATCACAGACAGGTAGAGGATGGGTAGCGGAGGACACCCAATCAGAACAGCAACAGGAAGAACGAACCTAAAAAAATGAGAATAGTTTAAGAAGCCTCTGGGACAACGTCAAGCCTACAACATTCACATCATAGGGTACCGGAAGGAGAAGGGAGAGAGCAAGGAATTGAAACCTATTTGAAGAAATAATGATGGAAAACTTCCCTAATTGAGTGTGGGAAATAGACATACAAGGCCAGAAAGTTCAGAGAGTCCCAAACAAAATGAAGCCAAAGAGGTCCACACCAAGACATCATAATTTAAATGCCAAAGGGTAAATACAAAGAGAGAGCCTTGAAAAGCAGCAAGAGAAAAGCAGTTAGTTACCTACATAAATCTGCTCCATAAGACTGGCAGCGGATGTCTCAACAGAAATTTTACAGGTCAGAAGGGACTGGCATGAAATAGTCAAAGAGATGAGATCCCAGGACCTACGACCAAGATCACCCAACAAAGTTATCATTTAGAATCAAGGACAGATAAAAAGCTTCCCAGATAAGAAAAAGCTAAAGTTCATCACCACCAAGCCAGTATTACAGGAAATGTTAGAGGACTTCTTTAAGAAGAAGGACAAAAAATATGTATCCAAAGTCTAAAGAATGGCAATAACTACATATCTATTGACGAGCACTTCAAATGAAAAAGAATTAAATGCTCTAGTCAAAAGACACAGGGTGGCTGAATGGATAAGAAAACAAGACCTTACATAGGCTGCCTGCAAAAGACTCACTTCAGATCAAAAGACACAGAGAATAAAAGTAATGAGATGGAAAAAGATATTGCACGATGGACCTAGAGGGTATTGCGCTGAGTAAAGTCAGTCAGACAGAGGAAGACAAATGCCATATGATTGCATGCATTTGTGGAATCTAAAGAACAAAATAAATGAACAAAAAAGTAGAAACAAACTCGTAGACACAGAGAACATTTAGAGCGTTACCAGATGATATAAGGGTTAGGAGGTCAGTGAAAAAGGGGGAAGGGATTAAGAAGTACAAATGCGTAGTTACAAATAGTCATGGAGATAGAAAGCATAGCCATAGAAAGTAAGGAATATAGCCAATAATATTGTAATAACTACGTATGGTGTCAGAAGGACACTATATTTATCAAAGTGATCACTTAGTGAGTTCATAGTTGTCTAACGACTAGGCTGTACACCTGAAACTAATATAGCATTATCTGATAACTATAACTGAAAATTATCACTAAAAAAGTGAATATATCATGGTTCATATTTTCTTATACTATTTAGTTATCCTCACAGATACCTATTATTTTTCTTAACTAAACTTACCTCTTTAAAAACTACAAAAAGAAACCAAAAAATCTTACCAAACTCTGGATTTGTGAGGCCTGAAGTACACAATTCCTCTCAGCTCTCTCCCTCCCTCTCCTAAAGACATCATATACCGGTTAGCTATTACTACAAAATAAATTACCCACCAACATCCCCAAACTTAGTGGCTTAAACAACATTTTAATATCACAGTTTCTGTGGATCAGGAATCCAGGCATGACCTAACAGGGACCTCTGTTCCGGAGTGTCCCGGGAGGCCAAAGTCAAGGTGTAGCTGGGCCTGCATAAGCCAATGGTATGAATAACAGGCATAAATTGCTGAGGCCATTTTAGAAGCCTGCTTACCACGTCCTATTAAAACTAAGTCTGCACTGATCTTTTAGTGCAATGCTGTTAACATTTTAAATTGACGTCCTGTCAACAGGAGTAACGTGTACCTTCGTATTGTCTACATCCTTATAGGCTCAAAATATAACTGTTACTCAGCCTCCCATACATAGCATGGAACAGATTATTCATATGATGATTCTGTAAATAAGGTGCTCTGGTTATCTACCTGATGCCAGGAGGGTTGGTATATGCTGAATAATTCTTGCAGCATAGTAGATAGGAAATACTGGCTTTTCTTATAGTTATGTAATTCTAATTTCATCAATTTAAAACTAGCTAAGAGTAGAAAGGGAAGTGAGGGGTGTTGAATTAAATGGGTAATATAGATTCCAAATTGATTTCATAGTCACTTTGTCAGATTGGTTTCTGTTTTTCATTTATTTTAATTTTTTGTTTTTACGCCTACAGCACCTGGGCTTCCTAGGTGGTCTCCCATCCAACTACTAACCAGGCTCAACCTGCTTAGGTTCCGAGACCAGATGGGATCAACCTTGTTCAGTGTGGCATGGCTGTAGACCGGATTGGTTTTTGAACTGTGTCAGCTCACCATACTTATTGACATGCAAACCAGCCAGATATAGGGTTTTTATCAATAGGAAATTTTCAGGAGGATGTGTGGTCTGTTTGCCATCCTGGTTCTAAATGGCGCAAGAGTGTCAGGCATCATTTTACTGTCAGGCTTCCCTGATCTGATGGTAGGTTTGAGTCATTTATTTCAGTAAACTGCAGACCCTATAACACGTATTTGGATGCAGACAGTTCATTTGAAATGTGAGAGTGTGTGGAGTGTAAGGAAGGAAAGGAGAAAAGCCAATGAACTATATTTCTCAGTTGGTTACCATGGAGGGGATCCTCTGAAAAACAGCACATAATCCACATCCACCAAGTAACTGTGAATGTGGGGTCTTTATCTACCAACTCCCACCCCTTCGTGGCTGAGGGCTGCCCCGGGGAGTGTTCTAGGCTTCCCTGCATACAAGTTGAGAAACTTATTAAAGTGCCAGAAAAATCTCTCAGGTAGAAAAGCAGACGGTTGGTTCAAGGGCTTAGGGTTAGCTCCTGATGATTTACATACACACTTTTCTACTAAATTTGCAGGGAACTCAGCGCATCTGTTACACAGCCTTACACATGCAAATATTTTTCATCAAAAAATTTGTTTCTAAGCAAGGAATTCATCAGTTTAGTCAAGTTCGGCCGGCCCCGGGGGCAATCAATTTATAAGTATTATTGAATGAAACTAAAGGTGGTCAGAAGGCAGAGGGCCACGCCACAAGGCTACTGCCGAGACTCACCACTCTAATCACCTTGCGATCGAGACCCCATCCTGCTATTGACTTAGTTTCCCTTCTCATCCCTTTTTCCCAGAGTCACAGAATCATAAGATAGCAGAACCCTTTTATACTTTCAAGAAGAAACCTGAGGCCCAGAAAGGAGAAATGATGTGCCCACATCTGCCAAGTTAGCCAGTGTCAGAGCCAAGACCCACGACCCTGGTGCCTTCTCACAACTCTCTCCATCACAGCCCTGCTGCCTCCTCTAGTTTATATAATCCTAAAGGATTGATTTCTGCCAAGGCACTGAGATTGACCTAAACTCTCTGAAGCAGATATATGCAACTGATATATTAGAAACTGATGTGTTCGATGAGCCCAACCAAATCTTTTCACATTTACGATTTATCTTTTTTAGCAGTCTGTATACTTCCATGTTGAAATATAATAATGACTCCAGATGGCATGGCCTTTATTTCTTCAAAGAGCTTGCGCATCTATTTGTGTCATTTTATTCAAGAGGCCGTAAGATTTCTTTTTAATTAGTAACGGACTCCTGCAGGCTAATATGTATTCCAAATAAGTATGTAATTATTAGTGGGTGATTTGTGCCTCTGGTTTTTGTGGTGAGGAGAAAGGCATGGAGCTGACACATCAAAATGCTGCTCGGCTACAGGAAATGGTCACAGTGCAGGCCAGATCTTTGGTAATTTACAGTAACAAAAAGTGAGATCACCAGCCCCAGCCAGAGGCTTTTGTACCATATAATGAACTCGCAGTCTGATTGACCTGTATAGAGCTCCTTTTCTTGTTTTCTCCTCCTACGTGTAACCTGGAACATGATGGGGACTGGAATTCTTCCACTGTAGCTTCACTTTGGATGGTGTGAAACAGTAGGTTGCTGATTCCCTTCAAGAGAGTAGGTCAATACGTACCAGGCTTGAGTGGCCAGGGTCTCGTGCCAAGAAGGCAAGGTTTCTGTCAGGGTGGCCCCGTTGAGATATCTTCACCAATCTGCTGCCTCCAGTACGTGCTCACGTTGAAGTACAAAGATGGTATCAAGCCAGACCACAGGCCGAGGGCTGTGTGGTCCAGCTTCTTGGCTACCACTGATGCTGCCGTTCAATGAAATTAATAGCTCACGCTATATTCTCAGTTACGAAATACTCTTTGGCCCTCCACCACCAAAAAAAAAGAAACACTTGTCCTCATCCCAGGATGTAGCACCCTAGTGCTCGGAGGCTTCAGGTGCAGAGTGGGGAAGCTCAGCACATGGAGAAGCCCCTTTGTAACCTGGAGTCATCACAGGATTCGAAGTGTTCTTGAAGAATGGCTCCTCTATCACTGACCTGGGCTTCTGAAGGCTGCCGCCATCTTGTGGCCCAGAATCACCCGTTCCGCAGCCATCTCAGGTAGCGATTCTCTCAGCATCAGGCCTGCATCAGGACATACCATCGTGACAGCTACTAGACGATGAGCCGCCTGCACACCCTCACTCAGCGCTGGCCTACCCACTCACCCTAATAAGATTCTCAGTTTCAGAAAGGGCTGACGTGAGAGGTTTGGCCAGTGCTGCCTTCCTCATCTGGCCTCAACTACTCTAGGGAGCAAAGCCGACTTGGAAACCATAAGCCAGTCTGGGAGGTGGAGACTCCTCAGCGTTTCCATACTCCCTCTCCCATTAAGTCCCTCTCTGGGGAACCCCAGATGGAAAGGAGAAAACTTCTGTCATCACGATAAACCCTATCCACCATTCCAAAGCCTTTCACTCAGCCTTAGTCCAAACCACAAGACCGAACTGTTTTTATTAAATGTCCCTCTCTCCTTCCTTGCTCACAAGTATAAAATTTGAATGTGGGGTGGGCGAGAGTAAATAAAAATAGAGAAATGGAAACAGCACTTACTGCTGACTGAGAAAGTAAATGAAGAAGAGCGTGGTTACCTGTCATGTTTAAAAATTCACTTTCATAGCCGCTCCCTGGCGACAGGTGTGACTGCGCTGCTACTTCTTACTCGCCACCCCACAACATGCACTTTCTCACCTCTCGCATCGGATGCTGTCATCTAGTGAAACCACAGTCTGAGTAATTCTGACTCACTCCCCAGAGGGGGAGGTTCCCACAAGGCTCAGAGAGCCGCAGAGCACAGAGCGTGGCAGGAGGGCACAGCAGACGTGAACGGCAGCTCGACCACTCCTTCTTGGTAAAGGTGATGAGCAAACTCGGTTTTCGTATAGTTATAATGGAGAAAACTCATAGAGTGTG
This sequence comes from Eonycteris spelaea, assembly GCA_003508835.1. Lineage (NCBI taxonomy): Eukaryota > Metazoa > Chordata > Mammalia > Chiroptera > Pteropodidae > Eonycteris > Eonycteris spelaea. The sequence goes on from PUFA01000219.1 coordinate 904,682, forward strand.
TTGTTCAAGCTTTGTTGATGGTGTTGGTGGTTTGTTGTTTTGTTTTTGACAAACAGGGGTGCTCTCAACAATGAGGTTCCATTTTATGTGAACTTAACTTTTGTGAATTTGAAATAGGGCGACATAAAAATACTAATAAAGTCTTAATGCATGCACAGAACATGAAATACAACAAATTCTACTTTACATTTTTTCCTCGAGGGAAAATTGCCTTGAATTATGCAAGTTTTGAATTATGCAATGTCTTCAAAGGCTCATCCCGGGCAAACCAATGTGACTGAGTGTCTATAATCTGCCAAGAGTGTTAAGATTTACATAAAGTGTCTTATTTAATCCTTCGACAATCCCAGGACACTGAAATCCTTGGGCCCTACTTCAGTATGAAGAGACTGAGAGTCCAAAAGGTTAAATAATTTTCCCAAGTTCACTGGCCCTTCTGCCAGGATTCAAATCCAAACTGGCCTGGCTCCAAAGCTATTCATTTCCTTCCTTTCTTCCACATCTTCATATTCCCCCCAAGTTCTCCCCACGTCATACACATATGCACGCAGATGCCATGCACTGACTACACAAATCTCCCCTAAGTGGAGCATCATTCCATTATTCCCCAGAGCCTGTGGTAGTCTTTCCAACTGAGGTGATCCAATCGGCTCTTTTCTTCACTGGGATCGGTTTTACACTATTGGGCAATTGGCTCCTGACTCCCGCTCTTTCCTCATTCCTGCTCTTGTTTGTTTGAGAAGCAATACACCGACTTGTTTTGTCGCTGAAGTTGCAGCTACAGAAAGTAGACTAAGGATCAGTATTCCTGCCCACCAGCTGAGAATGTGGTGACATGTGGCAGACACTCCCGCCTCGCCCTGGTCCCTCCCACTGATGCCTATATTTGCAGGAGACTAACACCTGGGGGTACCTTTTTGCATATTATTCCTATGGTACCTCTAATGGTGGATACCACCTAGTACTCCCCAGGTATTCTGAGGCTGGCAGTTCTACCCTTCTCTCACTTCTCCAGTCACAAAACTCACGTGGATACTGTGCTTTGGCAGGCTACTTTGAAGGTTCCTGACCACCATAATGGAGAGAAACATTCCATTTTCAAAATGACATTGACTAATTAGGTTTGTGTGCCACCCAACACACAGTGAACTAAGCGGTCCCCGAAGGTTGCTCAGGTCCCGTCCTGATGAAAGTTTTGTGATCTAAGGAGCACCATTTGTAACTAGCAGTCCCCTGCACATACCAAGCTTGGAGGCACTGCCACCCAATGGCTGCTTCTGCAAACAGCACCTTCTTAAGAACTGTGTTTACTCAACTCCACCAGAACCCAACAAGAGTATAAGACAGGGAGCGAAAATGTATTTGGGGTGGTGACGCTGGAATAGGCCAAGTAGTCAGTGCTGTCCCTGTCTCTGTCTCTCTCTTCCCCTCCCCCAAGGACATCTGAATTTCCTGGCATCAAACAGCAGATGTGAGCTCTTTAATCAGGCAATAAAACTGGCAGCTTGGAATTGTAAAGATAAAATTGTACAACACCATGAATCTTTGGCATCAGAATTAATTAGACTATATTTTTTTCTGATATTTTTACAGTGACTGAATGTAGGTATGAGGCGAAACAGAAAATCGAGGACAGAATTCTCATTTCTACCTTTGTTGATCACTAGCTGTGTAAGATTTAGACATGCATTTAATATTTATTCTTCTCCTATAAAATGAGGATGGAGAGAGGGTGGTAGTGTACCTCATGGTGCTCAAAAAAGGGTGATTGACGCTATCAAAGTCTTCTGTTCCATGCAGCGGAAGCACAAGTCAGGCTATTGTGACCAGAAGGTATCTTTCATTTCAACAGCTGCGTTAATCAGGGTTAATTGAAAAATTTCCTTCTAAATTAGATAAAAAGAAATTGTACTGTACAGAGCAGAGAGGCTTCTATTCTAGTGTAGTAATGGTTTACACGCATAGTGTGCAAATAATTAAACACTGATTCAAGCAAGTGGGTGTGAGAGATCATTCCGACTAAAGACAGAAGAATATCTTAGTATTTTGATATTGCCCTGTGAATTCCATTTTGTCATTTTCCTATTTAAAAATACTTGGTTGATCACAGTGATTTGTAATTTTTCTCCACTATAGAGAACTTCTCCCCTCTATACATATTCATAACCAATTCTCCTAGATCAGCTATTGAAGGAATGTCACAGCTCTCTCAGGTCAGCCTAGGGGCTGGGAATGTGGATATATTTTAGTTGGCACATTGTCACTTTGGAGTGCCTTGCCCGTGAGGAATGGAGAGGGCATCGAAGCTGTAAGGTCAGGCAGGCAATTCTCATACAGTGATGATCTACTCTTCTGTGCTGGGAATAAACACCAGGTAGAAAATGGCCCAACCCATAGGGAAGTTAAAAGAAGAAGAAGAAGAAGATAGAAAGAAAATGGCCCAACCCATGAACTGGCCTCTTGACACAGATAATGGTGCAGTTTTTGAATATAGACAAAACAGATTATAAGATTAAAGTGAGTACATTCATGGCTTGATTTTCCTTTTTGAAACTGTTCTGAGTATATAATTAAAAAATCGACTCAAGAAAATGTGCCAAAGGTTTTAAAAAAAATGCCAAGACTGTGTTGAACGAACATTCATGGAAATGTCAACGTGATGCCAAAACAACCAAGCCATGAACTCCACTAACTTGATCTATCCGAGTATCAGTTAAACGCTTATTTAGTGCCACAAAAACCTAAACCGCTTGACTGCCTCTACTTTTTTACCAGATGTTTGTAAACTGCATGAATGGTAAAGTCATGAAAATAATAAGCGTTCTTCTTTTCCTTAGTGAAAATAAATCAAGAGTAATCTGGATAGCATCAGCTTTAAAAGACCTGTTAATTTTTTTTCCCCTTTTAGTTTTCTTTCTTTCTTTTTAGGGGGTCAGGGGGGAGGTAGCTGAGCCTTCATATAAAGCAGCGACTATGAAAAGAATATGTATTTATATGTGGCTTGAATAATGCATCCATCAACAGAAACTATGAGGCACTTACTAGAAGTACCAAGTCTTGTCCTCGGTGGCATAGATACAAAAGACATCACTGGGTCTTTCCTCTACGTATCCTATACTTTAGCTTGGGGTATAAAACATGCACGTATGAAGCAAACACTAAACTGTATGATCCTAACTGTAAGTGCATTACAAATTCTAAAGGTGGGTAAGATTACTGTGGGCTAGAAGAGGCAGAGAAAGCATCACTCTGGAGATAGAATGTGAGCTACTCCTTGAGGAATTCTCTGGAAATAAACAGGTATAGAAAAGGCAGGAAGAATTTCTATGCTGGGAGAAGAGTGTAGACCAGAATTCTCAACCTTAACACAATTAACGTTTGGGGCTTGGATAATTCTTCGTCATGGAAGCTGTCTTACGCATTGTTAGAGTTTAGCAGTATCCCTACCTCTACCCACTAGAAGCCAGCAGCAAAACCCACACCTCAGTTGGGACAACCAAAACTATCTTGACATTGCAAATGTCCTCTCAGAGCAACATCACTCCCAACTGAGAAGCACTAGAGTGAACACTGATGCCTGCGTTGGGGGTCGAGGGGAGCGGCGCTTTCTCTATCTCAGAATTTATCAACCTCAGAATGATTGACATTTGGGGCTGGATAACTCTTCACTTAGCAGCATCCCTGACTTCAACCTACTAGATGCCCATAGCACCTTCCCCTGGTTGTGACAACCAAAATATCTCCAGACGTTGTGGAATGTCCCCTGGGGTGTGAAATCGCATCTATTAGAGAACCACTGGGATTTTCAGTAGGAGTGGACTTGGCTTGCTCAGGAGTAAGTAAACTGCTTAAACATAGTTTAAGGTTTGTGTTAGGAAAGAGCGCAATAAGATTCAATAACTGGGTGGACACATGCTGCGTGAGATCCTGGACAACAGAGCCTGTAATAGGCAGCCAGAGTAGTTCTTAAGCTGGTGTATTGCAAAATAAAATCGGTGTTTTAAATTCAGTCTTGCAGAAGCAAAAGGATAAAGTGCCGCGGGAGGAACTGAATATACGGGGATCAGTTAGGGAGTTGTTATGATAATCGGGTGCAAGTGTTGATGGTCAGAGCTGTCGTGACTTCTCTGGAATGGAGACAACAGAGTAAACCCAAGGGTGCCCTGCAGAAAGAAATGGTGAATTTTTGGCAACAGATCAGATATTAGAGACAAAGGCAAGGAAAGAACCAATGGTGAAACCAGAGTTGCTAGTGGGAAGAGGGGTTCGAGTGAGATGAATGGGAAGGAGTTTGATTGTGCAAATGCTAACTAGACATCTCAGAATTAGGACAGGAATGCTGGTGAGAGGTCAGGCCTGAGTGGTGAATTTAGGAGTGTTGGAAACACAAAAGCCTGAAATCTCTGTGGCTTAATCTAAGTTTATCTCTCATTCACATGACACTCCACTGTGGAGTGTGTGGCCCTGAGTCTTTTAGGGATTCCGGTTTTCTGCCATTGTATAACCCTGCCATCTTAAATGGGTGACATTCAAGGTGGCTAAAGAAAGGTTAAATCTCCCTGAAAACCTCATGGGAGATTTTAGAGACCCTGAGTGGCTTATATTACTTCTGCTCGTATTCCACTGGGGATCCAACCAAGGTGGAAAATCTAGTTTACTGTTGTCCCAGGAAGAGGAAATGGAATTCATGGGAACTTGGCCAATCTCTGCTACAGGACGGACGGACACACACACACACACACACACACACACACACACACACACACGAATAAGAAGGAAACTATAGGAGTGGATGAATTCACTGAGGACATAAAGAGTGAAAACAGGAAAGAGTTCAAGGAACACGAATAACAAACAGGAGAAGATCAGGAAAGGATTCCTGATGTTGTCGAAAGCTTAGAAGAGAACTGGACCTGCGTAGAGTTGAAAGTGGCAAGAGGAGGGCAGGTAAATTTCGATAAGGAGGGACAATGTCTGCTTTCGCTAAAATGGCTGCTTTTGGAGACGAAGAAAATCAGGATCATTAGAAAGGGATTTACACATCAATATCCCACCTCAAAACTATCATGAGCCTATCTTTACACGCAGTCTGGAACCCAAACCCTTCTGCCCGGCATCCAATGTGTTGGCCCAGTCCATCTGCCCACACCTCATCAAGTACTTCCCAGGTACCCAGCATGTCCTGAGCACTGGCTTGTTAAACATCCCCAAGCCCACCTACTCTCTCCTATCTTTATGGCTTTGCTTTTATACCTTCTTCCACCCATCAAAGTCCTGGCCTTCCTCAAGCCTTAAGTCGAATGCCATGCGAGCCAGGAATGAAGCCTCTTCTGATCTTCCCTGTTAATATCAACCTCCCCATTTCCCATCAGCCTTTTGATCTTTCCTGTACTTTGGCACATGGAACCATCCACCTTGTATCCGTCAGTTCACTTGACTGTCTCCCTCAGTAGACCATAGGTTTCTCAAGGATCAAGGGGGCCTCTCAGGTGTACAACCCCGGGACAAACCAGACAACACTACAGTTTAGGTCAAGAGTTGGCAAACGTTTCCTGTAAAGGGCCACATCATAAGTACTTTAGGCTTTGCAGGACATATGGTCTCTGTCACAACTACTCAATTGTTCCACTTTAATGCAAAAGTAGCCATAGACAATATGTAAACCAATAAGTATGGATGTGTTCCATTAAACCTGTATTTATAAGACATGTGGGCCAGATCTGACCCACAGGCCATAATTTGCTGCTCGCTGACACTTTCTGGAGCACAGTGTGAATGGGGTTTCCTGGAGTGAAGTCCGGAAAGTCCTAGGAAGAATCGATGTGCATTTCCATTATCCTTATTTCTTCTGTCCCATCTCCCACCAGCACCTAATACAGTGCCACATAGTAGGCCCTCCATGTTTATTTTTCTAAATTAAATATTCCTGGAACTCAGTGAATCATTATAGCATCTTGAGAGCTTAATTACCTCTGAAAATTATTTTGCAAGATTGTAGTAAAGCAGTTTAGGAAGGAATTATGTAAGTCTAAGAATCATAAAAAGAATGTGACAGGGAAAGATGTGAGCTAAAAACATCTAAGGATTAGCAGCCGAAGAGAGAGGATCTGACATCAGAGCTGGGTAAAAGCAACAAAAAGACATTTTCAATCCTGAGAGACCAGCACCAAGGGACATCACACCATATGTAATAGATGTCTCACAATACCTCTAAATCCATGTGAATAATGCATTTAATACTAGCACTTCAATGCTGGAAAGATGTTCGTGATTTGGAGGAAACTCAGAGACCAACCAAAATGATTAAGAGACTGAAAGGATTCATTTATGAGCAGCTAGAAGAAAAGCCAAATACGTGCTTGGCCTACTGATGGCCAGAAAGATGTGAGGAAATGGTTTACAAATTACTGAATGCCGTAAACACCAGGAAGGGAGGAATGGCAGCTCTATTGGACTTAGCTCTTGGTATGGTCATATCTCAGGCATTGACAAATTCCTTTCATTATTGGGTCTTAAAACTTTTATGGCCCATCTGAATAATATATAACTGGGATTGCTGTGATTGGTAATGTTCTATTATTATAATAGGACTGTTCCAGAAGAGCAAATATAAGACAAATTATTGCTTATTAAGGAAAAAAAATATTCCAGGAATGCTAGGTGTACTGAGAGATTCAAAATGTATTAACAGTCCACTCTATATCAAATATATGCAATTGTGGATAATGTTATACAGTGTAGAACTGCTGAAATTGAAACACGAAAATGGAAACATGACCAGCTATTTCCTTCCTCCCATCATTCAATCATTTATCCATCGGTTCCCCCTATCTGATGCTTACTCTTTGCCAGATACTGTGCTGGTGATACAAAGAGCAATAGGGCCCGCCTAAAAAAAAAAAAGAAAAAAGCAGCAGCTTTCAGTCTAGTGATGGAGTCAGGGAAGCTGGTGGACTAAGAAGGAACAGCAGATGGCTTCAACAGAAATTGATAAGGGAGCAAAGAAAAATGGCCCCTAACCCAGATGGGAGAAAGCAAGGCTGAGGAGGCTTCCCAGTGGAGCCGGTATCTGAGCCAAGTTCTGAATGATTCTGAAGTGTCTGTCAATCAGAAAGAATGAGAATAGCATCCCAGGTAGGAAGAGTTATAATTTACAGTGTTGAAGATGACAAAGTGCTGGACCACTTTGTCACAACTTATGTGGGACTGACAAGTAGTTCTGATTGAGACAAATAGTGTAAGGAAGGTGGTAGTCTTAAAAATAATAATTGGAATATATTAGGGTGATATTTTCCTCGATTTTTCTGTCTCTTCCAAAATTTCTGCACTAACAAAATCATGCCCTTTATATAGTCAAATAATTGCAAACACTTATACAGCACTTATTCTGTGCCAGATACTATTCTAAACACTTTGTACACATTAAGTGATTTTACCCACATAACTCTATAAGACAAGTACTATTATCGCTCTGTATACAGATGAGGAAGGGGGCCAGAGGGAGCTTAAACAACTTGACAAACTTGTGGAGACTATCAGGAACACAGTGCTGTTTCTTATTGGAGCATCTCATTCTAGAGTCAGCTTCTATATCCTCTGTGCTGCTACAACCTTTCTAAGTCAAGAGCCTATTTTCCTATCATGTATTATAATCCCAGTCTAGAAATTGATTTAACAAACAGTCATAGATACAATAAAATATTTGGGGAGAAGAATGTTCATAGCTCCAAAATTTATAGTAGCAAAAATAAAACTAAAAATCGCCTAAATGTCTTATACTTGACTGATTGATCACGATTTGGACCATTATGCAAGCATTGAAAAGCATAATTTAGAAGAAAGGTAAAAGACGCAGGAAATGCTCACTATAAAGGTCCAAGGGAAATGCAAGATACAAACTGTATAATCCTACTAGTGCATCTGAGTGTATCCAGAAGGGAAATCCACTAGTTAGACCGGGTTCCAATTCCCACTTTAGCTCTGCCACTTATTACACCTTTGTGACGTTGAGTAATAATTTAACCCCTGTCTCCTGGTTTCCTCACCAAAAAAATGGGGGTAATATAGTTGTTGTGTTGGTTAGAAAAATACACAAAAAATGCTTAAAATATTTGGCAAGCATTCGGTGTCGGCTATCAAAAAAATAGGCAACCCTATTTAAAAATTAGGACTAGAGAGTACACATTCAGCTGCCAGTTTGATAAGGACCCTTTGTAGTTTGGGGTCCAATATAGTACAACTTTGCGTAATTATTTCCCCATATATTAAAAATTAATTGGAAGTTGAGTGACATGAGATATACTTTCTTCTCCAAGTAAAAAGTGTTTGCTTTCAGAATCTGCTTTATCAAATTACAAGATGTACTAAGTACTCAACCAACCACTGAAGGCTTAGAAAAGCTTCCTTTTTTACTAGATACCCTCCCTAGGTGAGAGCTCTGATATTTTATTTTGGTTGAACATTCTTTTTTGTTGTTGTTGAATATTCTTGAATTGTAAGGGTTTAAAAACTACTTATGAAATGTGTTTTTCATGCCAGTTAGGATCGATAGACTGATGAAAATTCCAAATTGGTTTTTGAAGGGCCCGAGACCATACATAGTTTATTTCTTATCCAAGTTATAGAATTCTCTTATATTAGTTTTTAAATGAAAAAATATAAAAAGATGAGCAGTTTCAAAAATAGTGTCCACTCCATTTTACCTCAAGAAAAAACCTATTTTCATTAAGGAAATTTTCGTAGTCATCTTGGGAGCTGTTCTCAGGGGTGAGGCTACTGGCACAGGTGGGCTACACTGAGAGATGGAACGGGGCGCAGGGCGGTGAGCTGGGTGGGGGGTAGGGGTGGGTGAGGGTAGCCTTCACTGCTCTGCCCACAATCTGCAAAGGAAGTTATTCCACGGCTCATAACATTCGGGACCCGGCCTCCCACGAGTTTCATGGCGCCTCTCCCCTCCTCTCTCAGGTCTCCTATGTCAAAGCGATCGACATCTGGATGGCAGTGTGCCTTCTGTTCGTGTTTGCCGCTCTACTGGAATATGCAGCGGTGAACTTTGTCTCCAGGCAACACAAGGAGTTCCTGCGGCTCCGGAGAAGACAGAAGAGGCAGAATAAGGTACGATGACCCCCGTGCACATAGGCAGGTAGAGCCTGAGGAGGTTAACCAGGCAATGTCATTCCGAAAACAGAAGAACACATAATGAACAAGAAGCTAAGGCTAATTTTTGTCCTGATCCATTCTACTATACTGAATTACTGCTCAGGTTAGTCCCTTAAAATTGGAGCAGATTGTCACACTTAGAAAATAAAAGTACAGGGCATGCAGTTAAACTTGAATTTCAGATAAACAATAAACAGTATTTAGTATATGCATGTCCCAAATAGTGCATGGGACATATTAATAAATTACTCATTGTTTATGTAAAATTCAAATTTAACTGGGAGCCCTGTGTTTTATCTGGCAATTCTAATTAGAGATATATACTCAATCTGACAAAACTGCTTTAAAATCCTATTGTTTTGAACTTCGATGATTTGTGTGTGTGACTTTGTATATACAACCGCTTTAACTTTTTCATCAATTGCTCTGGCATTATGTTAATAAGGTTCCTACCCATGTTGATCACAACTTGATAAGTCCAATCAGATGGATCTGTCTCGAACCTAAACTTTAACGCAGAAACCCAAGCTTTTCACTCTCCACAGGTTAGAGGTGTGAAATACACGGCTCAAAATCTTCAGTTCAGTAGTTCCCAGACTTGCCTGCACGTTAGAATACCCTGGGATTTTTCCAAAGTCCCAATGCTCCATCAGGAGTATTCCTGAAGCCCCTCAGGTGATTCCAGTGTGTGGACATGTTTGAGAAGCACTGCGGCTTTATAAGCCAGTTCCTTATAGGAAACCAGGCTTGCCCTTGTTTTTGGTTTCGGATTCTGGGAGAAAAACATGCTCTTTGATATGGCGAATACTAGTACCTGTAACAATATCACCAGAAAACTGAAGTTAAAATTGTATATACAGGAGATAAGAAATAGTTTTCAAAATCTCCCTGCCCCCAATTCGATCAATTAAACCTGCTGGTAGGGCCATAGTTATATGCTACCCTGTCAGAGCAGAAACAAGAATGTGTCGCTGTGAAGCTTGATCCATCCAGATCCTAGATGTAAAGCTACACATTTGTTGTAATTTAGATGCTGCTTACGCTAGAAGCTTATATGTGTATGAGCTGAGTCCCGACTACATCTACAAAACATCTCCTGCTCTTACTCTGGGATGGTACCCTGCTGCCTGCCCTGTCTCCTCTTCTCTACCTCTCAGGAACATTCTGTCCTGCCACAGCCTGAGGAAACGGACACTCGCATTCTCGTTGCTGTACATGGTTGAATAGCCAGCCTTTCTCAATTTTCTCCTCCCTGTTGGTGATCAACATTTCTGCAACCTTGTCCACGGGAATCTAGCACAAAGCGGCACAAGTTTGAGGTCACTTGTGCCACCCAGGTCATCTTACTAGAATGTGAGGGTATTTCAGCATATAAATCGTCTTCCCAGAATTCCCTGGCTTAGCGTACTAGGTGGCCACAGACTGCATCCAGTCTCCTAGACCAGAAATGGGAAATGGGTTTCTTTTTACTTCTCAATTCGGAATAATTGGAATGCTGTGATTCTCAGGCTTTATCTGTATCTAATCTTATAAGAATCACCTGGAGTGCTTGTTAAAAGTATAGATTCTTGTGTTCCACCTCCAGCTTTACGAATCAGTTTACAGGGACATCAGTGCGCATTACGGTAGTACTTCTCACAAGGGTCCCTGTGAGTCTTATTATAAGTTTGGAGAAATCTGAGCAGTATTAGAACAGGTGGTGATGGATGAGAAAGACAAAGCAGTAGAAAATGAGGTGGAAGGAACAGCTAATTTCAGTTCATCTAGGACTTTGCAGACCAGTATAAAGGAACAGATTTTCTTCCAATTAAAATCCGCCCCCCCCCAATTTTTTTTTAATTCACCAGTTAATGTCAACATAGCAAATATCAAGCCATGGTGTGGCTAGTCTGTGGGGTCAAGTGTAGCAGCAGCAGATCAGTTAGGAGGCTACTGCAGAAATACAGGTGAGAGATGTTGGTGGCTTAGACCATGGTACTGGTCACGGGAATAGAGCGAAGTGGTCCGATTTAAGATTCATTCATTCCACAAATATTTGCTTCCTACTATATGCCAGTCACCGTCTGCATCCTTAGAATGCGTGTTGAACAGGACAAAACGCAATCCCTTGATGAAACTCACACTGTAGTGGTTTATTCTTTGGAGGTAAAACCAGTCGGTCACACTAATGCATTTCATGTGAGGCAAAGCTGAATATGGCTCAGATTTTTGGCTTAAGCAACTGGATAGGCAGTGTGTCACTATTTAACATAGGGACTATTGTGACAGAAGCAGATCTGAGGTAGAACTCAAAAGTCATATTGATGCTGTTAAATTTCAATACCTATGAGACATGCCAGCAGAGCTGGCGACTAATCAGACATACGTGGCACCTCTAAAGAGTGTCCCTCTAATGCGCGCCACTAGCAGCCACCTCAGGTGTCCTCCCTGCTCCTCGCTGAGATGCCCCACCTATCTTGCTTTCCCCCGTCCTCAAACCCAGCCCCTTTGGAGCCTCTGAAGTTCGGGTTATTCAGCTTCGTCACTGATTTCCCTTGTCACTGCTGTGATCTGCCAGCTGCCGGCCACACCCCTTATGGACTTTAGCACTTATTTCACTATCAACCCAACACTCTTATTAATGTCACCTTTCCTGAAGGGTCTTCAATCTCCGTGTGGAGAACTGACCCTGTCCTTGGCCTGCAAATTCCTAGACTGACCTGCTGTCAATGTTTCCTCTGTTCAACCTTAGCTACATACTCATATGCTTTGTTTTCTTCAAAAAAATTTGAAGAAATCCAAGCTTACAATGTTTCATAAGATGTTCTTGAGTCTGTGCGTCTCAAAACGGCTATATGAAGTACAAAGTTCAATTAACAAAGTTAAAACTGGAGGGGGAGGTGGGGAGCAAAAGGAATCAGCCTTGACCTTTGCAGTCAAGGCTGTTATTGTCACTGACAATTGAATTTTGAAAAAAGAGCAGGAGACATTTCCAATGATCTGTCCCTTAGGAAATGGCATCTTTCTCTCTAAGGCAGCATTTTTCAAGTTTTCTGGGTCTGAACCATGGTAAGAAAAAAAAAACTGGTAACAAGAGCTAACACTGCTTGAGTGCTTACTATATACCAGGAGCTAGTCCAGGCACTTCCCATACAGTAACTGATTTAACCCCCACAGCAACTGTTTGCGGTGTGATCATGCGGCCCAACTTACCATGGAAAGTCCTGGTTTTGCCTCTTTTTCTGATTCCTTGTGTGATTTAACATTTGTTCTGGATTATCCATTTTAAACAAAACTCTTATTAATAACAGCATCAAAATATACTGAGGTAGGTTTGGTTGACCTCCACTTTCTACATCCCGTTTCTGTCACGGTATGACCTTCCGGGGTTGGGGCTATCTATACATGTACAGTGTGCACAAGTTCTCACTTGAACATGTGGTGAAATCTAAAAAATAACCATCACCGTCCCCAGCCTCTTTTCTCGGTCCTTTTCAGAAGCAATGTCATAACTTTCTCTTTGCAGGATAGCTCGAAGGGAGCTAGCTGATAACCGAAATGTACTCAGATACAAGAGGCTGGGGATAAGTGATTCTTCCTCTTGGCCTCTGTCAGTGGTGGGACTCTGCTGTCCTCCTGGCCACTTGGGTACCAGCTTTGGTCTACGTACGACATGGCATGCAAAATCCACGAAGCCACTGGGCCACCACTTGGCGGAGTCAGTGAAAAACATGACAAAATAATAGGTTCAGTGAACAGGAAACAAACAAAATAGAGGCTTGCTTTAGAACATTTAAATGGTCATGACTAGATCATTTTGTGATTTTTTGCATGATATAATTCTGTAACTGTTTTATTGCTTGATAATGCTTTCTTATTTAGCAATAGTTAACATTATAAAGCTGTATTTTCTGTTAGTGCCACTTTCCACTATCAAAATTGTCCTTGTTTGGGTAAATTAAGTGGTCATCCTACCAATAATGGAGTCAGTGTTCTTAACTCCATCTTACAGAGAAGGAAACTAAAGCAAAGAGAAGAGGCCCGAAGTCACACATATAGGCAGTCTGGCTCTAGTGTCCCTGACCCTATCTGCTGCTGCTAAGTTCAAGTTTTATATTTTATATTATGATCTATTATCTCTCCTTCTCTCCTCATCTCTCTCTCTCTTACACACACACACACACACACACGTCTCTGATACACTCTAATATTTTCTGTTTTTTTGATGCTGGTCATCAGAGATGGAATTAGGGTGTGGCAAGTGAAGTAAGTCATACAGTGTAGGCTCAGACTCTGTTTTTATTTAAAATCGATATTTTGTTCACTATGGATTTTTTTTTTGCATTAATAATGAATTTTTAAAGTACTGGGGTTTTGACACCCTCTTAAATTTTGCACCAGAGGCCTCACTCAGCTTGCCATAGTTCTGGCCCAGCTAGTCATGAACCACTAAATTTTCACAAACCCTAATAGGCTGGAGCCTGAGTTAAAAAAAAAAAAAACTTTTAAAAATGTTCACTATTTTCCAGTAAAAAAAAAAGTCGTCTCTTAATTTTCCACTGGGAAACTGACCTCCACCACACAATACAAGCTGATTGTTTAGAAGGTATTAGAAAAACCAAGAGCAGATCATTTCCCAAAGTGGCACTGAGGTTAAGATTTATTCAAGCAAGACATTGAGAAAACTCCTGAGATTTCACTTACTGGCATGGGAAGAAAGTCTGGTATTACTGAACAATCAAATTATGAAATGGGGTCACTTTCAAGGAGGGGCCAGGCAATTTGCAACCTGGATACTTGCTTTGTCTTTTCTACATCTCGAGGAGCAGCCATCGTCAGTTTTATCGAAGCAGTTTCTCAGGAACAAGCAAACCCAGATCTTCACAGACAGAACTTGTAAATCCCTATGGGTGGGTCAACCCCAGTTTATTAGAAGCTGATGCCCCAGGTCTGTGCGATAAAATCCTATTTTTATGTTATCTCCTCGGCTCCAGTAAGAAGTTTTCTCACCACGTGGTTATAACAAACTTCCCCATCATAAGTTTAAAGCCTCACATGCATCTCTCTCCTTTTTATATCTGGCCACACTGCATCTGACTTCTGGCACTGTGCCCAATTTCAGATGTTTCCAGTGGCCCACACAGCCCTTCTTTATTTTCAGTGACAACACAGAAATTGTAGTGTCTTGAGAACATGGCGATGGCTTTTAGGCCACCTAATAATAAGCTACCTTTAAAAAGGAATGATGTTGACATACCGTTTAGATTTCAGCCTCTCCAGGAAGAAAATATGGGGCCTCTTAACCTGATAGAAAACAGGATAAAGAAAGGGAGGCCCTGACCAAAATGTCTCAAATGGCGATAACTTGGGAAAGTCAAAATTCAGAACTTATTTTCTTGTGTGCGATTTCTCTCTCCCTTCCCCCTTCTTTATTTACCCTTTAAGTCTTAGGTAAATTGCTAATTCCTCAAGAGATAATTTCCTGATCCTACACTGGGCTGAAATAATCCCACTCTTTCAAGTACACATAGTACCCAACGTGTTCCTTTTCATAACATGTGTCATTTCTACCCATTTGTTGTACATAGTTTACAAAAGAACAGAAAATTGAAACAGTGTCGGGAGAGATTTAGGACACTTGACCAATATGTGATTCCTCCTGCTTTCAACCCATCACCTACCCATGGGTATACTGGAGGGAAATAAGCCTGCGAGGACAATGAACTACTTTCTTTTTACCCAGGCTTTAGCCTCAAACCCCAACACGATGCCCCCAGAGGGGAGCAACTTAGAAGAAGCCCCTGTCCCCCAGTCAGGAGATCCAGAAGCCTTGCGCTATGTCTTCTCCACCATTCCAAGGGCCTCAGATCTTCCCATTCCAAGGGACACCAGGCCCCACTGATGAAGGGCATAAGACAAGGACCCAGAGCAACCGGTCACCTGGGAGTGGCTTAATTAAACCCATGGGGCCCTGGAATATCCCCAGTAGGACGGGCACTCCTCCTCATTAGGGCTGAAAGTCTTCCCCTCTCTTCCTGGAGACATCTCTCAAACATTTCAGGACGGTGAGCTGGCACGTCTTCCCGTCTTCTGAGATAAACAGACCTAGTCCTTCCCATGATACGGCTTACAGTCTCGGCATCTTGAAGTACGAGTCACAGAATTTGAAAGAATAGGATCAACACATAACGCAGAAGAGCAGCGATATCCCCTCTCTCTATCTGCACTTTTTGACAGAGCATTAAATTATAGCAGCGCTCGTCAGGAGTCATATTCCACGATTGCTCATTTTGACGGCGCTCATGCCTGTTAACTTCCCAAGCCTTTTTTCCCTGTTATTAATATGAACAGCTATCAAGTTATTGCCTCTTGGTGATGTGCTTGAGTTTTTTTTAAAGAAAGGACTTTGTATTGATTCCTGTAAATTTTGGCCTCATTGGATTTGGTCCATTTTCTAGATAGTATTAATCTTTTTGAAACTGATTTAGAAAATCAGCTACCTCTTTTAGCTTTATAACATTGACAAATAGGTGTCAATGCCCTTCAGCCGAAGGCCACTAGGAACAAGTCCGTAGTTAAACAAGTTGGGTTTTCTCTTTGCAACGAGGGAGCATACATAGCACAATGGAACCAGGGATGGGGAATCTCTGTTAGCGGGGTGGCTAGAGGGGAAAGTCTAAGGAAGCAGGGCTTTACTCCGGATTGGGTGCTGTCAGAAAGAGGGGGACATTCTATAACTGGGTATCTCACTACATCTCATCTGTAGGAGGGCAGACAAGATAGAGTGACAGTAAGACTATAATTGGTGAAGAAGCAGCAGTCATTCATTTTAACCAAGAGAAAGGTGTTTAGGATTTTATGGATGGCACAGTGACCTTGTTTTTGCTTGTGCTTAAACAAAAAGATGATGTGGCTTTGGTGTTTCTCACTTTATGGTCTCAGAGATACCTTGTCTGAGACTGATTTCTGTGATGGCTTGAATTTTTGGACTTGAGGTCTTTGCCTCCTAAAACGATAGGTTAAGTTGCAAACATTCAAATGGAGGCTCCATAATCTACCAGTTCTGCGACCTTGGCAGGTTACTTAACAAAAAAATCCTCTCTGTTCCTCAGTTTTCTCATATGGTAAATGGAATTAACAATATTCACTTTGTACGACTGTGGTGAGAATCAAATGAGCCCCATGTGTAAAGCTTATAAAACGGGCCCTAGCGCGTGGCGAGCTTTGTTTAGTGATAGCTCATTACAGTATCCGTTTTCTCCCCACAGAGGTCTGTAGCAGATTCTGGGTCATAAAGCTTTCACTCAGTTTATTGGGAAACGTGTTCCACAAATTAAAATCAAGTACCTTAGAATAGCTGCAATAGGCTGCCTACGTATCCACCCCCCCATTCCACTCCCTTTCTTCCACAAAGGGGAATTAGACTGCACAGTAAGATGTGACCCAGGTACAGCTATTTTTATAATTATAGGATTAAAATAACAGAGTCCACGCATTTACTCTACAGTGTCTAAACAGGAGAAGTGGAAAGAATTAGGGGCAAGCGGCATTCTTCCATTTTACCTCCCACCGATTCGGACTGTGGCTAATCTATATCTCAAGTACTAGTGCACTTTTCCCAAAGGCAGAGAACCCATTAAGACCCTTCCAACCCAAGTGGAATGTAAACCGACTTTGAAAGAAGCCTGTTGGAATGCAGATGTGTCTGCCTCTAAGCCTAATCAACCAAACAAACTTAAGCAAATGAGGAACCCGCTGAACTATAATCAAAGGAGAGTCAACCTTCATGAATCTTACTTAAGGCCTCTCACCTTTTTCACCTTCTCTCCAAAGGCTTGGAGCACTGCTTGTCGACCTGGGCGATTTGGCCTCCCAAGTGACGTGTGGCAAGATATAATTCAGAAGTCACGTGTAAGGGAGGGGTACTACTGGCACCTAATGGATAGAAGCCAGGAATGTTGCTAAACATCCTAAATGTGCAGGACAGCCCCCACGGCAAAGAATCATCCAGCCCTCAATGCTGACAGTGCTACCGTGGAGAAAACCCTGGTTTAGAACAATGTTAGGCTACACCTCTCAATATGAAACTGTCTTAATTATTTTGTTTCTCATATGTAAACTGCCTCCCTGGCAAACATCTGCCCACTGAGCCAGGAGAGCACTTTGTTCTGCTAACGTCAATCAGAGTCGATTCCTGCATAATTCATATATAGGTGGAGCCCACTGGGCGATGGCCAATTGTCTTTACCTTACATTAGAAAAAGGCAAATTCTATCCAGTAGTCTGTCTTTGAAGTTTTGATTTATTTATTCATATGCACACTCAAGGGTGAAGGTAAACTAAATCTGATTTGCTTCATTTATTAAGTAGACATAAGTCACATGGTTCTACACGCCACACCCTCTACCCAAGATCTATGATGCTATACATAGTTTCATGCATGCAGTAGGCAGGGCCAACATCTAGAAAATATCAGGCTCAGACGACAAATTAACATCCAGATTCTGGGAGGTGAAGGTGCCTGTATGTGGGCAAGTACAGTGGTGTGAAGAGTCGTAATGAAAGCTTACTGTTAGGATTAACACCCCAACGTATGTGGTTCAGTGGGTGCAACCAATGATGTTTAGCATTCAAGAAAAAGGGAACGCTGTAGGACAGTGTTTAACAACGAGAACAATGATTTCATCCATCCTAGAAAGAATCCGGTGGGAATTTTTACACTGGATTTGTTACCGAAAGTGGGAGAATGCATGTAAGACTCCTTGCTAGTTAGGCCGATCATAAGCACAGGAACTGAGAACAACCAGTAACAAACGCGTTTGTCCAGGTGCAGACAGCAAAGAGTTCACAGACTGGTAACTGGTATATGGACTACATCTTGATCTTTCTACTCTAGATCAGTACATTCAAGTTTCGGTGCATGTGAGAATCCCTGAGGAGGCCGAGGTGAAACACAGATTCCTGGGCCTCAGCCCGAGAGAGTCTGACTGAGGAGGTCAGAGCGTGGGACTTTTCCAACAAGTAGGTGCCAGGTGATGCTGATGCCGCTGGTCCACAGAACCACACTCCGTGCAGTGAGAGTCCAGAGGACTCCTAAAATGGTTTTCAGTAATAACAGGGCTATAATTACTTCATACCTGTGCTACTACTGTGTCCACAGTCGTGGCAAGGACATTAACCCCAGTGAACGCGTGTTGAGAAACTACCCTTAAAGCTTAACAAACAGAAAAGACAGTACTTTATAAAGATACATTTCGAATGGAAATCCCTACGGATTTCTCTTTTTCTTTTTCCATAATCTTAGCTTTTTATTTTCTCTTTCGAGAAGAACACAGTGAAACAGTGTGTTCTCTTTTGTCATTTAGCATTTGTTTCATATTCTGGCACATGCTTGCACAAGGTGTTTAAAGGGGATTTCATAGATCGTTAATTAAGGTAACAACTGCTTCCTTAGCAGGCAAAATGCCGAAGAAGTTGTAACCGCTTCTCCTGGGAAAGCAAAGGCATGTTTGTTTTCTTCTCTTAAAGGTTGAGGGGTTTACATGAGGCTTTAACAGACCAGTGTGGATTAGGAATTTGGACATAATTGCGAAAGCCAGCAAGAATAAATAAATGTCATGGTATTTTAATTCCCCTCTACCACCAGGATAGAGAGCTGGTGCTTGTCAGGGACATAGAGGCCTGGAATACTTTTAAGGTGTTTTTCTTCCAAGCTTTTTCCATTTTGCTAGGCATTATGACGGACTGTTATTCTGGGGCTTGCGATCTGTAATTCTCTTTTGCAAGATGCACAGTGATTTGTAGAAGCAGCCCTGCAAATGAAACCCCTGTCGTTTTAGCGTCTCTCCAATTCTTCCTTTCATCTCAGGCTATTTCCCATTATCTCTACTTTCTTTACTACCTTCCTTCCTACTAGATTATAGTTTTCTGCCTCCGATTGTCTTTTCACAGTTTTCTCTTTCCCTTACCCTCAATGTCATCTCTTCAGACTATCTCTAGTGATTCGTTCATTCATATACTCAGTGTACATGCATCGCACACCTACTACAAGCCATTCACAAAGTCCCACAGACTCGACCCTCGGGATGCCCCCAGGCCAGGGAGAGACACGCGAATAAGCAGGCATGTTTTCTAGGTACACATGGCATGCCCTGTGATAGAGGCCACAGGAAGAGTGCTATGGGAACACATCGGAAGGACCCTGTTTACAGTGAACACTGTCGGTGCTGCACCATGTCACCAAGGCACTGTTTCTATACACAAAGATGGCTTCCTACCACAAGCTCCGCTAGGCCTTGGTGTGTGGAGGAGGGTGTCTTACTCGGGCCCCAGAAGCATGCTCAAACTTTAGAGGCAAGCTGAAAATACTGAGGATTTACCCTGGGACGGCCCTCCACCAATAACAGTTGGGGGCTGTGGATAAATATTCCAGCTTCCCTGTCCTTCTGAGGCCTGCTCCGCACTGGCTCCCAATGGGACTGAGCCTGAGGCGCCCGCACCATCACCTGCTTACCAATGCACCTTGAGTGGGCGTTTTCCTCCCCCGCCTCACTTTCTCACGCCTCCACTGATGCCCCTGAGCCTTTTAGAAAAAAGCCAACTAAGACAAGCACCAGGCCAACACCTGGCTCCTCAAAACTGAATAACAAGACAGGAGGCTGGAGCGCTGGGCAAAGAAAGGCTCCGCCGCGCGCTAAGAAGGCTGGACTTCATTTTCAAGGCAATGGGAGACAACTAAGGGATTTTAAACGGAGGGGTGCCATGGTCAAATTTGCATTGCGGAAAAAAGAAATCAATCCAGTTGGGTGCAGAGGGCTTCAAACAGAGCAGGATAGGAGCAGAAAAAAAAGAGAGTTCTGCTGGAATAAAAACCAGAAATGAGGGGGGCCTGAGCGGTAGCAAGAAATTCAATGATTTCTAAAAATTTAAGAAAGCAAAATAGGGTGCGTACTAATTGAATAGAGGAACGTAAACAGGAAGAAGCTTAAGAGGACTTCTAGGAAAATGGCTCTATCCAGATGGGGACGTGGTATTATAGGATGAGGATTGGTGGCAGATAGTTCAGAGTGGGATGAACTAAGACATGGCACACAGAAGTGGACATGTCCAGAAGTGAGAATAGAGCTCAGGAGAGAACACTGGCTGGACATACATGCTGAGGACTCATTGGCGTATCGATGGAGGTTGATGCTAAGGATGTGGAGAGTACCCAGGAGGAGAGCAAAGCGTGAGAAGAGAAGCAGAGGGAAAAGGTGGGGTGGGAAGGGAAGGAGACCGAGAACAAAGCCCTGTGAGCACCAGCATGGCAGAGAACAGCAGGAGAAAGGAGCCTTCGAGGAGGCAGAAAAGAAACAGCCAAGGAGGTCAGAATGAAACCAGGAGTGTCTGATCTCTCAGAAGAAGCCAGGAGAAAGACATCCAGGAAGAAAGTTCCTAGTGTCTGAAGATGCAGAGCTCAAATAAGACCAGAGCTAAGAAGCTGCTGTGGGTTTTAGAAACTCACAGGATGCTGGCGATCGCGCAACACAGCAGGGTCAGCGGAGAGATGGAGGCAGACACAAGACGCCAGCGGGTACAGTAGGGAAGGCGCCAGCGAGGAAGTGAACACACTGCGCACAGCCACCTTTTCCAAGAAAAAGAGAAGTGACTGAAGAGACAGAGACCGTGAAGTCTGTTTTATGTTTGTGTTAGTAGAGACGGTGGAGGAGCACGTTAAATGTGATGAGAGAGTTGCTCATGGAGGAAATACTTTCAGGAGGTTCCTGGGAAGGTGAGACAGCAACGCTTGAGCTGAGCCGCCAGCCCTCCCCTGCGTCGATGATCCTTTGTATTGCTGGGATTATCAAAAGTAGTTCAAGTTCTAGTTTTGCGCATACGCCATTTTTGCCATACAAAAACTGTAAGGGGAATTCAACATTAAAATGAGAAGGAACACTCGTATCAAGTAGTCTTTTTGTGCTGTTGGGGGGTTGGTTTTAGTGTGTTGTTGTTGTTGCTAGGATGGATTCGCAAATGATTTAATTACAGAACGTTGTGTGCTGCATGACAGGTTTAAGTGCAAGTGTTTTGGTGATGACCAAGGCCAGAGCACCGCCTCCACTTAGTAGCACCTGAAAATTGGCCACTTATCTGGGTTTTGACACAGGAGTAGGAATTTAATAGATGAAAAGGGGGTGAGGAGAATGTTTAGGTCGAGGGACCAGTTAAGGAAAGGCTCAGGGGCAAGAAACGACACGGTACTTTCAGGTAAACATAAAGAGCTGGGTCTGGCAAGGTACTGGTGACGTGGGCAATGGGGCCTGAGGGGAAGGAAGATCAATTGCTCATGAAGTGGGGGCCAGCAAAGGCTATTTATTAAAGTTATACCTTCAGAATGGAGCTGTAGAATTATCACTCTGTATAGAAAAGGGTCAGATTGGAAATGAGGCACAAGATCAGGAAAATGCTGCTTCAGCACTTCTACTTAAACACACTTTTAATTGTATAATTTAGTCTACTAATTATATAATTAATCTATTACTCACCTGAAAGCCCCTCCCTAGAGACAAATCATGATGAATACACGTTAGCTCATCTTTTTTGTAATTCTGCTGGAATTCCCTTTCCAAATCTGGGATACATACATGACCTTAGCAAAGCTTGTCAAACAAATGTAAATACAAAAATGGCTTTGTGGTTTGAATTATTTGCAGTAACAAATGCTTATCATTGCTATAACATCACCATAAACTTAGTGCCTTAAAAACGAGACAATGTTATCATCCATGATTTAGACATCAGAAATGCAACACAAGACTCGCTGGGCAAAAATCAAGGTGTTGGCAGGGTACATAGCTTCTGGAGGCTTGGGGGGTTAGGAGGTCATCAGGGAAAAAGATGCGCCCATCAGGGGCAGTATCGCACAACAAGCCAGCTGTATGGGATGGGCTTGGGCAGGCTTGCATGAGGGAGAAGTCCCTCACAGCGTAAGATGGTGCAAAGACGTATGACAAGGAGCTACCACCCAGAAGAGAAGAGGGCATGAGAGAGGTGACTTACTTGTCTAGGTGACGCCATTCCACGGCACGCGGGGAGTGTCTGTGCCAGACAGTTCCGAAGGGCAGCAGCAGTGGCTTGGGGTTTTATAACCACGAGGCTCTATCTAGTCCTTGGCTAGCAGAGGCTCGGCATGGTTTCATAACTTATGCAAAGCAGGCAGGCTCTAGATGGCTAAAAATCTGCTTGTTTTGGCCATTTGAAAAATTATTCAACATTTAAAATTTGAGTTTGGCACCAGCAGGCTTTTGAGCTAACAGGTCTCGGCCCATAGTGAAGAAATAAACAACCTAGAGGCCAATACACAGAGGTCGCCTTGGTCTCACCTCTGTAACAACATTCTAGGGGATACTCTGATTTCTTGCACCTTTTCCAACTTCTAGGAGCCAACCACACCCACGTTCCTTGACTTACAGCCCCCTTCCTCTGTCCTCAAAGCCAGCAAGGCTGCCTCTCTGACCCTTCCTCCAGGGTCGCGGCTCACTCTGCTCACAGCTGAGACAGGTTCCTCACTTCAAGAGCCCTGTGGTTAAATTGGGCCCACGTGGATAATCTAGGCTCACTCTCCCTCTCTAGCACCTTAAGCACACCTACAAACTCCCTCTGCCCTAAGGCAGTGGTCCCCAACCTCTTTGGCACCAGGGACCGGTGCTCCTATGAGAATCTAATGCCTGATCATCTGAGGTGGAGCTGAGGCGGTGATGCCAGCGCTGAGGAGTTGCAAATACAGATGAAGCTTCGCTCACTGGCTTGCCGCTCACCTCCTGCTGTGCGGCCTGGTTCCTAACAGACCACGGACCAGTACAGTCTGTAGCCTAGGGGTTGGGGACCCCTACCCTAAAGAGTGACATTCACAGTTTCCAAGGACTAGGACACAGGCATCTTTGGGAGCATTATTCTGACTACCACACACAGCAATGGTTTCCATGCATACTCAAGACAGGCCAAAGTGCTGGGACGTGAATGCCTCATGAGTGACCCTCAACCAATGAGAGCTGCAGAGGGTTAGTGACTTAATATTCAGCTCTGTTACCCGTCGGTAGATCAACTCTCAGTCTCTCAGAGGTGTGAACCCTGTTTGCCAACAGCAGTAGGTCATCCACACGGCCTTTACCAACTCTCCTCCTTCCCCTGTCCCCAAGCCCTACTCCCTCGTCGCACTTCCGACACTGCCTCCCAAGTAAACTACTTGCTCACCAATCCTCCTCTCAGGGTTGCTTTAGAGAGAAGAAAAGCAAACTAAGGCGCAATGCCTCCTGGGCCAGAGGCCTGATGACAACCGCAGACCCATTTAACCCCATCCTCTGCCTCCTCGCTGAACACCAAGCAGATCCTGGAGCACCTTTCGTGCCCAAAGAGTGAAAGGAAGGGTTAAGGGTCCCAAAGACACAGGGAGTGCCATCCCTGAAGGCAGAACAGTGTTTTCTCCAAATTACAGATAAACAATCGCAGTTCCTCTATGGCAACTTCCAGCTGGCAGCGCTAAAATATTTTTTGCTACTGGGTTTTCCAAACAACTTGACAGGTTTCATAATACAATTCTATTTCTTTATGTCCCTGAAATCAAGCCTGTGCCTTCAGCTCTATTACCAGAAAGGCTATGATGGCAGAGATCTTAAACCTTTAACTGTCCAGCTCTTAACTGTTGTCAAATTCTTCATGGTGCCACAGGCTGTAGTGAACATAACTGAACTCAGAAAAAGATCAAACTGAGTAAGAATCTGGTGCTGCCCTGACATGTTAAAGAGATGTGGGTTGGCCTAATCACGATATTAATTTGTCTTCCATCGTTATTATTCTTGTTTGTAAAAAGCTCATTTGGGGACAAAATGTTTAAGCAAAGCTGGAGTTATTTCCCACCTTACTGGTGAATTATCAGAAGCAAGTGTAACCATTTAGAAAATAAATGATCTTGGCTCTGTGCAGAAGTGCATATAAAGAAATGGCCCCTATTCTCTTCACTCTGTTATTGCACAACCGTGAATTCGTTTGTTCAACAAATATTTTGCAAGATGCTTGCTTTGTACAGAGTTATGCTTTAGATGAGAAAGAGCGAGGATATGCAAACTGCTCGAAATCTGTTTTCATGCAGCTTTAGAAATCAATAAGAGAAAAAATTCAGTGCAAAATTTTTCTAATATGGGGTAGAGAATGTTGCCCTAATAGTTACAATTGGAGCCGCGGCAATTCCCAGGGGAGGGGCTGCACCTCCAGCTGAGGAGGAAGTGGCGTTCGTAAACTTCATTTCATCTTGGAATGATAACTATAGATTGTTCTGACCTCATCTTGTTATTGTGAGTAAATAAAATAGAATTAAATAATTAGATAGGCAGTGAAAATTCCACTCTTTAAGGTGGCATTCAGGGCTCACCAGAAAATAACCTTATCCTACCTTGCAGCACCCTCGGCAAACAGTACCAAGGCTGAGGAAACCTGATCTAAGGGACAGAGACATGCTGTACGTGCAGACGACTAAGCTTCTTGAGAGAAAAAAACAGAACACCTGAGCTTCGCAATTACAACCTACTTACGAACAAAGATATCACTCCTGTCAGGAGTCATTAATTAGAGCTAGTAGAACCCCAAAAATGATACAGCCAGAAAAACGTTTTCATTAGAAATTTCCTCTTTAGTCAGTTAGCTCTTTATACAAAGCTTCTTTTATTTACACCAGAGAGTAAAAAAGGAATCCTAAGTCTAGTTCTTTGCACTAATTGATAACAGGCGTGAATTTCAGCGGGCATATAATTGAATTGTTTTCCAAGAAGTTGACATGGATGTAAACATTAGTAGGCTAAGTTATTGAATGTTCCCACTTCATTCCACTCTGTCCAAAGCTAGATTTATTCAAGAGCAACAAAAGTCACAGCAGAGACGAGACCTCATGTTTTCTCGAGACAAAGTAGCCTACCAGAGCAAGGTCCTCAATCCTGGGTAC
Source organism: Eonycteris spelaea (assembly GCA_003508835.1). NCBI lineage: Eukaryota > Metazoa > Chordata > Mammalia > Chiroptera > Pteropodidae > Eonycteris > Eonycteris spelaea. The sequence continues at coordinate 929,793 of PUFA01000219.1, forward strand.
ACCTGGGAACTTGTTAAGAGCCCCCCAGCCCAGACTGCACCTATACCAATTAAGTCAGAATGCCTTTGGGGATAAAAAAAAAATCAAGACAACTTGATTTTTTAGGGCTTTCCAGGTGATTCCAATGCACAGCCAAGTTTGAAAACTACTGCTTTAGATCCTTGCTTCTTAGTCACCTGTTGACCAGCACGACCAGCAGCACCTGGAGCTTGTGAGAAATAGTCTCAGGCGCCACCCCAGACCTGTGGGATCAGAATCTGCAGTATAACAGGATCCCTGGGGGATTCACATGCACACTGAAGCTTGAGAAGTGCTGAGCTAGCACACAATGCAAATAGTCCATTTAAAAAATGTACACACATTGCAATATGCACAGTCTAAGACGAGACACACTATTAAGGCATGGAAAGATGCCCCAGAGCTCTAAATAAAATTAACTTTCATTTGATGGGAAATGTTAAGTTTATCACTATGGCTGCTTGTGTGTGTGTTTTTTTAAGCACTAAGTAAATCTGATTTTTAATTATGAAATCTCATAGAATAATTTAATCCCACGTTGCTTGTCGCTGTGTTGGTTTTCTTAAGAGCAGCACTAGCCATTCAGTGGCCTAGGATCGTCATTCTGATATTGGGAGCCAGGTGGAAACCCCTGACAGCACCTTTTCCTGTAACTGAGAAGGTGCCCTCTCAGCACTGTGTTCCCATACACGAGGGGGAAGGAGACAATCTGAAATGACGTCCACTAGAATCCAGACCACAGGGAGAAGTTTCACCTTAGTAACAGATTGAACTGTGCATGCAAGTTATCATAACAAAAGAATTGTTCTAAATCGTCATACGGCTTTATTCAGGAAAGCATGAAATGCTCCAAATTAAGGTCGTTTGGCAGCAATATCTCCAGAGGGAGCTTATGTGGTTTGTGAAATGTCATACAGCCAGTACCTGGCTGCCAGACCTTAGATGCCTTAATTCATCATAGAATCATCAAATGCTCTTTCACACTTTCTGTGATGAAAGAAAAAAAAAATTTACAAAAATCCCTATCATAAAGCCAGCTTTCTCCATCCCAGCCAAGTACCCCATCAACATGTTTCATTCTAGCACCCTTTTCTAGAATAATTCTGCCATGTGAATCCCTGTCCTCTTAAAGAAAATCCTTCTTCTCTTCAAACCATACCAATAGAGAGATGAGACAGAAGCATGACAGAGTGAAATGAGCTTCAGCCAGGAGTCCGGCTGGCTGAATTCAAATCCTGGCTGGTACTGTTGGGTGATTTGGACCCACGGTCTAACTACTCTGGCTCTTAGTGCCTTCGTCTGTAAAAGGGTCTAACAAAGCCTTTTCTGACTGCATTACTAGCAAGAGGAAGCAAGACCATGCACAACGAACAACGACGCCTGCACACGGCCCATGCTCATCAGATACTTTCTTTCTCTTCCCTTCACCTGTTTTTTAAAAACCCTCAGGGAAATCTCAGAAATCTTCTAAACAGGAGAGGCTGTTATTCATCTTTCAACCTGATGAGCCTGTCACATCGTTTGGTACATCCTAGGTACTTGAGGAATGTTTGCTGAATGAATTGCTGGTTCCTGCTCAGGGCTCACAGCTTAGTAGTCTGAAAGTGAAAAACCAGCCAGCACGAGGCCATCAGAAGTCACGCCATTTCTGATATGGAGCACTTTAAATAGAGATAGCAATGCCTTCTTATGAATCCAGCCCACTGGCATCTAACTTCCAGCCCAATGCACAAATCTGTGGGGGAAAGGAATGGACAGCTACCTGGAATAGTATAATTGAACTCTTTATGTAAGCTTATCTTCTCGGGCTCATGTAAAATGTCCTCTGACTCTTTATAATGAACCTAGGTATTATTTTCATCGCCTATGGTTTTAGCGCACAAGAAATTCACAACTATATCTTTAAAATCCAACCTAATAAATGCAAGCATTTAGGAGAGAATGGAAAAAAGGTGTAGCTACTGCTAAACAGGTGGCAGCAATCAGGAGGAAAGAGCATCCTGGCGGGAGCTATAATTGGAGCTAAGGATGCAGGCAGTCTCTGGGGCATAGCACAAGGCCTGGTACATTGCAGGCCGTTTCCCAGATGCCCTGTGAAATCCCAGCACCTTCTCGCGCATGACGGATGACAGCTGCAAGGAGTTTACACAGAGCATCTGACTCTTCGTGAGGACTCTCCTGTGTACTTGGAAGCCTCTCTTAGATTTTCCCATGACTAGCACATGCCTGTCACATGGCAAAGGCTCAGTAAATATTTGATGAATGCATCCTGACAGCGAAGAAATCAATCAAGACCATTACACATAGTACTTTTCAAATTGTGGGGTGTGATTGACTCGTGGGTCATAAAGCCAGTTCAGTGGCTCACCACTGGTTTTTTTGAAAAATGAATTTTAGGGGGGGAAAAAGATATCAGAGTGCATCCTGCTTTGGAAAAGTAAATATCACTTTGTGAAACTTTTGTTTCTGTTAGACATATTCATGTGGGGGGGGGAGTGTGTGTGTGTGACCTGAATGGTAATGGAAAATACATTTTCTTCTTTGGGTCACGGCAAAATCATGCTTTGGGGGGGTGTATAAGGCCACCTGAGCCTCTATGGCTTAAACTTTCTTAGATACCCTGAAAAGTCAGTGACAGGTCCAGTAGCAGGGGTCCATATTTGGTTGCCATGATGACAAGGACAGGAGATGCACCTTGCACTAACCATTGCACTGCACTGAAACTCAGAGCCCCCTGCCCATGTCTTACTAGGCCACGCCCATATCCCACCTGAGGGCTGTGATGCCCGTGAGCCCATGAGCTCATCATGCAGTGATCTATGCCTACAGTGTAGAAGCTGTGCCAACTTTAGCCAGGCGTGAAATCTGCCTTATAAGGACACATACGGGGGCGAGGGGCGGACCGACCAAGGACTTAAGTCTGTTTTCTATAAAGATATATCTTTTTGTAACCACATAAGGTTCTCTCTTCGCCCCTGATTATAACTATTGCATTGACATCTTTGAAAAGGAAAAAGAGGTAGAATCCCCATTAAGTGCTCAGTACTGTGCTGTGTACCTTCATATACTTTCTAAACTAGAAAGTCGGCCAACAATTAGATCAACAGATACGGTATTATTTTCAAATTGTGCCCAATCTCCGTCTTCTGTGTGAACTCAATCAATCTTCCCTGTGGGCCTACAGACAAGTTTCTGTCTGAAATCTGGTAACCATAGTAATGAAGCAGAGAGAAGGGGGGATCTTGGACATGCACTGCAGATGTTAAAACACAGAACCTCATTTTCTCCATTATTTTCCCTTTTCTGATTTTTTTTTTTTGCGAGGGTTGTTTACAAGAAGCTATACTTGAAATGCTAGTGAACAAACAGTTCCAGGGTAAGTAGGAGAGCGCAAGGGCACAGCTGATCTGCAAAACCGAATAATAAACCAGAATAATGAAGCGTGGACGGCTTCTGGTTCACTTAGCTGCTTCGAACGTCCTTGGGAGAAGCAATAGGAAAGCACCTCCCGATGGTTTTCAGTGTTCGCCTGCTTCAGTAACTGCTAATTTTAAAGCAGAACTAACAGTCCATATTCATTAGAAAAGACCTAACTTACAAGGATCATTCAGATTCAGAAGGAAATAAGACTGGCCAGAGAAAGCAGGTTTAGAGTTTTCCACCTGTAGAAAACGTGGAAAGCAGAGAAGTGACGGCCCACAGACATCTCTTTCCCCGGGATACGCCTCCAGTGCCCCTGTCAAAACCTTCGAATGCTTCTCCAAGTCACACTTGGGTGATCTCATCATGACGTTAACCTGTCTCTTCAAAGTTGATAGAAAGGGATTAAGAACAAGACCAAAGATCTAAACTTATTGATTGAATTCTCAGTTCTTAGTTTATTGAAAGAAACAGCTCATCAAACTTTGATGGCCAACAGCACTGACTCTTCTCCCTCTGAGTTTCTATCAGCAGAAATTGAGCAGGGGGAGGGAAGAGGAGAAAGAAAGAACTGGCTATTTGGAAGGCTGATATTATTGCTTGGAGTCTCTAGGCTGTCAAAACTAAATATAATAAAGACAGGCCTCCACAAACATGGTACGCTGACCTCTAAAAATACATCCAGTCAGTGCCCAATTCTTTACATAATGTAAGGTTACACTTTGAGGGTTTTTATTATTCTGTATTATATAGGTTATACAGTCTTCAAAATTATAACAGCAGCAAGAGACTTGCTGCTTAAATGAAACCTTTAGAAATGATGAAATAAAATATTTTGCAAGTCAAAGATAATTGAAAGAGAAAATACACCGGAACCAAACTATCGCTGTGGGGTCGACTGTATTAGAGCAGGGTTTCTCCAAATGGGATCAGAATGACTAGGAACTTCCAGGAGGTCAAGGAGGGCTGTGGCAGGGCACAGCTCGCTGAATATATCATTCCTGCACTTGGGTCAGCACCTTCAATGTGGTTTGCCCTTCTGGACTTCTTACCTTAGCAATTGTTATACGCAATCAGAGACTCCCACGATATGGAGGTACGTAAGTGGTCATCTATTCCCCTAACCCACATGTTACATGATACCCAACATCTCCGACAAATGATTGAACACTTGATTATCTCTAGTAACAAGGAATTCATTACCTTCCAAGGTGCCGCACTCCATGTTCAGTCACAGAGCAGCTAGAAAGTCTTCCTCCTATGGAGTTCAGTTCTGGCTCCCTGTAACATTAACCAATGGTTTCTGATTAGCAACCTGGGAGCCATTAAGACTAATGCTCGTCAGTCTTTTGAAAACACCTGCCATGTAAGTCAGGCTCATCTGTTTTCAAGGCCGGCCTCTCTTGTACCTTCTATGGATCCTCCTGTGATATGCTTTCAGGAACATTCGCCATCCTGGAAGAAGTCCCTTGCCCCTCACCCCGCTCTCAGGCCATCCTGATTGTATCTCCTACCCCTTTTTCCTATCCAATGACCCAAGGATATCAATGCAATTCTCTCTTTTAAGAATTTAAAAGAAGAGTTTCTCTTACTCTAATTAGGTGATGGGAAGGACTTGAGTTGAAAAGGTCCCCATAGCACTGAGGTTGGCGTGGCCCAGTTGGAATATGCCTAAGTAAAGGAAGCTGAAAGGAGGAAAGCAGAACTGGCAGAGAATAACAGCCCTGAGAGATGGGAAGAATCTCATTCTTCTGACTTGTTCATTGGAGGTCCTGGGCTGGGTGGCCCCGCTTACACCATCCTCAATACCATCGTCATCGTTAACATTTACTGAGTATCTACTATATACCGGGCACTGTTGTAAGCCTTTAACGTGCGTGACCTCGCTGACTCCTTTCAAAGACGCTATAAGGAATGAATCATTTTTCCCCACTTTCACTGCAGAAGAAATTAAGGCATGCAGAGGTTTCAGTGACTTACCCAGTTCCCACACAGTTAATGGCAGAGCCAAGTTTCAAAACCAGGAGTTCTGGATCCAGAACCCAGGCTTCTTACCTGAACAGGGCACTCCTTCCCTATCCTTAGAGACACTCAAGATTCTTTTACAATAATTTTTACGGTAATTTCTTTTTTTAATACTTCATTTTTCAATTACAGTTGACGTACAATAGTATATTAGTTTTGGGTGCACGACAGTGATTAGACATTTATATAACTTATGAAGTGATCACCCTGACAAATCTAGTGCCCATCTGACACCATGGTTATCACAACGTAGTAATTCTTATATAGAAACTACTATATAGTAACTTCTTAAAGACATTTATTTAAGCTATCATGAGTAGGTTTGTGTTCTTTAGAACAAACCCTCCCTGAGTAAGCTATGGGAAGATTAAAAGATACTAATTCTTGGCCAAATGACACAGATAAGTGCCTTTGGGTTGCTCTGTAGTTGCCCTAAAAAGCAGGCTCAGCTAAAATGAAGCTGCTTTTACATAGGTCACTTTTCTGTACCATTTCCATAATATTCGAATGTATCTTCCAGAAGTGGTGCACTCCATGATGTTATTACAAAAAGAATGCCATCTAGCTTTCCTTTAACTTCTCTGGCATAACGTGGCCTCTTTCACGGTATCCGGTGGCCTATGCACCCCTTTACCATAGCAAATATCACATTATATTGGAATAACTTGTCTGTATCAGGGTTTTTCAACCTCAGCATTATTGACATTTGAGGCTAGATAATTCATGCTTAGTTGTGGCGCTGTCCCGTGAACTGTAGGATGTTTAGCAGTATCCTGGCCTCCACCCACGAGATGCCAATAGCACCCTCTCCCCGATTATGACCACAAAAATGTCTCCTGACATTGCCACGTATCTTCTTGGGGTCGAAATCACTCTTGGTTGAGAGCCACTGGTCTACATGTTCTAGACCACCTCCCCTAATCCTACACAGACTTCAAGAGTAGATTTCTGTCTTTTTTACCCTTATTTCTTTCCAGTGTTTGGTACACATAAAGAAGTCTTAACTGAAGAAAACTACAGTAACTTGAGTTAAATGGTGTTTTGTTGTTAAAGCCTGGAGTACCTGTAAGCCTGTATCTTTCTGGGTTTAGTCAGGAAAATAGAGACACTAAACATACTCCCAGAATAAGGGGTTTAATACAGAAAATAGGGTTTATGTAAGAGTAACTAGGGGAATGGGAGGCTGTAGTCGGAAAACGGAACTTGAACCTGAAGCTCTAGGTGGAAAAGCAGGTGTTCACAGGGAGTTCTTAGATGCCACCATGTCCAGCTGCTTAAAGTGGGATCAGAAAATGGGATCACACAGAAAGGTCTGGAATGCCTCTGTGTCTAACAAAGCAGCCTAATCTGAATCCCACATATTCCTAAAAATGATGGCCTCTGCTTCCCTTCCACCTTCCAAATCTCCCAAGTTCCTCTCCCCAACAAACCGTAACCCAGAACCAATCAGAAGGGAACTCTGGGAAATGTAGTTCTTCCCAGCCTTAGGCAGGCACCTCCACGGGCGTGCTGGTGCCAGGCAAACAACGGGTAATCCCGCGCATTAACCACTTGTTCCACCAAGCGTGTACATATATCTATGGATTGAAGAACCTTGGTGGTCTGGAGAATTTGGCAGTCATGATTATACAAGTCAGAAAGCAAATAAATGCTTGATTTGATTTGTTATTGCTGCTACCATTATTATTGTTTTTAGTTTGGCTGTGGGCTCATCCCTGATCACCTGTCCCACCAGCGTGTGCTGCGTAGACAGTCTTAACATTCACTTTGCACCCTGAACAGATGGCAAACGACGTTAATAATCGAACGGCTCATACTCCAGATGGAAGATGTTCACCTTCATGCTTAGAATGTACTGTCTTCTGAGCACTCCAGCTAGACTAGAATTTCCATATGCAAGGCATTGCTTCCCTCTTGAGGAATCAAATCATCACAGCCATGTAATCAATTTCTAAACGACTTTCTAAACCTATAGCTGACATTAAGTGAAAATATTTGTGCTTTATAGTTTGAGGCAAAAGTCAAACAATTCTTTGTAAATGATTACTTCCAGTCCATTAAAAATACAGTGCTGTAGGCGAAGTATGGTCCAAAGTATATATTTCACTTTAGAAAATTAAAATTCAAAATATACGTGGAAAAGATGTGTTTGTCAAAGATTCGATGGCCCATGAAGTCTGAGCTATTTACTCTCTGGCCCTTTATAGAAAATGTTTGCTGACACCTGGGCTGGTAGGAGAGCAGCAGGAAGTGAGGTCTGAGAGGTAAACGGGACGTCACAAGAACGCGTCCTGTACTGAACGAGGTGAGAGCCACTGGAGAGATTTGACCTGATACAGATCTAACTTGACACTCATTTTAAGAGGATCCCTTTAGTAGCTGTGCTGAGAACAGACATTACTGTTGGGAAGAAGGTTCTAGAAGCCCGGGGACCAGGTAGAAGACTAGCAGAATTCTGGTGGGAATAACTTGCTCAGACCAGCATATAATGTCAGGGGTGGTGAGAAGTGACTAAGTTCTGGTTTAGAGATTGAGCTGACCGGACTTCCTGACACCAAGTGCGTTGCATAGCCCCACACAGGTGCAGGAAGGCTAGAAAATGGTCTGCCCACGTGCACGTGTGTGACCGGCTAAAGCAGGGCTTCTTAAGTAGGGGCGCTTTTGTTCCCCGAGAGGCATTCGGCAATGTCTGGAGACATTTTTCATTGTCACAGCTGCAGAGCGGGGAAGGGTGCTACTTCTGTCTAGTGGGTAGAGGCCAGAGATGCTGCTAAACATCTTGAAATACACAACCCAATTCCATACAGCAAATAATTACCTGGTCTCAAATGTCAATAGCACTGTGGTGAAGCAACCCTGAGCTAAACCACTGGAAGAAGAAAGATGGGTTTTCGTGGATAATTAGGAGCCCTGGCCAACTTAACTTCCTGTGTCCCAACCCTTGGAAACAATCTGTAGGCTGTGGCAACTTCAGTTGTGGGATCTCTGCTCGCACCACAGCAGAATTGTTTGTCCTTCCTTGTCTACATACTTTCTCCCTGTTATTGGGGGTGAGCTTTGGCCTGAAAAATACGCTCTGCTGGCTTAAAAAAATAATTTAACTTTACTTAACATGTGTGATCAAGGCAATGAAGATTATTTTATATAATGGATAGCTAAATTGTAAACAGAACCAGGTATTAATTTCATTTTAAGAGATTCGTGGGGGGGGAATGCTTTATTAATTAGAATTTCAAGACTTAAAACTGATGTTTGGTGATAACCATAGATTTATGGGAATTGTACTTTCTCTACCAAACCAAAATAAATGGCCTATGATTCAAAGACCCTTAATGTTATGCAAACACCCTTAGCCTTTTGCTATGGGTAAGAAGAGGTCTGATTTATTAGGTGGAATATTTGCATATATCTAAAACATACTGGCTTTTCATTTACCTAGCTTTATTATTTTTTTGTCAAGAGCTACATAAATGACAAAAATATTTCTTTGTATTCTGGAGTGTTTACTACATTTATTTTCTTTGCAAAGCAGCATGCATTCTTTACCAAGCTTGTTAATAAGGTGGACCTAATTTAAATATTTTTACATTATCTGGGCTGCTCACTAGCTTAACACTAGGCCAAAAAACTGGACAGTGTTTTATATATGATCGTAAATACCTCAGTTCCTGAGCCACATTGTTTAGGTTTGCCCTAAAATCACATAAATTCAGTATGTGAAAAAAAAGCCACAGAATAAATAAGCAAGAAAAGGATTTTTCATATTACAAAATACTTTTTTTCCTACCATTCATTTAAGAAGAATTTATATATTCAACGTAGAAAGCTTCAGCCAAGTACTGTTCTAGGTACTGGGGCTGTCAAGAAATGCAAAACTGTCTATTTGCACTTGAAGATCGTGTAAAAGAGGCCAACATGTAAACAAGTGATTTTAATATGATGCGGCAGACTTCCTTAAGGAGGAATGTGCCAGGTGCTATAGGAGCTGAAGAGAAGCCATGGCACAGGCTCAGGGCCAAGAAAAAGCATCATGAACGCCATGATGGCAGAGTCGAGTCTTGAAGGACATGTAGGAACTGGCCAGGTGTGATGTGAGGGGCATTCTGTGCAAATGGAAGCAGTTGACTAAAGTCAAAGATCCTGAAACCCCAAGAGAGAAGTAGGTATAAGGTAGGACGTAAAGGTCCTTAAATGTCACACGCAGGAGCTTGAGAATGGTCATTAAGGAGATGACAAAACTGTTGAAAAGTATTAAGGCTGGGAATGGAAGCAATGGGCCAATGGCATCCCATCAATTCTACATCCCATCAATTTCTACTACAACAGAAAGCAGGACCGGCTTCACAACCTGTGGAGCCCAATGCAATACATAAATGTGGGGCCCTTATTCAAAAATTACTATGAATTTCAAGAGGGCTATGACAGAACATTGAAACAAGCATAGGACCCTTCTAAGCATCAGGCCCCGTGCGGCTGCACAGGTAGATGGTATCGGGGCAGGGCTATGACCAAAGTGTTAAGGCCCCTACTGGTATGCTGTCTATTCTATATTTCGGAAGAAAAGTCTTAAACATATCAACCAGCTAGAGAGTAGCCTCAAGGCAATGTGCTAGCCAGCACTATAGTCCTATACTCCAACTCAGAAAATGGCCAAATGGCTAATCTCTTCATTTTAAAGATGAGGAAATAATAGTAAAAGAGTTGAGGAACTGTCCTAAACTCACAAATCTAGGGACAGTAAAGATGTGAAATCAATCCAAGCCTTCAGATTCTATCCCCATGTTTTCTCTGCTCCTCTACCATATCAAGGCTCTTGAGTATATCGCGAGAGCAACAGAATGGAAATTCTTCAGAGAAGACTGATTTATAGGCTGTAAAAAGGACGGCAGTTAACAGAGGGAAACCGGCTAGGAGATCATCACTGACTGCTCCTCTCCCACAGGGAGCACGACCTCGCTCAACCCTTACTGAGGATCAAGAGGATCATTCCAAGCCCAGTTACTGAATAACTAACTACCAGGGGCCCCCGCATTGTACTAGGAAATAGGGTTACTGAAAGGACTTTGGCAAACTGCCAGCAGTTCACCCTCTGGTGAGTGAAGATAATAGTGGAAAACAGCTATCAAAACCCAGAGTCCCTGACTACCTATTTTTTAATATGATTGGGAAGCAAACATTTAAAAATAATGATATAAAGCAAAATTAGAAATGAATACTAAAAACCAGTAGGTAGCTACAAAGTCTTTTTCAAATTAGGGGAATCAGATGATTCGAGCATCTCAGCTGTATTACCTCACCAACTCTGGAGGCTTGAGGCTCATCTGAACTCTGATAAACCTTTCTACATAACTCAAGAATCTCTCTCATATTATACTCTATTTAGTTCTCCATTCCCCACCCCCACCTCCCAATACCCAAGGTCTTATTCATTTTTTCCTTCCCTTGGTTCCTAAAATAAAGCAGGCAGATAGCTTGCAAGGCCCTACGCAATCTAGCCCCTGGTCACTTTTGAAACTTTGTCTCACCCCACATTCCTCCTGCATTTCAGGGACCATCCTACCATCTCTCAAATTACAGCAAACCCTCAACCTCAGACATCTCCCAATTCTGCTTTCTCCTCTGGAATGCCTCACATTTTTCACATCTTTAATGAAATATCACTTCCTCAGGGAAAAGCTTCCAAATGGCAGATTAGACCAGGACTCCCATTAATAAGCTCTCATAGCACCGTATAATTTTCCTTCAGAGCCCTTAGCATAGTTAGTAACTATGTATTCATGTGATTATTTTATTTTTGTCTTCATTTATTTTGTCAGACTCCTTGAAGGCAAGAATCTGATCTATTTTGCTCATTCCTGGGTCCCCAGCACATGGCATAGGGCCTGGCAGACTCTCTGGCTTTTCCAGATCACTCGATCTAAAACATCCACTTCCCTGCCACTCACCTGTCTTGAATGTCTTAGTTTTTCTTCAAAGTATCCATCATTATCTGTCTGTGTGTATATGTGTGAGTGGGTGGAAGTGTCCTGTCCACACATATAGACATATTTGTATATATGTGTGTGTATGTGTTTGCGTGTGTATATAATTTCTCGTTACTGTCTGTTTTCCCCCCTAGAATGTAAGCTCCGAAAAAGCAGACTTTGTCTTCTTGTTCACTGTTGTATCTCCACCACATACCTGGCACATAATAGGTAACCAATGAATATCTGTTAGAAGTATAAATACATGAATGGCAAGTGCTCAAGAAATGAATACAGAAGTTTCTTCTTCAAAAATCAATAATAATTATACCCTTCACTGAAAAGATGATCCAATGATGTGGTTTTCTTTTGGAAAAACTGCCTTCACTGTCTTCCCAAAAATGACACTTTGACAGTTTTAATTCATTTTGCCATAAGTCATATTAAGCAACAAGGGGTTATATTTGGCTTACTTTATTTCAATTTTGTTGTTCTGCAAAGTTCAGTCAGATTCTTCATCCATAATTTTGAATGCAAGCCATTTCAGATTTTATAGGGATAAGTTCATAAAAATCAAAGGCTTCCAGTCTTTGGAATTAGGTGAACCTGGATTTGAATCTCGGCTTCAATATTTATTAGCAATATAACTTTAAAAAGCCACATAACTCCTGTCAGCCTCAGTTTTCCCAGGAAGCTTGTGATCTGCAGAGTCAGTTTGGTGATAGAATTGACTATAGCTTTAAATGCATGGTGTATAGTCATAATCAATAAATGCTACCTATTTATTATTCACATCTATTCCCAAATCCCTGTGATACAGTTGAGGAAACTGAGGCTACAAGAACTGCGTACTTCTCAAACCCATCCCTCTTTCTCAAGTCCAGATGATAGAAATTGGCAGACCTACAATTAAGCATCATTGCTCAGGGTACTTTTGTGTGTGTGTGAAAACCTGCTGTATTTGGACTCATACTGTTTAGTAACGAGGGCTGGAGATCCTGTTATGCCCTTGCATTGACTGAGGCTCACTACAACCTCAGCTCCAACTGAGCAATTTTGTATTCCAACAGAAGGGAGACTCAATCCAATCAAAAAATCTGGGTGAAAAATGTGATGGAAAGAATTTTCCCTTAGCCCAGTTTTTCTTTCTCTTGGGGGCATAAAAGAATAATTAAAACTGTGAGATCCGCTAAAATTTTTCATTTTATAACTACCATGTTCTTTAATTATATTGAAATCCTTTTCTTATAATAAACAATTCACTACAATGCAATTCTGGTGATGTTTTAGGTCCAATTTCACATCCAGACAAGTTATTCCACACACAGGAATGTGTAAATTTTAAAATAAGTAAAATTGATGCCTAAAATAAAATTTTAAGAACGTCTCAAATGCATTGCATAGTGTCATGACAGTGCCTCATACAGCAGACAAGATTTAAAATTTTAGCAAAGTGGGATATAGAAGTTGTAGGTATTGAAACTCTGACTGGATGATTCATTTTCCATGGGAATTTAATCAGTGAATAACAAAACAGAGTAAGCTAGAAGTGTCTTCTGCTCAAAGTTACTGAAGTTGGCTGGTCAGCAGCGATAATTAACTAATTAGTTTCCTGAGTAATTAGAAGAAATGGATAATATATGCTTAAGATTCTATTCTCACTGAGACGATATAACTGACTCTCGGTAAAGACGTTCAACTAAGCTGTGCCTACAGACTGTTCTTTATTTAGCTTCAGTTTATCCATGACTCAAGCTCATCCCCATTTTGCCCTCATAGAGGGATCTTGCCGTATAACCATAACATCTTATTCTGAACCTGCTATAAAGGCAATTAGTCATTCTTTAACACAAAAATTCAAATTGGTTGTAATTTTTTCTGAATCGAAACCATACCCTTTGATGTGGATAATTTGAGGTTCTATATTTAAAAGGCAGTGAATGAGTCATAGCAGTAAATAAGAGGACCCTTAAAGTCACATTCATCTTTTCTATATGAAACATTAAATGGATAATTTCTACCTGTAACGGATTTATTTTTGTGGCGGAGAGTTTTAAAGAATTGATTTAATTAGCTGTAACTATGCTAAGGAGCATAATTTGAATAATGTTGAATGAATGAGGAAATTATATTCAAGCATAGAGAAAACCCTTTAAATTCCCTTTTGTTCATTAGTCCACAAATATTTATTAAATACCCATAGCTTGCATGGAAATAGACAACATAATGATAGTCTAACCCGGCATCATTCTATTCTGGCTCTGGTAGTTAAATGAATGAGTTAACTGGTTCAGCTATTAACTGTATGTGAGGAAAGACTATGGAAATTAAATGAATGAATAACAGGCCCATTTCCTCAAGTTGAATATCCCATGTTTCACTACTTTAGCTCTTTGTTAAATAACCTACAGTATTGCATACTTATGTGTAGCAGGTTAAACGTACAGAACGTTTTCTAACAGCATTGTTCAGAATAACTCCAAATGGAAATAAACCAAGTGTTCGGTAGAAGTGTGGTTCAATAAGTTGAGGCATATCTATACAATGTTATAAGTACAAGAGGAAAATTTTGAATATATATATCTATCTACAGTAATATGAATAAAATTTAAAAACATAATTTTGTCACCAAAAGCCCAGAAAAAGCAAAACACGACCACATATGAAATAAATCTATTTACGTACAGTTTAAAAAATAGCATTAAACGTTATTGATTTTTGATGGATAATGCATAGGTGTTAGAACTATCCAGAGAAGCATGGATGTGATTACCATGTCAGAGTAGTGGCAACCTCTAGAAAAGAGAAAAGAAACTGACCAGGAAAACACACATGTGGGCTTTCTGAAGGTGCTGGCAAGATTCTACTTCCTTTCCCAAATAATTGCTACATGAGTATTGGTTTTATAATAAACTGTGCATTTATGTATTGCATATTTTTACATTATATTCCACAACAAAATGTTATAAATTGCAAAATAAAACTAATAAATGAATGGTTCAGTCTGAAAAGAAACATGGAGTCTATGGCCATGCCACCCCGAACGTGTTTATCTTTCTCAGTCTGACTTAAATACCCTCTAGGTCCATCAAAGCAATATCTTTTCCCATCCACTTCCTTTTAGTCTGTGTGTCTTTTAATCTGAAGTGAGTCTCTTACAGGGAACACATAGGGGTCTTGTTTTCTTATCCATTCATCTGCTCCTTTAGTTGGAGCACATAATTCTTTTCCATTTGAGGTATTATTGATAGGAATGTGTTGTTACCATTCTTATTCCTGTTTTGATATATGTTTTTTTCTTCTTAAAGAAAACATTTCCTATAATACTGGTTGGTGGTGATAAATTCCTTTAGCTCATTTTTGTCTGGGAAGCTCTTTATCTGTCCTTCAACTCTAAATGATAGCTTTGCTGGATAATTATTCTTGGTTGTAGATCCTGGGTCTTCATCCTGTCGAATATTTTTTGCCAAGCCTTCTGTCCTGCATAGTTCTTTTGAGAAATCAGCTGCCAGTCTTATGGGTTGTCCCTTATAAGTAACTATCTGTTTTTCTCTTGCTGCTTTTAATATTCTTTCTTTGTATTTAACTTTGGCATTTTAATTATGATGTGTCTTGGTGTGGGCCTCTTTGGATCCCTGATTTTTAATTCTCTGAGCTTCCTGGGGTTTTATGTCCATTTCCTTCACCAGGTTAGGGAAGTTTTCCATCATTTCTTCAAACAGCTGTTCAACACCAATCAGATGGATATTTGGACCCTTAATAGTGTCCCATATGCTCCTTAAATTATTTTTATAGTCTTGGCATCTTTTTCTTGCCATTCTGATTGAGTGTCCTTGGCTTTCTCGTCCTCTAGATAGGGCATTTGATCCTTTTTTTATTCATCTGTTTATTCTTTGTTTATTCCATTTAATATACTTCTCATCTCAGATAATGTCTTCATTTCAGACTGGTTCCCTTTTATAATTTCCATTTCCATTTTATGTTTTTTATCTCTTTGTTGAGTTCTCACTGAATTTAACCAAAAGTTCATTGAGCATCTTTATAACCAGTGTTTTGAACTCTGCATCTGTTAGATTACTTGACTCCATTATATCTGGATCTCTGTTCTGTTCTCTCATATGGTTTCTGCTTCTTTGTCTTCCCATTTTGGCTGCCTTTCCATGCTGTTTCTATGTACTAAGCAAAGCTCCTAAGTCTCCTGGTCTTATTAGTGTGGATTTGTGAAGTAGGTGTCCAGTGGCACAGTCCTGAGAGGGGTTCAGCTGCAGGCCAAGCCTCTACCCCTCTGGGGCCACCTGTTAAGATTCAGCAAGCAATCGACAGATGCTGAGCTTATAGTTGCCTCAAAAGGCCACACCAGAAACCCAGGCCAGCTGCCTCCAGTATGAGTCTAGAGGCTGCTCAGCAAGGAGCACCTGACTCACTAAGGATATACCTGGATATGGCTTGGGTGGGGCTGTGAGTTGGGGGAGGCAGGGTTTCAGAGGATCCTCTGGGTGGAGTGACCTCTGTTATCTAGTTTGATGACTTCGCGGCTGTTGCGGCCCTGTGTCTGCACACTGGGGGGTGGGGATGGCTCAACAGGGAACAATGGATACCGCGGGCACGTTTGCACAGAGCGAATCTCGCCTCGGCCCTCACTCCGACAACGTCTCCCTGTACATCCCTGGCACTCCCTGCATGCAGCTGAATCGCCACTGGTGCTCAGAGCAAACAGGTCAGTCACTGTGAAAATCTGCTTGAGGACGCCGGCGGCCCCTTTAAGAGGTGTCTGCTGCTGCCGCTGCCGCAGCCTGTCTCTTTCAGTCACTCGGGACCAGGCAGCCCGTGTCCTAGCCCTATCCTACCGTCTGCCAGTGCAGGGTGCTTTCTTGGATTGCTACCTAGTTGTATGGCTTATTCACCCCAGGCGATTTTCCTTGCTGCTGCTCCTTGTTTCCTCTCTTTAATTTGGTCGCCAGGGGGATGAACAGAGCCTCTATCACCTACACCATTTTCAAAATCTGAAGTTCTTACCATGGCTCAGAAAGCCTTCATGATACTTCTCTGATTCCATCTCCTACTTCCTCACCCGTACTCATTTTGCTTAAGTCATCTCGTCACCCTTAATTGTACTGAAAACATACCTGGCGTGCTGCAGACTAATGTATTTTGTTTTCCTCTAAAATTCTCTCCCTTAGGTATCTACAGGGCTCCACTCAACCCTTCTAGAAAGTCAGAACGACCTTTCCTCACTGCACTTTCTAAAGTAAAAACTTTGCCCCTGTTACTTTTGATTCCTTTGTCTTATTTCCTCCCTGTTCCTCCAGGCTAGACTACAAGGCGTGCAAGAGAGGACTTTTCGCCCATATCTAGAGCATTGCACGTACATAATAATGTTGAATAAATGACCGTGAAAGGATAACCAAATAAAGAGGCAGACGCAGGTTCTGCTGGGCAAGGAGAGGCAAACGGCTGTTTTATTATTTGGAAAGACTTCAAACAGAAAGCAGGCTGTCAGGAACTACCAGAGTTGGGTAAAAAGGACATTCCGACATGAGCCAGGAAGCAGAAGAGATGGTTCATAAGTCCGAGATATTGAACATCACCTGGGAGAAAGCTCAGATCAGTAAACAAAGCTTTACGTTGAATATAAGCTGAGAGGTTGGATCGACTCTTGATTGGCTTTTTGGGTTTTACCAAACATCTCAGTGTACTTGTAATTCGACTGAAATGTTGCTAAGATGTGTGTTGTGTGTGCGCGTGCATATATGTTTAATTGGTTTTTCTTAGCTCAAACATGAGATTTTAATTATGAACTTGGTCTTTAAAATAACCCCTTTCCCTGTAGCCTGAAAATTGATTTTATAATGGAAGCCTGTGCAGAAAATGTGTCTGGCAAAACTTAAGTCGAAAAAAGATTCCTGTGTTTCCTATAACAAGGGACTCGAATCTTACGCTGAGAGGGGCAACGCGAGGACGGGGGCGGGGTAGAGACCGCGAGGGAAAGGGCGGGACCTCGAGGGCAGGGGCGGGACCTCAAAGGCGGAGGCGGGACCGCGAGAGCGAGGGCGGGACCTCGAGGGCAAGAGGCAGGAACCTCTGGGGCGGGACCACAAGATCGAGGGCGTGAAGTCGAGCGTGGGACCGCGAGGGTGGAGGCAGGACCTCGAGGGCGGGGCGGGACCGCGAGGGCGGGGGCGGGACCTCTGGGGCGGGACCACAAGATCGAGGGCGGGGTCGAGGGCGGGACTGCGAGGGCGGAGGCGGAACCTCTAGGGCGGGGGCGGGACGTCGAGGGTGGAGGCGGGACCTCTAGGGCGAGGGCGGGACCTCGAGGCAGGGGCGGGACCTCGAGGGCAGGGGCGGGACCTCGAGGGCGGGGCGGGACCTCGAGGGTGGAGGCGGGACCTCGAGGGCGGGGGCGGGACCGCGAGGGCGAGGGCGGGACCTTTGGGGCGGGACCACAAGATCGAGGGCGGGAGGTCGAGGCGGGACTGCGAGGGCGGAGGCGGAACCTCGAGGGCGGGGGCGGGACGTCGAGGGTGGAGGCGGGACCTCGAGGCAGGGGCGGGACCTCGAGGGCGGGACCTCGAGGGCAGGGGCGGGACCTCGAGGGTGGAGGCGGGACCTCGAGGGCAAAGGCGAGACCTCTAGGGCGAGGGCGGGACCGCGAGGCGGGGGCGGGACCTCGAGGGCGGGACCACAAGATCGAGGGCGGGAGGTCGAGGGCGGGACCCGAGGGCGGAGGCGGGACCTCGAGGGTGGAGGCGGGACCTCGAGGGTGGAGGCGGAACCTCTAGGGCGGGGGCGGGACTCGAGGGCAAAGGTGGGACCTCTAGCGCGGGGGCGGGACCTCGAGGGCGAGGGCGGGACCTCGAGGGCGGGGGCGGGACCGCGGCGGCGGGACCTCGAGGGTGGAGGCGGAACCTCTAGGGGGGGGGCGGGACCTCGAGAGGGAGGGCGGGACCTCTAGCGCGGGGGCGGGACCTCGAGGGCGAGGGCGGGACCTCGAGGGCGGGGGCGGGACCGCAGCGGCGGACCTCGAGGGTAGAGGCGGGACCTCGAGGGTGGAGGGCGGAACCTCTAGGGCGGGGGCGGGACCTCGAGAGGGAGGGCGGGATCGGGAGCGAATTTAAGCCCATGGTGAAAAACAGGAGTAATAAATCGAGGATGAAGTGAGTAAAATATATAAAAGCATATAAAATAAGCACAGTCTTACAAAGTTGCAATTATACAGAAAAGAATTTTTTTCCACTTTAAAATATCACATACGTTTCAATAAGGCTGAGTCCATGCACGATTATAAAGTAGTTTACCTCCATGTTCCGAGAGCTATTAAGGTGACCTGATAAGGTCAAATAGGAAATCAAAGAAGTTGATGAAATAATTTCTACCAAACTTCTTGGGATGTTTTTGTCCTACAAAGAAAACATTGTTGTTTTGCTTTTTTGTTTGTTCATTCACACTTATTTGTCTTTGAATCAATAATACATGCACATGATAGAAAATTCAAAATGTACAAAATAGTAGAATGAAAAAGCAGACTCCTTTCCCCGGTCAGCCCGCACCCCTCCCCACAACTTCCCCCAGTCCTGCTCCCTGGAGACAGCTCTCATTATTACTCAATATGCACATAACCTTGCCTTTTTTTTTTTTAAACTTACTTTGGAGATAATTCCATATTAGAACATATAGAATTGTCTTTCTTTTAAGGATTGCATATTGAGATTACAAATTTAATGGGAAAATTTTGTCTTTCTTCATCTCAGGAAGAGATCAGTGTGGTAGCTTAATAACGATGAAACCACAATAGGAATTAAAATCTCACAAGATGAGATTTTTAAGTGAGTGAATTTCTTGGGTGCCTTCCAAAGGCCTTCTAGAAATAGGGTGTCAGATAAAATACAGGACACCCAGTTAAATTTGAATTTTAGATAAACAATATTTTTTAGTGTAAATATGTGCCATGCATATTTGGAAAATACACAAAAATTATTTGTTGTTTATCTGAAATTCAGCAGATATTCTTAGACCAAGTAATGATTCATCTTTATCTGAAATTCAAATTTAACTGGACGTCACATATTTTATTTGCTAAATCTAACAACACTGTCTAGAAACCACTCACCTACTCATTTGTGAATCGAGCTGTTTTTAATCTTCGACTGTGCAATGAGTTTGATGTCTATTAGAGGCAGGAAAATATTGCTTCTTAAATATCATGGTCATTAAAAACAACCACAAACTTCAGGCTTCAACATTTCTTTAATTGCTTCTCATAAGCCACAAGAAGAGCAATGTCTCCTTTAATTAAGTGTTTTTAGATAACATTTTGAACTAAGACTGTTTAGCACATTGCCTTCAGCATCAAAAAACCATAATATATTTAAGATGTATCTCAAATATTATAATTATACACTTGAACTTTGAGATTAATTAAATTTCAAGGTAATTTTATTTATATAGTTTACATGACATTCCTTCAAAATAAAATATTGCTGTTAAGAAAAATTAGATTGTAGTCCACAGCCATGCCACCCTGAACAAGCCTGATCCGTTGGATCTCAGAAGCTACGCAAGGTCAGGCCTGGTTAGTACTTTTATGCGAGACCACCTTGCAATACCAGGTGCTGTAGGCATTTTTTTAAAAAATGAGAAGAAACATGGACCTGTGTATTAAGGCTTCCTTTTGTTTTATGTGCTAAAATCAGGTTACCAGCTAACTAACCTTTCAAAAAGCGGCCCAGGAAGTTTAAAATAATCTTATCTCACTCAGGCAAGTAAACTATATACTTAATCATGAATTTCTAAATGTTTATATAGAAGTGAGAATTCTACAGCTATGGAAGGGATTAAACAGCATGGTGAATTTAGGCAGATAAGAGGAAATGTATTATGAGGGATTGTTTCCCTTTCAAAAGTCATTTTAGATTCAATAATATGAACAGGTTCCGCATTTTAGAGCCGGGTATGAGAGCTCATCTAGGCCACCAGTTTCCAAACTTTTGCATTAGTCACTGGATGTTTAAAGATACAGATTCTCAGTTCTCATTCCTAGAGATTTCTCATTCAGTTGGTCTGGAAGGGGCTGAGAGCGGGGAGGAGGCAGGCATACATATAAAAGTTCCCCAGCAGCCAAAGCTGAAACACAGAGATCTAGACCAGCCTCAACATTTTTTAACATTAAATTCCTGAGGTCTTTAAAGAATAAATATCTTACCTAAGAGCAATACAGTTTATAACCCCTGGAGTCAGTCCTAGACCCCAAATACCCAAATTCCTAATCTGGCTCTCTTTACTAAAGCAGCTGGCACAGCTTCTACTTCTCTCCCACACTGGTTGAGAATCTAATTACCAATCAGCCATAGGATGTCCAAGAAGGCCTATAACCCCTTGTGCTGAGCGGTGTCCTCCTCCAATGACCATTTTTACCCAACCTCACACCCATATTCCATACATTTATCTCTACTAAGGCTATTTATTCTTTACTCCCAGGCATAGATACGATTTTTCAATCTTTTATCTAATTCATGTAGAAATAACACAAAATACCATTGACATCAACTAAAATGACACATTTAAATAAAGAGATAAATAACTCGCCAAAGATCGAATGTTAAAAACTGACACTGGAAAAATTAGCCATGGTAGAAATATCAATACCAAACAATGAATATTTAATCTCTGCCATATAACTGAAGTGAACTAGAAGGCTACAGGGGAAGTGTATGTACTTTAAGGGGTTAATCTTAGATCTAATATTAACATTAAAGTCAATATTAATAGAAGGAACTGGGCTGTGAATAGGCCACACTAGGAGAAGCTCCTAGCTCAGTGCCAGGTACACAGCAGGTGTTCGTAAATGCTTTTTTGAACAAATGAATGAATGAGAAAATGAATTAATAGCCCTCTTGATAGATTTAGAGCATACTATTGGGATTTGAAGAACTTGGCTTTAAAATAGTCTATTCAAAGCTCCATAGATTAATAAACTAGATTTTGGAAAAGTTGGTGTTGAATATAATGTAGGTGTTTCTGTTTGTTAACGGATTAAAATGACTACAGTCATTATTCTTATCCTTAATTTCTCAGCCTGAAAAGCTAATGAACTGTATCTGTTCCATGAATAATTGAGTTAAACTTGAAAGAGAACTACCCATTCCAAAAAGCCACCCACGCTACCAGTTAACTCTGATTTATCCTTTTATTTCTGAAGAATTTTAAGCATCTTCCATCTAATTTGACAGACAACCAATCTGTGCTTCCTCTGCCTTTATTTTCCCAGGAAGAAGATGTTACTCGTGAAAGTCGCTTTAATTTCAGTGGTTATGGGATGGGTCACTGCCTCCAAGTGAAGGATGGAACAGCTGTCAAGGCCACACCTGCCAACCCGCTACCACAACCCCCAAAAGATGCAGATGCCATCAAGAAGAAGTTTGTGGACGGGCAAAAAGGATTGACACGATATCTCGAGCTGCCTTCCCATTGGCCTCCTCATTTTCAACATCTTTACTGGATCACATACAAGATCATTCGGCATGAAGATGTCCACAAAGAATAGATGTGCCCTTCAGACCCTGGGACCTTCTTGCCTAAGTGTTGTGCTTGTAATACACAGTGAAATTGTCTTTATATCACATTGACAAAGGAGAAGATTGGGGGAGGGGGAGGGAGAATCATGGGGCGGGTTTCCTGGCACCTACGTGAATAAAGATAAGTTAACCAGAAATGAAGGAAAATGTTTGCACAAGATTAAGGTGCCGCAGAACCGTGAGCATAATTCTCTTCATAGTCTTTAGCATTGTTCTATCAGATGATGCATCAATTAGACGTGATAGTCAAGGTCAAGTTCTCGAGAGCAATTTGTCTTTTGGTTTGGTTTTGACTAATTCTGGTACTGAAAAATTAGGTTAAAACACATCAAACACACACACACACACACACACACACACACACACACAACACACATGGAAAATGCTTACCATCTGACCACAGTGACTAGCTATAGTGAGTTGAGGACCAAACTTTTTTCAGGAAAATGCGCCTCATTTTTAAAACAAGCTCCTGAGCTATGTTCTTTACAATGTCGTAATTAGTGTTTCACCTGAGAAATCCTTTTGTGGGTCATAAATTATTTCTACTTACCGAAAAAAAAAAACAACAAAAAATAAACACCAATCACAAAGAACAGATTTGTACTTTACTGTCTGTGTGGGTGCGCATTTTAATATTATGGTTTTT
The DNA here is from genome assembly GCA_003508835.1 of Eonycteris spelaea. Lineage (NCBI taxonomy): Eukaryota > Metazoa > Chordata > Mammalia > Chiroptera > Pteropodidae > Eonycteris > Eonycteris spelaea. The sequence continues at coordinate 952,442 of PUFA01000219.1, forward strand.
TCCCAAGTGTAATTTTGGGGTTTCAATTGTGTTTGTGTAACTGATTCTCAAATACCCTCTTAAAAATAAATACCGTTTTATTTTAGATCCAAGTTAGCGCACTATATATTTTTGTTCGCTCTGGCTATATTTACATGTGAAGTGTTCAAGCGTGACTTAGCCATTGCAAACCTGTCAGCCACAGTGTTTATGGAGATGGTGCGTCCTGAATGGTGTAGCTCATATTAGCCTGAATTCCCATTTCTGCTCTCATTGTAGGTGTAACTACTAGTCCCAGTGTCAACTGACCCATGATTTTCTACTGTCAATCCAAGTGAATATCGTTTTAAATATCCTTAATTTAAAGATTTTAAAAATTGTACTGTGATTTTCATAACCCGTTGCCTTTTGGTACCAGAGCTACGTGGTTTGAATCCTGGCTACATGTTTTAAGTAAGAAAAAAAAAAATTAAAGATGTATTTTTGCTTACTCAGATAAAGAACCTGTAAAAATATAATGAAAAAAATTAAATTTTACAATGTGCTGTAAAAGGGGTTATTAAAAAAAAGTACTTGTTCAATTTCAATAAAGCTAAGTGTGCCACAGAACTTCTCTAAGAGTCTCCATTTGCACTGTAATTGTGAATAATTTAGATGGTGATGGTAACGAGTTCTTGTTTCTGGTCGTCCTCATAAGGCTGAAAAACACTTATGTAGCTATTATAAGAATGCCTGTGATATCCCCATATAAGAAAGAAAAATATGTTATTCTCATTGTAGAAAAAGGAAATGGAGATGTGGAGCATTTTCACCACTGTGAGCAGAAATCTAATATGGATACTTCATATGAGATGTGGAAATATTCCAAGAACACTGAGGAATCATAAAATTTTCAAGTGAAAAGAAATACAAAAGACCAACCTGTCCATCTACCTGATTTTGTCAGAAATGGAGGAGTTCCAAATGAAAAAAAATTCTGAAAACCCAGTGAAGTAGAGATAACTCATCTTGACCTATGTTTTCCTTAACCACAGATATCATCATAACATTTCCAGAAGATGGAATTCATAAGTCAATATTTATGACTTTTTAAGCCTATTCAAATATTGAATCATTTCCACAGAGAGGAATATTGCGGAATGGCTAAACACATTGAACTTTGGAGACAGAGAGACTAGCTCAGCCACCTATCAAAGTATGATCTCGGATAAGTTACCTGACTTTCTAAGTAGTTCCTGTTTCATAGTTTAAGAGGATAAACTGAAAAAAAATACAAGTAAAGCCATTAATATGGAGTCTAAACATAGTAAATTCTCAATAACAAATATATAATAATAAAAATTACTATTCTTAAGAATAGTATCGGTTATCCCCTGGGTTAAAACTTCAGTGTCAACCTTGGCAAGATTAATGGCAGGCTTTGTGCGCCATTTCGGAAAACACTAGTTCTGTCTTATCGTTCATTCCTATCCTCCAAAAAATAAAACAATGCCTTCGGTCTCAATTCCCTTCCCCATTGCAAACAGTAAAATGGAGGATAAAATGCAATCCCAAAGAAGGGCCTGATCCGTAAGTGATCTAGGAAGAGCCTGATCTGTATATGACAGATGGGAGGCCCCTTGGGGAAAAATCCCCAGCTAAATGATCATTTCTAATCATCAATGTGTGTACCATGAACTTTTCTGGGGGGCATAGACCCCACATTAGAAAAATGAAAGCAGGTTCACCTTTCACATATCTGCCAGCCATTTAGTAGGCAAAGACATCCTGTATGGCAAGAGGGATTCTTGGCTTTTCTCTAATTCTAGTTCACATTCAGGGGAAAGAACTCTTGAATGTACCAATCTGGTTATATAATTAAGATAAAATCTCAGTGAAAGGATTTTGAGTGTTATATATTCTAGTGAAAATAGATAATTCCCCTGTAATGTTATTGGAGATTTCTTTAGGACATTTTCTTTCAAATAGTATTTGAAGTAAAATAGCCCAGAATAAATCATGGCTCTGAGGAGAGAACTTACTGTTTTCATGAGATTGGAAGCTTCTGGAGAAAGCGGCTGTTTTCATGGACCCTCAGGCAATGCCATGCCACAGCTCAAATGACAGTGAATATTATTACTATCACTAGGAAAAGTGGTGAAGGAGGATTACTGTGCTTGCTGACAAAATTATGTCTTTCTCGCCTAAGCAATGATATGAGTGGAGTAACCATCTCTTGCCATCATTTTTCAGATAATGGGTTATTGGAGAATTTGTTTTATACACATTTTTCAATTCCTACCACTTTATTTCAAGAACACATCAAGCTGACGTGAGGCTTAATATTCTTTATGATATTTTCAAACACCTTGGCCCAAAACAGATGCTAAAACCAGACTCGCTGTAGATTTTTAAATCCTTCCAAACAGTGTTAGCATTAGCTCCTCATCTACGCCACTGAACAGAACTGCCAAATTCTGAAAGCAAAACTTTCATAAAGATTAAATGAAATTCATTTTACATTTTGCTTACGACCCATTACCATCAAGTAAGAAAGTTCTAACCAAAACAAGCAACAAAATCCATATCAATATGATTCACAGCTTTGGATAATTAAAATAAATTATAATCTAATTGGAATTTTTTTAAATTTATGCATTGCATAGTTTAATCCTGAAGACAATTTGTGGGATGAATAAAAGTCATATGTCTGCGAGATATTCCTTTTTAATCTTTTAACTTCTGCTTTAATCTTTTCTTTATTTTTACCAATTAGTTTTTTCTTTAAGTATAATTTGAATGATTCAATAATACGTGCTCTTCATAGATCACAAACTAGAACTAAAGATAACACCACAACTCCGTATCAATATAGTGCTTTCCACATGTCGGCATGTTTTGATGTCAACAACAGCATTCAATTCTAATAATAATCCAAAGTGGCCAGATCACAAAGAGTTAATATCCATCCTTTGATCAATAAATACACAGAAGCTCTACGCTTTAAACACCTCACCCAAAGCCAGCTATTGTGCTACAGACTGAATATTCCGCACGGTTTACTTCCTAAAGCCTTTCACTATATCCAGTGTCTAGGAAAATAAAAGTCTGGAGAGTGGAAAGTCATGGTACCACTGACCCACCCTCAGGATGACAAAATAAATTGGTGAAGGAGGGCATAGAAGAGAATGTTTCTGTTGAAAATGCCTTAGAGAAATAGCTCAAAATTGTATATATGGCATTGAGAACATCTTCACAGAGTCAGTATCTTGTGCGACTGAATGACCCCAAAGATACTGGGGGTCGAAAAAAAAAAGACACAAAATTCAATTTAGAAGGTGTTTATTTCAATTTTTAAAGGAGGAAAAATGACCTTCACATTGTCAAACATGCCCCCACAGAAGAAAAAATGCAAAATTCCTACTTTGGTGCAAATGCACTTTAAAAAATAACAAGTGATACAGTTTCCTGCAAGCTGAGGGTAGGGTGTATTAGATGTTTTTAGACCATGGGCCAGCATTTAAAAGTGCATTAACACTTTGGCACAAATGATTTATAGATAGGTGAATGCATCTTCAAAGAGGAGAGCAAAGGTCACGGGTGCTCTTGTGAAGCATGCAATCCCACTGGCCTTCAACTCCGAGGACCCGGGGCTGGTTATGCAATGGGCAGCTTGCTCAGTCCTCTGGGAGACTGAAGCCTCCTAAGAGGCTCCAGGTCCTCAAAAATGATAAAACAAAGGGCTAGGGACCCTTTGTGTACAAGGATCCGAACTAACCAATGTTTCATCAAATTCAATGGATAATCACTGCATAAGCTACCCCCGCTTTCTGAGGAGAAAGACTTGGGGACAGGGTAGTGAGGAAGGGAGAAGAGATGAAAGGAAGACTGTAGCCAGAAAGTTCCTTTCAAGGCATAAATCAGATCATGTCACTCTGCTTTAAACCTCCAACCGCTTCCCATCTTAATTACAGAATAACCCAGAGTCCTCATCATGGCCACATGACTTGACCTCCCCATCACCCACCTTCTGTCAACCCCTCTCCCCCCAGGTGCAACGGCCAGTGTTTAAACATGCTGACCACACTTCTACCTGAGGACTTTTGATTTGCTGTTTCCTCTACCTGGCACCTTCTTCCCCTAGACCAGGAATTGTCAAACACTTTAAGGCCAGGAAATTAAGGCTTCCCAGGCCACGCAGTCTGCTGCCAACCACCCAACTCTGCTATTGTGGTACAAAAGCAGTCCGAGGCAATATGTAAACAAGTGAGTATGGTTGTGTTCCAATACTACTTTATTTAGAAAAGCAAGTGGCAGGCCTGATTTGGCCCATGGGCAGTACTTTGCCAACCCCAGCTCTAGTTAGCTACAGGGCTTACTCGCTCATTTAACTCAGGCCTCTGTTTGAACGTCCTATCAGAGAAGCCTCCTCTGAGCACATTATATATAATTAGTACCCTCCTGCCATTATACTCTATTTCCCATTCCTGCCTTGTATTTTGCAGAGCATTTGCCACTTTCTAATTGATGCTTTTTAGTGTTTATTGTCACACACACAGAGACACACACACACACACACACACCCTACCTTGAAGGCCAGCCTCATGTGAGAAAGTGAAAACACAGGTTGACTGTTATATTCCCAGGGATTAGATCTGAGCCTGGCACTTAGTAGGCATTTGATCAATGAATACTGAATGGTTAATACTTATTAAAGAGGGAATTGAGGGTTTGCACATAAGACTTAAGAGAATGAACTGAGGAACCTAATACTACCAAGTTAGATAAAAATTGCTGTCAAAACTTAAGCAGGTTTTGGGTGTACAAGAATGAAGGAATTACACTAGATTAGCATTTTCCAAAGCATGTTCTGAAAAACCCCAATTCTACAGATCCTTACGGGCCTGGGACATTCGCAATCCTGTCTGGATGGAATTTTTGTTGTTTCTCATTGACTTTTGTCAGAATACACAGGCCTTCTAAGACATGGGGGTTCTGAGAGGTACCCCAGGGGGTCTCTTGCATTTTAAACATATTTCTCTTCACCCCCATTATGCAGTAGCAGCTCCATTTCCCCTTGCTAGTCAGGATCCATCACCTTAGCTTATACGGTAACCACCTTCTTTGCCTGCTGACTCCCTGGCATGAGGAGCCCAAAGTGCCAGGTAGCAATTTCAACTTCCAGTTCCACTGTTGTGTCACTTGGAGGAAGGAGAGACAGAGATTCCGAAATGGTTGTAGATTTGAGGCTTTCTATCAAAATATTCTTAAAGCATACTTTTCCGAAAGATAAAATCACGACTCACGCAGATACAAAATTAACATGTCAAAATTGTATTTATCTTATTGATTTTTAAAAAACAGTAAAATGCTAAAACAAATCCAAAAAGCATTTGAGAAATTAGGTGTTTCTAAGCAATGTGAGGGTAAGTTTCCTGAGTTGGAAACAAATCTGGGTGATGTCCAAAAAGGCCATAAACAGTAACCTTTGAGATTATCTCTTCTTTGGACAGAAATTATTTGCATTTCTGCTGGACACAATTCTACAAGTTCTCCTCTGCCTCTACAAAATGGTAAATAGCCCAGACAATACAACGTCAAGCCCAGCACTGCATTGAAAGAGCACCTGTAACCACCTCCCCCTTTTTTTGGCCTATTTCCAAGTTTCAGATTATTTTTCCAACAATCACCATCGAAGTTAATGTTTTAAGAGCTAATACCCAACGGCTGACATCGCACCTTCACAGGACCAAGGCCCAGAACGCTTACATGACACACCTCATGTCACATAGAATGAAAATGAAACTTTGGGAACCCAAATCCCTTGGTTCCTTCTAACTACTCCCTTGAGCTTTGTTCTAGGTATGCCAGGTAGAGAAAGTTAGAAAGAGCAGTTTCTCTCCTTTAAATTATTGTACCTCCACGTGATCATTCACCTGTTCGTTTAGAAGGCAGGTGGCATGGTTGTAAAGGCATGGGGTCCGATCTGAGTTCAAATTCTCCCTCTGTCTCATATTTGTAGGGTGTCCTTGGGCAATGCTTTAATGCCCCAGGACTGAAGACATTGTAAAATGTAACATAATAATATTTACCTCTCTACAATCATAGGTGAGGACTGAACTGACTGGTACCTCCAACATAATGGATACTGAATAAATATTCTCTCGTTTCCCTTCCTAACCACCTTTAATTAATGACACCACTCACGCATGAATGGCGTCATTTCCCGTGTGGTCTACTGTAAGTACTGTAACTTTAAATCATCATCTAAATATCAAAAGGCTGAAAGTAAAAAGACCACATCTAGAGACAGTCCGAACATGCTTCTTTGGTAAAAGGGGACAGCAGAGTTTTAATTGTTCCTCTTTGAATTGATATAGAAAGGAAAACACTGTTTTAATTTAAATGTTGAAAAAGTTTAAGTTGGCCTCACCGGGGCAAGTGCGAGGAAGTCATTAGAAGGACTCTTGCTATCTGTAACTAACACGGGAACGGTGCCAGCACAGGTTACAAACTGCTTGCACATAAATTCAGCCAAGTCCAGGAATGACGAACTTGGGCAAGTTTCTCTCACTGCCTCGGTTTATTCTCCTGTAAAATGGAGAATAACAATTTCCCATGAGAGAGCCTAGCGTGGAACAGGTCTTTAGCACATGATAGCCATCATCATCATCACCATCGCTATCCACAGCGAAAGCATCACCACCACTGTGATCATGATCATCACCAGCAGCAGCCACAGCTTCATGATCATCATTTCACAGATAAGGAAAATGAAACAGAACACAGTGAAGGGACTGGTCCGCCGTCACAGAGGTACGTCCAGCCATCAGGTATTAGCTCTGTGACGCTAGGTAACATCTGCAGAATGAGAATGATGTCTGTCCCACCTCTTCACCTTTGAAGGCTGCTATGACAATAAAATGAAATCGTGAATGTTAAAGGTACCTGAAAACTATTTTGGGGATGAAGAAAGTGGGACACAAGGAGGTAAAGGAACTTGCCGAGGGCGCACGGCCAAGCTGCAAACTCAGGCAGTCTTTTTGTACGATCGGTGCTCTTAGTCACCACATGATACTGCTTCTTCAGTCAAGCTCAAAAAATCGGCATGATGGACATATACTTATATACAATTGTATATATCTAATATATATAATATATATGATAGACATAAAATTTACATTTTATATGTGTATTTTGTAGGTTTTATCACATCATTTTAATTATTCATTTCTATATCCATATTCCCTACCAGCCTATGAGACTTTCAAGGGCACTATATTAGTTTCCTAGGGCTGCTGTAACAAATTGTCACAAATTTGGTAGCTTAAAGCAACAGAAATTTATTCTGTGACAGTTCTAGAGGTTAGAAACATGAAAATCAAGGTGTCAATAGGGCCGTGTTTCCCCGAACGCTCTAGATCCTTGCCTCCTCCCAGCTTCTGGTAGTTGCTGACAGTCCTTGGCATTCCTTGACTTTCAGCTGCATCACTCTGATTTCTGCCTCCCTCGTTACATGGCCATCTCCCCTCTGTACATCTTTTCTATTTCCAAATCTCCCTCTCCTTATAAGGCCACTTTATAGGGCCCATCTTAACCCAATATGACCTCATCTTAACTAATTATATTTGCAAAGAGCCTATTTTCAAATACGGTTACATTCTGAGGTTCCGAGTGGACCTGTATTTGTGGGAAATACTATTTAATCCAATATAGGTATCAATTGCGTCTAATTTGTTTCTAGCTTTCCAGGAACTTAGCCCAATGTAAGGTACATACAGATTCAGTCAGATACAGGTTAGAGGTTGAACATGCACTTGCTGGTGTGAGGCTGTCTGGGATCAAATCTCAGTTCTGCCTTTACTAGCTGTGAGCCTATGGGCAAATGTTCCAAACTCTCTATGCATTGGAGTTCTGATGTGTAAACTCCACCTAGGTCACAGAATTCTAATGAAATTTAGAGTCGATTCATGTCAAATGCTTAGAACAATCACTAGTCCATAACAAGTGTTCAACAAATCTTATTAGCATTATATTATCTTAGCAAAATATTATTTTTAGACAACAAACACAATGTTTGTTAAATAAAATAACGAAAGCAAAGAGTGTCAGAAAGCACTGCAAACAGCTTATATTCAAGCTGTTAATATTATAAAATATTTTCACATCTGCCCTTTCTCTGTGCCTGGTCTTTTGAGAGGATCAATGAACATTCAGCTTAGGAGAGAGAAGAGCTGTAGGAGCAAAGGAGGTGAAAAGGAAAAAGCTTGCCTTTCTTTCTCCTTTGAGGGAAAATTTTTGAAAGAGCCATGAAGAAGCAGTATTATTTCTGAGAGACCATACTAGGAAAATGGAATTGCTTTTCTGAAACGAAGCAGAAGATTAATACCTGGAAGGTCTAAAACATAATTATGATATTGAGCTTAAGAAAGCCTTGGATGGATCCAACTTTCTTTTTCTTTTTTTGCTCTCCAATATCATTAAAATGGGCTCACACATAAGTGTTTGCAGACTGTAAATGCCTGAACATCACATATCAAGTCAGGCAAAAAGATCCTGTTAGTGGTTCCTGGGAGATATCTCAAGGAAACATTCAATACATGCTCACATTAGTTCCCTCTTAACAGGAATTTTCTTATTGGCTTTGGACACTGATTTAACAAGCTGTTAACGAAGTAGAAGGCAATACTAGGTTGCAAATCGACCCGAAGGTACTGTGTCCTAGCTCCATCCAGCCTGTGGGTCGACTGCAGGGGCGAGAGGACCTCAAACCTCAGATTACCAACAACTTAGGGCTGATTTTACACCATTCCTCTCTAGCCCCACTGAGGAGATGACTCTTTTTGATTCTAGCTGTACCTCCTCAGCTTCTCTCCCTTCCAAATTGTTCAGAATCCTGCAACAACAAGTCACCTTCCCCACTTATTTGGACAAACACACAATTCAATGTTTTGTTGGGAGCCTCCGTTTGCCTCCAAACTCATATGACAGCCTTAAGACTCCGTCTTCTTTTCACGGAGGACTCCAGGTGATGCGTGTCTGTGAAGACCATCCAGAAACGACGGAGGGTCCTGACCCTGACTATCTACAGTGGACTCTGAAGGTCTCCCCCACAGCTTCTCTCAGCTCGCCCACCTGTTAGGGCATCACTTTGGTAGGGCCCCTTCTGTTGCTGTCGTCTTCTCTTTCCCATGATACCCTGTCTTCTCCGATGTGATGGTCCAGGGCCTCCCCGTCTGACCTCCTCTAACAACCACGTTCATCATCCACTGACGCCAAAACCTCCATCGCATGCAGGGTAAGAGAAATGGACACTACTCAGTACCACACTGAACTGGCTTCTCGGGGACTCCTCCTTTCCTGACTTGCTAGGACATTTGTTGAACCCCATCAAGCCCTTCTTAGGGCCCTGAAGGATAGATGATCATGTCCTCAGTGCTGCCGTGGGAACATCTGCTGTTTCTGCCAGGCTTTCAAAACCCGTAGATGTTAGGACGTTTGCTCCTTTCATCAGTTAGAACTCAGGTTCCAATTCCTAAGGCCCGAATATCTTGCTCGCCTCCTAAGTCACCTATTCTCTTTCCAGGGGTCTCATGATACCCTGGCAGAAAATTTCTGGAACTTGTTTTTCCTAAAGGGCCCCATTGACCTTCACAAATCTACCTGGAATATGGAACCAACTACCTTTCCCTCTCTGGAGGATTATTTACAAGCTAAAACTGTCCTTCCTCCCCTCTCCCACGGTCTGACCGTTATCTCAGTCATCCAGTTTCTAGTTCATACTAAGGATTGGTTTAAGTTCCGTTTGGAGAATTTCATAGTTGCCAAAAGTTGAGAACTACACCCTTCTACCAGCCGACACCTAATTGTTGGCCACCGATCTTATCAACCAGATCTCAGTCCATTCAAAAAGGGATAAAGGCGTCCACCACATGGACACATAGTGGCAGGCCACAGGAGTATGGGTGGCAGGCCAGGTAAGTGCAACTGCTCCTGGTGACGCATGACCCCTTGGTTGCTGGCGTGTAATTGCGTAGAGCGCCGGAATCTACAAGTCTAGGAGATACCCTAGGACTCAGTGGTAGAAGGAAGGGACAGTAAGGGACGCCTTCTTCTCTTCCTCTCTTTTCAGATGGGTAACAAACCCTAAACCGCTTGCAAGCTGTATCCTGAAACACTCGGACCAATTTGATCCCCAGTCTCCAAGGAAATGGCGCCTGATCTTCTGTTCAGATGCATGGCCCAAGTACAGACTAGATGGTGGGGAGGTCTGGCCATCGCAGGAAAATAAAAATTAAAATACCATCTTACAATTAGACCTTTTCTGCCGACGGGAGGGCAAATGGTCAGAGGCACCCCATGTACAAATGTTTTCAGCTTTGAGATAACCCTGACTTATGTAAAACTTGGGAAATTAACCCAGCTCTTCTGGCTGTCATCTCCTGCCCTCCTTGCCAAACAAATCCTTCATTAACAATCCTGCCACAAGCAAACTGCAAAGATCCAGAAAAATCTGATCCAAAACACTTAGCCTTCCCTTCAAATGCCCCGCTGGCTCTGCCAACCTGTCCCCCTTATCCAGGGTTCCTTATTCTGTGGTCACCTAATAGCAAAACTCCTAAATACAGACAGAACCTACTCCCACTATAAGAGATGCCTAGTGAATCTGACCCAATGAGGGTCCAAGTCCCCTTCTCTCGTCAAGATCTTCGAGGGGATCTAGGCAAGTTTCTAGACAACCCAGACCAGACAAATATATTGAAGCCTTCCAAGATCTGACTCTGTTATTCGAACTTTCTTGGATAGATATTACGTTACTTCTGAACTAGATTTTGACTACTTCCAAGAAACGAGCTGCTCTGCAAGCCACTGAAAGTTTGGAGATGGCCTATACTTATCCTATGATAAGAATTCTAGAGCACAAGATCTCTCTGAATAATTCCCCATGGATGAACAGGCTGTGCCTGCGGATGATCTGCAGTGGGATTCCAACACCCCTGTGGGCAGATGGCAAAGGAGACATTTCCAGGCAGGTATCTCAGAGGAATGAAGAGGACTAGGGTCAAACCCCTTAATTATTCTAAGCTGTCGACCATTAGTCAACAGCCAGGTGAAAATCCCTCGGGATTTTTAGAAAGGTTGAGAGGAGCCTTAGTCAAACACACTGCTCTTTTGCCAGAAACCTTAGAAGATGAACTAATTTTAAAGGATAAATTTGTTACTCAGTCCACTTGTGACATTCGGCGAACATTACAGAAGTGGGCTGTAGGACCTGAAGGAACTCTAGATCGACTCCTTAAGGTCGCCATCACGGTCCTTTATAATAGAGATCAAGAGGAGGCACAGGACCAGGAAAAGAAAATTAAGGGAAAGACAGAGATATTAGTGGCGGCCTTACAAATGGCTTGGCCTCAGGGTACCCAGGTCCAAAATACCAGCTGTTATAGCTGTGGACAACCAGGCCACTGGAAAAGAGATTGCCCACAATAGCAAGGACCAAAGAGGAGACCCCCTGGGCCCTGTCCTATCTGCAGAAGTAGTCAATGGAAAGCAGATTGTCCTTGAAGGCTTCTACTCTTGGGGCCAATTCTGGCAGCCCAGCAGACCCAACAGGACTGAAGGGGCCCAGGGCTCCTCACTGTGGCTCCTTTACCTTAGCTGTCCAGAGGGACACCGGAGTCCCAGGTGATCCTAGAGGTCAAAGGAAAGCCCATCGATTTCCTTCTGGTTACAGGAGCCACTTTCTCTGTCCTCCTCTCTAATCCTGGAACCCCCTCCACTCGCTGTATGACTGTACGAGGAGTCTCTGGGAAGCCAACTACCCAATTCTTTTCTCAGCGTTTAGGCTGTATGTGGGGAGACTTTAGATTCTCACTCCTCCCTGAACATGCTGGAAGGCCCTACCCCATTATTAGGGAGAGACATTATGACTGAATTAGGCAAGATTGTTTTAGTGGCCCCAGGACAGACCCCAAACTGTCTTCCTTTAGTTGAAAGGGTTGTTAGCCCTGAGGTATGGGCCACTCAAGGGTCCTTCTGTCCAGCTTTGACAGCCACACCCATTCGCATTCATTTGAAGGACCCACCGTTTTTCCCTCCGAAAACAAATACCCTTTAAAACCTGAGGCACAGGAAGATCCCATTAAAATAACAGAAAATTTAAAGGGATAGAGTCTTCTCAAGGAATGCAGTAGTCCACGTAATACTCCCATTTAGGTGTACGGGAACCTAATGGGGAATGGAGACTCATTCGAGATTTCCATATTATTAATGAGGCAATAGCTCCTATACACCCAGTAGTGCCCAGCCCTTATACCCTACTTATCCGAACTCCTGAGAAAGCCAAATGGCTTACAGTACTAGGTCTTAAGGATGCCCTTTTCTGCATTCCAGTGCACCCAGACTCACAATTTTATTTGCATTTGAAGATCCAACCAATCTAACCTCTTAGCTTATGTGGGCAGGAACCTGCAGCCTAGTTTACCTGGCCCCTGAAGTAAACATAGCTCCCAACAATCAGTCTTTGACCGGCCCTTTAGTGCTCACAAGGGCCGAATGAGCAAGATAGTTCATTCCCCTTCTTGCAGGCCTTGGCGTCGCCGCAGGGGCGGGCACCGCCACAGCCCGATTATCCACCTCCCTCTCTTATTACCAGAATATGTCTAAAGGTCTTTCTGACAGTTTAGATGACATATCCAAAAGGGCCGTTACTCTACAAAATCAATTTGACTCCTTAGTGGGGGTAGTTCTTCAGAACTGCAGGGGACTTGACCTTCTAACAGCTGAAAGAGGGGGACTCTGTTTATTTTTAGAGGAAGGTTGTTGTTTTTATGTTAATCAGTCCAGCTTAGTCAGTCAGGGATGCAGCCAAAAAGCTCACTGACAGGGGCTCAAGGATCCGCCAATCATGGAGTAGATCATGGGGGTCCTGGTCTAAGACCAGGAGCTGGGCATCCTGGCTTCTTCCCTTTGCAGGACTCGTACTGATGATTATCATAGTCCTAGTGTCTTGGCCCTATTTAATAAAGTTTGTTTCTTCTCGCCTAGAGGCCACCAAACTGCAAATGGTCCTCGATATAGAATACTGAATGAACATGTCCTTCTACCGTGGACCCCTAGATAGACCCCTGACTGCCCCTGACTATTGTTTCTCAGCATGAAGCAGCCAGAGGGGTCATCGTCCCCAACGGCAGTTAAGGTTCTGTGTTCCAAGGTGTGGATTGAGATAGAAAAGTTAAAAAATGTTAAGCAGAACAAGGCCATCTATGGTGGGAACACCTAGTTCGAGGCTGACGCAACCAACACCCTGGAGCAAGGAGTGGAAACTTGCTAACCAATCAGAAAAACAAAACAAAACAAAACACAGAGACCTTTAAACCAACCAATCAGAAAGAGGTACGCCCCACGAGCCCACGTCTCCTCAGACCACAACAGGGAAGGAGTAGCTAGCATAGAGACCTATAAAAGAAGAAGCTTTTTTCCCCTGGGGGCATCCCACCTTCAGTACCCCCACTTGCAAGAAAGCTGTAACTCAGCGCTTCAATAAATCTTACTGCTCTACCTCTTAAAAAAAAGATCTTGGGATTTCTCTCGTAAGTAATGCTATGTCATTAGAAGGTTTTAAGCTGAGGAGGGACAAGATCGATTTTGCATTTCTGAACATAATTCTGGCTACAGAGGACAGAGGAGATCAGAGGGAGATGAAAGAGGGGTAATCTCTAAAGTTTTGAAATTAAATATTCCTGTTAAAACCTGACAAGATCCATCTACTGTCGAACGTAACTTAAGCAAAGAAAAAAGAACTTCTAGCCTGGACAAAGACAGGAACAAAATGGACCCTATAAACACTGATAAAATATTTACCAGGAAAAATTCGTCAAAATTCACCAGGTTACTAGCTAAAAATTCAGCAACACTTCACTTCCGGTTATAATCAAGAGTAAGCATAATACCCAAACAGTAAGGTATTATCACTCTGTGGTTAAGAACACAGGCTTTAGCATTGGACAGGCCTGGGTTCAAGTCCCAAATGTCTCACTTTCTGTTCCTGTTCCTTTGATATGTTGCTTAATGTCTCAAACTCTCAGATTCCTCATCTGTAATGGCAATAAGGACAGCAGCACCTGACTGGCAATGCCACTGTCAGATTAGTGCACGTAAAGTGACAGAAACCTCATTACAAGGTTTGTGGCAAGGGTCACGTCTCCCAAACTGGGCAGTGTCTTTCCATGTGGAGGGAGCTCACTAGGAACTCCTTCTGATCCATCTCAGCCCCTCGTTGGTAAGGAAAAGTGACTGAATCTGTTCGTGGCGTTTGAAGGTGTTTTCCTGCCTCCTCCACTTTCTTTTTCTTGGGCGGTTGCCGAGCCTCCAAACGTTCTTGTTGTGCTCGGGTCTGGCCATGTGTGCTCACCAAAATGGAAATGTTTTCAACATTTCCTTTCAGGGAAAGCCCACAGTTCCCCAGCACAATCTGTGACTCAACAGATAAGTCTGACTAATTCTAGAGCATAGAATTTGAGAGCTCCTTGCCCACAGCCGTAAAATCACATTTTCCAATCTCAGTACTATGGACAATAAAAGTGAAACAGGTATACCACGTAGAATGTGTCCTCAGTTAATGTTTACTCAGGAAAAGTCCTCTTGGTTTTTTAATATCCAAACTTCGTCTCAGTACTTTTCAGGTGAATGAAGGTTGCATTCAAAAATTACATTTATGCCTTAAAAAAAATCAGTACAACCTTTTAAACAAAAGAGTGTGCGGGAAATACCACAAGTTTCAAGCCTAATATAATGGGCACTTGGAATAAATCAAGTTTCAATGGATCGGAAGCATGCACGGATATTTTTTAGTGCTCCAGAGGATCAGGAGAGGCAAGGACGTTGCTGGCACTAAGAAAGATATGACTGCACACAAAGCAACTGCTTGGTAACAACCGTATTCATTATTTGGCATCAAGGAAGCAATGTTTTAACCATTTCACCTAGTGATATAACAGTGTGTTCTTTACATATGGATATTTTAATGTGTTTTAGTTGGTTGGGGGTTTGGAGTTGATTTGTAATGCACAGTAATTTTTCCCCATTTAAAATAACTGGAAAAGGGCTCCTTTAGCATTTTCCTGCAGAACAACTGATTTCATGAACAGAAAATGAACACTAAGCAAGAGACGTCTGCATTGTAGGCCTCCCACGTGCCTCACCTATTTGTCTGATTTTTTTCAATTAGTTCACAACTCAATGGAAAAAGCACATGGCTATTTGTTGGTCTCCACTAATAAATGGAATACAGCAAAAGTGACAAGATGTCACTGCTGAGATGAGGTTACAAAAGACTGTGACTTCTGTCTTGCTCTCTCTGGCTATTATTGCCTGCTTACTCTGAAGATGCAAACTGCCGTATTTTGAACTGCCCTATGGAGATGCCTATGTGGTAAGGAACTGAGGGAGTCTCTGGCCAACACGCAGCAAGGAACTGAGGCTCTCAGACCTATGAGACCTACGAGGACCTGGACCCACCAACAGTCACACAGATGAGCTTGGAACGAACCCTCCACCAGTACTGCGCCTTCAGTTGACTGCAGTCCTGGCCAACACTTTGATTTCAGCCTTGGAAGATACTCTATACCAGGGGACCCAGCTAAGCCATGCACAGATTCCTGACCACAGAAACTGTGCAATAATGAATATCTTGTATTAAGCCACTAAATTCTAAGGCAATTTGCTGTGCAACAATAGATAATACATTCAGTAAATGTATGGTCGTGAAAGAAGAAATGCATGATTTAATTATTCCCCAAAAGTTTCAATTGATTTGGGTCTTTAGGTACTGACTGCCAGAAAATGGACCAAAACTATCTGAATATGCTCTGGTGTTTGGGGAAAACTCAAACACCAGAGCATATTCAGATAGTTTTGGTCCATTTCCTGGCAGTCAGTACCTGTGCCAGAAACTTAGTTGAATCCCATCGGTTTAAATCAAGCCTAAATTAAGAGAATTGCTGTCTAGAAAGAAACTTTGAGGTCATTGGCCAAATGCTCTCATTTTACAGAAATGGAAACTGAGGCTCAGAGAGCCAAGTGACTTGCCCAGGGCCACAGTCCACAGAACTGTCACGCTAGGACCACAGATTCTGATTCCCAGTCCAAGGCTCTTCCACAGCATCCACGGCAGTGTTTAGAGGACAGGAAGATCAGACGGGCTGAGTGAGTGGGATTAGGGAGGGCATTCCACAAGAGGGATCTATGCGACAGAAAAAAAACAGCAATGAGGTGCAGCTTGTGTGATCAGTACTAAGGATGAAAATCTCCATGGTTTGGTCAATCACCTTGAAGCTCGTATGAAACCTGATGGGGAGGCCTTGGAAAGAAATGGTACCTACAAGGAAGAGAGGTCAGCAGAGGAGGGAGGACAAATCTTATTAGACAGGCAAACCAAGGAAAGAACATTTACATAAGACTTTACGGCAGGTATCCAGAGTGAATCTGGAAAGAAGGAACCTGGGCACACAGGAAGAGATGGTAGGCATCGGAATTTGGGAAACTTGCCAGTTTCATAATCTTGAAGCAGAATGAAAGAGGAAGGGCTTACACTTATTGATACAGGACTCAGATCTGTGCTTAGAATGTGCCGAAACCCTTACCTGGATCTTTGTGGCATTTGTATTGCCCATTATCTGACTGTATGAGCTAACAGACATGGTTATGGAGTGTTCAGTCTACACAGCTGTATGTCATAGCCATGTGATAAGTTCATAAAGTTTGGGGAACTAATGTAAAATTAGTCCACAAGAAGCCAACTTTAAAGAAATTATTGAGAAATCGCTGATTTCTTTAAATTACTGATTCCTGAGACCGAGACCGGAGACTCCCAAATGTAACAGCCTGTTATAATGTGGTTTGGTAAATTCTGTGACAATTCCCTGAATCTTGACATAGACGCTGGCGCGTCAAAGAGGAGCCAAAAGGACAATGGACTGGAGTCACAAGTCTGGTTTCCAGTCCAGCATGACAGAACCCCTCTGCACTTCATTTTCCTCAGCTGCCCAATAAAGATAATAAAAGCTGCCTGTCCTGTGTCACAAAGCTTCAGCAAGGCTTGACGTTTGAAAAAAAGCACAAAAGAGTTGTACAAATGCACGGCTATGTATAAAAGAGGTTCCAGTAAATTTTCCATTGTTGCCATAAAAAGGCCTTTTTCCATTCTGTAATGGCTTCCTTCACAAAGAAAAAAGAGGTTCAAAGGCTAAATTACATAAAATTACATCACATTGTCACAGCGCACACAATAAATGATGGGGCTAAGGATGATTCACAAAGATAATCGGATCAAGGCCCTGCAAAGTAGAGCATTTAATTCCTATGATCCTGGCCAGTAAGGAGAGGCAGAGAAGTAAGTCTTCAAGGTTTCAGCCATGGAAGAAGTAGCAAAATCCAAATGATGAAAGCGGGTGGGAATGGTGAGGTCAGTATGGAGATTTCCCTGGTATATTAGTTAAGGTAACCAAGCTGCTATAATAGATAAGCGCCCAAATCTCAGAGGCTTAACACAACAGAAGTTTAGCATTCGCTCATGCAAAGTCCAAATAGGCATTTCAGATTAACAGTCAGCTCTTCTCTCTTCCAAGCAGTGATTTGGGGCCCAGGCTACCTCCATGGCTCTAGCATCACTATGGACTCAAAGGCCCATGCTAAATCCTCTGTACCTGTCTGGTGTGAAAAAAAAAAAAAAAAAAAGAAAAAAAGAAAAGAAAAAGAAAAAGAAAAAAAGAAACGGAGGAGGAACATCTGCTTTCAACTACTTATGCCTGAAAATGACACACATCACTATCATTCATGTTCCTGTGGTAAGAGCCTATCACCTGGTCCCACTAGATAAAGGAGAATAGTCCCGGTTTGCCAGCAACAACTCGACACTACAGAAAGGGCAGCTCAGATCTTGAGGGGACAAGTAACTAGCTCTGCCTCCCCTGCAAACAGAGAGAATACAGATCTCTACCAATCTGCATCTTCTCCTTGTGCCAGCATTCCTAGGCAATACGAACATCAAAGGTTTTGATAATAGAACATTACCGATAAAACAGACAGCGCTACTCAGAAAGCCACTGTCATTTATCCTTAAATCATATGAAAATAGCCCAGCATGGTTCTAAGTCAGTGATCAGGAGCTTATGAGAGAACATCATAAAAATTAAATAAATACAATCAAATCAAAAACAGGCTTTGAAGTCGAGTCAGACTTGGTTTTACTCTTTGTTCCAGTCCAAACAATAAAGGACCTTGCATAGTTTATTTAACCCTTTTAAACCTCAAAGTCTTCGGCAGCAGCGTAAGCGCGATAAGATCCTGAAAGGATTTTGTGAAGCCTCATTGAGAAGGCATGGCAAGTGCTTGGCCCCTAAAAGGCACTCACAAAATAGTGCCTCACAACATCTACGGAAGTTCAGCACATGCATCTCCTACAGCCCGGCAGCTCCACTCCCAGGCATATACCCAACACATACACGTATTTACCTAAAGTCGAGAACCGGAATATTCAGACAGCACTGTTCACAAGAGATACGATGCAAAAACAATACATATGCTACCAAGAACAGAGTGGACAAACAGGTTGTGGTGTGTCTTGCATGCAATACTAAGCGGCAATAACAATGAAGAAACTGCGGCTCCGTGCACCGGTATGGATGAATCTCACACATACTGGGTAAAAAGATAACGTCTCAATTGGACAGGAATGGCGGTTCGTTCCCTTCGGGGGGAGCAAGTGAATGTGAAAATAGCTGATGGGATGCAGGCAAAGCCTTTTGGAAGGGGGGTGCTGCTTACGAAGTACATTCGGCCTGTGAAAATTCATGAAGCTGAATAATCACATCAATGCAACGTCTCTGTAAATGGCGCCCTTCTCTTGAGAAACTCCCGAAGTGATTAAATATTGATCGCGATGGCCACCAGCCTTCGGAGAGGGAACGAAAAGAGTCAAAGCAACAGGAGGGGAGAAATGTGAAAGTAAGGCACAAAGAGGGAAGAGGGATGGTGAGGATGCGGAACAAGGGCACAGGGTATTAAGAGCCGGAGATATCTACCACTTTTCTTAAAAAAAAAAAAAAAAGTCATTTTGTGCCATGTGCCCCAAATCCTTGGCAACAACAAAAGGGTCCAGGACATTTGTTCACAATCACACTGGCATTCTTATTTGGGCTAAATTTTAGTACTGCTAAAAATACAAGTCTTCCCTATGGGCAATCCACTGCATGTCTTCCAGATTATAATGTGTCTTTCTGTTCCATATGCCACCCTGTCATTTCTGTCATTGTGATTCTTCTTTCCTGTGTCATTTAGGGGAGCTAAGGTTATATGTATGTGTGTGTATGGGGGCGGTGTCCTTACCAGTCTCAATCCTTGCAAGCTGTATCACTTTCCTTGATCATCAATGAGGGCTTCAATATTATGATTATGAAAAAAATCATTCTCTGCTAATATCATCCCCAGATAGTCTACCTTCTACAGGGGCCGCTAAGTAATAACTCGAGCCTATGCCCACTATACTTCTATGATACTTCTACTTAACAAGGCACCGATCTATAGCCATAAATATAGTTCATTAGTTCATTTAACAATAAAGAGTCATTAAGATTCTAACACTAGATATCGATTATCGACATATTTGGTTTAATTTTATAAGTATTTTATAAATGTGTTAGCATCAATAGGAACCTTAAGACATTACCTTCTTTAATCTAGGAAGAAAACTGAATCCAGGAGAATTGAATAATTTGCTTTAACACATAAAAAACAGCTGTGGCAGAACCAAGACAAAATTTCAGATTTTCTGCTCCCTGTCCAGCACTCTCTCCACTACCCAATACGTTTAAAGGGCTTCTGTTTATATCTCCGCGTGTATCTGGCATCGAATGAACATGATTCCAGCATTCTCCAGTGCCCAATTCACTCAAAAGCCCCAGGTCCGACGTCTACAATAAATAAGTGTCTTGGCTTTTGCGTAAGACAACTGTATTGAGATAACGTTCTTAGGATATAGCTGCAGGAAACTATACCAGTTAATTTTTTATTTCAATTGTCAAGGTTTTCCTTTTTACTTTATTTGAAATATTTTTAAATTCAAAGTAAAGATTCCAGAATAGTATAACGAACCCCCATATATAACTTTACCCAGGCTGATCATTTTCAAAATTTTGCCACAGCTGCGAGAAAATATAATTTTGTTATTTTTCTCAGAGAGTAGGTTGCATAAATCCTGCCACTTTACCTCATGACACTTCAGCATATATTTCCTAAGGACAAGGATATTTTCTTACATAACCACAATATAATTATCAAATTCAAGAAAGTTAATATTATCACGATACTATTACCTATTCAACAGTCCATATTCCATTGTTTCCAATTGCCCCATCAACGTCTTTTAGAGTATTCCCCTAGCCGGTCGAAGACCCAATCCAGTATAACATATTACATTGGATTTTCATGCCCCTTTACTTTCCTCCAATCGGGAATAGTTCTTTGGTCTTCCTTTTCTTTCATGATACTGACAGTTTTTGAAAAATGTAGGTCTTTTTTTGCACTATATTATTCTTTAATTTGGGTTTTATCAGTTAATTTTTGCTATATAATAAACTACCCCCAAATATAGTAGCTTTAAATAAAAATTTATTACAATAAAATTTTATCACTTCTCCAATTCGGTGGGTCAGCTAAATGATCCTTCTGGTTTGGGCCAGGTTGGTCTAGGATGGTCCAGAATGTCTGGCAGTTGGCTGACTAAGAGCTGAGGGGTTAAGGATGACTTAACCATGTGTCTCTCATCATCTGGCAGGCTGACCCGGGCACATCCACGTGTTGGTATTCACAGTTCTGCAGCTCAGCAAGCTCAGCAAGCTTCAGAACTGAGATTAAGCCCCAATGCAAAATGCTTTCCAAGTCTTTGCTTGCAACATGTTTGTTCAGGTCTCACTGGCCAAAGGAAGTCACGAGGCCAGCCCAGAATCAGCATGGGGAGCATGCCCGGAGATCACAGAGAGAGGAAGGAGAATAACTGTGGCCATTTTTACAATTTAACACAGCAAAAAAAAAAAAAAAAAAAACGCAGGGCATGAAATCTTTTTTAAAAGAAGGAAGATTACGCTATGAATGGAAGAAATGGGGAGAAAAGACAAAAGCCTCTGAAAAAATGAAGTATAAACACTGAAATGTATAGCCTTGAAAGAATCTGAAATCAAGATGTCACACCAGTGAGGGAAAAGGACTTGTAATATAAGCTGCCTGGTAAAGGGTTTGTCATCCTGTTTTGTTTTGTTTTTTTAAATTGGTCAAAAGGGTCAAGTTTAAAAGCCTATAAATGAACTCAGTCTCTGAAACTACACTGCAATCAATGTAAGCAATTAAATGACAGGGAATTCTGTACAGAGTAACAGGTCTCTATTATAAGAAAAACAACAAAGAGGAATTGCTTATCTTTGTGCCTCTTGGGACAATGTTAGGAAAACTGAGGCTGGGCTAAAGAGGACAGCATACATCTCCTTTAAAGGCAGCCCCAGCAGCTCCTCCGTTGCTGCTGAGTGTGAGGCCCTGGAATGCCACATTTACCATTTTTGCCAGGAAAATATAAAAATCTAGGTGTACATGTGAAATTTTCATATTTCTAGATTCAGTTTAACTCTTGTTAAAGGCACACACACAGGCTGAATAGGCCCAGGGACCATGAATTTGAAAACTCAACTTTTCTAACCCCGCCTAAAAAAAAAACTATAAGAACGGAGTTTAAAAATTGAATAAATGAAGTGCTTATCCAACCCTCTTTGATATAACACCTTTCTTAAACTATAACTATGTAAAATATACTTCATTTATGCTCAATAACCATAAGACTCAACATCACATAATAGCATGGATACACCTTTATGCTTGATAACTATCTTCTTTGGTATCATATATCATATATAAGCACAAATGATTAAACTTTGCAATACTGGGATATACAGACATTCGAGAGGTTATGGAAAACTGACAGAGGATAAGACCATCACACAATTTCTGAAATCAAAAGCCTGAATTTATTTCTTACTCAAGTAAGGGAGAGTTTTGCTAGTCAGATAGAATCTCCTCGAGCAAAGCAAACTACTGATTTAGGGAACGGACTTATTTTGAGGTTACATTTGTCTATGAGATAGGCGTGGTCAGCCTCAGAAACAGGTTCGGTCAACAGATTCCAATCAGCTGACTGTCACCGATGGGTTGGCTTTCAGAGATTAACAGCGCCAGATAAGAAAGCTTTAGATCCTCTTCTGGGCTCTCGTTGTTACTATGGCTAGGGAATGGGCTGTCTTTCCCTTGGAGTGTGGGGGCTATTTGTGAATTCTCAGAACTAATTGTGTAGGACTAACGGGGACACTGCAAAGGTTACATTGTCATGGCCTCACATGGGCAAAGGTGCTATTTCACAATGGGCTGTGAGCTCACGGGGTGTGGCCTTTCTATGAACTCATGACCACCCAGGTACAAAGTCACGGCCACTTCTCATCTCAACTTCAGAAAGGCTCTATTCATGTAGACAGATGGACCTGGCTCCTCTGAAAGGTAATCTTCCCACCCTCGTGAACTACAAAAAACTAAGTATAAGAAATGGTATTCCG
Organism: Eonycteris spelaea; assembly: GCA_003508835.1. Classification (NCBI taxonomy): domain Eukaryota; kingdom Metazoa; phylum Chordata; class Mammalia; order Chiroptera; family Pteropodidae; genus Eonycteris; species Eonycteris spelaea. Next base: position 975,049 of record PUFA01000219.1, read on the forward strand.
CTGAAAGCACAGTCCCTCTGATTTCTCTAATACAAGGACAAAAGAGGAGAATACGAGAAAGCATGAGATACTGGAGAGGAACCTAGGAGAAAAAAAGAAGTAACCAAGGTAAAGGTAGTCTTGTGTCTTATTACAACTGTTTGGAATCGGATAACAGATTAAAATTCAGATAGCTGGGTAGCATTCATTTTTCATATACTTCTATGAAAGAATTCCTAACTGCCATGACTGATTAGTAGCATGTCCCTAGTTTTAAATAAAATAGGATGTGGGGTATCTCTTTAGAAATATGGAGCCCAAGTTAGGCCATGTGTGGGATTCCCTTCTCCTGACTTCTGACGCAAAGAGGGTCATGGCTGCCTTAGAGAACTGGAAGGTCTGCAAAAAAAGCCACAGGGAGTAGATGAGACAAGAAACATCTCGCTGGGTATTCAGTACCAAATGGCAATGCCATGTGTTTTGATCATTCTTACTTATGTGACCCTTGCAGGGGGACATCTATCTCCACAAAATTAATGAGATACAAGGAGTGGCTTTAAAGCTATATGACAAGAGAATGTGTGGTTTCTCATAATCACTCATGCATTCATCCATTCCACAAGCGTGGAGCATTTACTAAAGGCATAGGCTTCAGAGCACAATAAAATTCATTTCTGTGTTCAAAGCACCACAATCTTAAAAGGAGAGAAGACACAGATAATCTATATGCCTGGGTGAGTACAGAGATAGGATCAGTGCCTGAAGGAGGGAGGTATTTGAGTAAATGACACTCCCTGTGGGTTTAGAGAATGTGCCAGGTGATATCTGATTTGGATCCTGAAGGAAGAGGGTTGTTAGGTAAAGGAAATGGCATGTCCAGGGACTCATTCACTTTTGGATAAACCACAGATGAACGCTCATATGAGGTGGGAAGTGGAAATCTGAAAGTAGACCTGGCCTTGGATTTGGCAATAGATTCTTAGTTATAACTGACACCAAACACACAAGCAACAAAAGGAAAAATAAATTGGACTTCGTCATAATTAAAAACTTTTGTACATCAAAGGACATTATAAAGAAAGTGAAAAGAAAATGTACAGAATGGGAGAAAATATTTGCAAGTCATGTATCTGAGAAGGGTCTCCTATCTAGAATATATAGAGAATGCGTAGAACATAATAACAACAAACACACACACACACACACACACACACACACACACACAATGCTATAGGCAAAAGGGCAAAGGGATTCAATAGACATTTCTCCAAAAAAGATACACAAATGGCCAATAAGCGCATGAAAAGATGCTCAACATCATTAGCCAGGAAGGAAATGCAAGTCAAACCACTTCCCATGCACCAGGATAGCTGTAATATTAAAAAAAAAAAAAACGGAAGGAAGGAAGGAAGGAAGGAAGGAAGGAAGGAAGGAAGGAAGGAAGGAAGGAAGGAAGGAAGGAAAAAGAAGAGGAAACAAACAAGTGCTGACAAGGGCGGAGAGATACTAGAACCCTCATACATAGCTGGTGGGAGTGTAGAATGGCGCAGTCCCTTTATAAGAGTGTGGCAGTTACTCCAAAAGGGAAACACAGAGTTACTACATGCTGCAGCAATTCCACTCCTCAGTATATACCAGAAGAACTAAAAACCAGGTATTCAAATAAAAACTTGTGCATGAACATTCATAGAAACACTGAACATAATCTCTAAAGCTAGAGACAACTGAAATGTTCATTCACTGATAAATGGATCAACAAAATATACCCATATTATTGAATATTATTCAATAACCATAAAATATGTCCTTATGGAGGTAATCTTAAAAGGGTTTTGAGTAACACGGCAGTGTAGTATTTGAGGAGGAATCCGGATAATTGTAAATAAATTACAGAAGGGCGATGGTAACAGGGAAGTCAGTCACAGATACTTCCAGGGATGACGAGAGTTGAATTAAGGCATGGCAGGAGAGGTAGAGAGAAGAGACTGGAGTGAGATGGGGACCGGGGTGAGAGGGTGAGAGGTTAGTAGGAGCTGGGGAGCCGACACCGGTAGAAGTAGATGATTACACGGTATACAAGAACAGGTCTGAGGGGAGTCCTAATCCTCGAGCACCTGCAGATTGGGGCAGGGTGTGCAGACAATGCATTAGCCATGTGAAAGTGAGATCTGGGCAATGACCAAGCTTTTAGAGGGCTAAGAAATAATTGCCTCTTTTTACCATTGCCAAGAAATGTGGGTCTATTCTGGGCCCGTGCATCTCATTACTTTCCAGAACAGTGATCATACGTTTTATAGAATGGGCAGCAACAGTCTCAGAAGCTCTAAGAGTGAAACCCTGATTGGGGCTGTAGGTGGAAGGAAAGTGTCAAAAAGATACCACTTTCTGGACATAGCGAAAAAAATTAAGTAGAGTAGGGAGAATGGGCAAGGAGATCAGTTGTGGGGTCATTCAAGAGATGCTGAGCACGTGAAATAGGAGTAGAAAATCAGCAGTAAGTGTGGAAAGGAAAAACTGGTTAGGAGAAGGTTTTCTAGATAGAACAGATGAGACTTAGCAAACGGATACAGAGTGGTGAGAAAGATTATGACAGGCTGGGATACTGAGTCGGGGGGCAGAAGAGTGGATGGGGGACACATGGGGAAGAGACGTGAACCAGGCTTCAGGCGGGTACAATTCTTACTGGTGAGGATGAGTATAAACCTATTTGGGGAGCGAGCTTTCTATAAAGTGAAGCAGGGAGCACTATAAGGATGAGCATGGTGTAGACACTTAGGTTAAGCCTGGGTGGGGATGGATAAGGCAGCATGATGAACGGCGTAGAAGCAGGAGTCAGTGAGGGGAAGCCCAGTCATAACATGGGGAGAGGACCACTCTGGATGGAACTGACTCAGTGTATAGAAGAGGGAGAACGGACTACACATGTCTAGCCAGAGAGAACCAATGACGCCCACTTTACTCAAGCTTAGAATCACACTTCTCTCCGCAGCTCACAATGTACTATGGTCAAAGGGCACTGGCCCTCATGCATGACTACTTCAGGAATGCATTACAGCCAAAGAAAATGAACCAGCAGCTCCATCACCCTCCGCATTTCTTCTGTGAAAAATGCCAGTTAGGTCCTCTCTTTGATCCAGGAAAAACAAACAAACAAACGAAAAACAATGATTAAATGCAGGCCCTTTACTTCAGGAAACATCAACGGCAGACTTGATAACCCTTTACAAAATATTTTAGTACTTCACAACTACTGAAATAGCAGTCAACTTGTCTCCCTGCGCGAGGACTGCCTCCTTTCAATTCATCCTCCAGTACATAGGTAACCAGGAAGATATATTTTTCATGTATTTTGATCTTCACTTATTTTAACTCTTTAATGGCTCCCAATGATAAACTCCAAATTCAAGGGTACTTGCAAGGCAGTGAGCAATCTAGCACTGGCCCACCCTTCTGAGATCTGTTTAGAACACTCTCCTTCTTGCATTTCAAAACCAAGTTTGAAAAGGCAGGCCAGTGCTAGGTTGCTTAGTCCCCTGTAAACCACATTCGATGTCCCCTCCTTGACTTCAAAAGTCCAATGCCTTTATCCTATGACTCAATTCCACTCCTGGGTAGCTACTCGATGTATGTTATTCACCAAAGCCATGGGCAAGGATGTTCATAACGGCAGTATACACAGTCGCTCCAAACAGGGATCATCCCAGATCGCCCACGCTAGCACGCATAAACGTGATATCTTCTAAAAAGGGAACACTATACATCCATAAGACAAAAGGAACTTCCGCTATATGTGACACGAATGAGTCTTGCAAACATAATGCTGAAGACAAAAGGCCAGCTACAGAAGAGCACACACTATATTAGTCCAAGTATATAAAGTACAAAAATAGTCTACACTACGGTGTTGTAAGTCAGGACAAAGAGGGAGGGTGAGTTACACTCTGGAATGGGGTGCAGAGAGGCTTTGGGGAGACAGATAATAGTTGCATGGCTGTTTGCTTTGTGAACACTTTTCAAGCTGCACACTTAGAATTTATGCACTTTTTCGTAAGTTATACCAAGGTAGTTTGTACTTTTGAAAAATTGTTTTTATACTCTGCACCTCTTTTTGCCTAAATAATAAATAACTCTGGCTCTTCCAACTTTCAAGATTACTTCCTCCAGAAGCCCTTTCCTGAATTCTAGGCTAAGTTAGCTCATCTTGCTGTGTGCTCAAAGTCCCCTGTTGTTCACCCATCTGAACGACTCCTCCACATTTAATTATGACTATTTGTTGAATCAAGTTTTGTAAATTGGCTTTATTTCCCTTTTCAGGCACACTGTGAAAGTGTACACATTTTAATTGAAGGCATGAGAAGAGAATTAAGATTTATTAATACTCTCCCAAGATCAGAATACCAGCCCCAATGCAGTGGGAAATACAGAAGTGTGAACTAGTTATATATTGCTTTGTAATGAATTACCGATAGTTTAGCATCTCAAAACAACTCACATTAAGATTCCATGCAGCACAACCACGTACAGATTAGCTGGGTCCTCTGCATTAGGGTGTCACAAGACCACAATCAAGGTGTCATCAGGGTGGCATTCCTTTCAGGAGACTCAGGGTCCTCCCCCAAGCTCACGTGGATGTTGGTCAAATTTATTGCTTGCCACTGTAAAACTGAGACACACTCCCCTTTCCTGTTGATTGTCAGCGGAGGGCCACTACCTGCTCCTAGACACTACCCGCCTTCCTTATCACAGGCTACAGGCCTCTCAACTTGACAGCTCTTTCAAGGCCAGCAAGGGAGGTTCTCTGGCTCCACTAGGCTAAGAGGGATTTAGATAACATAATTATGAAAATGAAATCCCATTGATTTTGCCAAATAATACAAACTAATAAAGGGAGTGACATCTCATGACCCTCGTCATATTCTGTTGGCCACAAGCAAGTCCCAGGTGCTGCCATATTTAAGGGGGAGGGTATTACACGAGATGTAACTCATTAGGGGTTACCTTAGAATTCTGCCTGCCATGGAAGTGTAACACTTAGAGACTGAGGAAGACTTTCCCAGCAGCCCTCAAATCCCAAAATACAAATGTGGGAACGAGCCTCCAAGAGGACACCCTGTGAGCACACCCTACACTCTATCAGATTTTGTCTATATGGCCAAGAGAAATTGGCAGAAATGATGGCATGGGACTTCTGAAGCTAGACCATAAAAGACGATGCAGTTTCCACCTCTCTGTCACTTGTTCTCAGGGAAGCTGGCCATCATGCCATGATGACATGAAAACAGCCCTTCGGAGGGGCCCACACAATAGAGAACTGAGACCTACTGCCAATAAGGTAATCAGATAAAAAAAAAACAGAATGCCAGTTAAGCCTGAATTTCAGATAACCAATAATTTTAATATAAGTATGTCGCAAATATCGCATGTGACATACTAAAAAGGTATTCCTTGTTTTCTGAAATTCAAATTTAACTGGGTATCCTGGGTTTTGTGTGTTTGTTTTGCAAAATCTGGTAATCCTATGTGCGACAGCCATGCAGGTGAACAGACGCCCCATCCCAGCTCCTGACTAAGATGCTCCCCAATTCCTGACCACAAACTGAGATCATATATGCTTGTTATTTAAAGCCACGAAGCTTGGGCAATAATTTGTTACACAGTAAGTAATGACTAATACAACAGATACCCGTCAACTCATTATCTAGTCTCATTTATGAGACACAATAATCAAGAATGGTTGCATAATTTAAGAAGCAAACCCCCTTCTCTAGTTGAAGAGTAAGAAGACAGCTCAGAAATGGCAGTTCTAGTCGTCATTTATTAATGAAATGCCTCGGAATCAATTTGATTGAATTAAATCTGTCAACCAGGACTCTTTGTTAGGGAAGTCGGAAGGCATTTTCTGTTGTTCTTGCTTACTCGACTCGGCAACAGCAGCTTCAACATAACAAAGTCTGACAGCTTGATTCGGCCTGAAAATGCTGGTGACAGGCAAGTGATGTCTGCTATAAATATAAGGTCCAACAGTTCCTCAAGCAAAGATGGGAAAGGCAAACGCGCATCAGACAACCGAGAGATCTGCCAGCGTCCACTGTGCCGCTGGAGGAAACAAAGACGTTTAAGAATGATTTACACGTTATTAAACATGTAGCTGGAGAGAAGAGAAGAAATGGGGAACCAAAGGATCTTTAGAGCTGTGGTCCTCAACTAAGGGTGAGTTTGCCCCCAGGGGACGCTTGGCAATGTCTGGAGACATCTTTGGTTGCCAAAACAAGGCGGGGGAAGTGGCATCTTGGGGTCAATGACAGGAATGCGGCTAAGCATCCTCCAATGCACAGGACAGCCTCCCAATCAAAGAATTATCTGACCTAAAATGGCGTCAGTGGCAGGGATGAGAAATCCTGGGCAAGAGAGAGAGAATGAACTATTTGTTATACCAACGAGTCAGATTGCTATAATTCTCTGGCATTTAAAAAATGTTTGCTCTTTCTCTGGTGCACAACTGAAGATCCTGGTGTCACCATGGCCCACCGACCCACCCGATGATGCCAAGATCTGAACCTTTGACCTGAGGTGGAAGAAGATAAAAGCGGACAAGTTCCCTCGTGTGGCCACATGGTTTCAGATGGGTATGAGCAGTTCTCTTCCAAAGCCCTGGAGGTTGCCCGTGTTTGTGTTAATAAGTACATGGTGAAAAGCTGTGGCAAGGATGGTTTCACATCTGAGTGCGGCTCCACCCCTCCCATGTCATCTGCATCAAGATGCTGTCCTGTGCTAGGGCTGACAGATTCCAGACGGGTAAGCAGAGCATCTTTGGAAAGCCCCAGGGCTCGGCGGCCAGGGTCCACATTGGCCAAGTACGCATATCCATCCCCGCCGAGCTGAAGAACAAGGAGCTTATGATTGAGACTCTACCCAGGGCCAAGCGCAAGTTCCCTGGCCATCAAAAGATCCACGTCTCCAAGAAGTGGGGCTCTAATGAGTTTAATGTGGATGAGTTTCAAGACATGGCAGCTGAAAAGCGGCTCATCCCAAATGACTGTAGGGTCAAATCCATCCCTAATCGTGGCCCCCTGGACAAATGGCAGGGCTGCACTCATGAGAGGCTTGGTGCTGCCCCCTCCTTATACTCTTCCACCAATAAGTCCTACTTCTGTCCAAAAACTTTTTTTTACTTTGAAAACATTTAGTTTATTGATCCATTCTACACTGTTTCGTTTATTGGATGTTCATTTATATATTCATGTATGTTTTGCTTATTCGATGAATGTTTATTGAGTGCTTCACTAGGCCAGATGCTTTAGGAAAAAACTAATGTGTATAAGACGTGTGTTCAGCCATGAAATAAATTAGTAAGCACCTGGAAGTGATATGGGGGATAAATGAAATGTGTCTTCTTCCTCAAAAAACAGAAAAAAGTTTAAGTTAATACTAAACATAAATAGGCAAAAACAGGAATAAAATGAAACAACCCTGCTGAGTTAACAATCAAAGCTTTGCATAATTCTAACAATGGGTTAACTTTCTTCCAGCAAACATTTAGCGAGCAGCTGTCATAAGACCACTGGCGAGGCGAACGACGCATGATGGGGCTAATGTGCGAAGCCAGCTGCTCATGTGTGTTCTCATTGTTTCATCTTCATTTTTCTTCAACCTAATACGGCGCACAGAAGTTTATGGAGAGATTTTTTTAAAGGTGCTTGTGAGAAACAGTAATCACATGAAAGCGAAAGCTTCAGAGGCGATTGAAGAGTTAGCTCTAGGATACACGCACGCCTTGCACAAAACTTCGGCTCAGAAGAAATTCTAAACAAACATTTCAAGTTAGCGAAGGGGTCTGTGAGGGCTCTCATAAGAACATACTTCTTACGAATGGTGAAGTGTCGTGAGTGCTATTCGAATCGGAAAATAGGAGGATCCGTGAGTCTTGGGAGAGGTTTCAAAGGCACGAAGGGCAAAAGTGTAGTCGTAAAGCAGCCTGACTGACATGCAGCACGCGGGGGGCACAGCACAAGGAACGTTGGTAGAAAGGCCGAGATACTCGCTGCTCAATAAGATTCTTGCAAAGGTGAAGGAAGGAGCAAAAGAGAGGAAAAATCTTATATATTGTTCAGGACTGCTTCAATTAAAACTGTCTTTCATCTGTTAGAATGCGTAGTACCAAAAAGATGAAATGCTAAGTGCTGGCGAGGATGTGGAGAAAAGGGAAGCCTTGTGCACTGTTGGTGGGAATGTAACTTGGCACAGCCAATATGGAAAACAGTATGGAGGTGCCTCAAAAAATTAAAACTAGGACTACCTTATGACCCAGCAATTTCTCCTCTGGGTATTTATCCAAAGGAAATGAAAGAGGATCTCAAAGAGATATCTGCACTGCCATGTTCGCTGCAGCATTATTCACGACAGCCAAAAGATGGAAGACGACCTAAGCGTCTGTCAGGGGTTAAATAAAGAAAATGTGTTATATATACACAATGGAATATTACCTAGCCATAAAAAGAAAATCCTGCCACACAAATTTGCGACAGCATGGATGAACCTGGAGGACATTATTATTCTAAATTAAATAAGCTTGACACGGAAAGAGAAATACTGTATTCTCACTTATATGTGGAATCTAAAAATGTCAAACTCATAGAAACAGACAGTAGAACTGGGTGGGGGTGGGGGAAATGGGGAGATGTTGGTCAAAGAGTAGAATCTTTCGGTTATAAGATGAATGAGTTCTAGGGATCTAATGTACCGCATGGTGACAACAGCTAATACTATACTGTATTCTTGAAGTTTCCTGAGAGAGATCTTGAGCGTTCTCACCACACACACGAAAATGGTAACTATATGAGATGATGGATGTGCTAATTGATTATGAATCATTTCACAATAGATATGTATATGAAATCATCACATTGTACGTCCTAAATATATACAATTTATTTGTCAAATCTCAATACAGTTGGGGGAGGAGGGTAAACCATGTTTAGCAAAATAAGATTTCTTGGCTCTCATAACGAACGAGCAAGAGTGTGATTCTAGTCCGAGATACCTGAAGTAGGAGGGTCGTGTTACCAGAACACTCTATAGGTGTCAGCTTTGTTCGTTCTTGCTGTGTTGTCCATGCAGTGAAACCCTCCTTGCTCACAACTCTAGGCTCACAAGCTCATATCTCTACACTCAATGAGATTCCCAATTCCAAGACGTCCCAGGGAAAGCATCTGGCTGGCCTGGGCTGACCCACAGATCCACCCATTGAATCCACTGCCAGCACGTGATGAGGCAGTTTAACAGCTGTTACCCAAACCAGATGATTAGACAGGGAAAGGGGCAACAGCCCAAAAGAAGGAGGGCAAATAAAGATCTGACGAAACAATAAACGCCTACAACCTAAATGTCCAAAAAGAGCATAATGGTTATATTGAAGTATATCAGTATGAAAGAATATAAAGCAGCCGTAAAAAAAAAAAAAATTGTTTTATTAATTCAATGAGATTTCAATAATTTCCCATTAGTTTTGCCCAATAATTTCCTATGATTCATGAGAAGTATATAACTCAGAGGAAACACACAAATGTCCCAATGCACATTTTCTTTGCTACCCTTTCACCGGTACTTAAGGATCAGAGTCCTATAGGCATGACCATGTCTCTTCTGTAAGCTAGAACATTTCCTTTGGCGGACCTTTACTATTTCCGCTGTGTTACTGTCATTCCTCTAATCCAATCTTTTTATTTTGGTATCGTAATTATGACTTTGCATTTTTCTTTTAACATGGGGGATCCTTGTCTTTACTTCCAAGCTCCCCCTCCTCTTTTTTTTAATTCATTTATGTTCTCGTGTGAATCCTCTTTTTAAAACATTTGAAAGATTATGAAAATAGAATATGCAAAAATTACCTGAGGCTGATGAAACAGAAATAGAAAATCAGAACAAAATGAAAAAAAAAAAAGAAAAAGTACGCTAACTATAAACTAACTATAAAGGTCGACATAATAGCTATAAATATTCATTACGTGAGAACCTGAGGTTTCTAGAAGCCAGGGCACGGAGGAAGCAATGAGGTTACATCTATTGGGTTTTCATTACCGGGAGTGAATACCAGTTCCTCTGAGCACATAGAGCGTTTCCCTGGTACTATATTTTCAAAGAAGATGAAACCTTATAAGGAAAACAATGCCCAACTCCCAGGGTTACCTTGTGTATTAAGTACATATAAAATCCTTTATAAATTGCAAAACTATTATTCGACACTAATTAATATGTAACTCTCTTTTCTACACTTGCAGATTTTCTTACTGCTAATCCTCCCTCCGCCCTCTTTATCTTTCAATATGATCAGCGTCTGGCCGTCAGTGTGGAACAGGGGAACCTCGGAACTAGGCTGAGTCTGAAGATGAGGATACTTGGGAATCCTGGTGCTGATAAGAAGGCGCAAGGGAAGAAAGCTGCCTATTCCAGACCAGCTCAGTGGCTAGAAAAGAGTCCAATTTGTAGACGAATCCTAAACTGCAGGAATTACTTTTTACAGCACAGTGAAGTCTCAGCTTCAGCTGTCACTGGGTCACCAAAGGGAATTGAGACTGTCTCGGCATATCTGTGGGCCCAGTGGATTGAACCTGTCAGGAATTTCTTTTTGTTGTTGTTTTTTGAGGAATTCAGAGGCCCCTTGGGACAGAACTTATGAAAACAAAACAAGAAGTTCTGCACAAGCAGGTTGACCCAGTGTGAACCAGTTCTACCACGTAGAACCAGTTATTCAGTGCTTTTCGGTTCTTTCTCTATCTGGCATCTACTATTGGACAATTGTCTGTGGCTTGTGGACAGTTCCTGATGACATTAATTAAAAACTCTGTAAAGCTCCAGGACACAAGAAGCTGCTATACAGAGGATGACAGAAAAAAGATTCTCTGTCCACTTCACACCAGATCTCCAAGCAAGAGCGACAGTACACAGAGGACAGGTCATCACTGGCCACAAACTCAGCTAGGAGAATGCAGATTCAGACCTGGGGGCCTGCCAGGGATCACCGAGAGAATGGGAATATAATTTGTGATTTGTTTGTGGGCACATTTTATAGCCCCTGATAGCTCTCTGGTGGGGCAGAGAGGTGTCAAGGGCTCTGCAATTGCAGTAAAGGTGGAAATGAGGAAAAAGGAGGTTTCCTCTCAGAAACGACACACCATCAGCTTGGATGGAACATCTTTTTGGTTCACCAACAATGATAAAACAAGTAGTTCAGACTGATCCTAGGGAAAATGCCTACCTGCTTCAAGTTGTCCAAAACACCTGCTGGACATCTGGTCAGGATGGCTGGGAGGGCTGTTGGCAAAAGCGCTGGACCAGTTTAAATCTTGGCTCTGTTGAAAATGAGCAAAGAAACTTTGAACTTATTCCTGTACCTCTCTGGGCCTAAGTTCCTTGTTTGTAAAAGAAGAAGTTTAAACTGTTAATCATTTGCTAATAGTATTGAACTGCACGCTCCAGTCAACAGAATACCCAAACTGAGAAGGGAGTCATAAAGATGGGCTGAGATAGCCCCAGACCCCAGCCCCACTCACTCTTCCAGGTGCAACGGTTCATGTGTTCAATGGCTGCTCCCCAAACACTGGACTGAGCAAGGCAGTCTGCATTCAAATCCTGGCCCCTTCAGAGACCCGAGATGGGGGCTCTCTGGGTCTCTGAGACCTACATGCTGCTACAAGCCTGGCTCCTCAAACTCTTGCATTTGGAATATGTGAGGTTCCTGCCTCTCACCTTCCCCAACGTCAAAACAGTGATAAAAACAAACAAACAAAAAACCATGCATGAAAAATTCTGTTATTTAAAGTGGGAAAGGAGGAAAATGTTGCTGGTATTTAAAAGGTGCTACTGTCAATCAACCTACATGGTTTCCAAATTGAAATCAACACTACACGGCCCCTGGGAATGTCTTTAATCCAGTGGCTCTCTAAGGGGACATTTTGGCAATGTCTGGAGACATTTTTGCTTGTCACAGCTTGGGAGGGTGCTACTATGAAGTAGTGAGTAGAGATCAATGATGCTGCTAAATGACCTATAGTGCACAGAATATCCTCCCATTGCAAAGAATTATCTAGTCCAAAATGGCAAGAGAGGTTGAGAAGTCTCGCTTAGCCCAACTAGGGCATGGTGAATCGTTTGTAATGGTGTTTAACTGTGCTAAATAGAGAAGCTCATAACTCATTCCATTGTTCCACATAACATAGAATAACTCTAGATTATGGCCAGGAGACCAAGGGGTTGCCAGAGACTGGAAAAGGGGGACAATTCCAGATATGACACATGTAGAAGACCTACTGTGTGCTAGTTTCCCAGGTATCTCCTTTAATCTGCAGAGTAATCCTCTGAGGGACATAGAACTATGCTCATTTAAAGAAGTGCAATCTAAGAGACTAAGAAAAGTTTAGGTAGATGACCACAGTCCCTTGGTTGGGTGGCGAGCCAAGATTCACTCCCAGGGCTCTCTCCTTCCAATGATATTTGAAAGTAGGTGGTACATGCCACACGGCAAGCATATGCCAAAGGAAATGATGTGACAGAAACTGAGATGCCTCTTATCACTTTTGTGCACCCTTTCCTAGCTTCAGTGTGCTTGTAACAGCTTGTACCTGTGACTTTGTTCAGAGATGCCTTTAAGATGCCTAGAGCCACAGTGGCTAGGGGTCTACGAGCCCCTGAGCAGCCCTGAGAATATAAAAGCTCAGGTCCCATTCCTCGAAGCAAAAAAAAAAAAGGTGAAATCTCCTTTGCAGGATTTCACCCATAATCACACTCTTCCCCAACCTTCTTCCCCCTCTCCCTCACCATTTTCTCCTGAGAGCATTTCCTGAAGAAATGACTTGCACACGAATCCTTGTCTCCAAATCTGCTTCTAGGGAACCTAATGCATAGGAAGAGATAATTTGGGAGGCCAGAGAGGTTGGGGATGCTTCTCAGTAAGAGGACATTTAACTGGATGACAGTGGGAGATGAAGTCAGAGAAACAGGCTGCACCCAGAATGAGTCTAACTAAGGAATTTGGATGTAGCCTGTGAGCAGTGGAAAACTATTAAGGATTATTTTAGTAAAGGAGAGCATTCTACATGAATAGAATCAGATACATTAAACCTTAGTTGACACTAAATGTAATATATTGGACACTTTCCAAGTGTATTACTAAGTAATAAGGAACTTGCAAGTAAAGCAAAATGTAATAAAGGGAAATGAAAAACACTTAGGTGTTGATTACTTTCAATGTGCAAAGGGGCTTCATTCTCCATAAATACATGAATAGATCATATGACTTTGAACTGTGATTATGGCCAACTATAAAAAGGAGGCTTGTTTCCCTGTGGCCCAGGACCATTTGTTTTATAAAATGAAACACTTGTCTCTGTAACAAGCTAATTTTCTAACATGAAGCAGGAGAACTACTTGGTATCAAAAAAGTAAAGTCATTATGTATTTTTTTTATTATTAAATATTCCCTACCTGCCTACTGCATGCCAAGCACTAAATATATTATTTAAGAAGTAAATATTAAAGTTAAATATTGAAATAATTTTCTGGGGTTTTAAACTTTACGTCCTTTACATATAACCAGAAGGGAGTTTACGACATTAAATCTTAGTCTGAGGTCCAAAAAGTAAGTTAGTAATGATAACCAGGAAGAAATTCTGCTAATCTTTAAGTGTCTAAAATAGCCTTAAAGAAATGATTTTGATGTAACACAGGTTAGAGTTCAATATTGTTAGATAATGTTACAAGTCAATTTTAATGTAACATCTATTGCCTAGATCATGGCTAAGAACACTTTTATTATGAAGAGTAATTATTTTAGGCTTTGTGGGCCAGATGATTTCTGTGACATTACTCAACCCTGCATTGCACTACAAAAGCAGCCATAGATAATACATAAACTAATGGGTACAGTTGTGTTCCAATAAAACTTTGTTGACACTGAAATTTGATTTTCATATAATTCTCATGTGTCACAAAATCTTTTGATGTTTTCCAACCATTTAAAAATGGTAGAATCATTCGTAGCTCATGAGCAAGCTGTATAAAACAGGTGGTAGGGTGAACTTGGTCCAAGAACCTGGTATCCCAGGGCTTGAGGTTGCTCATAGTTTATTTGGGAGGTGACACTAGGAAGTAGGAATGAAGAAGTATTGCAGGGGGACAGAGAGAGAGAGAGAGAGAGAGAGAGAGAGAGAGAGAGAGAGAGAGAGAGAGAGAGAGGAGAGAGAGAGAGAGAGAGAGAGAAAGAGAGATTGATTGATTGAGATTGAGATTTTCACCGGAGAAAAAGGCCAGCAAAGGGTGTGTTATTGTGTTGGTTACTAAGTGTGGCTAGGCTCTACCAAACTGAGGACCCTCCGAGAATCTGGTAGAACATGCCTCAGTAATGAACCTCCGAAGGATGAAAGGTTAGGGCCATTGTTTACAGACTACTGTCTCTTCACTTCAAGTTGCCCTACCTGTGGGACAATAAAAGCTCTCTCCACTTTGGCAAAAGCTGAGACAGAAAAGTGAAGAAGTAGTATAAGAACTCATGACGGGATGCTGCTGGCCAGCAGAGGAACTTTCCACCAGACTGGCATACGCCATCACAGGTAGGCTGAGGGAATGTGGCACAGGTAATAAAAAGTGTTCACTAAGATGGTAATAACCTTTATTTGTGTGATATTGTTTCTCTAGGAGACAAAAATCACACATACAAGGGGATTAATATTTTAAAAGCTAGCTTACGCATAGGCTACAAAGTTAAAACCCAGAAAAAGCCATCATCTTGGGGACTTTAATTGGCTACATGTCAGGAAAGGAATGTCAGTCATAAATTGGAAAGCGAATCCCTGAAATAAAAAACTACAACTGTAGGTCTAAGTAGACCAATGTAGAATGTTCTTGAGAAGTTCCTGTGTGTACGTGGCTCTGTGGGTTTGTAGATGAGGTTGCCAGCAGTAAAGAGGGAACTATTTATGCAATAAAACATAAGTCCAAACAATGCATTCTGGGCAGAAGGGCAATAAGAGAGAGTGCCAGCCAGCCTTCACGCAGAAAAATGAGGGGAGATATCACTGTCAAAATTAAGCTAGGCAGGGGGGACAGTCAGCGACAGGGCATAACCTACCAGGAAAGAGAAGCCACTCTCAGTGGGAGCCATCAGAAAAGCTCACATATGATACATCCAATAAAGGGATAATAGCCAAAATATGTAAAGAACTCATATAATGCTAAAAATCAAACAATACAATTAAAAAATGGCCAGAGGACCTAAATAGGCATTTCTACAAAGAGGACATACAGATGGCCAACAGTCATATGAAAAGATGCTCAACATCACTAACCATCAGGGAAAGGCAAATTAAAACTAACAATGAGATTCCACACTAATTTAAAAAGATATATGCACCTCAATGTTCACTACAGCATTACTAGTAATAGCCAAGATGTAGAAGCAACCTAGATGTTCATCAATAGATGAATGGATAAAGACGATGTGGTATATATACACACAATGGAATATTATTCATCAATAAAAAAGAATGGAATCTTACCATTTGCGATAATATGAATGGACCTAGAGGGTATTATGCTAAATGAAATAAATCAGAGAAAATACAAATACTGTTTATGATCTCACATACGTGCAATATAAAGGAAAACAAAATAAATGATTAAACAAAACAGAAACAGACCCATAGATATAGAGAACAGGCTGATGATTGCTAAAGGGAATGAGATGGGAAGATGGGAATAAAAAAAATTAAACTCAATAGGAAATGCATAGTAAACTACTACTGTTTTGTTAGCCTTTATTCACCTTTCTGAGAAAACAATACTTGTCAAGTCCCCAGGTGTACTCTTGGGACATACCATCAGCTACTCTTGGACAATGTTTGCTGAGCATTTCCGACTGGACCACACCTTTGTTATAGCCTTGGAGCCTCTGACCATGGTCAGCGCATCTGTCTCACTGCTCTGGCCCACGTGATTGGTTCAGGAATAACGTGTGACCCAGTTGGAACTACTGAGAGACAATCTGCTTTCTTAGGGCTCCTTGGGGAGAAGGTGGCCTACATCTCAGAGGATACAGAATATGTTGAGGCTAGGGCCAGCACTTGAAGCCACAAATTGAAAACCACAGGGAATGCAGAGCCAAGAGATGGTGACAAGCAAAACTCTAGATCCAGCCATTTTTACTTGGCCAAGACAGTGGGTAAAGTACTTCTCAGACTTTAAGGTGCATATGAGTGTCCTGGGGAGTCTTGTTAAAATGCAAGCCTGATTCAGCATATCTAGGATGGAGCCTGAGATGCTGCATTTCTAACAAGCTCCTAGGGGTGTCCATGCTGCTGGTTTGCAGACCGTACTTGGTATTGCAAGGATGACCAATGCATAGGAGCCCAGCAGTCCAAAGGAGGCAGGGCTAAAACAGCTAATTAAGTTGATGACTGCTCCTGATGGCAGTGCAGAACTTAAAGTGGGGGAGAACAAAAATCACGTGTGCCTAAGCTTTCACCTCGAGGCATGGATTAAAATAAAGATTTCTTTATGACAGGCTTTAAAATTTTTCTCTCTTATAGCAGTAAGAATAAAATATCCAAGAATCTAACTCACACTTTGAGTCTGATCAAATTCAGGTTTACTTGCTGAATTACGGCATCAGTGGGATTCCTGCCAGGTCTTTGATGTAGTAAAGGCAGTGACCTGGAAAGAGTGCGATTCCAGCAATTTGAGTGGCAATATCTGAAACGCTTTGAGGAATACCCTAAATCCCCAGGCCCTGTGAAGTGCCTCCCACTGGGCCTCCTGTGTCTGCAGACGGTTCTCCTATCCTTGCTTAGAGAAACTGTTACTTCCTGGCCTGAGTGTGCGCCCTTGCAGAACGAAGTTAATACTTTGTACCTCACCAGTCGGTGTCACTTAATCAGAAACCATAATCAGATTCCGGCATCTCCCGGGAGGGGGGCTGAGTGTGGAATCAAACTCAGGAAGAGAAGATTTATATAATGGAAGACCTTTACAAATTTATTAAACTCTAAGAAGCGAAAATCAGGGGGATATTTGTAGGAACAGATCTTGAAGATTTTAAACTCAAACAAAAGATGAACGGAAGAACAAAAAAGAATGTGACAATAAGACAATACATCTGTCAGTATGGAAATGCTGGGGCACAACTACCAGAGAAGACAACCCGACCAGATTGTCGATGACCATGAATGCAACAGCTACAAATGCCCAAATGCCGATGGCTGCGGGTGCGATATGTGAGCAGTACGTGCTTGTATTAGTATTAGCTTCCTATTGTTGTGGGAACAAATCACCACAAGCTCAGTAGCTTTTAAAAAACACATAAATGTATTCTTTTCCGATCCTGGAGGTCAGAAGTCTGAAATGGGTCGCACAGGGCTAAGATCAAGGGGGTAGCGAGACTGGATTCCTTTCTGGAGGCTCCAGGGGAGAATTAATTTCCTCGCCTTTTCCAGCTTCCAGAAGCTGCTGCATTTCTCAGCTCAGGTTCCCATTGGCCATCTTCAAAGCCGGCGATGATACTGCTTGAACCTCTGCTCCTGTCATCACATCTTCTTCAACGTTCTTGCCTCCCTCTGTTCCTTATAAAGACCATTCCGATTAAATTGGACCCACCCACGTAACCTATCTCAAAATCCTTAATTTAATCACACTGCAAAGTCCCTTTTGCCATGGACGGTAACATACTGACATGTTCCGGGAAACAGGAGTATAACCAACTGTCAGGTTTTCCAGTCTTACACAGTACATCCAGGCTAGAGTGTCCATTTCTTTGAGCCTTTTGGCTCCTTCTTACACCATCGGCTTTGACAATGCTGTCAGTTTTTACTTGACTTGGTACAAGCCACTGTTTTCTCCAAGTTTCCAAGAGTTATCATAATTGTGTGTCCACACGGTCTCCTTGTATCTTCGCCAGGGTGTCAAATCCAACATGACAGGAAAGTGCTCCAAATTGGCACACTCTCTTCAACCCAACCTTTTGCCCCTGCCCTTAATCAGGCACTCTGAAGATCTTGGACCACGGTTCTCTGTGGGACCCTGACAGGATATGTTGGCTAGATCCTACTCCTCCTCCCTCAGACAGCTAGCACTTCCCCGGCAGTTGTGTTGTGAAAGGACCCCGGTTTATCCCCCTAGCTAGCTGCCATTTTTGAAGGTTTTAATAATCCCAGGGCTTCAGAACGACAGAGATTGTCTGTGCTTCGCCTCCCCACAGTGATTGGGTCTGGACTGCCAGCTAAAGGGTGGGTGATCCGCCCTCTAAATCCCATTTTAAAGGGAGCTTCCTCAGATCGCCCCTGCACCAAATGTCTTAGGTGTAACAATGCTCTCGGGACACCTATAAAGATGTGAGGAAAGCAGGTTTGGGTACAGAAATTAATTGCAATGTATTCACAACAGTGGCCTCAGCTGAGCCCAAGCACAGACCTCGGAAGTTGAGATGGCCTTTTAAATTGACCTTCCTTGAGGTAAGGAGGCAGAGCCATTCTACTCCAGCAACAGCTAGTCAATGGCTGTGGCTATCCCTGGGGAAGGGGTGTGCCTCTTGCCAGGTGGCTCTCTTCAATGAAAGGCAATTCCCAAAGAGGAACTCCACTGAGAGCTGTCAGCCACCAGCACCTAGCAGGTGGGAGGGGGCCCTTCAGTCCAGAATGATGCACAGAAGCACCTACTATAAGGACAATGGAAAAGCATTTTTAAAAGGCCTGTCCGGCAGCTTTGATAGGCTGAGAGGACTTGTCCTGACCCCAAGTGGAGACTGTGGCATCTTGGACCTATTATCTTAAAGTGGTTGAGTCTGGTCCTTCTCCTCATCAGTTGCCAAGAATGGAACCTGACAAATCAAAGAACCTCCCCAAAAGGAAATAAACTATTTTCAAACTCCTATTTCTGATAATGCCTGTTTCACCCAGTCTCTCTTAGGCCTTGGCAGCAAGAGAAAGGAGTTGAGGAAAAGTGTACCTCAAACAAGCATTTCCGTGTCCCTGATAAAAGGTGAACAGAAAGAGCCTCATAATTAGTCAACAGGTAGCATACAGGGGTAAAACTGTCCAAGAAGTGGCAACATAATCTCTCATTGGGCCTCCATTGGCACTGAGAAGTTCATTACCACCTGAGAACACCACGCGATCATCCTTGCCCTGGCTGCTACCTCCCTGCTGCCAAGCTCTCCAGGTTTGTGACACCAGAAGGATTTATCTAGAATTCAATGACAATATATTTCATAGACCATGGATTTAGAGTCCAATGAGCTGAAATGTCAGCATGCAGAAGTGTTTCAGTGAGAAAAATGGGCCAAAAGCAAAATGGAGATTAGGACTCTGAGGTGAGGTAACCTACTATGGCTTTGGTCACTGCATGACGAATTTCTTGGGAGAACATGCCTCACCTAGGCTGAGGGGTCCATTTTGGGGAGTCAGAGAAGTAGATTAGAAGAAGTAAGGAGGAGCAAAACCTCCATTATCCTCAGTGTTTTAAGTATTCTCTCATCAGTACCCTTTGGGACTCATTCAGTTCTTGCTGTCCTTATGAAAACTCATTTAAAACATATGATGCATGCCCATATTGATAAGCAGTGTTATTCACAATAGCCAAAATGCAGAATCAACCCACATGTCCATTGACAAATAAATGGATAAGCAAAATGTGGTATGTATGTACATGTATGTGTGTATGTATACACACACACACAATGGAATATTATTCAACCTTAAAAACGAAATTCCACAACATGTGACAATATGGATGAATCCTGAACACATTAAGCTAAGTGAAAGAAGCCAGTCACAAAAGGACAAATACTGTATGATTGCACTTACATGAGGTACTTAGAATAGTCAAAATCATACAGACAGAAAGTAGGATGACGGTTGCCAGGGCTTGGGGGAGGTGGGGATGGAGAGTTATTGTTTAATGGGGACAGAGTTTCAGTTTTTTAAGATGAAAAGAGTTACAGGGATGGGTGGTTGTGATGTTTGCACAACAATGCAAATGTATTTAATACCATTAAACTGTGCATTTAAAATGGTTAAGATGGTAAATTTTATGTTAAGTGTATTTTACTACAATTTAAAATAACTTTAAAGTACATATGAAACCGAACAAAGAAAAAGCAGAGACTTCAATCTAGAAATTAAACATTTAAAAAGCTAATGTGTTCATTTAAAAATTTTTATAAACCCACCCAATATAAATAAAAGAAAAAAATAAATGAAACAGATGAGATTTTAAATGAGAAAACCAAGAAGACAAAACCAAAAGACAAAACAAATATAGTAACAATCAAAAACCCAATTTAAAGAAAAATGGAAAATTAATATGACATTTAAGAAAAACTGAAATCCAGTGAGAAAAGCAATAGAAGCAGAAGTTGAGGAAGACGTGGTTAAAATACAACTTAAACCTTTCTAGTTAAAAGGGAAGATTAAGAATTAGCAGAAAGAAAGGAAAAACCTGGCTAGGCTGTGTCAGAGGCGAAGTCCTGGGCAAGTGAAGTCGTGGGGCTGGAGCCGCGCTTGGCTGAAGCAGGGGGAACCTGCCCACATGGACTGAGATCCCAGGAAGCCTGTATCCAGGTCCAAGCAGGAAAACGGACACTGTGCCAGGTATTTTAACAGAAGAGATTTAACCTAGAGAACTAGTGAACTGAGATAACAGACAAGAAGAGGAAACTGAAGCGGTACCCACTCCTATGTAAGAGGTTAGGGTGACTGGAAGTTTGGAAGAGCCCGCAGAATTGGGACCCAGACCAGGGGGCGTGGTGGGAGATCAGGGGCTACTCATCCAGTCTTGGTATCTCTGAGGGGTATAACGGGGCTAGTTTAGGGAGTATAGCAAGTGCTGGAACCAACTGCCTCTGTCAGAGTGAAGAACCATTGCTGCGTTGATACGCAAAAACAGGAACAGAAGTGGACAGGGAGGAACAAGTCCCTCTCCTCCCCTCCCCATCTCTGTCTAGTGCTCCCTACTTGCAGAGCCTAACAGAGCATCAGCTGGCAAAGGTTTGCAAAATCCCATCACCAGCGTGACAAAGCACAGTGCTGTCCAGTCTGCTTGTCACTAGCCACAGGTAGCTATTTAAGTTTCAAACACATGAAAATTAAGTAAAATTAAAACCAGTTCCTCAGCTACACTAGCTGCATTTGGAGTGCTCAAGAGCCGCACATGGCTAGTGGCTACCTTGTTGGACAGCAGAGCTGTAAGGGATGTGTGGGCCCTACATCACATAAGGAACACGAATCATCTCAGCAAGTTGAACCTTCTGTGCTGTGTCTGCAGGCCGAGAGAAACCACCCCTACCACAGCAAAGGCAACCTTTCTTCAAACAAATAACACTATTATGCCATTTACAAAAGCATGCATTGAGTTGGGTCCTGTGCAAAGCATTTTGACTTCAGTATTTCGTTTAACGCCACAGTACTATGAGCTAAGTACTTTTGATTCCATCTTACGGATGTAGAACACGGAATTTAAAGTGGGTAAGAAAATTCAAAAGCACACAGTTGACTGCACAGCCCTTGACTTAACCTCTGGGATCCACTGTCTCAGACTGTCAAAAGAGCTGACATTTCACAAGGAGGAGATCTTATGTGATGGTCATTATTCGGTATAACATTTTCTCAGAAAGAATAAACCGGACAAAGAAAACCAACAACTAATAATGGCACTTAGTAACATAAGGAATGATGACAAAGAAAGTCATTTCAGTTTAGTGAAATTCAGTCCCGGCAGACTTGCAACAACCCCCAACGGGGCAATAAAAAGGTCCTTTCTGGTTTCTGATGAGTCATCACACTATCAGATTCAATGTTCGGAAAGAGCTTGGATTGAGTGATTTACCTTGTGGTTTATGATGTCTGCAACATGACTGCTTCATTTCTGGGTAGACACTAGCGCTCCTTGTGCCCTCGTTTTGTATATATAGCATTAACGCCAAAGTCATCTAAGTTACGCTAACCAGAGGAAACGTGGTCAAGACATGATTGGATCAATCCTTAGCTCTGTGGTATTGGAATAGTTATGAAATTCCTCTAAGCCTCGGTTTCCTTACCTTATAGGGATATTGTAATGATTACATTAGATCATGGATATATGTAAACAATCTAGAACATTCTTGACATGGAAAAATTATATGCATATTAATGGATTAAGTAGCCCTCCAATAAAAGGAAAAAGAGGCAGAAACATTATTTCTTGCCTTTTAAGCATATACATTCATTTGTTCAGTCAACAATGTTTGTTGAATCCATACTACATGCCAGACACTATTCTAGTTTCTTGATATATTCAGTGAACACACCTGACAAAAACCTGTGCTATTATGGAGCTAACATTATATCTATTTAGCACCCATTCTATAAAAGGCATTAACCTCATTTGTCACAAATATAAATTGGAATCTTCCCTGTCTTTAAGTTTATATTCCAATGCCTTAAAAGCTTGTAACACACTCCCTGAAAGGAGCTGTATTTATCAACATATGAAGTATTCCTGGCAAGAGGAATTAAATGTATAGTGGGAAAAATGCTAATTTAGATATCAGAAAATCTAGGTTCTACCCTATGTTTGCTTCTATTTTCTTGTATTATCAACTACACTCTCTGAGCTTCATTTCTCACCTGCCAAAATGGGAATATGGTTCCAAAGGTATTTTCACTTTTTCTATGTCTATACCAATCGCTCCAGCAACGTAGACCATGTTTACAGAGACTAGAAAAAGACTTCTTCAGAGTTAATATCATAACCACAGGTACTGCTATCATGTACAACTTAAATTGAAATGTAACCTGATGGAGGATTACTTAGTTTTCCAACTGAAGATGGCAAAAGTTGCTGTTTAGATTGTCTGAGAAGCAAAGTCTGAGACAAAGAGATCATCTCAGCAGAGTGTTGATAATTCATTTGAGGGAGGATTCCAGAAAGTTGTAGTAAAAGAAAGGGACAATGAGACAGGGCAGGCAACGTCAGGTTACTGAAAATGCTATTGTAGCAATCAGAAGTCCCATCAGGAATTCTGAGAAAAGACAAGATGTCTGCCAAAATATGGCAATGACTCCTTTAGTACATCTCTAGCCTAACATTCTGAGCTCCAGATTTATATACTTCGTTTTACATATTATGGCAAACTACACATAACAGAAAATTTAAAGTTTTAACTAAAGTAAACAGTTCAGTAACATTAAGTGCGTTCACACTGTCGCGCAGCTGTCACTAGCATCCATCTCCAGACCTTTTTATCTTCCCAAATTGAAACTCCATACCCATTAAACAATAGCTCCCATTACCCTCTCTCCAGCCCCCGGCAAGCATCCTTCTGCTTTCTGTTTCTATGCATTTGCCTACGCGAGGTACTTCATATAAGTGGAGTTATATAATATTTGTCCTTTTGTGTCTGTCTCACCTCACTTAGCATAATATTTTCAAAGTTCGTCCATGTTGTAGCATGTATCAGAATGGCATTCATTTTTAAGGTTGAATTCTATTGCATATATATACGTCATTTTGTTTATCTATTCATCCACCGATGGACAGTTGTGCCGTTCCACCTTTTAGCTATTATAATGTGGCCATGAGGGCGCCGAACCCCGCTTTTACCTATGTTGCCAGTCTTCTCGTCTTTGAATTATCCTGGCAGTCAGCAGGTGGGCGCTCCCTTGCCTGTGTTGAGCCCTCCCCCGCACAGCCAATTCCAATTCTATATTGGCCGGTGAGATCAGCCCACCCCACCCATGTCTCCCTGGGACCCAGGCCCCCACCCAACCCACAAATTGCGCACCATGGGCCTGTTGCCAGGCAACCAGCCCCGCCCTGCCTCTTTCCTGGATGGTGCATTCGTGGGCAGGCAGCAGCCTTCACCTCACATAGCCTGTGTGTGGCCCACACATTTCAGGGGAGACTTGGTGGTGGATCACTGGTGCCAGCCAAGCTGCAGTATCTCTTGGGCAGATCTCTGGGGTCTGCAGGCCTGAAGCGGACAACAACTGGCCTCGCTATGATATGTGACTGTTGCAGGTGCCCATGGGCTCAGCATGGGCAACAATTCTGATTCGGCATTGGCCTGATGAGATCAGCTCTCAGGCTATCTCCCTGAGACCCCACGCCACCCAATGCACAAATCACTACACATGGTGGGCCATTGCTGGACAGCCAACCCCACCCTGTGCTTTCCCTGGGTCACGATCTCGACAGCAAACAGCAGCCCTCAGTTTGCACAGCCTGTGTATTCCGGAAGAGACTTTTGGTGGCAGGCCACAGGCCCCACTACAAGCTACAGTATTCCATGAATGGACCTCAGGGGCCTACAGGCCTGAGGTGGGCAGCGGCTGGCCTTGCTGCAATCTGAGACTTTTACAGGAAGCCACAGATTCATTACTGGAGCCAAACTTGACTCTACATTGGCCTGGTGAAAACTGCTTGTTTGTATCCCAATGACTGCCTGGGTCCCTACCCCGCCAAACTCCCGTACCATCCAGAGGCTCTTCCAGCTCAGAGTCTTACGGGCACCTGCAGGCAGCCTCAAGCCTTGAGGTGCACTGGTCCTTTTGCTAAACTGCCCCAGGCCCAGTACTTGGGGTAACCAACCTGTCTCACGGCATGCTCTCTTCCACTTGCCTCCAGATCCAGCACAGGCAGCAACCATCCACGGGTCGCTTTGCTGCCCCTGCCAGGTAGCCCAGAACAATCAAAGGCAGCAGCTGACCTTGGCCTACATGGGACCCCCAAAGAGCCCCAGAACCAACACACCTGGAGGCCGGTGCTGGACCAAAACAGAGCACCACCTGACTAGCCCCGTAAGTGGCACACCCAAAAGGTGGTTTCAAAAGGTACAGACGGGAGCCCGCGAGGACAAAACCCACTCCATGGGGTCAGCCCACACACAGCAGCTCATACGCTGTGGGCATGGCAGTCCCCACAGGCAGTTAGCCCGAGAGTCAATCCATCCACTGAGGTGCAAACAGTAACCAAGGTTCGGCTACAACAGGAGAACACACACAACCCACAGAAGGAACGTGCCTGGAGCCCCTAGCGCAGGTGATCAGGGAGACTACACTGCTGGGCCACACAGGACATCCACCACATGAGGCCACCTGGCAGGGCTGGGACGTGTGAAAATCTTCCAAATACACAGAAACAAAACAGAGAGGGGAATAAAATGAGGAAATAAAGAAATACACCACAAATGAAACAACAGATGAAAACGTTAGGGGAAAAAAAAACCTAAATGAAATGGAGACAAGCAAGCTACCAGAGACAGAATTCACAACGCTGGTGATGAGGATGCCCAGTGAACTTCGGGGAGAAGAGAGGACCTCAGCGAAGGCTTCAACAGAGAGACAGTAAGCATAAAAAAGGACACAGAAACCATAAAAAAGAAGCAATCGGAAATGAAGAATACCTGAAATGAAGAATACACTAGAAAGAAGCACCAGTAGATGAGATGAAGCAGATCGAATCAGCGAGTTGGAATACAAAGTAGCAGAAAACACCCAAACAGATCGGCAAAAAGAAAAAGAATCCAAAAAAAATGTGAACAGTTTAAGAGACTTCTGAGACAACATCAATGTACCAACATCTGCATCACAAGGGTACCAAAAGGAGAAGAGAGAGAGCAGGGGAGTGAGAACTTATTTGAGAAAAAAAAATGACGGAAAACTTCCCTAACCTGTTGAAGGAAGCAGACACACAAGTCCAGGAAGCACAGAGTCCCAAACAAGAGAAACCTAAACAGATCCACACCAAGACACATCATAATTAAAACGCCATAAAAAATGAAATCCTACCACTTGCAAGGACATGGATGGACCTAGAGGGTCCTGAGTGAAATCAGTCAGAGAAAGCTAAATACCATATGATATCACTTATATGCAGAATCTAAGGAACAGAAGGAACGAACTAAATGAAAAGAGGCTCACAGATACAGAGGACAATCTGGTGATGGCCGGGGGTAGAGGGTAGGTCAGGGGCTAGGCAAAAAAGGTGAAGGGATGAAGAAGCACAAATTGGTAATTTCAAAACAGTCACAGGGATGCAGAGTACAGCATATAGAATATAGTCAATAGTAGTTAACGGCTGTGTGTAATCTCATTTTTTTGGATTCTTTTTTTCTTTTTACTATTCTGATTGCAGAGAGGTACAGAGTAATCAGGGGATAATTTCACAAACTGTATAAATGTCTAACCAATGTACTTTATACCTGAAATTAATATAAAATAAAATTTAAAAAAAAAACTTGATGTCAGCAAATGTTATTGCAGAATAAGACTTGAGTTTAATATATTTTCTTAAAGACCTCGGGAATTCTTTTCGCCATTCAATATTTAAAAATGATCACCCTGTGTCTCTTTACCAATAAATAAATTATATTTTGAAATGCCTTTCAGAGTTAAGTTACCAAGTAATAATGCTTCGGATGTGTGTATGTGGGGCGGGCCGGCAGGTGGGGGCAGGGAGCATTAGAGAGAAGAAATGTCCGCCAAGTTGTTTTTTTGGGGGTGGGGAAGGGTGCATCACATAGACATCAGTAAAGTTAAAATAAGAAAAAACTGAAGTGTCAGAAGTAAAAACCTAGCACATTTCTGGCTTCAATACCATGGTTGTTTTTCATCCACAGCACGTGGAGATAAAGGTATAATTCTGATGATGTGGGTTACGATTTCATCCTCTTTTCCAAGCTCATTACTCACCTCGATCCCTTTGCAGATTGTTAAATAGCTACCTGCCTCTGCAAATTTTGACAGGATACCTTGCAGAAAGTAGAGCAGACTCAAAATGCTACGGTCTGCTTCTCAGCTCCACTCCACCTAATGGACCTAAGAAATCAAAGGCTGCAGTTTGGCAAAATAGACAAGACTTCTGTTTCCCTAACTGACAGCTCCAGTCCTACTACTACCAAGGTTCAGTCCTGACTTTTTATGGCTTTTGTATGTCACTCTGTCCGCTCAAACTCCATACACTTAACTTGTATTGACCATCTCCCTCCTCCTCACCCTACAAAGCACCACTTTTCCCTTTCGTCTCTGAGTCCATTCTTTTTGAATTCTCCCAATTCCCCAGAAAACTAGACATATGAGTCTCACTCAGAGGCTACACGATTCATTCTTAAACACCAACTTTTCATCTCTTGATTTCCATTAGTGCTTTAGCAAGGTCATGAGCCTCAAGAACATTCAAAACCAAGTGTGCTAAATCTGTGGATGCCGGAGTCTGTGGGTAAACAGCTGCCTCCTTGATATCTTCATGATGGTGTCGCTAATACCTCACGCGGACCGTGGGCGTAACTGAATCTGTGGTTTCCTCTGCCCTCTCCCAAAGTGCTCATTCTTCCTTGTTCCGTTATCTCAGAGAGAGTGCCATCGCCCCTCAACTGCTCAAGCCAGTTCCTTCCCCTCGCGGACTCACCAGTCCACGCAGCTGCCAAGCCCCTCAACCTCACCTACTCTATAGCTCTCCAATCCATCTCATTCCATTACCCCTGCTCTGCCTCAGCCCAGGGAGCTTATTTTTCCTTTTGGAGTAAAAGTCTTAAACTAATCTCCCTGACTCTACTCTGACTGTGGCCCTCTGACCGAAACCAGAGTGATCTTTCTAAAATGTAGTTTTGAACATACCATTGTGTTCCTTTGCATCTTTCTGCCCACATGATACTTCCCGTGAGCCCCCACGACATGGCCCATCCTGACCACTCTGATCCCATCAGCTACAACTTAAGAACTCTCTACTCTCACATGCAACTCCTCCTGTGTGTGAAGTTGTCTACTCCTTGCTATGCTTCTCGAATACCTTGATCCTTATATTGCTTCCTCATCATTCTAGAAATTAGGAACTCTCACTCCTAACAATGTGATCAGATTAAAGAAAACACTAATCCAAAAGGATATGTTACTACAGGGGACTGGTCAAGATGGCGTAGAATGTAGAGGCTGTGCATGCCTCCTCTCGCGACCACACCAAAATGATGATGAAACTACAGAGCAATCAGTGCACAGTCACCTCAAGTCTTGCTGAACAGAAGCCCTATAACTACGGACAAAAATCAGAGGTAAATTCAAAATGGTAGGTGGGGCAGGGACACCATACTGTCCGGTCCCACAACCATGTATGCTGGGCGAGAATCGAGAGGGCTATCTTGGCTACAGAGCCAAAGAGCAAGGGGTCCCGGCCCCACACCGGGCTCCCCAGCCCCAGTCTCCAGCGCTGGGAAGAGGAGTCCCCACGACTTCTGATTGAAAAGCAGCAGACATGGTGGCTGAGCGAGATGGAGACTGCAGGAAGCGGAGACCTTCCTCTTAAAGATACCACATCCAGCCTTACCTGCTGATGGACTCACTCACTCTGAGCTCCAGCGCCAGGGCAGCAGCTTGAGGAATGCCAGGGACTCTGAGTTGTCCAACTTCAGGACAAGGGCTGGAAGAATGGCTTCCTTCCAGAAAGAAGGGCTGGCAGAGTCGATTTTTCCTTAATTAAGCCCTCCCCTCTCCTGGCATGCAGACACAGGCAGCCACCATATCTGAGTCACCATCGACCTGGATGACACAGGTCGCTCTGCCCAGGAGAGTCCCTGAGACTCTGCCTCTCCCAACTTGTGAGGCAACCCAAGCTGTTTCCAGTGGTTTATTCCATACAAATGGCCTGTCTTCTGCTGTGGACCTTCGTAGAATCTCTCAAAGGTTCGCAAAACCCAAAGCAGCAGCATCTGGCCTTGGCGTGCCCTCTTGCTGAGCAGCCCCAAGCCCCACACTAGTGGCAGCTGGCCTCGGTTTCTGACTTGGCTCCTCGAGGCACCTACGAGCCCAGCACAGGTGGCAGCAATCTGTGGGTTGCCTGGTGACTCTTACCAGGTGGCCTCAGAGGTGCGCAGGCTGTGGATTAACTTGGCCTGCAGCTGGACCCCTCCCAGGTCAGTGCCAACATAAAGCCACTCCACTAAGATCGAGAGACTTAGGAGCCCTACCTAATACAGAGAAGCAGACACAAGGAGGTAGCCAAAGTGGGGAGACAAAGAAACATGACCCATATGAAAGAACAGAACAAAGCTCCAAAAAAAGAATTCATCAAAATAGAGACAAGCAATCTACCAGATGCAGAGTTCAAAATACTGGTTATAAGGATGCTCAAGGAACTTAGGGTAAGTACAGATGAACTCAGTGAGAACTTTAACAAAGAGATTTTTTAAAAAACATAAAAATGGAGATGGAAAACATAATGGGGAGCCAGTCAGAAATAAAGAATACAATGTCTGTGATGAGGAGCACACTAGAGGGAATCAGCAGAGTGGATGAAATGGAGGAGCGAATCACAGACAGAGAATGGGTAGCGGAGGACACCCAATCAGAACAGCAACAGGAAGAACGAACCTAAAAAAATGAGAATAGTTTAAGAAGCCTCTGGGACAACGTCAAGCCTACAACATTCACATCATAGGGTACCGGAAGGAGAAGGGAGAGAGCAAGGAATTGAAACCTATTTGAAGAAATAATGATGGAAAACTTCCCTAATTGAGTGTGGGAAATAGACATACAAGGCCAGAAAGTTCAGAGAGTCCTAAATAGGATGAATCTAAAGAGGCCCACAACCAAGACACATCATAATTAAAATGCCACAGGTTAAATTCAAGGAGAGGATCTTAAAAGCAGCAAGAGAAAGCAATTAATGATCTGCAAGGGAGCTCCCATAAGACTGGCAGCTGATTTCTCAAAAGAAACTTTGCAGGACAGAAGGGACTAGCACAAAATACTCAAAGTGATAAAATCCTAGGATCTAGGACCAAGATCACCCAGCAAAGTTATCATTTAGAATCAAAGGACAGATAAAGAGCTTCCCAGATAAGAAAAAGCTAAAGTTCATCACCTTCAAGGCAGTATTACAGGAAATGTTGAAGGCACTTCTTTAAGAAGAAGAAGAAAAAAATACAAATAATAAAATGACAATAATGACACATCTAGCAAAGATTATTTTAAATGTAAATGAATTAAATGCTCCAGTCAAAAGACACAGGGTGGCTGAATAAATAAGAAAACAAGACCTTTACATAGGCTGCCTACAAAAGAACTTCAGATCAAAAGACACAGATGTAAAGCAAAGAGATAGAAAAAGACATTTCATGATGGACCTAGAAAGTACTGTGCTGAGTGGAGTAAGTCAGACAGAGAAAGACAAATGCCATATGATTTCATATACATGTGGAATCTAAAGAACAAAATAACCTCTCCCCACCCCACCTCTCCCCCCCCCAAAAATCAGAAATAAACTCATAGATAAAGAGAATATTTTGAGGGTTACTAGATGGGAGGGGGGCTGAGAGTGGTCAGTGAAAAAGGGATTAAGAAGTACAAATGGGTAGTTACAAAAGCATCATGGAGGTATAAAGTGTGGCATAAGGAATATAGTCAATATTTTAACAATTATGTTCAGTGTCAGAGGGGCAGGTAATCACTTTCTGAGTTACATAAATGTCTAACCACTAGGTTGTACACCTGAAACTAATATAATATTGTATGACAACTATAATTGAAAAATAAAAATTATCAAAAAATAAATACATAATAGCCTATGTTTCTAAAGGCTTTCTATCCAGAATGCATGCCTTTTGGCAGAATGTCTGGCTAAAGCTTATAAAATAAAAAAGCGAGACCAGGGATTAGTTAAAGATTTGGGAAAGTCAAAATGTAGTGCATACTAGAGCAAGGGAAATTATGGGTTTCAAGGGAGTGGGGTGAAGAAAGTTTGGTAAAGAGAAAGTGAGGGCCCCGAGAAGGGAGGAAAGGGTATATGTGAGAAGAGTGTGAAAATGAAAAGGAGCCCAGTAACATGGTGACATGTGGCCTAAGAAGAAAAACGACCACTGAGAAATTCCCAGTGCTGAGGACGGCCAAGGGATTCTCAAGTACTGGAGTGCCTGTGATTCAGTTTTATATGGCTTGTCTGGACTTTCTGAGTTGTGATCCCCCTCGATTACCCCTAGACCTTCCATAAAGATGTGTTACACACAGTCCGTGCTAGTGTGGAGCACTGCTCCGAGCCAGAGGGGCGCAGGCATGGAGAGAGAGCACCGCTGGTGTGCAGAAACGACGGTGCCTGCCAGGGTTCGTGGGTAACAGGGAAACAGGCTACGGTGTGGACTAACCACAAGAAATCAGATGCACAGAACTGCCCAGACATCCTGGTCAGCTTGTTAGATTTGCTGCCACCTGAGGGACTCTGTCTCATGGCAGTTTATTTGACATCAAGGAGATGTAACTCCCATAAGGCAAAAAGAACTGGGGACTTCCAGGCAGCTGACCGTTGGGCTGCAGTTAGAGCTCATACAATAAAGTTATAGAATTGCTACAAAGTACATAAATACTTTTGAGTAAGTAAATATTTGCAATGATAAATATGCTAGATGTAAGTTAAAATGGATATACTTAAAGAAGGAGTTTGGTAAAAAAAAAATCACATTGGATTGTAGATATAAAGTAATCTTATAAGAGTACTAATAAGAACTTTAAAAGATTGATCTTTAATCTCTGGATTCTTTACTTATATAAAAAAAAAGGTGTACTGTTTCCAACAGGTCAGAGAAACAACATGGTTTCGATGCAAATTAGGGAGAAAGAGAGAGTGAAGTGTGCAGAGGAGGAGGAGAAGCTGATTGCCATTGTCCTGGAATCTTCACGATTTCAAATTTAGAAATTCAGGAAACAACAGGAAACAAAGTAATATTTACATTATATCTTACATAATGGAATTTATGTAATAAGCAGGTAAAAGTCATCAAGCTTGGGATGTCACAATTCAGGACATATTTTAATGCCGACAGAAATCATTTCAGACATATAGTGTATTCCCAACGCCTAAAGAAATATTCCTTCACACACAGCCCCAGCGAGCGTATGTGAGAACACTGGTGCTTACTGCAGTCACTGCAGCTTTAAGAGATGAACATCTCTCTAGGACCTCAGTGCTTATCAGAATTGGAGAAAGCAGTGTGAAGAATATGTATGTGAACTATTAATATATCCTGATTCCCAAGGCAGAAGCAACACCCCAGAAATTTGAGGGTTCGAGAATTCCAGAATACTTGCTAATTAACTTGGATGGATTAGTCAGGATAAGTTAAAATACACTACAGTAATAATTCTAAAATTCTCAGTGGTGTAGCATAACAAAGGATGATTTCTTACTCAGACAATATCTTTAGCAGATCCGGGGGGCTGGGCCGGGTTGCTGATCGCCATGCACTGCCACATTCCCACATTGCTTCCATTTTACAATTTCTCCATACCAGCATATGCCCCATGGTTGCTGTGGCCTGGGAAGAAAGCATGGAAAATCATAAACTGCCTTCCACCCATAACTCACATTTCAGTCACATGATTATGCTTAACTTCAAGATGGCATGTGCCCCACCTCACACCCCAAGAAGGATCAGAAATCTTGGTAGCAAACAATAATGTCTACTACAGATATGCAGTAAATCTTTAGATTTTACTTGTATTCCCATAGGAAAGATAAAATGAAAATGTCTCCAGATATTTTCAAGCATCAGAAGCTTTTTTCCACCTTCCTCCCACTTGTTTCTTGTTTTGGTCTGGTGTGACCAAGAAAAAACTTGACTTCAAATACATTATTTATTGAAATCCAATCCACATTACTAGTAAGAGACTAAAAGCTTTCTTTTATCGAATGCAAGGCTTCTCAACCTTGGTATTACTGACATCTGGGGCTGGCTCATTTTGGGGGCCATGCTGTGTCACAGGGTATTTAGTAACATCCCTGGTCTCCACTCACTAGAGGCCAAAAGCATCCCTCCCACTCTGGCTGTGACAACCAAAAACGTCTCTAGACATTTATCGTGGAAAGGAGTAAAATTATTCCTGGTTGGGAACAACTTTGCTATTCACTTCCTTTGACCACCAGGAAGGGTTCAGATCATCTAACACATGAAGTGATCCAGTATTGAGGATGGATAAAAATAGACCAAAGATAACACATTTCTCCCAGATCTACTGGTGAGACTTTGCGCACATCTCTGACTCTCTCTCTAACTAATCTCTAAAATAGGGAGAATAATGTTACCTGGCTTACAAGCTCGTTGTAAGAATTAAATGAGACACTGAATCTTCCATCCTTCTCCCTCTGTTTTGGGAAACTACTTCTGTATACACTCAGTTCCTATACACACAGGGAGTCTATTTCTGGACTTTCCGTTCTGTTCTACTTGTCCCTTCATAAGTTCCTGTAACAGTTTCTCTCTGCATTGATTAAACATTATTATTAAACCCTCTATTATCTATAGGTGACTTGTCTGGAAAACTCGGCCATCAGGAAAGAAACAGGAAACTAAAGTGAAAAAAAAATGCCTGCAGAAGCCCAGCACTAAAGTTCAGATACTTTTCAAATTGTGACATTCCCCCAACGTTATTAAGATGGCCTATAAATTATTTCTTCTTCAGCCCCTGCACTATCTTGTGCCTCACGCACAGGTGCAGGCACCCAATAAATGGTTGCTGAGGGACTAAATGACCAATTTCAGACATAAGTCAAACAAGCAAATTACTGGACCGCCCCACATCACCTTAGGTTAGAAATCCTAAATTAGGTGAGAGGAGGGCTGGGAGAGTATTAATACGGGCAGGACTGGTGTCAGCAATAAGTGACAGATGACAGCCTTGCGACAGTAAAAGAGGAAATTAAAGGGTAGATATTAATTAAAAAATAAAAATGAGTGCTCCGGAGAGTAAGCAGCCGCACACATCACAATAACCCTTTAGCTGTATTACAATATCGGTGCATAATAACTGACATCCCTAATAATGCCTCTGACATTTTTAAAAATGCTAATTTCTGCTCAGAGTGTTCTATTTTTTAAAATTCAGAGTGGTGTGTAAGGCATTTAAGAAAGGTTTCCATCATAGACTTATAAAATATGTGATTTGCAATATACCTTAGAGATTACCTAGTCTGTTATCCGGATATAGAAAGTCAGTCCTGGAAAGGTGAAGTGCATTTGTCTAAGGTCAGGTGACCAGAGAGGCAGCCCTGGAACTAAAGCCTGAGTTTGCTGACTCCATGGCAAGTTCTTTTTCCGCAACAGCACATCTTCCAAAATATAAATATATTTCTTTAATTTAAATTGCCAAATTTAATATCTGGCAACTTAATAAGGGTACACTTAAACTATATGGAATTTCCTTGCACTGAGCTATTAATTGACTGATACTTATTGAGCCTTCGTGTTGGTCAAAAATAAATAGTAGTTTAGATCTGGTAAACATGTCAAAGAAGGGAGAAAGCATGATGCTTGATTCAAGTGACTAAACTTTTTAGAAGGGAAAGGGAAATTTGCAAGTAAGAAGCCAGAGCAAGGCAAAATCGTACAGAGTGTTGCAATAAGTCTGAGTGTATGGAAATTAACTCTAGGTGCTCTGGGAATTGAGAGATAGGAAACATCAACCCACGGCAAGTGGTCAAGGAATGGGGTAGGACGGGTCACCTGAGCTAGACCCAGAGTACATGTAGACTTCGGCAAAGAAAACAAGGATGTCCCAAATGTGAACGACATTAGAAAACACTAGAAGGGGGTAGAAGCCTGGATCACATTTTCTAAGCCGCTCATTCGAACAGGTTATCTAAAAAGTATGAGTTATTTATGAAGATGTGGGAGGGGGTATGGGAAATATTAAAAATTTAGGCTGCCCTGGAAAAATCTAAGTTGAAAGGAGAATAAGGAAAATGGCCTGATTGTTCTAGAAAAGCATTAATAGGAATATAATTATGTTATATTTAATTTAAAATTTTATAGTAGCCCTATTTTAAAAACCAAAAGCGACATTAAATTCATTTAAAAATGCATTTTTATCTAACTCGACGTATTCAAAATGTTATTTCAGTATGTACTCAATATACAAAATTATTGATATTTCACTTTTTTAGTCATACTAAGTCTCTGAAATCTAATGTGTCTTTCACACTTACAACATATCTTAATTTGAATGCCAAATTCATCAGAGATATTTGATCTGAATTTAGATATCGTAAAATTTACAACTAAAACGATAATTTCACATACCTAAGTAGTTCCAAAAATACCTAAAGGGTTTCCAGTAACTAAATTAAATACCAAAAAACGTTTTCTATTAATACTCACATCCACATTGACAAAGCTGCTTCAGTTTTTAAATTTAAATGCCAATCGATTAAAATTAAAAGTTCAACAATTCCTCAGGCCTACATGACAAATCTCAAAGGTCCAATCACACATGTGGCTAGTGACTACACATTAGGCTGCACAGGTCTAGAGGTGGGGTTTAGGGATGGGAAGCAGCATTGTCACTGACATAAGGCCCGTGGATGGCAGATACGAGTGCCTAGAGGGTGACTGCTTATGAGCTAGCACACAAAGTGGAGCTACTCTGTACTGCGCACACCAAGAAGGAAGGAGACATCAAGTCAAAAACAGATTTCTAGGAAGACTAATCTGCAACAAAACAGAAGCGAAAAAGAAGTCAGGGAGACTAACGGTAAAATAAATGTAAAATACTGAGGATTGGAACTGAAGGTGGGAGGGGGGAACGAGGGAGAGTTGATGTTTCAAGAGGCTGTTTGTTGGATGGAAGAACTGATCAGACTGAAGAATAGGTAGGACACATAACAAGAGCCTCCAGCCGAAGACCTAAGAAGGACTTGATTTCTCTTTGCTTGTTTTGTTTCGTTTAGGTTTCTGTTTTGTGTTTGTTTATTCTCTCTTCTACATGCATTAAATTCCATAGTAGTGTTCAGAAGTTCAAAAATTGTTAAGGTAACTCTTCTTGGGATGTAAAGGGACTATTGTTATGGAGAACAAGAACAGAGAAATGGAGGGGATGGGAGGGTAGGGGAGAAAAAGATGAAGAGAAAAGCTATAAGCTTTAAATTTAGTGTTTACCAATAAGCAGATAGCAAATCAAACCATTTCAGTGAGTGAGATCACCGTGGAAGTTATGCAGAAGGAGAAGACAGGGGCCGCCCCAGGGACAATACATTTCTAGAGACAGAGAAGTCTTTATGCGAATGCTTCCAAAGTACAAAGACACAACCAGACAGGTTAGGTGTTTGCTCGCTGGCCTCATTCACTCAACTAATTACTGAGACCAAGACCTAGATGTTCACATTCTAGATGCAAGCCAAGTGGGCCGCCCTGGAAGAGTGCACTGCTAGGGTCACAGCCAGGACTAAACCCCAGACAGCCTCTGCCTGTAGCAAGGTCTCTGTCCTATACCACAACAGAGTAGGAGTGTCACTGGCAGGATTCTGCCTTTGACATAGGTCAGTCCAAATCATATTCTGTTCCCTTGAAGTTTCATTCGCCATTTCTAAAAATGCTCTTCAAGGAAGATCTTACTTTTGGTAACGACAACAAAGTGATTAGCATCATATCTTAAAGGGGAAAAAATGGGGCTGTACAGAGTTGCAATGATGGAGAGAAATATGCCCCTTGACAGTAGTGATGGTGCTGGAGGCAGCGTAAGGTTTTGGGTACAGAAGTTCATCTTGTCTGCCGCCCTGTAGCTGCCGCAATGAGACAGGTGTGGAGGTATGGAAAAAATAAAAAATTTGAAGAAAATTCAGAGGACATTCGGTTCAGTATGAACTAATGATACATTATACCATTTAACTTTTGAAAGTAGTGCTCAAATCGAATTAGGATACAAAGGTCTAACTTTGTAACTTCTATTTCCATAAAGATGTCACAATATTTTCCATTAAAGACCAAAAGGACCACCATATTTTCACCTGCTCTAACAACAGATTTTTATGCTACCCTGGTGAACAATTATGATTTTACATTTGTTAGTTACAAAACTTCTATTTCCCCAGCTTTGTAATGTGGAGAGGAATGTTTAGTATTCTGGGTTCAAACTTTGAAACAATGGAGAAAATTACTCATCTTAGAAGGGTAATTCCTTTTATTGAATAGTTGACTTTTTTAAAAAAGACCTTTAAAGGAAGCATTTATTCATTAAATCTAACCATTTGCATAAAACAATGCTCTCCCTCAATTCAATCCTTATTTTTTTTAATTCCCAAATTTCCAATAAAAAGGTAAAAGTCCATGTCATTAACTTTACATTTCTCTTAGTGGCATTCAAGATTCTGAAATCAGAGAACTATGGAAAATACAATAAGAAAAAGTGGTTTCCTGGAGTGTCCTTCTGCCCCATCCACACGACATCTCCTACACATCACCCATGTGCCAGTTGAAACATCACCTCCAGGAAAATGGAGCTGGTCCACATGGACTCCTCTGGCCCTTACAATACTCTGTTCTCTTGGAGAAATCTGCTGACACTTTCCTTACATGTGGATACATATGTCTGTGCAGTCCTTCAGGGAAGGAACAGGACCATGTGCATCTTTTTATCTCTGGAGATTAGCCCAGTAACTAATCTAGAAAGTACCCAGTAAATACATGTGTAAAGAATGGATATGTAAATGAACAAACAAATGACTGGATTCAGAACTGGAATTCTATTAGCTGTATTACCTTGAGCAACTCACTTCACCTCTTTGAGTTTCAATTTCCTTATCATAAAAAAGAGAAATCGTCGACCGCCTACTGGACTTCTCGGGGCTTTAGAAAGCATCACATATGATAATACGTGCGAACGCTCCAGATAAATGGTAAAGTGCTATGCAAATATTAGTTATTGTCTGCAATTGGATAGAGACAGAAAGCCTAGCCAAGTGGAGGACAGAGAGAGGAAACTAATTCCACACATCTGGGAATGGTGTCGCTGTTGACCCAGCTCCCCTCAAAAAATCCTGAGAAACATCCGATTAGAACGAGTATCCCATTTCACCATCACTGAGAACAATAAACACATGAATAATTCAAGCCTCTACCCCTCCTAGAAGCAGTAAGTCCATGGCCTCCGTCTATAGAACATCTCCCCATAATTCACCATGACCTCCGAGGGACTACCCAATCCAAGTGGTGGGATAAGGGTGGGAAGGGTGGTCTTGGTCCATCATACGAACACCAAGTGGAGAACCAGCTAGAGAACTGCTATCTGACAGAAATCTCACACCCAAGTCTGCTGTTGAGATCTTTCCATATTACCACATAGAAAACATTCTCTATTTTTACAGATGTACAGAATACTACTGAATGATTCTATGCAATTTATTTAACCAGTGCCTTTCCATATTTTTTTGCCATTACAATGACAAAGTAAACAACTTTGTATGTGTGTGTACACACATGCATACACATACATACATATTTTCAAATATATTTTAGGATAAATCTCTAAAAGTAGGATTTCTTTGTCAAAGGGTATATGCATTTGTCATTTTGTTTAGGTATCACCAAATTGCCTGGTTAGGAGATATATCCATTTGCACCCCAATCTATAAAATGTAAGAGTGCCTGTTCCTCCGTGCCCTTCTGGAAAAAGGTATTGATACAAATCCAAAAGAACATTTGGATTTGTGTCAATCTGATCTATGAAAAATGTTATCTCGGTGAATAGCTTGTGTATATGTGAACATGATTCTTTAAAGTTGGAGAATATTCCATCTTGTGAACGAAACAAATTCTAAAACCACTTTTCCTACTGCCAGACTCTTCATTTTTTATCGTTTGAAACAGTGCTATCTCTGAGCATCCATCTTTTTCCACATACTGTATTGCTTCCTTAAAATAAATTTCTAGCAGTGCACATGCTTAGAGCTTGAGTATCTAAGGTCCTTGATACATTGCAAAATGGCTTTATAGAAAAGTTTTAGCTGTTTTATTTTCACCAGTAGCATAAGAAGGAGAGATATCAGAGTCAATTGCAATTATCTATAGGAATTGCTTACAAGTAAGCAATCGTAAATCTTTTGGGTTCCTGGACCCAATTTCAACATGTAGGGGTGGGCGTTTCCCCACCTCCAAGAAGCAATTCCTTGGATAGCAAATGGTGTCACAAAGGTCAACTCAATTATGACACTATTTACCAGGAAACAGCATCAGATCCCACAGGTGAAGGGGTCAGCCCTGCAAGACCTCCTCACATCCCCCCACTTCAAACACCAGTCACAAGCCCGGGTTGTCACTTGTAGTTCTGACCAACCAGTTATAAATCAGAGGCTCCCATGACCCCCTTGGCATTCCATTAACTGACGATAGCAGCTCACAGAACTCAGAAAGACTGTTTACTCACTAGATTATCAGTGTCTTATATAAAAGGAAATACCCAGGAACAGTCAGATGCAGGTAGGACAAGGTATGGGGAAGCGATACAGAACTTCCTTCCATGCCTTCTCCAGCCATGCCATTTTCCCCAAACCCCCTTACGTTCACTAACCTGTTAGCTCTCTAAACACAGTCCTTTTGAGGTTTTATAGAGGCTTCATTACATGCACACGATTGATTAAATCATTGGCTATTGGTGATTGATTCAACCAACCCCCAGACTCTCTCCCCTCCCCAGAGGTCTGGGGGTAGGAATGAAGGTTCCAGCCCTCTAATCACACGGTTGGCTCCACTGACAACCAGCTCCCATGCTTAAGTGTGGTCCAACTGGCACCTCATTGACAAAACAAAAGATAGGATCAGACTGCCCCATTGGCCTGACTCCTTCGGGATCAGGCTGTTGCCACAGGAACAGTACTGGCATTAGGCCCACAAGCTGTTTGAGCCTTTGCTCTAGAAGAAAAACAACTGTAAGAAGTGGGACCTCAATTAGCTAAATACTTTGAGGCCACCCCCACGGCCACACAGGCAGCACCCTGGCTAATTTTAGTTTTAAAAACCACGATCCCTCTTTATGCACACTTCTAACTAAATGGACCAATTTGACCAAAAGTAATTTAGAGCACCAATGGTCATTAGGGGGAATTCTCGAAATCCCCCCCAAAACTTATTTTTCTTAAAACCAAATTAGACAATCATAGTTCTGAAGTTGGCAAAACTGAGTGGAATGTCTATTTCGATTGGTATTTTGAGGCTCCCCAACGTTACCAGGAGTCTAAAATCGCCTCTT
Organism: Eonycteris spelaea; assembly: GCA_003508835.1. Taxonomy (NCBI): domain Eukaryota; kingdom Metazoa; phylum Chordata; class Mammalia; order Chiroptera; family Pteropodidae; genus Eonycteris; species Eonycteris spelaea. The sequence goes on from PUFA01000219.1 coordinate 1,015,041, forward strand.
GGCAAAATAAAACTTTAAGACTAACTGATGAAAACCAACATAAAAGACAAAATGGCTTCTGAACCTCGCTGTACGTCTTTGGAGCTATCCTGTTCCTCTCTCCTGGCTTCTTCGTCTCAGGGACCACCTCTGACGCCATTCTCACCCTCTTCTGAACCATCAGTACCTATCTCTCTAACGGTGAGCCTTCTGAGGCTCCTAACAAAGCCTTAACTTCTTCTGTTCCCTGGACAAAAGCTGAACTGAGGTCCATATTCAAAGATTTTCCCAAAATAACTGAGGATCCTCATAGATTTGCTGAGGAATTTAATACAGTCATTCAGACTTATCGGCCTGGTTTGTCTGACTTAACGTCAGCTAGTTCATATGCTTGTCAGTGAAAGCCAGGTTCAGCATTGGATGAAAACTGCTAACAGAAAATCCTGTAAGGTCCCTAGAATTACAGCCCAAGACTACCGCGATAATTTATTACATGATCAGGCTTCTGCAATTGCTAAATGCCTTCATTCACAATTTGGAGGGCTTTCCCGAAGCCTGTTGATAAGAATAAAATTCAGGCTTGCACAAAAGTCTGATGAACCTTTCTGTTTTAGTTAAAGGGACCAGGATGAAGTGGGAGACCATGTGCACTCTGAATCTGGTCATTTGGGCAAGTCAGCTTGTTTACAACCCACATGAAAAAAAAAAATCCTGAAAAAAACCCGCTAAAATTCTTCATTTTCAACTCCAGTAAATAAAGGTCCCTATACAAAATCAAAAACCTCCCAGTTTCTACTATTGTTGGCAAATGGCAAAGAGCCAGGACATTAGAAAAGAGTGTCACAAATTCAAGTGCTTCAGGCACCTTCGGCCTTTTCAGTAGCCCTTCCAATGTCTTCCTGAGTCCCAATGTCAGGACTCCGAGGAACTGCAGGGGCTCTTCCCAAGCCTCCCCCTTAATAGGCCCCAAGAAAACACTCTCCAGGCTGAGAATTAATCTGTGTGCTCTTACTGTGCTCAATCCCACTGCAATAAAGCAGCCAGCCCCTGACTTGAAGGACGAAAATAGTTCAATAGTGGGGATCTCTAACGCAACAGGTTCCTGCCTCGAAACTTAGCCCTCTTACTCCTTAGTTAGTCCACCCGCCCTTTATCATTAGGCTGACACGTCTTTAAAAAGTTGCATACCTTTTTCTCAAAAGGAAGAAATGATTCTAGAATTTTATGGTAGCCAACAAAATAACCAATCAGGTAAATTAAATGATCCTTCGACATCTTTTATTTGCTCTATTTCTTACAGCTCTATAGCTGAACCTAGGAGCCCTGACCAATTTGCCATCCTCCTCCTCATGGGCAAAATCTTCAATAGATACTGACAGAATCCACAGTGCACCTCCTATCAAGATTCAAACAGACTCCTCAAAGTCTCTTCCCAGAATCAATCAATACCCCATAAGTAAAGAAGCCATTCAAGGTATAAAGCCCATAACAGAAGATTACAAGACTCAGGGCCTCATTACCCCTTGCACTAGTCCCTGTGAGAAAACCCAAGGGCTGAGGGTGGAGGTTTATCCAGGACCTCCAAGCAATAAGCAACACTGATATCCCTAGACCCTCCATACAACCCAACCCTCCTCCACCACCACACCCGCCCCAACTGAAAGTATACTCTTTACTGTAAGTGCTTTATGAAGTGCATTCTTCAGTATTCCAGTTGATAAAGCTAGCCAATACTCTTTTCCCTTAATTTTGGAAAACAAAGGAACAGACAAACAATTCACCCGGACAGTAATGCCTCAGGGTTATTGAGAGTCCTTCTTAGTTCTCAGAAATCCCGAGGGCTGATCTGGATTATATCACATTTCCTGGGGGTTCTGCTTTGTTGTAACATGTAGATGATTGCTTCTTTGTTTCCCCCCTGCCCCCACCCAAGCTGCCTCACAGGAAAGACAGTATCCACTTGCTAAAGCTTTTATTCTTTAAAGGGATCAAAGGTCGCCAAGAAAAACACTGCGGTTTTGCCAAACCCAAGTTCAACACTTAGGGCATCTGATATCAAAACAAGGGCTGCACGCGGATCCAGGTAGGCTTCATGGTGTCCTACGTTTCTATTCCCAAAACCTGAAACTAAGCATCAACTGCAAGTTTTTCTCAGGCTGATTTGATTACTGCCGAAATTGGATCTCAAATCTCTCCCTCATGGCTAAACCTCTATATGTTTTACTAAAGAACAAGAACCCCAACCCAAATTTATAGGAAAAACAGGACACGGCCCTTAAAGTCTTAAAGGAGAGTTTAATGAACCCATCTGCCCTTTGGACACCAACTATCAAATTCCCTTTTTCCTTTTTGTAGATGGAAAGGGAATGCACCCTTGGGGTACTCATCCAAAACTGGGGATCACCATGGACCCTGAGGATACTACAGTCAGCAACTGAACCTGGTGACTCAGGGGCGCTCCCCTTGCCTTAACATCACTGCTGCCACTGCCCTTTTTAGTTAAAGCCACAGAGGAAATTGGTGTGGGATCGCCTCTAACCATCGTACCCATGCACTAGAAGCTCTCCTGAATTCTCAACTCACTCGACACTTTTCAATTAGTTAGCCACCCTCACCTCTTATGACATCCTTGTTAGCTGCTTCTCACACAACTCTCTCACGCTGTGCTAACTTTAACCCTGCTACTCTTCTCCCCTCTGTTACAAAAGTCCCCTCGTGACCGCTTTACACTGACGGATCACCTCTGGGCACAGAGCTCATCTACAAGAAATGACTGTAAGGCTAACTTCTCAGGGTTCACTGTTCTTATTTAAAACGTGAAAATGGAAAACATGATTCTGGATATGCAGTATCAACAGCTTTGACAACTAAGTGGCACCTTTGCCTTTGGCCACAACTAATGCAGGGAGGAGGCAAGAGAATTAACACGTTAATCAAGCCACAATCAGAGACTGCAGTGTGCTGATCAGCCCTGCAGCCAGGCCAGGAGGACACCTGTAGAGCAAAGGACAGATTTCTGCTGGGATTGCTAATGACCGGTTCCCCACGCCTGTGAAGGGGAAACAGAACAAAAGAGTCCTTAAGTTCCTGTCCTACAAAAATAAAAACGTTCACTCCCTAGGGCTGAAACCTTGGGGAACCTATGGGTTAAAGGCTGGGAAGTGCCGGCAGGCCTTTCGCTCTACATAGTCTCACCTTTTCACACTGCATACTCTTCCTCTTCCTCACTGTAGGTCCATGTCAAAGAAAAGGGGTTAACAAAGTCTTTTAAACTGTAACTCACAGGTTCTAAAGAATTATACATAAACTGAATCCCTCGAACACTCAGGGTCCCTGTTCTCAGTGCCTTTACTTTGTCTCTCTCACTGTCCCTCTCTCTGCCTCTGAGAGGAGACCACACTCTGTCTGTGGAGTGTTACTGTTAAGAATGGGGTTCTAGGCAAAGATATGCTAAAGGCCAACTTCTGCTTCTGTAATCTACTTGCTTGTTTGATATTAATCAGGGTGTGGTTCTAGGCCTTACAAACTGCCTCTTTTGGGAGCTTGGGGCTCCCTGCATGATAGAGAGTCAGTAGCCCGCCAGCTAATAAAGGCTCATAATTCATCTCAACTGGCTCCGTGGGTCTTAGAATTGATCGCGCCACAACATTACCCCTTCTTTAATAAACTTTCCTTTGACTCTAACTTTGACGTGTGTGTTCAATTCTTTCCACACTCTCCGCCAAAGGACCTTCTTCTCTCAGTGCAGGGTTTGGTCCCCCCTGCCCCAATCCAGGAGGAAATTTGCCCTGTCCTGAGTCACTACGGGCCTGCACCCTAGCCAAGGAGAAAGCTGCCAACATTTACCCTGACAGCGGATGTGCTTTCAGAGTAGCTCATGACTTTGGAAAGTAGTGGAAATAACATGGCTTCCTTACTTCCATCAGAAATAAAATTTTAAATGGCCCATATGTTCAGGAAATATTAGATGGTGATACTTCTACCTGCTGCTTTAGCTATTATTAAGATACCAGGGCATTCTAAACTCGGCTCTGTAGAAGCTAAGGAAAATCGCCTCGCTTAGACTTTCCAAGGGAATAATGCTGCCCTTAAAGGAACCAAGGGCAGCTAAGTCTCTGTCACAGTCCAAAGGGATACTTCTCCAAATGATAACTAGAAAAACTAGCTAGATAGGCCCAACCGTTAGCATCAGAGAAAGAAAACAAGATTGGAAATCCAATTGTAAGGAAGGAAGGAAGGAAGGAAGGAAGGAAGGAAGGAAGGAAGGAAGGAAGGAAGGAAGGAAGGAAAGAAAGAAAGAAAGAAAGAAAGAAAGAAAGAAAGAAAGAAAGAAAGAAAGAAAGAAAGAAAGAAGAGGAAAAGGAAAGAAAAGGAAAGGAAAAGAAAAGAAGAAAAGAAGAAAAAGAGAGAGGAGAGGAGAGGAAAAAGAAAATGCTCTAGTTTGGGCCAAATAAAACCTACTCCCACTGGAGACTCTGAAATTCACACTCCTTAACTAGTATACGTACATTAAACCATTGGTCCACCAACAAAATGATAGCAATTATAAATCAGTATCAGTGGGGAAATACTGATAAGGCCTTAAAAAATGCCTACCTCCCTTATCCTACCTGCCCAACGTACAACCCAGGAAGCCTGTTAGCACTGCTCCCAAACGTTTTACCCTCCCTCATGGGACATTCACGGTCTGGCAAATAGATTTCCTACAGGTTCCCTCATCTCACAGATATGTTTTAGCCACGTCTGTATGTTGCTGTGGACTGAGGCTTTCCCGCTGTAGACAGGCCTCTTTTGGAAAAGATCATCTTACTTGGGGAACCCCTACTGAACTCCATAGTGATCAGGAAACCCATTTCATTGGTCAGGTGCTTTGACAAGTCTGTGCCACTTGACCGGGTTTCTAGCACCTCCACTGTGCTTATTACGACCCTCAATCCTCGGTTTTAGTCAAAAGCACTGATGGTATTATTAAAACTCAACTGGCCAAATCTGTAGAGGTTCTCCAAATACTATGGCGAAAAGCATTAGTCCTTATAAATCTCAGCTCTGCCACCTCTGGAACTCATACACTGTCACCTTTGAGATACTCACAGGGTACCCAATGCACCTGGTCCCTGCCTCACTTGACCCACAGCCACTAAAAGGAGATATCCATCAATATTGTAAAGGCCTAACTGCTTCTATTAACTAACCATGTTCTAGCAAAGCAATCTTTCACAGTACATTCCAGGGAGATAAACCTTAAGCCCATGCTTTGTAACCTGGAGATTTCGCCTACTGGAAAAGACGTCCCCAGAAAGATTCTCTTCAACCTTGCTGGAAAAGCCCCTATTGGTCATTGCTAAGCAAGTCTTATGCCACTGAACTCCAGGGGATAAACACTTGTATCCACATTACAGTCTAAAGAAAATAGCAAAGGCAGGCTCAACTTGCATGTCATCTGATGACCTGAAGGTAAAGACTTCCTCGAAACTGAAGCAGGCGACATCTGATGAGACAGCTTTCCCCACATACCTGGACCAGACCTTTTCAGAGTTGTCTGCCAAACCTTTGATGCTGACTCTGGTTCCTTGAGGTGTGAAGTTGAAAAGTTTATTTGAAGATCTTTGTTTTTATTTTATGTAGGCATTCATTGCTATAAACTTTCCTCTTAGCACTACTTACACTGCACCCCATAAGTTCTGGTATGTTGGGTTCCGTCTTCATTTGTCTCAATTTATTTCCTGATTTCCTCTTTGATTTGTTTGACCCACTGGTTGTTCAGGGCCAGGTTGTTCAATCTCCACATATTTGTGAATCTTCCAGGTTTCCTCCTGTTATTGATTTCTAGTCTCATACCACTGTGGTCAGAAAAAATAACTGATATGATTTCGGTATTCTTAAATCTGTTAAGACTTGTTTTGTGGACTAACATGATCCTGGGGAATGTTCTGTGAGCCCTTGAAAATGTTTATTCTACTACTAGATGAGATGTTCTGTATGTGTATGTTAGGTCCATTTGAACCAAAGTATAAGTGCCACCTCAATGCTTTCTTATTCATTTTCTGAAAATCAGTTGTTCAAAGTGGGGTACTTAAGTCCTCTACTATTGTATTACTATTTCTCCCTATAGATCTGTAAATAATAGCTTTTATATATTTAGGTGCTCTGATGTTAGGTGCATATATTTATTTCCTCCTGATGAATTAACCACTTTATCATTATATAATGACCTTCTTTATTACTTTGTTTAAATTCTCTTTTGTCTAAGTATAGCGATCCGTTCTTTTGTTTTCCATTTGCAATAAGTATCTTTTCCATCCCTTGACTTTGAACCTAGGTATGTCCTTAGCTAAAGTGTGTCTCTTGTAGGCAGCATATAGTTGGGTCTTTTTAAAAGATCCACTCAGCCACACTATTTCTTTTGATTGGATGATTTAATCTACTTACATTTAATTATTGATAGGTAAGGACTTACGAATGCCATTTGAATTATTTTCTGGGAGTTCTGTAGATCTTTTGTTCCTTTCTTCCTCTCTTGCTTTCTTTCCATGTGACTTGATGATTTTTCTGTTGTGGTAGGTTTTTATTCCTTCTTTTTCTGAATCTAATATAGGTTTCTGCTTTTTGTTACCATGAAGCTTACATAAAATATCTTACAAATCTATTTTAAGCTAATAACAATTCTGCACAGAAAAGCTCAACACTTTCTTTCCCCTCCTAATTTATATTTCTGGTGTCACAATTAACATCTTTTTATAGTTTATCCATTAACCAATTACTTAGCTATAGTTACTTTAAATGCTTTTGTTATTTAACTTTTACACTAAAGTTATAAGTGAATTATATGCCACTGTAACAAGGCTGGTGTGCCGTGAATTTCAGTATATATTTACCTTTACCAGTACGTTTTATACTTTCTTTTAACTTCTATACTTTTATGATTTCATGTTACCAGTGTCCTTTCTTTTCAGCTTAAACTCCCTTTCACATTTCTTGTAAAGCAGACCTAGTAGTGATGAACCCCATCACTCTTATTATGTGGGAGGGGTTCCCTGGTATGTGATGAGCTTCTCTTAATGCTTTCAAGATGCTGTCCTTGAGTTTTGGCAGTTTCATTATAATGTGAAATAGCAAAGTCTTCATTGAGTTGAACCTGATTGGGGAACCTTTGAGCTTCAGGTACCTAGATGTCAATATCCTTCCCTGGATTTGGGAAATTTTCAGCCATTAGTTCTTCAAATGAGCTTTCTGCGCCTTTCTCTTCTCCTTCTAGGATTCTTGTAATACAGATATTGTTTCCCACAGCCCTGCAGGCTTTCTTTATTCCTTTTGATTCTTTTGATTCTCCTCTAGATAATTTCAAATAACCCATATTCTAGTTCACTGACCCTTTCTTCTGCTTGATCAAGGTTGTGTTGGTCTCTATTGAATTTTTTAGTTCAGTCTTTGTATCCCTCAGCTCCAAAATTTGATTGTTCACCATTTTCTTTGTTGGACTCATTTTAATATTATGTTAAAATGTTCATCGGTATTGTATTCTCTTGTGGCTCTCTTTCTTTAGAACAATTATTTTGAATTATTTGTCACACAATTGGTGCATCTCCATTTCTTTTGTGACAGGTACTGGAAGTTTGTTTCTTTGGTGGTGACATGTTGCCCTGACTCATGCAGCCTTGTGTATGTATCTGCACATGTGAAGAAGCAATCACCTCTTCCAGATCCTATGTACTGACTTCAGTAAGAAAAAACCTTCGCTTGAGGGTCAGGGCATGCTGGAGCTTTCTGTGGTCCTTGGTCTAGCGGTGCAGGGTGTCAATTGTGGAGGCATGTGGTACCTTCGGGTCTGGAGGTACCACATGTGTCTCATTGGCTCAGGAAGCTGTTTTCCACAACACTGACAAGTGCACAATCTTTTGTAGTGAGAGCTGCAGGGTGTTTGTGGTGGCTGCAATAGGTGTCAGGGTCCTTAGCGGTGCCGCCAGGTGAGGAACTGGGGCTGATGGTAGTTCTGGCCAGAGCTGGTGGTGTGCACACGCTTGGCTGTGGGTGCTGCTGTAGGTACCAGAGGCATTCAGATACATAATTTGTAGGGGCCAGCTGTGGGAGCGTGCATGGCAGTGGAGTCCTGTGACAGTTGAGCTGTATTCAGATATACAAGCAGGTGCTGGGGCCTGGAATTTTGGCAAGCACTCATGCACCTACAGAAGGTAGCCACAGGTGTGAGCATGGTAGTGGGGGGGGGGGCACACAAACCTAAGCTGGCATGATGACCCCACAGAGCAAAAGGCAGTGGCTGGTTGCCAGTGCAGATCATGAGTCCTGAGCACCCTGCAGCAAGGTGGCTTGGGTGAGGGATAGGGGAGGGAGGGAGGAGGTAATCAGGCAGGCTTGTGCTGCAAATGCAAAACCTATAGGGCTATTGGTTTCCTCGGTGGCAAAATCTGCTAGGATCCTTTGTGGAGCAGGTTGTTGGGATCAATGGTACCGTATTCGGTGATGAAAGATGCAGGAGTCCACAGCATCTACAAGGACTGTTGAGGTCCTCTGCAGAACAGACCACTAGAAAGCACACTCGCTCCCACCACATGGCCAATACCGGTAGCCTCCACCTGTCTTCCTTGTGCCTAGCCATTTCTAGATGTCTCAGCAATGCTAGACTCTGGGTGGGGTAAAAGTGAAGTGGGTCTTTTGAAAGGCTGGGGAAACTGGTCGCTCATCCTGTTTTCCTTTTCCCAGCAAGGGAATTTGGGCCAGGGAGCTCCTTCTCGGCACTGAGCAGTGCTGACCAGGCACTAGGATAATGCAGGCAAAACGAACCTATCCTTCCTTTTTTGGCGCAGTTTCACCCACTGTGCTGCTAAAGCTTCTTAAGTGGACTCCTGAGCTCTCACAGAGCCGTTTTCAGCTGTGGATAGCTAATTGTTTTTTGTGGGGGGAAAGAGGCTTGCGTCTCCTGCTCCACCATCCTGGTGATGTCACTCCCCCGCCCCCGCCGTCATCATGCATTTTAATTCAACAAATAATTTAAACTCAAGACTTGATAATGATTGTTTTGTACAGTATTTATTCGTGTGTATTTACTGACTATATCTTCTCACATATTCCTCGCTCCTTCCAGCATTTTTATGTTCCCATGTATCATTGTTTTGATCGTGCCTGAAGAAATCTCTTTAATATTTGTTTCAAACAAGGAATGACAAGGAATTTCCTTAGTCTTTCTCGGAAAATGTCTTTATTTTTGAAGCATATTTTTGCTACACATAGAATTTTATGCTCAGTTCTTTTTTATAAGATGTTAAAGATGAATTCCATTGCTTTCTGGTTCCAATTGTTTCTGCTGAGATACTGGCTGTCACACTGTTGCTCTTTTGGAGGCAACGTATCTTCTCTTACCACTTTTAAGCTTTTCTAACTTACTCTATCTTTAGCAGCTGTTTTTCCCATGATGCACATTGGTGTGGTTTCCTACTTTTTCTTGCTTGGGGTTTTCTAAGTTTCTTGAACCTCTAGGTTGATGTCTTTCATCATTTTTGAACAAATTCTCGACTATTACCTCTTCAAATACTGCTTTTACCTCATTCTCCTTTTCCTCCGGGATTTCAGTAACATAAATGTTAAGCCATTTGAGTATGCCTCATATCTCTCTTATATTTTTTCCCACATTCTCTCTGCTTCAGTTTAAGTACTTTTCATTGATCCATATCCCAATTCATTAATCTTACATTCTGCTATGTTCCCTCTCTGCTAAACTCATATACTGAGTTTTTAATGTCAGATATTACATTTTTCAGTTCTAAACTTTCTATTTGATTATTGTTTAGATTATAATAAGTTTTGTCCTTTTCCTCTATTTTGAATATATTACAGGACATCTTTTAGAGTTCTCTGCTTAACTTCAATAACAGCAACATCTGTGGGTCCACATCTATTTTTTTCCCTCTTAATCACCAGCCATACAGTCTTGCCTCTTTGCGTATCTAGAAATCATTTTTTGTGTGCCAAACAGTGTGTATAAATAGAAATTCCATAGAAAAGTTTCCTTGTTTTGTTAGTCAATTAAGATGAGTAGCTAATCGACTCAATCTAATGCAATTGATCAGGGATCTATTGCAAATTTAGAAAGGTTCAGTCTACTCCTGGTATGGTCCTGTTCCTAGATACTTTAAGTACAGATCTCAGCCCTGGAAGCTTACAGTAAGATAGATACGACCTTCAGAAGTTTTCATCTCATCCCTTTAGCCTCCTACTTCACTCAGTTTCAAAACGTGGCAAAGGTCTTGAGGGAAAACCAGCCATGTTTGAAGCAGATTTCCTCCATGGCAGCACTGTGTAATTGAAAGAGACTGCAGTATGCCTTTTAGAAGTTTTCATGCTAGCTCCCCCGTTTCCTGTGCAGCCACAGAACTATGAAAATGTCGCAAGGTGAAAACTGGATGCATTTAAGTTCCTTAATGTTTCAATTTGTCACTACGGCAAGATGAGACTATTAAAAGGTTGCTGACTTCTGTCCCCAGGCAGAAGCCCTTTGCTCGGACCAAGCCTGATCCAAAACCTGCCCCTAGATAAACAAAAGGCTGGCAATTATCAAGTCCCTTTGGAACAATTTTCCTTTTTCTGTACTTTTAGTCCACTCAGTCCTTGTTTCCACAGCTCTCTGAATCCTCTGAAATGTGGTTTTTGTAACGTATCCTGTTTGGTCGAGCGGGAGTGTGGGTCTGTGACAACCTACTCCATTTCACTGTTACGGAAAACGCCACTTTTCTCAATGCAATTTTAATTTCATTTTGCTTACTGTTTGAAGTTGTACGCGTTGTTAAGTGTTTATCTGCATATCCTTTCCCATTAATTTTTTAGTTTCTTTGCCCCATTTTCTTTTCTTTCTATTATTTTCAAGACATTTCCTCTGTATTGTGGAGATTAAGTCAAAGTGTTTTCCCAGTGTTATCTTGTCTTTCGATTTATATACTTTTTAAATGAAGACATTTTGACTTTTTTCCTTTAATATGACTGAATGTTATGGCTTCTAGATTTTGTGAAATAGATTGATAAGTCTTCCTCACTCCAAATTAACTTGAAAGTTATTCCTTATTTTCATTTAATACTTTTCTTTTTTTATACTTGAAATTTTGATCCCTATCAAATTGATCCTGGTAATAGGTATTTTCTCCCTTTCCTCCCTCCGATGGCTACTTAGATCTCTTAAGACCGTCCTTTCCTCCCTAAAGTAGAATGTCTTCATCATAATATACTAATTCTCACATGTAGTTGGGTCCTATTTCCAAATATCTATTCTATTCTATTGTGGTGTGTGTCTATTGGTACACACTTTTACTCATTGATATTTCATTATATATCTTAACATCCAGTAGGGTGAATCTCCATTTCCCACCATGCGTTTCTTTTTCAGAGTTTTCATGGCTTTTCTGGCATATGGATTCTTCCACAGGAACTTTAGAATCAGCTGGACTTGTTCCAAATAAACTCTATTGATATTTTTATTAGTATTGGGTTAAATCTAAAAACGACCATAAAGAAAACTGACATCTTAATGACACAGTCTTATCTAAGATTGATATGTATTACTAATTTTTAGTGTATTTTTTGGATCCTTTAGTAGTATTTAAATATTTTCTTCATTCAGATCTTACACATTTCTTGTTATGGGTACTTTTTTGTTGTTACTGTAATTATGATATATATGCTTTCTTAGTCTCATTTTGAAGATCATAGATTGAACTGACCTTTACAATACTTGAAAATGAGATTGTTCTTCAGTACCTAAATGTACCAGAAAAGCTAGAGGAGTGTGCTAGAAATACTGTTTGAGAGTAGGAAAAGAAGATTGCTTTCATTGAGTTCAGCCCATTCAATAAAAAACTGTTTTCATAAAATAGGATAGATTCATTGAAGGAGTTCAAACTACTCTGCTCCCTAAATTCTCTCCATCATTCACCTAAAATAAAAACTTGGGAATCTTCCTTGACTACTCCCCATCTCCTTCCACTGACCACCTATCCATAGTTTTTAACTAATGAAGAGCACCAAAATCACAGTTGTAGCTTTTTAAAATACATATAGCCAGGTTCTACCCTTGATCATTCTAGTCTACCTTTGATCATTCTGGTTCAAACTAAGGCAAGTCTAGGTATGTACGTGTGTCTCTGTGTGTACACACACATATTCGACTCTAGTGATTCTGATTTCCTGCTTTTTAAGAATCATTAATAAGTTACAAACTAAGTCCTGTTGCCCAACACCTTAAATATCTCTGCAATACATTTCTTCATTTTCATATTTGCCAATTTAAATCAATACTTTGTTATCTATCACCTAGACCACTCTAGCAATCTCCTCCATTGCTACTCTTTGTTCCATCCAAGGCAGCCTCTAAAAAGCTAACAAGGTCATCTATGTAAAATAAAAACCAGACCATGCCACTTGCCAACATAAATTCCTTTAAAACTTCCCATCTACGATTCTGAGACATAGGCCCACTGGCTAGTGCCAGTCCGTAAGTTTCCATTGATGTGTTGTACAATGAGACTGAGAAAAATAAAGCCAATGTGATTTTCTTCACAAAACCAAATTTATTAAGCTTAAATTATCTGTATTCTATGATTATTTCAAGTCAATATATTGTTTTATGAAAATGATAGTGGCATGAGTGCCACTTTTATACATACTTACGTGGCGAAACAAAAAGCTGTCAAATCTACGCTGGCCCCCAATTTTTAAAATTATACCTGCGCACATGATCAAAGTCTGGGAACCACTGATTGAAAAATGAAGGACGAGCTCATTAATGGGACACGTGATGTGGAAATTCTGCCCCACGCCCCACACACGCCAAGGTTAGCTCTTTAACTTCTTAAAACTACATTTCATTCCTTAGTTTACCCTTTTTAAAAAATGTACACCAATATTACTTAAGCAGCAATTATGTGCAAAGTGCTATGCTAGATGGAATACAGAGGTAATGAACACAGAAAATGGGCCCTGCCCATGAGGAAGTTAAGAGTTTTACATCTTGGAATCAAGAGCCCTGATTTCGAACTGGAGTTAACTATTGTCCCTGTCTATAATTAGTTAGCTTTTAAATTATAATTATGGTCACTGGAAAAAAGTATGATGCCCTACAAAAGTGTATACCGGGGGAACCTGGCCTGCTCTTGGAAGGTCAGAGGTTTCCATGGGGAAGTGAATTCAGAACTGAGATACAAAGGATGTACAGGGAAGACGCTAGGTGTACAAGGAGTAGGACTGGAGAGAGAGCAGCATGGTTAATGAGAACAGCATGTGCAGAGTTTGAGGCAGGAAGCAGAATGTTCTTGAAGAACTGACGGGGTATTAGTGACTAAGACCCACGGGGCAAAAGTAGAATCCTAGCAGGCTCCTGAGGCAGGCTAGATGACGCCATACCCTCCATGCCACATATGGATTTTGATCTTTATTTCATCTAAAAGCAATAGGAAGTCGCTGAACGAACACTGAAACAACGGAAAGATGATGAATGCAGATCAGATTTGCACTCTGACAACTATGGCTGCTGTCTGGAGACAAGGACTAGAAGAAAGCAAGAGGAAAAAAACATGGCAACGAGCTGGGAAGCTGCTGAAACAGTGTAGGTAAGAAATAACGGTAGCAGAGAAGAGGGAGGGAGATAGCAATGAAAATGGAAGAAAGCTTGATAAAATCAAGATATTTAGGAGGATGGAGTGACAGTATCTTCTATTTTAATACTAACAGTCATCTGCTTTATACCTGTATGCAAACATCATGTTGTTTAATTTTCGATGTCTTTACAACGACCTATCCTCCTCCTTCCTCTAAAATACCCTTGATTTTTTAATTTTTAAAACTAATGCAATGGATAATAAATGTCGTATTAGTTTCCTAGGGCTGCCAAAACAAAAAACAAAATGCCACAAGTGGTGCGGCTTAAAACAACAGAAATTTATTGCTTCACAGTTCCGTAGTGTAGAAGTCTGAAATCAAGATGCAGACACAGCCATGATCACTCTGGAAACCTGTATGGGAGCTCTCACCTGCCCCTCCGGCCTCTGGTGGTTTACGAGTTATCTTTGGCATTCCTCGGCTTGCAGCTACATAACTCCGATCCCCGCCTACACTGTCGCCATGCATGCTCCCTGCCGTCACATATTTCTATAAGGACACCACTTCATATACCACTGCTATCTTGAAAGAGATGAAACGTTTTCTATAAGCACATTATTTGGAAGGATTAGAGCACGCAAAGGGTGAAAAAAGAAGTCCACTCTTGTTCTTTTCGAGTGACGGAGCACACGTATAGAATGAAGATGAAAGTTTTGTAGGCTAGACAGTTCACAAGTGTTCTTGGAATTCCAAGCTCTACCTCAGTGATTTCCAGACAATGATAAATACTTCAGAGAATCTCCAGAACTTCAAGAGATGTCTCAAAGAGAAGTTACGTAAGAGTTATTGAAAGAACTGACACTTCATTTCGGAAACCCTAAAATATGAGTGAGCAATGGTCAATCCAATCATTCTGGAGAGTGATGGTTCTAACTAAGACAGCTGAAAGGAAATAAGGAAGAGACACTCTGGTATTTAGATACCTGAAGGGACGGAGTCAAGAGACACAACGCAGCTAGGGCCATCATTCGACTCTAAGAATCTGCTCAGTATAGGATTTAAGATGACACGGTCCACATCTCCCCAAATACTTCAATCACATTAACAAATTTACATTTTTATTGAATTGTACATTTCTTACACATTTTTTTTGCAGTAGTGCATTTTATTAAAATAAACCAGTCAGAGGACATACACTGTTTTAGGACAAACTGACTACAAGCCAAACAGCACTGGGGTGAAAGAGCAAAGGTCCCAGAGCTACCCTGGATTTGAATCTTGCCTCTGTTCCATACCAGCTATGTAGCCTTGGGTTCACTGTTTAACTTGCGTGGGTTTCTGTTTCTTGATGTATAAACAAGAGGCTGTTAACAATATACATCTTATAGCAGCAGCATTGCCTAATAGAGCTTTCTGTGACTTTATAAATATTCTATTCTGGATTATCTAAATGGTAGGCACTAGCCACATGTGGCTACCGATTATTTGAAATGCGGCTAGTGTCAACTAAGAAACCGAAATTTCAATTGAACTTTAATTGATTTCAATATAACTTTAAAAAGCCAGTGCCTAGTGGTTACTGTCCTGGAAAGCAGAGTTTTAAATGGTTGTAAGGATCATAAGGGCTAAGCATTTAAATCAATGTCTGGCGCGCAATAATTAATAAATGTTAGTTATTGCTCTCTCTCTCAGCACACCACACATAAAAAACTGGGATGTAAATGCGGTTGCGATTCTCCTCTAAATTTTGTGGTTAATTATTTTTCCTACTGCTTAGAGTTCCATGCTAATTCTGTCCCTTTCCAGGTGGCACTGGCTTCAGAAAACACCAGACCACTCTGTCCCGCCTCCCCTTCTTGGGCCCAACACATGTACCGCATGCTCACTCTCTCTGAAAATTTTGCAGACTGTCAAGGACACGTTTGGTCCTGGCTCCCTTCGGAAGTTACCCCCGCCCCCACTCTCAATGTTTTCACGACATTTACCAGAATCTTTCAAATGTTAGAGCATATTCATTTCCTATTAGGTAACTTATAAGAGGATTTTATTATTGCACTTGACATCACTAATTACTTAGTCATTCTAAACCTTAAAACATCTCACAGGCTTAACGAAAACTACACTAAAAATTCCCATAATCTTTCTCGTTGTTGTTATGGGGTTAGAATGAAATTGGAAAGGGTTATCTTTTGCTTCCCTAGAATATATTAAAAAGCAACCACTCAGGTTCTAACACATACTTGTTACGTTTGAAAAGGCGACAAGCTCCGAATTAATAACACTGTGCATCTCTTTTGATATAGGAATACTACTCTATTTCCAAAACAGTCCCATGATATCAAATCAGTTTTTCCTAGCACAAAGGCTCCTAGAAGAATCAAAATTGATAAAGATTTCTCTTCCTACTAGAGAGGATATGAGAACAATTGTCAGAAGAGAATTGCAAGTCTGAATTCTTCTCATATCTAAGAAACGCGATAGATATGGTTCTGACATTTACAGTTTTATATTCTAAAATAGGAAATATGGAGAAATAGGTTAAATAATCTGACACATACCTCTAACCCAATGAGGAAGGCATAACTGAACAAGTGGCCTGGTGTAATACCAGAGAGAAGCTAAGGAATAGAGAAAAGAAGATTTAAAAAACTAGAAAAAACTTTTTAAAAAGCTCATCTTATATAAAATACCATCAGATGTGAACTAATTTGAGTTGTAAACTAAAGCACACACATATGCACAAACATAAACAACAACAAAACCTCCCAAGAAAGCAGCTTAGCAAGCCAGTGAACGGTGGGTGTGGGAACAGAGGGTGCGTGGCTTTCCTACTCTTTTATTAGCAGGTACAAGCCTCCTGTCTCTGTAACAACCTGCTCCTGTCCTGGGCTCCAGGGAATAGTCAGCTTTGTTCTCTGGGTTCCTTTTTCCCAATTCAAGCAGTAAGAAATTATTTCAGCTCCAAGTAATAGAAACCTTGATTTGTTACAAGTACTTTTTTTTTTCCTGAATTGGCAGTCCCAGGAAAGCGTGGGAAAGAGGTTTGATTGGTGACACAATAACACAATTATGCGATCTCTAATGTTGGATTCATTGTAAAGTCTAATTTCCTGAGATTATAAAATTCAGGCCACCTACTTCCAGCAGGACAAGAGGAGGGCCTCTGCCTCACCAGAGAACCAAGTCCTTCCGCTCAGTCCTATGAAGGCCAATTTGGGTCTTGTGCCCACCCCAGACCTGTCAGAGTTGCCAGGGAAGCGTCCTGCGCTAACTGGCTTAGACAAGGCAGGGCTAACTCCTGGAACTGGGGATGGAGTCCACTTCCCCAATCACATGAACTGTGGGAAAGGAAGTGGAACAAAATAAGAGTTCTGGTACAATAAAAGAAAGAGATGGCTGTCCAACAGGCCATCAATAGAGCATCACACTTCTCGCCCACTCCTGAGTAGGTACCTAGTGCTAAATGCTTTGGTCGATTGGTAACCATATGCTTTAGTGGCCCATAACACCACTTACAGTTTTGGAGTAAGTGACTACTGCTGTGGGGAAATGGATAATTATAGATGAAGTTAAAGATGCTAAAGAAATTTCCTACATGAACTCAGGACCATTATGTTGATCTGCAGTTATGCACACAGGTACTTTGTCCAGTGTAGCTGCTCACAAGTGTAGCACAGGAAAAATCTGAACAGTGCAGGCACAGCAGGTGTCTGATGTTCTGGTCTTACAAACATTCACCACCTGAAGAGTACCTGGTACCCTACTGAATAAAAAGGCAAGACAGGGTTGTCGAAATAAGGTCCAAGAAAGTGGCCAGATCATTAGCGCTGCGAAGACACTTAACCCAAGATTTTATAGGGCAGGACTATTTGGTTGAGGCACTAAGCAATTCGAGTAACAGGTCAAGGAAACTCAAAAAGGAGGAAAAGAACAAACCCTGTAAGGGTTCAATTAAGCACGCTGTTTACGGATCAGCATTCTTCCCATCACATCGTACTGTCTTCGGCAGTAAAAGCCAAAAGCCCTCTAGATGGAATTACCCAAGAAAGAGTTTTCACTCATTCCATTAGAATGGAAACTAATGTTTTCACAAGGTGGAGTACAAGGGGATAAAAAGGAGCTCCCTCAATATCTGATACTGTCCAAGTTTTAGGCAAAAAAAGGAAAGAAGGAAGGAGAAAATAAAGCTTTATCGGGACAATAAAAGATTCACTTAATATTCTTAGAATTCTTAAAGGGTTTGCTGACTTTAAAAAATTTGTAACAAGGGTATAGGATCAAGTTGCTTGCAAGTACCCACTTAATTTAACATTACTTTTCATGCTGAGGACAATACTCATAATTACACTTACTAGGTGGCTGTGAAGGATTAAACCATGTATGTGCCTGGATAATGATATGGATGTGTATCTGTGCGTGTGTGTTTCAAGCTTGTTTGGCATACAATTGAAAGTCAACAACTGTTACACATTTCTTCCCACTTACCCCACCCTGGTCACCGAACTGAATAATGTCACACCTAAGCTGGCTTGCACACATTCCTTAACTAAGAAATCGGGAGGTCAACAGAAAGTTTTGTGTCTGGAAATAGTGGAGAGCTCTGTTCCAAAACAAAACTCGTTTTCACTTCAGAAGTGCGGACCTGGGAGGGCTGGGTTTTTGAGGGGAGCCTCAGACTGGTGACAAGGGCAGTGGTCAGAGGACTACGCTTCCAGAGACACAGACAACGGCACCATGCGAGAGCGGCGACGGCATCATCTCCTCAAACTCCGGTAGTAAGTAGAAAAAAATATACTGAAGTACCAAACTCACTTGTAAGGGTGTTATTTGGTACATCTAGATGAATACCTTTCGGCTGCCTTTATAAATAAAAAATAAGCAACATACTATTTTTATTATCCTAACTTTCCTACAGATAAACTATTACAATTAAATTCAGTTTCATTTTTTGACAGCTTCCACCTCCCACTTGAGTTCCTGTATTGTATACTTGGTTGTTCTTTCAGAACTTGTCATGGACAGTTTCAATGTGTCTACTGACATATATTGCTTCAAGAGTTCCACAATTAATCCTGAAATTACGCCGTTTCCATTTCCAGAAGGTCTGACATATTTCTCTTTGCCATTTCATAGAAATAGAGCTGTCTCAATTTTGCAGTGGATTACTAAAAAAGAGCTAGCATATTAGATGGACAATCATAAAAACTGAGACAAGAAAATAACCCACATTCTCTAAAACCCATTTGCGTCACCAGATCATTAGGTACGAGCACTTCTAAGGCATGTGGGGAATTAGCTGCGAGCATGAAATGCCACTTTCTATAATCATCTTTATTTCTTTCAACTGAGCTGGAAACTTCCATCTCACTTACGGATTTTAGAGCAAAAAGGATCAGAAACATTCCTTCTGGCCCATATCCTTTTGTGTCTTTTTTTCCTGTCCTGACGTTCTCTTATTACTCCGGAATTCTTATTCCTCCCCCCCCCAAAAAAGAGAATAGGTTGAATTTTTATCCCTTTGTAATGTTTCATTGGACCCCTTAAAAATCACTTCACTAAAGTGAATTTTCACCTATTTCTAAATTTCTCAGTTCTTGAAGAACACTACATTCTTTAAACTTTTAGTTAGAATCTTATATTCCAGGTTTGCCTAGAGTTGGAATTTCAGATGGCTTAAAGGCATTTTGAATTTTTTTAAGAGTGGCCTGTGAGGTTTGTTCAGCCTTTCGAAAGAGAGATGCTTTTCAGAGAAATGCCCTAAAATTTTCACATTCTCATAGACATGGGCCATTTCAGAGAAGCATTCTAATAAATTTTAAATTAATAAGGGTTCCAAACACTTTATTCTTAATGGTCTCACTCAGACGCTAGCCATTTAAATTTCCACGGGAACTTGGTATTTTCAGAAATTTGTGAATCCTGACTACTTGTTTATTTAGTTGAAGTTGATTTTTCTAAGCTACTAATACATTAAAAGGACTACTTAAGTTTTTTGAAGATTTAGACCAAAATACTGTTAGATCACTTTGGTCTTCACTTCCGTGGTAACTCTAAGGAAGGGTTTCTCAACCTCGGCATTTGGGGCGGGATCATGCTTTCCTGGGGGGCTGTCCTGTGCAGATTAGGGTGCTTTGCGGCATCCCTGGCTTTCACCCACCAGAGGCAATGAGCACTCCTAGCTCATCCTCCCACTCCCCACTACTTTTGACAGTCAAAAAATGTCTCCAAACAAGCCAGATACCTCTGGGAAGGGGTAAAGGGTTGGAGGGAGGCAAAATACCGCCCCCACTCCCGTTGAGAACTGCTGCTCTAAGACATGCTATTTTGTACATCATCAAAACCTAAGATTCTACAAAGTGCCTCAATTAAAATTTTTACGAAGAAAGCATATAATGTAAAATGGAAAACAGTGGAAATGAAATGTTCTGGAAGGGGAAAAATATTTTAAATATAATCGAATTGAGATTATAATTATAAACCACTCAGTTTCTGTGCAACAAGGTCTGAGTTCAGCTGAACCTCAGCTAATTTCAAAGTCATTTCTCTATAAAGGGCACCACTCACTTTTAGGTTCGTCCCCAACGTTTGCTTTTCTCTCTGAAGTTCTTCTCTGTAGAGATGGATGTTTTCTTTTCTGTCTGATAAAGCAGCCACAATGCTACTACTCTTTTCTTTGCTTGCTTCACACCTCTGTACCAAGTTGTTTTCAACCTTAACTAAGGCAGAAGAAAGAGAACCAAGGATAACCAATTCCTTCTCCAAAGTTAATGCCAAATGATCAATGAGGAAATCTTCACTTCCTAATTTTAGATTTCTGAAGAAACAGTTTGTAGGGAGAACTCTGATGAGATTATGAAGGTACTGGAACAAAACTGTTTGATTCCTGGGGAAAAAAAACAAACAGAATATTACAAAACTCAGGATAGCACCAAGATGTTGTGTACAACATACTGTAGTAATCAATTAACATCCATTTATAAACACTCTAGTAATGAATAAAACCAATAATGCATGCATGTGATCACTGATGTAATTCAGACTGCAGCAATCAAAAATACACCAAGTCAGTTAATATTAATGAGGTTGTTTCCTGATTAATTTCTCTCTTAAGTAATAAGATCGACATGGTATTTTTAAAATTTCATTGTGGGGGAGCAGTAAGAAAAAAATCTTAAAATAATCACTAGGCCCTAATCGCCCAAAAAGCAAAAACCCAAAAACCAATGTCAAAGTAAAAGAGCTCCGGTTTTTAGATGAGGCCACCTGTCCATTCAGCTGTACCACACAATAGCCGAGACGTGTCCCACGATGGTGTAGACCTCTATTGTGGGACCGTTGCTGGACCACATGTTCACCACACGCATGTACACCAACTTTGCTGGACCAATTCCAATTTGATGTGCATTACCTGGAATAGACTATTAAAATCCCTTCAAATGGTGTTCTTTGTTTCCAGCTGAAAAGTGTCCCATACAAACTTTCTGGCCCTTTACAAAAGCAAATTTCTGGAAATCCTTTGATGACTTCGCATTTCATATGTTCCAGGAGCCATGCCTTCATTGAAGTCAGGGCATAGCTCGGTGATGTTATTTGAAAACAATTTTCATGCAATGTTGTGAGAAGTGCAAAGAGATCTTCCATGTGTTCTACAAGAAAAACGTGTCACAAGCTCTGTCATTAAACTCAATTACCAAATAAAGAGAGTTCTTAAAAACTTGATTCGATTAACTATATGATCGAAAAGTGCCAACAAATATTACCTATGGGTTTCTTTGGAAATGTCACTAGGTATTTCTCACTTGAAAAATCTTCGAGACTTACAAAAAGTCTGCCACACGGAATACAACGATGCTCAGAACAGTTACCATTTTCTTTCTCCCTAATTTGTAGTAGCACAACGCAACAAAAATGACCGAATGCTAAGAGTGGCGACAGAGGTGTTACAGCAGTAATGATCTGTACACATTCTTTCTCAGCTGGCTGTTCACAAATCAAGCTCTCCTCTTCCTCTTCCTCACCATCGATGGTCAACTTGATCCTTTTCGCCTCTGATCCTATTCCATATGGCGCTGAGCATGGCGCTGGAAAAGAGTCCCTACTCAACTTGATCACCCTATTTTGACACTTAATAAGCGGAGAGCAGGGGCTTTGGGGCTGATCCATTAACAATGACAATGTCACCTGGTTCAGGGCCCTGTAAAACATTCAGCATGTGGTTTAGTCTGAGAGTTCATTCTTTAAAATCAAATAGATGATTAAATGCCATACAAACAACAAAAAAATTTTGTTTTTCCCATTCCTAGTAAACATCATTTCAAATGTAAAATGTATCAGAAAATTAAGCATAAAAGTCAAAGACATTTTTAAAGGTCCTATAAAAGCGTTTCCCAAAAAAATAAGAAAGAAAAACATTGTAAATATTCTGGACTTTAGGAAAATAATGTTCAACATAAAGAAATGGTAAGTTAATGTCTGCTTTTTATTTTTGAAGTATATCCCACCATCCTGTCTTTTAAAATAAGAAGAGAAACTACTTAATTCTTAAGAGTTTATTTTGATAATAATTTAGAATGCAAATACCTCTAAAGGAAAAATTACATTTTACACTCCCCTAAATGACTTGAACAAAATCTGCTGTTTAATGCAGAATATTATTTATCTCTCAGCAATGATCTTTTAGAGAGAATATTAAAATTAATTTCATGTGCTTCTATTTATACTTTTTAATATGGCTACTACACATTTAAAATTACATATGTGGCCTACTCTACACTTCTCTCAGACAGAGCTGTTCTAGAACATCAAGATAAAGGTCTCATGTTAGAATTTACTTACAGCTTTGAAGATGTGGTTTTCACTCCAACAACCAAGCTATCATCTATTACACGATACCATAACTTCTCTACTAGCTGTTCTGAACCTTGAGAATTGTCTGATAACTTTTCATCAAAAGTATGGACCGGATTTTCTTCTTTACCACAAAGAGTAACAAGACATTCCTTATAGAAAAACATGTTTAAATTACTGATTACGAAAAAAAAAATACTATCAAATGTAACAAAACCAAAAATAACGTAAATCAGCTTTTGACCAGGCCTTAAGACTTACACATGTTAAAATAAATTATCATCTGTAATACCTTATATTATAGATTATACATAATTCACTAAAATCATGCTTATAAAACACATATAATTAATTATTTACTCAGATCAAGAAATGTGGCCTGATTGAAAACAAGACAGGGTATCCAACACAGCAGGAATGTAAACTTACAGTCCATTTTGAAAAATAATCTGACAATATGTCCCCCGGGCATGCTGAAAACATTCAAATTTTTATCTTAACAGTGACTTACACTAAACCTTTAACTGTAAATGTAAACCTTTGTACTAATAAAACTGATTAAATTACCTTTGGGCTGCTGATCGATTTATTGCTAAAATTTTATTCTTAAACTCCAGACCATACTCACTCATTTCCACACACATATGGATTTATAATAAGAATAGTCGGAGGAAAAAGATTAGGAGGAGGAGTAGTAGTAGTAGTAGTAATAAAATAATAATAATAATAATAATAATAATAATAATATACAACCCTGATTGAATGCTTACTATATGTCAGTTACTATTCTAAATGTCATTCATGGACGGATTTAACCTTCACAATAACCCTAATACACTGGGTAGCTAGTATCATTATCTACATTTTCCAGATGAGGAAGTTAAGCACCTTGCCCCAGGTCACACAGCTAACAAGGAGCATAGCTGAGATTTGAACCAAAGCAGACAGGTTCCGGGCCCACATATATGATCAGCTCCTCTAAGTGCTAATTACTGAAGAAAGATAAGGAAGGGCGTGTACAGTCTAGTAGACTAAGTATTCATATCCCTCGGACCTGATGCTTCCACTGGTAGATGTGAAGCAGATAATTCCTCCAAAACCTGCAGAAGTTTTTACTGCCTGTCAGGATTACTTTTGAAATCAACCATCCAAAAAGCCAAAATGGTGTCCTGTACATGGTGGTTTGAATGCATTAATTTCTAAACATTTCTTCCCCTTTTCTTATACTGGCAAAATCATTGGGGTGAGGTAAGGAAAGGAAATGGGGAGACTTTTAACAATGACTTCCATGAAGTTTCCCAGGAAATTCAAACAGTAGCACAGAAATGCAACATGATGTGCTTTTAAGTTTCTTATATGCACGGAATCATATTTTGGGCCAAACTCTTCATATAACTAAGACTGAAACACAGACACGAGGCATAGACCATTATAAGAATGGTCAATCTGGAAGGAAGTCAGAGCTAAGCGCTAAAGGGACTCGAGGAAATAAAATGCTACATCAAGTTTCTCTCTGTCCAGCTTTTCATGGTTTATTTGTAATCTTGCTATGTTGTCTTTCTCAGCATAGAACTAATGTGCATACAACTTTTTATGACGTCAAAGCAGTTTTTGTTAACTTTCTATATTACTGGACTGGCATAAATAACTTCAAGGTACCTGAAGAGGTTTTTATGACAGTAAACAACAAGGAAAATGAGAGTAAATTTATAAAAAGCAGACATAAGGACTAACAAAATCAGACCAATTTAGGGACATTAACTAGTAAGAATAAATGTTCTTAAATTTTAACTGTGCAAGAGATTAAAAAAGCAACTATTATATTAATGATAAAATTATGTCATCATCAACGTACGGTTAAATAATGTTCAGTTTAAGACATCAAAAAATATGTAATTCACTTAGGAGTAATTTCTATTCAAACTATACAAATAATAATGTTCAGTTAAATCTTCTTTAAACCAAAACTTACTCCCCAAGGTTCCTGATAACTGAGATTCTAACATACTACAGAATAAGAATAATTTGCAAATTGGGAAAATATTGGCTTCTTAATCAAATAACTTTGAATGTCATAAAAAGCCCACCATTATAATCCCTGCCACTTTGCTTCTTGATCCAGAGTATTTGCTAATATATTCCAATATTCCAATTTAGTAACTCTTCAGTAGCTTTCAATTCATAAAATGGTAAAATCGTCACATGATTAACTTTACCTCCTCTGCACTTGATGTACTATCTTCTTTCCCTTGAACCAGGTTCATAAAAGCTTTGGAGGATTTTAAAATAATTTTTTCCTTAAGTAAGAGATGCTGCTGGACTTCCTGAATAGAAGCCAATCCAACCTGTAAAGCAGAAAGAAAAATCATTGAGAGAGACATAATTTCAAATGAAACCTGACATACCATTAATTCAGGAAGTACTTTCTCCAAATCTGCTTAATTCATTTTTCTATAGAAAAGCAGAGAATATTTCTCAGAGCAAAACTATTTTATTTATATATTTTAAGTCTCTAATTGCAAAGAAAAATAACGTGGCAAGAAACTGCAATAGATCTTATGTATCAAACTCAGCGAAGGGAAATGTATTAGCATCGGTTACATCACTGAGTTAATCAATCAATATGAATAAAAACCAAAGACTATCAATACTCCTACGCCCATAAGAAAGGTGTTTTGCTTGTTGATCAAATAATTTCTGCTTCAAAAAAAAAGACATCATTATAAATAGAAATGGTCACTTTTAACTTGATACTATTTGAAATACTGTTCCTATAACCTTCACAGCAATATTTTTAAAATAACATATAACGGCCTCCAAACTGTCACAAGTTGTTTTTTTTTTTTTCCCTAATAAATTCAGTGCTAGGATTTACTCTTAACTACTGGGCCAGAGGGGTGTGGGGTGGAGAGAGTCTGAACTGGGCAGAGAATAATCTGTTTCTTTTATTGTACCAGATAGATTTCAGTGCTAAGAATGAAACATTCATGAAATACATTTTGCTACTAAAAATTTAGAGTCACATCATTGAACTGATAGAACCTGTTTCATTTCAGATGAATATCTGAGACTGTTTAACTATTAACCCAGCTCTTAATATATTTTTCTAGATTGGAAAAAAAAATGCACCGTTTTTGAATTCCTTTCTTTTAAATTACATTTAAGGCAAGTAAATTATTTTTCTTTTTATCAATGAAGTTAGAGAATTAAGATGGAATCATATTTTACCTAATTGCACAAAGTATGTAAAGTGTCCGGCTAATATTTTAAAAACTTCATATGTTGACCCAGTTCTGTGGGCTCCACATCATTCCCACTCTGTCATTTATTTGCTCAGTAAGTCATAATTTACGGGAAGGGAGATGTGCCCATCAGAGGTCGAGCAAATCTGAGACTGCTGAAGCGGAGTGAAGAGAGGAATATGTGGGTAGACTGAAAATGAGAACCCCCTCAGAAATGACCCGTGTTCTCTCTTCCCTACTCCTCTCAAGATAGCTCCTACTCTAGGACTAAAGGGTGCATTTCCAGATCACTTAAGTAGTGTATGTTACGAGGTTCTGTTATAAAACTACGAAAACGAGCACATGGTAAGAAAACTTGAAATTAACATACAAATACATTCTCACCTTCCTCTCCTAGACCCTCAATCTCATTTACACAGCCAACAGATCGCTTACCTCTCCAGAATTTTTCCAAGTATACGTTAAGGAATGCACTCCTTGTCCTTCCAACAAACAAACAAACAAAACTCACACAAAACCAAATACAGGAGCATTCTACACTGCATAATACCCAGTCTTGCTCTTCCCCCCCTTTATTGTGAACTCTGGCATGCAGAAGGGTGCATAATACAACAGTTTATGGGCTCACAATGCAGTCAATACCCATGGAACCCCAGCAGTCAAAAGAAGCACACTCCCCAACCACAAACCGCTTTCTCCACTACAGGCAACACTACGCGGGCCTTTAATAAGATAACTTCCTTGTTTGCCTTCATAATTGTACCATCATTATATGAACTTCTAAAAAATACTTTTAGTTGTTTGTTTTGCTTCCGAACTTTTTATAAATGGAATCACTCTGTATGTATTAGGTTTTAGAGTCATCCGTTTGTCACTCGTAGCTGTAGTTCATGCCTTTCATTGCTCTACAGCAGGGGTCCCCAACCCCTGGGCTGTGGACCGGTACTGGTCCGTGGCCTGTCGAGAACCGGGTCACACAGCAGGTGAGCGGGGAAGCTTCATCTGTATTTGCAGCCACTCCCCAGCCCTAGCACCACAGCCTCAGCTCCACCTCAGGTCATCAGGCATGAGATTCTCATAGGAACACCGGTCCCTGGGGCCAAAAAGGTTGGGAACCGCCACTCTACAGTATTCCATCATATGACTATATCACAGCTTAGTTCTCCAGTCTGCTGTGGATGGATACCCGCGTTACGTCCAGTTGTGGAATACTACAAACAATGCCACTGTGAACGTTTCTACACACGCACACGAGTTTCTCCAAAGTCCTGGTCTCCCCATTTCCCCTCCAACAACTGAACTGTTGGACAACAAATTGCATGGTGGAAAGAACAGTGAAATGGACTCTAGTTCTTCCTCTGCACGTAACTTAACCTTTCTTCCTCTCCATTTGTTTCCTCACATGTAAAATGGATGAGAGAACAGACTTGTTCGTCTCTAAAAGGTCTTCTAACACTTGGAAATATTTTTATTCACATTAAGAGCTAGTGATAACAAATGGATATGTGAGACAAAATGGACACGCGACCATTTCTTAGTCCCTACCTCCAGTGTCTCCTACTTCTATGTTCCTTTCATATTTTCCTTCATTACTTCTGTGCTACCTTCTGGATAATTTTTCTAACATAGTCTGATTTGCTAATTCCCTCTACATCTGTTTCAGTCGACTGTTAAACTCATCTGTTGAATTAGGGATTTTTAAAATTGCAATGTATTTTTAGTTTATAGAAATGCTATTTTTTATGAATAATTATCCATAAATCTTTTGTTTCTTTATGTGCTAGGTTATTCTGTAGGTGGGTCATTTTCCTTGACAAATTACTTGTGAGATTTATATGAGGCCTAGGATAAATTTGTGTTTTGAGAGAGGATTTTACATTTGTTTCTGCCAGGTACCTAGAGCACTACTGTTTTAGGTTAAATATACATACTCCTGGGCCAAGAGTGACATCAGTGTTCTACTTCTCTCTCTGGGTTCCACTCTTTAGGAGTGCAGCCTAATATTTTTTCTTATATTTTCAGCTTTTTGAAGCTTTTAAGAATTTAAACATATGTTTAAAAATATATTTTTAAACATATTTTAACTATCATTTTAAGTTGCTTTATCAGGAGAGGTGGTCCAAATAAATTCAGTGACGTATTACCAGAAGTGGGATGTCTGAAAGTCATGCTTTCATACATTAAATTATTTTGGCATCATTTCTAAATAGGCATAAAGATCTACCTCATTCTTTTGGACAACAGCATAGTATTTCATGATTCAGGGATAGCGTAATTTATTTACTCTACCCTAATTATGGATATTTCAATTCTGATTGATTTTGTTATTTATAAATACTACATAAATGTTCCTGTGCAATCAATATTGCTTACATGTTCAAGTATATCCACAGAACAGATTTCTAGAAGTGAAACTGCAAGAGTAAAAACATATGTGTGTGCAATTCATATTTTAGTAGCTGTAACAAGTTTTTCTCTGAGGGGGTTGGGCCACCTTACATTCTCAAAACTATTGTTTCAGAATGTATATTTATATTATGAAAAAGAATCCTTTGTCATGTGTTATAATTTCCTTTCACATTATTTATTTATTTATTTATTTATTTTACTTTGTTCAGAGTACAAAAGTTTTCAACGTAATCAATCTTTTCCTTTATGGTTCTATGTCCACTATGATATTTTAGCTACTTGCTGTTCACATTCATATACAGTACGTGTTCAATAGTTACTTAGTGAATTCGCTTTAATAATTAAAATAGCTGCAAAATAAGTATAAAAGGTCCTGCAAAGTATACACATTTACTATCTGGCCTTTAATAGAAGAAATTTTCCAGGGATAGACAAAACAGTTAAATGATACCACAAGGAATCAGACAAATCCAAAAGGAGGGACAACTGGCCTAGCCTCCTCATTAGTGCCATTTAAAAAATAAGGGAGGGGGCATTATTCGAAATAAAAACACCAAGGAAATATAACAATCCAAAGCAAGTGTAAACTTTGAATGGATCCTTTAAAAAAGTAGCTGTAAAAAATCATTTTTGTGGCAATTAAAGGCATCTGAATATGAACTGGACATTAAATAAGATTTAGGGATTATTATTAATTTCCTAAGTACAATGATGTTATTGTGGTTACATAGGAGAACATCCTTATTTTTAGGAGATTCTTGCTAAAATACCTAGGAGTGAAACATAATATTTGCAACTTCCAAATGATTCTGCAAAAATGTACATGTACACAAGCACAAACAGATGACACAAATGTGATTTTTAAAAACATAACAATAGTTGAATCTATGTGGAGACCACAGAGATCACTGCACTAGTCTTTAACTTTCCTGTATATTTGAAATTTTTATGAATGAAAAAAGGCAGGTTACAAAAAAACACACAGCTTATAATCACATTTATTGTGCCAAATGTTTAAAATTGGTTATATCTCAGTAGCAGAATCAAAGATGATTGTAAGTTTCTTTTTATAGTTTGATATTTCCTTGCTTGGTCTCAGTATTTTACAGGGAATGTGGTTACCTTTGTACGTTAGGAAAAAAAAACAAAAACTCCCTTTTAGAGAGCTTTGTATGAAAAACCTGAGGTAAACTGTTCAAGTCTGGAATATGTTATGATTCATCATTTTTGCTGCTCCTGTAAAAGACATACTGTGGGATACCAATGTTATAGACCAGAAAGAACATGTTTTCAAAAGTGAGCTTCCTATATTTTATCTAATGAGGCTTATTAAATTTACACAATCTTACTGCAAAAAGGCATCAGTTTCAGATGACACATTTATGAGTAATGTCATAATAGTTTTTATAGAGGTACCAAAAAGGTAAAAAGATCCTTTAAATACCATTTTTTCTTCCAATCACTGAGTTGCTTACACTTTAAGGACCTTTTCTTTCATTGTTCTTTCCTTCATTTAAAATAGCACTAATGCAAAAAAGCAAAAGCAAAAAAGCAAACATAGACACTAACTTTCACTCTTCTTTCCAAAGCTGGAACCATCAAATAACAAGTATCTTGTTTGTCTTCAAGTAAGTCATCTTCATTACAATCCGGTGTTTCGCTCTAATAAATAAAAAAAAATACACTCAAACTGAAATTTTGAAACATTGAAAATTGTTAAGATAAAGAACGTACAATTAAAGTTTATGCAGTCAAAGGGCTATTCCCCATGTTACATCTATTACATAAAAGACAATATATATTTTCCCCATCTTCTTGTAACCAGCACAAATCACTACCACTATTAGTGCCCATCTAACATTTATATAATGCTTCAAAAAGTATCAGCTTACTAGATTTTTATAAATCCTAAAATCCTATAACTAGAGGAAATTAGAATTATCCTCACTTGACTAATGAAAACAATTGAGGCTCAGAAGCATTTTACATAGATCTGAAATTTCAGGGGTATTATTTCCCTTATGCCCAAGATCTTAAAATATTATGAACTGTTGCTTGTTTTAATAAAGCAGTTTCATTTCATTTTATTCCTTAATCAATCCAACATTATTTGTTGATATAAAACGATTTGCAGAAGCAACAATAAGTTTTCAGTACTCATCATTTCAGTGACAACCAGATATACTATATCAAAAGCATAGTCAATTTGAATAACATCTGTTGAAAGGAGATTCAATGTATACAGTCATGCGCTAAATGACATTTCAGTCAATGATAGACATATATACAACTGTGATCTCATAAGATTACAATGGACCTGAAAATTTCCTACTGCCTAGTGATGTTGGGCCTGTCATAACATCATAGCACAATGCATTACTCATGTGCTTGTGGTGATGCTGACGTAAACGAACCTACTGCACTGCCAGTAGATAAAAGTATAGAACATACAACTATGTAAAGTACATCATACTTGATGAGGATAATGACTGTTACTGGTTTATGTATTTACTATACTAGACTCTATATCGTTATTTTAGGGTCCACTCTTTCTACTTATAAAGGCAAGTTTGCGATAAAATATTGTGTCATATTACACAAGCAGCAGCCACATAGATTTCAAGTTTGCTTTGTCTCTTGATAGCATCATTTTCTCTTGGGCGTGATTTAATCTCAAGTTATTCGACAAATTTAGTGTATCCTACGTGTACGGTTTTTATAAAGTCAGCAATAGTCTACAGTCATGCCCGAGGCCTTCACATTCATTCACCCTCACTCACTGACTCACCCAGAGCAACTCCCAGTCCTGCAAGATCCATTCATGGTTAAGTGCCCTAACAAGTGTATCACTTTTTATCTTTAATACCATATTTTTACTGTACCTTTTCTATGCTTAGATATGTTTAGATATACAAATACTTAAAATTGTGTTATAACTGGCCACAGTATTCCGTACAGTAACATGCTGTACAGACTTGGAGGCTGGGAGCAATAGGTTAGACCACGTAGCCTGGGTGCGTAGTAGGCTAGACCACCTGGGTTTGTGTGAGTGCACTGTATGACATTCGCACAAAGAAAGAATCACCTAACAACGCATTTCTCAGAACGAATCCCTATCATGGAGGCATATGACTGCATTTTTAAAAGATTCAATCCATGTATTTTTAAGTTCAAAAAGTCTAGTTAAAGTATGAAATCACAAATATTTAAACAGTGGTTAAAAGCTTTAAAGCACTCAGATTTTCTAAAATCGTTCTTAATGTATAAAAAGTAAACAGAACTTACTGAATAGTTCATGTTGTCAAGATCTGTTATTTTTAAATGAACTCAGGCAATCCGAATCTAAAGAGTCCTTTAAAAGCAGCAGTACTTGGTCAGTTCCAGTTCCAATAAAGTCATCTATTAGCACCGAGCTAATTTGTTCCCATTTAGCAGCAACCTGAAAGAGAGTGGTAAAGAAGGAACAGAGAAGGAAAAAAATCAGTTGCGAAATCCTTCTGTTGCATGTAGCTAGTCTTCGTTACCTTCAATCTTATAAACAACGAGAAATGGTAGTATAAAACACTAAAATCTAAACATTATACTGAGGGATCAGAAAACATAAGCAGTTATAACTTTATAAATAGCAAGTTACTTAAAATTTAATATTTCATCAGTGTTTGTCCAGGAACTGAAATGCAGCTGATTTCTATCTTCAAACTGTATTATAATTTATAAGTTCTAATACATCTCATGACTAAATATTTTGGAAATTCTAATATTTCTCATGAGTAACTCCAATAAGGCTTCTTTCTCTAACACGGTTAATTTAAGGATGACCCTCCCTCCTGCAGCTTTGGTGCATATGTATTTATGATCAGACAAGGAATTCAGTTGTATTAGGTAAATAGAAGGTACTAGTATACATTTTAAGAGCTCTCAGAGCAGAATACCTTTAAGAGCCAACACAAACTCACTACCCTAAATCCTGGTTGGGGAGAGCATAGTTATCAGGGCCACAAAATGGGAAGGATCTTAGTAGTGGGGCACTTCGAACCATCCTAACCTAATGAAACGATCTGACCAGTTTATACTAGAACATGAGACCCCAAGGTTAAAATAGAAGACCACTTAAAGGTCCATAAATCCTCTGGAAAACTAACACCATGGGGATCAGATAGGTACCCCTTCTCCCTCAGGCAAAAAAAAAAAAAAAAAAGATAAAACTCCCACTCAGAATCCCAGAACACAGATACATCATCTAGGTGATAAAGGAGAGTGGTTTGCCTTAGAGCAAGACTGTAAGACTCCTCATCTATATAGCAAATATCAATCTTTCCCCTCTAAGAATAATTTCCAAAGCAGTGATTTTTCACTTATGCAGGGAGAAGCTTATTTGTAAACCCATATACTCTCTTCCTCCCAATCCCCATGAGTATCACGGAGTATAACGAACTAGACGAGGAGATGGTAATAAGAATGTGCACAGCATGGAAACATCATTAAGCTGTGCACTCATGAAGGCACGTACACATCTGCAATCTATAGCCCTAGGACAGTGCTTTCCAAAAAAAACATAGGCCACAAGCATAAAGCATATATATATTTGTAAAATTTCCGGTAGCCAATACAAGAAAATTCTCTAGCAGCAGTGAAAAGGTAAAAGTAACATGTTTTATGTATTAACCCAATCTACCCATTACCATTTCAATTCAATGTAATCAATAAAAATTATTGAGATATTTCACTTTCATTTTTTAGTTAAGTCTTTGAAATCTGGTGTGTATTCGACATTTCTAGCACATTCTAGTTCAGACTAGCCAAATTTCAAATGTTGAATGACCACACGTGGCTAGTGGCTACCGTATCAGACAGGACACCTGTAAAACATGTTGACCTCTTTCTATAACGCACCAATGTGTCAGGTATATCTGACGATGATCTCAAGTTTAAAATGCCTGCTACGTAGAATCTTGCCAAAACTTGCTGACAATTTCTGCCCAAGAAAGCAAGCCTAAGAAGAAAAAAGCTACTCAAGCATTTCTCTAGACTCGGCTCTTTTCAAGTCCTATCACTGGATAAAACATTGTTCCGGGAGGGCTGATCTGAGAACACACTAACCTTGATTTCCATTATTTATCTAATTTATGCTTGTTTGTATTTAACCTATCTTTGTAAGGCTGCTTTAATTCCTTTATGAGGTAGGTAAAGGGAAGATGGATAAATCCATAACTAACCCAAAGAAAGACTGTTGCTGTTTTTTCCCCTCATTTTGGGGGAAAACTGCTACCACAGACATCATTTAATTTTCCAATAATGTATTCATCTTATTATTCAAAACCTCTTACATAATACCACAAACAGTAGATTCCTCTCAGAACTCAGAATTAGAGTATTTTTTTCCCTTGGTAGTGTATGATCCATTCAACTGTAAAACCCGCAGTATTTACTTTTGTCTAACTGCTAAACAACGTGTATTCGCTCAAATACAATGACTTCCCTTACTCTCCTCCCCTTTATTTGTAGATTCTTAGCCTTCATTCCTTTTTTTAAAAAAGGAATCAAATGTCTTACCCTAAGCTATATCCAATTTTTTAAAATTCGGTTAGTATAAATGGAGCACCAAGATAGAGAGAGGCAGGAGCTGCAAAACTCCAAGAGTGCCAAGGTTACTGATGCGACTTAGAAGCACTTAACTTGGCAGATAGTAGGGTGTAACTCCTGAGCTTTCATTACAGGGCATTGGAGAAGAGTTTAGAAGTACAGAATCCCTGGAGAGGTAGTTTAAGGGGTATGACAGTAGGGACTCATGTAAGTAATGTGTGGAAAGGATGGTGGTCCACCATAAAGACCCCCAGAACACAATTTCAAGGCGGGGAGGCCAAGAGTTACAGGCCCACTTACAGAGAGTGACATGGTCTCCTGGTGTGGGTGATGTGTTAGTGGCAGGGCTCTGCAGTGCCCAAGTAGGCAACCCACTTCAAGGGAGAGAGGACTATAGTCCACAGAATTAATGAGGCACAGAGAAGTTATTTTTTCCTTATCCAGGTGAATAAGGGGCCTCGGGTAGGTTCGTGTCTCTGACATCAGCCTTGGCCCTTGCCTAATATAATAACTAACACATACTGAGCTTCTCCTATGCACCAAGCACTGTGCTAGACACTTTACAATGTCATTTCATTTAATGGCATCCTGCCTAGAGGCAGTACGATTTCAATTTCAAAAGATGGAAAATGAATTCACAAATAAGGTAACACTAGTAATTGGCTCAGGTGATTCGAACTCAGGTGAAGCGTGTTCTTTCCGCTACCCTGATCCCAATAAGGATTACAGGCTATATCAGATGTTTCCCCCAACCAATTGTTGAAAGGAAAAGAAGTAAAAAAAAAAAAAACAGAAAAAATATTTACCTTCCAAATAACTTTCAAATAAAAGTACAATGTGCTTTTAAAAGATTGCTTTCAAAGTAAAAGATAGTTTTCAAAGGATTTTCCTTTTGAGAATTTAAATCCTCTGTGTTACAGAGGTTGAATATGGTTCTATAATAACTATTAATATAAAGGTAATTTACAAGGCAAAGCCTGATAAAACAATTTCAACCTGACATTTCCACACACATGCACACACACACATACACAAAGTAATGATTCACATTAAAAAAATGCCTCTCAAACTTTCTAAAATATTTATCAATGTTCCCTATCAAAGTGATAATGTATGATAGAAATTTTAATTGAGCTGCTAATTAAAATAGATAGGGCACAGAAAGTATCTGCTTTTTTTCAAACTAGCACAAGAACTTAAAAAGTTGTATAATGTACTAATATACTAAAAAACTATTTTTGGAAGAGACATTTCTGACAGGTAATGATTATTTATCTTGAATTATAAACGCTGACATCCCATGACTGAATGAGCTGATATATATATATACATATATATATATATATCTTAAGCCAGAGGATGTCATATTACCAAAAGATCGGATCAGAGAAATAAATATTATTGATGGATATACCCAGTTACAAACCTCCAACTTCCTATTTGTTTTCTGCACTTTTAACCTGTCATCAAACACTCAATACCAGTATTTTAAAGTAATTTCCGAACCTTACACTAAATTACACTAAAAGATACAACTACTGTATATGTGGATAAAATGTGACTGCTTGCTTGCTAAGGACAACTCTGAGCTTCGAAATATAACAAAATTCGCTAAGCAATAGTTTTTAGAAAAATTAATAGTTATCACTTGTCTCTGGAGAACAATTATTTGTCTTCTTAAGGGACAATGATATATTTCAAGGAATTCCTCTAGATTTCATTTTAAGTTGAAATAGAAAATTACCGACTTTGAAAAAGTTGAACTGATTTGAGTTTCCTAAGGCTTAAGAAGTCAAACCACCAATAATCATATTCTAAGTAACAATACACACCCAGTCATTATTACAATAATAAAAATTGAGATTAAAAGACAAATATATAACTGTGGTTATATATTTCCAAACAACTCAAAAACGTTTTATAAGTCAAAAATGGCAATGTAAAACCTTTGTCAGGTAGTAGATAACTTTAAGAAAAAATAATGTAATATATACAGTTGTCTTATAAGTGCAGCACTAAAAAGTCATGTGACTAATGAGACGCCTCCAGGTGAACTCTATGACGTGCGGGAACGTTTAACAGGTCTAAGACTATACCAATTGAGTGTACTTATAAGTACTGTACCTGAAAGTTCTTTTCCCAAACAGCACAAACTTCACTGGACCTAAAGGATACAAGGAAAAAGAGGTCTCCGCCTGCATCCATAAGTTGAACTGCATGAGGAGCTGCAAACGGAAGCTGGCACACACTTTTAGGAGTGCCATTTTGGAATGAAATCAGCTGGTCCTTTCGAGTAAGGGCAATCAGAGACACGCTTAGCTGGCTGTTGACAATCTCAGTTGCACAGACATGCACACAAGTTATCACACTGCTGTAAGCAGGAGGGATGATGTATGTATCACTTATTAATTCTTCACTTTCAAGGGAGTATACACAAAACTTGGTATTACAAAATGCATAATCTGATTTTGAAGGCTTTGGGGTGCATTCTTCCTCAGATAAATCACATTTCTTTTGTCCTAATAAAACACACCTAGATTTCCAATCTCCCCTACCCACTCAATAGAGGAAAAGTTAAAGGACACAGTGATAACTTTGCCAGTTTGGGAAGAGATATAGAAGAATGTTTTGACATGTTTCCATAAAATTAAAGGGCCGTTAAAGACCCTTACTCCATCCTTCAACTCATAGCCTAGTCTAAAACTCAAACGCTTTTCAAATTTATTGGTACTGTGAAGAAACAGTAGAAAATACTTGAAAACATTCTTCTTTTCATTGCATTGTATCACAATATAAGGGAGGTTCATTCCAGTTCTGAAATCTGACACACAGTCGCAACACAAAATTTTTAAGTAAGAGTTTTTTTTCCTTTATGCTAAAGAATCCAGTGGACTTCTGAACAAATGTTCTTGTTCCTCTGTCGAATACCATTCTTCTGACATGTAATACTGGTATCTCTGCAGGCCCTTTATCTGTGAAATTCCCTTTAGACAATCGAAAAACAATGACTTCCCCATTACAACACAGGAGCCTTTCTTGTTCTTTAGATGACATTGCTTGTTTGCTGGTCATTCCACAATATCAAGTCTTTGTGCTGGTCCAATTTTCAAATGCAAATTGATTCCATTCGATGATTTTAAACCTAAAAATGAAATGAGGAAAACTGCCATCAAGTAGGGAGAGTTGAAAACACACGTTTTTATTAAGAGAATCATTAAATGGGTAACTATAAATTTTATAAGGTTAACATTTTTATGCTTTTAATGCTATCTTAATGTCACACCCATTTAAAAAAAACATATCCCAAGCATTATTTCTGTACAGCTCTTAAACAGTTCGCAAAGAATGCAAACAACCATGTCACAAACGATAACTGAACGTGTTAACAGCAACTATGGAAAGCTGTTAGGCGCACTATTAAAGTGACTACAGACATTCTTTCTGGTTCAGGGAATTTTAAAGGTTCTACCTACTTCTGTCTCTCAAACCTACTGACCCAACCTGGTTCCCCCATTTTCTTTACAATGACAGTGATTCAAGTCAGACCCTTCCCAGAGCCCAGGCACATGTTCCCTGCTTCCAGAAAGAGGAACTAAGTCAGACTACAACCAAAGTGAAAGGAAAACAGGAGATGCTATCACATGGCTTGGGAAAAAAAATCTCTGTACAAGTAACAAAAAAATCTTAAATCTTACTTCGAAAGAAAAATGCAGTTTTACAACCTAAGTCGCTATTCTTATTCAAAGTAGAAAAAATAGAGGATTAGTAATATTATACTATTACGATGAACACAGAATGAAATAGCTATCGATTATTTATGCTTATTATATGCCAGGTATGATACATGCATTATTTCATTTAATGCTTACCACTATTCTTTTAAAGTAAGAATTCTTATTATCTCATCTTTTAAACAAAACCTTATTTGAACAAAGCTCAGAAAATTTTCCAAGGTGACAACACTAATCTGCAACACCACTAGGTTTGTAAGAGGGGCCCTCTGATTCCTGAGCCTACACTGTAATGACCACACTGTCCTGGCATGCATTCCCTTACTCTGAACACTGGTTATAAGAAAGGCAACGAGAGAATTAATCAAGTAGAACAAAGAGCAAAGAAACACCCTCCACACTGAACACACAAAAACAAGACATTGATCTCTTTATTCTGTAGCTATATTTGCTGAGTCACTCCTTTAACAGTAGCTGAAGGCTTAGCCAGACACGTGAATGCTGGGTCTGCCTTTTACTACACGTGTAACTTAGAGTAAGTGACTGAACCCCTTTGTACCTCTCATCCATATCTATGTAACAATAACAATATCTACCTCACAAGGAATTAACTAATATAGCCCATTTGAACTAGGACCTGGCACACAGAAAGTGCTCAATAAAGGTTAGCTACTATCGTTATCATTATCATCATCATCATCATCACTGTTATGGCCAGCTCTGATCATCATCATCATCATCACCATTATGGCCGGCTCTGGTTTATATAGTACCTAACCTTAGAAACATCAGAAGAATGGTTGCATACATAACAGTTTGTGAATGCTGAACGGTCCCTCTCCACTATCAACAATTCTAACTCACACTCTCTCTTTTCTCCTACCTGTGAATCATTACACCAGGAAATCCAACTATTCCAAAAAAAAAAAAAAGAAAGAAAGAAAAAAGAAAACCAGGTCATTCACAAGTAATAATATTGTTCTTCTCTGCTGAATGAGAAGCAAACTCTAAAGGCTTAGGTTTTGTTCTTTTATTATAAAAACCTACCAATAGCCCAATTAGAAAAAAAGTATCACTGAACCATGAATTATAAGTTTAAGTTAATGTAGGTTGCATTTTAAAAAATGGTTTTGATTGGGAGGCAATTTTACTTAAAAGCAGACTAGTCAGCATCTACTTTCAAACTGGACATGCCACATCTTATTTTCAAACACATTACTTGTGGTTTTAAAATGTTCACAAATTCTTTGAAACTCCTTCCATCAAAAACTGGCTTTTAATTATCTCCTTGAGTGAGGGCTGGTCATTATGACTTACTTCTAGCCAATAGAATGTGGCGGAAATGACAGTGCATGACTTGAAAGACTGGGTCATAGAGTACCATGGCTTCCTAGTTGACCTCTTCCTTTAATCACCTGTACTGGGGAAAGCCACCTGCTATATCGTTAAGACCCTCAGGCAGCTGTGTGGAGATGTGCACATGGCAGGGAACTATGGCTTCCTGCCAAAAGACAGTGAGGGACTAAGGTCTCTTGCCAATAGCTATATGGGTGAGCCTTTTTGGGGTCAGATCCCTTAACTCTAGCCAAGCCCGGAGATGACTTGGCCCCTTGGAGAGATCATGAGCCAGAAACCCCAGCAAAGCTGTTCTCAAATTCCTGATCCTCAGAAATTTTGAGATCATAAATGTTTGTTGCTTTAAGCTAGCTGCTAAGTTAGGGAGTAATTTGTTATGTAGAAATAAATACTTTCCTCTATGGCATTTTTAAAAAATTAAACTAATGATATGGTTTTTGAGAATTTCATGAAACCTGTACCTAAAGTAACTGGAGATATTGTATCATAATACAAACTAGCAGAAGTCACTGGATGACTGGTTTGTTCTGAGGCGATTAATGTCAAAGATCTAGGACACACAAAGTAGTTTCAGCTTCCGCAGTAAAGTTAGATAAATCAAAGGTGTGGCTTCTATTTATGAACCTTTTACTTTTAAGGAAATACACATATTAGTTATATTACATCAAAATGTATGAATAATAATTTCTGTGTTTCAAATTTCCCAGAGACATGTCAGGCTTTTTAGAAGATTTCTGAAAGAGGAAGAGCATAAAATGATATATTCTGAGACAAAGATCTAAGAACACATTGCTTTTTGCTACCTACTCAAAAAGTTGCGCAGATTTCTTAATAATAACAACCAAAATTAACTTCTGTGTGGTAAAGGATTTTGTTATTTTAATATTAAATGTCACAACTAACGTTTAATCAACACAGGGCTCTGGTTCACCAATGTTGAGTGTGACAGAATCAAGGAGAATCTGATTGCTAAAAGGTCAGTAGAACCTCCCCCTTTCCTAACCT
Source organism: Eonycteris spelaea (assembly GCA_003508835.1). Taxonomy (NCBI): domain Eukaryota; kingdom Metazoa; phylum Chordata; class Mammalia; order Chiroptera; family Pteropodidae; genus Eonycteris; species Eonycteris spelaea. The sequence goes on from PUFA01000219.1 coordinate 1,054,789, forward strand.
TTACAGCATGTTATGTCGCATCCTGACAAGGGTACACCTTAGGAAAACCAGGTCCCTTACATTCTGCTCCCTTAATGCTTTCAACTAGTGCCTTAACTTAGAAACCGCGATCTTCCAACTCTCTGTTCCCATTGCCATGACCACAGTTCAGGCTTTCATCTCTCACTTAGTCTGAGGTAAAATAAAAGCTTCTTGCTTGGTCTTCCTCTGATCTCTCTCGCCTCCAACACATCAGTTTATTTATGCTGCCTCAGTTGTTCTAAAACACAAACTTGATCTGGGAATTGCCCCTTCATTCTAAAACTGTGCACACACACACATTGCCCTTCTCAACAGGCCTATGATCCTTCAATTACTACTTGGAAAGATAGATGCTAAACGCTGTGTATTCAACATATGAATGATGTAAAGGTAAAATGTTGCCAACCACTGCTATAAAGTTTAGCATGGTATTCAAGGCCTTGCTTCAATCCTAACCCAACATGTTTTACCATGAGCTCTAAGCAGAAAGCAAACTTATTCTCATGTACTTAGACTCAAACAGATTTAAAAACACAAATGACTGTTAAATGAAAGGTCATTTTTTGTTTTTAAACTATTTCAAAAACATGCATATTTTCAATGTTATTTAAGTAAGCCACTTTAGAGTTAAAAATTAGATTAATGTATTTATGAAGATAAGTTTTTCCTCAAACTTTCTGTAATATCAAGGCTTATTAAATTCAAATACACATGTATATCTATTTTATTTTATACTGATGCAACATCTGTTTTAAGAGTAAGTGTTACATATGTTCTTAGCGTATGTTCACAAAATAAACCTTTAAAACCTATTGGATAAGTGGTCGTTTTATTTTATTTTTTTTAAATAAGAAAAATCTGGAAACAAAACTGAGGCTCAATTTAGGGGTTCTTAAACCAATATAGACAAGCCCTGATTAGTCCAACCCTGATTATCAGGGCACCGGGATATTGGTCATTTGACTTTTTAGTATCCTTACAACAGTGGCTGCAGAAAAAAACAAGTAACTCGAACCAGTTAAATTTTACCTCACATTGCAGCAATGAAGCGGGGTGGGAGGGGAGATTTGGAAGCAGTGTATTTATAAAATTCTACATAATTCATTCGAGCTTTTCCTGTTCTTGTATTACCATACACCAACGTTGACTATAGTTTATACATAAAATGAAAACAGACCTGAGTACACTAGGAAATAATACATGCTATCATCCTCATCTGCTCTTCTCCACCAGCCTCACGACCGAATAAACAATGTTCTCTTTAAATGCTACTAAATTCATCTGGGTGCTGTGAATTGCAGAACTTCTCAAGTTACTAAAGATCTGGTTCAGGAAGATCTGAAAAGTGCACTATATATTACCCGCAGATGAAATCTAAAAAGGTCTCTAAGAAACCATGCTGATTACAACCAATACAAAATATCTTTGGAAAAGGGGTTGAATTAAGACATATCTAACTAAAAGTTTCACCTAATAATATTAAACATAATCTTAAAAGCATAATACTGATAGATGTGCCTTTTTCAACACATAGGACATTGTTACCTAAGTAAAATAACTTGGCTATAGAATAGGTCCATCGTTAAAACTTTTTTACCTTAGATAACTAGAAGTCATTTGTTGGGGCCTACCCAGAGTCAATCTCTGCTTTTTCCCCTAACGATGCTTAGTGGTCTGAAATGCAGGTGAATGTGGGGGAATAGTGATCCACTAAGAGAGGTAGGAAAGATTAAGTTAAAGAAGGTTTCTCTAAGTCATACTAAGGACTTCTTACTTTCCCTAAGCAATGATAACCCAGTGAAACATTTTTAAAACAGCCATCATAAGAGTATACTTCTGTACTACAAAGATCCTGGTGACAGTGTTGTAGACAGGGGTGAGATTGGAGGCCGAGCCATCGATTAGGAGATAATTATGAGTACTTATTAAGGGAGAGGTGGAAGTGGAAGGCAATTTGGCAGTAAATGAAAATGCATATATCCAGCAATTTCATTTCTAGTTATAAACTGAGAGAAATAATCCTACATAATAATGCACAAAGACATTGCTCTAGAATGTTCACTGTGCTATAATGTGAAATATTAAAAAAAAAAACAGTAAAAACTTCAATGAACACCAATAGGGGAATGAATAAATACAGATGGAATATCATACCATAGTTCAAAGGAATAAATTAGATCTATGTATATCATCATGGCTAGATTTCAAAAACAAAATGAGAAAAATTAAGTTGCAGAAAAACGTATACTGCAGTACACTATTGACCTAAATCAAAAGACATAAACCAGCATTATATATTTTCTGTTCACCTACAATAGCTATATTTCAAGTACTTTCTCTGTACTAGGTACTGTTGGAACTTGGACTCACTCGTTTATTCCTCACGACATCCTTGTGCCACATGCAACATGATCCCATCCTACAGATGGGGAAACTGAGGCATGGCGTTTAAGGATCTTCTCAGAGGCCTACAGATAGGAAGTGACAGGGCCAGGATTCAAACCCAGGCAGCCTGCTCCACCCCCTACCCCCACTCCTCCCCCAAAAAGCAAAACTGTAAAGATTCATGCCACATCCCTAAGTACTGTTTATTCTGGAGAAGGGGATGGAAATCAGGGTAGGGAGACTTTAAAGAAAGACTCCAGCTATGAAAGCGTACCTTAGAGATAGTGCGGGTTCAGTTCCAGACCACCATAATAAAGTATCACAATAAAGCCAGCTGTAACCTTTTTGTTGGTGATGGGTCCCGCCTTCAGTTTGGAAAAAAAAAAAAGAAACACAACACCTGTGAAGCACAATAAAGCAAAGCACAATAAAAGTAGGTATGCACATGCAAAGAGCTATCAAGACTGCATCCAAAACATTTTTTAAAAACATATTCCTTTTTTCTCCATAAAAATGTAAACATAAAAAGAAGTCTGGGGCCAAAGGCACTCAAGCGTCAATCGTGATTGACTACGGCTGGTGGAAACACAAGGCCTGCTCTCCTTATAATGTCTTTGTAGTTTTGAGGACCTTTCAGTTTTAAAAAGGCATTATTACTGAATGCAAAGACGACTTCAACTTTTTAACCAACAACCATAAAATGTGCTCCCAGTACATGAATCGATCTTTCCCAACTTCGACACTTAGCACTGGATAACTTGTGGGGCTGTCCTGTGCATTGCAGAGTTTAGCAGTGTCTGGGGCTTCTACCCACCAGATACCGGTAGCAGGCCGCCGCCAGGTTGTGACAACAAAAATGTCTCCAGACATTGCCAAATGTCCCCTGGGAGGCAAAACTGGCCCCTGCTTTGAGAACAATCACCTTAATCGTGTAAGATGTTTTACATCTCTTAACTTTATACAATTGTTTGAGTCTAAATACTTAAAAGACATATTCCTTGTTAAGTATCTCACATCCCAAGCAGGAAAGATGCTGCAGGGGTAAAGGAAGTTTCAAGCGAAATATCCCTGAATATGTCACTTAGTTAAAATCCAGTTACCATTTCACAGGATGATGGACACGGGCCTCGGGACGCCCGCATCCTTCCCGCTCTCCCGCAACTACGGGACAGGGGAGAAAATGGAGCCCCGCCGCCCTCTGCGAAGGCTGGGTAAAGGAACACACGCTGGCCCTACCTCAGCGCGCGGGCCCCGCGTCCCGCCGCCGCCACTTTCCTAACGCCCCACCTGGCCGCAGGGTCCCGCGGCTCCAAACCTCCCGCCAGCGCGCTGCATCCTGGGAAAGCCGGGCCGGAGGCCGCATTGAGCTCAGAGGAGGCGGAGCCCGCCGATGCCGCCCGAACACTGCCTAGGGAGGCTGAGGAGGCGGAGCCTCCGGAAAACGCTGTGAAAGCGGATGACAGGTGGAGCTCGCTCGGGTGGAGTTCCGCGGGGAAGCGTCTACGGTCCGACGGCTGGAGGGGGTGGGTCCGCAGTGCAGAGGCCGTTAGGGGAGGAGCCGAACAAGAAGCGAATGAAAAGCCAGGTTGAGGGCCTGGTCCCGCCTCCAGACCCAGACGGCTGGATAGGATTGGACAGCGCAGCGACGCGTCCGCGCCTTCCGGCATCACGCGACCGCCTCCACCTCCGCCCTTCCCTCTCTACCTCAGGGCCAGCCCGGCCCGGGATGAGATATTGGGACTGGCAGCTGTGCAAGTGGTGACAGCGACGGCAATCATGTCCACGCCCGCGGCCGTGGCCGAGGTAAGGAGTCGATCGCACCGCACCGTTGCCGGTCCCCTACCCAGACCCTGAATCCTCCCAGGCCGGGGGCTGAGCTCCCAGGTGTAGGTGCGCTGGGCTGAGGGAAAGCGGGAAGGTGCGCTTGGTGTCTAAGCGTCTCTTGTCTTCCTTCCAGAATAAAGCCAAGCTCATCTCTGAGACCCGACGCAGGTTCGAAGCTGAGTATGTGACAGGTGGGTACCCCGTTCTCGGTGTTAAGGCAGGTGTTCAATGAATGTCCTCAACTTTACTAGACTGTTTGCAGGTGTCTCCGTGGGAAGAGTTAGGGACTCTTTCGACTCTCACATTGACGGTGCCTTGCACGTTTCCAGAATTTTCTTCTCGTAACATGGCATGCACACTGCTCCAAGCGGGCAGATGATGTGTCCATTGCTTGCCAGAGGGTTAACGTTAAGTTGGAAATCGGTGAGTTTCTAGCATCCCGAGTTTAGGGAACTTGGAGGATACTTTCTAGGTCCATGGCACTGGTGACAATTTCCAACGAACAGTTCCTCTGCTAACCTTTTACCAGCAGCAATCTCGGAAATAAACCTGGAAATTGCCATAAGACTATTCACGTGTACTTAATTGGGGATCCAAATTCCTTGAATATTTTGCCTAATTCCACATCATACAACTCAATAGGCTACCCGCAGAATAGACCCTCCACAGTGCTGGAGCAAGTTTTTTTTTTAAATTATTTTTCAATTACAATTGACACAATATTGTACTCTGCCATCTTGACCGGAAATCAAACTCTTATCTGTTCATCCTACACTGTACCTAGCAAAGTACCTGAGTCCAGAATTGATTTATTGTTTGAACACTCTGGTTCCAGAATGCCAAAGATACTTGAGTTGTCCAATATTTGATGACTTAATTCTCATACAGTAACTTTTTAAAACATACAGGATAACTTATTATAAATATTCTAATCCCGACCCTGCCACTTAATAGCTTATTTGTATTGTCTGAACATGTTTCCATAACTGTGAAATATGAATAATTAAGTTAGGAGGATTAAAGGAGAGGGCATATATCAAACTGTCTAGCATGGGGTTAGCATACATTAGGCTCTCAGTGAATATTTAGCCTCAAGAATTATTTTGGTTACTGTCAAAGGAGTTAAGCTTGACTTTAGTGCTAAGCAGAGGTTCTCTGCAACTTTAGACCTCCCTGGATTATATACCAGTTGGTGACCTAAAATAAGGAAATCTGCTCCAAATAACATGCTCGGGAAATCTTTTCATCCCTCCTTGTCAATTTTCTTCACATCCCAAACTTTACACCAGAGTCGCAAAAGCACTTGAGTCACTTCCAGCCCAGAGAACTCAATTCTAGTAATATTTCTTTACTGGAGCCAGCTATAATTCTAAAATTTCTTTCTATACAATGTGACTCTTATAGCTACAAAATTTATATTTTATATTTTAAGTAACCCAGAACTTGACCCAATGAGCTGGTGTCTCCCCAGTAGTCTCTTACTTATACCCAAACAAGGAATCAAAATATAGTCGTAGAAATGTAGCAACAGACAAGATAAAGGTCATCTTGCTCCAACCTTATTTTAAAATGAAGAAAGGTTAGAGATTCATTGATTTTCCCAAAATCCCTGGGGTTAGTGGCTAGGCCAGGGCTGGTGCTCAGGTCTTCTGAATTTCACTATAGTAATTTGGCAGCACAATCCTGTTGAATTAGATCATCTCACTCCCCAGCTTGAAACCCTTCAGTACCTTCCTCCTTTTAGAAAAATCCCAATTCTTTATGGTGACCTACAGTACAAGACCGTGCATGCCCTAGTTCTTTCCCACCCCTCCTCTATCCTCATCTGTTTCTACTTTCTTTACTTAGTACAGATTTTATCACTGCCCACAGTAAGAAACATATAATATGTTGCAATCCAGTACACGTGCACACAAAAAACTGAAACAAAAGGTTGTTAAAAGAATGCTTATTTTGAAAACCTGTGACTAACTCCCTGATGCAGTGACCCACAAAATTGTTATCACAATATACAAACGTGACCCAGCCACACTGCCTCTTTTATGTTCTTCAAACAAAGTCTGTTTTCATCTCGGGACCTTTCCATTCCTGTCTGCCTGGAAGGCTCTGGCCCAGGTAGTATGCATGGCCAGGTCCTTTTCTTTTTCATCTTGGTTTAAATGTCTTAAGAGGCCTTTGCTGACTTATTAAATAGCCTCCCTATCTAGTTTATTTTGTCTCCTTTGCAGGTCTTACCATAACCTGTAATTTTCTTGTTCGTTTGTTTACTTATTGTTCATTTCCTCCAGAAGAATGTATATATGTCTGAAGCAACCTGCGGACATTGAGGGCAAGGTCAGACTCACCTCTGTATACCTAGCACAGTTCTCATCAGTACATACTCATTGATGAATATAGCATTGCTCAAATATATACAGAGATTAGTCTAAGTTCATTTGAAGAACTATCCTAACCGGCTTCCCTCCCCACCAAAATCTAGCAAGGAGCAGCCCTCGCAAATTGTCTCATAAAGAAGAGCGTTATTTCTAAGTAGAGCAATGTATGGCATTAAGTATAGGGAGGGTTTTGTCTTTAAATATACACACTTGGGTATGTGTGAATGCACGTGGGTGGGTTATCTGCACAGCCGTTGTAAATATTAAAGACTTGCGTGGGAAAGGAAAATAAACACCTTGTACTCTCTCCCCTTTAAGTTTAAGTTGTTTCCTAAAATATAGCATCAGGTAAATGTAGGATAGGAAGGTGATTAAGAGAGTTTTTGATTTATATGTTCTCCAAGTTTACTTTTTAAAACTTAGCCCAGGTGTTTAGAACATCCACTTTCCCTCTTTCATCTCATCCTTTCTATTATCACATTAACAATATTTTCTCTCAGAAGAGGCTGAGGCAGACTTAAGTCATCATGATGTTTTTGCTAAAGGAAAATATCTGCAAATATATCACTTTAAGCACTGGCTGTGCTCCAAAAACTTCTTTGAGATAGATTCTTGGGAATTCCAAGCACATTTTTGTTTCCATAGAAATTAAGTTACTAATTATGGATAGATTTGTAGCTGACAAAGAATAAAATATAAGGCCATTATTGTTTCATGCATTATTAATGGTCCGTTTTTTTCCTCGTTATTCCTGTGAGAAATTTTATCCCGAGTCTCAAATGAGTAACATTTCCTGTTCTCTCTTCCTCCTTGTGGCCGAAGCAAGAGACTAATCCCTTGTGACAATAATTTATTCAGTTCCTCAAATAGTACGTGCTTAATTCTGGATAAGAGTGTCAATATTAGAGAAAGAGCTGAAGAAGGATAGAGCCCCTTCCTGAACTACTAGCATCGAGTAGAGACTTTAAAGCAGAACTGTTAAAGGCAAATTATTTCAAGAGTGATAAGTGCTACAGTCATTTCTGTAAGAGTCAAAGACAAGGAAAAAGCACATGGTTGGGGTGGCTAGGTGAGTGAGCGCAGTCAAAAAAAAATCACAGAATAAAATGGTGTTTCTCATGGACTTTGGAAAATGGTGGAACTCGTCCAATTGAAAAATGTGATCCAGGCAGATCCAATAGTGTGAGCTAAAGCACTGAAGTGAGGTGTGGGGGCATGTTCAGGAAGCCGGAGGAAGTCACCTCGAGGAGCCTAGGGAGGGTAAGCACACGTGGCTGAGAACAGTGGCACTGCAGTGTGGAGAGCTTGGGATACCCAAGCCATGCCTTTGCGCTTTAGTGAGTTTGGAGAGCTATTGAGAGTTTTGTGGGCTTTATTACTTCAGGTCTGTTTTCTGACTTTAGTAATATATGAATACACTTAAATGAATTTGGGTGATACCAAAAGCATCTGAGGAATCCCCCATAAGCTCAACATCCAGAGATAGCTCTGCTAACAATGGATGCCTTTTTTTCTGGTCTTTTTTCTATACAATTAAAAAAACATAGTTAAAAGATCATTTTGTATGTGATTTTGTGTTGCATTGTTTTTTACTGACATGATCTTATTTCCCCATATTTATGAAGTAAGCAACATTTTATATTACCATTTATATTTAGTTCTCTAAAGAAAAGACGATTTTCTTTTAAATGTCCCTTTTTGGACATTTAGATTCAGTTTCTTGTTAATACAAGATTAGGTGCAGATTATTTCCTTGACTTGTGTCTAAAAGTAGAATCACTAGTTTTAATAGTGTTTTTAAGACACTTTGTTCATACGTGTGCTAAATGTTCCTTTATAGAAGTTGTACTAGCATTCATGAAAGTGTTAGTGTTACCCAGCCCTACCCAGTGTCGTCATTTCTTAACTGATGGTTCTTTGTTTTAGTTTGCATTTGATTACTAGTGAGAGTAAACTGCTCTTCATATGTTTACGTCCATTTGCAGTTTAATTTTTTTTGCATTAGTATGACTTTATAACTGGTTTGGGCTTTTCTTATAACATTTTAATTTTTCGAATGTATTCTAACTTACCCGTTTGTGGTTTCTTCCATTGTTGTTAAATTTTCTCTCATCCAGTAACTTGTTCTAGTCCTTAATTTTTTTTTTTCTCGGTTTATTATTTTTTTAATTTAGAAATATGTGTACAAAATGTATGAAACATGAATAAACACCCACATACTCAACAGTCAGCCAAAGAAACAGAACCTGTTCCTGCTCATTCTGCATTTGTTGGTGTTACTCATCCTCCTGCTTTTCATTAGTTTTTCCACCTAAGATGTGTTCCTCTCCAGTACACCTACTAAGTTTACCTCTTTGTAAACTTTAAATAAAAGCTGAATATTTTTTCCATGACTTGCTTCTATTCCTCAAGAGTCATTCTTATTGTCAAAGAGAACCATACTATAATTGATATGGCTCTGTAGTAGCTCACAGAATGAGTATACGAGATGATGGGTTTGGGGTTATTTTTAGGTTTTACTGTTATGTACAGCGCTACTGTGAACATTTCTTATGTATATCTGGTGCCTACACTTTCTCGAAGGCGTGGTTCTCAGAGTTCATCCAGGAACTGTCTGTAGTTCCTTGAGCCCGTTTTAAGGTGTTAGAGAATAAAACTATTTTCATGACACTGAAAATCATTTTCCTTTTTTGTCATTCTCTCGCAAGCATACAATGTTTACACAACATGTGATGATGTCATTGCTCTGACTACCAATAAATATTACCCCTATAAACAAAAAAGCTCTTTGAGGTCCTCAGTTATTTTTAAGAGTGTAAAAGGGGACCTGAGACTAAAATTTGAGAACTGCTGCTCTAGGGTTTGTACCCAACAGTGAAACGGGCAGGTTGTAGAATAGGCACGTGTTCAGCTTTACATGTTCAACGTTACTAGGTAATGCCAAACTGTTTTCCAAAATGATTGTACCAATTTCCATTTTAACCAGCAGTATCTGAGCGTTCTTGTTATTCCACATCCTAAAATTTGGCAGGTTTTTTTTTTTTTTAATTTTTGCCTATCTGATGGGGTTGTTGGAGTATCTCATTGTGGTTTTAATTTGCCCTGGAGTACCACCAGCAAGATTAAGCACTTCTTCATATCTCTATGAGCCATTTCGTTTCCACTTCTGTGAAAATCACTTCTTCAGACTTTTCTTGACCCTTTGTTCCTCCATATAAATTACAGTATCAACTTATCATGTTTCTAAAACAAACAAACAAACAAAAAACCTTAGCCATTTTGAGTGGAGTTGTGTTAAATCAGCAGTTCAATTTTGGGAGACTTGACATTGTCATGGTTGAGTCTTCTCCAAGAACCTGTATATCTTTCTACCTGCTAAATTCTTTCTTATTGAAAGACTTATGATTTTCAACATAGAGGTTAACCTATTTTTGTTAAATTTGTTCCCAGATACTTTACATGTTAAATTTTTTAAAGTTTTTAAAATATCATTTGTATGGTATCCTTTAAAATTTATTTTCTAAATGATTGTTGCTAGTTTATAGAAGAAAGTGCATTTGATTTTTTTTTTACATTAATATTGAATTCAGAAACCTTACTCTTATTAATTCTGATAATACATCTCTTAGTTTGGGATTAGTTTGGGATTTTTACATAGGCAATAATATCACCTTGAAATAATGATAGTGTTTTTTCTAACTTTCCAATTCTTACATCTTTCAATGCTTTTACTTCACACTGGCTGGGACCTTTGGAACAGTTTTGAGTAGAAGCAGTGATAAAAGCTTACTTGTCTTCTTTCTAATCTTTGAAAGATAGCCCCGAGCATGTCACCATTAAGTATGGTCTCTGTAGTGATCCTTTATCCAAATGAAAATGTTTCCTTCTATTCCTGAAAATGTTTCCTTCTATTCCTGATTTGCTACTCTTGGTTTTTCTTTCTTGTTTTGTTCCTATCACTACTGATGGTTGAATTTCACTAAATGCATTTTCTTTATCTATTGAACACGTTTATCACATTTGATTTTCCACTTGATGTTTTTCTTTTAATCTGTTAGTATGGTAGATTATATTAATCAGGTTTTTAAAATTTATTGGTGGGTTCAGTTAACTAAAGTTTTATTTAGCAGTTTTGCTCTTATATTCACAAATTGGCCTGTAATTTTCTTTTTTGTAGTTTTCTTGTACACTTTTGACATCAAGATTATGCAGTTTTCATAAAATGAGTTAGGAGTATTTCCTGAAAGATACAGTCATTGTGTAGTTCTAACCTGATTCCTCATATTCACCCCTCCCCTAAGTTATTATTATAGTTTTTTGTATCCTTGTTTACTTACCATATATTTACTAATATCTCTATTTACCATTCCTTTTTGAGTTTCAGATCTTACATCTGGAATCATTACCATTTGATCTAAAGTATAACCTTTAGATTTTCCCTTGGTGGTAAACTTTAATTTTGAAACAGTATTTTGTTTTTTAATTAAGCAATTAACCTTGAGGAATGCCTTCATTTTATTAAGTTAAAGGAGGCAAAGTGGTTAGAGAAGTAAAAGAACCAGGAAACTTTAGTATCGTAGAGGATCTCAGAATTTCAAGGACAGGAAGATGAACAGTGAATGGAAGGAACCCTGTAGGTAAAGGGCACATTATCAACTGGTAGTACCTGTTTATTATCTCTGGAAAGGAAAGATGGAAAGAAAGTGACTTTTAAAGTATAACTACAATATTGGATATTTTACATAAGCTCCCTAGATTATGAACCACCCAAGGGATCAGCTCATGCTTTTCATCTTTGCATCTGTAATACCTAGCTCTCTTGAGCTAACATGTGGTAGGTGATCATAAATTAGTCCTCGCAACTAATGTGTTACAGATAAATTTGTCATGATCAGAAGAAGAAAAGATCGTAAGAATTTCTTCATTTTTGTCATCTTTTAAAATGTCAAGCTTCCACTATAGAGAATGTAAGACTAACTTCACATAGAGATTTGAATGATATATTTGTAATGAGATAGAGAACTGGTAGACCTGCTTATTTTTGAATCTTTATTTTCAGTAATCACTTATCAGTGCCTGGTAAATATTTATTTGACTCATCTCTGTAAGTTGTTGATACCTATTCTTCTTATATACCCATCCTGAATGGTTAGTTCGATACGCAATTTTAAAGAGCCTGTTACTAGAAATAATGTCACTTCTAGGATGTCAGTTTGTCTTTAGGCATTTGTCAATTGAAAAGCTTGCATGACGAGAGTGGTCTATTTACCAAATCTGTGTCGTTACCAAAAACTTAAACCCTGACAAGAATTTTGGTTTGATTACATCTCTAGGAAGTGGAGTAGAGTTCACAGAAATACATAAAAAATTCCCCCCTGCAGCCATTTCACAAGGAATGGGAAGACAAAAATTGCCTCTTTTCAATCTAAACTATCTTTGGCTGAATTTGTTGACTACAGATATTTGGCATATGTGTATAGAACTTTTTTGATATTAGTTACTTTATATTTACTAGTTGGGCCATGATTTGCAAAAGCTTTTCTTTTCCCATTATAGTGCTATATATTCACAACTGACATAGGACATTCATAGATAATTTTTAAGTTTTTATACAGGCACCCTATACCCAGATCGTTGGAGGGAAAAAAAAAAGATAAAAATATGTAAGAGAAAACAAAAGACATAAGAAACCCCATATACATTTAATAGGACTTCCAGAAGGAAAAAAAATAGAGGCAGTGCTATTTGAAGATACAATAGTTGATACTTTTCCAGAGTTTCTAGAAGACATCAAATCCTCAGGTTAAAGAAGCATACCAAGATCTGAGCATCGTAAAGACAAAGAAATGAATCCCTAGGCACATCATAGTGAAACTGAGAACACCAAGGACAAAGAAAAACATCTAACAACCGCGGAGAAATGACAGATTATCTGCAAAGGAACAAATATCAGACTGATACTTGATTTCTCATCAGCAACATTTAATGCAAGGAAACAGTGAAATAATTTTCTGAAAGTGCCAAGGTAAATAACTGGCCATTAGAATATTTAGTCAAAATTGAAAGTAAAATTTTTTAAGAATACAAAGTTTGACAGTCCATTGCTAATAAAAAAAATCTATCAGACTACTTCACTAATAAGTAAATAGAACTCAAGAGGAAGCAGAGGGATGCAAGGAGCAATGAAAACAAAGAGATTGGTAAGCAAATCAGTAAAGAAACAATCTAAATTAATACTAATAGTTAAAAAAAGTTAATGATAGGAATAGGGGAGACTGAGGTAAAGCATATAAGAACTCGTTCAGAAGGATAGAGATATTAACTGTAGATTTTGTCATTTAAGTGTGAATATTTAAAGTTAGGGTAACCACTGAGAGACAGAAATAAAATATTAATTTCCAAACCAGTGGAGAAATGAAAAAGAGAATGAAGAAAAACATCATCTCTCTAGCAGGAGACAAGAAAAAAGGAAGAAAGCAGCATAGTAATTAGAGAACAGAGTAAAACAGAAGAAAAAAATCCAACTTAATCAATAGTTACCACAAATAGAAACAAATACATACTTCCTATCAGAGATTTTTAAAGTCTTAACTGCGTGCTGCTTATGAGACTAACTTAATATAAATTAATGTAGAAAGGTTAAAATAAAATGGAAAAAGATGCATATAAACAAATTTTAACCAAAAGTATTCCTGTGTTAGCTGTACTTTCATTACACAAAATATTTAGGGCGAAAAACAATACATATAAAAAGGGATGCTACTAGTGATAAAAGGAACCCTAAAAAAGTGTAACAATTAGAAACTAACAATATGGTCTATGGCCATGCCACGCTGAACGAGCCCAATCCTGTCTGATCTCGGAAGCTAAGCAGAGTCGGGTCTGGTTAGTACTTAGATGGGAGACCACCTAGGAAGACCAGGTGCTGTAGCCATAAAAAATAAAAATAGAAATAATTGTAAGCTGACAAGGTCCTTGCAATCAGTGAGGTCAACCAAGGGTTGCCTCGCCTAAAAATAATAATAAATAAATAAATGAAATAAAAGTATCTAAAATAATAAAGCAAAAGCTCCCAGAATTATAAGGAAGACTCAAGAAATCCACAAACATATTGAATTATTTTAACGAACTTCTTTCAGAAATAAACAGAACAAGCAAGAAATCCTTAAGGTTTTAGATTTAAACACCACAATGAACAAAGTTGATACTAGATATGTGCGTATGTGTGTGTACGTATGAGTGTATAGACTCTCCTACCCAACAAATAGAAAATATATACTTTTGAATATATATTTGTGCTCCTGGGGCTTCTGCAAACATTCACCACATACTAAGTCATAAAAGAAGTCTCTCAGAAATTCCAAAGCAGCTAGATCATACAGACCATGTTCTCAGACCATTATTCAACTGTATTAAAAGTCACAATAAACAATTACTTAAAAACAAATCAAGTGTTAAGAAACTAAAATAACACACCTCTAAATAACCTGTGGGTTAAAGAGGGTATCACAATGAAAATCACAGAAACTTAAAGCTGAGCAATAACAAAACATCTGTGGTCTTACATACATTCATTAGAAAATAAGGCACTAATAAAAATCAGCTAAAAATTCAATTCGCTACAAAGTGAACATGAGTAAATACAGAGAAAGTAGAAGGAAATAAGAACAGATATTCATGGTATGGGGAAAAAGAAGTAGATGTAATAAACATAAGCTGCTGTTTTGAAAGGACCAATAAATAGACAGAAACGTAGGATGAGTGATTAAGAAAAGGAGAAAACAAAGACATACACTAGAAATAAAAGCAGATATACTAATAGATGTGATAGAGGTTTTTAAAATCATGAGACTGCAATGACTAGCTTGATCACAGCAAGTGAATAAACTTTGATTAAATGTAAAACTTTCTAGAGAAAAGAAAAATCATCTCAAATTGTCTCAACCATAAGGAAAAATAAATAGATCAGTGACTGTTAAAGAAATTGAATTAGTAGTCACAGATCTGCCATTCTGTCCACCCCCGTTAAAGATGCACATGTACACATAAGGCAAAAGCAGCTTTGTTAGTCCCAGGAATGCGAAGGTGATTCATAATCAGAAAATGCAGCAGGGGAATTTGCTCCATTAACATAATGCTCCTCAATGAAATTTTTGAATAGGTACAGTTCAACCATCAAAACTTAAAAAAGATAAATATGGAGAAGTGTCTTTAGTCTCCTGTTCTCCTGTGCCTCATCACTCCCTTTTTTCTTTAGGTACCCATATGTGTTTCTGTTTCCTTTTTCTATATTTATTTAAGTCAATATAAACGTATATGCATTAACAAAATTGAGAGAAACTTTATCTCAATATAGAGAAATCACACTGACAATAATTCAATTTTATGAAAAAGCAAACAAAACTTTTAGCAAACATGGAAAACTTTACCTGTGTTATCTTCTAAAAACCTATAACAAACGTCACATTTAATTATGAAACTTCAAAATAATTCCCATAGTCAGGAAAAAGACAGCGAGATACAGTATAGAAAATAACCTAGGTATGACAAGGAAAATAATAGGTATGAAGTTTGCCAGTCTTGTCATTCATTGCTTCATGAGAGCAACACAAAAATCTCTAAGCTGCCTACAAATCTAACTAAAGAAATGTACTTTTATGTTATGAAAGAACATGGAAAGAAACCTGAATAGATGAGCAGAGTGATATATCATCTGAGATAGTATGTCTTTTACATATCCAGCATATGAATCCATCTCTTGACAGACCGGAGCTGAAGCAGAAAGCACTGCCCCTCTCTACACCAAAGGGGAGTCAGCAAAGTCCTGTTTTCGAATAGTCCTCGAGCTAAGAATGTTTTTTGTGTGTTTAGAGGGTAACTAAAAAAACAACAACGAAGAATCAGCAATGGAGATCCTGTGTCCTTCAAAATCCAGAATGTTTAGGTATTTACCATCTAGCCCTATAGAGAAAGTTTGCCAACCCTGCAGTAAACCAGCGGTTCTCAAAGTGTGGTCCCTGGACCAACAGCAGCATCAGCATCCTGTAGGAACTTGTTACAAATGCAGATTCTTGGATCCCACCCATGATTTTGACACTCCAAGGGTGGGACCCAACCACTGAATAAGCCCTCCTGGTGATTTTGATCCTTGCTGAATTTTGAGAATCACTGCCATAGGCCCGTGGCTTAATCCCATCAAAGAAGTGGAGATTCAGGGTAAGTTAATAACTGATCTCTGATTTTGTTATCAGAATACTTTTGTATTTTTTTCAAACTTTATCTGAATTCTAGGCACACTTATAATAAGTACAATATACTTCCAAGATTTTCTCGACTGATTAATAGCTCAATTAGAATTAAGTCTTCTATTCATGGGTAGCACTCTTATTAATCTAATATGAATAAAATTTACTCGTATAGTGTTTAACATTTTCAAAGTGTCCTTGATCTTCATGAGACTGTGGGTAGGCGAACCTTATTTATCTCCATTTTACAGAGAAGAAAATCAGACCGAGTTGACTTGTTCAGTCTCCCTCTACAAAGGAACATGGGTCTTCTGTCTTCATCCCTCTGTCCTGTGTTCCGAATCTGATTAGAAATCTTTTCATATTTGTTTACCTTAAAACACAGTTTCTGCCCTGTTGGTAATTTCACCAACCACCATGTACAAGACAAAAAGAAATGTTAATAAAGAAACTTTTATGAGTATCGATTGTATTCTCTGTGGTGCAACATTTTTCAGAGTGTATACTTGACAAACAGTGTGAAGGGGATATCGTGTCTATGTGCGTGGAAGCACAAGAAAGAGATTAAAAAGCTGAGAGACTTATCTTTATCCTGATCCAGAGGTGAATCACCGTTTAATTATTTCTCAGCCAAATTATGAACTTTGCAATGTGCTTAGTGGTGATACACTGTATGAATATAAAACCAATTTACAGAGCGAAATTCATATAAGAACAAGTAGGAAAAAACAATGAAGCACAGGTGTGCTAATAGTTCCCTAAGGTTTCTTAACAGAGGAGTAGCTGAAATGAGCTTTGAGCTATTTTGAAGAAATGCAAGGCTGAGTCTTAGAAATGCACCACTTGAGATTGCTGGCCTGTGATGAAGTTTTCACTGGTCCACAGCCAGATTAAATAAGGACACTGTATTATGAAAGTATACATACATTATTGGCATATAAAACTGTCAGAAGAACTCAAAAAGTCTGAAGGCTTTGGCTAAAAATAAATGAGAGAGATTTGTTCAAGCGCTTTAGAGTGTGCAAACTGGGAACACAGCTAGGCAAAAACCCAGAAGTGTTCCAAAGAAAAAAAGAAAAGATGAGAGTTCTTAAAAGTCCCATCCTTGAGAAGAATCAGCCCTGCGTTCTTAGCCCTAGGACTGGTGCCAGTTATCAGTCAGAAGTCAGGCAGTCTGGATGATGGATACCAGGTGGTCCAGAAGATGGGCACCAGGAGATCTGGTCACATCTGGTGGTCTAGATACGTGAGTCCCTCAGCAGGAGCTTATATGGAGGTCCAGGCATTGGCACAGGACTGGAAAGTTCAAAATTTTAAGTTCCCAGGCTAGTTAAAACAAGAATAGAGTTGTTTTTCATGCCTCAACCTACTCAATTTTAGCAATTTAGCAGCTTGACTATAGTGACTCCATTTTGTTTATTCCTCAAAACTAATCTCTTCCTAATCTCTATGAGATAAAGTCTTTCAAAATGGTGCCCTGGGTAGGTAGGTTTATAGGGGTAGTGTGTGTGCACAGAAGTGTGTTTTATATCTTTAGCTGCTTCTTTTGAGTGTCCATCTTTAGCTTCTCAGAACACCTGGACTTACCTAAGGACTAGTTTTCTGAAAAATCCCTAAAACTTGAGTGTTCAGTCGTGTGACGGCTGTATTCGAAAGCAGCAAATTATCTTGTCCTAAGCACAGTATTACACTTGGCCTTGTGGTCCCAGGCCAAGTTTTCCTTCCCTTGGATGCTCACTGTTTTTCCTTCTCATTCTCTCTTCCCTCTCTTCCCCCTCAGCCCTCTTCTGCCCCCACTCTTCTCCCGCCTCTCCCCTCCACCCCCACAAGATCCCTCCCCAGTTCTTTCCTCAGCCTTTTCCACCCTGTTTTCACTCCTATCTAGGGGTGGATGTTTAACAGGTATTTCATATGTAAGTACATGTTTTATTAATGCCAATATGCATTTTAATATAGAGATCTCTAATTTCAAAGATCTGCATTCCTAAAAGCTATCCAAGAGCAGTCAGCTTTAAATTTCTTAATAACATGTACTGTCTGATTTACAGTATCCTTAGTGGTAAATACCAGCAGTGGTAGTGATAATGAAAATAACAATGTTTTATTCTTATGGCTAAATAGTTATTGAGTTTTTACCACCTGCCAAATATTGTTCTAAGTGGTTCTCAGAGTTCAGACGCCTAGGACTCTTCAGGAGCCAGTGAGGTCAAAACTGTTTTCCTGATAATACTAAAACCATTTGCCTTTATCACCCTGTCGACATTTGTACCCATTACACAGAAGCATTGGTGGGTAGAGCTGCTCACTCTGCAGCCTGAATCAAGGCTAGGAGTCACTGTAGTCTTCATTATTGGTTCTCTCCGTTTAAAATAAAAGGCCGATTTTATTTTAGAAAGCCTCTGATGAAACAGTGAATTTTATTAAATGTTGACCCTTGAGTAACATTGTTTTTTAATGTTGCGTTTGACGAAATTGGGAAGTATGTATTAAAAACTTCTACATGTTTGAGTTGCCAGCTGAATGAGTCACTTTTTATAGACCACCACTTTTATTTGAAAGAACAACTGGCAAGTAAACTGTTAATCAGACTTAGGTATTTGGCAGGAATTTTCTTAAAAATGAAGTCAGCCTATAACTTCAAGGAAAATGCCATATCGGTCCAGAGGAGAGGCCGCCAGCAGGCAAAATGGATGACGCTTCTTCAGGGATCAGGTGTTCCCAGGGCTCTCTTGATGCTAAACAGTGTAAACTTTTCTATCCAACACATGTTTTAAATGATCATTAAAGAAAAGTTGTTTTGAATACTGATGAATTTTCCAAAAGCAGAGCTAAAAAACATTTTCCAAGGTTTACGTACCACAGAACCACTCATTGTATAGATTAGAAAAATAGAACCCAGATATTGAAAGTTTTTTCCAAGGTAACACTCTGTACATGCGTGGTGTATGGCCTCATATTTTACAGTGCTCTAAACTTTCAAGTACTTCCACATATACCTTTTCATCTGATCCTTACATAATCTCGTATCTAAAGCAGCTTAAAGATTAGGAAATTGAGACTCAAAGAAGATAATTCTCTGAATGCACTTTATATTATCCTGCCCTTTAGGCTGTTATCTCTGAGGGTCTGAAATAAGGCTGAGCAAACGGAGAGGAGATAGAATCTATAAAACTTGGCAACTAACTAGATGCAAAAAAGAAAAAAAAGACAAAGCGGAAATGAAAGAGAATTTTCTGAAGTTTCTTGCTAGGGTGTCTGGGAGGGTACCATTAACAGAGAAAATAAAAATAGAGAAGGAACAGATTCAGTCAACAAAAGTTTCCTCAAGGCCTGTTCATTGGCACTACTGTAATCTGCTTCGGAGGATTCTAAGACTGGCTAGACCTTGCTGTTATGGTCTCTACATGAGAAGCTATGCTTTGTGTCCCAGTGACTCTGATTCAAAGGGGAAAATGCTAAGTGCCTTAAGAAAGGCTTAGTTCAAGTCCTGTAGCCGTTCACAACTGGGAAGGAATGACTTCTGGACTCGGGAAATTTTATAGAAGAGGAAGCATTTGAAAGGGGTCTTGCAGAATGTAGAATTTGGATATGCAGAGGCAGTTTGTAGGGGACAAGGAAAGTTCAGTGACAGAAAAATAGAGCAGGGTGTGGAAGGAGGAATATCAAGTATAGAGATTGATAAGAACATAGCGTGTGGGTAGGCAGATAAATAATTTGGAAAACAATTATTCTGATAAATTATAGGTGATGTTAACTGCTGCATACATGGTCAGTTTTTCATTTTTTTAAATGACACTTGTCAAAAAAGTGTCTTTAAGTACAACTTAATTCTTTTACATATAAAGTTTCATTTTTCATTGACTAGGGTGAGGATTTCAAGTTCAGATAACATAATTGATCTTTCCAGATGTTGGTTTATAGTTTTAGAGAGAGTCTGCAAAAATTTGACTATGGTCTTATTTTTAAATCTATGGTGGCTTAAAGTAAACCTGCAGTCTTTAGATAACTTAATCTCCTCGCACTTAGAAATTCCATCAGTCCTTGAAATAGCATTTTCATCTGAACTGCATCCCAGAGTCTATCTTCAAATAGCTTAGCTTTGTCTTCCAGGTCTTTGTTCTCCTTTGACATTAGCTTTTGTTATTATTCACTGCAGAATGTGTCTGACTTGGATATTTATTACTGTTTTTCCCTTAGATAAGCCAGATAAATACGATCCACGTGATGTTGAAAGGCTACAACAAGATGATAACTGGGTTGAAAATTACTTATTCTGGAGACATGATGTTGTAGATGAAACACTGAAGATGCTCGATGAGAGTTTTCAGTGGAGGAAAGAAATAGCTGTCAATGGTAAGCTGTTCGATGTGACCCTGACAGTCTACTATCCCCTTCATAAATGTTACTGTTTCACATTTATCTAATAGTGTATTTTCAAGTATCCTCGACAGTCATCATAAACACCAGAATATAAGTTTTATACAGACCCAGTAACATTTTGAAAGGAATGTCATATGAGTAGGTCTTAAAAGTTGGATCATTCATAAGGAAATGAGATCACCAGGGGATAGAATCATGCTCCGTTCATCACGCACAGCAGAGTCTCCTAACCTGTGCTTTTTAACTTTGGTACCATTAAACAATAGCAAGACAGCATCAGCATCTTCACTATTAGGACTAGAGATAGGGAGCTACTACTTGCCTGTTTTTCTCAGTTGTTGCTTTATGTCTTTATTCCCAGAGTTCCTTGTTCCATATAGGATTACTGAATGGAGGTCCCCCAAAAGCGGGCTGATTCCCAAGGATGCCTATGGCAGCCTTCTTTTAATGGCTTAATTTCAAGGCCCACTTTAAAAACGAAATTTTCTCCAGAAAAGGGGGTTGGAAAATCTTAGCGGGTTTTAGAATAGCCTTCAAGTATATAAAGAAATCTTCCCAGAAAAGGTTACTCGTTATCTCTCTCCTCCTGAAAATGTAACAAACTAGCATAACTCTGCTTTTGATGAGGTATAAAGAATTTCCTGATGTTGAAGGTTATAAACTCTGGAGTGACTGAGTCTAGAGACTTAATACAAAGTAGTCAAGGAATAAATCCGGAGCAGACACTCCCCAGGCCTCACACTTGTAGAAGGAATCCATCAGAAGGGGAGTATTTAAGAAATTTGATTGGAAATGTAAAAAAAAAAAAACCATTTAGGTAATTTCAACAAACAGTGGAAGCACTTATTGATCGTGCAAAGTAATATAAATCTATCATGTAAAAATTAATGTAAAAATTTAACAGTAGTGTCTTCTTACATAGAATTGCTTGTTTCCAGTGGCAGACAGCAGAAATATGATACAAGGGGATGGGAAAAGATAAAGAAATCTTTGAAAGTTCTTGGGGAACTGCTTGTGAAGGTAACAAAAGCCTTGCCACGGTGCTGCCTTGCTTCTGTTGGTTCTCAGCCTCGCTAGAGACAGGACAGACCCTTTTTGTCTTCCTGCTAAAAAGGAGCTGGCATTTTTCTTGAAGTGTTTTCCACTTGCCCCAAGTTTACAAAATGTATTAGACTCCACTGCACATCAAACTTTGTGGGAAAAATATCATTTTTCAAAAGAAACCATAGTGCTTTTTTTCATTAATTCTGAAGCTGTAATGTCGGTGTTTGCAGGCACGTTCTCTTGAAATTGTCCGACAGTGATACAATTTGTTCTGCAAGTCATTATTTGAAAACAACCAGACATAGAAATGTGTCTCCATAAACAATGGCTGAAGCATCAAAGAGCACCGGGTTTTTTTTTCCCATTTCTCTCATCTATGTCTTTACGCAGTTTGTTTACTTAGTAAGAAACACCATTATATTACTGGAATCTATCCAGATGTTTAAATAAGCTTTATCTTTTTTCTATCAGAGCACTAACATTAGCCTTTGCATTATGTTTTCTTTTTAAAAAGGCCCCTACGTTACAATTACTGATCAGTTTTATTACTTTGTAGATCTGACCGAATCCTCCATTCCCAGATGGTTATTCGAAATCGGTGGTATTTATCTCCACGGTTATGACAAAGAGGCAACAAGTTGTGTAAGTATATTTACATGCTGGCTTGTCAAGATTTTGCGATGTACTTATCTCAGCAGAATTAGTAATAGGCAGCACTTTGTCCATATGTAGCACACGGCGAGTTTCCTGCAGTTGGGGATTGTTCGAGCCATCCTGACCGAGCATCACAGACTTACGAGTTGTACTACTGTTTACATTATAAGAAACCTGGCAGCAAAGGCAAATGCTGCATCCTCTAAAGCAGCCAAAATAATGTAATCCAGAGTCTCTATCTTCTTTCTAATTTGACTGTCATGTTAAACTTCAACCCAGCGTTTGTATGGAAAATCTTTTGTGACAGCCCCCTAAGGGTTGATCCATGGACGTTTTTCAAGTTTCCCAGTGTTCTCCGCTTCGCGCCTGGTGAATCTGTGTGACAGCTGATGGCGGGAGGAACGGTAACTCTGCTCCCTGCCGCCCTCCCAGTGATTTGCTTCTCTCCCCATTGCCCAAACTCCAGCTTGGTGGGGTTTTTTTCACCAAGGCTGAGGCTCCACAGGAGTGTCAGAGCGCCATTCTGAGCAGGTGTCCTGCCAAGTGAGCTTACTGCATGGTCAGTGCGCACTTTGCCCTCGGTGGCATGTGGTCTGTTCCTGTTTGAACGGCACTCCTAGCATTTTCCTGTCGCCGGCTCCTTCTCCTCAGTCTTCTTTGTACATTTCTCTTTCTACCTGGCCCTTAAAAGTGCTCCCCTGCCTTCATTCCTTTCTTGGCCTCTTACTCTCTAGCTGATACAGTCTCCTTGGGTGATCTCAGGTAGCACGACAGCTTCAGCTTCCTCCCCCCAAACAGCAGAGAGCCCACACTGTCCCCAGGCCACATGCACGTACATGCCCAGCTGTCCACTGACTGGTGCTACCAGACTGATTGCCAGTCGGCCGCCTTCAACACAACACACAGCTGAACATCCACGTCCACCACCTGCTCTGTCCAGCTCAGGCCAGCAGCCATTGGCTCTTCCCTCTGACGCAGCTTCAATTAGCCCCTCTCCATTTTTGCCAGCACTTCCTCACTTCAATCCCTCACTGTCCCCTTACCCCGAGTCCCTTCCCAGGGCACTGCCTGTTGGGTTTCCCCCTCTGCCTCTTCCCATCTCCTCTCTATGCTGCTGCCTGAGAGATGTTGTAAATAGGAAAATCAAAACGCCTTAGCATTGCATTCAGAGTCCTTGAAGCCCAGCCTTGTCTGTTTAGCTTCTGCTCTCACCAGTCATCACATTTTGTCCTAGCTGCCACCACTCTGAATGGTTTGCCACACTCCACCCACACGCACGACACCTGCTCACACCTCCACAGCGCCTCTGTCCACACTTTTCCTCTGGAAGGAACATTTCTTTCTAGTGCTTGACAGAATCAATGGCTTTCTTTTCGTTAAGCGCAGTGAACAGTCCTCTTAGGTTATTACCAAATACTGTCTGTTCACCTATGTTTTCTTTTCCACCTTACTTGCAAAATTTATTTCCTAAGGGGACAAAAATAGTTTACCTTTCAGCTACTCTTTAAGGTTCCCAAGTGCACACTATTTCTCATTTTAAAGGAAGAGACGTGTTTAATCTGACAAACAAAATGAATAAGTGAAGACAAACGAAAAGGAGAAGTGAAAAATAATATTATAATGCCATAAACATTTTTTTATTTTTATCTTATGTTCTGCTGAAAGTCTCGGATCAGGGTGAAGTATCATATAAAAGACCCTAAAACTATATTGGACAAAAAGAAGCTTATCGCATTCTGGTTGGAACGTTATGCGAAGAGAGAAAATGGGAAGCCTATAACAGTGATGTTTGACCTGTCGGAAACTGGAATAAATAGCATAGTAAGCATTTTTCTTTAATTCTAAATCATTGTTTGTCACGCTGTCCTCCCCAACCAAATATTCATATAAACTCGAGTTAAATTATGTTTGGGATTTATCCCCTGCCACGTTGTGAGCGAAGTCAAACATGGAAGACAATCTGCAAAGATATAAATTTGCTTCAGTAGATTTCCTAGAAATGCTCGTGGTCTGATAAATGGGATGTAGTGGTAGGATGCGGAGGCCAGCGGGCTGTTGAGTAGAAGAGGTTCACCGTGAACTTGTCTATCGAAGCTCATATCCTAACAGCACCTAACCCTGTGCCTGGCACAGCATAGTGCACTCAGCAGATATCAAGGAAAGTAACGTTTGCTCTGTCGTACCATTAGATTTATACCTCGTTTTACAGTTGTGGGATGTCGCCTGAGTTTTATACATTCAGCACTTTGTGATTTTGTTGGGGTTTGTGTTTGCTTGTTTGGATTTTTGTTTGTTCGATTTGGTTATCTTTTGCAAACCAGTTTTCTCCAGATGATTTTGCAAAACTTCAAAAAAAAAATAAGACCTACCAGTCTTTAATTTGGGCCCCTGTGACCTTAGTGCTAACTACAAAGCCTTCAGCAGTAATGGGGATCTGTAAGCACATTTATTAAGCTGTTGTTTCTTACATCAAACCTTGGCTAATTCTGGTAGCAGTGAAGTGGCATTTATTTGCACACTTGCCTGGGGCAGGGTTAAAACCTTTTTGAAAATCCACTTGGCAAAGTATGTTAAGAATCTTAAAGTGTTTGCATTCATATTCTTTGCCTGGTAACTAACTTCTGGAAATCTATTCTAAAGAAAAAATCCTGAGTCTAGAAAAAGTGGTGTGTACCAAAATTTTTTCAGAGTATTATTTAAAATAGTGAAAAAGTAGGGGGGAAAAATGTATATATCCACACAGTGAAATGGTAAATTATATTCCATCTAATTGATGGAGTATATGTATTAGTGTTTAAAAGGAATTTGTAGTAGTATCGGAAAATACCCTTTTTAATGAAAAAGCAACAGGATTACATCATAGTAATACCTAGCCCCCCCAAAAGGAAGCCTTAGACAGACAGACAGACATAAAAACTAGAGAGAACTACTAGAGAGAATGAGAGACGAGTTGTTTTGGGTGGTAGAACCACAGATTTTTTTTCTTTCCATATCTCTTTATTTTTTAAGAGTCTGTTGCCCTGGATTTTTTCAATCTGGTTTCTGTGTCAATGAGTTTTAAATTACAGAGTAAATCAAACTATGACCCAAATCTAAATCAAAATGCTTGGATAAATATTTCGTGAAAATGAATCATGATTCTGTTATCTTTTATGTATAGCGATTTTCTAATTATTAACCCAGAATCAGGAAAAGTAATTGTTAATGCTTTTTATCACCATATAGGGACAGAGAATCAACTTGAACTGATTTTTTTCAAGCTACTTCTATGCTACCTCATTATCTTTAATTTATAAATGAGATTTATTTGCATTACTAAGTATTGAAATCATTATTGTTGTAAAATACTTGAAGCTTAATGAATTATTTTTATATAGCAACCTCATGATTTGTAAAGGATTTAAGTTGGCTCAGAAAGATGTATACAAAGTGAGACACTTTAAAAATTATTTGTTAGAGTTGGGCCACCATTTGGTTCAGCTGCCCACCTGAAAGAAATGGCATCATTTAAAATTATTCAGAGGCCATACTGTAAAACCAGTGTCTTGGAGAAGTGTAAGCATTCCTGATACCTGAACCAGAGAGAAAAGTCTTTCATGGGTCCTCAAAGGAAGGACATTTTACAAGATAATGAATAGCGTCCTTGAAAGCATCCTCACAGAATGCAGACCAGTAGTTTCCTGGAGCTCTTTTATGTAGTACCTACTAATGATATGTACACCAGTGAGAGCCTATGAGATCCACTTGGATCAGCAGTAACTTGGGATTTTATAAGCAAGGATATTCAATTACATAAAAGATGAATATTGGATGAAGACTTTTTTAGGCAGTCTCTGGGGGCCACAGACCATATACTAGGTAACTACATTTATATATAAGTAGCTATTTGGAGATATTTGAATCTTACTTAACTATAAATTAGTAAGCTCTATGCAGAGTGGATATAATGATTAGTCATAAAGGTATTATTATATACTAGGATTTATCCCATAATAAATACCTATAATAGTTAAGAATGCTTACTTTTGGTTTACTAGAGTTAAAGATGCTATAACTCACATGCTAGGAATGACTTTATAGACTCTCATTTCTAGGACAACCCACCTTTCAATAATTGATGGATCTAAGTTTGCCTGGTTAGATAGATAGATGATAGACTGATAGATGGACAGATGAATGGATGGATGATAGATATCTACAGTTCTTATAAGATGGCTGATCAGGATTAGTAAATCAGCCTGTGGCTGTGGAATAACATGGAATGAAATGATCCATGTGAATCATAATCCTTATAACCTAATTTCATGTTGCTGTTTTCAAGGCAGTGGAACCAACCACACAGCTACGTTTATAAAGTCTCCCAGAATTGGAGTCAATGAACATTTGCATATAAACTAAGAAATTCTAATTCTAGGTCCCTAAATAAGAGGAAAGAAGCTAGAAGTGAAATGGATATAGCAGGTCAATATGATCAGGTTAACTGTTATGGAAAAGATTAATGAAGTATATTTTACTAAAGCTATTATGAGGTATAGAAATTAACTTTAAAAAGCAAATAAACCAAAATTTATAAACATGTATTATCATTTCAAGTAGTCAGTTGTAAACTGTACATTTGTTTCAATAATTTAATTGTTTAACAGATCTTTAGAATTTCTCTATGGGGACTGCTTTTAGGTCCGTTTAGGTCTATTTTAGGTCCATGTTACCTTAGCAGCCTGGGGCATCTCTAGTTTAAGGTAACATGAATGATTCTTAAGCTTCTTTCTGATTTAACTCACTTTTAGGACTGATTATTATAAGTAGCTTAATGACTTAATAGCTTAATCCTTAGGAATATAGATATTTATATATGAGCTTTTTAAAAGACTTTAATAATTGTCTCATTTGTATTTAATAATTCATCACCTTTAGAAATATGCGATTTAAAATTCTCAAATGTGGATATTCTAAAAGATTTCAACGTATAATCTTTATTTTAGGACATGGATTTTGTACGCTTTATCATCAACTGCTTTAAGGTTTATTACCCTAAATACCTATGTAAGTAACTTCCTTCTTTACAAAAATATGATGTGTAAAAATTGTAGACAATGTCTGAGAATTGTGGAGTTTTATATTATAGTGTTTAATAGCTAAAACACTGTTTTCTGATGTAGAGCTTAAGTGTGTTCATAGACATTTCAGTGCATATCCTAGTAGGTACAGGGAAATGTTTCATAAATAATCATTGTCCTTGACAATTAATTTTAAGAGTTTAAGTTCTAAACTGTATGTATATGGTACACATACACACACGGGGACATAAAAACATATACTTATGTCCAAGATTATCCCATTTTTACTAATCTTTCAATTGAGAAATTCCTTTAAAGTATTATATGGAACTTCTTACACACAAAATCCAGATAAACAATATTGATGAAGTGTACTCTGTGATAAACACTCATACATATGGCACACTGCGTTACCAGTTGCTATTTAAAAACTGTCATTGAGAAAACACCTGCTATCTTGTACTGCATGTGAATCTGGCATTTGGAGTTCCTTTGTTTTTCACTGTGATTATTTCATTTATTACCTGAACGAAGAACTCTAAATCGTATTCTGTTTTGATTTATTGGATTCATATGATGATTTCCCCATGGAGAAATGGAGATGCCATCCCACATAAACAAAGATTTTTTACCTCAGTGGGTTGAAAGTGAGAAGACAGGAGAGAGGCAACAGGGACATCAGAAAATGGAAACTCACAGGTCTGCTTGGGCACACTCCTGGCAAATATCACAATTAGGGTCTTTTGGGACTTGTGACTCAGGTGACACTGAAGGCCTAAAATCCCTAAATCATCTTACTTTTGTATGCTTTTGCATTATTGATGTGAAGTGAGGAATAGACAGAAAGCATTATGAACATCAAGGATCAGTGCCACCCCAGCCCTATGCTCTTAAGTCTTCAGACAGTATTCATGAACATTTCTAGTAAACGCAGTGTCTGGTTTGGGGACCCCGTAGGACCTGCTGTTCCTTCTGAATTCTTACTGGATCTGACATGTACTCTGAGTTAATAACGTGTGCTGAGCAGTGCCAGCCAGTGGTCAGTAGGGAATGTTATTAGCCTGTTTCTCTTATGTACACCATGAAAATAAAATATTCACTCATCAAAATATCTATTGCAATTTGTAAAGAACCATTAAGTAGTACTATTACTTTATAAAACACATCCAAAATTTTTTTGACAATACGAGTAATAAATGCATGGAATATAAAGATGATTTGGAATATATTCATTCCAATAACTAGCGATAAGGAACTAGAGATACAGGTATATATATTCTACCTATATAATGTAGTTTTGCAGACATTGAATTTTGTAGATTTTTAAATTTATTATGCTTTAAAATCGGTCATGAAATATATATTATTTCTTAATATCTTGAGTACAGATCTTTTTAGACATATTCCAGACAAAGACTGAAGTATTAAATAGCAGGTAGCTCTTTGCAGATATCTTGTTCTTCACATGTACTTCACTGTCCTACATTAACAGAATCATTCTAGGAGGCTCTCTGCTCAGAGAAGAATGAAATTACGTTTTGATTCTTCTGGAATGAAGAAAAAAAATTGGATATCAAAAATCCCCATATGTGGTTTCTGGTTCTTACTCACAAATGTTAATATCTTCATCTAAGTATGCGAATAATACTTATGTATACTTTGGAATTATTGGCTTCCTAGAGCTCATAATATTAAGAAAAGTAGAAATAATTTTTGTTTCTTCAAACATGATGATTTATTAAACTTGGTGGGGGCAACTTTGAGAGTGGTTTAACAATATAATCTCTAGAAAATTATCATTGCAACCATAAATTTGATGCTGAAATCATTTTCAAGTTCAGTGGACTTCAGCACTAATATGACATGTCACATCTCAAGACTCCACTTACCCACTTAACTATTTTCTTTTGTACCTTTCTGCAAACAAGAGCAATAAACAAAAGAACAGGCTACTTACTAAAGGACAATGACAGGGCATTATTCGTTTCCCAGAAGCCACCCTCCTGAGTGAGACCCTCTCTATTGTGGGTTTAGTTCTACCATTCACACTTCACTGGCTTAGAACTGGATCAGCCAGCTCAGTTTTTAGTAATATTTAGATCAACATTTTTTCTAGGTCAGGTATGAGTGATATTACTATACTGGTACTAAGTCACATTCAATGAATTTTTTCATCTTTCAGCAAAAATAGTGATCTTTGATATGCCTTGGATAATGAATGGTGAGTATATTATTTATACTTCCTAAAATGAAATGCCTAATTTATTTGTTTCTTTGCCAATTTCGCCATATTTCTATGGTTTAAAAAATTGTTTATATTGTGCTTAGTGTAGAACACTTGAAATCTGTTCCTAAGCAAACTGGGCTAACTTTCTACCCCCAGGCTCTGGGGACACTCATTTGTCTTCTCTAAAAACAGCCTCAAGATGTTCAGCTATTCAAATAAAACTAGTCAGAAGCCTCAGTTTGTTACCCACAAATGGGGTAGTTCATAGAACACAGACCTTACTAGGTTTTTTCATGGGCTTCAGGTGTTGAGGAAGAAGATGGAATAAATCTGAAATGTATTCAAAGTCTCTGTAGTCCCATAGTCCTTATGACAGTCGTGATATATTTTCCCTTCCCCCTATGATATATATATATATTTTTAATAAAAATATTTAACTACTGAAAAACACTAGCAATCAAAAAACTTCTCACAAAAAAAAGACCAAAGTCCAAATGGCTTCCCTGGTAAATTCTACCAAGCATAAAAGAATCAACATCAATCCTTTGCAGACTCTTCCAAAAATATAGAAGAAGGAACATTTCCAAACTCATTTTATGAGAGAAGTCTATTCCTAATAACATGACAGGAAAACGACAGATGAGCATCCTTTATGAATACAGATGGACCAACCTTCCATCTACCAACAGACCAAATCTAGCAGCATAAAAAAGGATTGTACACCATGACCAAGAGGGATTTGCCTCAGGAATGCATAGTTCAACATACGAAAATCAATCAATATTATCCAATATATCAATAGGCTAAAGGAAAAAAAAAACACATGATCATCTCAATAGACACAGAAAAAGCATCTGACAAAATCCAGTAGTCTCATGATAAAAGCACTCAAGAAACTAGGAATAGAAGGTGCAAAGAGTTGAAACAACTTGAAATTAGGGGGACCACGGTAGTCTACATGCAAGACTACCCTCGTTCTGACACCAAATGTAAGTTCAAGGGGTTCTTAAAACCACTCTCAGGTTCACTGGAATGACCCACAGAATTCACTGTAAGCCATTCTACTCACAGTTACGATTTATTACATACAGGGAAAGGATTCAGGTTAAAATCAGCCAAGGAAAGAAAAACAGAGGGCGGAATCCAGGGACTACCAAATGTGTAGCAAATTAAGGTCCTAGCATTGATACGTGGTGGTACCCATGGAGTATTGGCAACCAGGGAAGTTCACCCAAACTGTGGCATTCAAAGTTTTTATCGGGGTTCCATTACACAGGCCTGATCGATTTACCACATGGTTTATATCAGTCTCCAGTCTCTTCCAGAGGTTTATTGATACTGTGTGACACAAAGCCCAACCCTAAATCATACTGGTCATGTTGGCCCAAGGCCCCAGACAAAGACGGTCCTATCAGGCATGAAGGTCCCAAAAAGCTGAGGGCAAAGGCCAGACCTTTCTTTGGGTAAGGTTAATTATTCACTATGCAGAAGAGAACTTCTTCAGCCTGATAAAGGGCATCTGTGTAAAACTAGCATCTATGAAAACCCATAGCTAAAATCATACTTAGCAATAAAGGAACGAATGCCTTGCCCCTAAGATCAGGAACCAGACAGAATGTCTGCTTTCACCACTTATACTGCCAGGGCATTAAGGCAAGATAAAGAAAGAAAAAGGCATCCAGATTGGAAAAGAAGAAGTAATGCTATCTATATTTACAGATGACATAATCTTCTGTATGGAAAATTTTAAATACAAACAAAAAAACCTATTAGAATAAGCAAGTTCAGCAAGGTAGCAGGTTACAGGGTCAATTCACAAAATCAGTTGTGTTTCTGTATACTAGGAATGAACAATCCCAAAATGAAATTAACAATTCCATTTATAATAGCATCTCAAAGAATAAAGTACTTAGAAATAAAATGAGTTCAAGACTGGTACACTGAAAACTATAAAAGACCATTGAAGGATATTCAAGACATAGGTAAACAGACAGCTCTTATTCAAGGACTGGAAGATCTAATATTAAGACGACAGTACTTTCTGAATTGATCGATTCAGTGCAGCCTCTGTCAAAATCTCAGCTGCTTTTTTTTACAGAAATTGGCAAGCTTATCTTTAATTGATAGGGAAATGCAAGAGACCCAGAGTAGTAAAAATAATCTTGAAAAAGAATAATGCAATTGGAGGACTCACACTTCCACACTTC
The DNA here is from genome assembly GCA_003508835.1 of Eonycteris spelaea. NCBI lineage: Eukaryota > Metazoa > Chordata > Mammalia > Chiroptera > Pteropodidae > Eonycteris > Eonycteris spelaea. Next base: position 1,086,208 of record PUFA01000219.1, read on the forward strand.
TTGATTTTAGAACTCACTACAAAGCTATGATCATTAAGACATTGCGGTACAGACGTAAGGGTAGACGCATAGATCAATAAAACAGAACTGAGAGTCCAAAAATAAGCCCGAACATTTATGGTTAATTTTTTGACAATGTTGGCAATACAATTCAGTGGGAAAAGAATAGTCTTTTTAATGAACAGTACTAGTACAACTGAACATGCATCCACATTCAAAAGAATGAAGTTGGACCTTTACCTCCCATCACATATAAAGTTTAACTCAAAATGGATCAGACCCCTAAATGTAAGAGTTAAAACTGTAAAATTCTTAAAAGAAATCATAAAAGTAAATCTTTGTGACCTTGAATTAGGCAGTGGTTTCTTAGATATGACCCCAAAAAAACACAAGTGAGAAAAAAAAGATGCATTGTCCTTCGTTAAAATTTAAAAGTTTTGTGCTCCAAAAGACACCATCAGAAAGGTGAAAATACATCTCTCAGAACGGAATATTTCCAAATCATGTATCTGATAAGGGACTTATGTATAGAATGCATAAATAACTTACAGTGCAACAATTAAAAGACAAATGGCCCAATTCAAAAGAACAAAATATTTTAATAGAACTTCTAACAGAGAAGATATACAAAAATATATAAATATATATGAAGATGCATAAAAAGATGTTCAGCATCATTTCATTAGAGAAATCCAAGTCGAAACCAAATGAGATACTACTTCACACCCACTAGGATGGCTAAAACAAAAGAGACAGACAAGAACAAGTGCTGACAAGGATGTGGAGGAACTGGGACCCTCATCAATTGCTGGTGGAATGTAAAGTGGTGCACACCACAGTGGAAAAGTTTGGCAGTCCCTCAAAAAGTTAGACACAGAATTACCATATGACCCAGCAATTCCACTCCTAGGTATAAATAACCCCAAGAGAACTGAAAGCATACGTCAGCACAAAAACTTCTACACAAATGTTCATGTCACTAGTCATAATAATGAAAGCAGAAACCCAAATGTTCATCAATTGATGAATGGATAAACAAATATTATACGTAGATCCATAAAATGGAAAATTATTCTGCTATAAAAAGGAATTAAATACTGATACATGCTACATCATGGATGAACCTTCAAAACACGGAGTGAACAAAGCCAGTAGAAAAAAAAAACATAGATTTCATTTTTATGAAATGTCCTAAATAGGCAAATCCATAGAGACAGAAAGTAGATCAGTGCTTGCCAGGGAATGGGAGAAAAGGTAAGGAAGGGTTGGTAACGGATGAGGGTTTCTTTTTGGTGTGATGAAAATGTTGTAAAATTAGATAGTGGTGATGCTGGTGCGACTCTGCGAATATACTAAAAATCACTGATGTGTATACTTTAAAGGGGTAAATTTTATGGTATATAAATTATATCTCGATTAAGCTGTTCTAAAAAAATCAGATTTAGCACTTGAGTTAATTCAAGTAGCATAATTTTAAACATGTCAACTCCCAGACTTTTAAAATGGAAATTAATGAAAATGTAAATGTTATGTAAAAAAATTTTAAGCACAATTAGCCAAAAAATGTAATTTGCTGAAGTACTGTTTAATGTTTATATGCCGTTTTATTTCCTGATTTTTTTATTGACACTTTTGCAAATTTAATGCAGGATTCCTCTTTTAATTCCTTTAAAATGTGCTTAGAATGTCGCAATGGAAATGAGGTTTTAAAAATTAAGTATATATCAGAATGGCAGAGTCCATGAATTCCTCGCGGTTACTTAAACTGCAGGGCTTGGGAGAATGGCAGAGAAGTCTGGGGTTAGCCTGCTAGGTCTGGATCCAGCTCACATCCATAATGAGGAGAGCTACTTCCTGACTTGCCATTTGAGGGGGGCTTTCAGAGTGGGCATTTATCAGAAGCGTAAGGCAGATGACACTTCCCATACCACTGTGCAGTTATTCCCTGAGTCACGGTGCTATTTGATTCAGTGTCTGGAAATCTTGGCAGTTGGGATCATTGATGGATTTGTGCAGAGACCAAAACCCTGATAAGTTTATTAGAGAACTTCAGGGTAATTTAATCTTCCTGAATCTTCATGGAACATTTGAAACCCGTAAGGGAGTCACAGTGTAACAGCCCACAAGAATTAGAGAATGTTAAGTATCATGCCATCAGAGACACATATTAACAGATTTTAGCCCGAACTAATTTCAGAAGACCTGAGTTAACACGTACAGTAAATTAATTGAGAAAGGGAATGAAAAGAATTTAATAACATGACTGTTTGTTCTTCAGCTGCTTTCAAAATTGTGAAATCCTGGCTTGGTCCAGAAGCAGTGAGTTTGTTGAAGTTTACAAGTAAAAATGAAGTCCAAGACTATGTCAGTGCAGAATACCTGCCTCCCCACATGGGCGGAACTGTAAGTACAGCACCTGATACTCATTTCTAAAATAAGACCACGCCACAGCACATCGGGCTGTATTCTTTCCTCAAGGAGATGGGAAAAGCACTGACATAACATCCAAAGAAAGATCACAGAGACCCCAAAATAGCAAGCAGTGTTTCAGACATTTTTTACGTTTTGAAGATGTTACATTGCTATTTTTGAATGGTTCTAAACTGTTAAGTATTTAGTAAAAAGAAAGTATTCAGAAACAAGTATTCAATAAAAACTCTACCGCTATCCCAACCACTCCGTCTTCCTCCCCAGTTCTATTTCTTATATTTATTTCCAGGCCTCTATATATTATATGTATAAGCAAACATAATAGATATGTGATCCTTCCTCCTTCCCATCTCTTTTGGACAGTGGTGTATTTATACACTATTGTGCATCCTTTATTCTTCACAGCATGTCTTAGAGATCATTCCAAATCAATCTGACAAGCTGACTTACTCTTATTTATGGCCGCATAGTATTCCAGTGTCTAGAGACAAGCCATAATTTAATAGCCATAAAGTATTCAGTTTCATCCTGATGTGTTTGCTTCCAATTTGTTATTGTTGAACAACAGTCTTTTTAATTTAAAAGATAACATATACCATTCAAGATTTTTTTGGATATGATTTTACTACTTACAAATGAGAGACCAAGAGTAAGTAGGTTATGTGTTAAATTATTAATACAGTATAACAATGAAACATTTGTGATAATGACGTTTTTATAAACTGAAATCTATGGAATTGGTATGATTTGGGTTAACTTGATTGATAATTTGATTTTCATAATCTACTTTGGATACTGCCTTCTTGACAAAATTATATCCAACCAGAACCAAGGGGATAGCAAGATGAAAAGTTTTATATCCTTTTGTTTTCTCTGATTAAAAAAAAAAAAAGCTTGGAATATTTTTAATTTAAAGTTTGCTGCTTTCCTATTCTGAGATTTATTTCACTTTTTAACCTAGAAAAACAGAGTATGGTTCATTTCAAGTACTACCCTTAGTCAAAATGGTGACTTGATTGATTTGCCGTTTTTTATAGTGTGCCCATAGAATTGTTCTACCTTAAAATTAATAGCAGTTAATAAATTTTATTTTTATTTTTGGGGTAGAACAGGTCATTTCTCCTCTGTTGTTAGTGGCGTATTTCTTTAAGATACATTATTGTCAAGACTGTAGTTAGGACTATTTCTTAACATAATTTTTTTTTTCAAAAAGTAACACATACACATGATTTTTTAAGAAACAGCAGCCAATACCGAAAAGATGATAAAGTATAAGAATACAGTGAAAAGTACATCTCCCTCCCCACGTCACACTGCCCACTGCTACTCCCAGAGGCCGTCACTGTTTACAAGTTCTCTCTCCTGGAGATATTCCATCCATAATGCTTTTTTCACATATGTTCAGGTATCATACACATTCTATTGTGATTTTTTTTCATATCCTTCATTTTTAGGTTATGTCATATTGATTCATAGACGTCTACCTGATTCTTTAAATCACTGCAGAATATTTCACTGCGTGGATATAACATAACTTATTTAATCAATTCTCTTTAGAAGGTACATTAGTTATTTTCTAACCTTCTTCCATTATTAATAACACTGCAGTGACTATCCTTGTAAGTAACTTGGTGCATGGGTACAGCAGTATATGTAGAGGATAAACTAGAAACGAAACCCTTAAGTCAGTGGGTACAGTCAGTTGTTCATTTTGACAGCTGTTGCCAATTCCCCTCTAAAGAGATTGTGCCCATTTGCCATTAATGTGTGACAGTGCTTGAGCCACATTCTTGCCAACACCGCATGTTCTCATTTTTGCCAGTGTCGGGTGAAAATTATTTTATTATTTTAACTTTTTATTGTAATTGATATTACGTTTTAATCATTTAAAAGGCAGTTTTCATTCTTTTACTATGAATTATACGATTCCTTTTTTTCTTGCTCTATTGGGTCATTCTTCTTTTCTCATTGATTTGTAGTGTTAACAAAAACTGTCTTTTGTTTCTGATGTATGGTACATATTTCCCCAGTTGTGGCCTTTGTAAAAAAAAAATTTCATTTTAGTGTACTCAATTTTTTTTATATTTGTATGCCTTCTAGGTTTTGTGCTATGCTTAGAAAGGCTATCCCTGTTTAGTTTTTAATCCTGTGTGCTGTTCTAGAGCTTAAATGGTTTTTAAACACACACACACACACACACACACACACCACACACACACACACACGTACGCACACACAAAGCCTTCATCCATCTGAAATTCTTTTGGTGTAAAGAGTGAGCTAAAGATCCAACTTGCTTGTTTCACAGATGGCTGGCCAGTTATCCCACACCACTTATTACTCTTTCCCTTTCTGCTTTTAAATTTCACTGTCTAATTCAGTCTGTTCTTTCGGCCAAAGGAATGAATTTTAACTTTACGAAGAGAATTATTTTTTCTACCTACCTCTTAGCAGGCTGACCCAAAATTCTTTTCTTTTAGGATCCTTTCAAGTACAGCTATCCACCACTAATAGATGATGACTTCCAGACGCCATTGTGTGAAAATGGGCCTATTGCCAGTGAAGATGAAACTTCAAGTAAGGAAGATATAGAAAGTGATGGCAAAGAAACCTTGGAAACAGTTTCTAATGAAGAACAGTCAGCTCTTCTGAAAAAGGTAATTCTAAGAATAAAATGAAATGGAATCAAAAGCTGTGGCCTTAGCCCCAATTTTACTACTAGCTCACTATGTGATTTTGAGTAATTCACTTAACTTTCTTCCCCTCTATATCTTTTTCTTTTTTTTTTGGTAAAACTGGGCTATTTTAATGCATTTTCATGTTCTTTCAGTGAGCGCAGACACGTAACCTATTGGCTAGTACTCAGAAACATCACAAATACAGGTGATTTTCCTGATTGGTGCGTAGTCTTCAATAATTACAAGGAGTTACTTGTATGAAACCTGTCAAACCAGTAAGACTGCATTTATGCATCCATCACTTTCAGGACTGTTGGTAACCTGGGTATATTTCCCCCAAATAACCTTGCCTCCTTGTGTCGCAAGGCCCAACTGGCTCACATTCAACAACAGTACCTTTGGTAATAACACCCAAAGCTGTATAAAGTGGGGATGGGAGATTTTTCTTTACTCCAAGAATTGGCAGGCAAAAGGTGGTTTTCAATTCACGAATAACTTTTAATACCTGTTTCTCCCTGAGCAAGAACTTTGGGCAGAAGGACTTCCCATTTTCCCGCTTTCTCTTTTCCTTTTTCTTTAATCATATTGGAAAGTTCTCTGGCTTGCGATCGTCTCTCCCTGTCCAGTAGATATGCAGGTACTGCTCCTCGTGGAGTCTTTTTATCATTCTTTTGTTTGGCGTTTCTCTTTTCGTGCATCTTGATAATCTTTTTAATTGTATTTTCTCAGCATAGCGCTGTTTATGGTAGAGCTTAGCTTTGAGAGCAATCATCTGTTTTGCTTCTTTGAAAGTTCATGAGCTTCTTGACCTTCTTTCTCTTTTTCTCATGGTAATTCAAACAATACCCATAGCCCTTATGGTGTAACTCAATATACCTGTTTTGTGACATGGTTACAGCCACTGAGCCATGGGGTGCAGTCCCCCGGACACAAAGAACTTCTCAAGTTCTTGAGTCTCAGAGACCCGCGAGCTGACTCCATTGCAACTCGCAACAGGAAAGTCCCCTCTATATATATAAAAAGAAAGAGGAAGGACAGACGGGATGGTCCAGGCCGGTTCCATACTTTTGTATAAAAATTAGCAAAATGCACCTAGAAAGAAATCATTTTATCTAAAATATTTTTTATCAGAAACAAAAATTTCAAAGAAAAATATTTTAGATATTTATTAAAACTTTATCTTGATCTCCTTCATTTCATATTTTCAAAAGCACTCAGTTGTCACCTCGTTATACATAATCAGGGTTTTGATAAATACAATTCAGAACAGATTTAAAGACTATTAAGGAACGGACCATGTTATATTTCCTACAGTGACATTTCTAGTAGGCACTCGAATATGTTAAGGTAATGTTAATATATATTAACTATCCAATTTAGATATAATAAAATTATGTTGAAGACTAACTTGCATTGAATCAATGTTTACTTTTTGACCTAATGACAGCCCAGCTGTCAGTATGAAACTAAATTTATCTTTTCTTCATATTTTTTTTGTCTTCAGATTAACTTAACCGAACCTACTTCCAAAGCAGAAGAAAATGAAAAAGTTGATTCCAAGATGAAAGCTTTCAAGAAACCATTGAGTGTGTTTAAGGGGCCCTTATTACACATCAGGTAGGGGAAGATTTTATTAGCTACACTTTTCTAACATATTTTGATCATCTTGAGGGAACTGTAAAGAAAACTTCTATACTGTTTTTGAAACTGTAGAAAAACAAAATTAAGAGTTACTGAAGATTCACCTTGCTTTCCAGACAGTGGATATTTTTGACTACCTTTTTGTTATTTTGAAAGGCCCTCATTATCACATCAGATAATAAAAGTGAATATTCATATATTAACAGGAAATCTGAATAACATGTCTTTTTCTTATTTTACTGATACTGTTAGACTTGCACAAGTTCAAAGGTGGCAGAAACATTGAAATGTAGGCATTTATTGATTTGACCTTCCAAAAGCTAAAGCTGAACCAGAAAAATCGATTTTTTTTTTTTTTTACTAAAGCCAAATTTCAGCTCATCTCTATTTTTGTTTCAGGGTTACACAATCCATAAGATTCAAGATTGTTTCTTTATCATTATGTAAAGATCTCTTTTCACTAATAATGCTTTTGGCTGGTAAATCTATTCAGTCTTATATTAATATTGCTTGCTATACCATCTTTCTTTAGTGATGACCTAATGTATCATTTTCTATCTCTTTACTTGAAACCTTTCTACGTAACTGTTTTAGGCATGTCTGTTATGAACAAGTTGTTTTTAAAAATTGAATCTGAGATTCTCTAATTGACAAGATTTGTTTACGTATATTTTGATTACTGTTATAATTGGATTTGTCATGTCTCTGTGTGTGAGACGCAGGGGGGGAGGAAGGGAGGTGGGAGGGAAAGAGGGAGGGATCACACATTGCCTGTTGTTTTCCATGGTTTTTCTTTGTTATTTTCCCTCTTTGGAGTTTATTTTTCCCTCTACTGGTTTGGCAGTTATACACTCTGGTTTTTCACTGTAAGCTTGTCCAAACCATAGTTCCTGGCTTATAAATGTCGCGGTATGGCCGGAGGAGCTGGCTAGGGAGAAAGCCAAAGTGGAACTTTGGGTTCTGCCATCCCTGCCTTCGCCCCAGGAAAGTCACAGCACTTCTACACGTACCCAAGGGACCCAACCTATGTCTCTCCCCCCAGAGCTTCTCATGACTTTTCTGCTGGTCACTGAGAGCAGTTCTGAGATGCAAAACCTTCCTGTCTTCTCTATGGCATCTTTCAGATTGAGTCCTAAAAGGCAGCCAGCGACCATGCTATGCTCATTTACAGTCTTGTCCAAAGCTAGGCAAAGCCCTATTGGGAGAGCACATCCTTAAAACTGTGTGCTCTCTAGATGAACAAACATCTCTGAGATAAAGACATTCCTAATAGAACAGGAATCTATTTACAGATGTATCTCAAAGTCAAGTGCTATCTGACAAATTCACCTTTTTATCTAAAACAAAAACTCTGTCCTGCCCATTGTTTGAAGGCACCTGCTATAATTCAGCTTACTGTAATTAAACTATACAAACTTAGCTGGAGTCTTTTTGTTTTCATTTAAGGTCATTGGCATTACAGCGGCCAAAAATAGTAACATTTGCATTTTGAGGCTCACTGATTTTACTGTTTGACAAATTCTTCCTGCAGTTCCCACCCCAGATTTTATTTCTGTCTTTATATTTCTTCTTCCCTATTACAGAGAAAAAGCTTTTATGTAGTAAAAAATTATTCTGTTACTTGAATACATCCCTAACGATCTTTCTTTTTAAGTAATGCTCTTCTCTGTTGGTGTATAAAAATACACCCCATTCTAATCTGTTTGTAATTAGGGAAAGCTGAAGCAGCAGTTCCTTGTTTGCTTTATTATCTATCATCTTCCCAAGAGTTTAAGTAAATGCTCCTTAAGGTGGTGCTGATTATAGGACTAATTCAGAATCTTTCTTATCCTCTCTGTTCCTTCCTCCTTTGCTTTTGATCTTGGCAAAACCATAGGACTTTTTAAATAGCATGCATTGGATCGGTAAGATTAAAATGCAAAACATAGTAGGCAATGATTTTGTAATCTTGCCTTTTTGATGAAATCTCTGTATACAACAAGTCTAAAATGATAACCGATGTTTTTCTTTAAGCTAATGATTACGTTGTCGTTTATTCTGAGTAATACAAACGACTTATGTTTTTGTCACCACTTAGCCCAGCAGAAGAACTGTATTTTGGAAGTACAGAATCTGGAGAGAAGAAAACTTTAATAGTGTTGACAAATGTAACTAAAAACATAGTGGCATTTAAGGTAAATTTCTGAAAGAATAATCGTGTGTGAAAATTTGACATGGGAAATGATTTTAGACTTTTTTTTTTTTTACATTTTAACTGAAAGATTGATCATTTCAATTTAGACAATGTTTTTTTGATATTTGTAGGCATGTTATACTGCCTTCTAGTTCTAACCATGTGACATGAAATAATACCCAAATTAACCCCAGGGTTTAACATATGTTGTACATTTTTAAAGAAAAAAAAAAAAAATCACCTCATTATATGAATGATTTATCATAACACTGAAAAATAAAACTATACAATCAAATGTACCTTTCCCCAAGGTAGTATATATTTAGGAGTGTAGCTTATACTGGGTACCAACCTGATACAGAGCATTAAGCATAACAAGACTGAGCCTACCACCATCCCGCACTGTAGATGTTATTTCCTTAAATCATCTATTTAAATTTAACCACTAGGATGTCTGGATGTCCTTTGATTATCTACCAGGTTTTTTTTTTTTAATTTCTGAACACTATTGTACCGTGTTCTAATGTGCATTCAGTTTTTTGAATGTGTATCATTAAATTCAGGCAATGAGCACACAGAATAACTATCTAACAGATGGAGTAATTTATTTTTTTTTTAAGAGAAAGACTGAGTGACGATTGGACTTAAAAGATGAATGAATGTTTTTTTAAAATAGCTCGAGATGCTTTTTTCCTATTGGTGGGGTAAGAAACATTCTATGCATAACCACCAAGCTTACTTTGTAAACGTAGGTTTTATTAACTGCTGATTTTGTTAAAAGTCCTTCTTAAACCATTTCCCCCCAGAAAGGATAAAGGTTATTATGTGACTACTGTGTTTATAAACAGGTGAGAACAACTGCTCCAGAAAAATACAGAGTCAAGCCCAGCAACAGCAGCTGTGACCCTGGCGCATCAGTCGACATAGTTGTCTCTCCCCATGGGGGTAAGTTGTCCCTTGATGATCACTTGGGGGAACCTGGGGCTGGACGAATTCAGCAGAACTGGACTAGAATCTAGAAATTAAGTGTCAGCAAGTCACTTCACTGCACTGTAAGCATGTTTTCCCACGTGTAAAATGAGATGGGCAAATGGGTCACTAAAGTCCTTCCCAGCGTTAAAAAATTGAGTAAAATTGTTTAAACTGATGCCAGTTGAAATTGAATTTCAAAAAAGAAGTCTTCGTTTTTAGAACTTTTTCCTTTTTATGGTAGTTTCATATTCTTATTTTTCCTTAATGTTTTTTTCCAGAATAATGCCTTAAGCCACATATCTAACCCTTTATAAAGATTTCTGTTTATATGATAAGCTGCCCTTTTGGAATGCAGGTTTAACAGTCTCTGTCCAAGACCGTTTTTTGATAATGGCTGCAGAAATGGAACAGTCATCTGGCACAGGCCAGCAGAATTGACTCAGTTCTGGAAAGAAGTTCCTAGAAACAAAGTGATGGAGCACAGGTATGCTTTTTACTCACAGGCCTTCCAATGAAGGGGATAAGGATCTGAAAGGAAAATGTGCCTATGCGGGCTGTGCAGACATACCTTCCTTCCACAGTTTGGCAGACATTGAGGCATCTAGAGTGGGCCCTGAGTTCTGCGAGGCCGTAGGGTACCCAGGTGAATGAGAACTAGAGTTTCTCGAGATGGTTGCTAATAGCAGACACTTGCTTACAGGCTAGTATAAGAATCCGGATGCGTCAAAACACAGATCTTGTCTGAACTACTGCATAATCATGGGTGGGAAGAATACCCCTTAGCAGTCAGCCAGGGTCCCAGTGAGTAGGGACTGAATAGCCACTGATCTTTTAACTCTCGTCTGAGTTTGGTAAATACCTTCTTAAAGGGGAGGGCAAAAAGAGCCTTGTCATTGCATCTTGCTAAGGCAGTCCCTTGCTAGCCACCATATTCCTTTGTGTTCTCCTTTCAACGGGGCCTTTCCTTAGATACCAAGAAGAAGTTTTTAGGAGGAAAGCTCTCTACTTTCCGAACATAGAAAGTTGTTCAATTCAAAGGATCTATTGTCTGGCCATTGACAGGTAGGATCTTATATTAATATCTCCATATCAACTCAAACCAGTAAGCCTTTTTTTTTTATGGCTTAACCACGGACACGAGAATTCTCCCCCAAAGGGTTCAAAAATGTAGTCCTCACAAGGTCAGAAAGTACACGCCAGAATTAGCATAAGAGCAAAACCCTTCATTGTCTCAGGCAGCAAGAATGGTGTAGTGCACAAGAACGTGGATGCCTCTAGTCACAGACGCACTAATCAGTGACACTGGTCAGGTACTACTGGAATGGCACTTTTTCAGCGCTTACGATAGATGAAGGTTGAGACAACAAAGACCCCTTAGGGACCAGGACCCCTTATGACAAACTCCCATGGGGGCTGGCACAGTCAGACAAAGAGAATGCTGCTTGTCACTTTATGTCTCAGATCCCCAAGCCTATTCGGCTGGCCACCAGATGCATGTGACACATCCATCCTCCAGATGGCAGAGACCAGAGAGAACATTCTCGCTAGTCACAAAGCCAAGCTCTTAAGACATAGAACAAGATGAAAGGAAAACCTCTTTAGGCCTGGGGTTCTCCTCATGACAAACGACACGAGAGACATAAAACAGTGAGCACCTCTGGGAGGAAAAAGATGATCAACAGAAAAAAGAACACTCATAACAGAAATCTCTACCAAAGTCACTGTCCCAAAGAACTAGTTCAAATATTTCTCCTTCTAAGGAAGGGACACGGTGAAACTTTTCCCTTCCCCTCTCAGCCCGCACTAGAGTAAGATTTGCAAGAGCTAAGTTTGATGAGAATTCTTACCCTTCCTCTGCTTCTGCCAATTTTTCAAGATCCAGTCTGTAGGCTCTCAAGCCAGTACGGGGTCTCAACAGGTCCCATGACAGGTCACCAAACTGTAGACAAGAAAAGTAATTTTCTTTTACCCTTCTGGGTTCTTGGCTGAGACTCCCCCACTCCAAATCAAAGACTAACAGAAGGAAACCAAACAGAAGTTAATACTGTGTACTCCTCCTGTACGAATTGGAGAGATCCTGAAAACAGTAAAACTCCCTAAATGCCCCAAGGCGCCACCTTAAACACCATCTCCAGCAAAAGACAAAGGAAGGTGTTGGGGGTGGGGCCTGGTTATGGAGGGTATCGGGAAAGGCAGTTATACAAATTTAGGTCGTGACCTTCTCCGTTGATGAGCCATTCAAGAGATTGAGTCACACCCTCCTCTTGCAGGTACAGAGAGGGAGGCACCCTTACACATGGAGATTTCCCTTAGAAGTGTAAATGTCTCCTACCGAAGGGTAACTTCTACTGGGTTTTCAGGGCTTTTCCAGAGTCTGCTGTTTCTTTAAAAATAATCAGCTCCAGATAATCCTTATGCCAAAGAGGCGTTTTCGGAGTGGAAAATTCTGTTCCCTTCAGAGACAAGGGGACTGCTACCTTAGGTGTATCTGGGGAGAGGAACGAGTACTTTTCACCTGCGTTACATATATTTCTGTGGTTTTTTGTTTTATATTCTTTTATTTTTAAATCATTAAAAATTTTAAGTTATGTTTCTTTTGGATTTTCATAGGTTAAGATGCCATATTGTCGAGAGCAGTAAACCAACCACTCTTACATTAAAAGATGGTAGTTTTAACGTGTCAGATAAAACCAGTGAAGATATGTGTCTACAAGTAAGTGTTCGTTCTTCCTAAAACAAAGTTCTTTATACTAATTAACATTAGAAATCCATTTTTTCCCACTGACGTAAGGAAAACCTCTGACGTAGACACGACAGAAATGCTCTCTTTGTGAAGGGAGGCCAAATCAGAAATGGTAAGCAGCGAGTTACTTTAGAGATCTACTAACTTTTTAAAAGCTCTGGCCATTTGAATTTGAACTAGGGACCATATAGCGAAGCACGCAGTGCTTTGGGGAGTAATCACAAAATTTGATCCCATAGGAAACGTACCATATAGTTAGTTCATGTAAAATTTTAAAAGATGGAGTTGGGGGCGGGGCTCTCTTCGCAGCTAGTTTCAGTACTTCTGGGAAGTGATGGCTCATTTTTCAGCTAGAAAATTAGACCTCTTCAAAACGAGAGTAAGCAGATGACAGGACTGTTCACCAAACAAATCTAATTCCCCATTGCATTTCCAGCTCCCAGCCTTTCAGAGTAAATGTTTGGATTTCTAATATTCCTGTTTGTCATTCGCATGATTAATGCACTGTTTTATTGATACAACTCTTTCATCCTTTTTCCCTCTTTAGCTCAATCGTTTACTAGAAAGCAATAGGAAGCTGGAAGACCAAGTTCAGCGTTGTATCTGGTTCCAGCAGCTGCTGCTTTCCTTAACAGTGCTCTCGCTTGGTTTTGTCATCTCTCTCTTTCTATTTGTTGTACAGTTAAAGAAGTGGTGCTCAGTGAGATACATGGCTCTTTTGTCCATTAGTTGAAAAAAGAAAGACTCCGAACATTGCCACCATGCTACTAACAGCGTCACACATAGTGCTTCCTAAAAGGAAATGTGCAACACAGGGAAGTAGATACATGTCTTGAAAATAAACTGTTAGAATAAGGAAACACTGAAGAAATTGATCATGAAAGCATATTAAGCTAGTTGTAAAAGTAAGGCATATCCATTGTGTAAATTAATAGTTGAGGCATAACTTATTTTTCCTTCTGATTTGAATACTTTTAAAGCTTGAGTTTTATCTGTGTATATGAGCTGAACTTTGAAAAGTATAAATGCTTTATTGCAGCCAAAAAGTGTAATCTGCTTTTTTTTTTATGACATAATTATTACAGCTGAGCCAACTTATTAGCTTTTCTATACTGTGTATATAGAACATGTATATTAGGGAGAAAAAAAAACGAGTAATTTCTGTAATCATGACTTTGTAATTTTGAGAATTACTTCCAGACGCTAGTCAATATTCTTTGGGAATGTAAAACTATTTAATGCCAAACCACCTTTTGCCTTTGTTTCTTATATGTCTTCCTTAACAACCGGCCTTTTATTAATCTTGGACTTTTTAATGAACACTCTCAGAATTTGGGAAACTAAGTTTGGTTGGATTTTCTTTGAATTCTGCTAGTGATATGCAGAGGGAACCTTCCTACCCACTTTCGAGTCTTTTTTATGCCGTTTCATGTTGCTCCTATGACCCGGACCCTGAGCCTTTTGCTTCATTTATTCTAAGCGCCTGATCTTCTATTGCACCCTCTTTTCTAAATGAAAAGAGTTCAAGTTTTTTGAACAGTTAGTTTTTGAGATGCACAGCAGTATCATTCATTTACATTCCAGTTCCTTGTTAGAGTCAGCCATGAAAAGGAAACGTGACTAAAGACCAGAGTAATCTATAAGGATGAAGGAAAAAAAAGAAAAATTGAAACTCAAACATGAGTTGTCCTCTTAAGAGTGAAAAACGTAATTCGTAACCAACTATAAAACCTTCATGCCAGGGCTAAGTGACTTGCTCAATACTCTGCCTTTGTCACAGTAATACTGAGGATCATTCCAAAATTCCTGAAAAGAAACACCTTGCAGGAGTAGAGGTAAATGAAATTAGTTTGTTTTCCTCATAAATACGTCCACTTTCAGTCTATATCGGTTCATGTGTAAATCTACTTTATATGAAAGAAAAAAATAGCTTGTAAAATAATCTTGAGTTTGTTTGAGCCATGTTTGGAGATTAGTTTTTTATATTCTGAGGTGCAGTGTAGGCGGCTTTCACCTGGAGAAGTCGATGCTTCCAAAATTGAGTTATGAAAAATGATACAATATAGAGCCCCCTCAAAACTGGCCTAGGAAATAAAACCTTAAAAGGACACTGGTCTGATACTTTGTCTTAATTTGGGTTTTTCTGTTTCAGTTTGCCAACTCCAGAAGTGAAAGTGACTGCAGCCCACCCTAAGTACGATCCATACTGCCTCCCTGTGTGTGTGCACAGCGAGGTCCCCTTATATGTCACAGTCCCGGCTTTAACTTAATCTAATCCCAGTGTGTGTCTTTCGGTCCTCGGCAAATAAATGAGGAAGTAGCCAAAATTGGAAATGTATTGTCCTAACAGTGTCCCTTTAATGTTTCATATGAAAATTACATTAGCTCACTAAAATGTGCTTCCCTAACTTCTGGCCAGTTGAATTTATTAACATATCTTGTTAATGTTTGTGTCTGTTAAATGTGACAGTGAAATCACTGAAAATTAACTATAAAATCAAAGGCATCCAAACTTTTGTACTTGTCATAATCACGTATACTTGCATTCGATTTTATTCTGTCTTCATTTGATTTTATTTAATCACATTTGTAGGACTATTATTTTTGATACTCTATCATTAATTTTATTCCGAATCACATCACTTGATCTGTTCACGGCCAGATTACCAAGTGTCAACATTTAGATTGTTTTCACTTGAAGATGGAAATGAATAGATTTTGCATGAAAACATTAGTGAAATATCATTAGTTCGATCTGCAAGTAGCCTAAAGATGCAATTGCTGGGGAACCTAGCCTCAGATTTCTTAATAATACCATAACTTTTTATATCTCGCCACTAATTTTGACTGGATTTAATAGCACTTTATTGTACAATTGCAAAAAAATATATTCCTAGAATTGTTGCCAGTGTAATTTCTCTAATGTTCTGGTGCTTTTCATATATTTTCAGTATTTTTATTACTATATTGGTATTTTCTTTGTATAAATTGATCAAAAGAATGTTTTCTATTTTAATATGTTTTAGAAAAATAATTGCATTTATGAAATAAATATCATCAGGAAAAATCTCTGGTCTCTAATTGATAAAGTATCTTAAATTGAATGTTCACACTCACTCTGACCTTTTCAAAATCACATTAATTTCTTTTAGACTTGCTTTGCATTTTGATGAGGACAGCCCTGCAAGCTTCCAGAGATGCAATTGTATTATCAGGTGACCTGTCCTTAGTGTGTCCCTTTTCTCCTCACCCCCGGGTCAGGGTCAGGGTCTGGCTGCTCTTCAGTGGAGCTCTGTTTTCCTTCGACTTAGCGCTGGACTCACTGTCACGGCTGGGGGCTCCATCATGAAACTGTCTGGCAGAGCTGCCCCACGTCCTCCCCATCCCCTCCATCCTCCTTCCCACTCACCTTCCTGCCTGATGGAAGCCAGCAGGAAGCAGGGCTGAAACATCCCACCTGGCCGTTGGACACATGGGAGCCCCTGTGAGGGGGCACTGGCGTTGCTGGGGAGGGCAGTCAGAGGGAAGAGGCACCAGGGACTATTAGTGTGGTCCCCTTGCTACCAGAAGACACACCAACCAAATGGCAGCTACTGCTCCACAAAAAAAAAACGAATAGGACAGGTCCATCTTCTAAAATGAAAAAGAGGACAGATACACAGCCATCAGAGACAATCAAAACCGAACTACAAAGAAGAGTGACCCACCAGGCAGCACATGTACTGGGACAGTGGGGGTGTGGTCCCCTTTCCTTAAACACACACTTTTCTAGGAAACGAGCTCTGGGGAGCTCTTATCTCTCTCCTCTAAATGTTTACCAGCAACTCGAGGCGTCCTGATGGGCCCGCAGAGGCATGGGGCTGCCATCCTCTCCCTGGCCCAGGAGGACAGAACGGAAGTCCTCCCATTTGTTCCAGCCGAGGTGATGATGGTTAGGCGTGAGGCTCTAAAACATGACTGCCTGCCACTTGCTACCTGTATGACTTGGGAACGTTAGTTGACCTCTTTCAGCCTCAGTTTCCTCGTCCCTGAGTAAGTCTGACGATCATAGTACTACTTCCCAGGAATGTGAGAGGAAGTAATGCATTTGTCAAGGCCGGTGATGCTCGCCTGCCTTGACTGTTGTGAAGGATGATCCCTTCCAGTCTGAGGCAGACACGACCAGATGTTTCCCTCCACCATCACACCCACAGCCCCTTCAAACGCCACACACACAAACACACAGGATGGATCTTGCAACACTCCACCTATAACCATTTCCCCTTAAATCTGTAACACTTCAATAAAAATATCACAGGATCTTCTGCATCTGCATGATAACTTTGTCCTTACATTGAGTAAAATGACCTCCTTGTAATGTCCAAAGATTCTCTTCCCTTCCCTACCCACTCATCATGTCCCTTGCCATGCAAAGGCATGTTAAAGACAATTGGTTCCACTGGCAAGAACATAGAGGAACATCTCCCTGACCCATAGGGGCAAGATATATGCACATTTTCAAGTCTTTCTAGAGGGAGAGTTTGGTCCTCAAAACTCCACCAGTGCATGCTCTTTTGCCCTGAACAGTCTGGGAATACGTCATAAGAGCTCGTGTGTTTACAGATAAGGAATCCAAGGGCTCGAGTAGTAATTCTCTTTCCCAAGGTCAAGTGGCTAGTTGGTTTCAGAGTCAAGCGTTGAACTAGTATCCCAGGCCCAATGCTCATCTGTTACAAGTACCAGAACTACCGCATCTGAGTACCAGGTGAAAGTGTTGAAAGCACAGGTCTGAAGGCTTTACCTTCACTAAACAGCAGAAGAGAAGAAAATACAGTTGACCCCTGAACAGCATGGCTTTGAATTGCATGGGTCCATTTATATGCGTATTTTTTTCAATAAATACTCTAAATGTATATTCTCTTATGATTTTCTTAATTCTTCTGGCTTACTTTATTGTAAGAATACAGTATATAATACATATAGTACAAAATATGATAATCAACTATTTATTTGATCAGTAAGGCTTCTTCTGGTCAACAGCAGGGTATTCGTTTCGGGGGAGTCCAAGTTATACACAGATTTTCAGCTGTGCAGGCATTTGGCACCCCTAAACTTGAGTAGATGCAGAGGTGACAAAAACAACAGTCACTCAAAACCCTTGGCTGGAAAAGTAAGTTTCTTAGTATTCTCAGCTATCCACAGACCTTACTTTGAAAAAGGTTTGAAAGGTACTGGTTAGCGTACCATTTACTCTGATGAAGAGTTTGGTGTGCGGCATCAACCTTCTGAGAGGTTTATCCATCACTCTGTAGAAGGGCAGCTAGTAGGGTGTGTTGCTACTAGTTGTCTCAGCCATAAGTCTAGTGACCTCAAGGAGTCATGTGTTCAATAATATCGAGCATAATAAGTGTTCTATCGCCATATAACAAATTACCTCAAATTTAGTGTCTTAAAACAACACAAATTACAGTTTGTATAGGTTGAGCCCAGCACAGCATGGCTGAGTTCTCTGTTCAAGGTCTCACAAGACTAAAACCAAACTGTCAGCCAACTGCATCCTCCTGGAGGCTCAGCTGGATAAAGATCCACCTCCAAGTCCCTTCGTGTTGTTGGCAGAATTTCCTTGTGGCTACAGGACTGAGTCCTCAATTTCTTGCTGGCTATTAGCCAAGGACAGCTCCTAACTCCTAAAGGCCACTCCCAGGTCTTTGCTGTGTGGGACTCCTCCATAATCAGTTCAGAAATAACTTCCCACTTCAAATCTCTTCTTTCAAAGGGCCCAGTTCTGTTTAAGGGCTCACCTCATTAGGTCAGGCCCACCCAGGATGATCCTGATGAACTCAAAGGTAACTGATTAGGAACCATCTGCAAAATCCTTTCTGCTGTAGAAGCTAACCTAAATCATAAGAGTGCAATCCCGTCGCATTCACTAGCCCTGGCCTCCACTCAAGGGGAGAGGGTTTATATAGGGCATTGGGTGGAACCTGCAAATTCATCAAACCTAATCCAGGAAACAGACCAGGAAACAGAGGGTCACAGAACTTAACTCAACCTTACCCAGTCTGACTGACTGCTTTGAATTCACAGACGTCCTCCGCGTGAGAGGAAATAGACCAGAATGTCTAGATAGACAGCGTCTCTGTCTCAGTTGGCTTTCTCCAGTCTCATAGGCTCAGTGCACACAAGTATTCAAATTTCTATAAATAAACTATTAATGGAAAATATGTCACCACTAGTTTAAACATTTATTTAATCATAAAAACCCCCGAGAAGCATTCTCACAATAAGTTAATGTGTTAAAGCAAAGGGGACTTCCGGTAATTGTGTGCTTTTGTAAACAAAGTTCTAGTAAAAAAATGATACTTTTTTTTATAACTTTCCCTTTTCTTTCAGAATAATCCATTCACTTCAGTTAGTTAAATTCATTTTCTTGGACATAAAAATGCTCTGTGAAGATAGCTATGCAAAAACATTAAAACGATAAGAAAAGAAGTCCTTTTCTTACAGAGACTTGCATCATGATGCCCGGCATCTATACTGTCCAGTTTCTTTGGAAAGTCCCCTGCAAATGTTCAGGTCATTCTAGAGCTCTGTATGTATGTGTGTTGAAAAACCTCACAGTTTTTGAAAGTCATCCAAAAATGTCCTTCTTCATGGACATGATACTGCCCCACAAATTCAGGCTTAATTTCACCCTCTCTTTATGTGTGTAATATTGTTGTTTCTGACTATAAGAAACTTCAAAACTCCTAATTTATGCCTGTCCCCTGTTGCTGGACCTGGGACAATAACAAAGAAGTGAATCGTTTGTCTTTCCCACTCCAGTACTCCTCTATCTTTTCTGCATCAAACCTTCACTCTAAAACTATCATACAGATTCATTCGGTAGAACTTATTTAACAAATTTAACTATTTGCAGTTAAATTTGTCCTGAATGCTTTTGCTCACTAAGAGGCAAATGCGTTTGAGCTACTTGAGTCAAATACCAAATCGCTCTTACAGTTATAAACTAAATGTCAGAAGCGTGTTTGTGGTACTTTTCCAATATTCTAACTCTGTGACTCCAGATACTTTTTGGGGGTGGGGGAGAGGGAGGAGGTTATTATTAGGGGAAATAACATAGTATGACAGTCTACGAATTTTCATTTTTTGTTAATGTGGCTGACCGATAAGTTGTTTAAAAGGAAAGGTAAAAGGAAACTGATGTAAAAAGCAATGCTTCCTTGCAAATTCAGTATTTACTGCTCTGGGGTGTTTTAAACTGCTTAAGATCTTAGTCATTAAAAGCAGATGTTTGTCTTTTAGAGGAGTTATATTCTAAAATCAGTGCTTACGGTAGAATGGAAAAGAGTCAGAATTCCCCTGAAAATTCATTAGGAACATGCTACAATACAGATGGACATATAATCTATATCTTGGTGAATCCAACCCTAACTTTTAACACCAGAGAAAGTATTTGAGTATTTGATTTGTATTTGGGGTGGGTGATGTGTATGTGTGGTATGTGCATGTTTGTGTGTGTAGTATCTTTAAAACTAGAATCTCCATCATCAAGATTCTCTTATAAGGCACAGGAGAATAGAGAATGAGAGGAAAACATTCATGTCTACCATTCTACAGACATCGAGAGGAGTAGACCCTCTTGCTTCTAAGACTGAGAGCCAGATATAAGTGAGGTTGTTCACATAGGGCCGAATCAGAACAGAAATCTGGTCTTCCTCTGAGACAAACCCCTTTAGGAAGGGTTCACCACATCTCCACTTCCATCTTGTTCCCTGTTCTCTCCATTCTAATGTTTATTTCCATCACTCTCACGAAACATGTTTGCTAAGGTCCAGCAATGACCTCCTTGTCACTTCATCAACGCAACTGCTTCAGCCTGAATTTGAAGTGAGTTCTTACAACAGCATTTGGCTGTGCCAACAGCCAGGTTTCTGAGACAATGAACTCCTGCTGTTCTTCCCACTGATACGCTTTAGTGTCTTTTACTGACTCATCTTCTTCCACCAAGTCTTTAAGATGTTAAAAGTTAGAACTGGGCACTCTTTCCTTTTCTCTCCATAGGCAATCTCCTGCCACCCAGGGCTACAATTAGTATCAGCAGCATTAACCCTTGAATATTCTAACAGATCTGTGTTCTAAATCTAAACATATGTATCTACCATCAACTCAGTAATTCCAGCTATCCAGTACAAAATGTCAAAAACAACTCATGATCTTCCCTGAGACCTGGTCTTCCAGTCTTCATCTCAACAGATAGTATCACCCTCCATCCATTTACACCAGCTAGAAACCTGACCTTCATCCTTGACCCCACAGGGCCCTGCCCCTATTTTTCTCCCTCTCCACGGCCAGCCCCTCTTCTAGCTACAGCATCGCTCACCTGGGCTTCTGCAACAATCTCAGGAAGTGTCTGGACATCCCCTTTGACTTCCTGAATTTTATTCTCCATATTGCATTCAAGGATATTCAGGACCCATTGAAAATGTACAGCCTATCATATTACTCCCAGATTAAAGCCCTCAAGTAACTTCCATGGCTCTTTGCCCATGATTAAATTTTTAATTTGGCCTACGAGCTCTGAAAGATCTGGCTCTTGCCTACTTTTTATGCTTCATTTCCCCTTCTCTATCCCTCTTTATGGTCTGGTCCCATCCCTCTGCCTGGAATTCTCCTCCATCCCATTCTACCTTCACTTCCTCACAATGGCTCTCAGCCCATCATATGCTCAAAAAAGTGTCTCTCTTCCTGCTTTCACCACTTTTATTCAGCGTAGTATTGGAAGTCCTAGCCAGAGCAATTAGGCCATAAAGAGAAATGAAAAGCACCCAAATTGTAATGGAAGGAGTAAAACTGTCACTATTTGCAAGTAATATGATATTACACATAGATAACCCTAAAGATGCCTCCAAAAAACTATTAGAACTAATCAACGAATTTAGTAAATTTGCAGTATACCCAATCGATATGCAAAATTTCGTGTTTCTATATATTAATAATGAACTACCAGAAAGAGAATTAAGAAAAAACCCTATTTACAATTGCATCCAAAAAAAAAATCTAGGAAATTTAACTAAGGAGGTGAAACACAGGTAATTATGACATTAATGAAAGAAATTGAAGACACAAATGGAAAGATATTCTGTGGTCATCGACTGGAAGAATTAATATTGTTAAAAATGTCCATGCTATCCAAACAATTTACAGGTTCAATGCAAGTCCTATCGAAATTCCAATGGCAAAATAGACAAAAAAAATTCTAAATAGATTTAGAAAGAGAAAAATAATTCTAAATGTGTATGGAACCGCAAAAGACACTGAATAGCCATCACAAATTTGAGAGAGAACAAAGCTAGAGGCATCATGGTATCTGATTTCAAACTATAGTACAAAGCAACAGTAATCAAAACAGTATGCTAGTGGCATAAAAACAGTCACATAGATCAATGGATCAGAATGGAGAGCCCAGAAATGACCCACGCATATATCATCAATTAATTTACAACAAAAGGGCCAAGATATACAATGGGGAAAGGACAGTCTCTTCAATAAATGGTGTTGTGAAAACCAGACAGCCACATGCAAAAGAATGAAACTGGGCTACTCTCTTATACCATACACAAAAATTAACTCAGAATGGATTGAAGACTGAAATGTAAGACCATAAAACTTCTAGAAGAAAAATATAGGGTAAGCTCCTTGACATCAGTCTTGGCAATGATTCTTTTTGGATTCAACACCAAAAGCAAAAGCAACAAAGTAAATAAACAAGTAGGACTATGTCAACTAAACAGTTTCTGCACAATAAAGTAAACCATCAACAAAATGAAAAGGCAGAGTATGGAATGGGAGAAAATATTTGCCAATCATATCTGATAAGGTGCTAATACCCAAGATACGTAAAAATTTACACACCTCAATAGCAAAGAGAAAACAATATGATTTAAAAAATGGACAAAGAGATCTAAACAGACAGTTTTCCAAAGAAAAAAACAAGTGGCCGATACAGAAAGATGCTCAGCATCACTTGAGGGAAATGAAAATCAAAACCACAATGCAATATCACCTCTCACCTGTTAGAATTGCTATCATGAAAAGACAACAAACAACAATTGTTGGCAAAGATGTAGAGAAAAAGTAACCCTTGTGCACTGTTGATGAAACCGTAAACTGGTGCAGCCACTATGGAAAACGACATGGAAATGCCTCAAAAAATTAAAAGGACTACCTTATGATCCAGCAATTCCACTTCTGGGTATTTATCCAAGAAAATGAAAAATATTCAAAAATATATCTGCACCATGCTTATTGCAGTATTATTTACCATAGCAAAGAACTGGAAAAATAAGTGTCCACAACGGATGAATAAAGAAATGTGCGCACACACACACACACACACATACATCATGCGCAGAGGAATTATTCAGTCGTTAAAAAATAAAGTCTTGTCACTTGCGACAAATGAATGGACCTTGAGGGCATTAGGCTAAGTGAAATAAGTCAAAGACAAATTCTGTATGATCTCACTTATATGTGGAATCCAAAACAAGCAAACGAGCTCATACATACAGACAACAAACTGGTTTCCAGAGGCAGAGGTGAGAGCAGGCCAAATTGGCAAAGGGGATCAGAAGGTACAAATTTCCAGTTATAAAACAAGCAGCCATGGGATACGACATGCAGTATGGTGACTGTAGTTAATAACATTGTACTGCATATTGAAAATTACTAAGAGAGAGATCTTAAAATTTCTTGGCACAAGAAAAAAAATTGTAACTGTATGCTGACAGAGTTACTAGATTTACTGTGATCACTTTACAATATATAGAATATCAATCATTATGTTGTACACCTGAATAATAATGCTGTATGTCAACTGTACCTGAAATAAAGGTACGCCTCATTCTGAGGATATGGTCAGGTCCCTGTTAGATGTTCCCATGATGCCATTCATGTTTCTTTCATAGCACTTTTATTGAATATTTGTGTAACTTTTTATTAATGCCTTTCTCCTCAGTAGACTTAAACTCCGCAAGGGAAGAGATGATGTCCAACACCAAGTCCCAGAACCTAGCGATACCTGCCAAATGCGTGGAACCTTCAGACTATGTACGGTGAAGGAATTCATTCCTGAGAACTGAAGTTCTAGGCTACCCTTCTCCTTGTTTATAGCTTTTTTTTCCCTCATGTACGTGAATCGATTAACATTAACGAAGTACAGCTTTAGGCAAAGCATAGAACTCGGTAGGAAAAAGCAAATAAAGAAACAGTGGCTGTTCTCAAAGACCCCAGATATGTGGTCTGCAGCCCTGATGGGAATTATAGGTTAGTAGGGCCATTATTCCTCCAAGCCTCACAAAGACATTCTTCCTGTCATCTGTCATGGACACTAGAGCGTGATAGCGCTCAGGCTCACCAAATGTTGAAGAAGCGGGGAGCTTCCCACGCTTGTGAAGCAGGATGACTAGGCATTGAATCACTGCAGAGTGGTCTCTCAGGCGCCATTTTCTGCCCATCTCTGTAGGCCAGCATTTCCCCAAGGATATCCCTTAAAACACTAATTCCATAGTTTACTCTGAGCCAAAAGTTTCCATTGTCATAAACTTTGAGAAACACTGTGATAACAATTAAAGATTTCCCCAAAGAATTTTCAGAATCTTTAGTGTACTAATATACATGACAATCTCCAAGAATAGTCTGCATTTCCCAATTTCCCAAACCACAGAATTTCTTTTCCAACGATTATTTGGGGACTAGGTATCCTGAGAAACATTTGGAAAACATTTGTGTTGAGAAGTTTTAACACTCGTCAAAGGAGCCCTGTGTGCCTATAAGCCCAGCTTGCAACTGGGGTTCAAGTCACAGCCAAAGGTAACACTTCAAAGTGAAAATGCCTTGCCTTTTGTAAATAAAAAAGGGGAGATTTATTGATAAAGCCAATCTGGAACTCTATATTCTCATTTTCTAACTCTCATTTGTAGATTAATGGAATATGGCAGAGTGTGTCTTTTAACTAAAAGTTGCCTGCAGTCTGAGATCTTTCTGTGGATTTGCATTTCCTTGTCCTATTTTATCCCCTACAGCTAGTTCATTTGGTCAAGACCAGATTGCATATCTGACTCTCCTTCTCTTTTACCCCTATCTGGACCAATATTTGTCTGTTCTCTTTCAGTGGGTTGGTCAAATATGTGAAACTGTTTGTGGACTGAGATGGAAGCTCACCAGGACAGCCAGCCATTATTTCTTACTTGGCAGGATTTCAGCAACCCACACACAGCTTCGGCCAGAGCTTATGGCCCGGGGGGCAGTCATTATCTTCAGGACACACCACTCGCCTTTGTTGGTGTTTCTTCACAAAGGGCAAATCCAAGTAGACTTCAAGGGCATCAAGAATCCTAACTTAGTGGACTTTATTACAGACGTTCCAAGTGGTTTTGTTTAAAGGTGATGGTATTTTCTAAGTATTGGCAGACTAGCATTGGATGTAAACTACATATAATCCTTTCATCTCAGCCGCCTTTCTCTGTGTTAATGATATTTCCTTTTTGAGTCTTCTTTTCATCTTGATGTTTCTCCAAAGACAAATTCTGAGTACTTCACTTCATGCCAGTGGTACAGACGTCCTCGATTTACAACGGGATGACTACCTGATGAAAATATCTTAATTCAAAAATTCATTTAACACTATAGAAAACAGTATGGAGGTTCTCAGAAAAAGAATTGATCTATCATATGATCCAGCAAGCCCTCTACTGGGTATTTTACCCCAAAGACTTGAAAACCCATATCCAAAAAGATTTGCACACCAATATTCATAGCCATTATTCACAGTGGCCAGGACATGGAAGCAACTGAAGTGTCTATGATAGATGATTGGCTAAGCAGCTATGGTACATATATACAATGGAATATTACCAGCCATAAGATGAAATACTGCCATTTGCGAAATGGATGGGCCTCAAGATAATCATGCTAAGCGAAATAAGCCAGACAGAAAAAGTTGAAGTCACATGATATCACTTATATGTGGGATATAAACCTAAAAGCAACAAATGAAAGGACAAGCAACTGAGACTCATGGACACGGACTATAAACTAGTGGTTACCAGCAGGTAGGGGGTAAGGGAGCAGGGGTAGATGGGGTGAAAGGGATCGAATATGTAGTGACAGAAGAAATCTAAGTTGGGAGGTGAAAGTGTAACTATATATATGCTGCTGTTCATGTGTACAGCTGAAACTTATTGGATTCGTTCACCAATGTCGCCATTAATAAATAGACAATCAATCTTTTAAAAAAAAACATGTAATGTACCTAAGCTACCAACATCATAGCTTAGCTAGCCTACCTTAAACGTTCTCAGACCACAATGTCCAAAACCCACTGGAACACCATGCACTGCAGAGTAATGGTAACTGACCTCCTGATCAATGGCTGGCTGGGAGCTGTGGCTGAGCTGCTAGCACAAGGAGCACCGTACCACGTAGCGCTAGGCCGGGACAGGTCGAAGTTCAAAATGTGAAGTAGGTTTCAAAGAACGAGTATTGCTTTCGCACCATTGTAAAGTCAAAAAGTCCTAAGTTGAACCATTCTAAGTTGCTTGCACTTTTGAATTTCAGCGGTTCCGCCACTGATTTTGGTCTGGTAACTATTAACCCTTCCTTTTCATGGCTTAAATTTATGTTTTTGCTAAAGATTCAGGGGAAAGAAGAAAGGTGACTCTGAACTACCCATATATAAGTGCATTTGATTTACCACAGGCACACCTTTCTATACCTATTGAATCTAATGTCCCTTGACTTAATTATGGGTAAAATTTCCACATTCTTTTTCTTGCCCACAGGACTCATTATTCAATATTATATTTTCTCGCCCTCCGGTAGACTGTTTGCCGGGCAGTCCCTAAACAAACAGGGCTTGAATCAAATGACTGAAAGTTCAAGGTTTTATGGTTTCAGAAAGGTAGGAGGGATAAAAATGTTTTCTCACACCTTAGCAATAAGCTTGGAAAATCCAATCAATTACGATGAAGATATAGAGGCACTGAAGAAAACATCACTTCTAAAGTAGGGTCTGGTAACCTTGGAGAGAGATCAACAAAGAGTCCTTGGACCTTTCCAAAGAATGTGTTCAAAGGAATCAGGAATCCATAAAAACGTGCCACAATTTAAGAAAGCCTGGGGCGGGGCCAAAGAGTGGGCCTTTTGCACAAGCACCTAGGTCATGCTGATAGTGCAGTGACTAACAACTTTAAAAATGCAAGAAAGACCAACCCGGGGCCCACCCCAGATCTGCTGCAGGTAGACAAGATCTCGGGTCCCCAGGTGGCTCCCACGCACATTAAAGTTTGAAAAGCATGAGTCCTTTTTCCTCAGCCCCTTGACTGCAACAGGTGTGGTGAGAAACTGTTATGATCTTTTGTGGGTTTGCTAAATAGTAGTTTGTGGGCATTTATAAGTGGGTTAGCGAATAGTGTATATTCTTTCAAATGAATTAAACGTATATTGAGTTAAACCAAGGTGCTGTGCACTATGTTGGACAAAGTGTTACAAAGAGAAATGAGATGTGGTCTCTAACCTCAGGGAACCACAGCCTTCATTCAGTGGGGTGGCCCTGGCTCAGATTTGACATGTGTGGTATCACTTTCATAAAAAGATTTTTTGTCTTAAAATGTCTTCATTTTATACTTTATTAAATGGATGACACTGACATTTTCTAGCTGGCCATGCCCCAGGTACATTTGCCATAGGGAGTCACATACGAACCTGGTGTATCCTGACAAACACGTTTCATTGATAAGGACTCCCCATTAGCAAATAGCATCAGGTAGTCTAATTAGCAAATCTATAAGATTTACTCAGGTCATTTCTCCGTGGTGCGTCCTCAGAGTGAGAAAAGCTGGATGGCAGATCCAGTGTTAATCCTGTCCTTTCCACTTGCATAGATGTCTCATTCTGGGAGCTAGGTGATGAAGTAGTTTAGAAAATGGGCTTTTTAGGAGGAAGGAGAGGAGAGACAAATGTCTAAGAGGCTTACGTGGAAAATAGCTGACCCTAATCTAACAAAACTCATCCTAAAACGTAGCATCTGAAGCAGGGGAGGCATTAAATATTTGTTGAATGGATGAAAATACACAAATGCCTTAGGGCAAACAGCTTACAACACTAACCATACCACAGCCCTGTGCTTACCTTGTGCAGAGTTCATCTTCCACAGTTAAAAAAAAATGTGTCTAGTGCCCTGACCTCCCTTTGGCAGAGTCCAGTTTGTTAGAATTGCTGGTGTGATTTCTAGTAATAAATGGCTCTATGTTTATTCTCATCTCAAAAATAATTTTGATATTCAGCTTTGCAAAATAAATTCACATGTTTAATGTGCCTTTGAGAATTAATGGATTCGTTTAATGTTGAAAACCCATTAACAAAACAGAGCATATTCTGCGGACCCATTATTCAACATTCTGGGGCACATATAAAGGGGACATCTCAACAGGTGTTGTTTACAACTTTTTACCACGTAGGATGGTCCTTTGAAACAGGTAAGACTACTCAAACTTTCTCCTTGCAATCACTCCTACCGAGTACGCTTCACTCGGGTGCTAATTAAATGGATTTTGCTGGATCTATGAAATCACTGTTTCTTGTTTAGTTCCTTTAGGCAAATTATAACTCTACTAACTTGTGTCCTTTTATTTTCTTTCCATTAAAAAAGAATTCCTAAAACTAGGACTAGCTACCAAGTATTCCCAGAATGAGACAGAAGGCCAGGGCTTCTAGATTATGATTAAGCCCAAAGAAATACAAGTGAAAGGCAGAGAAGAAAGAAGAGTTGTGTCATATAGCAGCACTGCCCACCCATAATGAGGCGAGAGTAAAAGGGCGAGTCTACATCTACGGATAGGTTCTACAAAGAGCCACCGAACGAAAGCAGCAACTCTCAGACTTTGCTACCGACAAAAAGATTAGATTCCATCTTCCCAAATCAGGAAAGTCCTGGGTGATACTGGATAAAGCTCTTTGCCCCCAAAGCCCTTTGGAGTAGATGGTGGGATGTTCAGGATATTATGTCAGGGATTTATCTCTGGCTTAGGAAATACAGGAACTTTGAAGTTCACATGTGTCTCTGCAAATCCCGGCACCTCCCATAAGTGTTCAGAATGGTTTTGAGCTGTTAAAAACAAGCCCAAAATGGAGTTGCTTATGCTATACCCATGTCCCCAAATGGAGATTTAATTACCGTTTCGGCTCTCCCAGAAATAGAATCTTTTTTTTTTAACATTTTTTTTTTAACATTTATTTCTTTTCCCTCTCCCCTCTGGTAACCACTAGTCCATTATCCATGTCCATGAGTCTTTGTTTGTCCTGCTCATTTGTTGCTTTTAGGTTTATATTCCACATATGTCTTATTATGTGATTTTCAACCTTTTCTGTTTGGCTTATTTCGCTTAGTATTATCTCAAGGTCCATCCGTGTTGTCACACAAGGGCAGTATTTCATCTCTTCTTATGGCTGAGTAATATTCCCTCGTATATATGTACCATAGCTTCTTTAGCCAATCATCTATTGTAGGACACTTCGGTTGCTTCCATGTCCTGGCCACTGTGAGTAATGCTGCTATGAACATCGGTGTGCAAATATCTTTTTGGATATGGGTTTTCAAGTTTTTGAGGTAAATACCCAGTAGAGGGATTGCTGGATCATATGGTAGATCAATTCTTAGTTTTTTGAGAAACCTCCATACTGTTTTCCATAGTGGCTGTACCAATTTACAGTCCCACCAGCAATGTACGAGAGTTCCTTTTTCTCTGCATCCTCTCCAACATTTGTTATTATTTGTCCTGTGATGATTATAGCCATTCCAACAGGTGTGAGATGGTATCACATTGTGGTTTTGATTTGCACATAAATAGAATCTTAACCCAGTCCATCAGGAAGTGCCTGATCAGCACTAGTGGGTCATCTGCCTAACAGACACCTGCCATTCCCTAAAGGAAAGCGAACTTGCAATACCCAACCCTCTATTTCGCCTAGTATAACTTTCTCTTCCCGCTCTTTTCTGCCTATAAAAGTCTTTCATTTTGTACAGCTCCTCAGAGCTCATTTCTGTCTGCTACATGGGACACTTCCTGATTCATGAATCACTGAATAAAGCCAGTAAGATCTTTAAAGTTTACTGTTCAATTTTGTTTAGCAGAACCCAAAATGATGCAAAGATCATATAATGACAAAAATGATATATTTAAGTGAAAAAAGCAGTATGTATAACTATATGAAAAATAGAATTTAAAATAGAATGTTCAGTCTTTGCAGGGGATGAAAAAGAAAAAACACTAAATTAACAGGCATTGTATCTAATGGCAGAGTATGGACTTTTTCTTTTTCTTTTTTTCCATTTTTAAAAATGAGCTTATGATACCTCTAAAAATATTTTTATCATTAAAAATTTTTGTACACTTGAAACTGATATCGCATTCCAACTATACTTAAAAATTTTAATAAAGATTCAAAACAAAATAAAAACAAATTGTGATGTTAGTTGTATAATCTTTTCTTTGATCCTTTAAAAATGTTTTTTAACCATTAAACATCAAAAAATGAAATTAAAAAGAACGATCACTGGGTATTGACAAGTAGCATAAATATACTTCTAGCACAGTGTCTCACACTTTGTTTCCAAGTTCATTCTCTTTTCAAAGGAACACTAGTCCCTTTTCATTTTCTTTATTCATCAAGGCCAAGTTCTCAAAACCTTCATTATGTTTTCTGGTTCTTCAGTTAATGGACTATAAATCATGATAAACCTGAATTCTCACAAGCACCATCCCATGTAAACTTGCATTTGCTAGGTAGTGCTTTGGACACTGCTTAGGATTTCAGGAATATTCTGCCTTCTCAGTCCAGACCTCCACTCTGTCTCGAGTGCTCCTCGTTCAACAATCACTGGCCCTTTCTATCTCCTTGGTGTCTTCTGAAAGTGTCTGCTTTTCTCCCACCCTGCTTGCTGTTCCTCTAGGCCAGGAGTCCACCAAGTTTTTCTGTCAAGGGCCAGATAGTAAATATTTTAGGCCTTGTTAAATCCAGATGGTCTCTGTCCAAACTACTCAACTCTGCTGTCAGAGAGAAAGCAGCTGAAGGCGAGCAGAATACACCGCCCCAAATACACCTCTTTGGCATAAGGATTACTTTGAGCTGATTATTTTTGAGAAAGGGCAGACACAGGAGAATCTCTGGAAACAGAGTAAGTAGCACTTACCCTTTTGTAAAGGACATTTACACTCATAAGGGAAATCTCCATTTGTGTGTCTCTACCAGGAAGAGAAAGATGACTCTAAATCTCCAGAAACTCCTCTCAGTGGAGAAGGCACAAAGTTAAACCTGCACAACAAACCTAACCCTTGTTTTCCTTTTCCTTGGTCACTTCCCATACCTGGCTCCTTCACTCCCCAACATCCTCCTTTGTCTTTAACTGGAGATGGTGTTTAAGGTGCTGCCTTGGGCCATTTGGTGGACTCGGTTTTCCTGGATCTCTCCCATGTATACAGGAGGGGTACATAATTATTAAACTTTTGTTTTTCTCCCATTAATCTCTCTTTTATTAGAGAGGGGTCTCAGACAAGAACCTAGAAGTATAAAAGTAAAATGATTTTTCCTCCTCTACACAGCTATAGACAATATGTAAGTGCGTGGCCTCACTATGTTACAATAAAACTTTATTTACGAAAACAAGTGGCAGGCCAGATTTATCACATGGTCTGTAGTTTCCAATCTCTACCTTAGAATATTCCACTACCTCATCCCTGGTCTGCCTGCCTTTCAGCATTGTCCCCTATAACTTGCTCTCTACACTATCAGAATTTTTCTGAAATGTAAACATGATTGTGGTGGAATCTTCCTCCAGATATATGTTTATTAAATATTTATTTTCTCCCGCTTTGTCATAGTTATGGTTTTTAGTTTAATACATGGCAACCCAGAAAAAAAATACATTACCTAGCCTCCTTCTCAGCAGGGTGTATGTATGTAACAAGTTCTGGCCAGTGAGCTAGATGTAGAAGTGTGGGGTGGGATTTCAAGGCAGGCTCCTTAAAAATTAGGGTGTGGTCTTGTCAGGGTTCAGAACCAGTCGCCCCAAGATGTGCCTCTGTGGCATGTGGATTCTTTTGAGCTGAAGGCAACTGAGGCCCTGCAGGCTCATGAGAAACCTTCACTTCTCCCTTAAAGAATTTAAATTAGGGTCCTGGCCCATAATAACAGTTATCGTCAGAAATAACTTTTTCTGACCTATCTGTAGGGCAGGGCAAACTTCTCTTTACTGGATAAACGCTCTTCTTACTGTCCTGCCATGACCGCCTCTTCTCTGAAGCTACAAGCCACCTTACCTCATCCTTAGCTCCCGATGCCTGTGTGCTTCCTTTCTGCTTACTGTCCCTGAACCTCTCGTGGATGTAGGGTCTCTGGCTCTCATATATGTGGGGTATGTAATTAAATTTGGTAATTTTCTCTTGTGACTCTGTCTCATGCAGATTCAATTATCAGACCAGCCGAAAGAACCTCGAGGGCAGAGGAGTTTCTTCCTCCCCCACAGCTCATTGACCTGGAATGCAGAAGTGATGGCTGAAGTTTCAGCAACTATTATGAGGATAGAAGTCATGCAGCAAGAATGGCAAAGACAGCAAACAGACTTCCTGTGTTTTGTAGGGATTGTCATTCTAGCCTAGATTGCGTATCACTAAATTTTTCTGTATGTGAAAAGGCAGTAAATCTATCTCATTTAAATAAACATTTGTGTATGTGTACGTACAAACATAATACAGAGTGGTACATAAATGATTTGTTGTTTGGGGCTAGTCAAAGGAGCGCTTTCAGTTGCAAGTAACAAAAAACAAAACAATGAATAGTGTCTGGAGGGAAAGTCTCCTAGCTTAGGTTCTAAAGTCCAACAAGTCAAGGCTAGCACTGACCTTTCTCTCATAATCAAGGTGGCTACCACAACTCCAGGAATCACGTCTCCATTAAAGGCAGAAAGAAATGACAAAGTCTCTGCCAGTCACACCTGTTGTTTTGACCGAGAAAGCAGTAGCTTTCTCAAAAACCACCCAGTAGATTTCCACTGAGGGGTTCTACCCTTTCTCCAACTGCAAAGGAGTTTGGGAAAATCAATATTGAGCTACATGCTCAAGTACCTGGTACCTATGGCAAAGACAGGCAAGACTCCCTGGAGATATTGCTTTAGACGACCTTCAGTGCCTAAAAACCTTTTTTTAATAGTTACCCACATTCCTCAGGATAAAGTCTCCAACCAAAAATCCAACCTTCTTAAGTCTCAGAGCAGTGCCTCTCAGGCTCTATTTTGCATATGGATCCTCTGGGACTCTTGTTAAAATGCAGATTCCGATTCAGCAGATCTGGAGTGGGGCCTGAGAGTCTGCATTTCCAAGAAGCTCCCAGAAGATACTACTGGTCCTTAGCACCATACCTGGCATAGCAATGACTGACAAGAGCTTCATAATTTGACCCCTGCTATTTCCACAGCATCATCTCTTGCCTCTTCCCTTTTCATTCTCAGCTCCAGCCATGTTTCACTTTCAGTTCTTGGGAAGAGTCATGACTACCGCTGACTGTCTCCCACGCAGCACCCACTGCCAGAAATACACTCGCAGCCTCCTCTGCTTTGCCCTGTGAATTGTTATGCGTGCCCGGAGTCCCACTGGGTATCGCTTCCTCCAGGAAGGTTTTCTGCAGGCCACTACCCTCCCTCACAGATGGGGTTTCTTCCTTGCTCATCTTTGAACCCCCAGTGCCCAGACCAATGCAATGTGGATTGTTGAACAAATACAGGTTGCATTAATGAAAAAAGGAATTGAAGAAAGGATGCACTATCTAAAAGCAAAGTGCTGTTATCTCAGCTGGAGTCTTCATAGCCAACTTTCCCATGGATAATAGCTATGAATGATCATGATTTCTCAAAGCATTTACTCCTTTTAAAATGAAATAGAAGTCACCAAAAAAAAAAAACCCACTAAAGCTAACCCAAATTATGTAATTTAAAGATGACAAAAAGTTGAATATAATATAAAGACAACAATTTTATAACTAGAGTAGTTCCCCGCCACCCCCACCCCGCCTTATCCACGGTTTCACTTTCCGCTTTTTCAGTTACTCCTTGTCGACACTGGCCCAAAATGTTAAATTTCCCCAACTGTCAACTTTGCTTGCTCTTGACAACCAACCACTGACATTATCATGTCTTGATGATCCAGGATCACCTGACCCAGATGACCCTTCTCTTAAGAAAAACATATTTAGGGTTTTGTACTATCTGCATTTTCAGGCATCCATTGGGGATCTTAGAATGTATCCCACAGATAAGGGAAGACTACTGTATGCTGCAAGTATTACTTGATTTAATGCATTGTTTTCTTTCTCTTTAAGTCTAATTTCCTCCATATTAGTGGTACTGAGGACTGGGCTGGTCTATTGCTCATTACTGGTCCACATAAGATAAGCACAGGAACAGAGAATAAGCATTTGAAAACTTTTTGCCAACTTTACAGAGTAATTTTATTTCATTTGAATCTAACTATAGGAATTGGTTTACATTTTTTATTTTTTTGTTACTTTTATTTTTTAAAATAATTCATTTTTATTTGGTTACAAAATGTATCAGTTCACTAAGGGGTAGACATTTTTTCAAAACTATTTCTCTATAAATTGGGAAGCCCTGCTCTAAATTGTCTAATCTGGGTAAGACCATCTAGAGCAGTGGTTTTCAAGGGGCTGTGATTTTCCCCCCAGGGGACATTTGTCAATGTCTGGCAACATTTTTGATCTTTACAACTGCAGATTCGGGCAGTTTCTACTGGCATCTAGTGAGTAGATACAAGAGATTCTGCTCAATATCCCTCAATGCACAGGATAGCTCCTACAATGAAGCAGGATCTAGCCCCAAATGTCAATAACGCTGAGTTTGAGAAACCCTGATCTAAACACAGAACCATTTTAGCAATAAATACTTTTTTTCTTTTGCCTTTTTTCAGCTGATGAGTTATATCTTACCATCAGAACCACAAACAGAAAAGTCACATGCTCACATGCTTACAGTTAGATTTGAAAAATAGTCTGTTCTTCCTCGGGTCAAAGATTCTTCCCTCTTCCTCCTAACACCCTTGATTCCTTCATAAAAGAACAAAAGAGAAGCATGCTATGATTATTTTGCTGCGAGGGTCTCATGACTCTTTTGCCCTTATGCTCGGTTTTTCTGACAGTTCTTTGGTTTCTCAATCTTGCATTTAGAATGTGTTAGTGCTACTTTGAACGCAATGACAAGATGTTCACATTGCGAAAACTCTGCTGACCTTTCCGGCAACCATCTCTAACAGGACTAAGTTTAAATTCTTTTCTTGTTAGACTTCAAGTTTTTGTTCAAGCTCCTTGAAAACAACCTTTCAAACCCGTGTAAACAGGCTTTAAGTTTTGCTGAAGAAAAATATGAAGAGATGTATCTATTGTTTTTATTTGCATTATACAAGAAATCATTTTCGTCTTTGTTTAATGACCTGATTTTTTCTTCATTTTGGGTCAATGGCTATTTGTAGATAAACACGCTCAATGGCAACTGAGCTCCTATCTGCATGTAAACAATGAACTTGAACCCAACGTATTTCCTGAGCTTCTTGTAAATGAGGTCTTTGTAATCTTTATTGAAGCTGTTCTTAAAAATAATCTTCCTTCTCCTGCTGCTGCCTGTTGTTTTTTTTTTATAAAGATGATTGTTTTTACTGTGTTGATTTACTAAAATGCTAGTTGTAAAGCTTGTATTCCATAATAAAAGTTCTAATTGTTATGACATGATAAGAAGAGCTAATACTTTTTGAGTGTTATGTGCCAGCTACTGTTCTAAGCACTTTAAATATCTCATTTAATCTTCATGACAAACCTCCACAATTGGTACTCTCGTTTTCCCTCTTTACAGATGAGGAAACTGAGGCATATAGAGCTGATATGACTTGGCCAGGGTTATAAAAGCAGTGAGCAGCAGGGCTAAGATCCAAACCCAAGTTAGCTGGATCCAGAAGCTATGGTCCCACCCATCTTCCCTCTCTTGCAAGCTGAGAGTCATGTAAATAAGACATGCAAGTAGAGCAGGAAATAGCTATGGTTTGTGACCCAGCTGGTCACGAGAAGCACCTCGTGGAAATCAACATAAACATTATGAATCTTATCAATCCTCGTTTCTCTCTCAGGCTTATAGTGTATCATTACCATGCCCCTCACAGAATGAGTGGTCAGTCAATATTTGTAGATTTGCCCTATACTAGAAGCTGGTCACCCACATATTTGTTCTTTACCTCTCTGGTTTGTAAGTCTGGTCTGGAACCAGTAGCTTCAAAACCATGCATTCTTTCCCTAGGCAGCCTCTGATGACACCCCACAAGCCAGTCACACATCTGTGCTGTGGTCTCAGTCTCTAGCTGCCTTTTCCTCTTCGGCAAGGAAAGTGGGAGCTGAGGTTCAAGGTAGGTTAAATGACAAGCTAGAGCAAGCACCTTTGCTGGTCAGCCCCAGGATGGGAACCCTCAGGCTCTCCTTTGGGAACAAGTGGGGAGGGATGCTGAACAATGGTGAAGGTTGTCCCCATGCCATGCTGAGCATTTTATTCCTTTCCATCAAGTAAAGCTATCTAAAGTTTCTTCCTTTCTTCATGTAATCAGTGCTACCTGTAGCTTAGCAGATCCAAAATTAAAGTGAGAGATCAGAATGAGACCAGAGTCAGAGTTACTTTTCAGTGCCTAACAAGGCAGCCTCAAAGTGTCATCTCTGAATCAGCAGCATCAACATTACCTGGGATCTTGCAGAAATGCAAATTCTGATTCCACCCCAGACCTATTGAACCAGATATTCTAACGGTGGGGCCCTGCAATCTGTTTTTAAAAATACTCCTGGTACTTTTGATACATGGTTAAATTTGAGGACCACTGGCCTATATTCCATAATTCTCAACTCTTATTGCATATTAAAAATCACCTTGGGTGTTTTAAGAGTTCAAAAGTCTAGGCCACATGCCAGACTGATTAGACTTCTGGGGTGAGACACAGGCATAAGTATTTCTTTTTTTCTTTAACTTTTAAAAAAATTTAAATTAGTTTCAAGTATACAGTACATTGGTTAGTTCATAAAACAATCCCCCCAGTTGCTCCCTCCCTCCCCTGGCCCTCCACCTAGCCGTCATATTAATGCTCACTGCATTCCCTCTGCTGTGCTCCCCATCCTCATGACCAACTGTCAACTACTAATTTGTACTTTTTTAACCTTTCGCCCCATTCTCCCAGCCCCCAAACCCCCATTTCTTAAACTCAAGAAATTCTGATACGTAGGTTCAGAATCAGTGGGGTACAGCAGGGTTCCTCGACTTCAGCTACACTGACATTTTGGGCCAGATCATTCATTGTGGGGGCTGTTCTGTGCAGCGTAGGGTGTCTAGCAGTGCCCTGGTCTCTGTTCACCAGAAGCCAATAGCACCCTCTCCCCTCAGCTGTCACACCCAAACTATCTCCGGACATTGCCAAAATCACCCCTGGTTGGTTCATCATTCTCTCTCCAAGAACAATTGTAGGCCAATCCACGTCAGAATCATCTGCAGGATTCTTTTAAAAAGCAGATTACTAAGCCCCACTCAGGACCCCGGAACCAGAATCATCCAGGAATTCAGGAAGTTTGCTAGCATCTGAAATTCTTAAGCATCTTAAAATTGGAGAATGACTGAATTCAGTATTTCTTCTTAAAGTGCATTGAGTTTAGTGCTTAGGGAAGCAAAGTTGGACTTATTTGGCATCCTGTTCTTTATTACAGGTAGAAGAGAACTGACTTATGGTTCTTTCAAAACTTCCAGCTTAGCCAGACAGACCTATTTGGACAGTTTAGACATCTCCCTGATGTGCAGTGAGAAAAAGTAAACCTATACAATTTCCATCCAGTGACAGTAGCATCATGTTTTGGATAATTGAGTATTTTAGCATCTACGTAATAACTTTATATTCAGATTGACTGTAAGGGACATTTACTGTGAATGATGATTCATACATCTTGACAGTCGCTGATCACAGGCTCGAATGAATTTGCAACATTGATTCCATTTACTTAAGGGTATGAGCAGCTCTGATGACCGTTTTTCATAACTATTCTAGTCTTTGGTGTTCTTTTTACCGATGCCGTCAATTCTCATTAATTTTGAAATTTCTTTCAAGATCTTCTTGGCCATATTCTAAACATGTATCCATTTACTGGTTCCTTTTGGTCTGTTTGCTATTTGTATATGAAACATGCTCCTTAGTTTAATAAAAGTTGGTTGTGCCTCAACCTCCAGGTTCTACCTGTCATTGGAGCAGCCTGACCCTGCCTGGCCATTTCCTGTTTGAAGGAGTTTGTTACTGACTGCCCTTCTCCCACCTCAAGGACTCTCCAGCTCACATCAGTTGTTTCTTAGCTTGCCAACCAATTAATGTTCTTCCTTATCTCTGTAGCTGTGTAGGAATGACAAGACTGTATAAAACTACCTGTTATGTTACAATGGGGGCTCAGCCTTTGGATAGGAATCCGCTGAGCCAGTGCTGGCATCAATAAACACTGCTTCCTGCTTACAGCCTCGGTGTCCCGTCTCTCTATTCGAGAATCGACAGCATAATGTCACTTGTAATCATTCATTCACTCACTGTACAGGAGATGACAGTCATAATGAATAAATGCTTTTAGTGGAGATTCAGCAAGAAGCAAGGAGACCTCTGACAAAGTTATTATTTTTCTTGGGAAATTAGCAAAGACTTCCCAAATGAGGAGGCATCTGACATGGGATGAGTGGGAATTCATCAAGCATAGAGGTCAATTTCAGAGATAAATCTTATATCAAAGATTAGATGAGAATTTCTGTCCTATTTCTGTGTCTCAAGGAGTCCATAGTACCATGCCTGAAACTAAGGATGCCATTTCCTCCATGATTAAAGACTGTCACTTTTAAGAACATCATTTTCCCCCAAAGAGGAAAACAAATTGGAGAGTAAAATATTCCATTATATTGAAGTGTTAAAAAACAAGACAACAGGCCCTAAATGGATTCGCTCACGCTGAGCCTCATGTCACCAAACCAAGACTTGACTTAATTAGTTTTGGCTCTCCCAGAAATGAAATCTTAAACCAGTTAATCAGCACTAGTTAAATAATCTGCCTGATAAGCCCCCACCATCCTCTAAAGAAAAGTGAACTTGTCACAACCAACCAGCTTTTTTGGCCTATTACAACTTCCTTTTTTCCACTCCCAACTGCCTAGAAAAGTCTTTCATTTTGTAAAGCTCTTTGGAGTTCCTTTCTATCTGCTATGCTATCTGCTATGCTAATTGGATGCTACCCAATTTGAATTGATTTTTGCTCAAACTCTTAAAACTGATTAACCATTTCCTGTTTGCCCTGAGAATACTTATGGGCAGAGCTTGTGGCGGCAGCGTTTACCTTGAGATAACTCATGGATTATAGTCCTCACCTTACCCCCAAAGTTTGCCACAAAATATCTTGCTTTTGTATTTACATTCACAAAATATAGTAATTCTCGATCACTGAAAATGTCAAATCCTAGAAAACATAGCATTCCTATGTCTCATATTAACACTGGCTATGAGCTGCAATTTTTTCTAAATGGGAAAAGGGTTAATATGCTTTAGTGTTTTTTTTTTAACAGTTCAAAAGTGCTTTGTCATGTACAATTTCAAATTAGGCTAACCTCCCCCCTCAATAAAATCCCATACATAAAATAGGAATTCATTTTATTCTAGTCCAGTGATTGTCAAGTAGGGCAATGTTGACCCCTAGAGGACATTTGGCAATGTCTGGAGACATTTTGGGCTGCCACACCTGTGGAATGTGTGGGTACTAGAGACCAGAGTTTTTGATGCTAAACATTCCACGGTGCACAGGACAACTCCCTACAAGAAAGAATGGTCCAAGCCAAAATGTCAACAGTGCCCATATGGCTAGGGGTCCATATTTAAACTGGTGAGCTTTCATTTGCGGAACAGAAATCAGGCCTGCTCAGCTCTTTGTTCCTTAGACAGTTTAAATGATGACATGTAAGATTTACCTTGTCGTACCCTCACTGCTATACAGTTCCATCTATAAACAAGGCCCTCATAAATTTAGAACACTGTGCAAACTCATGTGAATTTAATAACTTCGGTTGAGAGAAAATAAGATAAGAATCAAAGCTTGAGGGAGGACATCATGGCTCCAAGGCTGTGGGCCCATCACTGTCAGTCCAACATAAATATTTATGACAGCGTATTCCACCATGAGTGCATTTGTCTAGAAGAGAATTGTTTCATCCTGCTGTAAGCAGAAGCAGCTTTTCTAAATACAGCTTCTATTATTTGGAACAACTAGTCCTACATTTGCGCCAGGTAGAAATGATGCAGGAATTTTCAGTCAGCAAACATGCAAAGAACAGGGGGTGGGGAACAAAACCGTCTTTGTCTAAAAGTGTATTTTTTTTCAATTTGGTAGCTGTAACCGCATGTGGCTGTTGAGTACTTGAAATGTGTTGAGCCCAATTAAGATGTGCTATAAATGTAAAATACACATGGAGTTCAAAGACTTCTTCCAGAAGAATGCGAAATGTCTCAATAATTTGTATTTTGAATACGAGTTGAAATGATAATTTTTTGGATATATTGGGTTACATATATTATTAAAATGAATTTGATCAATTCTACCAATGGGGCTACTAGAAAATTATACATTATGCATATATGATACATGCTATTACGTATGTATTTTGCATTTCTGTTGGACAGCACTTCCAAAAGCACGCATTTCGGTTGTTTTTTAATCTTACTGTGATGCTCACGAAAAGACCTCAGTTCAGAGTTTCAACAGGCGTGTCCTTCAGTCACCAGGCCATTGGTTCTCAACCTTGACCGCACATGGAAATAACCTTGGAGAGCTGTTCAAAATACTGGTACTGGGACATCCACAGGCAAAAACAAAAACAAACACCCTAGACCTAAATCCCACATCTTATATGAAAATTACCTCAAAATGGATCATAGATTTCAATGTAAAAAGTGAAACTGTCAACTTTTAGAAGAAAACGTAGGAGACCTTCAGGATGAAGGCTTGGCAGCAGGTTCTCAGACTGCATACCAAAAGCACAACCCAGGAAAGGAGGAATGGGTGAATTGGACTTGATGAAAATTCAAAGCATTTGTTCTGTAAAACCCTTGTGAAGAGGATAAGACAAACGGCCGACTGGTAGAAAATATTGACAAACCTTCTATCTAACAAAGTAACTAGACTATCTAGAGAATGTTCAGACTCAACAGTAAAAATACAAATAATCTAATTAGACTATAGGCAAAAGACACGAACAGACATTTCACTGAGGAGGATATGCAGATGGCAAATAAGCACTTGAAAAGATGTTGAACATCATTAGCCATTAGGGAAATGCAAATTAAAATCACTGCACGCGGATCTACAATTCTCTCAATACAAATTTCAGTTTTAAAAAGTATCACCATATGTGGGATATAAACCTAAAAGTAACAAATGAACAGGACAAACAGAGACTCGTGGACATGGACAATGGACTAGTGGTTACCAGATGGGAGGGGGGATGTAGGAAGGGGGCGCGGGGGATAAAAATAAAAGTGAAAAATTAAGTAGAAGGAGCAGAGAAAAAAATAAATAAAAAGTATCTCCACTATCGCTCCCATTCCCCCACTCCTCCAGACTCTGATTTAAATGCACTGGAGTGTGGCCTGGGCATTGAGAGTTTAAAATCTCCCTTCGTGACTTTAATAACCATCCAAGGTTAAGAGCAATTGTTTCGGGATAAAGAGTATAGCTTAATAGGAATGTATAAGAAAGAGCCTGAAGGCAGGTGCGAGAAGCGGCTCACTTTGGGCTTTCTGATTGAGGGTTATTTTCACACTTGATCCACAAATAAGAGAATTCAACTTGTTCTCAGGATGTTTTATGTTCCAGCATAATGTCTGTAGGCATTGATTCAGCTATCTCTATTCAATGTGAAGAACAGGAGTTGGACAAACTGACCAGGTGGATGAAATTGTGATTCCTTCCTATATCCTCTCTCCTTTTTCCATTAACTTCCCTTTCAATCTCTTAGGCTACAGTTGTCAAATATTGCTACCTAGATCCTGCTCCTGGAGATTATTTCATCAGTGTATGGCCTGGGCATCCGGATTTTTAAAAAGGCTCTCCCCAGGGGATTCTATCGAATGTACAGTGAGGGAAATAGAATATGCCACCCCAAATGTGCCTCTCTGGCATAAAGATGATTTTAAGCTGATTATTTTCAGAAACAGCACACACGAGAGCTCTGAAAACAGTAACTCTTTTGTAAAAGAGTTACATTTATAAGGAAGATCTCCGATTCTTCAAGTGCCTCCCTCTCTGTATCGGGAAGTGTTTGCAAGTGCAAGGGAGAATGCTTGTAGATGAATCCTTACCAGTAACGCCAGTTTTTCAAATCTAAACTGCCTCCTCCCACAGCTAAGACCCCTGCAGTGTGTCAGTCTCCAGGGTGAACTATGCAGAGTTCATGGACTCACCAGTTCTGCAGATGGGAAAGGAAGCTCTGATGCAAAACAGTGAGTCAACTCATCAACTCTCTACCTCCTGGTGGGCAAACCTTACACCAACATCAAATGCAAATTAAAGATAAACTAATTTAAGTACTAAAGGCCTCTACCTTATCTCCTGGGGAGTTGGGGTTTGTGATCACACCAGAGTACCACCTGCAGACTGTCATTTTCATCAGAAGTGCCTAATTACACAGCCTCATTTTGAAAATACCTCTTGCATTTATTTCCAGATTCCACAGTAGTGAAAGACATTTTCCTCAAGTTAAAATATCCTCTCCACCCCCCCGTTTAGAGGGCACTTTTAGTTTCAAGATGAGCATCTGAGAGGAGTCACCACCCCTGGCAGCAATCTATAGGAAGATGTGGAAAAAAGGTTTAAATAAATGTCATAAGAGAGAATCACATGCTTTGTGCTATGATTAAAAGTCCATCCTCTTGTTGAAAGGGACAAATGCCAGAAGATGAGTCACACCAACGAGGGAAGCAGAAATGTTAATAGCAAGGAACTAATGCAACAGGGGCCCACTGAAAGGTGGCTAACGTCAGGCAAACACATTGGATGAAAGCTTGTTGCCCCAGATTTGGCGGGTGAGGAGGGCAACAATCTGAAAGCAAACATTTAAAACATGTGGGAGACACTGTGGTGGTCATGCCCAGCTGGAATCTCTTTCCACATGCAAACAGAGATGTGGAGCCAACAAAAACAGGTGATGGGGTCGCCTCCCTGGGCACCTGCAAAGCCCCCTAGACCTCTAAACGGAACAGGGAGGATGCTGCAGGTTAGAATGATACAGGTTAGAATGAAAGTTTCGCATTGGTTCTATGTGGGGCTTTTCCTGCCAAGGGGGCAGTGTGTCCTGGGGTAAAGAGATTACTAAACCAGGGAGCAGAATGACTCCCTTAGGTTCAGCCTAAAAGCTCAGGAGATTCTGCCTGCAAAAACTGTGTATCAAGGTCACTGCCAGAAACAGAGACAAGGAGCAATTGCATTTCATTATGTACAATGTTTTCTTCTGGACCGTTTTCAAATTTCAGTAAAATTAAAAATCTATACAGTGGTTCTCACACTTCAGTGTGCATAGGAGTGCCCTGGAGGGACTGTTAAAACACACCACCAGTGTTTCTGGTCCTGCAGGTCTGGGGTGGGGCCTGAGAACTTGTATGTTTAACAAGATCCAGAAGATGCTGATGGGCAAGGGACCATACTCTGAGAGTCACTGAATCCAGGAATCTTTTAGCCTTAAAGGATGACTTCCACATGACTCTGAGGACTTATCTCCAAGCTCCTCTTTGTAGATATCTGAATCCCCAGAAGGTCAAGTTAGCATAGGACTTGGAGTCACATGGAAGATGCTGACTGTGGATGCCCATGCTGTGATTTGCGTGACAAAAACTTCTGGTTTCACATATAAAACAGCGGCTGACTGCAAAACAAGAAAAATAATGTAGAGAAACTGTTGGGAGCATAAAGGGAAATAGCAAAGCACAGTGCAGAGAGGGGTGAGGGTGCGGACTGGGAAGAAGAAGGAACGTTATTTTGTGGATGAGAAGCTCATCTTTTATATGGAGGACAGACAAGGCTTGACAGACTGAGTGAAGGGTTTTGTTTATTAATTTCATGATT
Source organism: Eonycteris spelaea (assembly GCA_003508835.1). Taxonomy (NCBI): domain Eukaryota; kingdom Metazoa; phylum Chordata; class Mammalia; order Chiroptera; family Pteropodidae; genus Eonycteris; species Eonycteris spelaea. The sequence continues at coordinate 1,130,090 of PUFA01000219.1, forward strand.
ATTAACATCCACAGGGTGCACGGGGTTATGCTGAGTTACATATCTGCAAGAGTTTCCTCATTGGGAGATTTGTGATGTCAGGATGTGATGCCAGCGGAGGTGAAGTTCACCTTCTCTGATCATGTATAATTTGGGACTGGACCATTGTTTATTGGTCAGCCCGGGCTAGTTTTAGGTAGATTCTCCTGGATACAGGAGAATGAATTCAATGGCATCTCAAGTTCCATTTCTTCCTTATGTAAAGAAAGAATGTAAAGAAAATGAGCGCTTCATTGGGAAGCTGTGCCGTTCCCCACCATCTCATTCTAAGTCTATAAAAGCTATTTTACAACTCTGGAAGCTGTGGATAACCAATAGCAAAGCAATTCTTGCCTACAGACATGAAAACTGTCCTGCGGAAGTTCCATCAATTTTCCTCTCCCACTGAAGAGGGAAGAAGCCGGTTTTGTCTCTACAATTCTGCAATACCATCCTGATGTTAAACATCTGGAGTTAGTGCAGACTCTGCAGGCTAAAGACACTGTCCCCAAAATTGCCCTCGCTTCTGATGCCAGCTACAAGTTTCGTGGTCCTCAAGCCTTCTGCTCTTCTGGCCAACTGGATACAAGTTCAGGGATTCCCTCTCCTCTTTCACATTTCATCACTCACTAGAATGACTCGTAGAACTCAGGAAACCTCTGTACTTATGATTACAGTTTTATTATAAAGGATACAAATGAAGAGGCACATAAGGTGAGGTCTGGGAAGGTCTCAAACACAGAGCTCCCATATCCTCTCCCCATGGAATCGGGCAAATAAGCCTCTCGACATATGTGTTCACCAACCAGGAAGCTCACTGAAGCCTGGTGTCAGTTTTTACTGGGGTCTCATTACATAATAATGATTGATTGGATCATTGGCTACATAGATGAACTCGATAGCCAGTCCACCTCCCCTCCCTGGAGGTTGGGCTGATATCACCTGGCTCAAAGCCCCAACCCACTAATCACAGAGTCAGTCTAATCACATGATCAGCTCCCATCCTGAGTCACCACCTTAACATAAACCCAGGTGTGACCGAAGGGCTCATCATGAATAACGGAGACTCTTGTATCACCCAGGAAATTTCAAGGATTTAAAAGTTTCCTCCGAGGAATTCCTGGGACAAAGGCCAGGTGAATCCTTTATTATATGACTGATCCCATGCATGCATAATTTTAATATTTTTGATCTATAAACATGTCTGTTTTTTGGATAGTTCTTTCAACTGGTTATAACATCTGCTGGGGGTTCTTTGTTTTAAATCTTAAAATTTGGGTATTAAAACGGCATTTTTTAAAAAGTGGAAAAATCATCAAATTTGTATGGAACCACAAAAGACCTTGAATAGTCAAAGCAATCCTGAGGAAAAAAAGAAGACAAGAAGTATGACACTCTGGTTTCAAATCATACTACAAAGTGACAATAATCAGAATGGCATGATATTGGCAGAATCCCTGCCCAGTAAAACAAACTATCAACAAAATAAAGGCAACCGACCGAATGGGAGAAGATATTTGCAAACACCTCCAATAAGAGGCTAATATCCAAAATATATAAATAACTTATACAACTTAATGACAAAAAAAAAATTCAATTAAAAACTGGGCAGAGGACCTGAACTGACACTTTTCCGAAGAAGACATACAAATGGCCAACAGACATATGAAAAGATGCTCAACTGCACTAGCCATTAGGGGAATGCAAATCAAAACCACAATGAGAGAGCACCTCACACCTGTTAGGACGGCTATTATCAACATGACAATTAATAACAGGTGCTAGAGAGGTTGTGGGGGAAAAAGAAACCCTCATACACTGCTGGTGGGGATGTAAATCAGTGCAGCCACCGTGGAAAACAGTATGGAGGTTCCCTAAAAAGCTAATAGACTTACTATATGACCCAGCAATCCCTCTCCTGGGTATCTACCCCTAAAATTTGAAAATTTTATATAATTTATATGAAGATATATGCACCCCAATGTTCATTGCATTATTCACAGTAGCCTAGACAAAAAACCACCGAAGTGTCCTTTGATAGATAGGATAAAAAAGATGTGGTAGATACATACAATGGAATATGACTCAGCAATAAGAAGAGGAAATACTGCCATCTGAGACAACATGGATGGATCTTGAGAACATCATGCTAAGTGAAATAAATAAGTCAGATGGAAAAAGTTGAGAACCATATTATTTTACTCATATGTGGGATATAAGACTGAAAGCAACAAATGAACAAGACAGAGACAAAATCCCAGACACTGACAACAGTTTAGTAGTTACCAGAGAGAGAAGGGGGGAGGTAGATAAGGGTAAAGGGGGTCAAATGTGTGGTGACGGAAGATTTGACTTTGGGTGCTGAACACACAGTGCAGTATACAGATGATATATTATCAAATTGTACACTTGAAACCTATATGATTTTATTAACCAATGTCACCCCAATACACTTAATTAAAAAACTTGAAAAAGTTTGGCTGTTGACAGAAGGAATCTGTCAATTTTCAAATTACTGTGAAAAGAAAGCCTTGATGGTTTTATTCTAATGAAAATGCACTTGAAATAGAAAATAACAACTTGGGTATCTGCAGTAGGACTGTCAGAAATGACCTTGGACCACCTCCCTATTTTGTAGTCAATAACTCAATGTCCAAAGGTGATAAGTGCTCATGGACCTCAGCCAGGTGGGGCTGACCTGGGATTAAAAGTTTTGCTCTCAGACTCTAAATTGTGTTTGCAGGAGAGGAAAATAATTTTGCCCTCTACATTTCTAGGACTTGGGTGATACTCCCTCTAACAAAAATCAGGTTAGGAGAAAAACAAACAAGTTTAATAACATGGATCCCTCCTGTATACATGGGCGAGACCCAGGATAACTAAGTAACTCCCTGAAATGACCTCAGCCACCACGTTAAATACCGTCCTCAGCTAAAGACAAAAGATATTTCGTCTGGGGGTGGCAGAGAAGTGCGATTATAGGAGGTGACCAGGAAAAGCACAGTACACAAAGGTAAGGTTGTGATGCTGATGTAAAACCTTGCCTTCTGCATTGATAAGAGTCTCTAGAGGTTCAGCCGTCATCCTCTTTCTGTTACAGAGGCAGACACCCTCATAAATGGAGATCATCCTCATACATGTGTATCTCCCTTACAGAAGGGCAACTTCTACTTGGTTTTCAGAGTTTCTCTTTTGTCTGTTTCCTCAAAATAATTCGCTCACTAATCCCTCTACTCAAGAGATGCTTTTTTGGGGTTGCATAGTCTGCTCCCCGTCATATTCTTCACAACCATGTATACCACAAAGCCAGGGCCTTTATTCCTCTCCCCATCCTTCTCCTGCTCGCTCTCCATAGAGAAGGCCATCCAAACTCGCGTTTACTCCAATTGGGAACCCTCCGCTTTCCTTTTTGACCCTTTAGATCAAGAAGCCCTTGGGGGTGAGTGTGGGGTCCTGTTCCACTTAGCACCTGCATTAACTGAGACAATTCCACTGGCACGTGGGGTGTGCTCAATAGAAAACTTTTTATAAATACAGAATGATACACGATATGTGAGTACATAAATGAATAGCAAGTCATGACAATGACATTCATAGCACATTAGCTGTATATCTACCAACGACTTTCCTGGCATTATCGCATGTAAAACACAGCAATTCCACAGATCCGGTGCCATCGTAATCATTGCTACTTTACGGATGAGGAAACTGAGGCTCACAGAGGTTGAAAAACTTACCCAATGTCACCCAGACAGAAGGTGGGAGGACGAAGGCGGGAGAAACTGGCCTGTTTCCCAGGTTCAGCTTTTAACCTCTCAGCCGGCATTTCTCAAACTTGAATGTTCATCAGACTCGCTGGAGGGAAGGCAAGTTAAAACACCTGGGCTGGGATGTGGACTTTGCGTTTCTAGCAAGTTCTCAGGGGATAATGATGATGCCAGCGCAGAGTCCACAGGTGACCACTGCTCTAGGCTCTGCTGGCTTACAGTGAATAAAATGAACCTGGGCCAACAGGACAACTTAAGAACAAAGCAGGCCAAGTTTTCAACATCAGGGGCAATCTTCTTACCCGTTTTTTATTTTTACCGAGCAGGCAGGAGTGATTCAGGTTTACTCTCTCATGTTTGTTAAGCATATGATGGGATTGGGGTGGAGTTTCAAATGAAAGGAAGGGATGTGCTCTAGCATTGTTAGGATCTTTCATGAGGTGGAAAAAATTGCCAGTGAAGTTAGCACTTTCTGTTCAGATTTCAAAACTGAAATAGTGGGTTGTCTCCAAAGCAGAGCATTATGTCAATTGTTTGTTCTGAGAAAATGATACAGAGGAACAGAAAACATTCCTCTGAAACTCCTTTCTGTCCAAGCCTGTGCCAACCAGGGAGAAGGTGGCGTAGTAGTGGTGAGAGTACCACAGTGGTCTTTCAGGGAAAAAAAATACAGGCATCGTTTACCAGCCATAGTAGCCTTTTGCAGGAACGTAGCCTCCAGCTGTAACATCGTGGTCAGCTGTCCCTCTGCCGATGAAGGTCCACACGATACCCCTAGTCTCTCTCAGTTCAAGGTGAATGGATTTGGACCCTTGGAGTAATATCAAACACGTGCTGGAACAATCCTCTAACCAAGAGTCGATACTGAACAAGGAGGAATCTTGGGTGAGAAAGAGTGGGCCACTTAAAGAGGTGGTTCTCAAAACTTCAGTGCAAAATGCCATCACCTGGGGAGCCTTTATACTTCTCAAATGCTCAGGCTTATACCTAGACCACCCAACTGCAACACATTCGCTGCAGCTGGACCGAGGGCCGGCATCTCGGAAACTTCTCGGGTGATCCCATTGTGCAGGCCAATTATAATCATTGCTCTAAAGCAGCATTTCTGAAATTTTAAATACATAGGATTTCCCTGGGAAGCATGCCAAAATGCAGATTGGGATTCAGTTAGGTCTGGGACGGCCTGAGATTCTGGCATTTCTAACAAGCTCCTCGATTTGGTGCTGTGTTGCCAGGTATCTCTTCATAGTTAAGAAAAAGCAGCTAAAATGACTGGCAAAGTCGTGCTACCTTGAATGCAAAAATCTCTTACTGCTAAGGCCCACCTGTTTGCTCAGAGTCTTAGCAAACACCAGATTATCTCAGGAGAATGTCTGCTCTTCAGCCCCACTGAGCGTGTTAATATCCTGTCTCTGGTGAGGAGGCAAGGAAGCTCCAGAAACAGCTGAAATTCTCATACTCAGCAGCCTCACTACAGTAGATACTCCAGGATGTCCTAGAACGGCATAAACTATCAGATTCCATAAATCTCCAGCAATCCTATGTTTAGCATTGCTCAGTGAAATCAGTTTTCAGAACACAGGATACTCTTCCACATGATGTGCATTGGTCTAAGCCTTGCAAGTGATTTTCCAAGTAATCAGGCACTCTTTGCTCCCTCTGCCACAGAAATTCTGCAAAATGTGATTTGCATTGGGCATATGTTGTTCAACGGCCCCATCTTCTTTCCTATGCTAGCTGTTCACCAAATCCAATCATCTTTTTAACTAGTCTACCCATCCCAGCCTCCTTTGCTGTTAGGTGTGGTCACATGACTGAGTTTTAGCCAGTGGAATGTAAGTAGAAATGATGTGTGTCACATGCAGACCCGGGCCATAAAAACCTCTCCCCATGTCATCTTCCAAGCACTTTCCCCTCTGCCAACTTGGTGCAAATGAGCTTAGCAACTTGGAAGCCACATGTGGCAGATGGCAGAGCCGCAAGGCGGAAAGGAAGCTTCCTGCCAATTAGGAACGCCTCTCTTTGACTTTATGGAGAAACATCCTTCTTTGGTGTGTGAGCCATGCCACATTTTGTGATTTGTTACAGTAGCTAGCCATATTTTAAGTAATATACCTTGCAGCCAGCACGATTCCACCCTCCACGCAGAAGCAGAAGTTGTGGAGAAATATGTGGAGAGAATGATGAGTCATTAAAGACATACAGTTTGGCTCCCATCCAGACCTGGAGAGAAAGGTGTTCATTGGAAGAGTTTAAGAGATTCTCTTCCTCCTCATGGATCCCTTTCTTTATGCCTCTCTGCTTTTAGACTGTTGCAATGGGGCTTGGGAGAGTCCCTCTACGAAGAGAAGAGATACAGGAGCCGAGGAAGGAGCAAGGAGAAGCTGATGAGTTAGGTCTGCTTCTTGTCTTGGTTTTAAGAATGAGAATGATGACAAGACAGATTTACACACTGTGCAAATAACCTCACCAAAGAAGAAAACGAGGTAGAGATAATGACAATGATGATGACGATCATAACTGACATGATTGAGTGTTTAACACGTGCCACCACTGTTTAAAAATTTTATACACATTACCTCATTCATTCTTGAAAAACAACCTTATTATTGAGTACTATTAATTCATTTTAATGGCAAAAGCAGAGCCCAGAGAGATTAATTCAACAAGTGGCAGAGCCAAGATGCAAACCCAGGCAGTGGGCTCCAGACCCACACCTTGTCCTGGTTGTGTTGCTTCAGGGTTGGGAAGACCAGACCCAACCAGCAGTGAAAGGTATGCAAGTGTGTGTAGTTTCTCCTGTCTCTCAGGAACGAAACTGTAGCTGGATAGCGCAAGACTGTGGCAGAATTAGGGAACCCCAACAAATGGGGAACCCTCAACACACGTGCAATAGTTAAAACAAGAAGCCCTCAGGTAGCTCACATCTGGCAAACTACACGGTCTATTTTTCATCGTTGCTCCTGGCAAGACCTAAGGTTAACACATTGACCTCATGTAAACTTTAAATGAATGAATAAATGCACGCATGCGTCGGAAAATGCTTGATGCTTCTTTCCTTACACTTATAATTTATCTGTATCCTTATAATTTTTTAAATTTTATTATCTTGAAAAATTCAATTATACGGGCAAAAGTATTGCAATATATAAGTACATTAAAATGCACATCCGTGTGCCTACAACCAAGCAGAAGATCAAGAACATTCCAGGATCTTTGAAGCGCCTGGCGTGCGCCCTTCTCAGCTCTGATTTTTCGCCTCCTCCACCCACAAAAGGTATTCAGAATTATCTGTTAATCATTCCCTTGCTTTCTTTTTTTTGCCTTATTCCAGAGCCCAATTAACATTATAGATGAGATAATCTTTTGTTGTGAGGGACTGTACTATGCTATTATGAGTTGAATTATATCCCCCCCCCCCCCCCCAAAAAAGATATATTGAAACCCTAACTTTCCTCAAAGGTGACCTTATTTGGAAATAGGGTAGATGTAATTAGTTAATATGACATCATCCTGGAACAGGGTGTCTTTAATCCAATGACTGGTATCATACAACTCTACATGCATAGAATCATACTACATGTCCTTCTGTGACTTGCTATGTTTTGATCAGTGTCATGCATTTGAGATTTGTGCATGGAGCTGTAGTGTACACACTTCTTCTTCTGTATGGTCTTCTATGGTAGCAATACGTCTGGTTTTCCCCCACCACCCACCCTCCCATCTGGGAAAAGGCAGGGGCAGGGAATTTTCTGAGCTGTCTCCTCTGTATTTTGGGTTGATTTCTTGTTCACCGTAATCCTAAGGCTGATGCTCTTCAGGGTCTTAGCTTTATGGAGGGTTCTCCTATTAAGGGCTTTACCTTAGCATTCCCTAGGCTTTATTTTCTGCTCCCTGGGCCCCACGCAGTCTCTAAAACAGAACCTGGAGGTGATCAGACCCCTCAGAGTGAAAGCCACATTGAGCCCTCCTCAGTTCATGAAACGCCCAATTTTCCTTCCCTTTGGCCTTTGTAGATTTCTTTTTTACTTGATAGCCCAGCAGTGCATTTGAAAAGGCTCCTTTTTCCAGGACTATTAGAACTGAGGAAGTGTGCTTTTCCTTTTCCAGGAAAGAAGAGAAAGCAATCTTTGGAAGTGAACTGATCAGGTTGGTCAGCCTTAAGAAATTTTGGAGTTGAACACTGAAACATCTCAAGAAACAGTATGTTAACAGCCAACCACCATTTTTTTCAAGAGGCACAGAGAAAGAGATCTTGCACAATCTATAGAAGATTGCCCTCCAGCGTTTCCCTTGCCCACTGCATTCCCTTTTCAGTACTTAACTGAATAATTCCACCAGTAAGCACACATCTATCCTGAGCCTAGTTCTAGAAGTATCTCCTTTTGCTTTGTGTAGAGAATCAGAAACCTTGAGCTTGGAAGCATCATCTGCCTTCTTAGGTTAAACTTATCGAGGTCACATGCCCCCTCGGCATTCTGTTGAGATTTCTAGGGCCATTCCATAATTTCTGGGTCCAGTAATTTTCCGTGGAGAAATTTCACTACAGTGATTAATGAGGCTGGCCTTGTAAAAGCCTTGCGATAATGCCAGAAGCCAGCTCTGAGGCATCCTATCTCATCGATAGACTTAATTATGAAGCGAGAGGCAAACTTTTATGCAAAATGAATAAAACAAAACCAGGTTGGGAAGGGAGGATGATTGCAAAAGTTCCAACGTGTTCCAAATGTCAAAAGCCCACAAGGCTAATTTCTACTCCACTGGTTTATGTGTCTTTCTGTGAGAGGTCAGCTTCACACCTACTACCTGGCCTGGGATTCTCAGGGACTTCTTTTGGAGTCGATTAGACCTCACGGGTGTTTCGATACAATCTCAAGTTGAATCCAATGTTAGGTTTCACTGCTGTCCTGGAGGTCCCCTTCTCTCCCTTACACGTCAGCAAGCAAGCACAGGATAGATATATTTTTTCCCAGCTTTACTGAGATATAACTGACAAAACTGTAAGATATTTAAAGTGTACACCGTGATGGTTTGATATACATATACATGGTGAAAGGATTCCCCCCTCCATCTAGTTAATTAACACATCCAAGGTGATGGACATCTGGACACTGCCAGGTGTGCTTCTGTTGCCTTGATCACAAGCACAGTGTCACTAGGGCTGTTCCCTGTGGCTCCTGTCATCCTTCAACTGGCTGCTTTCAGTGGATATTGGAAATAAGCAGAAATCTCAACAAAATCATACATACGAATTCCTCTCTCCAAGGCTGCACTCAAGAATAAGCAAAGCATGACTCTAATCCCATGGAAAATCTATTATAACAGACGTCTGGGCCCTTGGGAAAAAAGCTGTTTCTTTATTAAAGTTGGAGCAGAAAGATATTACTGGCAAAAGCCGAGCAAGTTTCACAACAAAGTGTAGGTAAGATTATGTCGTTCTCTTGCCAATAACCGTGCAATGACTTCTAGTAGCATGTATAATAAACGCCTTATTATGCCTTACATCAGGGGTCCCCAACCCCACAGACCTATACCTGTCAGTGGCCTGTTAGGAAACAGGCTGCACAGCAGGAGGTGAGTGGGGAGCAAGCAAAGCTTCATCTGAATTTGTAGCCACTGCCTAGAGCTAGAGTCACCGCCTCAGCTCCACCTCAGATCATCAGGTATTAGATTCTCATAGGAGCACCCGCCCTAGCACCAAAAAGGCTGAGAACTGCTGCCTTATAGGGTAGATCAGGGGTCGGGGCACTACCTAGGTTTTACTCTGCTGCCTTCTCTCACTTTTCTCAGATTTATATTTTATGGTCCTTCTCCCTGGAATGCTCTCCTTCTAAGTCTTTCCATGGCTGCCTCCTTCCTTGTAATTCAGGTGTCTGACCAGCATTGATTCACAGAAAGGCCTTCCTAGACCACCCCATCTCAAACGCTCCCACCCCCGTCATCTTAGTTTCTTTCTACACTTGTCCCTGCTTCATTTACTTATTTTTATAATATTATAAAAATTATTATATTACTTTAAATATTATAATATATAAATATAATATGTATAAATTATTGATTTTTATCCTGATTATAGTCTTTCTTCTTAACAAGAATATGTACTAGGGGCTGGTCGATCTTCATTACCTCTGTATCCCCAGCTTCTCTCAGAGTCTGGCACAGAGTACGTGCTCAATAAATATTTGCTGAATAGTGAATAGATGTAAGATATGAATAGACGTGGGGTTAACTCAGAACACAGCCCCTCCTCCTACTCAGAGGACTGGTGACTGATCGGCCAGCAGCCAAGGATGGCACTGCACAAAGGGCTTTCAGCAGGGCCTGTCCCCAAGGACATTTCCTGCTGCTCTCATGGATGTTATATGCTCCTGTAACCCAGCAGCACATCGCACTCCATCCAGCTGTGAAGGCGGCAGCTTCCCCACGAGATGACCCCTCCCTTGGCTCGTGGGCAGAAAACTTTGCCTGCTGTTGGTGGAGGTCTTTCCTGCAGCTCCTACCGGCCAAGTGCTGAAGCTTCTCTGTGTGGTGAATAAGACACAGCATGTCACACCCCTCTGGTCCTTCCTGGTGGTTTTTCTGGGATATCCTAGGTACAGTGGAACTCCTGTGTTACAATACATAACTGGAATTAGAAATCTCTCTCTCTCTCTCTCTCTCTCTCTCTCTCACATACACACACACACACACACACACACACACACACACACACACACACACTAAAAAGCACATGCTGTTATTTAATTATTCCAGCCCATTTTCTGTCTCCGGACATAGGAATGATCTGGCTATTTAGGCAAGCCATTGTTCCCCATAAGAATACCAAGGTGTTGACATTAGAATATGGCTGATTTTTTAGCAAAGGACTTTTCTATTGGCTTTCAGTCATGATCAAGTCTCTCTCATGTGAAAAAAAAGAAAGAAAACCTCCTTTGAATCCCTTTCTACCCCAGCCCCCTACCCCTAGAAACTGCCTCTTTTTCCCAATCCCTTTAAACTAATCCTTGCGTCTACGGCCATGCCACCCTGAGCGTGCCTGATCCTGTCTGACCTCGGAAGCTAATCAGAGTTGGGCCTGGTTAGTATTTGGATGGGTAGACCACCTGGGAATACCAGGTGCTGTCGGCTTTAAACAAACAAATAAACAAACAAATAAACAATCAAAAAAATAGCTTAACCTTTGTTTCTAAACTTTCTTTCAACATTTATTCACTTTTCAACATGGCTTCCACCAAAACAACTCTCACTCATGTCATCAGGATTCGTATGCCACTAGATCCCACAGACTCCTCTCTGCTCCCATAGTCCTTTGAGCTCTTGGCATCATTAAACATGGATGACCACCCCCTCCCAAAAGAATCCTTTTCATATTGCTGGTATGCCTTCAATTTTTCTGCTTGTCTTCCTAAGACTCTGGATGCTCTTTCCTAATCTCCTTGTCTCTTCTGTGTGACCTTGAGTCTGGCCCCTCTCCTTTGTTTCTTCCCTTTCTTCTCCCTATTTTCTACCCATGTCATTTACTGTCTGACTTAATATACCCCCTGTACATCCCCTCACCATTGTTAAAGACCTGTATGCTTAATTCTCAACTCCACATCTTTATCAACATGTCACAGAAGCAGCATCTCAATCTTAACATGTTGCAAACTGGACATGTGTTTTTTTCTCCCATCCTAGTGGTTTTCCTCTCTAGAAATAGTACCATCATCCACCTACCCAGTCTGGAAAAGTTAGAGACCAGGAATCATACCCAGTACCTTCTTTATCACCACATCCGAAATCTAGACAGTTCTAGATTTGACACTGTACTTCACTTCAATCTCTATTGTCCCACCCTAGTCCTGTGCTTCTACAACAGTCCAGTCTTCCTTAAAAATAATTTGTTCCCTCAATCAATACACAAAAGATACCCTTTAAAACCCAAAATCTGGTCATATTTAAACATTTCAATGGCTTCCATTTGCTCTTCAGATAAAATTCAAAATTCTTACCAGGGTATTTAATGTTCTCACTCCACCCCAAATCTTCCACATGTATTTATTTTAAGAAATTAATATGTGGTGTTTTAATATTATTTTATGTATCTCTACTGTATTTCAAAATATTTTTGAAAAAAATAGCAGAAGACAATAATTTGCCTGAGGACCTATGCTATCAAAAGGAGAAACTGAGATTTGAACCAAGCAATTCAACTCTTAGAGCCTACATTGTTAACTTTTACATTCGTGTCTCATGTAAAGTTTCTTCCTTTTTTTTTTTAAGATGTGGACTCCTCTAGGCAGGTTTTATAGGCAGCCTTTCTCTGCTCTTCAGCAAAAGTAACCTCAATATACTATGTCGTTAGTGCTTAGTGACATAGGTGAATTAATTTACCACAAAATATCTAATTTTTGTTTTGTTTTTTAAAATGCCCCTGTTTAAATTAATCATATTAATGATCCATTTCCCTGTGCATTTGGTAATTCATGAATACTACTGGCAAAATGTATCTGGGTCATTACATTTTTTACGACAAAAAAAAATCATGTCTAAACTTAAAATAGTAATGTAAATTCAGCAAAGATATTCTCTCACAGTTCAGTCATTTATTAATAGACTGTGTCCTATTAGAGTTTGGCCTAATACAATACTCCAGCTCCAAGTGGAAATACAGATTATGCTAACATCCAGATCCATAAGGTTGATGAAGATTCCATCGCATTCTAAGCTTTTCAAAGAGTCTCTACACCTTTTCTGTCCTGCTAAATTTGTATGAGGGCATAATATTGAAATCCATTATAAAATCTGTTCCCTGAAAAGAAAGAGAAATAAAAATTCTGGTGCCCTGGAGCTAATATAGTAAGTTAGAAAAAGTTACTAAAGCATTTCAGGTGTTAACCTTGTGGGTCTTCATATGGAGGGGGGGTGAACCTTTGATTTTCAAAGCCTGTTTATGATGAAAGGATTCTGTACTGCTCTAAGACTGATGGTATCTATCTAAACATCGAGCATTTACATTTTGTAAAATACCTAAGAGGGCAACTTAGGGCATAACTGCTAAAGAAGGAGGTTCTGGAGTTCATAAGTTTCCTCCAGCACAATTTAAAATGATGCCATTGAGACACGGATAATTGGAGCCCTAGGCGCCTTTCTGTCCCAAGTGTGTTCTAAAGCAAACAAATTCTTCAGAAGGGATCAGAAGAAATATTCTTCTTTATTTGAATTCTTTATCCTCAGGGATAGTTGCCAGAAATTGCCTTCTACAGCTAATACTAAAAATTTTTATTTAGTTTTGCAAGTTGTTAGCCTGACGAGTTGTAAAATAATCAGAAATTTATAATTTACTGAAATTTGAATTATGTTTTCATTTATATGAATAGCCTTTTGCAATTTGTTATGTAACCATAGGAGACAGGGTTCCATATTTAACCAAGCCCTCTAGAGCAGTGGTCCCCAACATTTTGGCACCAGGGACTGGTGCTCCTATGAGAATCTAATGCCTGATGATCTGAGGCGGAGCTGAGGTGGTGATGCTGGCACTGGGGAGCGGCTGCAGATACATATGAAACTTTGCTTGTTTGCCTGTCATTCACCTCCTGCTGAGCAGCTTGGTATCTAACAGGCCACAAACTGGTACCAGTCCATGGCCCGGGGGTTGGGGACCCCAGCTCTAGAGAACTGATACTATTCTCAGATAAATGCTTCCTCTTCTGATAAACCTCAGAAGGAAGAAAAATAAAAGGAATGTTTGCCAAAAAAAAAAAAAAAGTCGAAGGTGTATTAAACTTGGATTTTATGGCGGATATAAAAGACTAAGGATTTTTCTCTTCTGGATTTTTAATAAGAGTATAATTATGCAATTTTTTAGATAAAAGAAAGCATTATGGTTGTCAAAGTTCTAGTTCCTAGAACTTAACAAGATATAGATTATCTACTCTTAAGGAATCAGGATTCAGGATGGTAATATTAATGTAGTTCTTAAATAGAGTCCAATAACTAGTATTATTAAGTTCTTGCTATGTGTTAATCACTTTAAAAACACTGTCTCTTTTAATATTACACACATTTCTAAACATGGATCCAATTAAAAATATACTTTAATTTGTCCTTGTATTTGGGAAAGATAAGGTGGCCTGATTGATAGAGATTTCAAGTGATAAAATGGTTGCTAAGTAAACTTGTTACAACTAATGAAAAAGAGAAAGAAAATATTGACAATGGAACTGCACAAAAATTAAAATAGCAGATGTGTTAAAAATTAAATAGATTTTAGCTTAATTATTCTAATCTTTTTCTATTTTACAGGTAGCTACCACGAACCACCAAAGACATTGATGCCATAAAATGCATAAGGATAAGATGGACTCATTAGCACTTCCAGCTTCTGGTGAGGGTGAACTAGATGATTAAGATCAACCTTCCTATCGACATATAAAGACTTTTTACAAGTGAAAAAGAAAAAGACAGACAATGCAAGGGTAAAACAGAAAAAGTACCTGCACAGTCACATCCCAATAGAGGAAATTCAAATAGTCAATATCCAATGGAGCCAACAAATATATGAAAGGATGCCCATCATTGCTAGTTGTTAGGGACATGCAAATCAAATTCCAATGAGATACCATCTTACACCTGTTAGAATAGCTATAATCAACAGGGCAAGTTAAAACAAACGTTGGAGAGGATGCAGAGAAAAAGGAACCCTCATACACTGCTGGTGGGATTGCAACTTGGTACAGCCACTATGGAAAACAGTATGGAGGTTCCTCAAAAACTAAGACTTGATCTACCACATGATCCAGCAATCCCTCTTCTGTATATTTACCCCAAAGACTTGAAAACTCATATCCAAAAAGATATTTGCACACCGATGTTCATAGCAGCACTATTCACAGTGGCCAGGATATGGAAGCAACCAAAGTGTCCTATGGTAGATGATTGGATAAAGAAGCTATGGTACATATATACAATGGAATATAGCTCAGCCATAAGAAGAGATGAAATACTGCCTTTGCGACAACCTGGATAGATCTCGAGATAATCATGGTAAGTGAAATAAGTCAGACAGAAAAAGTTGAAAAATCACATAATACCACTTATATGTGGGATATTAATCTAAAAGCAACAAATGAACAGGACAAACAAACAGAGACTCATGGACATGGATTATAGACTAGTGATTACCAAAGGGTAGGGAGTGGGGCAGGAGGGGGAAGATAGTTGTGGTAAAGGGGGTCGAATATGTGGTGACAGAAAGAAATCTAACTATGAGAGGTGAACACAGTGTAAATATACATATGCCTTATTATTAAAGTGTACAGCTGAAACTTATTGGATTTTGTTAACCAATGTTACCATAAAAAATAGTGGTTCACTTAAATATATGTATGTATGTATGTATGTATGTATGTAGTATGTATATGTGTGTGCATGCATGCGCATGTGTGTATATATCATGTGGAAAGGTGCAACTTCATTGGCTATCAGGTAAATGCAGGTTGAAATCACAATGAGATGCCACTCTAATATGCATCAGAGTGGCAAAAATAAAACATCTGATAATACACATTTATCAGAATGGCAAAACATTTACAAAATATATGGCAAACCCAAGAATCACTATGAGCCAAGGATAATTAGAGATCCAAACCTAAATCCTTAAATCCCAACTTTACATACTGCCCATCTCAAGAAATTCTGATAATTTATTCTATTCCTACTATTACCATATTACCCATGTAGTAAATGGCAGACTTTTGGAGGTTTTATAGTATTCATGCACCCTTTTCTTCAAAGACTCATCAGAGATTACTTGATAGGAGTATCTGAAATTTGGATCCATATTCTAAAACTTGGAGCCGAAGTAGCTTTTGATAACAGCTCTAAGCTGCCAATAAGAAGTTTGCCTACTCCAAGTTTGCCATGCTCTAAGGAAGCCCAAGGCACAGAGAAAGGTCTCATGTAAGCACTCTAGTCAACAATCCCAGCCTTGCCATTCTTTAGCCGTCCCAGCCCGGGTACCAGACGTATAAGTGAAGAAGCCATCTTGGAAGTGGATCCTCCGGTCCCAGCTATTCCAGCCTCTACCCATTCTATTTACTCTCCAGTCACACCAACTGAGACCCCAGATATCATGGAAGAGAGAAGAGTTGTTCCCGCTGGCCCATTTTTGAGTTTCTGGTCTACAGAATCCATGAGCAAAATAAAAATGTTGTTGTTATATACCACACATGCACACACACGTGCACACACACACATACACATACACACGCACACATATGGCATTGCCAAATATTAACAAGGATGTGGAGCAACGAGAACTCGCATACACTGTTGATGAGCATTTACATTACAAAATCACTTTTGAATAATGTCTGACAGTAAAGCTGAAAATGCATACCATTCAAGATCTAGCAAGCCCACTTCTGGGTGTCTACCCATGGAAAGGCAGGCTTACACTCAGCAGAAAACATGCCCTAGAATGTTCCCAATAGCTTTATTAGTAGAAGCTCCAAACAAGAACAACTCAGTAGTGAAATCATATGGTTTTCCACTTTTTCTGTCTGACTTATTTAGCATAGCATGTTTATCTCAAGGGGGGCAGAGAGATAGATGGGAGTAAAAGGGGTCTAATAGTTGATGATGGAAGAAAATCTGTCTTTGGGTGGTGAGCACACAATGCAATATATATTTATGACACATTGTTGACTTGTATACCCGAAACATTTGACTTTATTGACCAATGTCACTCCAATAATTTTAATTAAAAAAAAGAGCAATTCACTGGAACAACAGAAAAACAAATGGAGGTAGATCCATATCATAGTATACTCTTCAGCACAAGAAAATGAATGAACTATCCTCCATACAACAGCATGGCAAATCTTAAGCACAGAAGACTGAGTTAAAGAAGCCAGACGACATACAGTATGTAATGATCATCAATATGTATATGATTCATTGATAGATATTTCAAATTAAGCCATTATTATGCAATACAATACCAATAATATAAACATATATTATTTATAATACACATACATGCACACACACACTATGTAGCACAACTCCAAAAGAAAGCAAAACATCAATACTATAAAAGTCAGGATAGTGGTCATTGTCAGGGGGTAAGCTGGGATTAAGATCAGGAAGAGACAGGTGGAGACCTTCTATGGGGCAGATGTTCTCCTAAGCTTTGATCTGCAGGACAGACACACTGGTGTTTTTCAATAATTTGTTAAGTTAAATATTTATGTTTTATGTACATTTTATATATTGCAACACAAAATGAAACATTAAAGGAGTTTATTTCACTGGTATTTCAGAAAGTTGAGTTTCTTTATACCATAAATATTTAATGGATGCCTAAGTGTACCTGGACCTGTGCTAGAAATAGCTCATAATTTAAACCAGGTGAACCAAAAGAAAAGAAAGACTGAGGAAGTTTTTCTTTTGCTTAGTTAGACTTATTGACAGGAGTATGATTGGAAACGTTCCAGTTAGAGATGAAAGGGACAGAAAAGTAGGTGACTGAAGACTGTAAATGGTCCCATATATATATCTGGGAGGAACTTAATTTGCTAATGAGTTTCTTTCTCAGGTTCAAGTTCTATCCTCGAGCTTGTTTAAAAATTGCTTGACTTCTCTCTCCAGTTCTTTGTGCTCTTTCCACATTGGCTATAAGAATGTTTTTATTAATTTCCTTAAACTACTGACCAAGCACTATAACATTCATTATTAGAAGGAAAATACAATAAATCAAATTGAATCCATTTGAAAGTCCCTAAGTCTTAGAGCCTATGGGGTGAACACAAAAATCAAACTTGTGAACCTCTGACCTCCCTCTCAGTGATGTATGTTGAAAGCAATTATGTGAATTTGTATTTCTAGCCTGGAAAGAGGAAACACTTGGCCACAACTAAATTTCCTGCAAACAGCTTACCGTGCCGTTTTTGACAGCCTCCTCTACTACTGTAATTTATGACCTTGAGTGTGACAAGAGATTTTTCAACAAAGGTTGTGACTCTTAAGTTTAGAAGTTGAATCTTGAGTAAGAGAGTAGGTCTTCAGTCAGAATGTACTTGTGTATCAACCAGTATAGGGGCTAGAAGAACACAGCATTGCAATGAATCGCCAGGTACTAAAATTTTATTGTGAGTGGTACAGAAGACCGTATTTGAATGTAAATTCTTAAATTAAAGGAAGCAAGCATGTTTTTACCACTGTAGCTAGGCAAGAGTTGTATCAAGAGACTTGGAATAGATTTAATTGTCATGAAGATTATCAATAGAGTATGACTACTGAGATGAAAGTACTCTTATCTCTGTTAAAATACCTTGCTATATGCTGTTTAAATACATTTCAAAAAACATTCTCTGGGAAGCTTAGGTAGTAACTTCAAATCTTTTTTTTTTTTTAAATCTACTATCCACACTAAGCGTGCAAATCAGCTATGGTTGCCAAGAGACCAGAGCTTTTAAATTAGTTCTATCTTCAAAAGGAAATGTTAGGCAGAAAAAATTCATTTTCTCCTCATTGGGAAAAAGAGGTATGCAGTTTAATGTTTAACAGTATAGAATGTCACTATTTGTCTCAGGATTTGTTTGTATGTTGCTGGAAGTCATTTAGAACCATGTGTCCATCAACTCTTGGCAAAATATTTTGTACCAAGGGAGTGTCAATTAAGCAAAGCTACTGCTTGTTCTTTGATTAAATGTATGCAGATAGTTAAGCCTTTTTTCCTCTAGAAAGATGTAGAGACTTCCAAAATGTTAACCACGTAGCTGCCTTAACCTTTTCAATCTAGTGACCCTCACTTCTCCATCCATTTAAGCTTTCTACACTCCTAGTCACCCTTTAAAGCATAACACTGACTGAAACTTGTCCGCCTCTAAAATCTTGGACCCTGAAGTACCACTCTCAGTTCACAGCCTCCAGCGGTGTGATCATCTCATTCTCTTACACTCATGACAGGACATGATGGAGGGTGATATAGTTATTAAATTTTGACTCTCAGGTTTCTGCTGTTAGCATTTGGGAAGATCGTGGGGGCCATCTACTAAGATAGGAAACACTGAAGGAGAAGCAGATTTTGGGAGAAAAAATGAAGAATTCAAATTTAGATAGAATTGACTTTATATGCCTCAGAGGCAATAAATGTACCTAGAGTTCAGGTGAGAGGATCAGTTTGGAGCCCCGTGGACACATACATGATAATGAGGCCATGGGGATTGGTGAGGCCATCTAGGATGAGAAAAAGGATTAGGAAGAGAAAAAGGCTCAGGGTCAATCTCTCAAGAACATTTAAGAGTAGATTAAAAGGAAAGGACTTAGAAAAATATAGTATAGTATACATAAGCCAAAGAACAAGTGTTCTAAAAAAGAGAGAGGACGAATGATAGTGTCAAAGGTAAGTGGTGAGATGTTAAGTCAGAAGTCTGAAGACTGTAAGTTGGATTTCGCAACATGCAAGTCACCAATGATCTTGGTAAAAGCAGTTTTGATCATGTGGAAGTTGTGAAATGAGAATGTGAGGTGTGAGAGGAAAGTGAAGAAATAGAAATGGCAAGTATTGAGTGTTCTTTTAAAAAGTTTGGGTGTGAAGGGGGAGAAAAAATAAAGCAACAGTTTGATGCAATACTGGGTACGGTGAGGGATTTTTAATTGGGAAAAGCTTAAGTGAATTTGAATGCTAATAGAGAGAGACCTGGGATCCAGGGCATGGGAGAGACCTGAGGTTTAGATAGGAAAAGACATGATCATTGTAAATTTGGTTTGCATATTTGCTGATAGGCTAATAATACTTTCTATTTCCTCTTTGAAGTAAAAGGAAAAATTATCTGCTGAGTTTGTGGTAGAGACAGAGCGCTCACCTGACTAAATGTCATGCTTTAGGTGTGGTTTTAACAGGGCTCTGGCTCCATTTCTGTATCATTCCCTCAGCCTTTCTGTCTGGAGTCAGCATTCTTCCCAGACAGGCTTTCCTCATGGTGGAAAATGGTGGCAGAAGTTCCAAGCTTCATATTTGTATACCAAACAGTCAATAAGGAGAGAGAGTTTGTGTTTCACAGTTCCCCAAAAAGGTCAGGAGATTCACTCAGATTGGACAGGCATAAGTGATGCACCCATCCATGACTAGATGGTCAGAAAAATGGAATGTTCTGACTGGCTTGTCCTAATTCATGTTAGACTCATGGGACTGGGAGAAAAGTAAGTGTACAGAAAACCTATGGCTCTCCAACTGAACTAGAGGGTTGTTTGATTGAAAGTTAGAGCATGAAAAATAGATGGTAAGAAGAAAATAAATGTATATTACAAAAGAATGAAAAAGAGATTCTGGAAATCTCATTTGGAGTAAGCGTGGAGAGAGAGAGACTGAGAGACAGAGACAGAGAGAGGCAGAGACAGGATAGAGAGGAAAAACCAATGGGATAACTATAAAGAAATGAAAATTAGGCTGATATAAGATTAAAAATTTAATTTCTGTAATAGATATATGGCTATTAAGGTTACCTATTTCTCCTTGAGTGGGCTTGGTAAGTATGTTTTTTAATGGATTTGTCTGTTTCATTTAAGTTGTAGATTTTATTGGCACACATTTGTTCATAATACTCTTTTTATCCTTTTAATCTCTGTAGACACTGTAGTGATGCCACCTCTTTCATTCCTGATATGAATATTTAAGTCTTCTTTCTTTTTCCTGATTAGTTTGGCTGGAGTTTTATCAGTTTTATTGATCTTCTTAAGAAACTAGATTTTGGGTTTTCTATGTTCTATTTCACTGATTTCTGCTCATCTTTACTATATCTTTTTTTCTGTTTATTTCAGGTTTTATTTGCTCTTTTTTTTCCTAGTTTCTTAAGGTGAATGCTGAGATCTTTCTCTTTTTTAATATAGGTGTTTAGCACTAAAAACTTCCCTCAAAGTATTGCTTTAGGAGCATAACACAAATTTGGGTATTTTGTGTTTTCACTTTAATTCAGTTTCAAATACCTTTCTTCTGATTCTTCTTTGACTTATGGGTTACTCAAAAGTGTGTTAGTTAGTGTTATGGGCTGAATTGTGTCCTCTCTGAAGATGTTGAAGTCCTAACTCCCAGTGTCTGTGAATGTGACCTTATTTGGAAAGCGAAGTCTTTGCAGATGATCAAGTTAAGATGGACACTAATTCAATATGACCAGTGTTATAAAAAGGCAAATTTGGACACAGATATACACACAGGGAGAATGCCATATAAAGATTGAAGATATGTCAAGTATTGCTGGTAAACTATTAGAGGCATAGATCAGCTCTCTCACAGCTCTCAGAAGGATAAAATCCCATTGAAATCACCCAGTTTTGTTTTGTTTTGTTCTGTTTTTGGTAACATCAGCCCTAATAAACTAATGCATTTAGTTTCTAAATATTTAGGAGATTTTTCAAGATATCTTTATTTTTCATTTAATTCCATCGTGACTGATGATGCACTTCATACAATTTAAATTATTTTATATTTATTAAGTTTTTTTTATGGCTCCAAATATAATCTATTTTGGTAACTGATTCACATGCACTTGTTTTTGCTCAGTAGTTTGTTTTATGTGTCAATTAGGTCAAGTTGGTTGATAACGTTTCTATGTCTTCCAAACCTTGTGGATTTTCTGTCTTCTTATTCAATCAATTATTGAGAGAAATATGTTGAAATCTCAGATTATAATTGTAGGTATTTATTTCTCCATGGAATTCTATCAATTTTTGCTTCCTATATTTTGAACCTCTGTTTTTGGCCTGAGGTCATTTAGAACTGTGTCCTTTTGATTAATTTATCCATTTATCATTTTAAACTGGCCTCTTTATTGTTAGTGATATGCTGTTTGGAAATATACAGTTGACCCTTGAACAACATGGGGTTAGAGGCACTGAACCCTGTGCAGTCAAAATCTGTGTATAACTTTTGACTCCCTCAAAACTTAACTGTTAATAACCTACTCCTGACCAGAAGCTTTACTGATAACATAAACAGTAACATAACATAACATATTTTATATGTTACATGTATTATAACATGTATTATAACAATAAAGTAAGCTAGAGAAAAAAACAATATTACCAAGAAAATCATAAGGAAGAGAAAACGCATTTACAGTATTTACTGAAAAACAAATCCACATATAAATGGACCTGTGCAGTTCAAACCCATGTTGTTCAAGGGTCAACTGCACTTCGTTTGGTATTAATGTAGCCACTCCAGATTTCTTTTGGTTAGTGTGAAAATGATACATCTTCTTCCATTCTTCTATTTTTAACCTATTTGTATGTTTATTTTAAGGCGAGTTTCTTGTAGGCAGTATATAGTTGGATCTTGATTGTTTATGTAATCTAATGAATTCTATCTTTTAATTAGACCGTTTAGATCATTTGCATTTAATGTGATTATTTTTGTTTGGGGTTAAATCTATCATCTTTGTATTTTTAACATTTGTTTCATTTGTTTTCTGTTGCTATTCCCCACCCCTTTCAGGAGTTTATTCATAGTGCTATCTTACTCAAAATTTGAAATGTTAACTAAAGGTTCTCTTACTTCTGATGCAATAAGAATAGAGATATAAACATATTATTTGAAATTACATACATAACCAAGAGTAGAACTTAGAATAATAACAAAACTATCAAACACTGGATATAGGATATGGGAAACAGGTGGAGGATAGTGTATAATGAGCTAATTCTCATATTCATAAAAGATGTCAATAAAAATTCTTAATTTGTTACATCAAGAATCTTATTTAGAATTACAGAAATTATCACTAGAAGAACTAAAAATAGAAACAAAGCTTCTCATCAGGGAGTATCACTGGATGGTAATACAGGATGAGACAAGAGAACATTCTTTTTCTTCATAATCTCTCCTGTACTCTTTGCCTTTTACTACATAGATTCTTTATTTAAACCATTTTTAAAAATGAAAACTAGACATAGAGAGTAGGAGAGTTAAATGACTAAGAAAAGTTCATGAGACTTTTTGCTAATATTAAAGGCCTGTCTAGAATTCTTGTCTTCTAGAAGAAAAATGGGAGAGAATCTCACCTTGGGAAGCAGAGGTGGAAAGTATACTCTTGTGACCTGAGTGTTTCTCTTGGATCAACGTTCCTATATTTGGTTGACAAAAGGGTCACCATTAACAGAAAGATTCTCAGAATCATCCACGGAAGCCAGACCATTCCCATCAATATTTAAACCAGAGTGGACTACTGCTACCAGGTGATGCTGAACCATCTCAAGGACAAGAATGGGTTCATTTCCCATAGCCAGGGTCCTGGAACCCCTGGTCAGCTAGCTGCACAGACCTACGCCAAAGAATTCATTAGCCATGCAGTAATACAATTGAGCTCTTTGGACTCACTTGTTACTTTATGGTATGGAGGGGTTCCTGTATTTGTTTTTTATCTTTAACTGTAATTGTGTGTCCCCACAAACACTGTGATTTATGTTGCTTCTTAAGACTTACATGCTATGCTTAATTGATTCCTCCCTCTTATTCTCACATCCAAATTATTCCCATTATCCCACCACAGTTAGTACAATTTTTTTTCCTATGAGAAGTTTTGCTATTTTAGATTATAAGACATCATTATATAGCTAGCCAAAATATAGTCCTGATACAAGTAAAATACATATACAGAAATAATAGATCAGTATCCATAGAAATCTAAATCTTCAAAGCAAAAGGAAAATCCATTATATTACCAGTCTCTGCTTTGTATGTCTCAGTAGGGTTTAACTTTACTCTTCACTCATCTCTTTCACTTTATGAGTACCTGAGTAGTACATAACGTAACCATGGTTACTGGAATAAAACTCCTTCATGTGTGAAGGCAGAGACTGCATATTTTTGAAGTGTTACACATACTCTACGTCTTAAGATTGCTTAACAAATTGGACTTGTCTCCACTGTTCTGCTTCAAATGGCTTCCGTCATTATTTGAAAGGCATGTACTTCTTCATCTGAAGTACCTGCTGGTTTAATACTTATAACACTTCCTTGATATCATATTTAGAAGAAATTCTCTTCCTGTCCTATTGCCTGATGTTTTCCCCTCCATGGACTTCATTTCCAAGTAAATAGCCTCAGAAGTGGTTTTATGAGCATTAAACAAGTAATTCTTTGGTACATTAATTTTGAAAGCATTGGATGATAGCAAGCGTGGAGAAAGAACAATTCTCAAGGTTGATATTTTCTCCTCCAGGGATAAGAAGGCTTTTATCCATAGATTCTCTAAAAGCAGGCAGCTGGACATTTGTTTAATAAAAATACAAACAAAAATATAATAATTATTGAGTGCCAGATAGTATGTTATGCAAGGGACATAAATTTTCTCATTTCTAATACTCATATCCACCTGAAAAAAAGATTTTATTAATTTCATTAAACATTCCGACTAATAAGTCCCAGAGGCTGGAGTCCAAGACTACTGCCCATCCCCCATGCATCACTTACTGCACTACTTATAAAAAATAGTTACTGAATACCAATTTTTATGCTACGTACTTTTACTGCACTGTGAACTTTTATTTTAAAAAAGCTCATCCTTGAGAGATTTGAACTATTATCTTACTATACTATGATAGACTTTTGCCTCACTGCTTCTTAAATGTGGATAAAATCGTGATAATGATTTTTTTACTTCCTGCTTCTTAAATGTAAATAAAATCATAATAAATGGCCACTATTGGTCTTGATATTTTTTCATATTTTATTATTAAATAAACTATTAAATAGGTTTTGTTGTCACTTTGATGGAAGTGGCATATCTAAGAAGAACTGATAATATGCAGTACTTATCAAAGCAATGATTACTAAGACATTGGCAAGATTTTGCCCTACTATAATCCTTTGGTTTTAAGAACTCAAAGTATCATGAAATGATGGTATCTCAGCTTAGCCCACAACTAGCTGAGTGAACTTGGGTCTAACCTCATTTTTCACTTATAAGAAACACGTAATAGTATAAACCTTGCTGGTTTTTTTGTGAGACTCTAGGGAGAAAAGTATTTGGGAAATGGAAATGCCTTTTACAAATTTTATGTGTTATTACAATTGCTGCTAAATTTGGAAATGTTTTTCCTCGATTTTATTATTTTAAAACCATAGTACAATTGCATGATGAATCCAACTGGTGATTCTCTCAATTCAAGAGTTTTCAACCCACTTCCTATTAAAATCAAACACACCCTGAGATATTGACATGTTTTTAAAGAACATATGATCACAGTTAGTACTCACCATTCTCCTTCAGATTCATTCTGAACACTACACCAGGAAAGAGAGTCTCGAGGTTTGAAAAAAATCATGAAAGCATCCCCAAAGCCTATAAATGTTAAAGTCATTCTTCTCTTTTAAAACTAAATATTTTGAAGAAGACAACTGTTGACAATGAACACTATTGTCCAACTACAGAGAACATATACTAAAGTAAAACTCCAAAGGATGCCAAAAGATATTAAGTACAAAGTCAGTGTAAACAAAGTTAAATTTCAAGGATTAAAAAAGGTCAAGAACTGTCAAGACAATATACAAAAAGCTTAAGAAATCTTAAATTGTCATCAGCTCTAAGACAGTCATCACAATCCTGTCAGGAAAATAAACCACAAAGTTTCACTCTCTATTTAGTTTGCAACCTGGGACCACAAATATATGTAATTGGGATTTCTTAGCTTGTTTTTGAGTTGTTCAGGAAGAGCGAAAGTCAAAGAATTCCTTTCTCCTTCCTTCCTTCCTTCCTTCCTTCATTTATTTAATCATTTACTTATATCAGTGTGGCTACACACCTATTTATTTTATACCTTGGGTTACAATCCAATATTACTGTATTTTGTTGCTCAGATCATTCCTGTTTTGGCCATTGAGAGCATGTTCAGATTGACTCCTGAAATTCCAAAACTTTCACTGTGCTTTGGAAAAGGTAAAACAAGTGTGGGTGGTGGTGCCTGGAAATAGGGGCAAAGCACTGGACTGGGAAAGAGCAGATTCTAGTCTCAGTTCTGAACCAACTGCTTTTGTGACTTTGAGACAATCACTAGCCTCTCTGAAGGGAAAGACCGAAGGCTTAGTGGTGATGGGCAAGACTTGGAGCCAACCACCTCTGCTCACGGTCAGACTCCTCCACTTACTAGCTGTGTTTACTTAAGAAAATTAATATTTCTGTGTCTCGGTATCCTGCTGTGGAAAATGGAGGTGAAAATAGTGTCTACCCCAGGCTTACTTGTTATTTAGGGATGTTTTAAGGATTAAACAAGTTAAGAATCATGAATATCATATAACATGATATTATACTAATCCGTTTAGGACTGTGCCCAATAAATTGTGAGCATTGAATGATCTGGTAAAATGAGAATAAAATCTGCTTTACTTTACTTCTTGGAGTGCTGAGACACATGAGAAAGGGTTATATACTCCATCAACTTGTTGTAATGAAGAATAAACAATAACACAGTGTTCTATATCCATAGTTCATCTTAAAATCTCTTCCCCATCTCTTCCTTTTTCTCCCCCTTTCTCTCTCCCCTGCCTTCCTCCTTCTCCTTCTTCTTTTTCCCTTCTACCCTCCTTCCCTCCTTTACATTTTTTTTTTAACTATATTCAGATTTTCCCAGTTTTTCCATGAATATCCTTTTCATGTTACAGGATCCCATCCAGCTTATCACACTGCAGTGTCGGGAGCCATTACAAGGCACTGAAGTGTCACGTCGTTGGGAGCCACATAGCAGCTGCTGAGTTTGCTTAAACAATGGTTCTAGGAAGCAGGGTGTTGAGTTAAACATTACTGACCCTGGGGGGGAGGTTTGCCTGCTAAAGAAATCCTTTTAAGATAGTGGAATGTTTTACAGAAAGCAAGGATGTCTGTACCCTGAGGAAAGGATGTATAGGAACTTATGTAAATGCCAGCATTTCTATGGTAATGTACTCTGTGCTTGGCTATTGTGTTCAAAAAGAAGTATAAGGGCTATGCTAAATAAACTCGAGGCTGCAGCCGTGACTGTATGCCCTCCCTAAGCGCTTTCCTGTCTTCTTTTTTCCTTAGGCTTCACCCCCCTCTTCTAGGTGCTGTTCGACTTTAGCCGGCTGGCTCTGGCACTGTGGTTAGTTGTCATGTCTCCCTAGGTTCTCTTGTCTGTGACAGTTTCTCAGTCTTTCTTTGATCTTTACAGTTTTGAATACTAATGGTCAGATATTGTGTAGCATTTTCCTCATTTTAGATTTGTCTGATATTTTCTCATGATTTGGACTGAAGATATAGAGTTTGAAAGAAAGCACTACAGAGGTAAAATGCCCTTCTCATCACATCAGCGGATACATGACATCCACATGACTTATCTCTGGTGATATTAACCTTGACCATTTGGATAAGGTGCTATCTGTCATTATTTCTCCACTATAAAGTTACTACTTTTCCCTTCCCATTCTCTATTTATTATAACGAGTCCTTAAACCTAGTCCACACTGGGATGGGGCTGGGGATTAACCTCTACCTCCTGGAGGGAGTGGGTAGCTAAATATTTGGAACTCTTCTGTGAGGAAAGTATGTCATTTCTCCCTCATTTATATATGTATATCAGCATGGATGCATTAGAAGCTCTGGTGCCTTTTAGTGGAGAACAGTAGATCCCTGACTCTTAATATGAGGGAAACAACGTTGGAGTCTGAGGTCCAAATCTGAGTCCTAACTCCCAGCACATAGCTGTGTAGCTGGGAGCAAGTTCCCTCATTCTTACATGGGATAGAGAGACAGAGCACTTTATAGCACTTAGCACTGTGCCTGGTACACAGTGAGCACCCAACAGCTTATTAATTTCAAATTGCTGCTTTAACAAATTAACACAAATATGGTAGCTTAAAACTATACAAGCATATTATCTTACAGTTCTGGAGCTCAGAAGTCTGAAATGAGTCTTACTACAACTAATAAATTAATTATTATAATACATGTAATATTATGTGGCAAGTATTTATTATTATTAAATTAATGTTGTTAAAATTTTCTAATAACTACCTAAAATCTTATTTTGGTCTTCTCTCTTCTGGTGAAAATATATACTTGAAGGTAATCAATGGCATCTTTAACCACCAAGTGCAATACTATTTCTTTGTTCTCTCTGGACATTTGTTAGGACCCATTTTGGGACTCAAATTTTTTCTGATGCTTGGAGAGTATGTGGTAGATGGTGTTACTGTTTACCAAATATTCACCTCCTATGCTCCCTGCTCTATTTCCATGGGAGAAATTGTTTTCTTCCAATCCTCTATGGATGTTGGACTTAACCACTGGAGAGTAGGGCAGAAGTAACAGAGAATGAGTTCATAGGCTAGACCTCAAGTGACCTTAAGCGCTTTCTCCCACCCCTCTGGGAATCTGCAACTCCTGAGCCATGAGGAGAATGTACTCACACAGCTACTGTCCTTCTAACCTAAGCCAGGGAGTGAGGCATGTGGTATAGAGCTGTGCCAGCCACACTACAAATCTGCAGCCTGAAGCAGTACAGTCCTGGCCAACTGTAGACCTGTGGGTGTGAGATTGGAGATGGCTCCATAAAGAGGACTGCCAACCTCTAGCATCTGTGTTTCTTTGCCCAAGAGCTTTCCCTGGCCACTGGAGTCTACCCTGCCCATGCTTATACACAGGCCAGAAATGCTGGGAAGTTTACATCCCTAAGAATAACTCTCAACCAGTGACTGACAGATATTGCTATATAGCCCTCATTTCTCTTCCCCTTCAGGCAGGAGAACTATACTGGCTCCTGGAATTTCCCAGGGAACTGAACTCCAGCTTTCCTAAGGGGTAACTTGCTTGCTAATACACTCTTTACTAGCTGTCTTCCCTTCTCTGTCTCACTTTCTACTCCTTTTCTGCATTTTTATTTAAGAGTATGATTCTGGGGACCCATACAAAGATAATAAGTGGATTTTGTCCATCCCATTGATATGACACCCAATATGGCTGCCCACTTGGTGAGATAACATCAGGAACAAGAAGCTCTGGGAGCTGAGGAAAGGTTGAAAGGGGCCAGAGCTTAACCTATAGGTCTCTTCAGGGTCTTGGGCAACAGAAAGACCCTCTGAAGTCCTCCATCTCTAAGAGCTCATATCCTCAAACCCCCACTCCACTAGAGAGCCAGTATTCAGCTCCTTTGGATGTCTGCTGTAGGGATATCAATGATCTAGCAGTGTCAGCCACTGACGCTGTGATAGCCAAGGAAAGTGACAACAGCCACTTTAAGTTAAGAAACACCTGTCTCTTTCCTTGTCTATCCTCCCTGCCTCTCTCTATAGCTAGTTCTGAAAGTGGAGTAGAGAAAACCATGTCTCAGAGTTGATTAAGCTTTTCCCCACTAGTTGCAATCATTGTTCCAGCTTAAGCTCATATTGGAGGCAGTGGAGGAGATGAGCTTTAAATCAAGTCTGAGATTGAAGTTTTAACCTGGGCAGGTGTCAAAGAAACTAAAAGCCACCAGAAGGTAATGGAATCTTTCAAGATATCCATTAAATGACTCACTATCTACTGAGGGAGATATGATGGCACATGGCTGAAAACAGTGATTGGAAGAAAAATAAATCCAGTCATGTTTATGCCCTCTTCTCAATAAGCTGGTTACAAGAGTGATTTTAGAGATAAATAAAACTCAAGTTCCCATGTTGGAATGTTTTTAACCTCAAGAAAAAAAAGTCTGGCAGGAATTTATCTAATAATATTGAAGCATAAATCCAGCTCATGTCTCCTTATACAGCATCCCAGAGTAAAAGTCAAAATGTCCATGAGGATGTTCATCATTATATTGTAAATTCCTCTGATGAAAGCTCTGCACTGAGGAAAACCATTTGTGGCATAGAGAAATAGTTACTACAAAATTTTTAATATTTTATTGTTGAGTTATTTCAACTCTTGAAGGTCAAGAATAAAATCCTTTTGGAAAAACAAGATGAGACAGTGTCTGTGTAGCTGTTCAAAGTTCTTAACCCCATGTAAGAACATTAAGCCAAGAAAGCTTAGAATTATAGGTTTTAGTCGACTTAACCTTCTTACTATCCCTGAAAGAAGAGGTATGATAGAGGTATTGAAGGGGACAGACTTATCATAGTCTATAAAGTGGGGGCTTCACAAAGGTCTTTTCATAGAATAAGGCTTTTTCCTCTAAAAATGAAAAGAACTAGAGAAAATTCTTTCAAGAGGACACAGCTATATTGATATGCAACATAAAATGTTACAGCTTGAAAAGGCCTTAGAATGATCTAATCTAAATTTCATAAATCTAGAAACACAGATTCTTGATGCCAAGGATATAACTTTTATTAACCACCACACAGTCACTTCAGGGAAAGCATATTCGTTGAGTTGTAGCCTTGTGTTCATGTAACTGGAAACCCTCTGCCTTTGAGCCACTAGGAAAAATAAGGACAATGTCACTGATATAGATAAATCTGCTTTGTTTGCACAGCCAGACCCATGGATATTTAATTTTTTTAATATCAGAAAATTTCACATTGCTTTATAGTTTAAATTTTGCAACAATTTTTCTACTAGCTGGAAGAAGAAGAAGGTGTGGATTTTAAAGAAATACCCCATTGGTCTGCCTTCTAGATATTTTCCAGGTGGTAGGAGGTACTTCCCAGAATCCTTGAGAAAAAATCATAAACACTTTTGGACTGGGGTCTATCTCAATTATTAAATCTGTATATGCTTGTGTATCATTCCTTATCTGTTTCATGGTAGTAATATTGGCAAGTTGTCCTTAAATTAGAATGCATACTATATTTGCCTTCTGATTAAATGACTGAAAAGGTAACAAGTATTTTAATATCAGACAAGGCTCAAAGCAAAATGATCAGACTGTGTTTAGCTGCAGAGCCATATTTTGGGAGAAAGAGCAAGTAGAAGTGTTCAAAATGGAAAAATTGACCAAAGGTTAAAAAAAAAAAGAAGTAGGATAAAGTCATGGATCTCATAGAAAAAGAGGGGGTAGGTGGGGAGACAGGAAAGGATTGGAGTATCCTCTTGGGGCCTTAACCATCAGATGGTGATGTTTGAGGGGTGCCTGGTCCTTCTCTCCAGGGCCTCTAAAAGCATTGCCTCTTTCTAGTGATGCCCAGTTCCTTATTTTAAAATTCTGGCCCTGCAGGCAACTCTTGGCTCTGAGATAAGAGCATATTTCTTGGTTTTATGTCACTTACTGTGGAGCGTGAAACTCAATGAATGATTGTTTCTTTCCTCCAGCCCTAGGATCTTGTAAGCCCAGAGGCTCATGTATGATGGAACTGACTAATAAATTTGATAAACACCATTTTTCCAATGTTTTCAAAATCAGGCACATTGATTGCGCAAATCTCTGAAAGGATTTTTGACAGGCAAAAATGTTTCCAAGTAAAATTTGTCATTATTCCTTGGTCTCTTTTTATGGTCATATAAAATGCATCAGGCCCTATGTGAGACTCAGACTCTCAACTACTTTCCAAAGCAACCTGATTTTACAGGAGTGTGAAGTTTATGAGAGCTATCTTTAGAAGTACTGAAATGCTAAAGGGTATTTTACATTCATACATGGCTCACACACACAAAAATTATCATTATAGTATTCTAAATTCTCATTTCTCTTAAAAGAAACTAAACCAGAAATGGCTAAATAATAGATGTACCTCTCAAATTGAGAAGTTATTACCCACCTGCTAAAAAGAGTAACTGGAAATTGTGTAAGAAATGTGAGTTTTAAAGTGGTTATGTAAAAAATGTTTAAGATCAAAAATAGCCGCATCTGGGAAATAAGGACATTATGAATAAGGGATGTTCGCACTGTTATCGCAAACAAGCTAAGGGCAGAAAAACTATAAGAAAGAGGCATTAATGCATACACCATCAAGAGGAAATCAGTAAGAGTGAAAAATAAGAAATTGGAGAACAATCTTTGGCACAATTTCTATCTATCTAAATAGCGCAGAACCAAATGAGATCTTTGAGAAAAGAGGATATGGCCCTCAGAGAAAATGTGAATTTATCATCACTGTTACTTGGGGATGGTATTTTCGTGTCTGTTCCCATGTTATTCATTCTCACTGTTGCTATATTGTACACTGGAGGACACAGTGGTACTCTTAGGGTATACGAGCTAGCTGTTATGAGAAAGCTGAAATGAGATGAAGAATAGTTGATGGCCCTTTCCATTTGTAGGTGACATAAATTACATTATTTTCAGGCAGACAGATAAACATTGTGAAAGATATTTTGAAAGATATCTGTCAAAAAACATTCCGTTGAAGA
Organism: Eonycteris spelaea; assembly: GCA_003508835.1. NCBI lineage: Eukaryota > Metazoa > Chordata > Mammalia > Chiroptera > Pteropodidae > Eonycteris > Eonycteris spelaea. Next base: position 1,162,137 of record PUFA01000219.1, read on the forward strand.
TCATAGTAACCCAACGGAGAACAACTTAAGCAGAACAAACAAAGAAATGGGGGGATAAAGTAGCTGAAGTTATGAAGTTAAGGGATGTAATTAATCAGATCTACAGCTCAAGTGATGTCATCTACATTCTGTCTCTCCACCTCTTGAAAGCTCTCTGCATATGTAGGTCAAGATGGCACCAACAAGTCAAGATTCAGGTCCTACTAGCTTAGTAACATCAGGAACTGGAAGTAGTTTTCCCAATCATCCAAGGAGGACATTTATTAAACCAACCTGGGACAATATGCTCATTCCTAAACTAATCACTCAGCCAGGGGATGAGGGACTCTGATTGGCCAGAGCTTCCAATTATATATTTAATACCATACTTTTAAATATGAGCAGACAATGAGAATTACCAGGTGTTTGAAGAAAACCTCTAACATACAATATTGAGACCAAAAATAATCTACCAGAAAAAAAGCAAATAATGGTGGCTATATAAGGAGAAGATAATTAAAAAGATAAAAACCTTAAAAGTCTATCATTAATATCACCAGGGAAGATATTGTAGGCATGAAAAAAGAACAGATTATACAAAATAAACATTCAGAAAATAACTTTGCCTTTTAAACATTTTTAAAAATGAGGACACAAATGAAACCCTCAATAGTTGGGTTGGAAGATATATTTTAAGAACTCTTCCAAAAAAGTAGCTCAAAAAATGAAGAGATAGAAAAATAAGAAAGGAAAATTAAAGAAGCAGTTCAGCATGTCCAAAATCCAAATAATAGGTGCTCCAAAGAGAAAAGAACAGAGGCAAAAATCACCAATGAAATAATTCAAGAAAATGTTCAGAATCAAAGGATATGTGTTTCCAAATTGAAAAAAACTCACAGAGCAAATAGAGCAATAGATTAATATAAACACACGTTAGAACCCATCATCAAAAAATTCCAGATCCTGGCTATAAAAAGATCTTATATACAAGTTGAGAGAGATAGAGATAGAGCAAGAGTGAGAGAGAGGGTAGGGAGAATGAATGAGGATAATTCAGACTTCTCAACAGCATTACTGGAAGCTAGAAGACAATGGAACAATGCTTTAAAAATGATTTCCAACCAAGACTTCTATACTCAACCAAATCACCAGTCAATTGGGAGACATATAAAGTCTCAAAAACTTACTATTTCACATTCTTTATTAGGGAGCCGCTAAAAGGTGTTCTTTATCAATGAAAAAATCCCTGAAAACAGGACATAGGAGATCCAACACAGGAGAAAGGTGAAGACATTCTCCAGCATGGTAGTGGCAGTGAGGAAGGCACAGACAATAAAGCATCCAGGAAAGTACTGAGAGAGATTCCTTAAAAAAAAAAAAAAAAAAGCGCATTGAAGAACAGTAGGTATGAGTAGACCTCTTGAGAAAAGATTCACATAGTTGCCAGAAAATATGGTATTTAATTAGTTTAATGCTAAGTACATAGAAAACTCAACATTTCTATATAAAAATGAGGGAATGGTCAATCACCGGAGAATCAAAAGTATATGGAAGGAAAAGTAATCATATTTTACTACAAAGCTCGACCATGTAGAGGATGTATATAGCCATAATAAAGTAAACAACAGTATTGGTCTAACTGGAATTAAGATATAAGAACACTGAGAAAAGGGGAGGATATTAAATGCTCATTTCCACAGTGACAAGTTGATTAATTATGCCTAAGCTGAAAAACCAAGCAGCAGAAATTATTGAGAGAAACATGTTCGAGAAATAGAATAGTTAAATAGAAATAAGTCTGCTAGAAGAGGAGAAAGTAATTTTCTCTGGAATGGGGCAAATGGCAGGGCAGACATCTGGTTTTTATATAAATCTGTAAAAAATATGTGCATTTATGTACATATAAATTATTATGATTTTGCACAGAGAAATATAACTGATAAATATAAAAGTTAAAAAAACCAAATTTTGTGTTCTATCTAGTTTTTCTCTATTTTTTAGAAACTTGAAGCTCTAAATATCTTTAGAATTGATAGCTTTCAGGTCAAAAATTAGCTAAAAAGTGACATCAAATAGATTTGTTTTCTTTTCTTTTAAGAAGTAAATTTAGTAAGTGACATAAATAAAAAGGAAACTGAATAAATCATTGTTGACAGTAAACCATTTTATGCCATAGCCCACTTATTTACAGTAACACCAAAACTTTTATTTTTAAAAGATCGATTTTACATATTAGATAAATACTGGAAAACTATTATACTTTGCCCTTGGGGGCAATCAATAAAATTACCTTGTAACAATATTTAATAACTTTTATACTTTTATGATAGAGAAAATCAGAACAATGCCTTCTAAAATTGGCATGGGTACAATCAGTAACAAAATCTTGCTCTCTCAAACCAAAGTCATTCTCAGAATCAACAGACTTTTATCAAAAACTGTGAAATTAAAAACTGTGAAATTAAAAATAAACTATTTATGCTAGCGTAGAAATAAAAATATATTAGCTTTCTAGTCAGCCATCTACCAGTTGCAGGCTTCAAGTTGAGCAGTCTGATATTGGCTGGAGAGACAGACAGGTAAGCACATAAAATATGAACAGACAAGTATAAGGCAACGTGGCCAAAGTCTAAATGGGCTGTGGAAACAAATAGAGGTATGTCTAACTTCCTGAGGATGAGGAGGGACATTTCAGGCAGAGAAACCTCTTCAGAAAGGCCAGGAGGCCGGAAGCACCAAAGCATGAGCTGCTGGTAGCCTCTGGTTCAGTACACAGGTAGACACCTGTATGAGTGGATCCAGCACAGAGCAAACGCCTGAGCAAGAGGAAGCCACTTGACAGGGAGGGAGCACATTCAATGGGGTACAGAGGAGCAGGGTGGTCCTGAGAGATGAAGATCAAACACGAGCAGTTGAGGTTCAGGCTTGGGCATCAAGATCAGGTCGGATGATTAGGAAGAAGAGTAGGTCTGGAAGAAACATTTACTGAGAGTGGAGCCATTCAGAGCTGCGAGGTTTCTCTACAGGCCTCCTGTGAGGATCAGGTCTGAGCTGCAAGCAGAACCAGTAAGTAGGTCATTTGCTACTTTGTGCTTGACCTAGAGCTTCTCACTGTCTTTAAAAAAAATTATGGTAAAAATACATAATATAAAAGTTAGCCTTTTAATCTTTTTTAACTATACAGTTTAGTAGTATTAATCATATTCACCTTGCAAAACTGAAACTCTATACCCATCTTGTTCTTGTCTTAGATTTTCCTCCATGTTGGGAGACCCCACCAGATTTTTAAAGGATCAACGTCTTTCACTTGAGTCCCCCCACTTGGAAAAGTTCAGAACCCCAAGCCAGATAGTTTGAAGCTCAAAGTGTTGGAATTTTCCAAAATCCGTTAGCGTACTAGGGTGGAATTCTCAAGTTTATTCCTTTTTCTATAAGCACATCAGCAAAGATCTGCAAGGGGTTATATGAATCAGCATCTGGTTTGAAAGAAGATCAATATAGCTTAGTGCTCTCAATAAAATAAAAACAGGGAACCAATTTAATTATTATGATTCTGTTGAGCTTTCTATCCCCAAAGCTAATTATTTTTTGGTAAAGATCTCCACTTTGATTATAGTTCACGTTATAGAAAATTTAGAATTCAATAATGTTGCATCTGGCTTTAGGGAGTCAGGCTCAGCAAACACATTTGTATTAGTAAAAGTTCTGATAAAGGCAGATACCCTAACAAAAGCAAAAGAGAGGTAAGGAGGGGAGAGGGGGGACAGACAGACAGACTAGACTTTGGGGTAGAAAACTTTAAGAATTTCTTGCAATATGAACAAATTTTCCCACAAACTAAAATTAGAAGTGTTCATTAGAACACAAGTCCGGTTTGCTCCACTCTTTCAGATTGTTGTGGCTTTATTTTGACAAGTAGATTTAAACTACCGGAGCTGCTGAGTGAATTCGCTATCTGGCTGTGATTCCAGTTAGCTTCATTTTGTCCATCCCTTTTGGCACCATCTCTCCAGACCTTTCCTATGAGTCCTTCAGCAGGTGGGGGAAGGAGAAATAATTATGGGAGGTGATAGTACCCTCTAGCATTTCCCCTAGTCTGGTGCAACAGGCGTTAGGGGAAACTTGTCAGGTTTTAGGAAAAGCCTGAAAAGCAGATTTTGATAAGAGGATCAGTACACAGGAGATTTATTGGGAAATGGTCTTGAAATCAAGACCTATGAGGTTAAGGGGAAGATGCAAGCTTGGGAAGAATGAAAGGATGGGCCTCAGAAAATCACAAGGGACTCTCTTAGGGTGATTAACTTGTCCCAGTCTGCCTGAGACTGTCCCAGTTTCAGGACTTATGGTTTCACATTCTGGGAAAAACCCCAGTTCCAAGAAAACCAGGTTGGTCACACTAGGACATCTGGAGCTGGGATGGCCCTGCAGAGATACCCTGAATTGCAACCAGGCGGCTGGCCCTTTATGACCCTTAACCAACCTTTCATTGAATAGAAGGTGTCCTGACCCTCAAGGACGCATAACCTTGGATGAGGTGGTTCTCTTTCAGCCAAGGGCAACTTCTAGAGATAGACTTGGTTGGGAACTGTTACTATTTTCAGCACCTGGAGGAATGAATGCTTCAGTCCTGAAGAAGGGACTATTGGGAGGTGTCTGATTTTGCAATAAGTTATCCTCAGGACTCTCAGAAAGCCCCTGAATATTGATAGATCCAAATGTGGGTCCAGTTAGTCCCTGATGAGCAATCATCTTAATCTGGAGAAGCAAGGGCCCGACACTAAAATTCTTGGCACTTGGGGAAATTCTGGCCAAGCAGAATTTGAGGAGCTGTTCCAGCCTTTTGATATGGGTACATTGTCTTTCAGGTGGTATAAATCTCCAACCCATCTGCCCCCTTCATTTCAGCCACTTTGGAGAGGGGCTCTGGCCAGGTCAAGGGTACACATGAGCACTGGGAGGGCAATGGCTGTCCCTACCTGCTGAAGCAGGTCTAATCCTCTATATGCTAAAAGCATATGCTGAGAAGTCAGTCAGCCTGCGTTCCCATCCATCCCTGACCTGTGGGCAAGTTGTTAATGCCTTCAAATGTTAGTTGCTTCAATTACAGATGAGACTAACAATGCTTACTTTTTATGGTTCTCGTGGAGACTAAATGAAATTTAGCTAGCTAGACAGACACATATTGAAAGATACTATATTTTAATGGTTAAGAATTCACATTTTCTTGATTTCATATTTTTGGCTCTACTATTCACTAGCTATATTTATCTATCTCTGGGCAAGTTATTAGCTTCTATATACTTCACTTTCCTCATCTGCAAAATGTGTTTTAGTAAGGATCAAACAAAATAACCTATTTAAATGACTGTGACTAGAGCTTAATACACAGGTAAGCACTTGCTGTATGTTAACTCAACATTATTCAAAGTCATAGCACAGTGTTTGGCATATAGCAAGTGTTCAATAAATTTTCTGTTATTAAGATGGAGGTACAATTCCTGCCATCAGTAATGAAACAATGATAGAAGGCCTCCTCCTTCTGATGATGCTTCTCTTTTCCTTCTTAAATGGCACATTTAGGGCAGTGAAACTTGGAGGTACATATGTCTTTTGGAGGTACCTTTGGGATAGAAGAGCTGAGAGGGCCTAGCATAGAATCCAGGTAAGAATGATGGGATTCTGGCTGCTTGGGACTGATTGTGTCCTGGCTCAGTGGTTCTAAAACTGTGGTTCCAAAACCTACACTTTGATCACTTGGGAATTTGTTAGAAAAACAAATTCTCGGATTGTTGTTTGAATCCAAACTCTGGGGCTGAGGACCAGCAATCTCTGTTTTAAGAAGTCCTTCAGGGGATGCTGATGCACACTCAAGTTTGAGAACTGATATCTTAGGCGTTGGAAAAGAGATGAAGGAGATCTTAAATTTCTCAGGTTAGATGGGGAGTAGTGCCTCTGGAGACAAATGACTTCCAGCAAATTCCTTCAACGATGTCCATAAATGGACATCAACCCTTGGAGCTGGCTTTCCATGGAGCAAGCAGTGAGAGGACCAGTGCCACTTCTCTTTAGGCCACGCCATAGTGTGTAGATGTACCTCAGTTACTCTGTGTGTGCTTGGCCCATAGCAGGTGTTCAATAAATAGTTACTTAGCTAAAGGAACAAAAAAAGATGTGCAGAGGACAAAAGCCCTTAACATGTTCCATTGCTTAAGCCGCCATAGTCTCTTCTTCACCCAAGCCCTGGAACAAGTAACCTCTCATGTATGGACCATCCTACCACACACCTGTGTGCCTGGCTTGGCACAGCTGTTGAATTAAACAGGCACAGGATTTCTTTAAGGCTAGGGATACACCCAACTGTCACCTAAACTACCCATGTGACCATCTAAATACATTTGTGTATTTAGAAATACTCAAATTTCTAAAGTATTAGAGACTTAGAGAATCAGGAGAAAACCCACTGAAAAATCTCCCTCCATCCAAAAGTTTTAATGTTCAGCATAGTTCATTGCCATTAATCACACATACCTTGGAATCTTGCTGTAATCATACACATGAAAATTGTGATAGTTGAGAAAAGTTGAAATGCTTGTTTCTTATTTTTGTTTTAAGACAGGAAAGCATATGGGAGTCCTGTTGGGCACAAATGGCTCTCTATTTTCTAAATCCCTAAAACAGAATGTATAAGTTAGAATCTTCTGCTCTAAATTCCATATGGTTTTAATTAATTCACAAAGTGAGTAAATGTATTTTCCATTTAATGGAAAAGTCTTTTGGCAGTAGGACCACTTACTCTGCACTAGTTAATGGAGCATTAAGAAAAAGACAGAGAAATATTAATCATATTTGAAAACATGGCTAGCTTTGGGTTAGGCTATTAACCACTTATATGGCACCACTCATAGAAATAATACAATATATTCAAAGAGAATGATCGTCCTACTTTCATACTATCCTATAAGAAATTAATAAACAAGATGCAGTATTCTCTAAAAAATAAACCAATAGAAAACACACTATCTCCTGCTACTGAATAATGCCATCTTCTCACTTAATGTGCCTGATCATTTCAAATATGAGTCTGTACCAGTTGCTACATCTGCTCTAAGAAAAATGAATAGAAAGAATAAAAATATTAGAATTCTTGGTCATAAGATTTGTAAGAAACATTGTTTTTTTCTTTAAAAAGAGAGAAACTGTAAACTTTCCAACAATAAAGGTGTCATGAATAGCTCAAAGGCGGTTTCCCTAAAAGGTATTGCCCTTTTGCTTCCTAAAAGACTTTGTCTTTTGTATTACTATTGATTTCTACCTATATAGTAAGAATACTACACATAACATCAAGGTCATTTCATCCCTCAATTTATAAAGATTGGCTTTCACGCTGAACACATGGGACAATGATGAATGCTGCTTCATTTAGAGCAGATGGGAACGTCCTGGCAGAGTCAAAAACTGTACTTGGCAAAGTGGCAAAGTACGTGAGAACAGTTTGTGAGGAATGAGGTGGTGTGGGATACATCCCAACATAGTATATATCAACCCATTGAGATAACAAAGATGTATGATTTTGCTAGAGCTGCCATAACAAAATACTACAGACTGGGGGACTTTAACGACAGAAATGTATTCTCCCAAAGTTCTGGAAGCTAGAAGTCCAAGATCAAGATGTTAGTAGGTTTGGTTTCTTCTGAGGCCTCTCGTTGTGTCCTCATATGGTTTCCCTTCTGTCTGTGTCCTAACCTACTCTTCTTATAAGGCCACCAGTCATACTGAATTAGGGCCATCCTAAAGACCCAATTTTACCTTAATTACCTCTCTAAAGGCTCTATTTCCAAATACAATCACATTTTGAGGTACTAGGGATGAGGGCTTCAATATATGAATTTTGAGGGGACACAATCCAGCCCATAACAGGAGGTAACAAAACTCTTCTAGCTTTGGGAATATAATTTTTCATCATTCACTCATTTAATGCAGTTATTCATTTTATGAACAAATAACTGCGAATCTCAACTATAATCATTGTAATTCAAGAGAGATAGTAAATTTGGGTTCCCAGATCCAATTCCAACATGGGTGGTGTTTCCCCAGGCCAAAAAACAATTTTCAGATACCAGCAGGTTGTCTAAGAATTCAACTCAATTCTGACATGGTGTACACAGTGTCCCAGAGACAGTGTCCTGTAAGACTGCACACCACCATCACCACCCATGTCACATTTCAGATGCCAGCCATAAGTTCAGGCTGTTACCTATACTTCTGACTAACTGGCTATAAATAAGAAGTTCCCATAACCTCTTCTTTGGGTTCAATTAATTTCACAAAATGGCTCTAGAACTCAGAGAAACATATCACTTATTAGATCACTGATTTATTGCAAAAGGATATAACTCAGGAACAGCTAGATGAAAGAGATGCAGAGAGCCAGGTATGTGGGAAGGGGCACAGAGCTCCCATGCCCTCTCCAGGCACCACTCTCCTTGAATTGTCACATGTGCATCATCCTAGAAGCTCTCTGCACTCTTGTCCTTTTGGGTTTTCATGGAGCTTCATTACATAAGCATAATTTATTAAAATATTGGTCATTAGTGATTGATTCAACCTCAAGCCCCTTCCCCCTTCCTGGAGGTCAGGGCATGGACTGAAAATTCCAACCCTCTAATCACATAGTTGGTTCTCCTGGCAACCAGTTGCCATCCTGAGGTATGGTCCAACAGTTGCCTCACTAACATAAAAAAAAACGTCTTTTTTTCACTCTTAACACTTAGGAAATTCCAAGAGTTCCAGGAACCAGGAATTGTGGAGGAAGACCAGATATATATGGGAAATATTAATCACAATATCACAGATAGGTAGCATAATAAAAGCTTATGTTAGGGGATTTAGCATGGTCAAAGAAGTGAATGAAAACCTCCCTAAGGAAGTAAGAATTCAATCAAGATGTGAAAAATTAGTAGATATGAAACAAATGAAGGGGGGAAGAAGTATTTTAGAAGAGAAAACAATATATACAAAGATTCCCATGTCGAGGAATATGGGTGAAAGCGTAAAAGAAAGTAACTATAGCCAGATCAAGTAGATAAAGGGAAAGTTTGAGACCAGATGAGACTAAAAAATCAGGTAGAGGCCATATAGGTAGGATCTTATGGCACAGATTGAGGATTTTGTGTCTATTTTATGAATAATGACTTAAAAGTGTTGGCTGAGGGATGTTTCCAAGGTCATGAATTCCCCACTCTGGTACACCCTGCACTAGACTGCAGAGAAGTCCCCAGGTGCAGTGTCCCAGGTGCTTAACGTAGGATGCCACTGGCCTGTACTGGAAGATGAGGATGGGCTTAATCCTACTGCTTTGATTATCATGTTGAGAATGGATCATAGGGAGCGGTAGAGAGGAAGTGAGCCAGCAAGTTAGGAGGTATTTGCAGAGGTTCAGGATGGTGGAAAGACAAAAGAAGTTGACAGGTTGAAAAGATTTAAGAAGTAAAGTCAAAAAGATTTAATTAATGATGGATTAGACATGTGTGTTGGGAAATGGAGATGAAAAAGAGATACGAATTGACAATGATTAGTAGGTTTCAGCTTTTCAAAACTGGATGAATAGTGTTAACATTCCCTGACATAGAGATCGATATAATAGTACAGTGTTGGAGGAAAACTCATATTTTCCTTTGGATCCTATTGAGCTTGAGATGTCTTTAAGAGATCAAAGAGGTGTAATGTAGACAATTAGATATATACAGGTCTGGAGTGCAGACTAAAGGTTTAGGCTGAAGATACAAATGTGTGAATTATATCCTTAAGGGTAGTAACCGAAGATGAATATTGATAAAATCAGCCAGAGAGAGAATACAGAGGGAGAAGAGGAGTAGGTTAGAATGGAGCCTTGAGGAACTTTAACATTTACTGGTCAGTTAGAGACAGATGAGCTAGCAAGGGGACCAGGCAGGAAAACAGAGAAGTAAAAGGAGTACCATTGGTACATAGTGTCAAGGTATCGAGACAGTGGTGTTTCAAGGGATGTATGCAGTCAATTTGTGTAATGTCACTGAGAGACTAAATAAGGATTGAAAATGCCTTTGCATTCATTGATGTGGCGATCTTCAGTGACATGATAGGAAAGAACCCACATGGGAGTGGCTGGAGATTAATGAGAGGTGATGAAATAGAAATGGGTATGTCTTTGTTGGGCTCCCCCAGAAGCAGATACTGAGACAAGGATTAACTTCAAGTGATTTATTTGAGAGACAATCCCAGGAAGCAATAGTACAGGAGAGGGGAAGTGAGAAGGGAGGGGAAAGATACAAGTAAAGGGTGAGTACTGAGCATATTGTTGCTGTGAGCAGCTATCTGTCAGCCCTACTGAGGATCTCTAGGAGACAGTGTAGAACATACCTGAGTTATGTTCATCTTAGGAGGGACTAGAAAGTTCAAATTTATCCTCCAACTCCCATCCATCATTGGCTGAGGGATGTTTCCAAGGTCATGAATTCCCCAACATTCTGGTGCGCCCTGCGCTAGACTGCAGAGAAGACCCCAGGTGCACTGTCCCAGGTGCTTAACATAGGATGCCATTGGTGTACTGGAAGCTGATACTGAGAAGAGTTGAGTCAGGAGCTGACTGCATCTGCCTCAGTGGAGTAAGCATGGATAGCTCATGGAATCTTGAAATTAAGGACACAATGGGGATTTGGACTTCACCTGGAGTGAGATATAAGGTTAAGAGGGATTATTTCATTGTTTTAAAGAGAGAGGTTTAAAAGTTCATAGGAAAGAAATGAATGAGAGGGAGTAAAGATGATAGATGATAGATAGATAGATAGATAGACAGACAGACAGACAGACAGATAGATAATTGATAGATAGATAGAATCAGACAAGCTGACTACTCATTTTTTGGACCATTGTTGATAGATATGTCAACTTCTGTACTCTGTATTTTCTTCATTTCCATGCCATCTGTAATCGTGATTACTACCTATAGATATTAGCTGTCAGAAATTTCTGTAAACAAGATAAAAATTATTACACACATTAAATGACTTCCTGTACAGTTTTTAATCTAAGACAATCTGCTGAGAGGGTAAGTGGGAAGGACTAAAGGATGAAGCATGCCAGGCTGCTTTAGGGGTATTTAAGTGGCACCGATGTGGGAGAATTTCATTTGCAAATGGGAGTAATAGATCAACATACTCCTCATAATGCTACATATATTCTTCTGGGCGACAGATATATTAAAAGATGATGTAAGCTAAATTTTTAGATCAGTCTCTTCAATTTACACTGAATTCTTTTTCTAGTCCCACTATTGAGTTTTTCTCCTGCCAAAGTACCTTATGTCAGAGCCAGCAAAAGCTTTTAGTCTCTGCTTATTTGCATTCCATTTCTTAAATTTAGAATATATCTAACCAAATCAAATATGTGTTTGGCAATTTGCAACTCTTGAATACTTGCTAATCTGATACATTAAGGTACATTGCTTTATAGAACAATCATCAAAGTGTGTCCACTAAGGTTTATCTCAGATTTAGATTTTTGTATTTTTATCCCCATTCATCATTTATTCAACAATTTAAATTGAGTGCTAGTAGTTATTGAGTGCTAGTCAATATAATATGTGCCATAGCTATTAAAATGAATAACAAAAATACAATAAATGATTCAGGCATATTTGTGTAAATGGAGCTTAGTATTCATCACTTCATTTATTATGTCTTCTTTACATGATGCAAGTCATAGAAAACCCAACTAACATAAGATGTTTATTGTTCATTACATGAAATCTGTTGGTATGTGGTTCAGAATTAGCTTGGTAGTGTAATGATGTCATTAAGGACCGTGTCTCTTACCTCCCGTGTTCTTAGTGACCCAGCTCTAAATATAACATCCTCAAGGCAGTGTTCAAAGCAAGAAGTGGAGGGAGAGGCAAAGGGCTTTCTCTTTGTGTAGATTTTAACTTTGCTTCTCAAGAAGCTCCTCAATAGACTTCCCATTCCATCTCTCTTGCCAGAACTGGGTCATCCTCATCCCTCAACAAATCTCTGACAAAAGGAGAACAAGACTGCATTATGATTTCGATCCATCACAGTTCACACTCTAGTGCTGGACCCAAGTGTACCCAAGTAAAATTATGGTTTTGATAGCTATGAGTAAGAGAGAATAGTGTTGGATAGGCAGTCAAAGACGTCTATCACAGGTTTATCCTTATATATTTTTAAACATAGTAGTCAATATTTAAAAGAATATTCTACATACACACACACGAAACAAACAAAAAAAAAACAAAAAACATGAGTTTCCATAAAGAGATTACTCCTGTGATTGCCATGGATGTTTGTCAGCTGCTACAGCCAAGGAACAGAACCGTGGCCTCCTCCTTATTTTGACTGCCCTCTTGGAAATGGTCTTGTGGATTTCTCTGGACAATGTTTCATCACAGAATCATTGGCATAAACAGTAGAGTTCATCCAAATATCTAAAATACAAGGCCATTTGACCATAGGCTCAGGAATCTTCTTTCAGGTTTCAGCCTCACAAGACATCTCCTTAGACAGCCTTCCCTACCCATCGTGTCTAATGTTACCTCCCCTGCACTCCCCTTACCTCCAGCATACCCTCCTGTTGTATTTTTTCTTAGCACTTTTTACTAGTTGCAGTAGCTCTAGCACATAGATCAGCACCTAGCACATGGCGGATGCTCAATCACTATTTAAGGAACGAAGTATTCATCAGATGTCATTTTTAATATTGACTTTAAAACCCTGATCACTCTCACCTTGTCTTTCTTCCTCTTTCATTCTGCTGCCTTCCCTAAAGGTATTCCCTTAAACGTCTTGTGGGATGGCGGTAATAAAAAGTTAAACATAAAATTACCATGTGATCCAGCAATTCCACTCCTGGCTATATAAATGAGATAAATGAAAACATGTTTACACAAAACTTGTACGTAAATGTTCATAAAAGCATTATTCATAATAGCTCCAAAATGGAAACAACCCAATGGCCATTAACTGATGTATATGTGGATAAAATGTGGTCTATCCATATAATGAATATTACTTGGCAGTAAAAAGGAATGAAACACGGATATATGTGACAACATGGATGAGCATTAAGAACCTTATTCTAAGTGAAAGAGGCTGGTCACAAAAGGCACATGGATGATTCCATTTATATGAAATGTTTAGAATAGGCAAACATATACATAAAAAGTAAATTAGTTGTTGTCTAAGGCTGGGAGTTAGGAGAAATAGAGAGTGACTACAAATGGGTACAGGGTTTCTTTCAAATGTGATGAAAATACTCTAAAATTGATTGTGGTAATGGTTGTTCAACTCTGTGAATACTAAAACCATAGAATTGTACACTTTGAATAGGTGAAAGTTTTGATATATGAATTATATTTCAGTAAAGCTGTTATATTTTTTAAATCTTGGAGAAGGGGATAAGAAAAAAGTAAAACCTAGACTAGTTGCTTTGAAAAGGTCTATGAGGGGTTTTATGGCTTCAGGTCTTACATGTAAGTCTTAAATCTATTTTGAGTCTATTCTTGCATATGGTGTAAGAAGGTGGTTCGATTTCTTTTTTTTCCTTGCATGTATCTGTCCAATTTTCCCAACACTATTTATCAAAGAGACCGTCTTTACCCCATTGTATATTCTTACCTCGTTTGCCATATATTAAATGAGCATACAGGCATGGATTTATTTCTGGGCTCTGTATTCTGTTCCATTGATCAATATATCTTTTTTATGCCAGTACCATGCTATCTTGATTACTGTAGCCTTATAGTATAATTTTGATATCATAGGCAGTAAACTCTCTAGTATTACTAACGGGGATTTCTTTTTGGATATATCTCCCTGGGCAAGAGAAACAAAAGAAAAAATAAACAAATGGGACTACATCAAGCTAAAAAGTTTTTGTATAGCCAAGGAAACCATCAACAAAACAAAAAGAAAACCAACTGATTGGGAGAAGATAATCACTGATGATACATTTGATAAGATGTTAATATACAAAATATATAAAGAACTCATACAACTCAACAACAAAAAAAACAAACAATCGATTAAAAAATAGGCAGAAGACCTGAATGGACACTTCTTCAAAGAGGAAATATAGATGGTCAATAGACATATGAAAAGATGCTCAAGGTCACTAATCATAAAAGAAATGCAAATTAAAACCACAATGAGATATCACCTTATACCTGTCCGAATGGCTATCATCAATAAATCAAAAAACAACAATGTTGGCGAGGATGCAGAGAAAAGGGAACCCTCATACATTGTTGGTGGGATTGCAAATTGGTACAGCCGCTATGAAAAACCGTCTTGAGGTTTGTCAAAAAACTAAAAATGGATATATACCTTTTGACCCAGAAATTACACTTTTGGGTATTTATCCAAATTTATCCAAATAATTGTAAAAATCTATGCACCCCAATATACATGGCAGCAAAATTTACAATAACCAAGATATGGAAGCAACCTAAACGCCCATTAACAGATGATTGAATAAAGAAGTTTTGGTTCATATATACAATGGAATATTACTCAGCCATTAAAAAAATGAAATCCTACCATTTTTAACAGCATGGATGGACCTAGAGGTTATTATGCTGAGTGAAATAAGTCGAACAGAGAAAGATAAATACCGTATGATTTCACTGATATGAGGAATCTAAGGAACATAAAGAACAAACTAATCAGAAACAGACTCACAAATATAGAGGACAATTTGGTGATGGACAAAGAAGAGGGAGTTTGGGGTGCTGGGAGAATGGGGTGAAGGGTTAAAGAAGTACAAATTAGTAGTTGATAGATGGTCACGGAGATGGGGAGCGTGGCATAGGGAATGCAGTCAGCATTATTATATTGGCTAGGTGGAAAACTAGAGGAGAGAAGGAGCAATGAGGAGGATCATTTTATAAACTATATAAATATCCAACCAATGTATCATATACTTGAAACTTAAAAAATTTAAAGAAATGAAATGTTATAGAGATCATTCTTTCCTTCAATTTCCTTAGCAAACATTTATTTATTGAGCACCTACTGAATGGTAGGCACTGTTATAGCTCCTAGGAAAACACCCCCTGTTTAAATGGTAAGAGGAACACTGTGTTACAGACGACGACAACAGAATGTTGCTTTTGCAGTGTTGTTCATACCCACACTTTTGGGATGCCCTTACTTATGTTGCAGGCCTGGAAAGCACCTTTGCCAAGTTGTGTGTTTTTCTAGAACACAATATATTGGATGGAAAAAGTGAGGCCAGAGAGACCGATGTATTGGCTCTTTTGATCTGGGTTAGATCTGAAGATACTAATTACAGCCTCTGAGGTAATGTATTCTTTTTAAAGTTTTCTATTAAATATTAAGTAGGTACAAAATAATTTTATAAAGTATGTGCAAGTTATAAACAAAATGATGAACATATGTGAAAACTTCCTACTTTAAAGGTTGTTATTTACCCTTCCTCAGTCTCATCCTTTCCTGCCCCTCAGAGATAACCACTGTCTTAAATTTCGTGTTTAACTTTTTCTTGCTTTTCCTTATAATTATGCTTCCTTTTTAATTGTTTAATTCCACGTGCTTTTGAACTTTCTAAAGATAGAATCATCATACCATATCTATTCTCCCGGGACAAAACTTTTTCCATTTAACTCATGTTTTGAGGTTCATCTACGCTTTAATGAGTAGCTATAACCTATTTCCTTTCTACAGCTGTGTACTGATTCAAACAAGTGTTGATTACATGGCTGTTCACTGTACTTTTAAAAAAATTTCTATATTTATATTTTACCCTGATTTTCTATATGTGTTATATTTCACAATGAAACTTTTAAAAATTTTGGGATAATAAAAAGCAGAACCCAGAGAGATGGGCAGGAGGCAAAGAGGTAGGGGAGGTGGAGGGAAGTGTGTGTGTAGGGGGGTGAAGTTATGGCTTGTGTGTGATGGGAGGACCCTGTCCACTCCCTCTGACCTGGCATCAGGTATGAGCTTCCTAAGTACCCGAGACAAGGGGGAGAAACTGCCTCAACATAGGACCCTGGCAATAATCAGCCCTGCTCATTCCAGGACAGTGACCTGTGCCTGTCTTTTGGTGGCCCTGCCTGGTAGTCCAAAGTTTCTGCAGAGCGGAGAGCAGCAACAGACTTGGCTCAAGCACTGTGGTGGCTCTGGGCAGCTGCCAGAAGCACAGGGCTAAAATAAGATCTAAAATGGGAAAGTAGCAGCATCAGGGATAGAAATGAATCAGAGGCAGTGACTGATAGGCAACATCTCACTGACAAAGAAATGTAGAGGTGTTAGAGGTGCTAGTGGGTAAAGCTAGGAGAGAGAGAGATGCAATAATAAGGGTCAATCCTCACACCTCTGCTTTTGTAATTTTGTTATACCACTCACAGTCTGTGATTGTCCTTCCTCGGTTTGCTGGTGTGGAAAGCGGCTTCTCCTGTGGTTTTCTAGCCCACAGTAGATTGAATGTAAAAAAAAAAAGAGTGAGACCACACAGATAGCCATGTGCAGTGTTGATTCAATGCTGCTATTCAGCAAGAAGGCTGAAACTGAAGGGGCAAAGTATTCTCAAAGTGGCATGACCTGAGGCCACCATTATCCATCTTAATGCTCATAGACATTATCTCTGTTTTATTACACAGTGCAAAGATAGATGTTCACACTAAACCTAGCCTTTAATAAATGCTTAAATCATGCTTATTATAGTCTACATTAGAAGATAAGAATATACACACCTTATTTACTGATTCCAAGATGCAAATATTTCCCCCATTTGACATCTCTGAACCTGGATGTAGCTGCCAATTTGTGGCATAGTTTTATATGTTTAAGCAGGTTCAGCATTGGTCGTGACTGTTGAAATTGTTCTTGCTTCAATAGAGTCACATACATGCATCGTTGGTGTCCCACTTGTTGAGTTTAGTTGCCATTTTAAAAATGGCTTCAGAAGTTTACACTATTATTTAGAACTGAAATAAAAAAAAATAGTGGGTATGTAGAAAGGCATAAAATAGTACAGGGATGTGACTTTGTTATTAGAGAAGCAAATGTTCATCACCACTGGAGGAATAACCACTAATTCCACACTTCGCACAGAGCAACAACCAAGTGCTTCGTGGGACCAGAAAGGAAGATGCTCACAAGTGGCTGAAACTGCACTACATTATGCTGTTGAGATATGTGTAAAAATATTGCCTATGGACAGTAAGCCCTACAAGAGAGACTAGGAAAGTTGACAAGTTTCTTGAAAAAAATGAAAGACTTTCAAAGGCACAAGAGGCCACTGTGACTAATTCGTGTGGCACTATCGTTGGGGAGCTGAATATCAACATTGTCAGAAACTTCCTGCTGACACTGATCATAAGCTGACGCTAAACTTCCAGTTATATATGGTTAGTAGATGAAAAATAAGAGAATGAGCCAAGCAGGCAGTGCTAACAAAACCCATTGTTCCTCAATGTAGCACAAAATTCTACTGTCAATAGTAAAGATCAAAGAAGCCCCTTCTACATGTATAAACTTAAATTCAAGTCATGAGAAAGCATTGTAACAATTTAATTGACACTGCTTTTTTCATTCTTAGAATACATATGATGAGTCTTGACATCTTTACTTCATTGAAATACAGTATATACAGAAAATGTTCCATAAAACTTCTATATTAAAAAAAAATATTTTAACAAAGTTTCACTAAACAATAGACTTCGAAAAGTATTTCTAACAAAGAGAACAGACAGTGGATGACTATAAATAATGCACGAAGCACTCTTTAACGTTGTCAAAAAGGGAAAAACAATCTACAAAAAAAATGGATAAAGAGATACTTTACAGGAGAGTAAATCCATTGGCTAACAAAAATACTAGTCAGAATAATACTTTTTAAAGTAATAAGATGTCATGTCACACTTATCAGACTGGCAAAGTCGTAAAGGGTCATAACATTCCTTCCTGCCAGGAATGTGGGGAAAGGGTACTTTCAAAATTCGCTGCTGGAAACATGAATTATGATATTTATTTTGGAAAGCAATCAGGTAGCATCTATCAAAATTAATATAAATATGTACTGTAACCCAGCAATCCCTATATTAAAAGACTATTCCACAGAAATAAGAGTACTACAAATAAAGATATGTATGTCAAGAATTGTGGCAGATCGTCACCAGTGTCCACTGTGTCTGCTCACTTTACCACATCATTGCCCACTAGTCTGCCTTCCAACAGACAGTACATATATTTTGTTACCTGAAATTGTTGCTGGAGCCCACTTGGCCACATTTACGAAGTACTGGGAGCCAACGCTCACTAGGAGTAGTCCACAACCAATCACTGGTGTGAATTGGTCTAAATACCCCAACTCCCTTACTCTTGGATAGAAAAATTCGAAAGAGCATGTTCTATACTGGCTCTGAGATTTCTCCAAAGGGATTAAATTCAAACTGTGGATGAGAACGTGGGTCTGGATACTACACCATCCCACGGGCTGTCTTCCTTTCCCCGTCTCACTTTCCCACTCCCTTCCTAGTGATCCTTCTACTTTCAAAATAAACTTAAACCCTACTCTTGAGGTTTGCTTCAGAGATCCCCAAATTAAGATAAGGATGTAGTGACCAAAAAACCCAAATCCAATCCAGAAAACAAAGTAAATATCTATCTGTCAGTGGGTAGTTAAATAGATTAGATTACATCCACATGATAAAATAGTAAGCAACCATCATACAGAGTTAATTCACACTATATCAGTTGATTTTGAGTTATTTTAATAAGGTATTATTGAGTGAGAGAAACAAGATGCAGAGAAGTAGGTTTAATATGATCTCAATTTTATAAACAACAATGACTAAACTTATATGTGTGTATATACCTTGGGATTTCTCAACCTCAGCACTACGGACATTTGGGTCAGATCATTCCTTGTGGGCACTGTCCTGTGCACTGTAGGATATTTAGCAGCATCTCTGGCCTATATCTACTAAATGCCAGTAGCACCCCCTCATTTGTGACAACCAAAAGTATCTCCAGAAATTGCCAATATTTTCCCTGGAGGCACAAAGTTTATCATCATTTCAGAATCACACATCTGTGCATATATAAATACACATATGTATATTTGCTATGATTACATAAACGTAAAGAAAAATATAGAAGGATTGTCAATTAGGTTGTTAACATGAGTTATCCGTGGACACAAGAACACAAAGTGAGTAGAAAAGACTGAGAGAAGAAAAGAAGGAGTAAGGGGAGCAAAAAAAGCATGAAAATAAGAGACTAGTAAGTTTCATGTATTAATGTAAAATTTTTGACAAAAAAATTTCATGGAAGGTTGATTCAGGGTAAATCACTGGAGATCACTGTTTCTAAATGCCTGGCATATCTCTTTGTATTGAGACCTGCCACTCTCCCAGCACATGTGATTCTGATGGGACAGGGGACCCCAGAAAATTACCTGGGCTACAAGAGTGGACATTTGCCCTAAGCTTTGCTAATCAAGGTACCTCATATACTTCCCCACAGTGATCGGGCTACAGGCCAAATAGATACATAAGACTTTGAATCACAAGCTATGAAGTTGAAAGTTTTGGGCTGCTTTTGGTCATTTTCTCCATCAACTTGTAGCAACAGAGAATGGAGTTAGCATTTTTAGAATAGCAGAGAAAGACAGTTAGTGCATGGAAAGAAAGAGGGAAAGAGAGACAGAGAGAAGAAGAAGGAGACCTGGTGGCATTATCTGAGATCTTGGATATAGCCGAGCTTGAAATTAATTTCACCCTAAGTCTTCTCAACGGTTATGCAAACTACTGAAGCTCCCCTTTTATTTTCTTGGCCTCTATTCATTTGAATCATGTTTCTCTCACCTACCCAGAAAGATCTTGATTAATACGAAATAACAGTAATTCATCAAAAGGGGTCATAATGAGATATTACTTTATAGAGATGATGTATGACATTGTTTGGCATGGGAACAAATTGGATAGTTTTAAATTATAAGTGATTCTTTAATGCTCAACCATAAGATGAAATACTGCTATTTGCAAACAACATGGATAGATCTTGAGATTATCATGCTAAATGAAATAAGTCAGACAGAAAATGTTGAGAACCATATGATTTCATTCATATGTGGGATATAAAACTGAAAGCAACAAACAAACAAGACAAATGAAAACTCATAGACACAGACAGTAGTTCAGTGGTTATAAGAGGGAAAGGGGGAGGGGAGATAGATAAGGGCCAATGGGCTCAACACTATGGTGATGGAAGGAGATTGACTTTGGGTAGTGAACACGTAATGCGATATACATATGATTTATTATCGAAATGTACACTTGAAACATATATAATTTTATTAACCAATGCCACTCTAATAAATTTAATTTTTTGAAAAAGGAATAAACCAAAAAAAAAAAACAAAGAATTCCAAGGAAGCACAGCATTTTGGTCACATGTTCTGTGCTGTTGCGTCCAGCAGTTTCACAAAGATGCATCTGACAGGGCCTTTGCCACATGTCATGCTTCCTGCTTCCTGCTTCCTGCCCCAAGATTTCTGCAACCTCACAGTTTAAGTCACTCAGAGGACCCCACTCGGCCATCATGTAAAAGCAACCAGAAAACCTGTGTGGGAATGAACACATGTACACCCTCTGGGCCAGTGTGGTTGGTAACTCAAGGAGAGAGGCTCCACCCTTAGTAGACAGTTCTGAAATGCATCTCCTAAATCTCCTGGCAGGGTCCTGGGTTATCAAGTGCAAGGAGCCCATAATAAGAGCTGACTCAATTATGCATCTTGGTATTGGCTTTCTTCTTCCCTTTTACCCACTCCCCATCCCCCTTCTTTCTCTTCTACATCCCTGGATCTCAAACAAATTCTTTGCACACAAGCCTTTTCTCAGGTTGTGCTTTTGGAAAACCCTAGCCTAAGATATAGAGATACGTGTAAATTCTCTAATATTCTGTGGTACCTCCAATACCATCTTTACACGCCTCCCATAAAACAGTTTGACAGCATTTCTTTATCACTGAGAAAAAAGCAATCCATAGCAGCACTTTTTACTTTAACCTCAAAGAAGAGAGGGATGAACTAGAAAAGGCAGAAGAGGTGCCCTGTCGCAGAATTAGAGAAAAAGTCTTTGCCTATGGCACTCAGGTTAACTGAGTGATGCAACACTCTCCGATATGACTAAAGTTCCAGTGAAATGGTGCGTTCAAAAGGAAAATTGCAAATTCTGATAGGGGACCTAGGGAAAGGCCCACGGGAAACTTGAAAGCTTGTTCAGGAGGAAATATGATGTGGAATCATTGGGTTATTGATTTTTACTAAGTATAAGGAGGCTTCAGACAGCTAGA
Source organism: Eonycteris spelaea (assembly GCA_003508835.1). Lineage (NCBI taxonomy): Eukaryota > Metazoa > Chordata > Mammalia > Chiroptera > Pteropodidae > Eonycteris > Eonycteris spelaea. The sequence goes on from PUFA01000219.1 coordinate 1,183,487, forward strand.
GTTACTTTGATTGATGCATTTGGGAATGAAATGCATGTTCCCCAGCATGTATTCTTTTTCCCTATCTGAAAATCATTCTTGGGCCAACTTCATTGAACATCCCTTCTCACCGGAATAGTATGATTTCAGTGATGCACTAAGTGCCAAGGACAAGGCTGTGACTCTGCATGGGAAAAGTGTTATTTAGAGGGAGAGGGGAATTATAAATTCCAACTTTGCCTTCTTTAGGGTCCTTGTTGTGTTTGTTTATTCTCTGGACTCAGTAAGCCAACCTCTGTATAGGAAGAGCTAGTTGTGGAGCTAGGAGATGGGATAATTTGGAGGAAATATTTTTGTAAAATGTTATTAAAACAGCAAAATGTATTTGTCTCCCTATATAAAATTATCAAAAGAAAGCATTCAATTGAAATGAAATCAGATAATTCTACTACAGTTTTTCCTGAAAAGACATAAATGCAATTGACAATGTTGAAATAATTTTTTTTTTCTATGTTTGGTGAACTATCTGTGTAGGTAAGAAGACAAATGTTCCTGTTCAGGGCTGACTGAAACCATAATTAGATGAGCAAAAATTATAAATATGTTATATGTTTGCACAGATAATTTGGCTCTGAATAAAAATTTGAGAAGTTGAATGGAGACCCCAAAGCAGAATATTTACACATAAATGTAAAACCCCAAAGAGCTAGCTTGTGAAAGATATGGCTCACAATTTTTCATGTCCAAAAAATTAAGAGTGATGAAAACATTATCACGGAATGATCCTTTTAATTCAGAATAGAGAGCAATTCTTTCCTAAGCGATTTCAAAGCTGCTATGGTCTTCTGAAATTCTGAGGTCTTCACCATAAAAGGCTTCTAGAAGTACCTAACTATTTCCAACAGAAGTATGGGGAGCAGAGAGCAGATAGAGAGAAAGAAGCAATGACTGATATATTTGCAATAAATTTCTATAGCTATAGACAGAATGTACCCAACACTGGGAATCCAACTCAGATTTAGTCCCTGCTGATGTGCCATTTTCCCTGTTAAATTTCCCAGGTCATGCCATCAAGAGTCACTTTCTTTTTTTGCCCACAACCCCCAACACAATGTGTCAACTTTCAAGGCTACTTTATGGGACCCATGGGTTTATGCAAACTGTATCAGGCAGATTTTGTGGTGTTTTCTCTTGAGCCTGGCCACTGTTTCGTTCGCTGACCTTTCTTTGAATGCCAATGCTCCTCTTAGTTTGAGTTCCCCTCAAAACAGAACTCAAAACAAGAAGGCTATTTATGGACAAATAATCAATACCTGAACAGACAGCATCTGAATACCAGTTTCAAATCACAGCAAAATACGGGCTTACATTATTGTATATAATAAAACAGAGTCATGTTCATTAGTGGTGGTGCTGGCCATTCCAAGAAGGGGCTATCATTAGGCTATGGGTATTGAATATTCCAAAGACATTGTAGATCTAGTTAGACTTGTTCTTGCTGAAAAAGAGAGTGTCCTGGTACAAGGAGTTGATTTTCAGTTCTAACAGCATTTCTGTCATCTCCATAATTAGCACTTAAATAAAATATAAGCTTTCCTCATTTCTGATCTATTCTTGTGGTCGCATAATTCTTTAGCCTGCCTCTTCACTCTTTTCTTTTCTAGAAATGGAAAACATCTCATTTTTTAAAAACTCTCAGATCCATAACTGTGCAGACAACAAAAGTATGAAAATCATGTATTATTCAGATGACATTCAAAGGGACACTACAGCAGAATAATTCTACCAGCCTATGAATTAGTGGAGAAAACTCACCTTTGAGCAACATGCATATTTACTAGTTTCTTTGAGAACACTTTGTTCTTATTCCTTACCTTTATGAGCAATAGCTATAAGCTCTTTCAAATTACGTTATTCTCATAATCTTCCTGTAAGGGTTTGGCAGGTGAAAATTATAATATTGAAATTTCCCGAATGGAGATAGACAAATGCCCACTATGTCTACCACACAAGACAGATTAGATTTCAACTTCTTTGTGATGATGAGACTCTGCCGACAGCTTAGGAAAAAAAAAATTCCTTTACCTTCATACTTTCCTCACATATTCTCACAAGGCTGATATTTCAATGCCTAATGGTTTTCTGTGTTGTCCCAGGCAAAAGTAGTTAGTGATCAACCATCTCCTTTCTATCTAAGTGTTGACAGGATATAAGAAGCCATTTTGCCAGTGTAATTATTTAGTTTTTATAAATCTATTTTTATGCCAACACTTTGGCCTGAATTATATCATTCAAAGCATGCTAGTTAAAAAGGGAGGAAGTCTTATGGTTAAAAGAAAGGGTTTGGAGTCTGTCCAACACAGGCTTGAATTTAACCCTTTCAATGCTTATGAATCCCTGCCAAATTACCCAAACCATGGATCATTGTCTCATGCATAAATCAGTGTCCACCTCACAGGATTGAATGATATAACCCATGACTGAGTAATATAGTCTACATAAAAGTCTTAACGCTAGCCATCACACTTGGTAAGCACTCAATATGTGAGAGCGGTTCATATTATTATTCATACTTGTAATTTACAGACCTGAAAGTTAAAGTAGTTTAAAGAATTAGCGATGCCTCCCTGTGTAGTGAAGAATTAACCTTGCCCAAAAAGAGGCCTGGCCTTTGCTCTTGGCTACTGACAGGTGATCTCTAGGCTCTTGGAATGTCATGCCTGATTGGAACATCGTTGTTTGCCTGGGGACACTGGCCAGCAGATAGCCTAATGATGTGATTTATAAAGAGAGCTTTAGACCATGAGATATCAGTTCTACCTCTGGAGGGACTCACAAATAAGGTCAGCCGCATGGGTAGTATACAATCAAGCCCCAATAAAAACTTTCATTTATATTGTCACACAATCATGCCAAGAAAGTAACATTGTCCATGACACTCCATGGGAAGAGGACAATGGAAGCTCTGCATTTGGTACTTTTTCTGATCTCTGCCTTATGCAATTCAAAACTACAATGGAATATCATCTCACATCTGTTAGGATAACCGAAAAGATAACAAGTATTGGTAAGGATGTGGAGAAATTGGAACACTTGTATACTGTTGGTGGAAATGGAAAATTGTGTAACCATTATGGAAAACAGTATGGAGGTTCCTCGAAAAATTAAAAACAGAACTACCATATGATCCAGAAATCCCACTTCTTGGGTATATATCCAAAAGAACTGAAATCAGAATCTTAAAGAGATATTAACACTCTCATGTAAATTGTAGCACTGTCCACAACAGCAAAGACGTAGAAACAACCTAACTATCCATCAACAGATGAACAGATTTAAAAATATGGCTTTTAAAATATATATTTCATACAATGGGATATTATTCAACCTTTAAAAAGAAGGGAATTCTGCAATATGTGAACATGGATGAGACTTAAGGACATTATGCTGAGTGAAGTAAACCAGTCACAGAAGGACAAATACTGCATGATTCCACTTATATGAGATATATAAAATAGCCGAACTCAAAGAAGCAGAGAGTAGAATGGTGGTTGTCAGTGGATGGAAAAGCAAAGAAATGGCAAATTGCTATTCAAAACGTCTAAAATTTCAGTTATCCAAGATGAATACATTCTAGAGGTCTGCTATACAACATCATCGTATCGGTAATGATACTATATTATACTCTTAAAAGTTTGTTAAGAGAGTAGATCTCATGCTAAGTGTTCTTATTACAATGAAATGCAATTTTAAAAAATTATAGAAAAATACTGTTTCAGTGATCAAGTATACATTTTCTAGAGCTCAACCTACTCAGTTTCAGATTCTAGCCTTTGATTATCTGAGCTATTTTACAATTCTATACAATGTAGTTAAGTGATACCAATGTAAAATAACCCTTATAGACATGCAAATTCTGTCCTATCTGGTTGAAGCTGACTTCTCTGTCCTTTGTGGAAAAGCCAGTTTTGTGTCCATTTGCACATTCAATTAAACATTTTTTGTTGCATATAAATTTGTGCTTGTTTGACTATTGCTTTGAACTGGTTTTAATATCTGCAGTTTCTTCAGAAGTTAAATAAAATCTCTAGCACATTTATTATTATATTTTTATGACTCATGCTTTACCTTTTTTGAAAATTATTTTTTTAATTTTATTATTAATTTCAAGTATATAGTACATTTGGTTAGACATTTATATAGTTTATAAAATGACCCCCCTAATTGCTTTCTCTCCTCTGGCTCTCCACCTAGCCATTCCATTAATGCTAACTGCATTCCCTATGCCGTGCTCCCCATTCCGTGACCATCTATCTAGCAACTGCTGATTTGCACTTCTTTAACCCTTCACCCCTTTCTTCCAGCCTCCCAACCCCCTCCTCTCCGGTTGTCACCAGATTGTCCTCTATATTTGTGAGTCTATTTTTCATTAGTTTGTTTTTTTTGTTGTTCCTTAGATTTCACACATAAGTGAAATTATATGGTACTTATCTTTCTCTGACTTATTTCACTCAGCATAATACCCTCTAAGTCTATCCATGTCATTGCAAATGGTAGGATTTCATTTTTTTAATGGCTGAGCAATATTCCATTGTATATATGAATCATCCAATTGTCTGTTGATGGGCATTTAGGTTGCTTCCATATCTTGGCTATTGAAAAATTACCTTTTAACACAGAGTACTTTTTTTTAGGGGTATCTCTAAAGATGAGTGACTATCATTCTCACTGATGGTAACATATAGCAGCTTTAAGGTATTTTGGTGAGGGGGAAATGAGAACTGTCATATTCACAAATTATCATGACTTGCTAAAGCAGAAATTTACTGATTACAGTCAGCAGGCATTCATTCCCAATTCTTTTGGTAACAATTCCCAACATTTTTGTGGTGAGGACCCTTCCACCCCTCCAAGTTTGTTGACATTTATGTAAAGGTGGCTCCACTCCAGCTCCAGAGGTCAACAGGGGACACAGGTCTAAGCCATGCTGGGAACCGAGTATGTGGTTTATATTTGGGGCTGGAGCGAAATTACTCGGGTTTGACTTTCCATTCTACCACTTATTAGCTCTGGGATATAATCTTTCTATGCCTTATTTTCTTCTTCAGTAAAATAGACAAAATAATAATGCCTATCACATGGGATAAGTGCTTGGAACCATGCCTGGCACACACTAAGTAATCAGCAAATGTTAATTTTCATTGTTCTTCCATGAACCTGCCCATAGTGCTCGAGTCCATGACCAACTTGAGCCAGTGAGAATGAGTGCTAAGTCTGTTAAGGCTTTTAAAGAAGATGCTCTCTCTCTTTCCTGTTGATCTTAAATCAGGAGGATGTAGGTCTGAATCCTACATCTTGGCCCCTATCTTGGAGCCTGAGGATGAGTCAAGATGGATAACAGATCAAAGAGATACAAAAGGAACAATTAAGAATGAAGCTCCTGGGTTTACCAGTTAGCTGACCTTGAAGCCAAATTGATACTTGTGCTTTTCACGTACATGAGTCAGTTCAGACCCTTTTTGGTTCTAAGCCAGTTTTAGTTTAGTTTTGTTTTTTTAAATCACTTACCATCAGAATATCATAACTGTTTCAGGAGTCAGAGATGAAATGTCTTTGGAACCAGATAGTAAAATCTTTTCTGGTATCCCTCAAATTGCATTCTCAAGGCAATGACTTGCATGTAAAGTACACAGCTCTATTACTGAGTAATGATGATGGTTTCTTTCACAGAGTGCTTATTTTACCATAGCCCAAACCTGGCCATTTCTTTACCAAGTGACATGGGGGTAATATTGAGGGCATAGAGTCTTCGGAATAATCTTTCCATAATTGATAATATCAAGTAATATGTATGTGACATAAACTATAAACCAACATCTTTAGCTATTATATGATGTACCAACAAGGTTGTATACCCAAACAAAGAGGCAATTAGCACAATGGAACCAAATGGTACCAAGCAAAAGTCAACCAATGTAGACAAAGGCCTTTCTTTTGTATAAGCAGCTATTAGCAGATTTCTCCAGCAAAGATATTGAAAACTCAGTTTGCTTAATTCTCAATTTAGAGATAATTTTTTTCTCTTAGGATTCACTAAATTCTCCACTGCACATCACTGCACAATGGGATATCATCAACCTTTATTCAAGTATAACTGATTTACTTTATTAAGTCTCTGTTTTGACTTATAAGTCTGGGGCAACTGAAGTTGGCATTAAAACACTGTCGAGATTAGGTTACTAATGATGCCTCCTCCTTTTATTTATGTCTACAGCAGCCGGTATTTCAAGGTGGTCTCCCATCTAAGTACTAACCAGGCCTGACCCTGCTTAGCTTCTGAGGTCAGACAAGATCAGACACATTCAGGGTGACACGGCCGTAGACACTTCCTCCTTTTATGAACTCAAAGCAGGTTAGTTCACCTCTCTATGTAAACCTTATTTATTTCAAAATGGGGGTAACAATAAACATGTCTTGCTGGATTTTGACAACAACCAAAATAAAATAACTAAACTAAAAGAACTAGGAGCTCAACATATTTCTTAAAGTTAATCATTCTAATAACCCGTATTGTGCCTAAATAAATTTTAAGATTATCACCAAAAATAAGGCCAAGATTTAATGAGATATTATCAAGAGCTTAACTCCTCCAAGAGGCCAATATTAAAATCCCAGACAGCTAAAAACTCCAACTTGAGAAGTACTGTTCTTTACCAAAATGCCATGCCATGGATGAAGTACTGACAAGTAAACATTTCAAAAATACTATAATTCCAATAAGTGTAATGCAAAGGCAGAACTAGAAATTTAATAGCACATTCCCAAGACTCCTTTAACAAGGGAAATCACCCTCCTCACCCAACAGCATTGCTCAAACCTTTCTGTGTACATTTCCATGTATCACCGTAGGTAAAGCAGCGCTTACACTGGGTTCCTAACACCACTGCCTAGTGGTGACCATTCTCTCAGAACATTTCAGAATCCTCTGCAGGCCTGTTTCCAAAAGACCTCCTTTGGAGAACACGGAGTACTATTTTGCCTGCAATGGGAGCCCAAGGCCCTGAGGCTGCCAGGAACAGAAGCCGTCTTCAACCGAGGTGGAGTTGGGTCTGAGCCCAAACCATCTCCACTCCACATTCCTTTGGTGCCCCTGTCATTCCTGATCCTGTAGTGCCTCTCCTTGCACATCGGAGGGTCCCTGGACTGGTGGCTGGCCTTCAACAAAAACGCATAGTCCTGCCTCTGATGTCTCCCAGCCTCCAAACTTCATCACAGGTGATGCCAGCTGAGTCCCAGAAATGTTGGCCATTAACAGTTGAAGGCCTTACTCTTACTCAGGGCACTTGCACTTTTATTGGTCATTTTTGAAGGCAGACCATGGAATGATAGACCCAAGGCTTAGGAGCAAGGAGACCTCACTTTAAAAATGATCCTTCCTGAGCCTCAGTCCTTTGCATCCATAAAAACAGATTGCTAATGAACCTCTATCACAGGCTTGTTGACAAAATCGAATGGGGTTAAAAGTGATAAAATAAGTAAGATAATAAGAAAACACAGAGGACCATAAGACACAAACTGAGGAATGTGACAAACCCAAATCTTTGTACCTGAGAACCAGAGAGAATAGAAAACAAACAAACAAATAAATAATGTGTGATTGGAAATCTCTAAAACAGCAATCCTCAAACTTGAGCATCGGCATCCATTAGAGGACTTGTTAAAACACAGATCGCCAAGCCCAATCCCAGAGTTTCTGAGCCAGGACGTCTGGGGTGGGACCTGAGAACTGGCATTTGTTACACTTTCCAGGTGGTGATGATGCTGCTAGTCCAGGGACCCCCTCTGAGAAGCCCTGCTCTAAATTAGTGATTCTCCATCGTGGCTGTAAATATGATTAGACTCATTTGGGAGTGAAGAAATCACTTACACCTAAGTTCCCTCCTGCATTTCTGATTTAAGTGGCCTGGAGTGTAGCCTGGGCAGCAGGAGTATTATAGGCCCAGGCAGTGTAATATGCATCCAGGCTGGAGAACCCCTGCTCTTAACCAAGAACCAGTAACAACAATTTAGTGTTTTTCTTGTGCATTCGCTATACCCACTCCTTAAAATCATCTGGTACCTTAGGGCAATGGACCTAATGATGGACCAAACTAAGTGGAAAGAACTGAGATACAACACCCACCTAGGTACGGTCACAGCTTCAGATGGCACTGAGTAAATTTTAAGTCCTGGTTATAGGTTTTTCAATCCTGGGAATTATAAATTGAAATCACCTGAGAGACTCTTAAGACAGCCAGATGTTTAGCCCACATCCGGATTCATGTTCTCAACTTTCCGCCGCCCATTGAATCACCTGGGAATATTAAAAATGCTGGGATGCCAACTGCAGAGATTCTGATACAGTTGGTATGGTTGTGGCCTGGGCTTGGGGATTCGTAAAACCTCCCAAAGGGTGCTAATGTTCACCCAAGGTTGAGAATGCCTGGTCCAACCAAGACTCATCATGATGCATCCACAATACACCTCCACCCTGCATGTTTTTAAAACTCCGTGGGGATTCTCATGTGCAGGCAAGACTGAGGACCCCTACTTTAAGTGGAGAAAAAAAAACAGGTAATAAACTGGCAGGTATAATATTATTGTTTTGTTTAAAAGTAGATATTTACATAGAGGATAAAAAGACTGAAATGATATGCTCCAAAATGTTAATAGAATATTTTTGAGAGATGGAATTACAAGTCATTTTCTATTTATGCTTTTCTTGATTTTCCAAAAATTTCCACATGATTATTCTTGAAATCAGTGAGGAAAACATCCCACCAAAATTGCTTTATATTTAATACTAGAATATCAAAGTGGCAAAATATAGTACCTTATTTTGCCCAAAGTGATGAATCTCTAAGTGTAAAACTTCATCAGCATATCAAATTAAATCTTATAAACTGGCTCTTACTATTTGATACACGAGGCTGCCTTCATTTACCACCTTTGTCTTCTTTATTAGACCCTATGACATTATTGATTGTGTCTTTCTTCTGCAGAGTCTAAAAAAAAATTCATGTGAAGGCATCCCCAGTCACTTATTGTTAAGGGACTTTATGACATGACATAAATGTGCATTTCCCTGCAAAGACAGACACTTTCCTCAGAAATCTGAGCATAAGTCACTTATTTCCTAGAGGGCCCAGCTAATGCAGGAATTTCACAAAGGATATTTTCTTCATGTCAACACAACCTCTGGCTTCCTTTTCTGAAAGATGATCTAAGCTCCACGCTGAAAGTGGGCAGTGCTCTGAGACTCACTTCAATGAGGAATTTTTATAGTTTAATGCTAAAGGATTTTGAAGAGATAGATTGAAATCAGAATTTTCTCCTTCAAGGTTACAAAAACTGATCACTAGGCCCCCCCACCCCCACCCCAATAAATGACTTCAGACCACACAAAGTTTTGGACATGTGATGGTTCTGGATAAGTGAACAATTTATTTAATTAACACTAAAGTTTTTCTTTTTTATTAAAGTAGAAAGTATCCTCTTTTATAAAAGGAATTGATCATGGACAGTTGGATACCTTCCATTTTGTACTTAAACGAAATTTATAAGGAATTAACATTTGCTTACTACGGAGCGGGGAAACTTTCATAAATCTTGGGATGCCCTTAGTGAGGTGGGTTTTGTTATTGTTTTGATTCTTAATGCATAACGTAGGAAACATCTACATCAAATCAGGCCGGTTAGGAGGTATTTGTTAGAATTTAATCCAATTACTTAGCACATGTCAGGGACTGTGCCAATCCAAGATGACTCATGGATCATGAAATACATCCCTGCTTTCAAGGAATTTACAGATTGCAGGGGAGATGCAAATGTCTGCACACCACTGAAAATGTAAATCATTACATTCGAAACTCAAATAGGTCACAGTATGCAAACAAAGTGCTTTGCTGTGCAAACACAGGGAAAAAATGGATAAAATAATGTAAGCCAGAGAGAAATGCAGAGCTGCATGGATATGGCCAGTAGCTCTGGGACTGTCTTTAAAGGGAAGAAAGACTGGATTTCAGTAGTCAAAAAAGCAAGGAAGAAAGGACATGAAGACATCCTAGTGAGACTGATTAGGGGAAGCAATGATTTATGGAAAGAAAAGTTCACATGTTCAGACCTAAGAAGGGTGTCAGATGGAGTTGGTATCTGAGACCTTGAAGGATTTGGATCCTGCTGTCTTCAGTAGTGAGGTGGGGAGCCTAGATATTAATTTGCAGGTAGTGAGGAGCTGCCGAGGGCTTCTGAGCATGAAGGGGGTGTGATTAGAATTCAGCTGCAAGAGTCATGCTTGAGCAATGGTGCGAAGGCTAGGCTGGAGTGAGGAGAGGCATGAAGCAGAGAGACAAGGTAAAAAGCTGCTGCAGTGGATGCGTGTGAGGCGATGAGGCCCTGTATCTGGGCAGAGCAGTACAGATGTCACTGTACGTGGATTTGGAAAGAGAAGCACACAATTGGTTCCTTGCCAACTGCAGCACACCCCTGGTGACACTACACCCTTTTTGCCTTTTCTCAGTTCTGGCTTCACTTACTTTTCCCCTTCACTCTTGCTGCCCTGGAACTGTATCTCATATAGATTCTATACAGTCTATAGCAAATGGCTCATAGACCTATTTTCCAGAGAACTTAAGCTGAAACGTATAGCTTATGATTACTGTTTCTGCATTACAGCTATATTAACCAACTCCAACACTCTTCTCTTCATTGCAAAAAAGTTCAAGTTGAAAACTTTGACCCACAGATACATAGAAATATCCCTTTGTGTATAAAGGACAGATAATATGATTTTTTTTTACATTGTTAAACTTTATTGACAATGAAGAACTGTATTTGAACCAAAAGAGATCGAATGTATTGGCTTCCCTATAAAACCTGTCCCACCAAACATTAACTTCCTCAGGCACAATACCCAAGGTATGGCCCTTCAGCTGAGTTTCGAAGCGGTAGGAAGAGTCAGTGCTTCTGTTCCATCTAGTTGGGCTCTGAAGTGGCTCAACATGTCCTTGCTTCTCTGCTAGTGAGTCTGAGCAGGGATTGGGAGATGAGACCAATATGATGACTTCAGGCATCTCTGTTAAACATTTATCCAAAGACGGAAGGCAGAAAGGTCAAGAGAAAGCAGGGAGGTGCATAAATTGAGTGAGATACATTACCTTTCACTAAGAAATAAATTTTAGTCCAGAATCTTAACTCTTTACCAAATTTCATGCTGTCTTCAAATAATGCAAAAATACATTATCAAAACTTTGCTTGTCAGAGAAAAAGTAATAGGACATTCTAAATCTTGAGTGACCTTGTGAAAATTAAAACATCATGTACCACTCCTGACTATCCATCTATCTTTTCTTTGACTTACACCTAATGGTGTTTACATTTTAATATTAGCATATCCTAATTAATTGTCAAATACAAACAATTGTAATTCACGGAAAGCCAAACAGCGTGGAGAAATTACTTATTCATTTGGAAAGGTCAGCCCAATTATAGTAGATGAAGGCTTGTACTCTCTTATATTTATAGTGTCAGGAATCTGCCATTCCACGTGATCAATAGAAATATGCTGACCATTTACCATGTGCCAGGCAGGCAAGAAATACTAAGAAAACTAATTCAAGACTTTGACCTTGAGGAATCCATAGTCCATTGGGGGGAAGAAAGACATATAAATAAATAAATAGTCTTAATGCATAGAGAAAAGAAGAAGGCATATGCTAATTTGATGACATTTTCTCAAATGGGATGGCAAAGCAATGCTGAATGCCCTATACAGAACACGGAATTTAATCTGCAGTAAGGGAATATGAATGCTTAGCAATTTTAGAAATGGTCTTCTCATCCATTGCTTGCAGCACCTGTGCTGCATAGTAAAAAGCTAGGATTGAGCTGCTAAAGTACACTGGAGCCCATCATATTTCATAGGTTCTGTACTGTGTGTACAAACAGAACTACTTTGTGCCAATAACAAGCACTTTGCATGTATGTATTCATATTCCTCACAGGCCCCCATGTGGTAGGTACCATCATCATTCCTATTTTACACATGAGAAAACCGAGGTCTAAGGTGGTCACGAAATGTATGCAAGGTCACATAGTAAGTGACATAGTGAACATTTGAACCCAGATCATGTTAGTCCAAAGTCTGTGTTGTTTGCCTATTAGCAAACTGCTATTGATCTATGATGAGATAAGGAGCTTGTGCCAGAATGTAAATCAACTACATCAGTAAGAACATCGTTTAAATCACCTAATTTTTTTTTTTTGGCAGTGGGGAGGATCAAAAAGTTTTCAATAAAGCGAGCAGTACATTGATTTACATCTGGTATGAGCTTCCTACCTTGTCATGAATCAAAATTTCATGTAGTGCTGAGCTAAAACAGCACTGACTGCTAGAAAGACAGTATCTTAGGTTACTACAGAGCCTTTCTTGTTTCACATCTATAGAGGAAGACTAGTAAAGTGTACTTAGTTTGTCTTGACTCAGAAGTGTCTCCCAGTGACTAACTACTCTAGGGACTCTGCTCCAAAATGTCCAAACTTCTTGGCCATTTTGAATATGCTTCTTCCTGCTTCCCTACGAAACATACATTTTAGAGGAAAATGGCCATCTTACAATTGGTCTGGGGAATTTTTTGCAATGGTATTATTGGCCAAGTTCTTTGGTAGCTTGAGAACACTCCATCCCTATGAGACAACCTTCTCAGGGCTCACTACAACAGAGGTGATCGGGATCAGCTGTCCTCTCTGTTGGTACTTATCAGCATCTATTTCTATATTGGAGGGCTTAACCAATGGTTTCCTCACATTCATCAGGACTTCTCGCAGACCTTTAAAGAGGCATTTTTGTTCTTTAAGAAAATGATGGATATAGGGATAGCAACATCACTGACGATGTATTTTAACAACTGTAATGCTTTAGCATTCTGAAGTTAGCACATAAAAGTCTGCCTATGTGCTTTCTTACAAAACCCCTGTAAGGGGTAGTTATAGGCAGTTGAATTTTTTCCAGGAGGAGAAAGGTAACTATGGAAACTATTTTTATCTAATAACATTATAATTTCATGTTGGCTAAAGCTGCCTACAGCTTTGTTATAATAGTCAGCTATTAAGGGAATCCTTGAGAATACTCTTCTAGGAGTACCAGTCTCTCTGTTCTTACTTTACCTGCTAAGTAGTCATTAAAAGAAAATTATCCACACAAAATAACCAGTCAGGGGGTTTTGAGCCATTGCTTTAGCTGTTGCTGGGTGATTTGTTTTAACATACCTTACCTTTTCTTTTCTTTTTTGCAAAATAGACTTTTCCTAGACTGTATACACATACAAAAATCATATAATATTATGATATTTATACTAGATTGTATATACTCTTTTTTTTAAAAAAAAAATGCACTGGAGGTCTGCTAGCTAGCTGCCGGTTTCCTGCCCCACCCCCCCTCAAAGCTCCTGGGTTGGGCTTTGAGATGATGAGTGTGGGGATCAAACTTGATAATACAAACTATTTAGGCTGGAGGCAAGGGAAAGGAATGAATGGAGGCTACTAGCTGTTTTTCTCCCCACACGGAATGTCTGTGGTATTTATGTGTGCGTAGATGTGTGTGAACATGGATATTGTGCATGTGTGTATACTGGTGGGAGCGGGGTAAGATGATAATGGCCAACCAGAAAAAGTCTTTCATATCAATTGGCAAATTGTGATTAATTTACTAAAACACTACTCCATCAAAAAATATATATATCTAAACCAGGGGCCGGCAAACATTTTTTCTGTAAATGGACCACGTGTTAGTTTCCTAGGGCTGCCATTAACAAATTGCTCCAAACTTGGTGACTTAAGATGGCAGAAATTTATTCACTGACAGTTCTGGAAATCAGTCTAAAAGCAAAGTGTCAGCAGGACAGTGTTCCTTTCCAAAATACAGCTCTTATAAAAGGCTTCTTCATTGCATATTTACTGTTATAGTTACTGAAAATAAACCTGTTGGTCAGTATTTAAAAAATGAGATATTCAAACCCCATCTGGGCATAGGGCAACAAAGTTGCTTATGTCTAGAATATAGTTTCTTTTTGAGTTTGTTCTTCTGTGCTAGAGCGAGCTATGCAAAGACTCAAGTCTCTCCCTATTATTCCTTAATAGCCCTACTGCAAGACATTTGCATGGATATGCACTGTGAAATTATTGGGCAAAAAAATTCATTTTTGCCTTAAACCCTCTTCTGTATATTTCTCTTTATCCTATGACAATTATAGCAGTATATTACTCACTTCTACTATAGAAATATCAAACCACTTCCAATTTACTAAAAACTTACAAGTCTTATTCTATAAAAGTTTTATAAATATAAATTATAACTGCAAGAGATAAGTTTCATCCTTGTCACTATTGACAGACATAAACAAGGACAAAATGGTGATCAGAAAAATGGTTGTTTCCATTTTGAGTTAAGAATATTCCAATATGGAGGTAATTAGACCAGCTTATCAGCCAGCATATTAAAAAGTAAAATATAGTCACTTCAGGCACCACTATGATTAGAAACAAATGCAAATATGGACTGGGCTCACCTATAATGTGATCACACAGATCAAGGGTCAGCAAACATTTTCTGTAAAAGGCCAGAGAATAAATCATTTTCACTCTGTGGGCCAGAGTCTCTGATGCAACTACTGAACTTTATCACTGTAGTATATAAAAATAGCCATACACAAACATATATAAATGAGTGTGTCGCTGTGTTCTAATAAAACTTTATTTATAAAGCCAACAGCATCCTGAATTTGGTCCATGGCCTGTAGTTTGCCAATCCTTGATATAGATAATCCAGAGTGCTCTTATATTATTTTTATAGATTATCACAGAATGTAAAATACAAAATTAAAAGATTCTTAGGGACCCCAGAGAGAATAGCCCTCCTAAAGCATTCTGCTTACTTCATCCTGAATAGTATTTGTTTCTAATAGTGCTGTGAATAAACTCTTTAAAGTCTTCTTTTGCTCAGTATTATATTTTCTAATCAATTGTGGTCGATTTGAAGGAAAGCTACTGATTTGTATATATTGATCTTAACATCTGGCATGCTTACTGAACTCTAATATTCTGTTAGGAATCGGGTTGACTGAGTAGATTTTCTGGTGTATAATCATACAAACTTCAAATCATGACCGTTTTTAATATTCGTATATCTGATTTATTTTTCTTGTGTATATACACTGGCTAAGAATCCCAGAAAATGTTGATTGAGCAAGTAAAAGCTTACTGGTTTTTCAGCATTCAGTTTAGATTTTTTTATTGCGACTTTATTAAAGTCTTCAAAAATTCTTCTGGGTCTTTGATATGAAGCAGACAACAGCAGCTCAGATTTGTTACATGCCAGCTCGCTGGATCTAAGCCCTAATGCCAGTGGCTACAGATGATTTAAAATACTGGCACTGGACCAATTTAATTAATTTGCTGAAGGGCTTATAAAACTCTTAGGTTACACAGAAAATATGAGAAACTCATTCCTATATCAATCATTACCAACGGGTATGAATTTTGGCCCAGACAAATCATTAGGGGCCATGGGATGATGTGGAGTCGATCAGGACAGCCATCAGAGCAGTCTGCAGGCGGCACTTTCATTTTGTACCCAACTCATTTCTGTAGATGGGGTAACTTCTGCAAGCTTAAGTGCCAGTTATGAAACTATTGTTACCCAGCTCCAAACCTGCCTTTCTATACAGACAGTCCCTAAGTTTGACTTAGGATTTCTCACCTTTACGATGCTGTGAAAGCGATCCGTATTCAGTGGAAACTGCAGTTCGAATTTTGAATTTTGACCCTTTCCCAGGCCAGCGATAAGCGGTATGATGCTCTCTCAGTGATGCTGGGCAGGGGCAGCCGCTGCTCCCAGTCAGCCACGTGACCACGAGGGTCGACTACTGGTCTACAGCGTACTGTGTTGCCAGTGTGTTTTGGATATGGTGTTTTGAGTTTTCACATCCTATCTTGTCTTCGAAATTCTATGCTTTTCGGTAGATTACCTGTATTAAATGCACTTTGATTTCGAATATTTCCAGCTTACGATGTTTACTGAGACATAACCCCATTGAAAGTCAAAGAACATCTGTACTGGCTCTGTGATTCTGGGGCTGGGGCGCTGCAAAGCACATTTTTACGTTGCCAGCTAACACCTGGTGGCACGCTGTCACTAGGGGTGTCAGCAGTAGACTATAAAGCCAGACAAGGAAGAGGGACTAGTTTCTCTTTTTTCCTGTTTGCTTTTTACGGGCTTCCTGTTGGATTCTTGTTTCAGTCATCATTACCCCATTCTCTCTTCTTTACCCTGGAAATGGTAATTCCTTTCTGTAGCAGTGGGTAAATTTCATTCTTACTTTTTTTCAACAAATGCAGAACCAGTCTCATTGTACCCTATGACCACCCTGATACACCAGCATCTGCCAAGCAGCATGCCTACCTCAGGACTCCAATTTTTAACTACGTGGGCCCCTCCTCCACCAAGCTTCTAAAATTTTGCAATCTCAACTTCGTCCCTTTGTTCCCCCAGCAGGAGTAGCTGCTGACTGCAGTTGCTCAGTCACCTGGTTAACAATTCTTTATATTAAATTCTCTTTATTAAAACAACTGGTGTATATGACCCAGCAATCCCTCTACTGGATATTTACCCCAAAGACTTGAAAACCCATATCTGAAAAGATGTTTGCACACCAATGTTCACAGCAGCATTATTCACAGTGGCCAGGACATGGAAGCAACCGAAGTGTCCTATGATAGATGATTGGCTAAAGAAGCTGTGTTATGTACATACAATGGAATATTACTCAGTCATAAGAAGAGATGACAATAAGGATGAACCTCCAGACAATCACACTAAGCGAAATAAGCCAGACAGAAAAAGTTGAAAACCATATGATATCACTTATATGTGGGATATAAACCTAAAAGTAACAACAGGACAAACAAACAGACTCATGGACATGGGCAATCGACTAGTGGCTACCAGTGGGTGGGGGAGGAGGGAAGAGGGGAGTGGAAGGTAGATGAGGTGAAAGGGGTCAAATATGTAGTGACAGAAAGAAATCTAACTATGGGCAGTAAACACACACTGCAATATATACATGCCTTACTGTTGAATTGTACACCTGAAATTTACTGGATTTTGTTAACCAATGTCACCATAATAAAAAAACAAACAAACAAACAAATAAAACAACTGGTATGTTATCTGTCTCCTGACTGGTCCCTGACTGCTACTCAGCTACAGAAAAAGACTTTCCTGATTTTGTGAATTCCTGCTGGCTCTCACACCAGAGGGCTTCTCCTGACATTGTCTCTCCTTTTGAGGACCCTTAAGAGTGGAAGGTTCTAGCTAAAGATCACAAGTTACCCATGATTGACATAATAAATGTTCTTATTTTAATATTAATTTCATGTACACCAAGTTCTTGCCATTACTTTTAAAACTTTCATGCCCTCTAGAAATCTGAAACTCAAATGACACTTTATGAAGTGCCCCTTTTAGCAGCAATTTGAAAGCAAAACCAGGTGGAGGGTGAATAAAAATGAAAATTTCAGAGTATGAAAATTCAAAGACTGCTTTCACTAAATTAATTAAGTTTTGTCCACCAGAGAATATCATTTCAGGAGAAAGGAAAATGAAGATCTAGCACAGAACACATATTAGTGATGAAGAAGGCAAACTGTGAGAAGTGAGAGAATATTTTTACCCCATGGAAATAAAAGATCTTGTAGTTATATACATCACTGTCAATAAATCTAATAATTACTATGTTGAGCAAAACCGCCTTTGTGTGAAAAAGGAATTATTTTGCTCCCATGGGGTTAGGAGTGTGGAGAAGTCATTGAAAATAGCTCAATTCGGTTAGATGAGAGTGAAACATGAGCACTTTGGCGGGCATTCCCAATCTCTCTCAGGTACCAAGACACTGGATGACATTTGAAAGTAATAAGCTTAACAGTCAGAAATACTTGGCGCTGAGAGCAGTCAATACTTAGAACAAGTTTAGGCTCCCGTAGGGAGACTCAGAACATATTTAAGCTAATGAGGGAGGCGCATTCCCTTTCCCTTGGTACACTGACATAATATCTGGGCCTGTAGACCTGGTGCCTCCTAATTCTCAATGCCATCAAGCATCAAAATTGAATGGGAGGACCTAGAAAATTGGGTGATTTCCATCCTACCTCCATGCACTGAAGTAAATAACAATTTACTTTGTGCTTGTTAATTAGTGGTTCAACTCAAATCAAAGTTTCCATGTAAATACAGAGATGTGTGTGTTCGTGCAGAGCTTCTATCTTCAGTCTTCTTTTTGTCCATCCATCTGTCTATCCATCCATCTACATCTACTTACCCATCCATTTACCCATCCAGCCATCCACCCATCCATCCACCCATCCATCCATCCTTCATCCAGGCAAATCCCATAAAGTTCCTCTCCTCAGAACCTGTAGCTCATGCTTTTAATTATGCCTAGAACAATCTTCTTTGGCTGACTAATGATTACTTATGTCTTAAGATTCCATCCATCCTTAGTCTTTCCTCCATGTTCCAATAGCTCTTTCTTATAGCACATTTCAAATGTATATTAGAATAATACATATAAGTGTTGTCTCCATCTGTAGACAAAGGCGAGGACTTTATCTGACTTGATTTTGTCTCTTGTGCTTATCTCAATGCCTGGCACATAATAGGTGCACAATAAATGTTTGCTGTTTTGAACAAGTTCACTGGCAAGTTGGAGATTAAGACATGCAAACATGAGAATGTCATCAGAATTGTCTGCCTGTTCTATTTTACATACCTGTATCCTCTTTCCCCAACTAGATTAAAAATACTTGATGGCAGAGCCTATATCTAGATATTGTCTTATTCAACTTTTTTCTTCCCTATTTCTTGCCAGTGCTATTATAGTGTTTCTAGAAACCGAACAAATGTGTGGGTTGCAATTTTTCATTTAGACAGTATTGTCACGTAAAATTTTTTTCAATCATACGGAAAGATGAATACTTTCATTTCCCTAAATCAAATACCTTGAATTGTGTAATGAAATATACATTTCGAGGCTCTTTCTCACCCATATAGTCCAAGTTTTTATTCATACTCATTTTTTTTATTTCAACAGGTTTCTAGAAACAACTGCCAACGTTCCCTTCTGGGATATAGCAAATTCTTCAAGGCAGTTTGAAACGCCAACGTGTGCACAGAACAGGCTCTTCAGTATAGAAAAAGTTAGAAATAGAAATTCAATGAGCTGAGTTCAATCAACATTTCTAACTTTCATGTATGCGAAGGAGTTCATAGGGACTCACATATTGCCTCTGGTCGCAGGTGGGATTTCCTTTTCGGTTTCCATCTCTCAAATTAGCATCACCAGTCAGTACTTTAACAGGAGAGAAAAAGGCTGGAAACCCAGCAGCCAGAATAAATAACAGCAAGGAGTGTCACAGGGGTGGAAAGTGGAAACATGACAACCCCATGGCCTCCTTTAAGCTTGTTAACAAGCTATACAGCAAGCAGGTGACATAGTCTCACAGGAAACATTTATTGTTGGATGCTCATCCTCAAATTCAAGGCTATTTTCATCCCTCCTTACATCCCAGAGGGCAGGAAGTTTGTTTAAAATAGCCCTGAATACCAACACATGTAATACAAATTTTATGCATGCTTAAACTGTTCAGAAATAGATCTGCTATTCTCCTACTCCTCTGCTATAGGTGTAAAGAAAAATAATAAGAACGTAATCCCCGGGAAATATATTTTGGTGATTTATAAGAACATATTGGTCTTATTTTGTCTAGAAGTATAAAACATTTTCAAACATACAAGTATAGAAAACGTTATACCTTTGTTCTTCTGCCAAGGTTAAATAGATAGAAATCTCTTATAGTTTTTCTTCTTTCCTCTCTTTTTTTGTATGAAGTGTTACATCTCTTCCCCCTCTGCCTAAAGTTGATGTGTATTCTCTTGTATATTTTTAACAACATAAGCATATATCCATAAGCAATTCACCTTTTGTTTTTAATTTTTACATAAATGATATAACATCGCATATTCTATGTCTTGCTTCTTTCATTCAACATACTGTTCTTTAGATTTGTCCGTGCTAATATATGCTGACCTAGTCCACACACCTTCTCTGTTGTATAATATACATTTTCTGAATTCACAGTTATCCTTTATTCTACTGAGGAATAAAGTTAGGTCATCTCCAGTGTTCTCTAAATTATCATGTACTTGTCTTCTTGTGCACAGGTATAAGAGTTTCTAAAAATGAAATTGCCCAGTTGGTGTGTACACTTATCTGCATCTTTAGTAAATAATGCAAAAATGCTTCCCAAAGTAAGCAAACCAATTTATAGTGTACCACCTCCGAGTTCCCATTTCCTTGTGTTCAACTCCTGCTAACATTTGGTGTATTCAGATTTGAATAATTTTTGCCAATCTGAGAGTGGTGGAATAATGTTTGATTATTATTTGCATTTCTCTGATTATAAATGAGGCTGAGGAACTTTCTTTTTTTTAAAAAAAAATTAGTTTCAAGTATACAGTACATTGGTTAGACATTTATATAGTTTATAAGGCTGAGGAAATTTCCATATGGTTTATCAGCCATTGAAAATTTTTCTTCTCTGACTTATCTGTTCATCCTTTGCCCATGTCTTTTTTGGATTGTTTTCCTTTTCAGCAAAAGTTGCCTGTAAAACCATTTGGGCCTAGTGCTCATTTTGTAGATTTGGGATTATTGTTTCTATTTCTTTAGTGGTTATGTTTTCTATTTTGAAGTCAACATTATAACTTTAATATTTTAGAAAGAAAGAAATGAATTACTTTTTTTCAGTCTTCGTTTTACCTTGAATATTGAAGGCTATTTTTAGCTGGATGTAAAATTATAGATGAAAGTTAATTTCTCTCGTTATTTTGAACATATTATTCCAATACCGCTCGGTCTATATTATTGCTGTTGTAAATCCCATTGTCTGTGTTTCTGTTAGTATTGTGGATGATCTGGCTTTTCTGTTTGGCTCCTTTTTAAATGTCTTGTTTCTTTGCCTGTAGTTTCACAATATATGTCTGGATGGGGGCTTACTTTTGCTTATCCTATTTAGGACATGTTATATTTTTTAATTTTAGGAATGAAGTCTTTAATCCATTATGAAAAGTTCTCACTTATTATCCTTCAAATATTGCCTCTCTACCAATCTCTCGATGTCACTTATCCTTTCTTCATGTTTTTCGTCCCTTTATCCCTTCATGCTTCATTCTGATCAACATACTCAGATTTACCTTCTTGGTCACTGAACCTCTCTTTGATTATATATAATTCCCTGTTTAATTTGTCCAACAGGTTTTTAATTTGAATAACCATTTTTTTTATTTTTCTAGAAATTCTATTTGCCTAGTTCTCAAATATCTATTCTTCTTTCATAGTATCTTGGTCTTTTTCTGATTTCAATTACTTCTTTTATGTCTTTAGTTATATTTTACATATTCTTATAGTTTCCAATAAATTGTTCTATAATTTAAAGTTCTTTGAGTTCTAATTATCCTATTTGTTAAGCCTGTGGACTCTTGGCTCATATGGATTTTGTCCTCAATTATTATCATTAAGTTTTAAAATTATCAGTAATAAATCAGTCAAATTTCCAGCAGGAAACTGATGACACATCATCTAGAGTAATTGTAGAGAGTTTAATAAAAGGACAGTTTCCAAAGCTGTGGGCAGGGCCAAGAACATCCCAAAGACAGTGAAACACGAAGCTGTTGCTATTCCAAGCCAGAGTGGCACGAGACGGAAGTGATGACTGAACTGCAGTTGGAGGACAGGGCTGTCCGTCAGGAGCCACGGTCTTTAACAGAGGCGGGCTGACACTGCTAATTAGCAGCTCAGTGCAAATGTGGCTGGGGGAACACACACCATGACCTTGCTAACTTACTGTCCTTCAATTTCTCTGGATGAGTATGCCCTCCCCACAAACAACCGGGGCTTCCCACAGATAATTCAACCCTGAACATGAGCTTATGACTGTACCAAATGTCCTCTGGTTGCCCCTTTACATCTTCCATCCATCCTTCTCCACTCTGCTTTGTTCACCCAGCAGATTGACCTCTCGGTACTGTATTACCTGGGCTTCCTGTCTTTCCATTGGGTTCAGTCAGTGGGAATAATGGCATATATCTTAAGGTTATCACTGATTTAGATTCAAGTTCTGTGTTAATTTTCAGCTCAAGCATTTCTGATTCAGAAGAATAGCTGAAATTCTCTAATCCTAAATCATGTCAGACACAGAACTATAATTACACAATCTAAACAGAGACAACTTTTATTTTTATCCAGAGTCCTCTCATGGGCAGAAAAGTTTCTTTGTTGCCTTATCATGCTAGTGGATGGGACTTGCCAGCTCTTTCCTGTTGCCCTGTAAGAATCTTGACTTTATGCAGGGATCTTGCTGCATACTATCTATCTGCCTTGCGTAAACTGAAGACCTTGTGTCCAGTCCCTGCAGGGTGGTAAAACCCCAAATCCTAGCTTACCAAGACCGAAACCTTCTTACCCACCAGCCAGTCAGATGCTTGCTGCTCTGGCTGTATTTCCCATCATAGTGATTTAGGGACCAATTTATGTTATCTTTATCTATATAAGAAAATAAACAGTACTGACATTTTATATAAATACTGACACTGGTATGTTCAATTATATATCAGATGGCAATAGCCCATAAGGTGTGCTGAAAGAAGAGAGGGATATCAAATATGGAGGGGTTGAGCCTTTTATCCAGCATTGGCACTTTGTGGCATTTCAGTTTGTAGGCTATAGGAAGTCATCAAGTTTTCTTTTATAAAAACAAGACCTATAAACAGTAGGATCTTTATAAGGCTTTGTAACAAAATGCTGGAGCATTCCATTGTGTTCGCTACAGAATTTTTTGATTATCTTATAGTAAAGTACTTGAAATATCAACTTAAAAATGAGTTATATATTTTTCCTTCATAAAAAGGCTAATGTTCTCATTTTCTGGCAAAGAATAGAAGTTTTGCATGACAAGTGGCTGTCAGTAGTTGGCTACTTAGCAGGCAAACATAATTAATGGGCTAAAGTGTCTCTTCAAGGTACATATCAATATTTTAGCAAAGTGTACAAAAGTAACTAATTTTTCAAAGAGATATTTTATGGAGGGAGAATTTACAAATAAATGTTTGGAAAGCTTCTCAGCATTATGTAATTTTGTTACCAAAATAATATATCACTTATAAAAATATTGTCATAAATATATACAGAAAAGTTTGACAATTGAATATTCTAAACAGAAAATATCTTTAAAATGCAAAGGCTTACTGGCTTTCAAACCCATTAAAATATATTTAAATGTGAAAGCTTCATAAGCTGTGAAGAACAACTGATTTATATCATGGAAAGTGGAAATTAATAACCAAATTTCAACAAAAACTTTGCCGTAAGTGGTGAATGGAATTTTTAAAAAAGGAGCATCATGAATCAGAAGCAGCAGCCAATGAGGTCTTCTTATAAAATGCAGTGATGGATTTCAGAGAGCAGAAGCTAGGCCCCCCACCCTCTGCAGCTGGAGATGTACAGGGCAAAATTTCATGGTTGTTAACAGCAGTAAAATACACAAAGCTGCCAGGCTTTGTAGCAGGCTCTGTGAGCATACCTTGGGAAGCTGAACAGAAGAAAAAGCCAATTTCACAGATATTTCTCTCAGAATTTTTCAAATGCTTTTCTCTTCCTTGTATTTCATCAAGTGCTTAGCCTACAACCAAATATTACTTGGAAAATAAAAGGCCCATATGTTTATACAGGTAAAGTTGTGGGGTTTTTTTAAAAAAATAAATGCTCTTTTATAGCGTATTGTGCTGTTTTCCAAATCCTTGACCAAACATGATGCTAGAAATAATGACATCACCTCTATGAGGTCTTTCTGCTGGGAAAATGTTCTATTTAGTGCTATATCCCAGAGTTGAATTTTTATCAAATTTTATCCTACAGGCTATGCTCTAGTGAGCTCCCACACAAATTTCCTAGCTCTAACTTCATTTTGTTGATTAATGATTCTAACTTTCAATTTAATTATCAAATTTGTTGATATGAGACTTAAAAAAACCAGACAGTAGAAGGTCTGGAAATCCCTGGTATCAACTAAATACTAAAGTAGAGATTCTCAGCCTTTATGAAATAAGATAGTTCCTAATACTATAAGCACACTGGATTTCCTAATACACAACCTCTACTCTATCCTCTCCACTATTTAAACAAGTATTTTGTGACATCTATTTATTTTTGAAAAGTAAATTTGTTTTAGTTATATTTTTAACATTTGATTGGTCCTTAAAATAATCAAGGATAAATGAAGATATATATAAAAAAAACCAAAGACCTAAATTAAAGGACAGATACTCTTATGTTGCTTTCTTTGTCAAGAATAATATAATACTGACCTAACCCTATACCATACTATTAACCTATTAGTATAACTCTATAGACTACTATTCTATATGACATAGACCCATAGAGGATCTATACATTAGTTAATATAATGCTAAACTGTCAAAGACATAGAAATTAGACATTTTTTTTTTACTCATGCACAGTCCAGTCAATAACCAAAAGAAAACCTGGGACAAAGGTGTAATAATCAGGAAAGTGGTTTTTATAGGGAGGCATCTGGGTACAAAACCCCAATTCTACCATTTAACAACTGTATAACTTTTGACATGTTACTTCACCATTTTGTGTCACAGATTTAATGTGAGATTCGGGTCCAGAAAAAGGACATTAGGGGGGAAACTGAAGAAAGTCACAAAAGAGGTGTAAGTTAGTTAATGGTGCTGGGTCAGGGTTAATTTCCTAGTTTTAATCACTGTACCACAGCTCTGCAGGGTTCGTTAGGGGAAGTTGGGTAAAGACTTATTCTGGGAACTCTCTGTACTATTTTAGGAGTTCTTTCCCATGTCCAAAATTGCTTAAAAGTAAAAAGTACCTCAAAAAAAAAACATTTAAAAGCCTTTTGGTGTAGTAGCATTTGTCTGACATTGGCATTGTAATCTGGTAGAATGCTGTGGGCATGATATCTAACCGATATCTGTTACCGCATCAAATTATTGGTTAGCTCACAAGTAGCCTCACTGGATCTGGTATTTCCCAGCTTTGTAATTCTTATCATCAGGCACAGCAAGATCTTCAAAACACTTGTGAAGGAAGAGGGGTGCACAGCAGAAAATCTATGAAAAATGATGGGTAATTCCCATCCTCTCACAATCTCTCGACTGAAAGAGG
This sequence comes from Eonycteris spelaea, assembly GCA_003508835.1. Taxonomy (NCBI): domain Eukaryota; kingdom Metazoa; phylum Chordata; class Mammalia; order Chiroptera; family Pteropodidae; genus Eonycteris; species Eonycteris spelaea. The sequence goes on from PUFA01000219.1 coordinate 1,208,815, forward strand.
ATACAGAGGACATCTAGTTTCTTCACATCAGGAATTAGTTTCAAATTTGATGTCATCATTATTATCATTAACAATGACAGCAAAAAAAAAAAAAAAAAAAGAAAGACAGAAAAAAAAAAAGCCTCTATCTGCCATGGAGACATTTTGAAAAGTCACCTCCATGTTCACAGTTGAAGCTTCTTGATCCAGTGGTGATGTGCATAGTTCTTTTTCTCTTTTCCTTTTGTGCTATCTGCCTTGCTTGTCCTGAATACCTGGGCTCTGCAGTGTTGTTGTGAGCTTCTCCGGTGTCGCTGTTGTGTGGCTTGCTGCAGAACAAAGGAAAGGGAGACAGAGACACAGGTCTATTCTCTGCTATTGTCCAGTGAGTTTTCTTTAGAATGTTTGGCCTTGATGCGAGATTCATCTGGCAGCACAGTAAAGACTCCAGAGAGATTGGAATTTATCTGCACAAGATTAACTGACAAGGAAAGGTAAGTAGAGAGAGAAGGGATGCAGTCAGGAAACAAAGCCAGGCTGGGACTTAACTGCTCTAGATCTCAGGGGTTTTTCTGCCTCTTCTGACACTGGAAAATGAAGGATGCGTTTCCTGCTTAGTCTGTTGCCACTTGGAGTGAGCGATGCTTTCCGACCCTAGAAACTACCTTGAGATCAGTTATTTACATCATTATCTGCACCTCAGTTTCTTAATGTAGAAAATGGGATGACAAGGGGACATAGGTCTCTCAGGAGAGATAAAAGATTTCACCGCTATAAAGAACTTAGTGCCAGGCACTTGTGATGGTAAATCAATATTAGCTGTTGCAGTTGTTCATAATGATGATACTATTATTTCTCCCAGAGCACGTCATGGGAAGGGAGCTTTCAGAGTAAAAAGAATATGGGCTTTGTAGTCAGAACACATGGATCTGAGTGACTTGGGGGAAACTAAGTCTCAGTGGCCTTAACTGAGATAAGAGTAAAGGGATAAGAATGTCTTACGTTAGAGGTGTCAATGAAGTTTACATGAGAAAAATGAAAGATAGCTCAATATAAAGTAAACAATATTTTTATTAGCATTAAACTGGTGATGAGCAGGACTTAGTGATGCTGTGAGTGTGGTCTCAAAGGCCACGTTTGTGTCTCCACTGGTCTTTTTTTGTGATGAATAAGTAGATGGCCTTAGACATACCTTGGAAAGCTAGAAGTGGAAGGATCTTGGAAATCATATAGCTTCCTAGTTTCAAATACTTTTAACATATTGCTGTAGGGCAGCAAGCCACACCCAAATTTCATTTAGGTCAAGTTTCTAGCCCAACTTACTCCCAGTTTCTGAGAGTAGGCTGAATCCAAGTAAACAAGGACTGGCAAAGTGGTTAAAGTCATTTGGGATAAAACTAAAACGATTTAGTAGCTGCTTCTCTTTACACAATCAAACTGTTCTTATTTAGTTTATTTGACAGCTTTGAAGTACACACACACACACACACACACACACACACACAACACACACGAATGAAGAGTAGATTTAGTACTCTGAAATTGTAAAGCCCAGCTTATAGCCTTTCTTATATGGTTTTGTGCCAGGGTCAACAAACTACAGCCCTGCAGGCCAAATTTGGACCACCTTCTATTTTTGTAGTAAAGATCTATTGGAAGGCCACCATGCTCAATCGTTTATATACTGCCTATGGCTGCTTTCACATTTTAATAGACTCCTTGAGTCTTTGAAGTGTAACCTTGTAAATCTTCCCTTCTTTAAAATGACTTTTTCTCTTCTCTTTCTCCTTGATTCAAACTGGCCTTGGGCTCACTTGCTTCTTTTCTTTCCCTATCTTCCTGCATGATTGCTCCCTGAATCATTAAACCCTTAGGTCAGCATCAAATAAAGCCTCTGGCCTGTTGACCACAGAAACAATTTTGATCAAACCAAAGATAACATCTTGCAGCTCCACACCCATGAAAGCAGACGACCCTCCACACTATAGGCATCCCCTTGACACCAGACAGAAGAACTCCATGATCGGCATTAGGACCTGATGCAATGATTGACTTCCACCTCCCCTAGCCCTGACCAGTCAGGAGAGCTCAGACCCCGACTCCCTCAGCTACTACTGAGTCGCCCCCATATAACCTATCCCCCTATAGGCTGTTAGAGAGCCGGGCCTTTGAGCGCTAGCTCACCTGTGTCTCTGGGCTTGGCACTATTTCCTAAATAAACCTCTATGACCTTTGCTGCAAACCCCTGTCCATGTCTCTTTTGGCTTTGCTAAGTGCAGGAAAAATGAACCCCTTGAGTTCAGTAATGGTAGCCAAATCTGTAAGGCCCTAAGGCGTAAAATATTTACTATCTGGTCCTTTATTAAAAAAGTATGCTGACCCCTGGCCTTTGCAGTCTTGGCCCACAAACTCATGTAGACAATAGCATTGAACACATCATGTGCTCATATAGGTAACATAAAAAAATATGAACACGAGACTTAGAGAATTTAGCTTAAAAATCATAATTTGCAATATTTCTTAAAGAATGAATGCCACTTGGTAAATTTTTTTCTGACATCAGTGCAATAAAAAAATGCGGAAAAAAACCCCTCAACTATGCCTGTCCATTCTGAACATCAGAGAACTATAATAAAAACAAAAGAAACCATTGTGAGGCAGTTCACATTCCTTGCAAAAAAGATACTATAAAGAAGCCCAGAGAAATAGGTAAATAGGCCATGGGCAGGCAATCGAGGAAGGAAGGTGGACATAAAGCGTGGCAGACGGAGGACACATTGGCACCCCCAAGCACAAGATGGAACCGTCGACGATGGCCCAGAACCCACGTCAGTCTCTCATCACGTCCAGCTTCGATGATGTTGGTGTCCTGCATTACTAATTAGCAAAAGACAGTGCAAACCTGTGAACATAATGGGGCAGCACAGACGCTTGGGAACTACTATGTCAGAGAAATGGGGTAGATGTTATTTAGATTATCATTAGCATCTCCCTCCTCGAATGAATTTACACATAATTTTTAACAAATAAATGATTATAACAATCAATTAATCTACTGAAAAGATAGCTAAAACAAGATAATCTCATAAAGCTTTCGAAAACTCTACTGGACCATCAGTCTTCCTCAGATAAGCTCTGACTTATGAGATCCACTTTGAATTTGAAAGAGCAGAAATATATTTTTAGCCCTGGGAAGGTAATGGTCATTTTCTATCCTGATCACGTCAAATCCTTCTGATTTGTGTGACCTGTAGAAAAGGTCCCAGTTGCCACTTAGGTTTTAAAATGATGTGTTTTCTCCCCCAAACTTCTCATTCGCATATGAATTGAATTTCCCAATAAGCTGAGAAGCTTGTACAAAATGAGGAAATTGGACTAACCATCTAGTTTCATGGCTGACAGGCTAGGCTCTGGAATCGGGCAGCCCTGGTGCCACATTCCAAAATGTATGCCAGCCAAACTCCCCGTGGCTCAGCTGCTTCATCTATAAAATGGATATAATAATAGCGCTACCTCATAAAGTTTTGTGAGGATTAAATGAGATAAAACATAAGAAGTGCTTAGAAAAGTATCTGGACAGAGGAAGTGCTCAATACTTTTAATTGTTCAATTAAGCATTATCTTTAGCATCATTTTAATAAAGTTAAAATTAATAGCCTGGCTATGTTTGTAATAGGAAAATACGAGACAAAGTGGTGAGGGGTGTACATAGGTTTGTGTACAAACAATCCCTCTAATCTTATTAAATTTTACTGGATTGTGTACTATGCATTGGAATCCCTGGGGAGCTTTAATACCCTAATGCCAAGGCCACATCCCAGTCCAGTTCCATCACTGTCTCTCAGTATGAGGTCTGAAGCACCAGAATCTTTTAAAGTTCCCAGGTTATCCTAATGTGCAGCCAAAAATCAAAACTATTGATCTGAAGTGACCTTTTTCCTGGGAAATTAGAGAGATGTTGACTTTATAATAAAGGTCTTAAGTAAGATACAAAATGCAATCCGACACCTCCATCTTCCGACAAATCCCCTAAAAAAAACCTTACAGATTTTAAAGTCCAGCGCTTCCTTCTAGATATCCTATCACTGAATGGCATCACTGACATCACACTAAGTCTCTTTTTCTTCCTCACTCCTCACATACGCTGAGGCCCCACGTTCCATCAATCGGAATCCATCTTGGTATCTCATATTTATCTCTCCCTCTCTAGCACCTCAGCTTCATCTGAGGTTCAGATTATCTTCTCTGTGTCAGACTGACACAATTGTCTCACAACTAGTCTCCATATTCTTGGTGTGTCCTCTCCAACACTTCTGTCCTAGTTTAGGTTCCCCAGAAGCAGCTCCAGATACAAGGATTCAAGGGCTGGTAGTTCATTTGAGAGGTGAGCCCAGGAAACATCAGCAGGGCAGTACTTTTAACCCACAAGGGGTAAGAATTTAGACCCTCAGGGATATTTGACAATATCTGAAGATATTTTTGGAGGAAGGGTGCTACTGGACACTAGTGGGTAGAGATCAGAGATGTTGCTCAACCTTCTACAATGCACAGGACACCTCCCCTTCCCACACACCATAACAACAAAGCATTAGCCAACTTCAAATGTCAATAATGCCTACATTGAGAAACCCTGCTGTAGAGAAGTAAGGAACTGAGACAAGGAAGAGAAAGAAGCCAAATAAAGATACATTATCAAGCTAGGTTAGCTCTTTGGGCAACCATACTCTAGGAGAGAGTATAGACAACATGCCTCAGAATTATCCCACCCAAGGAGTGTGGGATCTAGGGTATTTATATAGCAACCCCCGTGAATCACCAGTGGCTGCTGCAGCAGTGGAAATATGAGTTATCTAATATTCCCACACTTCTAGTCTGCTGAGCATAGGAGCAGAGAAAGAATAGGGTTCATCAATCAGAGAGGACTGTCAGGCATTTCTTCTGAGGTCTACAGTGGTAAATTCCAAGGTATAAGGGTGAGATAGCATCTGTGAAACATTCACATATATGCCAGAGGAATCATTTAGAGCTTAATCAGATCACTCTCTCATGGCTTTTCCATTATCTTTAAGATAAAAGCCAAGTTCCTACAAATCCCCTAAAAAATAAAAATAAATAAATAAAAATACTTTTGTACACAAAACGCTTCATGATTGGGCCCTATCTATCCCACTGGTTCTGAATCCTCGTTTCAAACATAATTGGACATTGTAACTCTAGGTTTCATGACTGACTTACCTCTAGAGTAGTGATTCTCAACTTGGATGCACATTGGAATTACCTAGGGTGATTTAAGGAAATAATTTTCCAGAGGTAGCACCCCCAGAGAGTCTGAAGTAACAGACCTAGGGCATGGCCTGACCATTGCCATCCTTTACAGTTCCTCTGGTAATTCTAAGGTGCAGCCAAGGTTAAAAGACAACACATTAGAATGTTGTTTCCTGTCTTATTCAACTTTGTACCTTCCACCTGACTTTCTACAGAGTGAATCCCATAATAGGAGCTCTACTGAGGTTTGTTGAATTAAAATAATTAAGAGAATGAGAGAAGCAAGGCTTATGTGAAGAGGGGTAAAGCTTAGAATCAACACTGGTTGAGCATCTACTATGATTATTAGAATTTTGCATGTTTTAGCAGTTTTATTTATTGCAGCAGCCTTGTGTGAGGTAGGTGTTGCTGTTTCATTTTTTTAGAAGAAGAAATTGATATTCATAATTTAAGTTGTCTCATTCAAGATCAAAGAGCAGAGCCAGTCAAACTTTGGTGACCCAGACTCCAAAGACCAGGTCCTTTTCAATACAGGATCCTGTTCAAACAGCAAATGAAAAATGGGAATCCCATAAGAGTGTGATTCCTTTCCTCTTATGAGGACCTGAAAAGGGTGCTCAGGAGACTCCCAGAAGCAGCAGAGAAGCAGCAGGAGGTGCTCGTGGTTCTGGTACCATAAGACACTGCTATTGACATTCTACCTTGACACACTCCACTGGAAGGTGGATATTATACAGTGAACATTAGTGTCATGGTAGGAAATGAAAAAATCAGAAACTACCATCTCCAATAGAGTCAAGTAGCATTACTGAGATGTGACCATAGAATCTTCTTTAATGAAACCCAAGTCTTCCTGTGCAGTGGCTATCTTAAGGTTTGGCCCATGGCAAATGCTGGAATTGCCCAGTAAGCAACAGGAAGGGCAAATAACTCTATGGTTTTAAGACTGTGAAACAGAAATAATATAAATGGAAGCATGAATAACCACAACACTTTGCAATGATTGTCAGGTAGTCTGTAGAGAGTGCCAAAACAAACAGGTGATGTTTCTTTTTCTGAACATCAACAGTTTAAAAACTAAACACATGACAGAGATTATTATAGCTTTTCCTCTTTTAGAAAAGATGATGAGAAATAAAAATCTACCAGTCCACACATGTGCAATTAATCTGCAGAATATTTCCATCAGTCTTGGCATTAACTTTTTTCCCCATCACACCCATAAAGTCATTTATATTAATGGATAGGGCTTGAGTAGAATGGTGCAAGTCAAAAGTATAAACTCTAAGTATATTCATCAGGTTACAAATTTCCAGCTACTGTTCAATACACTTTGTGGAGAAGCAAATGACAGTGACAGCATGCTGCCTTTGATTTCACAGACTTAAATATTGTGATGTACAAATGGAGACACTTTAAACAATATAAACACAACCTGGCTATTAACTGTAATACTAGAAAACACTGCTATATCTTTTAAATACAGAGATTTCTCCCCACTCATGCTGCTAAGCTTTTCTTCCTATGAAATCTGGGAAACAAAGACTTGACGTGTCTGACAGTTCTCAGAAATGCTACATTCCATCTCTAAATTTCTGTGTCTCTCAACTTGCCGACAACCTTTTGATGATGTGTGAAGTACCAAATCTGAAATGCATGGTAGATTTCACAAAGGCAGTGATGCTCTCAGTTTGGCTCACTTTCAGTGGAATATATCTATGCCTGAGAGCCGCAAGAGCAACTTGATTTCTATGTGTAATTCAATAAGGTCTTCTTTCAGAAGAAGACAAATACAAAGCTTTGTGTTTCGACACTGCCATTATCTAGGAGAAATGAGAAATATAACATTTTAAAAAGTCAACACATGGCCAAGAGAATGGTAATTTTGAGGTCAATGAATAACCAGTGTCACATTTCAGCGTTAATTTGTTCATTGGAAAATCCTCATGTCTAAGGTTAATTGTCCTGTGCTTGCTGGCCCACAATGTATTCTGAAGTCCAAAGCCTTTCAGCAGTATAATCAATAAATGTTGGGTTCCCTAAGCGGGCTTTCAGTGAAGACCAAACTCTACCCATTCCTCTAGTTATGTCTATTTATGGTGCCAAAATCAAAAGACAAAAATGCTAAAAACAAGCTGTTAAGTTTCTCCCAGCACAAATGGAACATAGAAGACATTTATCATAACAGACATGAATAAATCACTCTCCCAACCGTCTCAGGTAGGCAAGCCAAAAATTGTTTTACCTTCAAGTACTGGAATATCTGTTATTTGGAAATTTTTTTTCTATGTTCCAACCTCTATTTCTAATTTATCCTTTCGCTGAAAGAAAAAATATATATTTGAGGTAATAGTAGCAAGCAGCCATAAAGTTTAAAGGAATACTTATGCCAGAAAATCCTTGGTGTTAGAATCCTCAGTAGAGTTTTGAGACAAAATTTTACAAATTATAATTTCATAAGAATGTGAGTATGACTATAAAAGTTACTTTGTTCATTTGTGCCTAATTAGAGAAATTTATGTTTCTGGTCCAATAGATTCTAAAGAAAGAAAACAGAAGACTTGAGATTGATCACCGGGAATTCTCCTGATCAATAAGGAAAATTCCAAATCAGCAAAATATTCAGAAAGAAGAGGTTGGGAAGCGAGGCAAGATGCCCTTCAGGTCTTGCTACTCTACCTGGGAGTTCATGGAGAGGACAAGACTCCCCATTTCCCAAGGAGCCACATCTTCTCACTCCTTGCTTTGCCTCCAAATCTTGCACTCTCCTTACCTGATGAATTTTTATCTAGCCTGCTTGGCAGGAAACCTAGCTGTCTTATCACCTTTTTTTCTGTGCTCTGAGTCTCCTCAGGACCTAAGGCTGTGAAACTCATTTTGTTCCCTATCTCCACGTTATAACATCCCTTCCTGTGTGACGTAGTTGCTCAAATGATCAAGAAGGTCAAAGAGGATAAGGAATATGCCTTATAAAGAAACAGGGGCGTCTAGGAGCCCTGAGCACAATTGCCTTGTTAAGTCCTGCCCATGGACATCTACCCACAGCTCTATCCAGGTCCCACGCGGAATCCACGAGATTCGCTGGATACCAACAGTCTCTTACCAGGTATGTACTTGGTAGTAAGAAGGGTTTCCCTTGTAAATTTTGTTTAAGGACTTATTTATTGCTTTTTACTGAGATGGAACACAACAGTAAACGTGTGTAAAAATGACCTCCTCCACCCAGATCAAGATCGAGAACATTTCTAGCACCCCAGGAGGCTCCTCTGTGCCCCTCCTATGTCAGTAGCCCCCTCCCTCCCCACACCCCACAGAGGTAATCACTATACTGATTTCTATCACCAGTGCTTTTGATTTCTTGAACATTATGTACAGCATGCACCCTCTGTGTCTGGCTTCTTCCATTTACCATAAGGTATGGGAGGGTTAGTCATGTTCTACAAATATTAGCAGTCGCTGCTTTTTCATTGCTGTGGAGTATTCCATTGCATGAATATGCCACAATTTATTTTCCATTCTACTCTTAATGGACATTTGTGTTGTTTCCAAGTTGGTGGTATTATGAACAAAGCTGCCATGAACTTCCTTGGCCATGTTTTGTTTTGTTTTGTTTTGTTTTGTTTTGGATGGGCATAAGTACTTGTGCCTTTTAGGCATATAACGTGGGAGTGTAGAATTGCTGGGTCATAGGCTAGGCATTTGTTTAGGGTTAGTATACACTAAAGGGAAGTTCAGATGCCCTTTGCAGCAAGAGGGTAAGTCTCTTTACAAACCTTTGAGTCATATGACTTCATAATGCTACTACCAACAGTAAAGACAGTTATTGAGAAACCTGAGAAGTCAGGCAAGAGTATAGTGTATGTTTCTTCTAGAAAGTAAGTCCTGTTTATTTTCCGCCAATAGTTGGTATGCATCTACAGGTTTATCACCAAGGAGAAAAATTAGAATCTTAAGCATTGGGGATTTTATCCTCCCCAAATCGCATTCTAATTATGCAGTGTACCAAGCTTGTAAACAAATTTCAGCTACTTGCCAGTTCGCCAAGATGTTTAATTGGTAGTTTCTGTCTTCGGTGCTCTATTCCTTCTGGATATACGTATGTATGTATGTATATATGTATATGTTGATGAATATATATTTAATATATATGTTGATATATATAACATATATATGTTAAAAATAAATGAATTGAACATTCTTTCATTTTCAGTTGGCAAACTGTGTCATTCAGCCTGCAAAAAGCGAATGGTTATATGTAAGACTGGTCAGCTTATACATATTTAAATTTTCACCCCAAATCAACTGTGTTCTTGTACTAAGGAATACAGATTTCTCAGACAACTTAAACTGATCTTGTGTTTATATTTTTTTAGGTCTTTGTAATTCTATGTGGGATTGTGAAAGGAAGGGAGAAGGGTAGGGAGTCCATTATTCACGCAGCAATTTTACATTTACATTCCATTTCAGGCTGCCTCCACCCCTATCCTCACTGCATCAATGTAATGACCCACATTATCATGAAGGCTGAAAAGACCAAGTTTGTCATTATAATCTTTGTCCTCAGAAATCTCAATGGTTTTTGACACATTGCAACCAGAATTATAGCCTCATGAATTTACAAAAATATTTCTAGATGACTATTGTTTTATCTCAAAATATAGAAACAGTATATCAATACATTACACAAATGCTCAAAAGACTTAAACCCTACATATCCACCCAGAGGAAAATGAAGAAATGTTTCTATATTTTGAGAAGAGCTGCAGATTTTTGCTGGCTCACACTATTCAATAGGTGCATAAATACAGGAAGCTGATAGAGATAAGAGTTGCAGATCATGGAATAATAAAAGAGAATGTCCTAGAAGCTGTGTTAATTTCATAAGCCAAACAGCAGGAAATATTTATAATCCAGGTGATTGAGCTGGGTTTGCATAAGATAGGATAAAGGAAAAAATCATGTCAAATCATAGGGCTGTGAGACACTTTAGACATCACCAAATATGAGGAACTTCTTGGCCAAAAGGTGAACTAAATGAACAGAGAGAAGAAAATTAATAGGACTTGAATGGGAAGAAAATTAATAAGAATTAAGGAGGTCCTGGCCACTATATATTAGACACATGTGTTAAATATCTCGGCATATATAAGTTTGCATGTATGTGTGTATGTGTTTTGCTATACAGGTATACGATTATTCCTAATTTACAACCTAGGAGACAGTTAACAATAGTTACCTTGAGAATAGGGGCAGGAGTAGGAAATATAGTATTATTTGAACTTTTTAGTTTATAAACCTATTTATTTTTAATTGGTTTTTTAAATTGATTGCTTAAGGATAAGAATAATGTATTCTTTTTAATTAAATATTTGATTGAGTCTAAAAAGAAGATATAAAATTCAGGCTACATAAAAGATTGTTAAATTTGACTATTAAAAAGAAAACTTCTTCATGGGAACGTTACCAATGGAAGAATTTTAAAAAACATCAAGCCAGGAAAAATATATACATTATTTACATTATGGCATTGATTTCGAAGGGCCCATTTTAATTAATACGAAAAAGCAGAATTATAAAAAATGGGAAAAGGATATAAACATGCCATTTCCAGAAAACAAATTATATATAGGCAATAAAAATGTGAAAACCACTCGTAATTGAAACAATGCAAATCAAGATGGTAATATTTTTCATGTACCAAGTCAGCAAACAATTTCATAGATTTGTTAATACCCAGTGTTTTTGAGACTCTGGGGGAAAACGTATTTTCATACATTGTTAGTGGGAGTGTAAAGAGTTTTGGGAAAGCAACTTGGTAATATCGATCAAATATAGAATTATGCAGACTCTTTAATCTGGCAATTTTCACTCAATTTATCCTATGCATTCACTTTACCATCTGTAAGTAGAAGGATGTTTATGACACCATTTCTTTGAATGACAATGAACTAGAAATACTTTCAAGTCCATCAATAGGGAGCTGATAAAAGAAAGTATATTGCCTTAATACTGTGGAGCTTTAGGGATCTTTAAAAGAATAAAATAGATTTGTGTGTCTATGTGAAAGGTGGAGAAAGAGATTATTAAGTGAAAAAGTAAGGCACAGAACAACTTATGTAATGAATTTCTTTGGCGTCACTGAAGCAAAAGTATATGTATGTGTGTATATCTCTATCAATGATGTTATAAAGATATACACTAGTATATACACAGACATATAAATGATATATATTGCAAATGTACATAATAGATATAAATTTTTCTTTGCATGGCTGGGATTAGAGTGAGGTGAGTGAGGCACTTGCCTCAGGCAGAAAATTCAAAAGGACATCAAAAAACTCAGTCGTATTTTAATATTTTACTACGATATTTTTAAAAATCAAAATTAATGCAAAAAATTAATGATGGAAACAGTATCAAAATTTTAAATAAAAACAGTTTGCTGTTGTTTGTTTTATGAGTTGTGATATTGGGCAAGGATATTTTTATAGCCTTGAAAGACAAAGATTGTGTTTCTTTCCAGGAGAGGTGACAGGTTTTTTTTTTGCTGTCCAATATGATATAGATAATATCTCCACCTGGGGCAAAGTTCAGGTAGGTTTGCTTACATCCTATTATAATATATTTTAGTTTCCTAAGATTGGGGCCGTCGGCTGTGACACAAACCACTGTGTGTGTAGCATCCACCTGGGCCACTCTATGTTGCTTTTGTGGGAGTTGGCGAACAAGGGAAACTGACAGAAATATAAAACTCTTGTTCCTTGTTGTGCTGTGTGTAATAAAAATCTCTGTCTCTGACTCAGGGATTTCATGTCTTCTGACTGCATCCATGAAACTAACACTAATTTTTCAGGTTGCTAGTAGAGTAAAAATCATAGATCCTTCACAGTTCTTGACAGGAAGATTTCTTTTCTCCCTCTTTAGGAAAAAGGAATACTTCACATAAAAATTTGGGATTCCAAGAGACTTAAAAGCTTTGGTTAACTGAAAGGTAGAATGCATAAAGGGAAATAACTGGATATAGAGACAGAGAAAGGGATTGGAACTGGAGCTTGAAGAGTCTTATCGGCCACACACATGATATGAACTTTGGTCCATAGGCTTCACACAGCCAGTAGGATGTTTTAAGCCAAAATATAACAGCTTCACATTTGTTTATGAGAAAGATCATTCAATGGCAAAGTAGAGTGTTGATAGGAGTCAGGAGGCTGTTGAAATAGCAATAAAAATAATAATTAAAATTGCTAACATGTATTGGTCCCTGAGTGCCAGACACTGCTAGGCTCCCCAGCTAAGATTATATTCTTTACTCCTATGAGAAAAGAAATTATTATCTATATTTAATACATGAGAGAAATGAAGTATAGAGGAATAAATTAACTTGTACAAGTAAATGACAGAAAATATTGAGACTAGAGCTACCTGACTCCAGATTCCAAGTTCTTAACTACGGGGTAGGGTTTTGATTAAATGTATTCAACTTCTATCATTTAAATTTGTATGTTGTGATCATCTGTCCAATATGGACTATAGGCTCCTTATAACACATTAAATGTTTGCTTCTACCTATATTTACCCTATAATCCTATCTTTGGCCACACTACTTTCTAAGTATATTATTGTCACGGTTATTTTATCTCCTCCAAATATATTACCTTATCATTGAACAGGTTAAATCCTCATAGTTTGAATCTTGTCTACTTTGACTCAAACACTCTAGATGTACTTATATAACTTTATTGGCCTTCCCAGTGTGGAAAACTTTCTAATTGGGTATCAGTGGAGAACTTAATGAGCCTGCTGTTTATTCTCTCTTCCAGACCATTAATGAAGACTTAAAATTTCCTGTCTTTTTGTGCCATCATGTGTTACAAATTAATGCAGTCCTCAGAATGCTAGGAGGCTCTATTTTTATTAAGAAATGTCAGTAGAAAATGCTAATTAGGCATGCCTGTAAAAGATTACCAAACCTAATACATATTGATTGTTTCATATGGATTATTCTATTAATAAATTATGTCAATCATCCTTACATAATCTGAAATTCCTAGCATAATACATGTAAAAATTGAGAAATAATTCCCAATTCAGTTTATTTTTGCCAACTCATTATGATTTATTATTGATTTATTAGTTACTCATTATGGTTTATTATTATTAATTAATATTACCTTTCATAAAGGGGAAGTTTCTATGATAGAGAACAACATATTTTAATAAGAAACAAAATGCAGATAAAAGACAAATTAGACACTCAAATCTTCATGAAAGAAAATAGAAATAAAGTATTTTATAAATACATGACTCCATTCTCTGTTTCATGGTTGGTACCATAAACTATCAGTCTATTTAAGAAATTGTACTATTTGATGTTGGTAGATATTTACTTTTGTAACAGCTTTATTTAGATACAACTCACACACCATACAATTCACCCTCTTTAAAGTGTACGATTCAATAGTTTTTAGTACATTCACAGAGCTATGCAACCATCACCATAATTTTAGAACATTTTCATCACTCCAAAAAGAAACCCCAGGCACTGTTATCACCATCTCCCAATCCCCACATCTTCTTCAGTCCTACGTAACCAGTAACTACTTTACTCCTCCATAGATTTGCCTATTTTTGACATTTTATATAAATGGAATCATATAATATATGATCTTTTGTGAGTGACTTCTTTGCAGAGCATAATGTTTTCGAGATTCATCCATGTTTCAGCATGTTTCACTAATTTTTTGTGGTCAAATAATACTTCATTTGTATGGATGTGCCATATTTTGTTTACCCATTCATCAGTTGATAGATATCTGGATAGTTCCCACTTTTTAGCTATTGTCCATAATGTTGCTATGAACAATTGTGTACAAATTTTTGTGTGGATGCATTTTCATTTTTCTTGGGTGTATATGTAGCAGTGGAATATCTGAGTCAAATGGCAACTCTATCTTTAGGTTTTTTAGGAACTGCCACACTGTTTTCCATAGTGGCTGCACTGTTTTACATTCCCACCAGTGGTGTATAAAGATTCCAGTTTTTCCACATCCATGTCAATACTGGTTATTATGACTTTTTTATGATACTCATCCTAATAAGTATCAAGTGGTATCTCATTGTGGTTTTGATTTCCATCTCTCTAATGATTGTTGATGTTGAGCTTCTTTTCCTGTGTTTCTTGGCCATTTGCACATTTTTGGAGAAATGCTTATTCAAACCTATTGCTCCTTTTTCAATTGGGTTATTAGTCTTTTTGTTATTGATTTCTAAGAGTTCTTTATATATTATAGATATAAGTCCTTTTATCAGATATGTGATTTGCAAATACTTTCTCCCATTCTGTGGGCTGTCTTGACTTTTTTGATAGTATCCTTTGAAGTGCAAAAGTTTTAAACTCTAATGAAATCTAATTCATCTAGTTTTTCTGTGTCTTTGTGCTTCTGATGTCACATCCAGCAATCCATTGCTAAATCCAAGATCACAAAGATTTACTTCTATGTATTTTTCTAAGAATTTTATAGTTTTTGCTCTTATGTTTAGGTCTTTGGTCCATTTCACATTAATTTTGTATATGGTATGAAGTTAGAGGGTCCCACTTCATTCTTTTACATGCAACATTCTTGTCAAAAATCAATTTACAAAAAAAATCAATTTATGTACATATCTACTTTTAAAGTAACTTACCAATCCTTGTTTTTTTATCCATAGATCCCTTTTACCTTATTTCTGATAACATTACTCTTATTTTCTCTTTTACTTCTTTGCTTGTAGCTCTTTAAGGGAGGGAAGCACAATCATGATAGGTAACTCATCCTTGGCCAATCAGAGCATTTCATTCCCTCAACCATAATGATTGGTTCAGGGAAAAGCATGTGACTCAAGTGAAGTCAATCACCTCAGTTGGAGTTGATCTCTAGGCTTGGTGGGAGCTGTAGAAAAAAATCTTTTCCTTTGGATTTGAACCTAGGGTGATAAAGGTTTAGAATTTTTGGCTGCCATCTTTTCTCCACAAGGACTCTGGGAATAAAGCCAATGCAGAAAACAGTAAAGCCAAGAAGTAGAGGAAAGTGAGTCCCAATGATATAACTTGAACCTCTGGGCCAATCTTTTCCTGAAGCCAGTGCTCTGGACTTTTCATTTAGGCAACGAATATGTTTCTTAAGCTTTACCAACCTTGAGTTGGGTTTCCATATCACAGCAAAAAAGAGTTCTAATACAAAACTCGTCACCTTTTTAAACAAAGAGAAGAAAAGAGTTTTTCTGTTCCTTCTACTCTAAAAAGATGCCAGTGGAAAATTTCAAGGGGTTCATATGTCCTTTAATAGAGAGAATACTGGCAGGGACCCCATATGTTCAGAATAATGACCCAAGCTCCTTTATGAAAGCAGAGTAATGAATCTTTTAATTCAAGAGTGGATTAGAAGATATTCTCTAACAGAATATCCAGCACATTATAAGCTCTTGATAAAGATAATGGATGGGTAATTTAATTGAGAAAGTGTTCCCTCTGCTTGTAATGTCTTGACACAAAGGTATTACTTCCAACCAGTTCTTATCAGGACCATGACCTTGTGTATGGCCCTGCAGCATTTAGCCGCAAGGTCTACTTTTGGTTGTATTAGTCAGTTATTGCTGCATAACAAATAACCATACTCACATGTTTGTGAGTTTGCTGCGTTTGGATGTTCTAGGTAGGCCTCTAATAGCTTCAAGCTGTTGGCCTAGTCATGCCTGCCTTGCTGTGGGCGAGACTCTGTCCTTCCCAGTGTGTCTCATCTATTGGCGTAGGCTGGAGAGGTAGCAACTTGCACAGGGGAAGCTCTTTTCATGGTGACAGCAGAGATGCAAGTGTGCATGCCCAACCCTCAAGTATGCTTAAAACTTTGCTTGCATTATGCATGCTAACACCTCATTGGCCAAAGTAAGCCATATGACTGAGCCAACACCTATGGAATAGGGAAATGTATTATTACTCCAATGGAGGTGAGGAATAGGGAGAGTATGTGATGAACAGGAATTCTACCAACAGTATTGAGGACTCTTTTTCACATCAAGAGTTAGATGGGTTTTTTTCTTTAAAAAATGAAGAAGAAAAAAACCTTCGACGGCTGTAACTCAAATTGTTCTATTCATCTACTTATTCGTTTATCAAAAAAAATTTATTGAATATCTAATAATGCCGTAGAGGTGGGAGGGTCGAGAGGGAATTGGGAAAGCTGAAGGGACTCAATAAATCTATGACTATATTCAGAGACTGAACTTTTTCCTAAAGACAGCTCCAAAACATCTTGTACCATCCTCTCTTGGACAATGATTTGACATCCCATCCTGATGACCCTCAAGGAGAAATACAAGGAAAGCAGGAGAAAACATAGGTGGGATGACAACACACTTTGTTTTCCCATCATTACACATTTGAATCATCCCAGTGTTGATAAAGCACTACCTAAATTCCCAAACTAAGTCCTCATTGTGTTCAGTTGTGCTGCCAACATAATCCAGCATGGCTCCTTTGTGCTCCACAATAAAAACTTTCCACAAAACTGCCTCTTTGGAGGGGAAGCTGCGAGAGCAGATGCATGGTCTGGGATGGTTTCCAGGAGTTGACAGTGCTGACTTGGCATCAGCCTCTGCTGCCACTAGGAAAAGTTCACCTATAAAGTTGCAGTCACCTGAATCCCCACATTTTAAGCAATATTCACATCCACTTAGCAGCTCATCCCACAGATCTCTTCTCTGCCATGAAGACTAGAGTCTTTAAACTACATACCATGCTGAATCTGCCTCATACCTACTCGTGATGTCCAATTGCTAAAATGTCAGGACTTGAGAGCCAACTGTTAACGATAGCCTATATTAAAAATGAATTATGCACACCATTCTAAGTAATGTAATGAAATCTCGACCATCCTGCTCCATCCCACTCGGGACATGAATCATCCCTTTGTCCAGCCTTTCCATGCTGTATATACTCCCCATCTGTTAGACATTTAGTAGTCATCTCAGTTATCAGATTGACCGTCATGGCATTACAGTGCTTGTGTTCAAGGAAGCCTCATTTTATTGTTATGATTGTTCTATTTTATTAGTAGTTATTGTTAATTTCTCACTGTGCCTAATTTATAAACTTTATCAGAGGTATGTATGTAAATGAAAAACATAGTACACACAGGGTTCGTTACTATCCACAGTTTCAGGCATCTACTGGGGATCTTAAAATGTTTTCTTGCAGATAAGGGGAGACACGATCATGCTCTTGCAATAAATTATATCTATTGTGTTTGCACGATAGAAATACCACATAATGGTATGCTACTGTACCCATCTCTTACCAAGTTTGCATTCTGTGATGCTATATCAGTAGCTAGAAACCTGCCACAGTGGGAGTATTTACACCATTGGAATCAACAAATCAGACCTTATAAAACATTTTTTTCTAGAGAACTGATTTTTTTGACGTTTATAAGCACATTACTAATGATTTCCATTCTTTATTTATTTAATAAAGGTATACTTATATTTTACAAATATTAATCCCTTTTAATCTTCATTGCAACCCTATGGGATAGGTACTATTTTTGGTCTATTTTACCGAGGCACAGAGAGGTTAAGTGACTTGCTTATGCTCACACAGCTACTAGGTATGCAGTCTGGTTTCAGGCTCCATATTTTTAATCTTTGTGTATGCAGCCTTTCCATTTCTGATAACATACTTAATTCTAGGATACACTTTGCCTTCACCCATGATTAGAACTTGAATTGTTTTCATCATCTGCAACCTCCTTAATATTCTCACCATTGGCCCCAGGCCCACTCTGCTAACTAGTCTGCATCTACAGAGTTCAAGGTCTAGATCCACGGGTGGTCACCTGGATTGCTATTTACAGTGGAATTTCCCCACCGCCTCCCTCCCCTCATTCTTACCGCATGTCTGTCTAGTTTGCTGACATCGCTACTTTCAGTTACTTTCACTTACTACCATTGTGATCCTGTGAAAATATTTTAAAACTGTTCGAGTCTTTTGTTTCTCCATCCATAAATTGGGACTCATAATTGATTGGTAACATACAAAGTAGTCCCCCGTTATCTGCAGGGATAGGTTCCAAGACCCTCAGCGTATGCCTGAAGCCACGATGATACTGAATCCTATATGTACTATATTTTTTCCTATACATACATACCCATGAGACGGTTTAACTAATAAATTAGGCATGGTAAGAGATTAGCAACAATACTACTAATAAAATAGAACAATTATAACAGTATACTGTAATAAAAGTTATATGAATGTAGTCGATCTCTCTCACAAAATATCTTATAATGTAGAGAGTGAATATACACTGGATAAAGGGATGATTTACGTCCTGGGCAGGACAGAGTGGGACGGCGTGAGATTTCATCGTGCATCTCAGAAAGGCTCGCAAATTTAAAACTTATGACTTGTTTATTTCTGGAATTTTCCATTTACTATTTTTAAACTGTGGTTGACTATGGGTAACTGAAACCACAGAAAGTGAAATCTCAGATAAGGGGTGGGGCCAACTGTATGCAAAAGCCTTGCTCAGCATCAAATGAATGTGGGTTGAATTTGAATGAGCTTCCGCTCACCTTCACCATTCTACCCTCTTTAGCTTGTGCTGCAGGGTTCCATCCTGCTGACATCGTCCTGCCTTAAATGCTTTCTGGAGCTATCAGAGAAGTGATGGAGACCATCTGCTAGGCAGGATTTCTCAGAGAGTAATAATTTCTGCTAAAATTCAGGATTGCTGGATGGGTCTGCAATCAATACCAAGCCTTGCCTCCGGCAGGAATTCAATCCATTCGGCCGCTTCAATGGGACTCCTGGAGCTTCTACACTATGGAAATGCAATTACTGATTTTTGGTTATTTTAACTTTCTGAGTTTCTTACTGGCCCCAAGTCCCTTCCGCTGCAAGTCAGCCTCTTCCTTCCTCTTAGTGACAGAAACTGCCTGCCCCTTTCTCACTGTGAGTTTTTACCTCTGACTCAGCGCTCTCTACCCCCATTGGCCACATATACAATTACTCCCTTGCGCTCTGCTCAGTTCAAACTTCTCACCCAGAAAATATCTTGTAACGGCTTGAATTAGCTATTCAGAGCAAACTCTGTCAAACAGATCAGGGCCCAAGCCCTCATTCCTCTACAATACGAGACAGCAAACTTTCTCTAGAGAGGCAGATAGTGAATATTTTAGGCTTTGGGAGCCATACATTCCCTGTTGCAACTACTCTCTGCTGTTGTAGTTGGGAAAGCAGCCACAATGTGTAAACAAATGGGCGTGGCTGATTGCCAATAAAACTGTACTTATGAACACTAAAATTTGAATTGTGTATGATTTTTCACATGCCATGAGTATTATTTTTTTTTTGAGCCACTTAACACTATAAAACAATTCTTAGTTTGTGGGTTAGACAAAATGGGATGCAGGGCAGGTCAGATTTGCTCCTTGGGCTACAGTTTGCTGACCCCTGCTATGTCAGAAATCTCCTGTGGAACTAGAGTCTGAGGGTTTAACATAACCTTCCTGGGGTACTGGGCATTGAGATTTAGCAACTGTGCCTGAACCAACCTGTCCAGGTGCATTTATTCATTGGATGACATCAGTGTTTGGCAAGTACCTCTTATTGGCCCTTTTAAGTACTTGAAATGCAGAGCAAGTATTTTTTACCAGTCTTATGTTAATCACTTATTCTTAAAAGAAAATTTCAGTAACTGGTTGGTCAGCATCAAGCCCCTGTCTTAGAAATGGTTCCCTAGAAGCTGAGCCTGAAACTGAGTTTTGGAAGTATGTGGTTTAAGGAGGGAGAGCTCTCAAGAGAAAGGGAGGAATGGAAGCAGGGGAGGGCAGGGGCAGCTAAAAGAGAGTGTGGGCTTGGCTGGAGACTGGCTTCAAGCTGATCCTGTGGGCAGCTCTGGAGCATAAATATGACCGCTTAACTCCCAAGTGAGGCAGCTGATATTCGGTTGAGGACAAATCTTCAGAGAAAGGGGCAGCTCTGAGCTGTTAGGGGCTAACACTCACAGCAGCTGGGGGATGGAAGCCTTAGCCAGTAAAGGGGTCTGGCTGGCACCTACGGGGTTATAGCAACAAGAACACATGGGCTGCCTTTGCATTCCAGCTCCTTCTCACCACAGGCTGCCCTCCTGAAGTTCTGAGTCTTCCAGAAATGAGAATGGATAGTGTTTGACGGAAGCGTGGTACCATATAGCCCCCTCTATCCATGGGGTCTACGTTCTCAGACCCCCAGTGGGTGCCAGAAACCACAGATAGCCTCGAACCCTATGGATATTATGTTTTTTCCTATACATACACACCTATGATAAAGTTTAATTGTAAATTAGGCACAGTAAGAGATTCACAATAACTAATAATAAAATAGAACAAATGTAACAATGTAGTATAATAAAAGTTATGTGAAAATGGTCTCTCTCTCTCTCTTTCTCTCTCTCAGACACCCTGGACAAAGGGATGATTTACCTCCCAGGTGCAATGGAACAGGACAACATAAAAGTTCATCACGCTACTCAGAATGACATGCAATTTAAAACCTAGGAACTGTTTATTTCCGAAATTTTCTATTTAATATTTTTGGACCACAGTTGGCAGTGAGCAACTAAAACTGTGAAATGAGTTGCTTGCTATCTCAGCTGCGGTAGAGCTTCTTTATTTTGAAGTAGGTGGTTCAGAAGCCAAGGGGGAGGGAAATTATTTTCCATTTCAGCTGCCCCTCCCTTCATCACCAACCTTTAGGAGATGCCATCTCACCTAACCTCCGGCCCCAGGTGTTATCCCCTCCAGCCTTCTATGGGAACTGTTTCTATCCACTCAACCAGGTGTCTCTGTTGGCCCCCACCCCATAATGCTTTTTAAAAATGAGTGGCTCTCCTATTTATCCTGTTATTGGGGACACACTCAGTTGTTCTCTTGACAATAGAAAATGGTTTGGCTACATGAATAACAGACACTTAAACTCTCATTGTAAGCAGAAAATTAGTCAAGGTGCTTGCTACACAGTGTTCTGAAACCTTGAGGGCATAATAACTGATTTAGAATCACAGCTGAATCTAATTTTTCTAACGTTTGCTAAGTGAAAAATCACAGCCCTAATAGGTTTATCTTAAGAAAATCTGTTGTGCATGTAAAAGCAAATTAAAAGTATAGAAACAATCCCTAACCCAGCCCTGGGGGAAGCTCAATGCCTGTCCTCTCCTCAAGCCTAAAGGCACAGTTTCAATACTCCTGGACGGGAAATGCTACAAATCTGTGCCTTTGATTCTAGTGCAATATTTAGTAAACCTATATTTGCTATAGAATTTCTCCAAACATGCACTAAGAGAGGTTTACAGAATAACAGCCTTTGGACTGTTTTTCCCTTCTCCCCTTTATCCCCTCACCTTTGCACTGCAGCCACAAAAGGACTGTCAGTACACAAAAAGGGTCACGGTTGCTTGTCTATTTAGCATAATTTGGTGGCATCTTATCCCTTTTAAAATGAAGCCCTGAAGCAGTCCCATGAACCCTAAGGCTCTATCTAATTTAGCCTAGGCCTCCTTTCTGGTTTTCTCTCACACTTCTCCTCATGCTCTACACTCTAGCCACAATGACTATAAGTGAGCCACAGGGTCTTTGCACATGCTTCATATGGCTTGGGATACAGTTGTGCCATGCTTCTCCTGATTAATGTTTACTCATCTTTCAGACATCAACTCAAATGTCACTTCTACTGGGAACCTTCCTATACGAACATCGCTCTCTCAGACAAGCTCAGATACCTATTTTATATACTCTTAGAGTCTGTGTAGCTTTCCTTCATATAGCACTTATTACAGTGTATTTTTACATTTTTGTGTCTGTGATAATTTGATTCTCTGCCTCCCTCACCAGGTGGCTGGGATTATGTCTACTTTAATCATTATGTCTACTCCCGGCACCTAGCACAATAAAATAACTTTGGGAAACACAGTTATAAAGGAGAGGATGTGACTCACGTAGATGGAAGCAAGTCATCCTAGGCAAGCCCACCCTAGATCAGCAAAGCTCTAGCCAATCAGCTAAGTTTATTTTTTATACCATTGAGATTCTGTGAACATTTGTAAACAATAGGACCATGCCCATGGATAACTAATATGCAGAAATTTTCAGAACTTTTATTATAATTCTAAGCATAATAAATCTCCAGGAGGGAATTTAAAATATATAGCATCCTCTACTTATTTAACCACAAACTCCCCCTCTTTTTTGAATAGACTCATATTATGAGACCACCTTTCTGAGAATATGATGTGGAAAATGCTGTTTTAAGGACTTTCCCAGCTCTGACATGAATTCTGTGATTCTAGAGACCACATGGTTAAGTTCTTGGGCTTAACCTATCATCCTCTTTTATTCAGATAATTGTAGATTCATATAAAGTTAGAAGAAATAATACAGAGAGATCCCATGTATCCTTTACCCATTTCCCCCAATAGCAATATTTTGTAAAACCATAATGTAACATGACAATCAAGATATAGACAGTGATACGATCTACTGATCTTATTCAGATGTCCCCCAGTTTTACTTAAACTCATGTGTGTATTAATTTTGTGCGATTTATCACAAATACAGGCTTGTGTATCCATCGTCACAGTCAAGACGCAGAATAATTCCAATACCACAAATGCAAGGGCCCTTTGTGTCACCTATTTATAACCACATCTGATTACGGTTTACAGACTTAAATGTAAAACTATAAAACTATAAAACTCCTAAAAGATAACATAGGAGAAAACCTAGATGACCTTGGGTTTGGCAATGGCTTTTTAGATACAACGCCAAAGGCATGACCCATGAAAGAAATTGTTCACAAGCTAGACTTTATTAAAATTTAACATTTCTGCTTTGTGAAAGACACTGTCAAGAGAAAGATGACAGATCACAGACCAGGAGAAAATACGTGCTAAAGACACATCTGATAAAGAACTGTTATCCAAAATATACATAGAACTCTTAAAACTCCATAATAAGAAAACAAACAACTTGATTAAAAAATGGGCCAAAGAAGTCAACAGACACCTCACCAAAGAAGATATACAAATGTCAAATAAGTCTGTAAAAGGACACTCCACATCATGTCATCGGAAAAATGCAAATTCAAACAGCAATTAAATATCACTATACACCTATTAGAACTGACAAAATCCAGAACATCAACAACACCAAATGCCGGCGAGGATGTGGAGCAACAGGAACTCTCATTCATTGCTGGTGGGAACACAAAATGGTACAACCACTTTGGAAGACAATTTGGCAGTTTCTAACAAAACTAAACATATTCTTATGATACGATTCGATAATCACACTCTTTGGTACTTACTCAAAGGAGTTGAAAACATGCCCAGACAAAAACCTGTACACAGATATTTATAGCAGCTGTATTCCTAATTGCCCAAACTTGGAAGCAACCAAGATATCCTTCAGTAGGTGAATGCATAAATAAACCGCAGTACAGCCAGACAATGGATTATTCAATGCCAAAAAGATATGACCTACCAAGCCATGAAAAGACATGGAAAAAACTTAAATGCATATTATGAAGTGAAAGGAGCCAATCTGAAATGGTTCATACCGTGTGATTCCAACTATATGGCACTCTGTAAAAGGAAGAACTATGGAGACGGTAAACAAATCAGTGGTTGCTTTGTTTGGGGGTTGGATGAATAGACAGAGAGGAGAGAAATTTTAGGTCAATGAAAATACTATGTATGATACTATAATGATGAATACATGTCATTATACACTTGTCCAAACCACAGAAAGGTGGTGTCTCTCTCTCTCTCCTTCCCCTTTCGCCGCCATATTATACCGTTTGGTTTCTCGGCACTGCTCCTCCCTCCTTGTGTCTTTTATTCTTTTCTGTCTTTCCTCAGTCATATTTGTTTCTTTGTGCTGGGCGCGCCGACACTACAGACCCTAAATGTATGTCCTCAGTTCCATCCAGACACAGGAGATTCCTATTCTCGGAATCCTGATTCTTAATTCCTATAACACAGTATCATCTGGCTGCCCTAGCTAGGAACATATGTTGTCCCCTAATAATCAGCAGTGGACAGTGGCAAGGGTGACAATAAGGTACTTGTCACAGAGAACTGATACGGCTGTCACCCTTGTGGAGTGGATCTTCATGGGCAGGTCAAATTTGCCTCAAGTAGTCTACTCAAAGCCCTACCCTAATTGGATTGTTATATGGCATTTTGTTAAAACATGATACTCTCTCCTCTAACGGATTCAAATGCTGAATTTCAAGTTGAAATGAACATGTTTGTGTTACATCTTAAAATTATGAAACCACATAGATATATTCCACTCGCATTACTATTAAAATCTATCTGTACCTAAGTTGGACCTTTGGAAGGGTGGCAACAATAGCAAAACAAGGTTAAAATAGCCCTATATTCTGTCTCACCCTGCACATCCTTGATCATTGCCAGTCCACCTTTGGCTCACACTTTATGGGACACCTTTGGATGAGGATGGGGTACTTTAATTTTGAGTACACCTTTCTTACAGTTTATAAAGACATGAAATAGAACTGGAGAGGGACACCTAGAAACATTTGCTTCCTATTGAATAAGCTTTTATCCATGTATGAATTTCCCAAATAAATATAAAAACGACAATAATAATACCTATCTATAGCATCGTCCTGAAGACTAAATGACATAATGCATATAAAACACTTAAAAAATGTCCGGCACTAAGTAAGAACTCAATAAATGTTAGCTATCATGTAGCAACATCTTGGCACCATCAGTCACCAACTGAGTGGAGCAGTTGAGGTTCTCAAGGAACAGAGTGGTTTGAACTTTGAAGTAGTCAGTAATGAACCACACTGACTGGTATGGCTTGGCAATGTGGTTTGATCCTAGGTAGAAAGGGCCTCATTGAAGAAGTGATGGGCTTCATGTATAAAGTATGTTAACAGATATATTTAAGGACTACTCATCAGCTTCCTTTATATCATAAAGATAAGACATCAAAATTTAGAATTGAGCATGAATTCAAATTCTAAAATAAAATAAAATTACTTTCAGTAAAATACCTTTTGTTTCCTGGGTCTTTTCATTTTTTCATAATATATGGATGAAAGTATTCTTAGTGAGAGCTACTGATTTTTAAAATTTGGTCTACTGGCATGTGGATAAGAGTGTTTTTTCTTATTCACTCTAATTTTCAGGGTGTATTTTGGTCCTAATTTATATATTTAGCAAGAGAAATCTGTGTCTGAATTGGGGGAGTTGAGTAATTTTAATCTGATGGGACCCTGGGGAAGAAAACACTGCACATGGATGGTATTTTTTCAGAGTTTATCTGAGGAATAAATGAGAAAATCAATCTTTTCTTCACAAGCAAATAGAAATAGGTTTATTCGTATTAATGAGGGTCAGGCAAAAGGTTTTTGTGTACAGATGTACATGTTGTTAGTTAAAATTGAGTCTCTCTTTTCAGTGTTTGCTATTTGGGGAGTTCAATAATAGCCCAATTATATCCCAGAGGTAAAGTCACAGTAAATCCATCCTAATTAGATATTCTAAGTTGAGTGCTGACTTCTACAAATTAAGTTCTGGATTGCTTTCTTGTCTGTTTCAGTTATTCAAAATAATTACATAATTTCCTCATTGTAGGATTATACTACAGTTCCTGGGATAATAAACAATCACTAAAACACACAAAAATTAAATCCCAAGGTAGTAGGGAATGTTTCCTTAACTCATGGGCCCACAAGAAGTCGAAGTCAGGGCTTCTCTCAGAAAAGGGACTAATCCCTCCCTTCTCCAACATACGTGAGAGTCTGAAAAACTGTTAGCAGTGTCTAAAATTAGGGTAATGCTGCTCTAAAATAATTCTTCAGAACAGTGACTAAAGAATGGTTGATGGTGTCATTTGGTACATAATAACCATTCCAACCCTCTTCCCCACTTTTGCCACTTTCTATTAAAGATGTTAAAAAAAAACCCTGTACTTATATTCTTGATCTCTCCTACAGCTACAGGTGTCCATGTGACACAGTTCCCGTCAGCTAAATGGAAGAGGAAGTCTGCTGGGAACTTCTGGAAAAGATCTTTTTTCCCTTATAAAGGGACTAATGAGCAAGGAGTACTTTCTGGTATAGCTCCTTTACTCTTCTTCCTGCCTTGAATGTGGACACGGGATGCTCTGATGTGTAGAACTGCAGCAGCCATCTTGTGACTGTAAGGCAGTAACCTAAAGCAGAAAGCCAACAGGCTGAGGATGACAGAGTGAAATGATAGAAAGACCCTGCACCTTTGAAGATTTCATTGAGCCATCACATCAAACCTGGGGCCACCAGACTTCTTATTATGTAAAACAATCAAATTTATTTATTGTTTAAACTACTGTTAGCTGTGAATTCTCTTAATTGTAACCCAAAGTACTCCTAGCTGATACAAAGAGTAGAACTAACATTTTGTGACATGCCAGCCCTGGTAATATTCAGAGACCAGGAGACCACAGTCATGCCTTTCAACCTATTGTACATGAAAATAAATAAGAAGAAATAACCTTATTTGTTCATAAAAGTAAGAGGTTGTGTATTCCATACAGACTCTGTTGAGCTCCTGAAAATGAGTTATAATCATGAAACATTTTGGAAACAGTATTAGGAAATGGTTGTGGCAGGTTGCATTATTGACCCCAAATATTTATCATTCTCTGTGTCCATACCTTTTGCCATGTGTCGTTATAGTAACCCTCACCTCTTTTCCTACCCCTTGACATCAGGTTCTAAAGAAAATGCATCCTACGTCATTAATTATTCTTCTATAATTTTTATTAGCTGCATAGTATTCAGTTTAATACATATGACAGTTACTTCATACCCTTTATTGGTTATCTAGGGTATTTAAAATTTTTAGACATAATTTAAAAACCCTGTGTAGAACACCTTGAGTATTATATGGGTATATCTTTGTATACATTAATAATTATTTCCTTAAGAAAAAGTCCTAGAAATTGAATTGTTAGGTAAACAGATATAAATATGTTTAACCAATTTCTCACACACAAAGGTTATGTTAATTTTCATTCCCACCAGCAATATATGAGTGTTTTCCATACTGTCCTTATCACTGAAAATTATTTTTTAAATCTTTTCCAATTGAATGGGTAAAAAATAGTATCTTGCTATAGATGCAATTTGCATTTTCCAAATTTGACAAAAGTGAACTTTTAAAATATATTTACAGGTACATCTTTTTGGTGATGTTTCCTATCTTTTGTCCTAATTTTCATTGAAATTGTTTTGTTAGTGTTCTTTATATATTAATACTATTAATTCCTCTATTATACATGTTACAAATATGTTTTCTAATTGTTCTAATGCTTTAAAAATTATGTTTTGTTGTTTCTTGACAAAGGTTTTCATTTTACTTTATGAAGTCAAACCAATCTATTTTAAAATTTTTTATGGCTTCTGTAGTTGCTTTCTTACATAAAAATGCAACGGAACCTGTAATTTTTTTGTCTTGTGTAGAATAGCAGAGAGGAACTTCTCATTTAATCAGTGTAAACAAAACAAAGAAGAAAAATAGAGTGTATTACATGTATGTTAAATGTTATACACAATTGTAGATACTTTCTTATTCTTCAACACAATTAATCTTTATAGAGAGCAGTGATTGGGGCTATTTTTACAGGTGAGAAAACTGAGGCTCAGAAATATATACATATATTCATTTTATAGGATTTGGAAATAAATTTGATATTTGATAATACCCTAGATACTTAAATCTGTTTTTTTTAATTTTGATGGCCCTTTTATCATATTTTTGATAATATGGGTTTGATTCCTGATTTGAGCCCAACTATGTATTTGTCTCTTGGAGCAAAACTGGCCTCCAGGACTTCTAAGAGAGTTGAAGAACACAATAACAGAATCTTCCCAGCTGCGGACAGATTAGCTCAGTGCCTAACACAAATGCACATTCTTAGGGATGAGTAGCAAAACTCCAGATGTCTCTAATTGCAACATCAATTTCTTCCACTGGGATGGAGCAAACTTGGTTTAAATGTGTTTCTTTTATGAAGTGGGAACAAGATAACATTCTAGGGAAAGCCCAGAAGAAAACATCTGGTACTTTAAAGTTTTAAAAAATTTGTCTTCTGCTGATTTCATCCATAAGGAACAACCTAGAAGCAAAATGCCTACATTTATAACATGTGACAGAGCCCCTGATCTCAGTATTCCTAGGATGTCAGGGTCTTAGTCCACAGCGAAACAATTAGCAAGTATCTGCAAAGCTGCTCAATGTGAAAGGTGGTGCTAATGAGGGAAGCTGCTGAGTTTCAAAATCCAAAGTGCAAGAAAAACCTATGTCCTCTGAAAAGCAAAGGACTTTGACGTTCCCTGGAGTGGGCTCACATTTTGTGCAGTGTAACTATGGCCACGTCTAAGAATTCTAGTTTTGTAGACTCTTAGAGTTGGCAGATCCATTAAAAGTAATTTAAGCAGATTAATGGTTGCTTAGCGCTTGGGCAGGGGAGGTGAGATAGACTGCAAATGGACATAGAAGCTATTTTGGGGGTGACGAAAATGTTCTAAAACTGAGTTGTGGTTATAGTCACTCCACTCTATAAATTTACTAAAAATCATGGAATTGTACATAAAAATGGTTGAAATTAATGGTATAGAAAGTATACCTCAATAAAGCTATTTAAAAAAAAATTCAGTCCAACTCTTTCCCCTATACTTGTGTCTTCTATCGGTTGCCCCTCCATGTCCCCTCTGGCTTTCTCTAACAGAGCTGGCTTTGCCCTTGCTTTCCACCAGAGGGAAAGTCAGGTTACTAGCTCTCCCTTTGAATACTCTCCATCAGTAAGAGATGAAAGTTGGTATACCATAGTGTTTCTAAATTCTTCAACATTTAAAACAATAAATTGAAATATTTGGGAGGTCTCAGAAATTCCCCAAATTATAAATTATTTTTGTAAATACGTCAATGTTCTTCAAACTCTTAGTTATTATTATGAATATCTTAAAAGATCTTTAGTGAATAAGTTTAGTAGACTTTACAAAGAATGGTAGCCTATAGTGAATAGTCAAAGAATAGAGATGTCAACAATATTATTGCATATGGCTTGGATATTATCTGAATATTAAGATCTCTTAAGAAGGTTAAGAGCACTACCCAAAAACACATGTTGAATTGCCAACTTAAGGACTTGTTTTTCTTCTAAAACTTGTTATTCTAATATACAAATCATAGGATTCATTCAAAGTGTAGTTATTGGTATAAATTTATGAATATTTATTTTCAAGAATGATATACCATTAACAGACAGGGCTATATAAACACACTTTTAACATGGCAATAGAAATACAAGACTGATTAATTAGATCATGACCACTTCTCTTCTGTGTTCTGTCTCTGTTCCTGGAAAGACATTTCACTCTGTGTGTAAGCTTTTGCTCATATTTTTGCTCTTGCTTTTAACTTAACATCAGTGAATCCCTTTGAAATCATAAAGTCTCTAAGTTGACAGTTAAGCTTCAATTCTTACAGGAGAATTATAATATTTTCCCATTTTCCCAATTTCTCAATAGGTTTATCTTAAGATTTGGAACTCAGAAAAGCACATTTCCTGGGAAATTCTGGGAAAGAAATTCCACATGGGAACACTAATAATGATGGTTCTCAAAGTATGGTCTCTGGACCAGCAGCATCAGTATCACCTGGAAATTTATCAGAAATGCAAATTATCAAGCTCCATCTCAGACCTATTGAATCAGAAAGCTGGGTGTAGGGCCCAGCAATCTATTTTCACAAGCCCTCCCGTGATTCTAATATAAGCTAAAGTTTGAAGACTACTGCTGTATTAATATCTCAGCTCTCTCACCCCTATGGAGGGATCATCCAAGAAATGTGTTCTACACCTGCTCCCAGAGCTTCCCTCTTCAACTGAGACCCAATTGCCTCTAGAGGTAACTGGCTTGATAACACAACCTTTATTGACTGCCTTCTCTTTCCTTTTACTTCTCTACATTTATTTCCTTAGACCACTTCCTAAATAAACTGCTTGTACTGGAATCCTTGTCTCAGGGGAAACCCAACAAAAGTACCTTTTAATAGCCTAAAAAGGCAGGTGGAGGAACAAAAAAAAGGGTTGACAACCCTGGCTCAGATTTCAACCTGAACTTACCAGCTGTATGACTGTGATTCAGGTACAGAACTTTCTCTGATTCTGAGTTTCCTCATGTTGCCTGCCCACCTTGCAGAGATGTTGGAAGGACAGGGGATAAGAAAGGCCTGGAGGTGTTCAGCAAGTGATAATATTAACAGACCTAGTTAAAGGCAATCTAGACATAGTTTGAATACTTCCAGATGTTGAACAGCTCAAAGTTATGAAATTTCTCTAGACTCTCTTACTGCCTACAATTATAATTATGGTAGGTTAAGCTATAGAACAATAATAAAATAACCCTAAAATCTATCGTAACAATGGTTTTTTTTTGCTGTTATTACAGTCTGCTGATAGTTGGGGAGACTCTCTTTGTTGGCTTTTGTCACAGAGGTAAAGAGACTGAGTGGAAGATTACATAGTAAGTTTTATATCCAAGCCATTAAGTAATATGCATTCTATGCCTACACCCATTAGCCAAAACCCAGTCACATGGCCTCAAGTAGCTGTAAGGGAAGCTGGGAAATATAGTTTTCCTGTGTACCAAGAAAGTGAAACAGGATTTGGCTAAGAGAGCATTTCCTCTGCCACAGTTCATACGTCTACTACTAGAAAGTAATGAGTTTTGTTTTGGCCCAGTAAGATTACCTTGTTTTTCTACCATGTTTATATATGTTCTACCCAAGTGCCACACTCACAGATATGTTTCAATGTCCTTCAATATTGAGAATGTTCTTTCAATCAATAGCTATGTGTCTATCCCCATAAGCCTGGAGTGTGATCTCTACCCCTTTTCATACTGGAAGGTATAATCTATTCTAGTTCAGTCTTCATTGACTGATTCTTCTGGTGCTTATGCATAACCACCTGTATTCCCCACCAAGTTGCCTACATGCTGTTGAATGTCCCATTTTTCTCTTACCCTGAGTCACTTTACTGCTGTTCGTATTGATTTGGCACAGTGTTATTTCAAAACTCAAAATCTGATTCCATTTCTATGTATATTCCCAACAGAAATGCATATATATGATCACCCAAAATTTTTTCTTAGCTTGTTCATTAAACAATATTTATAATTAGCAAAAATTGGAAGCCATGCAAATGCCCATCAACAGTAGAATGGATCGGTTGTGGACTATTCACACAATGGAATACTACATGGCAATGAGAATAAGTGACCTACAACTATGTGCAATAATACAGATGAATCTTACAAACACAATGTTGAACAAAAGACGCCAGACAAAAAAAAAAAAGAATGTAGAGCTTAGAGTTCATAGAGTTTAGAGTTTCTGGATACAGACATTAAGCCAATACTCACACAAGTAAACATATAAGTACCACAGAAAGAAGTGGTTTGAAGGAAAACACAAGAGTCTAGCTGTGTTGTCCCATATAGTAGCCACTAGCCCTAAGTGACTATTTAAATTCAAATAATTAAAATGACAAATTCAGCTCTTCAGTCTCACTAGCCACATTTCATGCTTCTTAGTCACATGTATTGGACAGTGCATATATAGAACATTTCCATCATCCGAAAAAGTTCTATAGGACAGAGCTGCTAAAGGCCTATCTAAAAGGGAGGCCACATCAAGACTCAGAGATGGGGAGACCTGTAAGTCAGAGAAGGCCAATGTAAGGTGAACACGTTAAACCTGAGTGTCAAAGGACCGTAGGCATTGGCCAGGTTTGGGGGAATGGGAGGAAAAGGAGACAGTGAGAAGTATGGAAACCCACAGAACAGATGGAGTCTGAAGGACAGGGCGGAAATACATACTAAGGCTGGAAAGCAGGGTAAGAGCCAGGTACAGAGGGTGTGTGCAAGTCATGCCAAGGATTTTGAACTTTATCCTAAGAGCAAAATGCAGACACTTCCCCAACTTTCAAGCATGCCCAGGCTCCTGTTTTTAAAAGGCCATTTACTCTCTGTGCTTATAAGTAGGAATGAGAAAAAACTATAAAGGTTCTTTTTCAATGAATTTTCCTAACGTAATATTATGTTTTTCATATATGTCAATAAATATTGATCAAGTTTATTCATTTTAACAAAAACAAAGGACTCTATTGTATAAATAAACCACAATTGGTGTATATTTTAAAATATACAAAGCAAAACATTATGTTAAGGATCTATACAAGGAGTAAAAGCATACAAGCATTTATAGGTATCATATATACCATCTTTGGGGAAAAGAGGGAGGAAAAAAGGATGGGAGAGGGAAGAGGTTTAGTTCTATTTGTACTATTTTCTCTTTTAAAAGAAACTTGAATCAACAAACGGAAAATATCTCTGTAAGATCTCTGTAAAAATGTAATATTATTTTTCTAAAAGAGTTGTGAGTTAAATTTTTCTGATTTATTTACATAAGTGTCTGGTACCTTTCTCTATTAAATATTTTATAATTAATATTTGAACAAATAAAAATGGACTTGGGGCAAGAGTGGTTCTGGGACAATCAGTAAGGACAGTATCACAATGGTTCAGGTGAGACTTGGTGGCCACTTGGAGAAGGATGCTGAATATAGATACTGAGAGAAATGGGTGAACTCCAAAAGTAGAATTAATGGAACACGATCAACTGAACGCAAAATGGCAGAAAAGAATGAGATACCAAGAATAAATCTCAGGTTCATGGGATGAGAATTGGACAGATGGTGATGTCATGGCTTTAGACTAGTGATATTGGAAGAGTTATAGAATGGGTGGGCTGATGAGAAGAATCAATGATTCATTTTTGGAGATGTGAGGACTCTGATACTGCTGAAATATCTACTTTGAGATAACTGGGGGCAAATGGGAGTATGAAAATGGATTTTAACAGGAAGGCTCTAACCTGGACATATAAATGTGAGTTATTAGTGTATATATAAATAGTAAAACCTCTTGGGTTTGGATGAAATAACTGAAGAAAACGTGGTAAAAAAAAATTGGGCAATTGAAGTGATATAGGATTACATTTCCTTCTCCATAACTCCAGCCATAGTACTTTGTTCTATAGTGAATGATATTAAAATAACTATAATGAGAGTTAAAATGATTAGTTTTTAAGTCTTAAAATCAACCTATAGATAAATGTTCTCAAATATTTAAATCAGCCATTTAAAACAGATGAGGGATCTTTTCTTGGAGTTCAATATTGGTTCTGCCACTTACATGCAGCATGATTTATGATTACTACCACAATGTGCAATGTCTTCATCTATAAAATGGACATGACAAGAGTACCCTTCTGACATCATTTTGGTTATGTGAGCTAATGCACACAAATATGATACATTAGTAAGTGCTCAAAAAGTGACATGAAATAATAATAATAGCAGCAATATTTGTATTGCATTGTGAAATTGCATCAGTAGAATATATCTACTAAATATATCCTTTCATTCTTTTATTTTTTTTATGGCTGAGTAATATAAAAGAATGAGCTTACCACTTGCAACAACATGGATAGACCTAGAGGGCATTATGCTAAGTGAAATAAGTCAGAGAAAGACAAACAACATATGATTTCACTTATATGTGGAATCTAAAGAATAAAATAAATGAACTAACAAAGCAGAAACAGACTCATAGATACAAAGAACAAACCAATGGTTGCTAGATGGGATGAGGTTTAGGGGGCTGGGTGATAAAGGCTAAAGTATTAAGAAGCACAATTGGCAGTTACAGAATAGTCAAAGGGATGTAAAGTACAGCATAGGGAATATAGTCGATAATATTGTAATAACTACGTAGGGTGCCAGGTTGGTACTAATTGGGGGGACTTCATAGGTTATATAAATGTCTAACCACTATGCTGTACACCTGAAACTAATGTAAAATAAGGTTAGCATCTTAAAAAGTAAATATCCTAGACCATTCATATATACAAGAGACGCTTCTAGATGGGATGTCAAGTGCAATAATAGAAGTCTTATTATCTTAAGTTTTAAAATTATCAGGTTTTGGTTATTTAATAGTTAAATGTCAAACTATTGACATTTTGCAACTAAAGTTATAACCCTGAAATAAGCAATGGGCCTCATTTTGAAATTTTAAAAAATATGAAAAATCTCTTATAAAAACAGCAATTCTACTGCTAAGAGTAAAAACCAACTGCTTTTGCTGATAAGATGAAGTAGTTAAAAGAATGGTTTAAGGCTGTCCTTTCTGAATGATGTTGGAACACTCTGCACCCCTTGCTCCATAGCACTCCTGTGTCATGAATGTTAGAAGATTCACACAATAAGAATTGTACTTTTTGAAGGCAGCATTTTGATTGCTTAAGCTAAAAGACGGGAATCGCCATACAACCCAAGTATATTATTATTAACAGGTTGACTTTGGAATATTCATATGAACCTCTTTATTTTAATTGCTTGCAAAGCGATTTTCACAAAACCCAGAATATTACATTTTGTGTATTTCATTTAGCCTGAAGTTATCTTTTGTTCTCCTGTGAAAAAGCAATATCTACACATGGTGTTTCTGATTTTAAAGGTCCATAGAAAAATCATATGGAAAGTTAGTTAAGATTAATGACCGAATTTTCAATAAGTTAATTATTTCTTTTTCAAGAGCTTCAATTAATCTTCTATTATCATTGTACGGCTTCCTATTTATGAGAATTTTTATAGATAAAAATTTGTTCTGTCTTCTCCTAAAAACACCAGGAAGATTTTTATGAAACCTCTCCATCTTTACCAGAGACAGGAGCCAGCATAAATACATCTGGGTGTTCGGGGCTGTTATACCAAGGTGTTTCCCAGCCATGCTTCCCTCTCCATCCCACTGATTCTCCAGGCATGTGAGTAGGTGTCTTAGGCTGAGATCCCCAATCAATAGGCCCTGAGACAAGTAATATATTGGGGAAGCAATCCTTGGAATCACTGATAGAAGAGTGAAGTGACACAGAAAAGGGAAGAAAGCCAGTGCATGATGGGACACTGGGTAGATTACTGCTATGGGCAGCTGGGTCCCATTCCAGCTTCAGACTGCTAGAGACTGTCTAGAACATGCCTCAGAGTTGTCCCACCTGAGGGACAAGGAAGCAAGCGTATTCACCCTATCCAGTCAGTGGTTGAGCATGTTCCTCGAGGCTCGACTACTAGGCACACAGGGCTGGCCCAGCTCTAGAACAAGTCTACTTCCATAGCCAGGAAAGCCCTCAGGCCTCTAGAAAGTTTAAAATGCATTTGCAGTAGAAAGCTTTTGGGAGGTGTATCAGTTTCCTATTGACACAAACTTAGTGGTTTAAAACAACACAAATCTGTTATCTTATAATTTTGGAGATCAGTTTAAAATTTGTCAACAGGGCTGCATTTCACCTGGAAACTTTAGGGAAGAATCCATTTCCTAGCCTCTTCCAGCTTCTAGAAGCCACCGGGATTCCTTAGCTCATAGCCTCTCCTTCCACCTTCAAAGTCAACAGCATAGAATCTCCAACCTCTGCTTCTGCAACCATATCTCCTTCTCTGATTCTGACCCTCCTTACTCTCTCTTGTGAGGATTTTGTGATTCCATTGAGCCCACTGAAATAATCCAGGGTAACCTCCCCATTTCAAGATCCTTAACCAAATTACATCTGCTAAGTCCCCTTTTCCATTAAGGTAAGGTACTCACAGATTCTGGGACAGATTATGACTGGGACATCTTTGAGGAACAATTGTTCTATTCCTATCAATGGGGATATGAGTCTACTGAATGACCAGGGGATATGTGGGGCATTTGATGTGTGGTGGTTGAAAAATGACTGCTAGAAATTTATTGCTTGCAGGAAATTACTGCTTGTCTATAGCCCATGGGAACATGGCTATCACCATGGGAACATAGGCTATCGTCCATAGGAACATAACCTTCTAACAATAAGCTTTCTGCTTCTGTACCCCCGTTTGCACACCTGACCTGTGGGTCGACAGGTAGTGAATAGAAGAAAAATAGACCTTTGTGTTCAGACAGAATGAAGAATGGGGTTTAGGGCTTAAAAACTCTGTACCTCTACATTTTGGGACTGCTTAATTTGGGGTCTGCGTACCCCTGGCAGACCTAGCTGGCTGAATAAAGAGTGTGTTCCCTATAACTCACTAAGTTCTGGTAGTCCGTGGGTCTTTTGGGGGCTGGCAGCTACATTAGACAGTGTTTCTTTTCAGACAAAGGTAAGCCTTTGCAAGATAAATGTGGTTAGTCTTCAAATACTTTTTAAAAAGAAAAAGTAGGTGCTGCATAAATGTTATTGTTATTCAACTAATAATGACTGGCATCCTTTGTTGCAAACCTCTAATACACATAATATCAAGGGGCACATCTAGTTGTTATTTCAGCTTTAGAGTTAACATGTTTTGAGGCCCAGGATGACAGAGGAAAATAAAATGCTTGAATTTGAGTTTCTTGTCAGTTTCATGGGGGGGGGGGGTGTGGACAAAAAGCCTCCAGAAAATCACATCTTATTTTAGGGGCCCGTCTAATTTCAAGAAGTTTCGTCAAAAGCAAAAATGTGTTTTCCTGGGGGAACATTGTTGTTTCGTTTATGAAAACAGAAACAGCAAGCATCCACACAGGTGTTGGGAAACAGGGAGATGAAAATCACAGTGAAGACTTTGCCTGCCATGATGGGCTTCTGCAAGAGGAACCAATAGCTTCAAAACCAAGGAAACTTAACACTTGCCAAAAAGAATAAGAATGAATAAAGAAGGGAAAGAAACCCTACAAGAATCACCAACCAAAAGAGCTGGCTGTCCCTTGCTGTTCTTTTTCTCTTTTTACATCTTTTTATGTTGTTGTTGTTGTTATTCCGGAATAATTTATTGAGTATCTCAGGTCGTATGCTAGATGTGGAAAGTCAGAGGTAAATGAGAATTGGGTTCTAGCCTCAGGTTGATCAGTCCAGTTTGAGTAGATATAGGTAACCAAATGATTTCAGTACATTGTGATACTTATTTGTGGAAGATTGAATTTTTTTTGTCCCCAATTCTTCACCCAGCTGAGGGCATGTTCTATATCTACATCCTTACTAAATCCTCTCGAAGGGCAGAGTTACTTCCCTGACCATCTGATTTTGGGTTTGGCTATATGACTTGCTTTGGGAGTGGATATGGTACATACTGTGGCAGCCTGACCCTGCCTGGCCATTTCCTGCTTGAAGAGTTCATTCTTGACTGCCCTCCCCCACCTCAAGGACTCTCAAGCTAACATCAGTTTTTTCATACCTTGCCAACCAATTAATGTTCTTCCTTATCTCTGTAACTGTGTAGAAACAGCAAGACTGTATAAACAGCCTGTTATGCTACAATCAGGGCTCAGCCTTTGGATAAGAATCCACTGAGCTGGCATTGGTATCAATAAACACTGCTTTCTGCTTATAGCCTCGGTGTCCCGTCTCTCCGTTCAAGAATCCTGCAACAATACAACCAGAGACCTGAAATGCATTTGTTTTACTGAGCTTGTCCTTTTTTAGTCTGATACACTGCCATGAGAAGTATATGCCCCACATAAATACTGCCTCTTCATCCTATGCCCCTGAATGAGACATGTTAAGTTCACCACAGAGAAGGAGAGGCATGCCAAACAGAATTGGATTTGATCAGGAGCCTGGAACCTGAAATCTGGAACCTAAAGCCTGGATACTAGCCTAGCCCAATCTAGATGCACCCAAACCACAAACCTGTGAGCACTAGAATAAATGACTACTGTTTAAAGTCTCTGAGTTTTGGGGTGGTTTGTTATAGAGCATTATTTTAGCAAAAGCTGACTGATACACTGTTATAGAAGCGGGGGATAGAAGACCCCAGAATGTGGAAGAAGGGAAAACTAATGTTCAGTACTTAGTCAAAGAGGTACCTAAGAAACAAAAAGAAGACACAGAAATAAAACAGAAAACAAGTAACCTTCCCATGGTAATGCCCTTTCTTCTTTAATTCACGGAGGGACAAATGAGGAGGTCTTTGAAGTGCCATGTCATCCTGGGCACTGCTGATATGAAAGTCGAGATGTAGTCATGATTTCTGCCCCTTGGGGCCTCTCAGTGCGACCTCCTCCCTTCCACCTCTGTTCTGGGTCCCAAAGGCCTTTTACAGAAATGGATTGGAAAGAATTACAATCTACAAAGCTACATTTAAAGAAAGCCAAAAGTCACAGCTTTTTATCTGCTAGCATCTTATGTGGTAATCTTCTCCTTATGAAATTTGACAAAATGACTCTAAATGAGAAGACTCGTTTGCTATATCAATATGAGTCCCAGTGTTAGGCACGAATAGGGAAATGTACATATTTGTTGCAATGAAAGATTGTCAGTCTCGCTGGACTCACCAGCCTCATTTCAAAATGTGGAAATGAAGATGGCAACCACAGAGAAAATGTTATAGTCCTATGACTGGATATAATTTCAAAAAGAAATTGGATATCTCTTCCAAAGGCTCCTTAAAACATAATATATAGGGACCTATCATCCTTTTATAGGTATTCTGGTGATTCAATTTCTAAGTTTCGGTGAGACATGTCTATAAAAATTCTTCCCAGTGGTCAAGGGTGTTCCTGGAGGTAACTCCTCTGAAATACTCACCTTCATCAACCCCACATTGCAAACACATTTTTTAAAAAAAGTGAAGATATCCATGCTAAGGTCTACATGCAAATATCAAGTTGGGAGAGTGCATGTATATTAAAGTCAATGTGTTAAGGGTGGAAGTTTTTCCAGTAACCCAACATTAAGGATATACTCTGATTCTGTTAACCAGAGTGTGGTAATCTGATCAAAGATATGTTAACGGCCAACTTCTGATTCTATAATGTTTACTAGTTTTGATGTTAACCAGGGTGTGGTAATCTGTTTACTTGTTAACTAGGGTGTGGCTCTAGGCTTTATAAACTGCCTCTTTTGGGAGCTTGGGGCTGATCTCTTCTAACCCTGTGTGGTAGAGAGTCTGTCTCCAAGCTGGCTAACAAAGGCGCACAAATCATCTCAATTGGCTCCGTGGGTCTTAGATTTGAGTGAACCACAATAAATAGATGTGCCAGGATCCCTGAAATATTTTTCCGTCCTAAGGGTTGAGTCCTTTCAAGCACCAATTATAGTCTGTGCATATGTTTGATGCCTCTGGATTCCTAGCTTTGATCACTTGAAAGCAAGGCAGAAATTAAGAAAGTCTTGTAATGCTCGCCCCAAACACACACACACATACACAAACTGACACATACACGCACGTGCGCATGCACACACACACACACACACACACACACACACACACACACACAAGCCGGGCAAGAAGAGGTCAAGAAGAAAGTGCTAGAAAAGCTCAGCCTAGTCAGCCCTGAAGATTTGTGTTGTGATTTCACCTCTACTCAGTGCCTTCTAGCTCAGGTTCTGAAAGATGCATAGTAGAGGTGAGTGGAGAAAAGAACATTCTAGAAAGGGTGTTAATATGCCACAGCCTTCATCTAGAAACTAGTTGTTTCCTGAGGGTGATTACGCAACCCCATCTTTTGTTCTCCCCTCCTTCTTCTGATAATTCTTTGTAGCTCTAGCTGAGAGCTTCAGCATGAGCCTTCCCTCTTTTATCAAACTGCCGACCACAAACCATATCAACAGGCAGAAAAACAGAAGCAGCAGAATTGACCCAACCTAAATTGACTAAAACTCTGGGAGGAAAGATTTTTTGTTTTTGTTTCTTGTCTTACAAGAAAAAGAAAACATGGAAATCAAAAGCTGTTCTCAGCTGTGAAGGCAGCCATGGGAATGTTTAGGAGACTAGCCAAACTCATTTTTTACAATTCAGTATGAAAGGTGACTCCTTTCTGCTCTTTCTCCCTTGGCTTCTTTGCTTCTGAATGAAAGTGCCTCTATCATGAGAGGTGAAGCCCCAGCCCTCAGGCTCTGAAAATTATTTGTGTGACCTCAGACAATTGTCCTTGCAAACATTATACCATATCTTTGCAGTGGAGTCCACAGAGACTGGTTTCAGTGTAAGCAAACAGAACCCACCATGTAGGGAGCACATTTGTGTGGGGAGTCTCCTGTCACTGTGGGACCAGCCTGAGATCAGACCATTCCTTCCCTCTCCTAGTTCCCCCCCCCTCCCGCCTTCAAAGTCTGATCCACTCAGCTCCTCCCACTTTCTGTTTTCAGGGATTTCTCTCTCA
The DNA here is from genome assembly GCA_003508835.1 of Eonycteris spelaea. NCBI lineage: Eukaryota > Metazoa > Chordata > Mammalia > Chiroptera > Pteropodidae > Eonycteris > Eonycteris spelaea. The sequence continues at coordinate 1,249,370 of PUFA01000219.1, forward strand.
AGTTTCTTTCTTTTTTTTTTACCCAGTTCTATAAAACTTGTCCTTAATTGTGATGCGCCAGAGTTTCCCTCCTTCAGAACCTTCCTACCCTGCATTTTCTGCTCATTCTTTCCCACTTCCAACCCTCACTTAAAGCACCCCTGGGCGTGGCTAGCAGATGTATCCCACCCGCAGATCCTAAGCCTCAATCTGAATCTCACTGTGCCACCCAGTGGCCGTGTGGTCACTCACCTTCGGAACTGCACTTTTTCAGTTGAAATATCAGAATCACCAGTTTTGCCTAAGAGGATTATTTAAGGATAAAGTCAAATAATACATGTGGAATTGTTTTGTAAACTGTAGATTACTAATTTCTCATTATTATAACTAGTAGATTCCCTTTTTATTGCCTATCAGGTTGGGGGATATTTTCTTCCTTGAAAATGTTAAGTACCTCAAACTCAGCTTCTAATTGATTCTCTGTGTAATCTTCAACCATTTCCACCCATCCTTCTCTTATCCAGGGTTTAGCTCAGATCAAGATTCTGGAATGGACCAAGGTCCCTAAGTGACAAAGACAAACCAGAAAATTGACTAACGTTAGGAACTGGGAAGAACCACCCGGTGATTCTGAATTTAGGAGTAAATCCAAAGAAAATGTAAACTTAAAGGATTAGAGACTTGATAATCCAGAAGACAAAACAACCCACAGAGATAATGGGCAAGGGGAGGCTAGTTTCAAACAGAGCCTTGCAGGTGTCTAAGGCAGCCCCAAAGACCTTGTTTTCTTAAGGACAGACTAGAAGCATTTTTTAGACTGTGCTGTAGATGTTCTGTAAAAGTAAGAAATGAATTTTTATTGAGGAAGAAGTACAATTCTGTAATTTTGTTCTGAATATGTTGTCTACCCTGAGATTCCTTATCCATCAGGGAAATAGATTCTTGTACTTTGAACAGCTGGCTGAGAGTATGATGGAAAATTTATATAAAGCTGGGGCTCTGAGTAGACCTCAGGGATAAAGTTATATCCCCAAGGCTGTAGTTTTATCAATTTTTATCTCTTGTCTGGTGGTTATGGATGCAACTAGCCATGAATACAAAAGAGTTTCTGTTTGGAGGTGCTTCTGGCATTTTTTCATAGAACAATTTTCTTTAAAAAAAAAAGATGGCAGTAGCACTGACCACTCACAAAGTTAGAATCTATTCAGTCACGGCCATAGGCATTCGCCTTCAAGTCAAAGGGTCGTGCGTGCTTCTTAAGATTTCAGTAGGATGCCTGCTGGTTTTGATACGGGACATCACTTGTAAAATTCTTAATCTTTAGCAGGAAATGAAAAGGGGCATCTCTTGCAGAGCTCTTAATCTTTTTTAGTAAACCTAGTTTTCTTCCTTTCTTGGGAAAAAGGCCCTCTCCCTCAAATCCTGAGAATTGCCTCAAAACCGAAACTGGTGACTCAGATCCACTCGCTATTGATAAGGGCCTATTGTTAGCAGAAATGGTGTTAGGCCAGACAAGGCCCTTAAAGTCTGAGAGGGGAGGGGACTCTAGGCCACAGGTCATTTTTACTCTTTAAGAAATGTATTAACCAAGCCCGTTTCCCTTTATTCACTTAATAGGCAAATCAATACTAGAATTTAATAGATATATGATTTAAATAACAAGTTTTATCTTCTTTTCCTTGTCTAGGGACTGAGGTGGCACTTCAGCAGGAAACCCAAGTCCCCAGACTGAGGCAGAAAAGGAAACAGCTCCATGAAACCCCTGTAGGAAGGGACTACGGCCATTCTCAGCAGGAAGCAGATACAGAAGAAGAGACCTCCCATCTCTCAACATCCATACCAATAATAAAGGGGTTCATGGCTCTTAGAAAAGAGTTAGGCAGGAAAGTCAGTTAGGGGGTTTCAGGTCTGCCTGCAAAGACACTGAGGTCATCCTATCCTAGAAGTGGTTAACCCTAATCCGCCCACAATTAAGCAAGCCAGAAACAAGTAAGCAGAGAATTAGATACCAGTTTAAACCAGTCTCGCACCTGTGCAATGAAGACCCCCAACAACCTTCAACTCACCTGAGTATCATTATACCATCATTATAATATGATGCATATGCCTGGAGTTCATTAATATCATTATAACAGACGACTGAGTTCTGGGAACAAACATGCGCAGAAAGCAAATGATGAATCAATGAGTCCTGTCAATCTTAGTTGTCAATCAAGGAAGCCCACTCCTCTAGGAAAAGTGACCACCCACAGCAAAAAGGGAAAAAACCACTGCTCTTGTTCAGACCCGCTTCCACGTCTGGAAGTGGACTTTCCTTTCTAATAAAGCTTTTTCTTTTCTACTGTATTTTGGTGTCTTGCTCAATTCTTTGTTCTAGATATCAAGAACCTGGGCAGCGCACCGGGAGAGGACCCCACTCTCCAGTAACAATTTGGCACATGATCATTTCGACCAAGTGAATAGAATTGTTTTTAAGTACACCAATACCACTGTCTATTTCCATAGTCACACACGCCGCAGTCCTGGTCTTGGCTCTTCCAGGCGAATGTGGTTGAAAGTACTTTTAATTCACTGAGGAACTTCCCTACAGGTGGCCTAGCAGTCAAAAAAACAGTTTCTGGTTTATACTTTGGAAATATGAGAGTAAAGATTTTTGTTGATTGGGGGATCATAACAAGTAATATGCAAGCGAATTGAATAATCTATCTTTCTTAAAGAGAAGCAGAAATGTTTTCAGACAAAAAGTACTATTATGGTCTATTTGGGTCAACATCCCATTTTTCTTCTAAGATATTTTGTTTAGAGTTCTAGCAGCAGTTTTAATATTTAAGCCCTCCACAGACATATGAGCTGATGGGCTCTAAAGATCTCAAAATATTATTTTATTGACCCTTAAACATCTATGTCCTATGCCAACCTGGGTGATTTCGAATTATTTATCACACACACACACACACACACACACACACACACACACACACATATATATATATGATATATATATATGAGATAAATATTTATTTATATATACTATATATATTTTATATATACTATATATAAATATATTTATTTATACTATATATATATATATAGTATAAAAACACAGAAAGGGTAGACAGTACAACCAGAACTGGAAGAGAACAAAATCACCTAGTATTTTGCAGACAATTTCTCTTGAAGATGATATTGGAGCTAACTTATAGCTACATCAAGTAGAGATGAGAAGTGTCAACTATCCCATCAACCTGCTCATTTCCTTTACATAGTAAAGTGTGCCCTTGGGCCACCCAGGAATTTTTTCAATAGATGATATGTGCCTGGCACTGGAGAATTAAAAAAAAAACATAGTCACTGTTCTCAAGAAATGAACAGCTAAGTAGACAGCCTTAACCGTGCCTCATCTATAAAGTGGGGACAATACAAACTGCTTTAAAGGTGGGATATAAGATAAAATAAAGTGACATGTAATTGAAATGAAATAGTATGAATAAATAAAATAACATGAAATATATTACTAACATGAAATCTTGTAAATTCTTTAGCTTAACACTTAACGGCGTTGGGTATCATTCCTGCCTGTCAGTTATGAGGTTATGAGATGTTATGAGGAAACTTGGTTGGGGTTCTGGAATGGATTGCAGATGGCGAGGTTAGTAGTCTATTCTCTGCAAAAAGAATCTCCATGTGGCTTGTTTCTGTGAAACGGTGGTGGCTGTGTTAGAAGTCAGTGGATAACATTATTTACACTGAAGTAAGTTCCCACTAGATGTAAGGGATTAAATGTAAAACAAACTGACAAACAGATCCCAAAGGAACTGGGAAAAGATGAGACAAAAACCAAGGTGTATATTTTTATATTCTTCAGATGGGGGAAGCATTCCTAAACATGACATAAACTCCAGGAGGAAATATTTGAATAAAGATAAATTTGATTTTATAAAAATGTAACACTTCCACAAGTCAAAATTATTAACGTTAAAAGACAACTGACAAACTAGGAAAAAAGTATTCGTAACACATGAGACAAAGTTCTTTCAAATTGAGAACATAAAGATAACCAGCTCAATAGAAAAATCATCAAGGATGTGAAGACACGCAATTCACAAAAGAAAAAAAGAAGCCCTAAAGACCAATAACATTTGAAAAGGTGGTTAATCTTACTAACAATTAATAAATTTTAAATAACAATAAAGAAGTAGAAAGCCATCTATCAAAAAGTTTGGCAAAGCTTAAGAGGTACATAAAGAGGTTGGTATTACCCACTAGAAGTTTAAGAGTGTTTGGTCAACCACATACCCTTACTTATTACTGGAAGAAATGGAAATTCATATAACCTTTAGTAGTTCAGTTGGCAAAATATATAACCCTTTAGTGGCATAATCTTTGACCAAGAAATTATCCTTCTAGGTATTTATCCTGAAGTATATTTGAACTGATGAAAAAACATAGATTCTTGGATATTCACTGCTACTATAACAGCTAAAATTGGGAATATTCTGAATATCCACTGATAGGGAATTTGTTAAATAAATTGAGGTACATCTATTTTCAGGGTTTCTTATCCTCAGCAATGTTGATATTCGGGCTGGATCATTCTTTATTGTAAGGCCTGTCCTATACACAGCAGAAGGCTTAGCAAGCATCCCTGGCCTCAACCCATTAGATGCCACTAGCACCTTCTGCCCAATTGTGACAAATGAAAGTGGCTCCAGACATTGTTAACTGTCCTCTGGGGAGCGAAACTGCACCCCCGCCACCTTAGGGAACTACTGTTTAAGTGACTATAATGTGCTCTTTAAAAAGAATGTATCAGAGCTACACACACTAAAATGGAAAGATGAATAAGATATATTATTAATTTAGATAAATGATTGCTAAATATTATGTACTGTATAATCTGATTTGCATAAATAAAAAATCTTGCATAATTATCTGTGCATAATGTTAAATGTCCCTAGGAAAAATCATGGATCATTCTGTCAAATCATTGGTCAACAGTGACAATCCTGAATTGCTAATCCTGAACATGGAAGAACGTCTGTGTTTAACATGAGCAAGTCACATGACCACTCTGATTCTCAGGCTCTCTCATCTCTATACAATGCGCATTCAAATGATAAAGGATTGATGAGGAAGACATTCAAAAATGACAGAATCGTTTTGTGAAAATATTCTGTCTCTGAAAGGGATCTAACTTTGGCTTTGAGGCCATTGTTTTTAAGCTTTGGCAAAACAGATGCACAATGATATTCTAAAAGAATTTTTGTGAGAGCAAAAATACCTATTTCAGAACTTGTCAATGGATATTCAGCTCACTCCTCAGCCCTGCATTTTGCCCCATCCCCTGAACTTCCCCTTCTACTTATTTACTTTGTATCTTTCCTCATTGCAATACATTTATTTTTGCACTGACTTTAAAAAAAAAAAAAAACAAAGAAAATTTGATCCTGAAACTTTGGAGAGACAAGCCATTTAAAACATGAAGGTCTCTAGAGTTCTTTTGTTTTTTGTCCTGCACTGATATCTATCTTATGTACCATAAAGAAGAATAATTTTCCACCCTTTTGTTGTTTAAAAATAGGCAATGATGATCAGAGGCCTTCAAATTTAAAATGTCTAAAGCTCAAAGAATGATGGAAATTGAGCAGCAAATATGAGTTGTCAGTGCTGATCTAAATCTAAATGAAAATAGAGAGGGTGATCACATTAGCTAATTCTCTGGGTCTTCAGTATCAAATAATTTATTTGATTGAGAGATTTCTTTAACAGGAGACCCCATCTGTGATAGAATGAACAAAATTAACTGTTATGCTTCATTTGTTTTCATTATCCACAAAACACATGTCTCTGAGATCAAATAGATTTCATTCTTTTCTTCTTAATGCAGCAAAGGCAAGTGTCACTGAGGAGAAAAATCTTTCTCTTGGGGCCAGAGAGCCTGTATGAAATACAGTAAGGAGTGCATCAAATTTGGGATTTTAACAGAAATTAGATAATATAATTGTATTTAAAGGAAAAATTGTTCAATAGAGATAACACAAACTTCTAGAACTGTCTATTGTAGAAGAGGCATTCCAGAAATGATGAAAGATTAGGTTATTGGTTGGAAGATTACACAAAAACTCCAACTGTATTCAAACTTGGAGAGCTATATTATATTCTGCTATATTATGCATTCTTTGTATAAGTAATTGGGAATTAACTCGAGAGTGATTTTCTTTAGTAAGTTCTATCATTTCATATGAGAAACAACTCTGAATCATTCAAAAATGAGTGATAAAATAACACACAGTATGTTTTTACCAAGAGTAGCTACCTTGAAAAATAATTAGCATTAGAGGGTCTCATTTGGTACCATGGCTAAAAGGCCACCTGTACAGCACAGATTCCAAATCTTTACCTCCTTCACAGTTACTACGCCAGCCACCCGTTCATCTTCTTCTTCCAACTCCCCTGTGAAATCCTGTCTGCTCACTTCTCTGCAGTCTCCTCATCTGCCTGAGAGGCTTTTCCCACCAATCCAACTCTATTTTTAAAGTTTACAGATCGTCCTCAAAATATATGATCCGATGGTGGCACCTGGGTCTCTTTCTAGAGTTGCCATGAGTTTATCATAATTCTTCCAATTCTTCTGACATATCGATGGAATTTTCATATGCAGAAAAGGTTGAAGTTTATCATCTTGACACAGAAGTAACAAATTAGTGTTTTGCTTAGTGCTCCTCTTTCAAAGACTTGACAAAGTCAATTGTCCTGTTCTGTTCCCCATAAACATTACAGAGCTAGGGTAGGCATATCCCATATACATTTAAATATTTAGTATCTCTTCTTTGTTCATTTGTTTCTCATCCTTTTTGTTTTCTCCTGTATGAAAAATTTGAAATTCACTCTAATATTTCAATTCTGAAGTTCTTTTTTGCTAGGCAGAGACAGCCATCTCTTTATATTAATCAATAATGTACATAACTCTAATGATATTTTTCTATTAATCTTTAGCAAAGCATGAAACTTAATCGCCTCAGTGTGATAAACTTATGGAACTAATGAGCTCTGACCGTGGGGCTACATAACAAGCCATATGCCTCTGTAATACATTCTGTATCAAGGATTTTATATTAATTTTGAAGTACTTGTGTTAATGATAGTTCATTAAGAAACCCTTAACAAATGCAAAGTGTTAACTTTCTTAGAGGGATTTAATGGGAACTTAATGGATTTATTCTATTACTTTGCCCATTTAAAAATATTTTTAATTAGATATTATTATTAATGGACCTATTATGCACATTTCAAGGAGTCTCTCTAATTATTCAGAAGTTAATCATGAAAATTTATCAAATCCGATGGAAAAAAAAAAGATGAAAACAGTTACGTATTTGATAAGCACCCTCAAATCTAAGACATATTACAAACGAACAGCTGAGATCTAATAAGAAGGGGAGTTCTTCAAATATATTTGAAAATCGATCCTTTATTCAAAATTATTTTATATATAAGAGTTTAGTTACTCATTCATTTATTAAACAAACATTTGTTTAGTTCTAATAATGTATGAGCTACAGTGATAAAAACAAATGGAAGAATTCTGTAATGAAAATAGAAACAGACAATTGAACCAGTAACTATACTAGATTGTGGTGTGTGCTAAAGTAAAATGGTAAGAACAGTGTGCCACGGAGCAAAGACGGAAAACTCGCCCAACTGGAATGCAAAAGGAGGAAAATGCATTAGAGACAAGATGACATTTGAACTGAGTCCTAAAAGTTGACTTAACACTAACCAGGCTCATGAGGGGGAAAGGATACTGTAGGCAAAAAAAATACTGCAACATGGAACACTGTGTTTCAGAAGGTCACGGTGCACAAGGGGATATTGTGATAGCTGGAATTAATGTAGTAGTGGTGAGGATAAAGAGGATGAATTAAAATACTATTTTAGAGAGCTCTATATGCCTTGGGTAACTGATCATATGCAGGATGGGTTGATGGAAGGGTCTAGGGCATTTACCAGATTTCTGTCTTGGGCGACAGTATGTATGACTGTGCCTTCCACCCATGTAAGGAATACAGGAATAAGAGTGGGTTTGTGGGGATGAGGTGTCAGGGACTAACTATCATGGCTACCATCTTGGACAGGGTTTTTAGGGAAGCCTATAGATGTCCCAGGTAGCTAGATATTTGACACTCTGGAAAAAGATCTGTACTGAAGATATAGAATTGAGATGATTATTATTTTACTTCAGAGTATCTCCTAATTATATCATGAAACAAGGTTGTCAGGAGAAATACAAAATTTATTTTTGTTAATGGGGAAAATTTTTGCTATTTTCAAAATTAGTGTCTGGTATCATCACCTTCCATAAAACATGCAGACCAAGTATATAACTAAAATTTGATCACCTGAGAAAGAGGTGATATAGATGAATGTTTTTACTGTCATTATTCATGAAAGCCAAAAAGTGGAAAGAATTTAAATATCTATCAACTGATGAATGGATAAATGGAATGAGATCTATCCATACAATGTAATATTATTCAGCAATAAAAGGAATTAGGTCCAGATATATGGTATAGCATGGATAAACATTGAAAACACTAAGTCACAAGAGCCAGTCACAAAAGAACACATACTGTATGGTTTCAAATCTATAGAGACAGGAAGTAGGTTAGTGGTTGCCTAGGGCTGGCGCGGGTGTGGTGTGAGAGAAATGAAGAACAATTGCTAAAGGATATGGGATCCCTTTTGGGAGTGAAGACATATAAAATCGTATCTAAAATTGATTGTGGTGAAGGTTGTGCACCTCTGTGAATGTACTAAAAGCCATTGAATTCTACAGTTTAAATGAAAGAATTGTAAGTAGGAGAATTATAGTTCAATAAAGTTTGAAACAAAAGAATTTTATAGCCTTATTTTACAAAAATGTCAGAACTATTGAGAACCTACCAAAAAAAAAAAAAAAGCAAATAATGCCCATATGATGAATTGTTAAATGAGAAAAACAAGTTGCAGAGTAATGCATATCAACCCTCCTAGAGAGTGGACAGCTCCTTCTCTTTCTTGCCTGTGTCCTTCATTGAGTACCGATGCTCAGTCCAAGATAGGTCAACTCAGCCCCACCCAACCCAACCCTGTATCCAGGTATAGAGATTCATCTATGCTTAAAGATGGAGTGGGGAGAGAGGAAGGAGAGAGAGAGCATGAGAAAGGGAGAGAGGGGAATGAAAGAATGCAATAATGGAGTATTTGGAGATAGTTTTTCAAGCACCTACTCTGTGTCTAGAACTTCATATCTGTCCTCTAATTTATATCCTCATAACAGACCCAGTAAGTAGGTATTCTTATCTCCACTAAGCATACAGAGATGCTCAGACTCAGGAAAGTTAAGCAATTCACCCAAGGTCACATTAAATTAGAAGGGCATATCTGCCTGGATCTTTCCAAAATCTCTACAAATTTTATGTGTTAATGAGCTTTGAGTCCATTATTATATTCAGAGTAGAGGGGCAAAACCAAGCCTCAAGAAAATGGATCAAGTTATATGGGAGTGAAGTGTCCCTAACAATAAGGTAGGGTTGTAGCTAGAACCGAGGAAAGATACTTGGTAGAGACTGAGTCCCAGTTGAGCCAATATGGGGGAATATACAGTGGACATTTCAAAGACCAAGAGGAACAAACCAAGCCTATGAAATAGCCCAGAGTCCATGAGGATCTTGGGACACAGGAAGTTTAGCTTAAAGGGGATATAACTGGGGGCTGTTTGAGTATAGTACAGTTGGCCTTCTGTGTTCACAGATGCATAGGGCTGACTGCATGCATTGGTCTAAGACATTTTCTATAAGGGACTTGAGCACCTTGCTGATTTTGGTATCTGTTTGTGGTAGGGAGGGGTCTGGTATTAATGCCAAACAGATAGCAAGAGATGGCTCTATTTCAAACATTTCTCTGAGGATGTTGAGGTCTAGGCCCACTTGCAACTTCCATAAAAGAAATGCTCAAGAGTCCCATAGCCGTGGCTGAAGTTTCCATGAGGTGATTTAATCCCGTGCCCTACCAGATAGATGGAGGTGAATATCAACATCGAGGATGTTGTGAGGTCCAGGCTGGGATTCATAGTGTGGCTGTGTCTTCTGGGCTATTGGTCCTCCAAACAATGGTATGCTAGAGCCAGTTTGTATTGGCCTGCAAAGAGCTGACTATGCACATCTCTTCCCAACTCTACATTGGTAGTTTGTAATCATCCATGGTGAGAGCAGAACCTAGTGACCTGCTCCTAATATAACAGAATATGGTAATTTCATGGGATGTCATGTCAGTGATTAAGTTATAAAAGACTATGACTCTATCTTGCTAGTAGACGGTCTTTATTTCCTTCTTAGTTTGCGCACTTTGATAAAGTAAGCTGCTATGTTAGAGAGAACCATATTGCACAGAACTGAGGGAAGCTTATGGCCAGCAACCAGCAGGAAACTGACCCCTCAGTCCAATAGCACTTGAGCAAATGAATCCTGACAACAACGCATGTGAATGAACCTGGAAGTGGATTCTTCCCAAGTTTCATATGGGACCATAGCCTTAGTCAACACATCAATCACAGTGTTGTAAGAGTCTCAGAGCCAGAGGACACACACATCTAAACTATGCCTGAATTCATGACCCACATAAACTTTGAGGTAATAAATGTGTGTTGTTTTAAGCTGCTAAATCTTAGGGTAATGTGTTATGCAGCAATAGATAACTAATACAGGCTGGAAGGCCACAGATGTTTGTGTATTCAGTTCAGGCTGGTGCTAACATTCAATCATAAATCCTACTGCAAAAAAACAGAAAAGGGTAGTTACAAGATGGCAGGCTATTAACAAAAATAATACCAAGGGTATAAAGGGATATAGTGACAAGCAGATAGACTTTAGAAAGTCAGGTAAATCTAATTTCAAATTCTGGTTGTTATGCTTAAGGCAAGGCCAAGGCCTGACAGATTCAGCCAGTAAAGAAACATGAACCATTTTTAAATACAGACGATTTATTACGTAAACAGTGAAAGATAGAACAGCCAAAGATATCCTCTCCCATGGCCCTTACATAGGGAAACACTGAAATAAAAGGGGTAGATGACTGCAGCATCAATGAGCAGACATTTTCATGTCTGTAGATGAGAATTCTTTTGCATTGCTATCAGTCATCTACAAGTTAGAGTTGTGAAATAGCTCCCATAGAATCAGAAGCTAATAAAGGGGAAAGTAGTATAGATTTACACTGATATACAAAATTTTTCTTGCACCACTATTCCAAGCACTGTGAAGGTATTAACGCATTTAAGATTCACAATAATGATGTAAGAGTGGTAATATTGTTATCGGCATTTTGTAAAGCAGAAATCTAAGGCACCCAGAAGTTAAACTGAGCCATTCAAAGTCACACAAAGTGAATGGCACGTCCAGGATTTGTACTGGGTCTACGCTCTTAGCCACCATGCTCCCCTGCCTTCTGTGGTAAGTCAATTAGACTGGTTGAACAAAGGTTCTGAGGACGGAATTATGGAAAAAGGGAAGCTCCTGACTTTTATGGTCAGGAGCTCTGGACAAGCAAGGAAGAATAAAATTCAGATGATCAGATAGTTCTTTATCTTCCAGGAACTGCTACATTTGTTATCTCTGTGAAGGAGAAAAGACACTAAAAGCAAAATGAAACGAAGCTTCCGTAAGGGACAGTGTTTTTTCTTCCTGGTATAGACAAGAAAACCAAGGCACAGATCAGGTACTATTCCTGAGATGCTGGCAACTTGAGAACAGCTCCACAAACTACTGAGAAGAACATTTGTTGTGTGGCAGCCATATTTCCTCTTAGGACAAACCAAGTGGGCATCTGTAGTGGCAGGTGCTGATGAGCTTCTATTGCTCACCTGGAGACAGAGACAAGAAACACTAGATATTCCCACTTAGCTCAGAATACACCTTCTCTCTCCAAAGCAGTACCTCTCAATGGGGCAATCCAGCCCACATTCCACCCCAGGGGACATTTGACAATGTCTGGGGATTTTCAGTTGTCACAGTTTGGGGGAGGGAGGCAGGTTGAACTACTGGCATCTTAGTGGGTAGAAGCCAGAGATACCACTATATCTCTTACCATGCACGGGACAGCCCCACAACAAAGAATGCCTAGTAAATCCTGCCCAAGAGGAAGAAGTGTGCTGAGTCACAACTCAGGCACTACCTTGAGCATCTGCAGGAAAAGAAGAGCATGGAAGAGGAGGGAACAGATTGATGAGCTTAAAAGCAAGCATCACCTGCATCATCCTTTGGTGAAATGGGTTCCTCAAAAAGACAACAAGATGGATCAATGGAGCTCTAAATTGGTTTCTATCTTAAATTATTGGCTTACATCTCCTAGAAAAATCAGACATCTGGCTCATAGCTGGAGCCAATAACTGAGAATCATGCCATGAAATTTAGTCTAAACAACTTTCTTTCTATGCCTGCAGCATCCTCAGTCAACAATTAGGATCATCAGGTACCTTGCAAAATGCCTAGACAGCCATTTCTCTGGTTCCAGGTAGACACAAAAATATGGAAAACCAAGATGCTTCATTATTCAGCAATGAAATTGATTCACTGAAAGCCCACAAGCATAACCACTTTAACTTAACAGGTGCATTAGTTTAATTTGAATTGCATAATAGCAAAGCCAAAAAGCCATTTGGTCACTGACAGATATAAACAAGCCCAAGACATTTAAAAAGGACAGTTTTCCCAGAATAAAACCCAAACTTATACTGGAGAAATAAAATAATTCTACCAAAAAAAAAAGCCCCTCTGTATTAACATAGGAGGGGGAACACAATTTATTAAAGCATCAGCACTACCAGATTGACATGCATGTAAACGAAGCTCAAAAGTATCTACAAAGTCCAGATAGAATTTTATACAAGTTTCTATAGTGAAGTAGAGAATATTTCAATCTTCTCTTATCTCCTTGAGAGAGAAACAGAATCGCTTTGTGATAATCTCCTGTATACGTCACAAGAGAGTTAGTTTTGGAGTTAGGTATATACAGTGCCAAAGTTTGGAAGACTCCTGACCTTTTATTGTAAAACAAAAAGGTTGGGACTCTTACTGGCCCTATTATGTTTTCAAGGAATCACTCTAAGGAGAAGAGGGTGGGGAAGCAGCCACCCCTCAAAGAAAATTCATTATTTTATCCTTTCACATATAGAGAGAAGACAAAGGATTAAGTATTTGTTTAGCTCCAGCTAAGTACCAGGCATTTAGATGACAGTCAATTCTCATTATTCATGGTAGTTTCATTCTATCAAGTCACCATAAACACTACATTAGCAAACACTGAACCACTGCTCCTAGGAGGAATACAGGGTTAGGATTCTGCAATCATCTGCTCACAACATTTTTGTCAACCGATCGACACATAACTTTGTTTTGTGCTTCTGTTTAAAGACACTTTATTTAATACATATTGTTGACTTATTAACGTTGAACTCATGGCCAACAGCACTGTAATTCATGCCTGAACAAAGCATATCTAACACATATTTTCTTCATAAGGCACCTCACAGCCTCCTTGCACTTAGAAACACTAGACAGCACTTCAGGACTATGCTTGGGGCTCACTTTTAACAGTGAAATAAATCACCAACAAAAAGTACAAAAATGCAAAAGACATGGTACTAAATAGACTAAAGGAAAGGACACCTGTTCACAGCATGAGCGCTGGACCAAGAAGGAAGAACATCATATTGTTTGACCTCAGCCGGGCCCATGTGCTTTGGGCAACTCAAATTTTTTGCCACTCTGTGCCTCTGTGTGAATGATCACAAAAGAGATGTCAGTATTGATATTGTGTTACAAATAAATTTTAGCAAATATGTGAATTCATAAATACAGGAGCATTAATAATGAGGATCGACTATAGATTATCCTGTTCAAACCTTACAATGACCTTGCGAAGCTGGCACTGTAATCCCTATTTTACATAAAAAGAGTAGGTTCAAAAAGGTTGAATAACTTGTTCAAGGTAACAAAACTAATAAGTGATCCACCAGCTAGAAAAGTATAGTACTTTATAGAAACTATAAATCTGAGGACAAAGATCATTCCTTCTTAGCCAAACCTCCAAGTTACCCAATATGGTATCTCTGAACATTTACCTGTTGTTTGAAAGATCAGCTGGCAGAAAGATCAGCTTAATGCTTCCCTCACCTCATACAAACAGGTCAGTTCTCAGTCTGAAAATGGCGTATTTACCTAGTCTGACTTTTTAGAAACTTTCGCTGGGGGTTTCAGATATCCTAGGGAGCATTTTCATAGACCTACAGTTTTCTGGCCCACTGGATCGGTGGTACAATGACTGCTTTACCTCATATGTGCAGTCACAGTCTCTCCCACTCTGAAGGTAAATCTCATAATCATCTATCTTCTGCAATGCACTAATTCTCAAGCATGTGAAGTCCTCAGAGACGTCTTCCATAATCCGAAGTAAAACAAGAGTTGTGTCACTGAGGCTAGCATGGTCCTATGCTCCAACCAGGAGGAGAGTCATTGTCCCTGTACTCTCTCTTTACCCCTTGTCAGTGAGGTGACCACTGGTACTCCTGGCCCCCAGCTTTAGAAGCCTCACAGTTACCTGAGGCTGGATCCTCCCATATCAGGGGAACAAAGAACTTCGGGACAGCAGCCTGGAGCCCAAGCTCCAGGCAAAAGAATGCTAGAAGGGCTATGTTTGTTAGCTCTAGGAATTCTTGGAGTTTTTTCCTGGAGTAGCAGGAAGGATTCAAAGGAAGAATTGGTTTGGTCAGTTCTGGGTGTGGGATTAAGAAATATTGCTTTATAGTTATTATTGAGACCATATTGTATGACCAGGCCTGGTGAAACATGGAACACATGGATTGGGTCAATAATGTGCTCTGCAGAGCTCACAGAAAGGTGCTCTGTCATACTAAGTTTAAATATGGTATCATTGCTTTTCTCCCCTCTAGAAGGGGATGTGGCTGTGTGCATAAGTGCAGAGTTCTATGAGTGATATATTTCCATGGGCACTGATTGGGTATATTTTAAGATTATAATACCTGGCCTTATCTTAGGGGAATGAAAAATATTTAGCATCAGTCCATATTTGATGCCTACATTTCAAATGAGACTTCTTATAACTTAGGTAAAGCATTGGTAGTTCGTTTGTTTGTTTAGATTCCACATATGAGTGAAATCATATGATATTTGTCTTTCTCTGACTTATTTCACTTAGCATAATAACCTGTAGGGTCCATCCAGGCTGTCGCAAATGGTAACATTTCATTCTTTTTTATTACTGAATAATATTCCATGGGAATATAGTCAATAATACCATAACTTTGTGTGGTAACAGATGATTGCAAGACTTATGGTAGTGATCATATCATAAGAAATATATAGAATGTATAAATGGTGTACACATGAAACTAATATTATATGTCAAATATACTTTAATAAAAAAACATTGGTAGTTTAAAGAAAACGGGCTAGTGAAGATGACAGATAAAAGGAAATAAATTCAACAGAATTCTTAATATTCTTCAAATATTCTTGTTTGACATTGGCTGAGAATAAGTTATACATTTTAATTTATAAACTCCATAATGTAAGAGAGTAAGAAGTTTCCATAAATACGCAGTGTAGATCTTTAAGAATGTTTTGAAGCAACATCAATGAAAAATACAATAAAAACATTCAGAAGAAACTGAATAAACCTTATTTTTTTAAAAAAACATTGATGTTTTCAACTAGATCACCATCTAGAAATTCCCAGCTCAAAAAGTGGATTTAAGAAAAGAGGTCTTAGTCCTCATTTTTTAAAGAAATCAATTTTTTTCAGGAGTGGGAATAAAATGAGATATTTAAAAAGTGTGTAGGGTCAAGTATCACATAATGGTTTTACCATGATACATAGTGGCACTTCTTAGGCACCATCATCTATGAGGAAGTGTTATAATTAAGATCACAATACGACAAGATTTTTTAAAAAATAAATCAACTAAGCCAGGCTTAATGGCTCCCAAGAAGCCTTCATGCCTTTGTTTAAATACTTGCCTGTGCTATTTAATTTCATTTAAAAAGTTGTAATCAATAGAAAGAGTCATGTTCCCTTTTATCAAAGCCAGGCTGTAAAACTGCAAGTAATATAGACTGGTTGGTCAGGAGACAAATTACATGAAGCTCCAACTTAGGCTTATTAGGGCTGTGTCTTACTTGTGAATCAACCATGGCGCCTAGAGCAACATCCTGCTCCTAACTGGTGTCTGAAAATTCTTGCTGAATGAATGAATAAATGAGTGATGCTTGGGAGTAGGGGTGGTGGAGCAGAGGGGGCAATGAATGAAAATCTCATCAGTGATAATCCATAGAAGAATGTCACTCAATAAAGTTACTACTTCCTCCTTTGAATCTGACCATTTTAGAAAACTTCAACAATTTCACCTCTTCACTTTTTTGTATTGAAGATTTATTCTCTCCTTTCATAAGTAGATATACCAATAAGCCAGATTTGTTTTTATCGGTGTGAAGGAAAAGCTGTACAGGATGTAAGAATGAGGCTAGGAAATATATTAAGCTCCCTTTCTGCAGTAGAAGTGAAAATCTGAGTGTTGCCAAGTTATCTGAACAAAGGTGGCCATGTGTAATTAACTATGATATGTCATCATACGCTAGGATATTCTACCGTTGTATCAATATTTACTGTTCCTGAATATAATGACACCATTACTTTATCTTTACAGGGATACAGATTCTCAGGAGAGGTGTTTAAGACAACACTTTTTATGATGCCCTTAACGTGCCATAAATCTAACTATTAGACTTAAAGTTTATCTTCATGTTTTCCTATTCCTAAAAAGCTTTTAAGCTATGGTGGATAAAGTGCCTTGTGCTTTTTCAGTTTGATGGTGAACCCTTGAAGGGGATTCTAAAAGCCAAAAGAATGTCATTGCTGCTACCATCTACTGATTCAGCAAACATTTGCTGGGCTCTTTGTATATGACTGGTTGTGAGCTGGGTGCTAAGGATACAAATGAATAAGCTATGGGCCCCACTCGTAAGCACTTTTAGTCTAGGAATCATAAACAAACATCTGTGTAAACAAATAACTGTAAAGAGAGACATAAGCTGTGATAAATGCATGTACAGTGCATGGTGAGACCCAAAGGAGACCATCATCAATTCTGCCTCAAAGATTAAGGAAAGGCTTCACAGAAGAGATGAAATTGAACCAAGCCCTGAGTAATGACTTAGTACAAAGGTAGCTTGACCCCTTACAGTGAGTGGTATTTATTTGTCAAACTTGAGTGATAACAATGATAGGAAAAAAAATGGTTTGGCCTCTCAGAGTTGGCCTACAATATTTTTTATTCTAATGATATTTTGAAATGTACATACCCACAAAACTAGGTATAAGATCTTTATGCTTTTATTCTATTCTAAAATCAAAAGGCATTTACAAAATAAGTATGATCAAAGCTAGACCACCAATGGATGCCAGAACAGCCACATTTCCTTTAATGTAATGAATGAAGTTGTGTTCCTGAAACCAAATTGCTAATGTTGCTGATGCTGCATCTTCTGTTTCTATAGCTTATCAAACTAATCTGTGCAAAGTAATATGCTTAACAATAAAATAGTACAAAACAGTGGAAGCTAAAAAACTCTACTTGACTACCTTGGAAAAAACCACTATTTTAAATTTTGTTTCTCTGGTACTGCTTTATATCTCGATAATTTGTTTATAGTGATATTTTTTATTTATGTATCAGCTATAAGCATTTTGTGCCAATTTCTTGGTTTTTTAGATGGACACTTAACCCATGTATCTACTCCTCATTTTCCCTCTATGTTCCATCCAAGAGAGTGACAAGAATGGTTACAACATGAAAAAGCATTTTAAATCTCCATGTCTGGAACTGCCAAACACAAGCTTTTTCTTTTTTCTCTCATCTTGTTAGATAAGGACAGTACTATCCTACCCTTCCTTCTATGTCTCTTTCCTCCCTTTTGTTCCCCAACTATTGTCAATTATATTTTTCTTTGTATGGCAGTATTTGTATCTCAACCTATAAGCTTTGTTAACATTGGTTTGACCAAATGTTGTTCCCCCTAGAACCAAATGACGTTCTCTGGAAGCTGAGTGCCAGAGGCAGACTATTGAAATGCCAGCTCTGCTTGTACTACCTATGAAACCTTAGACGAGTAACCTCACTGCGCTTTCATTACCGAACCTAGGAAACAAGGAATAATAATTTACCTACCTCATAAGGTTGCTATGAGTATTTAAGTGAATTAGTGTATGTAAAACATATAGTGCCTACACATAGTAACTCAGTAAATATTAGCTTTTATTATAATACATTTCCTTCCAATGGCTTTCATAGGAGAATATCCCTAGTGTCAGGTTCAAATTGATTATCTTCTTTTATATATTTGAATAATGGCCTTTCCCTCATTTTATATCTCCAAATTGTCCATGTTGTCTCTTCTGCTGATTCACTTTATAACTGGACACTTTTCTCTTAGATTCCTCCATCCTCTGAGGTGGATGTTCTCTTAGTTGACTGACAGCTTTGTGAGCTCAGATTTCCCTTCCCCATCACCATGGAACTCCTTTTCACATCTCTCCTTTTTTACATTCCTTATTTCCTCTGTCCTTTGTGTTCTTATCTCTTGGTTTATTTTATCATTTTTTGTCTCCTCCCCTACCCAAATCTGGCATGTCAGATACACAAACAATCAATGGTCATAAACAATGGCTTTATTAATTGGTTGATTGATGAATAAAGTTTGTTGTTCTAAGAATAACATTTTTTTCTTAATTTTTAAAAATTCTATATAATTGGTTCTATTTCACTTTTTAAATAAAATGTATCCTCAAGTAACTTCCCAAGAAAAAAATGCACAGGTGCCAAACTTTCTTGCATATCTAAAAGTCTTCATTCTTTCCTCATGCTGGTTTAATATCTTCTCTATTTGTGGAATTTTAGGTTAAAATCATTCCCCCACTCCCAAATTTTGAAATTCTTGCTTAATAGCTTTTAGTAGAGTGACCATTTTTCCCAGTGTACTTATGATAGTCATGGTTTGTACCTGTTATCCCAGAGACTGATCCTTGTGTCACAAGTGAAATTTTCTGGGTTGGACAATAAATTACATGGTCCTGATAGCATTTAGCATCTGGAGTTGCCGGTGGGGGGGAAAAAAAAGGTGGTGGTTTAATTCTTGTTCCATTCTAGGTAACTTGCATTTTCTTCTTGAAAATGTTTAGACTTTTCTCTTTACCCTCAGTGTTCTAAAAAAATCATAGGATGTGTAGGTGGTTTTTTTTCTTTCATTGATGGCCATTGTTTGTCCCTTTTGATTTGAAGGCATTTTCTTATTCATCTATAAAAATATTATCTTTCCCAATTTCTTTTGAAAATGTCTTACTCCCCATTTTATCTTCACTTTCTTTAATTCCTAAGTTGCTAATTTAGGTGACTGAGAGGGTGTTTGGGCTACTTATCAAAACAGGGAATACAGGAGGAGGAGCAGATGTAGTGAGGAAGTCAACTTTGCCTGTAAGACATCTAGATAGAGGTCAAGATAATATGTTCTCTACTCATTAGTCTCTTCCTTTTCTATAACTAAGAATTAGAAGAATATCTTATTTGTAGTGTTGTTGGGGGAAAAATATTCACTTGGGAAATTATTTGGGAAAAGTATAGTTACCAAAAATCTCTTTAGTCAAAATGTGTTTTCTCAATTATGCCAAAGGTCTCAGTGCCGGTTAACATTTCCCCACTTTCTAGAAATAACTTAAACTATAGCATTCCAATAATAGGCAAGGAAAAATCAATGCTGATTACAAAAGCACAGGACTGACAGCCAGGGGAATAGAACCAAACAAGATGTTTAAAAAGTTTGTCTCTTCCATCCTTTCCCTTTCTTCCTCTAGTTTCTTCCTTCTTAATCACACATTACCAAAACATTTCAGCTCTCACATTCCAGGGTCACTTGCAAGGCTTAGAGTGTGGTATAAAAGCACTTCAAGGTCATAAGACATTTCCAGTTGATTATGTCACTTGAAAGAGAAGAGGCTTGAGAAAAATAAAATATTAAAATGCATCTTCTGAAACTCTCCTAAAATCTTGTGGCTGCCACTGCACAAAATGTTCCCTTTTAGTACAGCAAATTGGAGCCTTGGGGACCCCAGTGGTTGTTTAGTTCATTTAAGCATCAGCCCACAGGCATTTTAAGATAGTTCCTAAGGGATTCTCTTGCTTAGTTCCTTCCCACTGTTAATTCCTTGACAGTGTTGGCAGACACATATGCTAGAGTATTTAAGCAGACTCCAATCTGGCCAAGAAATCTGTGAGTATTAGGAGGACCTACAGAATGGACTTATTCAAGGGACTGTTGAGAGTTAGAAGTAGAATACTGATAGCAGATCATCTCATCTTTCATGAGAATGAAGTGCTGATTCACAAGAAAGATTTAGCAGTCAAAAGAGTACCTGGAGGAAATATGATTCCTTTGTGTGATGGAAAAACCTCTTATTGTACATCCACAAAGATCAGAAATATTGTCGTGAAGATTATAATAGACCTTCCAGATGCCCCTTTAGGAGTGAAGGACTTATATCTCCAGCTGCTGGGACCCCTCATCAGGGACTGCTCCAGCTGAATCTAGCAGACTGGACCAAGCTCATGCTCTCTTTCCAGGGCAATTTTACCCAATGATTAACAAGGCAAGAGTCATAAAGGCCCAGACTCTGGGCCATCCCATTTCCAATGTCTCCATGGGATGAACTGACACCCTTGTTTAGAGTACATCCCAGTTCAACTTCTCCCTAGCCAAATCATGCTCCCTAATAAATGTCTCAGTCCTTAACTCCAAGTACCATCCTGTACCATCCTTAAGTCTGCTTCCCAGGCAACCTAACTTATAACAAATCGAAAGAGTTGGAGTGCAAGCGTCTTGCCAAAAGGCATCATGATACCTCCACATCTATGAGAGCAACTTCTAGACGTTTGTGTGATGCTTCAAAGTTTATGTAGTGCTTTTATCTTATTACATTAGAGTCTCAAATTTACTCTGTGAGTTAGGAAAAATTTTATTTCCATTTTACAAATCAGGACTGTGAGTCTCAGAAAAGTTAACTGACTGGTACATGGCTCAGTTCACTAAACCATTGATGGGAATACTAATGATGGTAGAGTAAAGAGTGTCTTTAAGATTGGGAGATGCTAAGTTTGACTGTTACCTCCTGTATTAGTTTTCCATTGTTGCCATAACAAATCACCACAAACTTAGTGGCTTATGACAGCACAAATTTGTTATCTCACAGTTCTTATAAATCAAAAGTCCTGGTGGGCTTAGATGGTTTCTCAGCTTCATATTTCACAAAGCCAAAAACAAAGTGTTCACTGACTGAGTTCTTCTTGGTAGACTGAGAATAGCCAGTTTCCAAGCTTATTCAATTTATTGGCCAAATTTAATTCCCTGTGATTGTAGGACTGAGGTCCTCATTTCCTTGCTATCAACCAGGGGCCGGTCTTGTTCCTAGAGGCTGCCAACATTCTTTCTTAGGCTTTCTATGTGCCCTTTCCTGCCCCAGCACCCCCTCCAGTATCAGTAGTTCAAGTCCTTCTCAACTTTGTTTCTGCTGCACCTCTCTGAATACCTCTCCTAATTCTGGCCAGAGAAATCTCTTTGCCCGAAAGGGCCCATGTGATTGGGCCCATCTGAGTAATCTAGGTTAATCTCCTGATTTTCAGGTCTAGTAACCAGAATTACATTGACAAAACTCCTTCATTACAATATATAGATTAATGTTTACATGAATAACTAGTGGATGGAAATCTTGTGGGGACACCTTTGAAATTCTGCCTACTACATTTCATGACTTGTGTATCTAAAGTAGATGGCAGCTTCAGGGTCCAGAGAGTAGGCTGTGTCTGATACATTTGAACTTGCTAACTTTGATCACTGCTCCTGAGAGGCTGACACCATTGAAATGAGGCACTGTGAAAAAATCAACAAAATTACACACTATTCTTTACACTTAGCTCCCATGTCCTTGAATACTCTATGGTCCAAATATTGCTGGTATTTCCTTCTGGTCAGGGTTTCCCAAATGTTCCTAATGATTGCATTTACTTGTTTCCTAGGACTCTCTCCTCTCTAGATGCCGATTCAGTGAATCTGGGATGGCGCCCCAGAGATTCATACTTTTTGAAGTACCTCCCAGGTCACCTTATCCTACGGGAAGATGAAGCTACACTGTCATTAGACTCAGGCCCTTTCCTGCCACTAGGCCTTTGCATTTGCTCTTCCCTCTGCCTGAGTTATAACTCCCCCTGCTCTTCACAGGTCCAGCTCCTTCTCATCCCTCAGGCCTCGGTTTTCATGTTCTCTTCTCAAAAGGATCTTCCGTGGCCACCCTATCTGCTTGCGATTGTTTCTTCCTCATTCTATTTCAGCCCCCTCACTGTTTTCATTTCCTGTGCAGTGTCGATCATAATCTGCACATATTTTATTAAAGAATTTACTTGTTTCTTATCTACCTCCTGAACTAGTATATAATATTGAACAAGGCAAGGACCATTTTGCAATCTATCTTTTATGCTGAGCACATTCCTTGATGCTCAACAAGTGTTTATTAAATGAATGAATGAATGAATGAACTACAGCAAATCTATATGCATGATTCCATACTCCAATAAAAGCCAAAGTCCACCAGGGCAAAAATATTCCCTAGCGGCTCATCTGATGATCACTCCATTTTCTCAATAAGAATGTGAAAAAAATAGACATTTTTGTTCAATTTCAATAAATAAACTTTCAAGATGTGGATGCAATAGTCAGTCAACTGAGTAAAGATTTGTGTAATACCAGTATTTCAAATATTAAAGAAGACAGAAACCATTTTGTTTCATGAGCATTTATGACTATCTATCAATATAATAGTTATTATTACAATTCTCTGCTTAAATATGTACCCAAATGTGTATAGACTTTCATATAAACATTAGTAAATAATCTAAACTTTAGGATAAAAACTATTTCAAGTGTTCCTCAATTGGTTACTTTAAGTGCTGGGTCTAAGTCTATCCTTTGGGGAGCTAAAGCTCCTCTGAAACTGATTTTGCTTGGGTCTATTTCAGATTTGAATCATGAGTGAGTAACCAAAATGAGGACCTCCCTATTCCTTCACCAGCATCTAGATCTCTTCTCATCTTTCTCTGTCCTTCTATATGCCCCAGGAGGTCTACTTCTATGGACTGTATCACTCAGACCTCTGTAGTCTGGCTTCTGCTTGTTTTTAGCTCATGAGAGTCAGCTGGAGAGTGATCAGAGCTTAGGAGATTTTTTTAAGAAGTCAAAGTAATTGTTCCCCTGGCTCTCTCCTAGCTCCACACCATTCTTCTGTGGTGACAATGCCTATCAGGGGGCCCACTTCCATGGTTCCAGCTCTGACTGTACTTGGTAGCTCTGTTTCCTCTTTGGACTCATCATGCCTATGGGGCTAACAGCTCTTTGATGTTGCTACAGTCTGATGCCCCAACATCCCTGGTTTCCTTAAGTCTACGCATACCTTTAATAGTTCCAAACCCCCAACTGACCGTGCTGTTTTCTCCTAGGACTCAGACCTATATACTCATTTTCCTTGGCCCAATTTCCTATTTCATTTGTGTGATTACAAGACTAGAGAAGCTGAGGGGGCATTCCTAGGAGATCTTCTGCTCCTGCTTGTTATTTATGACCATCCAGGATGCTAGGCACATTTCTTCCACGAGTCTTTTATCTGTCTCCATACTTCCAATGTTTTAAAAGGCTGAGAAAGGCAAAATAAAAGCAGTTCACAATTGGACAGAGATTTTCTTTTCAGCTTAGTAGAAATTAGAGCTGAGACATTAAAGCTAATTTGATTTTTTTTAAATGAGGAAGCCAACCTTGAGTACTTACATTTGAAAGCTTAATTGTGCAGCTTTAGAGGATTTTCATTTATTTGTGAATGATAATAAATCATTTGAGTGGCCTATCCTGTTTATAAAGTGCTTCATTTGGCTGTATTTCAAGAAATGCAACATGGCAAACAATACTTGTAATATGAATGGTTCACAAAACAAACAAATAAAGAGCTAATAAAGTCTCAATTCTTTGAATCTCTGTAAGTGGGTCTTAGCACTTGAACAAAGCTCATCTAATGAGGACTTACCATTTTGTCTAATTGCA
Source organism: Eonycteris spelaea (assembly GCA_003508835.1). Lineage (NCBI taxonomy): Eukaryota > Metazoa > Chordata > Mammalia > Chiroptera > Pteropodidae > Eonycteris > Eonycteris spelaea. Next base: position 1,273,591 of record PUFA01000219.1, read on the forward strand.
AAGGGGCTATTTTGTACAAATGGGTTATAAAATACCCTATGCCTATCTACGCTGCTGAATTTTTATACGGATAAATGAGGTATTACAAGGAAAATGCTTTGGATCTCAGGTGAAAGATGTACCTGGTGTTGTGGAAACAGTGGACCAGGATCTATTCCTGGCTATGACATGTCCTAGAAATAAAACTTTTAACAAGTTACTGTACCTATCCATGCTTCAGGTAATAAAACCCTCCAATTGCTTAGATAATGAATAAATATATTAGTTTCTGTTCCCTCCAAGGCAGAGCCCAAGACAAGAACTAGAGAGCAGGGGATGTACTTGGGAGGTAGTCCTGGGAAGCAGGAGTGAGAGAGCAGGAGGAATGAGACAGGGAAGGAGAAAAATACGATACGAGCTTCATGAACTAACTTGTTACCACCATGAATAACTTGAACTCAAAGTCACCAGGGACTCTCTGAGCAGCCAAGTACAGAATGATTCTCAGAATCGTTTCTCTAAAGGAAGAGGAAGAGGAGGGTGGCCAAAGCATTTATCCAGAACTCTCCACTTTTTGAAGATTGTCACCAGATGTTAACTCCTTAGCACCTCCAGCTATTCCTGCCCAGAGTTTAAGAGGGCCGCTGGGACCCTAGGGCAGAAAAGAAAAGCAATGCCATATGTCCTTGAGGTTGGATACCTTTAGGGTAAATGAAATTGCTACCTCAGAGATGCTGATATCAGGGGGACATAATAGGGGACAAAAAGGTATTTGTTGCAGGAAATATATTTCAAATGTTTGTTTGTTTGTTTGTTTGTGGCCTGAACTAAGGCAGTTGTAGTGCGGATAGGGAGGGAATAAGAGACACCTGAGGTAGAAATGACACGTCTCATGACTAGCCAAATAGAAAAATGCAAAATGAACTTGATATTTCTAGTGTGAAAGGCTGGGTAAATAATCGAGTTGATCACTGAGGTAGTAAATATGATGCCAGGACGGTTTCGTTGAAGGAAAATAAAGAGGTCGGTGTTAGGTAATACTTGGTTGAGGATAAGGAATCTGTTCACTTTCTAGTTTTCACAATGTTCAGAGAGGCAAGTCTCAGCATCATGATGTCATTCCAGAATTCTGTAATTGCTTGTGAAAACAGCATTCTCAACCCAAGCCAGGAGGTGGAAAACTAGTGGAGCTTCCTTTTCTACAGTGACATAGGCAGTAAGATGATTCAATGAATAGGTTTCACACTAATTCAGGTTGGGGTTGGGAGTATTGCATCCTCGCCATGTCTGATGTTTCCTTCCATGAGGAGAGACATCCATTAGTGTACTCATTCTGGCCTCTCCATCTGAGAAGAACTTAACTGTTTGGCATGAGATTATAAAAATGGGCTTTTGTAACTCTGATCCTTCCTCCTCCTCTCTTGTCAGCCTGCCTGCAGAGGCTGTTGGGTTTTGATTTCTCCCAGCCCCACTCTTACATCAGAGGCTTGTGGTTTCCTAGGGATGCTGGTGACTTGGTTCAGTGTGAAGAAACCTACCCATCCAAAAACGGAAAGCATATTCTCCAATATTCTACATGTTGTTTTTCCCTGTGAGTTTAGAACCCAGGTAAAGAGGGATGCTACTGAGGTTCCATGACTCCCCCAACCAAATGAAGGCCATTAAACTAGAAAGAACCACCAAAATTTTGCCCACAAGTTTAGCTCATTCTAGGAAGACCTTTGTGGTAAACAGAGAGACTTAATAATTAATTAGGAATAGTCTAGGTTTCAGAAATGAAATAAGAGAGCACACGTTTCCCGGAATTTAACAAAAGGGATAGGATAAGCCAGAAATCTGGACAGAGCTTTGACCTTGAATGACCTCAATTGACCAAACATAAAATTATGTATGTAATCAGGGTGCATAGGTAGAATACACCGTAATATTGGAAATACAAAGGGATAGAAAAAAATATTTTCTTTTGGAACAGAATGTCTTCATAGAACATACTGGTCTAATTTACCAGAAGTAACAGCATTTTCTAGCTATTTCTCTTTCAGGGTTAGACAGGCAATTGTCACTGTTACCAAGCATCTTGGCAGAATTATTATCTCTTTGTGTTTGAAAGGGCCTTAAATTTAATACAGCTCTCTTATTTTCTGTTCCCTCTAAACTGGGATGAACAAAATTTTTTTTTTCATAAAGGGCCAGATGGTAAATATTCTGGATGCCACAGGATTTCTGTCACAACAACTCAACCGTGCCATTGTGGCACTGAAAGCAGCCATAGACCATTTGTAAGTGAATGGACGTGGCTACGTGCTAAGAACATTTGGTTTCCAATACAGGCAGTAGGCCAGATTTGACCCGTAGGCTATAGTTTGCCAACCCCTGCTCTAAACCACTGCTACTTAAAATGTGGTCTGTGGACCAGTGCCGACCCAAAACAAATGCTTCTGAGTCCACAATGAGATAGGTACAGAAATCGACAGTAAACATTAAGAAATTTGCATTACTATTAGACAATACCCAAGCACATGATTTTAAAAAGTAATTCATTCTTAGATTTAGCAAAAGTATTAGTTGACAATGAATTGAAGATAAAACGCCTGATTCTTTACTCATACAGTTTGTGAATCAAGACTCTAAAGTCTAGACTTGTCCTAATTTTCCAGATAGGTAAGGAGACTCAGAGAATGGAGCTGTTCACTGTCACCCAGACAGGGGAAGAGCAAGAATACATATACAGTTTTCCTGATTTCTAGTCTGGTGATGCTCCCCCAAATCTCAGTCTATGTTAATAACTTCATGCCTTAAACTCCTCCTGCAAGGCCACAGCTATAGCTTTGAGATTTTCTGTCTCTTCAGAGGGTTAGATGATCACATGCCAAGTGATTTTCTGTCAGGGTACAGAGTAGAACCCTTCAACTGCTGAACTCCTAATCCTGTGCCTAGTGTTACGAACGAGACCAGGCTGTTGCTCCAGGCCAGTCTACTCTTTCTCAATTGTTTAATTAAGATTCTGTAACTTCTAGGCTAAATTCCAGTATTCCTTTTTCATTTTCATCCATGCAAAGTTGCTCAGTTATGAGGAGGGCCCTATGGTTCTTAATCAAACAAACAGCCACATTATTCCAAATAATCTGTCCCGTCCTATTCGCTACCACCCATCTAGAAAATTTTTGATCCTCAGTTACATAGAAAAAAATAGCTACTTATATACCCAAAGAGAGTCCAGACAGCTATTAACAATACAGTGAGTAATGAGGGGCAAACGCAATGTCAGTGGAAGAAGGAGCAGCTGCCATAATTTGTCAGAGGGCCCTTAAAGGCCTACAAATCTAAATGATGCCAGAGATTCATCGACCGTGTCGGCAAGATCAGCTTAAAGAATGGTTACTTAAAAATGAATGAAAAATATTGATTTAGACATGAAAAAGATGACTCCTGCTAACATAATTCAGCCTGTGGGGGAAAAATGGCCACACCATGGTAGGTCAAGGATCAGTTTTAGACACAACTGCTTGAATTTTATTTAGAGGATATTTAAATGCATAACAGTCTCAATTTCAGATTCCACGGATTTAACATCATTGGTGAATGATTTTAAGACTTGGGTCAAAGTTCACCTCTTCTGTATAAACTCTATATAAATTGGAGACAATGTTAGACATTTATTATAGGCTTGATTCATACTTAAAGATTTATCTTGAGTTCTGCACCACTCTTCTCTATTCCTTAAATGGAGCCCTGAAGAGGCTCTGAGGAGCCTTGGTACTGTGGCAAACTTATTTGTTTTATTTTGTTTTTAAATATCAGCATGAAACAAAAGGCATTTATATTTAAATGCCCTGTAATTCACATCTTCTAATGGTTCTGATGGGCCTTTTCTATTAATTAATCTAGATTAGTGTTGACTGGGACTTTCAGAATCTCTGTATTATTGATCTATCTAGGGCAATGATGAGATTTCTTTCTTTTTTAAGGCCCAATGAAAACATTCAGGCTTACATTCATTCAAAAATGCTCACCAAAAGGGAATGTAAAATGGTACAGCTGCTATGCAAAACAGTATGATTCCACACACACACACACACACAAAATTACCATATGATCCAGCAACTCCAATTCTGAATGTGTGGCCAAAAGAATTGAAAGCAGAATCTCGAAGAGATATTTGCGCACCTGTGTTCATTGCAGCATTATTCACAATAGCCAGCCAAGAGGTGGAAGGAACCCGAATGTTCATCGATGGATGAATGGATAAAGAAAATGTAGTAAGAGGCTTACAAGCTGTGTGTATCATAGATGAGGGAGCTGAAGCTGAGAACCTTAACTAGTTTGACACGTCAGAGCTGGTAAGTGGCAGGGCTGGATTTCAACCTTGGTAATGAAATAATGCCATCTTCTATATTGTCTTCCTACTACAGCGCACTGCCTCTGCAGCCTCTGTGATGACATACATGAAGATTAGTGATGATATTTTTTAATTAATTTTTAAAATTGTGGTAGAACACACATACACAATTTACCAGCTTAACAATTTTTAAGTGTACAGTTCAGTGCAGTATTGTGAGCTGTATTCATTGTTGTGCCACTGATCTGTAGAACATTTTAATCTCGTAAAACTGAAACTCTATACCCACTGAAAAATAACTCCCCATTTCTCCCTCCTCCCAGCCCCTGGCAACCACTGTTCTACTTTCTGCTTCTTGGAGTTTGACTATTTTACATACATACAATGGAATATTATTGAACCTTGAAAGAGAAAGAAATCTTGTCATATGCTACATCATAGGAACTTCGAGGAAATTACACTAAGTGAAATAAGCCAGTCTTGGAAAGACAAATATAATGGCATTGGTAGACCAAGGTTTAAATCCAGCCCTGCCATTTACCAGCTCTGCTGTGTCAGGCAAATTAAGATTCTCAGCTCCAGCTTCCTCATCTCTAAAACTCTCAGCTTGGAAGAGCATTTATCAGGCTAAATCATCAGGGTAAAGCTTCCACTATACTTAAAAAAGTATGGCTATAATGATGATGATGATGGTGATGATACTATTGTTGCAAGGTGCTGCAGGAGGGGAAAAGAAGGAAAGAGAATTTCCAACCCTAACGGCCTTCGGTGATGTTTAGGTTTTGCTCTGATTTGTTTTTATCTAGAAGGAAACCCTCCAGCTAGTATAAGTTGGAAACTTATTCCCTTATCTTATAAGAGTCATTTTAAATGATGAGCCCACAACCTCTTATTATTCTAACTCTTCATTTCTCAGAAGCAAAATAACCCTCTCATATAATGGCCTGCACCTGGCTGCCTAAGTTTTGCACGCATTGGCTATGAAAGAGACAGGCTGTGTTCAAAAGCCAGGAGGAAATCACTCCATACCAAATTTCACCCACTCTACCCTTGGATAAATTCATCTCCATGCTCATGCATGCTAGCTGTCATGCAGCCTCTGTTTTATGCCGGGTAGTTACAGATTATAGTGCATGTATTGTAGTTACTTCAGCATTTGTCTGCAGTGTGGATTATGGGCCTTCCTTTTGAAATTTTCATCTTAGGAAAAACTTGTCATGGAACATCATGATATTGGCTGTAAACAATTTTTAATACAGTGTACTGGGTTCTCATGAAATGTGAATGAGTAGGCCAGATAGCTAAAGGGTGGTGGGGGTTTTTTCAAGTTGAGTGATCAATAAAAACAAAGTTCTAAAGCAGCTTTCAGATTTTGATTATTTAGGACAGGGGCTGGCAAACTGTTTCTGTAAAGAGACAGATAGTAAATATTATAGGCTTTGCAGGCCACACTGTCTCTGTCACAACTATTCAACTGTTGTCGTAGGATGAAAGCAGCCATGGACAATACATAAATAAATTAGCGTGGCTGTATTTATGGTCACTGCATTTATGGACATTGAATTGTGTTCCATTACAGCTGTATTTATAAATGCTAAATGTAAATTTCAAATAATTTTCACTTGCCATTATATATTCTTCTTTTGATATTTTCCTAGCATTTAAAATGTAAAAAAAATTATTCTTAGCTTGCAGGCTGTACAAAAATAGGCCACAGGCCACAAGTGACCTGTGGTCCATTGTTTGCTGACCTCTGATCTAGGTAAATTGTCCTTTAGAATGTTCTCAATACCAATAGGGGTCCTAAATGTCCACAAAATAAAATCCAAACATCTTAGTCTAGCATACCAAGACTTCTATTATTTGATCTGAATCTCTTCTCCCACTACTATGCTCCAGCCATCTTTCATCCAGGTATATCTGGTTTTTCATCCAGAATATAACATGGATGATCATACCACCAGGCATTTTCCTCTGCCTACTCTTTCCTTACCTGTTCTTCATGATAAAAAGCCATTCATGTATTAAGGTACAGCTCTTGTGCCATGTCCTCCATGAAGAATTCCTTGAGGCACTCCTTCCCCTAGTCAGAGCAAACCACTCATGTCCTATCAGTTCACAGCCCTTTTTGTATAACCTCACCTGTAACATACATGTTAATGTCATATATCATCATTATATTTCTGTCTACATTCTAATCAAATGGTCATCTCTGTGAGGACAGAAAATGTGCTTCTTTCATGGCTGTGTATTCCTTGTATATAGCAGGTGTTCAGGAAATATTTATTGATGAATGGATTTATTAATATATGCAGACACATGATCAGAGCAACTTTAAATTATGCTAACACACCTCTATCCTTGTTCCCTTTGAGCCTTGATGGGGAAGAGTTTTCTTCTAAAAGGGGACAATTTGTGAAGAGATACAAACATTTGGGACTACTTGCAATCTGAGCCCTTACTCATGCTGGCGGCAGGTTGGCACAACTCTCATGGTTTATGAGATAAGAGTCACATCACGAAGGAGTAGTATTTCATAGAATCTTAGCAAGTAGAGCTTTAAGGAACCTTATAAATCACCTAATCCCACCAATCCTTGTAAAAATGAGAAGGTGGAGCTCAGAATGATGACAGAACTCACTGAAACCTCTAGAGAGTCAAGGCTAGGACATAGCTCTGAGTCAGAGCTTATTCAACTCCACCTTGTTGACTATACATTTTCATTCCGTATGGGTAAATACTTAGAATTGATTTGTTGAGACAAAAGCAGGTGTATGTTTAACTGTACAAAAATACTAAAATTCCTCTGACTTATTTCACTTCGCATAATATCCTCTAGGCCCATCCATGTTGTTTCAAGTGGTAAATTTTCATTTTTTTTATAGTCAATATTCCATTATATACATATACCACATATTCTTTATCCCATTGGAAATAAGACAGAGAAAGACAAATATCATATGATCTCACTTATATGTGGAATCTAAATAATAAAATAAGTGAGCAAACAAAACAGAAACAGATTCATAGATGCAGAGAACAAATCAATGGTTGCCAGATGGGGGGTTGGGAGGCTGGGTGAAAAAGGTGAAAGATTAAGTACAAATTGGTAATTACAAAATAGTCACAGGGATGTAAAGCAAGCATAGGGAATATAGTCAATCATATTGTAATAACTATGTGTGGTTCCAGGTGGGTACTAGACTAATTGGGAAGATCATTTCATAAATTATATAAATGTCTAATCACTATGCCGTACACCTGAAACTAATATAAAACAATATCAAATGTCAATTGTAATTGAAAAGTTAAAAAAAGAAAATGAAACTGTTTTTCCCAAGTGTTTGTACCATTTTACATGTCCGCCAGTAACATACAGGAGAATTCAGTTCCTCCACATCCTCACCAGCACACGGCATGGTCAGTGTTTTAATTTTAGTGATTCTAGTGGGCAGCAGTATTTCATGGAACCATATCGGAGGTTCCAGAGAACACCTCATACATTTTAAATTTGCATTTTCCTGTTGACTAATGATGTCAAAAAGTTTTTCACGTGCTTAGAGAAATTCAAGTTTTTCCCCCATTTTTTATTAACCAATGTGTCTTTCTACTAGGCTATAGGAGTTCTAGAGCCTGCCACATTTAAAAAGGACCCTTACAAATAGATTTTAGAACATTTAACCAGAATAAATGTATTTTAGCTCACAAGATTTTATTAATGCTTCACTCATATATATGTATATTTTTTATTTATATCCCATAACATATTCCTCAGCAGTGAGACAATTTATATTTCTTTGATCACTAAACTGACTTGTACTCTCAATGTGCAGCTGAAACACTTAATTTCTGCCACAGATTCACACAAAATGCCACAATCTTCCAATCCAATATATGAAAATAGACATGGAGTAAATTGAATTTCTCATACTGTCATCAGGCCTGTTGACCAAAAGCTATTTGATTTGCAAAGCCTTTGCTGGGTAGATGGGTCAGTGTTTATTTTCATGGATTTTGCTGTTCTAAATCAAATCAACCAACCAACAGGCCTTTATTGAGTGCTTTAAGTCATCTCTGTAAGGCATTTCATGCATTACATATTAAATTCCAGTTCACTAATCCAATTCCTCTTTTTCTGACCTAGTTTTATTTGCTTTCCTCTGACAGCCTGTATTAAGCCTTTTCATCATTTTTAGCAGCCAGCTATCCAATTGGGAAAGCAAATTCTTTCCCTGAAACTTGACATCATCATAATTCCAGTACAAGTAACAACAACGATAACACTAATAAAATCTTAAATTTTCTTAATAATTCATAGCATGTGCATACAATTCAATTATACCTTATTACTACTCAATCGGGTAAAAATTACCTTTCTTTTTCACTGATAAGGAAATAGTTTCAAGAAGTAAAGAAACTCATCCAAGATCCTGTAGGTGCTGACTAGTGAGGAGAAAATCTGAACCCTTGCCTCATAAAAGAGACACCGGTCTTTCCACATTGTGAGAAATACTTTCCAAGGGTGAAGTCTGTTCTAGAATTAGACATGAAATAGCCAATGTAATTCCTGCTAAGTGCTGCTACAAATCAGGTAGTCTGGGAATTTGGTTCCTTTTCAGCCCATGTAAAAATATTTTAATGACATAGTCTCATTATTTAAAAAGTACAGTCAAAGAATCAGAAAAGTACAAAGAAGAAACTAAAAATCAGTAGAAGTCATACCACAGTTAATTATTTGGAACATTTAAAGAACTTTCCAAATCGCATGCTCTCAATTTCCCCTCCACTTTCTCTCTCACAGTTTATACACACGTGTGTGCATACATACCTTTATATGGAATTATTGGGATCATGCACCTCTATATATTTATTGCCAAGGGTCCTCCACCAGTCTTTTCAGAGGTTCCAGGGAGCACCTCACATGTGCTAAGGAGTACATTCCACTCCAGCATCCCTGTTACATGGCCAACCTGCTTCCCTCACAGAGTATTTATTGTGAGTTGGATCCCAGCTCCGCAGGGCGCTGCTATCTTTGCCAGGTGACTGCTTCTGATTCTTCACTCTAACTCAGGGGTCCCCAATCCCCAGGCCGTGGACCAGTGCCAATCCATGGCCTGTCAGGAACCGGGCCACACAGCAGGAGGTGAGCAGCAGGCAAGAGAGCAAAGCTTCATCTGTATTTGGAACCACTCCCCAGTACTAGCATCACCGCCTCAGCTCTACCTCAGATCATTGGGCATTAGATACTCATAGGAGCACAAGTCCCTGGTGCCAAAAAGTTTGGGGATCACTGCTCTAATTGTTCACAAGGGAACACTATTACCTCATCACCATCTTCATTACCAGTGAGGGATATACCCCCTTCCATATTGCTCACCGGCATATCACAAACCAGGCTATGCATTTTCACAAGACTTTCCTGTAAAGCTGGTGATAATTGAAAGTAAAAAAAAAAACAGGATACTTTGATAGCAGTACCCAAAGGAAAACCCATCTTCAGAGTCCTACAGGAGGGGAGTTGCTCTCAGACTCCACATGGCAGTTTACCTCCCACCCCCAGGAATCATGAAGCTTCACATATCATTTTGACCCTGGGTTCCAGGAAGAAGAATTCCTTACTCCACTATAGTGGCCACCTAATCAGTCCTCATTTCACATGCCAAATTAACCTCTCCGCAGGATGATTAAGGGGGAATGACATGCTATCTAGGTACAAATGTTTATTCAACTACAAAGATGTGGTCCAATCTTATGGCCTCAAGAGAAGATGACACCTATTAATGGAAAAGTTTATTAGGCACTGAGCATGAGAATATAAGTACATCCACTAATCTACCCATGGCCCACTGGAATTTTAAGCAATCCATCCCAAACTTGTTTGAAACCAACTTCCCGGCATCACTGACACAAAACTTAAAGGCAACCTATCACAATAAGTCCGCCTCCTATGCCGACCAGAGAACTGTACTCATGACTTGCCTTATTTGGTGTGCCTTCTCCTTTTTGCTCTATATCCATCTCACTCTTTTAACTTCTCTTCAGAGTGATGCACTGAAATAACATCTGAGTGACATAGTTCTCCTTATGGAAAACAATAAATTTGGTTACAGAACAACTTTGATTTTTTCCCCATCTATCACATAAGTTCAAGCCTCAAAGTTCCCACTACTCATTCTTAAACAAAATCACATGGAAGAACAAAGAACTCAACAGGCCATTTCTGGCTTGCTTCACCAAACTTCTCAGTTGAGTTTTAACACTTTCTCACCAGGAATGAATGCATACATACACACACACATATATAATTTATATATGTGTATAATTTATACATATATAATTCATATATATGTATAATTTATACATATATATGCTGTTATTTTAATTAAATGGAATCATACTACAAATATTATTTTCACTCAATAATGTGTCATGAACATCTTTCCATATCAACATAGATCTATAACATTCTTTCTGAAGGCTAAAAAATTCTCTACTGCATTTATCTGCCATAATATTTTTAATCAGTCCCAATCAATGTACATCAAGGCTGTATATCAGAATCTTGATTCTTTTGACCACAAGTGACAAAACCAAATTCAAATTAATCAATGCAAAATAAAAATTTGTTAGATAATATAACTGAAAGTTTAATGGATAAATCAAAAATGACTGGATCCTGGGCTGAACTATTTATTATCAAAGATTGATCTCTATCCATTTCTCATCTCTATGCATCTCTGCTTCTCTTTGCTTTCTGGATTTATAATCTCTTGTCAGTAAGGAAGTAGTGCCAATATGTTGAATCCTAGGAAGATTATGATTGTCTTACGTTGGGTCATACACTGGCCAGTAAAGTAATCACTGTGGTCTGAAGAATAGATTAACATGATTGACTACCTGGAGTCTCTTTCTCACTAATATAGAAAGAAAAGGTACAGAGCCACAACAGAATGTGTTTCTAGAATCTTATGTGATGGAGAAGGGAGTTCCCCAAGGTAAGATCAGACTGCATTTACCAGATGAAGATAAAATAATGATACCAAAATCTGACAAAGAAATCACTAGAAAATTATAGCTAAATCTCTTCAAATACTGATGTAAAAATACTAAAATATCTCCAAAAGATTTGCCAGTATGTGAAGAAGTATGACATCTTTACCAGTTTCATTCATTCTAGAAATTCAAGATTTTTTTCAATATTTGGATATCAACAATTATGAGTTATAATTATCATATTGATAAGCCAAAGAAGAAAAACAGAGATTAAGTCAAGGAGGAGGAGAAAAGTGGGAAGAGAAAAGAGTATTGGTCTCCCTTTTAAAAACTTTCCTGGGAAATTGGAACCCACTCAGACTGTAAGTGGGAATGCAAAATGGTACAGGCACTATGGAAAACAGTAAGAAGGTTCCTCAGGAAATTAAAAATGGAACTATCATATGATCCAGCAATCCCAATTTTGGGTATATATGCAAAAGAATTGAAATCAAGTTCTCATGTTCACAGTAGCACTATTTGTAATACCTCAGGTGTGGAAACAACCTAAATATCCAATGACAGATGAGTAAAGAACATGTGGTATGTATACACAAGGGAATACTAGTCAGCCTTGCTAAAGTAATTAAATAAGGAAGCCATTAGACTGGGGTGGCTCAAACACCTTGGCAGCTTACACAAGCAAACCAAATCCTAAGCCAGAGTCAATTCTTATAAATGCCTCAAGGTTAAGAAATCTAAACTTAAGAACCAACAATCACAACCGACCAACCAGGCTTTCCCAAATAAGGCAATTGCTGAAGCTATAGCTAATCAAATTATTTCCTTGCTTTGCTTGCAATCTGCCCCATAAAAACCTTTCCCTTAATTCCTGCCAGTGGAGGCCCCTAACCACTTTCATGCTGCCTGATTCAAATAATATTTGCCCAGATAAAATCTTCAAAGATTTAATGTGCCTCAGTTTATCTTTTAACCATCTTAAACAAGAAAAAAATTCTTTAATATGTGACAACATGGATGGATCTTAAGGACATTATGCTAAGTGAAAATAAGCCAAATGTTGAAGGACAAGTACTGAATGATTTCATTCATATGAGGTATCTAAAATAGTCAAATTCATAAAAGACTGGAACTACTGGCGGTTGCCAGGAGTTGGGGAGGAGAGTAAAATGGGGAGTTATTAATCAATAGGTCTAAAGTTTCAGATAAGTCAGATGAATAAGCTCTAGAGATCTGCTGTATGGCATCATCACCAATAATGAATGTATCATACACTTAAAATCTGTTAAGAAGATAGATCTCATGTTAAGTGTTCTTTCCACAATAATAATAAATTTCTGGGAAACCTAGCCCAACAATTTCTGCTTATCTCTCCTTGCACCTTCCTCATCTTCAAGGAACGCTGACAGCACAATTAATTTGAGTCTGGGGACATTGGTGCTCCCAATAATAAGGGGGTTCTTTTACTAAGAAAGACAGGAAGAACGGGCAAAAAGAGGTGGTTGCTCTTATTTTCTTTTTCTGTACTTGATCTGTCAGAGACTAGGGACGTATGTTATGCTTTTCCAGTATTATTCCATGCCTTGCCAAACATTTTTGTCATATTTCTTACTATTATGTTAATTGGGATATAATGACTTCTGACAGTTACATCTTTGTTTTGGATTTTACCCTTCATTGTTTTAAAATGACCCTTTTGGTCCAACTTAATGCTTTTTAATCTCTAATTAAACTCTGTTTGCTTTGTATTCGCCTAATGTATTTCCCACATTCTTTTATTTTTAATTCTGATTCTTTCATCTAAGTTCTTTTATATTTGGGATTATATATTGTATTATATACATATACTTGTGTATATATTTGTATTTTATTTTTTCCTTGTACAGAACATGCACTTTTGTTTTTTAAATCTCCATCTTAGAGCTTTATCTTTTAACATATAAATTTACTCTTCCATTTAATGACAAAACAAATATTCGATTATAAATAATATTTTTGTGGTATTTTGAAATGTTTTTCATATTTCCCTTTTCTTTTTTACATAATTATTCTGTCACCTCTTACCTCCTCTCTGATAAATTTATAATTATGCATCTTATTTTAAATTATTTTGATTAACATACATTTCACCTATAAAATATAATATTAAAATTTTTAATGGAAATGAAACAATATCTACTAACAATTTTATGGGAATAGAGAGGAAATTCTGATTCCCTTCATCTGCCAGTTTTGTGACTGCTTCTTTGATCTTTCATCCAATTACGTATGTTAAAATTGTTTATATTGTTATGAAAAAAAACCCCAAAAGCTCCAAAAATCAGACCAGTGAAAATCCAAGCAGTAACCCAGAAAGAAAGAGAACTCAGTTTTATTATGCCAGCGGTCCAGAAGAGCTGGTGCTTTGCAAATCTGAGCTCTTAGCTTAGAGAAATTTTCTCTTTTATATCACCGCCATTACTGTTAGCTGATTGGTTGATTCGTTCTCAGCTGGTTACAGATCGCGAGAGTTGCTATGGGTTACTGGCGTGCATGGGAATTTTGGCAATCCACGTTATCTAGACAAAGCATTCCTAAGGGGAGGGTGAGTCTGCATGTTTACAGAAGCAGAACGAAGAGTGGACCATGAGGTTAGCCATTTGAGTGGAAAATACCTGGAATTTCCTCTTCAATATCACTGTAGCATAAGTTTGGATTCAGCTGCACACTAAAGACTTCCAAATAATGGCTTGAACAATGAATGCTCATCAGTCATTCTTGCTAAAGCCCACTCCCCGCTCAGCCCTGCCCTGGTCTGGTCCTCAGAGCCTTCATCTCTCACCTCCAGGGATCCTGCACCAGCCTCACATGCAGAAAAATTTGTGTTAGCTCCACAGTCCTCTCTTGACTCTAATTTTATTGTGTCTGGTCATTGTTAAAACTTGGTAAAACGTTAAGGTCTTTCCTAGTTTCCATGTGAGGTTTCGAAGTTCTGTTCTTTGTGTACATTTTGGTAGGTTGTTGACTGGAATGGAAGGTAAAGGCGTACATGTTTGTTTTAATGTATTTTCTAGAAATCATCTTCTGTTTACTTTTTATAAAGTGATACAGCTTTATTCTTAAAAATTTGGAAAATACTAAAGTCATAAAGAAGAAAATCAAATTATTTATACATGTTAGTATATTTCTTTCCAGTATTTTATATATGTGCATGTAAGTGTGAGGCAAGGAAGAGGGGATGGAATGTTTTTTTCTTTTTTGTTTTTGTTTACAAAATTGTGACCATAATTTATAATAGCTTCCTTTTTTCACTTAATTCAATATGAACATTTCCTATGCCATCATATTTTTCAAAATATTTAAAAGCTACATAGGATTTTATTATATGGATGTACCATTACCATTTATATAACCATTTCCTGTCTTTAAATATCTCTTGTATTTCTGATTCTTTGCTATAATAAACAGTGCAGAGTACTGTTTCCCATATATCTGAGCTCACATTCCAATTACATCCTTAGGGTATATCCCTAGGAAATGAATATCTAGCTTGTAGATGCACATTTCCGATATGCCCTCCAGAAAGGCTGACAAATTTGGACTTCCAACAGCTATTTTGTGACTATGTAACTACATCCTTCCACTACCAAGTATTATTGGTTAGAAAAAAAAATTCCTGTTTGGATAGGGAAGAAAAAAAATCCTCATCACTGCATAAGTTACATTTACAGCACTTAACCACCAATGCTGTACATGCTTGCAACTTGTATTTCTCGTTTTCTGATTTTTATTTCTAGTGCCCATGTTTTTCTGTAGGGATTTTAATGTTTCATTGATGTCTTTCTTTAGTTTTTTCCACCTTCACTCTTCAAAGGTGAAGTACATCCAAATTGCATGCTACAAGACAACCTTCAGCATTTTATTCTACAATCTAAAAATGGAAAAGGCAATCAATTTTCCATGGCAACTTTTCTCATTCTCTTCCAGAGCCAAAGGCACATTACCATAAAAACAATCTTGTCTTCATGAAAGCAAAATGTGTGTTCCATTAATGGACACGAGGGAGAAGCTAATTAGCTTGCACTAGAAAACAACTATATTTAATCTTCTTGGATAAAATTATATGAACCAAACTCAATCAGTTCGGATTTGCTCAGGAGACTCTTTGTGAAGTTTTTAATCACATGAGAAGTTTGTTCTGCTTATCTTTATTTGAAAGGGATCCCAGTGTGGACAGGGATTGATTTGGGAAATGAAATCCTATGCCTCCAAACAGGAATGTTTTATGAAAAATATTTTAAGACAAAGTTAGGCACAGAAACTGACCAATCAAGACGGACACCAGCCATGTAGGTGTGCACCAGCTGAAAAAACATTATGCTAATGAGAAGACTTCTCTCATAAAATTGGATGTATCTAGGGGCCTTTAGCTCCTCTTTCTTTAATTCCTATAATTCTTCTCTTGGTTGTCTACCATCAGTTTAAAACCGCTAAGCACATTTAAAGAAAAATAACTGGAATTTGTGGGGAAGGAATTAAAAGGGGGTACAAATAGAGGCAATAATTTCAGATAAGTGTTAGAATTCAATAAATATCTAATTAATATCTCTAACTGTATAATTACTATAAAAGTTTATGTGGGGGCATTATCTAGAGACTGGAGAACCAATTGAAAATTCAAGGAGAAGTTGTTTGTAGAGGTCCATTGAGGTTAACTATCTAAAAGTTGGCTAAGAACTCATGTCCATAAAAAACTAATGATTTCCTCTGTAATTAAAAAAAAAAGAAAAAAGAAAAAATTCAGTGTCAAAGAAAAAATATTCCTAAAATTGAAAACCAACCGAAACAAAAGAACCTAATTACATATCAAATTGGCAATATAACCAGAGAAAATAACTATTTCAAGTTTCTCTAAAACAGAGAGTTTTGTTTTGCATTCTTAGGGCATACACTATAAGGAAAAAAAATGCAAAAAATCTTAAATTGCATTCAGGAGTTTGATGGTTAGTGGTAATACTGTATTGTTATTTTGAAACCATTTTTGTACCTCAAAGAATATAGTAAATAAATGATAGGCTCCAAGATTTTTCAGTGTAAAAGAGCCATAAGTATAAAAGCAAATAAGAATGCTTTAAAAAGCAATATTAACTCAGAGTGAGTGAGTGTGAGTGTGTGTGTGTTCTAAGGCTGCTGATACCACCTGGAAACAATGACATGCCAGAAACTATGATTCCTAAATGCCAAAGAGCAGGACTCTTTGTAGAAGCAGCTGTTTCTAGGTATGGGATGTGTGAAATGCTAGGTGAACATGGGACAGTCAGTCCTATGAGTCAGAAGGCAAGGAAGTACTCAAAGACTAATAGGATTGAGTCAAAATAAGGTAGCTTAAAGGAGTTTCCACTGACCAAATTTGGGCTCATTAAGAATCAAACAGCATAACAAGGATGCATATTTGAAGACTGAAGCTAGTTTTCATAATATTCTAATCAAAATTAGCTGGCAAGTTTATAAACCTCTGCAGCAATAAATGAAAATTACATGCCTTCCAAAATATATGACTATCATTGATTGAAATGCATTAACTATATTAAAATCCATGAGTCTATAAGAAGAAAAGAACAACAAACACTCATTTGCCACCACTGGAGGAGATTATTACACCTACTCCTTACCCTGGAATTTATCCTGGTTTGCAATAGAAATTAATTTCTGAGTAACCAAACTGACACAGCTGATGAGAAGGCTCTTTCTCAAAGTAGAATGGCAGCTAATAAATGTAGAACGAATGAAAGAATTAGAAAACCCTAATCAGCAGCCTCTCACGTAGTCCTTCATTAGGGGAAGGATTATCCACAGATGTTAAAACCATTAGGTGAATTGTTGATGAGGAATTGGATAATCACTTGGTATCTGAGAGTCACCCCAGAAATTACAAACTGCTTGTCAGGAGGAAATGGAACTTTACAAGAAAGGGATCAGACTGTCACCACCTTAACGCAGTGATCAATCAGCATTTTCAAATAATGGGACATTCAGATCTTATGAGCTCCCTGAGGTGATGTGGTAGGAAATACAGAACATCACTTGTGACATATTCCTTCCAATAAATACTTGATGTGAATTAAATCAAGCCTGATGACTTGACATTCAGTTTACAGGAAATACAGGGCATAGCAGGGTAAAATGACCTAACGAGGTACAACTTGAACAAGTCCAGGAAGTGGAACTACTATAAAACAGTTGTTTGAAGCAGAGCTTCATGTTGGGTTCCCACTGATTATCAAAGGCTTTGGACATATTCCAACAATCTTCGCACAGTGTAGGCCGGAACTTACAGGCAGAGGGTTCTACAGTAGGATGCGTGCACAACAGAAAGCATCATGGGTGACATTACAAAAGAGCGACTCCCTTTCATGAGTGGCCTTGAAAGCAGAGGGGGTCTAGGAATCCTGGACTCAGGAGAGGGGTAAACAAGGATTGTGTAGTTGGATGCCTCTGCTGACAACACCTGCCAGTCTTGCGGGAAGTTGGGGCCATCTACAGCACCCTTTGCTGGAGGGAGGGAGAGACACCAATTCCAGCCAGCAGGAAACCTGCGGGGAACCACCAATGCCATTCGGTGGACAATTCTAACTTGTCTCCCTAGGGGGATAATCCCTATGGGGACTTCTGGCTTAATCTCTTTAGCAGGCCAATGAGACAAAAAAGAGAGATGGGACTTCCCATGTGTGCTTCTGTGTATAAGACGCTTGGGATTCACCACGACTCTATCCTGACAAGTAAAAACAGAACAAACCGAAAAATGAACGACTCGTTTAGACCCATAAGAGAAGTAAAGTCACAGGGGAAACTGCTGCCCCCAAAACCGGAGAGAGTGACAGGCAGACACAGAGAATCACAACTTACCACAGGAGAAGCTAAGGAGCTACAACTTCCATGGGAACCAGTGACGAGACAGAAAACCAGTACTGTAATTGATGACTTGCTGTAGGCGCAGAGTGGGACTACAAACTCCAGCCCAAAACTCCAGGGGCCCCAGTCATAGAAGGGCCCCCACACTTTTGCGAGTTTTTAAGTCCAGGAGCTCACCCAGGCTCTCACAGTAAATATCGGAGAAAAATCGCCTCGCCCTTCTGGCAGGGGGAGGAGAAAAGGAACGATCTTGAAATTGCAAGAGCACTCTGTTCTTAACAAGGTTTACCCTCAGGTGAAACTATTTAACTGGAGCCTAAATGACCCAAGGCCCCGGGAGAAGGGGTGTACCCAACACCAGCCCACTCTAGACATTCTGCTCATAAGGGGTTGGAAGTGGAAACTGAGAAGCGCTTGTGAAGTTCAAGGTCGAGAGGCACAGGCTCACTAAAAGACAGACTTAATCATAGGATTATAAAACACCTCATCCTACACGTCACCACACCACTAAAGGCCTATTGACATAAATGTCTTTTACTGCATACATCACGTCCGGCTATCAAGAAAAAATAACAATGCACTCAAAAAGGCAAAAAAAGAAGAGTTCCACGAGACAGAGCAACCGTCAGAACCAGACATTCCAGGGAGGTTGGAATTACCAGAGCTGGTACTGAAAACGACTCTGACTAACATGCTAAGGGCTCTAATGTGTGAAGTAGACAACATGCAAGAATGGATGAGCAATGTAAGCAAAGAGATAGAAATCCTCAAAAAAAGAGACCCCCAAAAACCCCCCAAAAAACTGGGGATCAAAAACACCCTACAAAAATAATGTCTTTTATCGGTTTATTAGTAGACGAAACACAGCTGAGAGATGCATACTCAGATATTTAGAGGTGAGTTGTCACAATGTCTGTAATTTACTTTTATATAAATACTTCACACAAAATAGGTGAATCAAATACGGAAAATCTAGATGACAGATGTCCATTATATTTCTACTTTTCTGTTTATTTGAAATTTTATATATATATATATATATATATGTCAGTAAATGTTTAATGAATTAAACCAAGCCTGTAGATTTAATTAATTAAATATATATCCATTATGTAATAAATATATTTTAATTAAGTTTATATTTAATTATATATAAATAGAGTTTATTATATTATCATTTTCTACCAAGCACTAAATGATTGCAAGCAAGCTGAAGACTTCAATTAAAATAATTAACATGTCAGTAGAAGTCTAAGCAGAACCTGAATTAATAAATGTGCTAATTGGATAGCCCTGCTGAGACCTTGGCTCATTTGGGTTTAACTGTGGCATACATTATTTCTAATAGAAAGCTTAATATTTGTACAGCATTTCACTTTTATAACTTTGTTTTAAAACATTATCAAATTATTGAAAAGTAAATATTCCTTCTATCTTAGGCTCCCATTAGCCCTCCCAAGAAGGAAAACATCATTTTTTTCCAGAATTTTCTATGTAGATTTATTGTTGGATGACTACACTTATAATTATTCACCTTGCATTTTCATTTTTAGCTTTGTTTTGGTTTAGATTTTAATTTTTTATTTGAATGTTTTCGGCTTTCACTTTTAACTTTTAGTTTTGACTTTTTATTAGGGATCATTTCAAACACTCAAGTTGCAAAAGAATAGTGTAATAAAATCCATGCACCCATCATCCAGCCACATGGTAAGCTTCAGTTCAGGGCCAGTCCTGTCTTATCTATACTCTCCTTCCTTCTCACAGATTAGTACATTATTAATCTTCATAATCTATATACTATTATGAGCAAATTCCAAACACCATATTGTTTCACCCAGAATGTTTCATTATGCTTTTTTGAAATATAGGGGGTCTTCTTTAAATATAACTTCAAAATCATTATTAAACCTAAAAAATAACAATAATTATTTAGTATCACCAAAATATCTAGCTGGTTTTCAAATTTCCCTAAATGGCTTACAAATGCACTTTTTTGGTTGAATTTTTGTTCTTTTTTTAAATTAAAAAAAATTTTAATGGTGACATTGCTTAACAAAATCCAGTAAGTTTCAGGTGTACAATTAAACAGTAAGGCATATATATACTGCATTGTGTTCACCACCCATAGTTAGATTTCTTTCTGTCACCACATATTTGACCCCTTTACCCCGTCTACCTCCCCCTTCCCCCTACCTTCTGATAACTACCAGTCTCTTGTCCATGTCCATGAGTCTCTCTGTTTGTCCTGTTCATTTGTTGCTTTTAGGTTTATATCCCACATATAAGTGATATCATGTGGTTTTCAACTTTTTCTTATTTTGCTTAGTGTGATTATCGCGAGATCCATCCATGTTATTGCAAATGGCAGTATTTCATCTCTTCTTATGGCTGAGTCATATTCCATTGTATACGTGTACTATGGCTTCTTTATCCAATCATCTGTTGTAGGACACTTCAGTTGCTTCCATATCCTGGCCACTGTGAATAATGCTGCTATGAACATCAGTGTGCAAACATCTTTTCAGATATGAGTTATCAAGTCTTTGGAGTAAATACTCGGTAGAGGGATTGCTGGATCCTATGGTAGATCAATTGTTAGTTTTTTGAGGAACCTCCATACTGTTTCGCATAGTGGCTGTACCAATTTGCAGTCCCACCAGCAGTGTATGAGGGTTTCTTTTTCTCCACATCATCTCCAACATTTGTTATTACTTGTCCTGTTGATAACAGCTATTCTAACACATGTGAGATGGTATCTCATTGTGGTTTTGATTTGCATTTCCCTAATAGCTAGAGATGATGAGCTCTTTTAGTATGTTGGATGGCCAGTTGTATGTCTTCTTGGGAAAAGAGTCTGTTCAGGTCTTCTGCCCATTTTTTCATTGGGTTGTTTGCTTTTTTGTTGTTATTGAGTTGTATGAGTTCTTTGTATATTTTGGATATTAGGCCCTTATAGGAGGCATTGCTTGCAAATGTATTTTCCCATTCGGATGGTTGTCTTTTTACCATATTGATGGTTTCTTTTGCCGTGCAGAAGCTTTTTAGTTTGATGTAGTCCCATTCTTTACTTTTGCTTTTACTTCCCTTGCCTTTGTCACAAATACGCTTTTAAAGTTGATTTGTTATAAGGATTCAAACAAGGTGCACACATTGCATTTGGTTAAAATGTCTTAGTCTCATCCAATCTATGTGCTATTTTAATGAATAATGCCTCATAGAGGTCATTCCAATGACCTATTCTTTCTTGCCTGCATGTTCACCATCGTACAGGTGTCCCATAACATATCAGTCCCCAGTGATGGATGGTGAGGATTTTTTAGACTCTTACTGCAATAAACAATACTGCAATAAATAGTCTCAAACATATGACGTTGTGCATGTATGCAAGTGTATATTTAAGACAAATACCTATGCAAGAGATTATTGAGACCAATGACATAGGACTTTGCAATTTTGACAGAAACCAACAAATTGTCTTTAAAAGAGATTGCCCCAAGGGTACACCTGTTTTCCCATACCCACACCAACACTTAGTACTGTAAAATTGTGTGCCAATAGGTAAAAAATGGTAACTGTTGTTTTATTTTCATTTTCTTAACTAGAAGAAAAACTGATTATCCTTTTGTATAAAACATTTGTTCTTCATTTTCTATGAATATTTTGTGACTTTTGACCATTTTTCTATTAAATTGTTGGTCTTATTGATTTGTACAACCAATTTACATAGTGGGGAAATTAGTTCTTTCTGCTGCATATTGCAAATATTTTTCCATTTTATTGTTTTTCTCTTCATTGATTTGTGGTATTTTTGACATGGCGAATTTCCTCTACATGCTCTATCCTATTCCATGATGACATAATTTCTCCTATGTTTTGTTTATATACAGGGCATTAGACTTTCCCAAGCCTCCTGTATATGTTATCACATTTGTAACAAAGAGTTAGCTAAGCAACTCTACTCACATCTTTCATCTTCTTTGCAAGCACTTGCCTAGTAAACATTAATAAGTATGCAAGGATATGTTTCCCCCTAAATTCTTCCCAGATGTATTCTACAGGAAGTGAACAATTTGGTCAAATAAATTTTAGAAATACTAGGTAACTTTTTTGCTGGTCTCTATTCTCCCTTATTACATTTAGTAATTTAACTGAGAGTAATTAAAGGAATTGGTGAGTAGTGGTATTTTTCCTAAATATTAATAAAATATTAATTGAGTAAGGCATTCAAGGAATTGGTTATGTAAAAAGCCCTCCTGAAACAGAAGTAAAAACAACTTTTAATGAGAGAAGCTAGAATTCAGGTTTGTCTAGCCCCTTAATGTGTAACAGTGGATAATAGAGGAGATGATTTAGTCCCTTTTGCTGAAAAATGTTGCTGAGGAAAAAATGAGAAGTTAGCAATTGAATAAATTGCAATAAATAGTCACCCAGGGACTAAGCACTGGGGCCGGGATTCATATCCAAATCTCACAGTTTTTGAAGGCAGCAACTATTTTGTGACTTTCAAAGAATAATCTAGAAACCAAAGAGAATATTAACATGAGGCAACTACACATTAAAAATAAAATTTGGGTGTCACTGGCCCTCATTTATCTTGAAAGACAATAAAAAGTTTCTGTCTCTGATATAAACTACTTTGCTTATACAACCCATGGAGCATTTATTTCTAAAAAAAAAAAAAAACTTGCTGGTTTTTGCATATCCTTGTTCTCCTTCCCACAGCTGTAAGGTCATACCACACCTTTTAAGTAATAGAGACTTGGTATTTGTCAAATGGTCTCTTGCTGCTACTCAAAATCTCAAGGGAAATTCAGCAGTTGGTTGTCACTTCTGAATCTTGATTTTATATGTACACACACGTATGTAAGATGCCCACATCAGTAAAACAGCCTCTTTTTTACTGTGAAGATATTAAATAATTTGATTAAGAAGTTTCCATTATTAAATATAAAACCCAGCGCTTGACCTGAGGCAAGGAAATAAAACACAGATTTTCTTTTTTAATAAGCAAAATTAGGGCAATATATAACTAAAAAATAGACTAGTGCAACCCCAAGTGTATATGTGTGTATATGTGTCTTTGTGTATCAGCTCACCAAAATCAATCTTATGTATAAACTATAACAACTTTAATTGAATATTTTCATGTGCTAGGTACTGGATTAGGCCTTATTTGAATCATCTCATTTCATTTTTATAACAACCTTTTGAATTATGTACTTTCAGTTTCTCCATTGTATAAATGAGAATACTAAGTCTCAGAAGTCAGGGTGGATCTAGAACTCAGAATTAGGGTTATACAATATCACTTGTCTAATTGATCTCAGCTGCTGAGTGCTGAAATGGTCTGTTAGGTCTTAATAACTCAGTTTTGTCAATATGGCACCAGTTTATCCTTCAGTCTATGGCCTGACTCAATTAGAGAAGGTTTAAAGGAGGAATTGTATTTGAACTAAGTCTTAAAAATCAGGAGATAGGTAAGACTTGAAATAACAGAGAAAACAAAGAAGGTCCAGCCAAGGAAACAGAGCTAATGTATGGGGAATGATGAGCATTACTATTTGACAAGTGGTAACACTGTATTGTTAAATTTGGTATCATTAAAGGAACCGGCTCTGTTTCACTTGGAAAAGAGAAATCTTAAGGGAAATGATACCTACCTTTCACTTTTTGAAGGGTTTCCAATTGGAAGAGGAATGAAAAAAATTAATACTAGAGCCAAAGTGAGGAAGTGATACAGTGATGCCAGTTCTCAGCTAAGAATATAGAAGTTCTAAAACAGAGCTGTCAAAAAAGAAAAGAAACGGGCTGCCTCAGAGGAGTTCAAGCAGAAACTGGATGAGTGGTTTCAGCAATACTTAAAAGGAAATGCTTGTTTTGAAAGAGGTGCTAAACTAGACGAGAGAAATAGAATCATTCTCCGCCTGTCAGTCTTCCTAACACTGGTCTAATCAGGGGAAGCAAGAATCCACTGGCACAGTTCTCGGGTCTCCTTCAGCAAAGGACATTGAAGTAACAGAGATTCCCTCTAGATCTCACTAACGTTGTGAGTGTGTGTATGTGTCTCAAAGGGAGAGTGGAGAAGATACATTTACAATCTTAAAGAGGGATGTACCTTCCAGTTTTGTCATTCATACCTACTCTTGCAGGGTCTCCGAAGCTCGGGTCAGGTATGTGACTAAGAATGTCACATGAGAAGACAGAGGAGCAGATGGATATCATCATCCTTCGTGGGAACTCGAGAGCTTGGCAGGTACATACATAAGCAAGTTGACAAGTGCAGTGAATTGAGGCCAGGTTGCCAACTGACAAACTGCGCAGGATCTAGCCTGTAGGTTGTCTAGTTGCAGTATTGTGAATTGGTCTATTACTTGATATGAGATCCAGAATCAGGAAATGCAAGAGAGAAATAATCAAAGCAATGTGGATACCTGAGGTCGGCTGTTATATCTGAAGGCTTGTGTGGGAAGAATAGTAAGTAGGCTGGACTAAGTTTGGTAAACAATAGCAGATCCAATACCTCCATTTTTGTGCTCCATCTTCCCTAGGAATACAACACAAAATTGCAACACAAC
The DNA here is from genome assembly GCA_003508835.1 of Eonycteris spelaea. Taxonomy (NCBI): domain Eukaryota; kingdom Metazoa; phylum Chordata; class Mammalia; order Chiroptera; family Pteropodidae; genus Eonycteris; species Eonycteris spelaea. Next base: position 1,298,368 of record PUFA01000219.1, read on the forward strand.
CTCCCTAGGAGGCTTATTTTACTCTTCCCTCCCTTGTCCTAGGTGCCATCATCTCACCATGCCCTCTTGGAGGTCTCCTTGTTCTTGCTGACATTAATATAACCTGTTCCGAGGACTTACTGATCAGAATCTACATTTTAACAAGATTATGGTCATTTGTATGCATATTAAAGTTGGAGATACATTGCTTTAAGGATTTATAATCTTGCCCAAATCAGACTGTATCTGTGAATAAATTTAACTATATGGCAACCAACTAAAAAGCAGTTACTATTTTGAAACTAACCTTTTCCAGTAACTTTGGAAAAATTTCATCAAGTTGTGTACCTGAAAAGAGTGGACCATGATAATAACGGTGAAGATGTGATGTTGCTGGACAGCAGAGTTGGGAGAAAGTTTATGAACCGTGGACTCTAGTTTTAAGAAGACACTACTTCCTTTTTTCACATTCCAAACCAAAAGAGAGAGTGAGAATGAGATCAGAGAACACTACTAGGGATGTTTTCTTAAGGGCTACTTCCCAGGGCACAGCCTATTTTGCCATAAAAATCCTTGGGACTATAGAAAATGATGGAATGGTAGGTCCTCCCACTTCTAGTATTGACAGTTTGATATGCATCAAAGAAAACCATTTGCTCAATTAAATCATACTTCCTGAGATTATTGCAGTTTCTCAGAGATGGCTTCCTTGACAGCCTAAGGAAGTTTAATATTGAACTAAAAAATATGGTGGTACAGTGGATATTGTGGTTCATTCTCCAGAATCCATTCTATCCCAACTAATTATTAGTCTCCAAGCCAATTATGGAATTTTCATCCCTCTTGCCAATAAGTAGTTCAGAGCTGGGCAGCCAGTTTGGACCAAAGAGAGATGCTAGGAAAGACTTGCCTAGGGCATCTGGGAAAGAAGCCTCCCATCACTTGATAGACATGAGTGAGGGTAGATGGGGTACAGATGACTACTTGCAACCACCCTAATGACATAATTGAATTCCTGAAGCTCACCTTACTTCTGGACTTCCCGTTGCATATCCTATCACATTACCTCCCCGTCTAAGGTTTGATGTGAGGTCCATTGCTGCCCACAGCCCTAAACATCCTACTGATACAAATCATTGATAAGACACCTCTCTTTATGGCAAGCATGGCACAAAGGTATAATTAGAATGGATTCACAAACATATCATTTCTCAAGTGATGCTATTTAAAAATCACAGGCATTTATCCAGGTGAAAGAATACAATTTTTTACCAACTATAATGGGATTCAACATTACAGCAGAGTCATTTTGAAAACAGATGTCATGATACTCCCATCTCGTGCAAAGCTTATTTTCGTAGTTCCTTTGGCCATTCTTCACAAGGTGCTCAGGCCTGCTGTTGCTGTAATTGATAAGACTGATTGCTTCATGAAGGACATTAACATGCTAATTTTATTTCAATGTTTAGACCGTATTTATTGAGTCGATTCCGTGTGAAGGCTCTCATTGTTTTCACGTGAGAAGTTCAAAACAGACCCAGTTTTACATTTTATTATCTCTATCTTTAACTATGTCTTATGTCTGGTATTTACTCTCAGGGAAGAAGGTGATTTTAGAGGCTTCTTGGTGAGCTGGATCACTGATTACAACTATTGGGGATGGAAATAAAAGTCTGAGGCCATTAGTCCCAGAAAACAAGAAAGCCCATGAATCACATTTTTGAAGTTAATACATAAGCTGCTTGTCAAATAGTAATGCTCGTCATTCCCCATATGTTAGTTCTGTTCCTTTGGCTGGACCTTCCTTGTTTTCTCTGTTATTTCAAGTCTTACCTATCCCCTGGTTTTTAAGATTCAGTTCAAATACAATTTGATGGCAGGGTTGCACTTCTTCTGGAAGCTCTAGGGAAGAATAAATTTCCTTGCTGTTTCATGTATTATAGTATGTTTACCAGTATCCCTTGCCTCTATCCACTAGAGCCAGTCGCATGCCCCCACACACCAATTGTGACAACCAAAAATGTCTTTAGACATTACAAGTGTCCCCTGGGGGTAAATCATTCCTGGTAAAGAACTACTGGTCTAGATATTGCCTGCATTCTTTGGCTTCCAGCGCCCTTCCATCTTCCAAGCCAGCAACGGCATCTCTCCCATCTCCACATCTGTCCTTGTATCTTCATTGCTGATTTTGATCCTCCTATTTTCCTATTCCAGTTATAAAGACACTTGAGATTTTGTTGGGCCCACCAGGATAATCCAAGATAATCTCCCATCTCGAGACCTGCAAAGTCACTTTTGCTGTGTTAAGTAACATATTCACAGATCGAAGGAATTAGGATATGGAGAGTGTTGGAGGAGTCATTACTCTGCTTATCACAAAATTCTTTGCCTATTTTTCTCGTGAGATATTTGACTTATTCTCATTTATTTTTAGGCATTTTTTGTGCATTATTGATATTAATCCCTTGTCTATTATGTGTATTGCAAATATCTTTTTCAGTCTGTTTTTTGTCTCTCGACTTTGGTTATGAAGCATTTTTCCATATGGAAGTTTTAGATTTTAATATGGTCAAAATTATCCAAGTTTTCTTTCCCATTTGTACGTTTCATATCTTATTTAAGAAATCCTTCCCAATGATGTTTTGGTTCAAAACTTCACTCTATTACTTATAATCTGTTGAGCTGGAATAAGTTTCTTAAGTTCTGTAAGCCTCGATTTTCCTGTTTGCAAATTGGAAAAATAATTGTTATATATGTTCTCTCCTTTCCATTTAATTTTTAATTCTCCCTCAATCTCATATCGAGTTGGTATTTCCATGAGTCTTCATTGGGGCTTTCTCTTCTCTTCTATTTTGTACATTCCATAAAGATGTCTTTTTTTCTGGTACTTCCAAAGTTTTATTTCCATGTTTAAGTCTTCTATGTACCTGGATCACATGTAGTATGAGGTAGTAATGTAATCTTAATTTTTTGCATGTGATAAGTCTGTGACAATAATTTTGATCGGTTTCTCCACCCTGGCACTATTGTCACTTCGGGCTGGATAATTTCATTGTGGAGGGCTGACTTGTTCACCGTAGGATGTTTAACAGTATCCCTTATCTCTACCCACTAGAGTCAGCAGCACCACCCTCTATGTTATGACAGCCAAAAATGTCGTTAGACATCACATATGTCTCCTGCATGACAAAAATCTAGGACCACTGATCTAGAGCTTTATACTTTGAATAACTCTCCTTTGCCTCTTGTGATAGTAATTTAAGGTCCTGCCAGAGATAGAGCTGGATACAAAAATGGAAAAGAATGATCCCATATTATCTGGAAGCTAGAGTCATGTAGGTAAGTTAGACAAGTATACATAAGACTTCAGATCTTAGCAAAATGAGATAACCTGCTAAAAAAAAGGTATAAAGGCAACAAAAAATTAAAATTAAATATGAAGTTTATATTCTAGATCACTTTATATTTGAGAATATGAGTGGAAATATTTCTAGTTATGTTTGGAAATAAGACTTCTGCTTATGTTTACCAGGTTATTTATAGGTGAAAATTGTCTTAATATTTCACACATACAAATTGAAGTAAAAACCCATTTCCATTTTTATCTACTCTCATTTAATATTAAAAAGAAACTGTAATCATTTATGGTATATAGTAGGCTAAAATAGGGTCTTTCAGATTTAACCATGAACCTGAAAATGAACTGAGAAAATAATGATCTGAACAGTTTACATGTAATTATAGGATATTTTTATAATCACTATAGCTTTTTTTTCCTTTTAAGAAAGCCCAAAACCTCCTCAGTCTAGTTTATATCATTAAATTGCCCTGAAGATCCAAGATACTTGTAGTTGGAATTCTGACTTTCTGTCAGTTTATTTCCTTCCACAATTGAGTGGATCTGAAGGACCTAGACTGAGTCTCACAGATAAATCTTTCTTTTCTTGGTCAAACGGATTTAATATTTTATGATCATAAAATGTGTCCAGATAAGCCACGGCCAATGTAATTACGTGCACTGTTCATGAACTCTTTTGCAATTCCTATTGATCACCAGATTACAAATGAACCCTGGAGAGTGGGAGAGGCAGGGCCTCAGTGAAAGGGGCAAGAGGGGACCTGATGAGCAAGCTTAAGCAGGCCTAGAAGGATTTGAGGACTAGAAGAAGAGGGCTGGAAGGGGGTCAAAGGCCTTGGCTTATGAATGAAGCCAGTAACCACAGTTCCTTTTGATTTCCACTCTTAAGAAATGAGTGGAGAAAAGACATGGAAAAACGTGTGTTCTGTACTATTTGGCTGCATGTATGAACCTGGCAGAGGGCAGGAGCCCAGACTGTACACCCAGATGTACCTGCTCTGAGAATCAGAGAGGCCCTTATATTGGGGAGGGGGTGAAGAAGTCAGGGAGAGCAGACATCTCCGTGGAGAGTGTTTTGGTCTTCCAATTCATTAAAGGTGGAGTCTTTCTGATTTGTTGGCTCCAAGGTTAGAATTTAAACATATGCCACTGGCAGAAACTATAACTCTCACAAGGCCAATTTATAGCATCTACTTAGAGCAATAATGTTTAATATATGTTAAATATTAATAATGTCTGATTTTGCCAAGGACTTCTGCCCAAGTATCATTGCCTGATGAAACTACCCATTTTTCAAAGTCCACAGGGACAATTAAAATATACGTGTTTAATGCTGCAAGAAGGTTACATGTAGAAGGCAGGAAGAAAAGATACCATGATGCATTAGAGAAGGTTAAAATATATGTATATTTTTATTATGCATTACTTTAATTTTCTCATATAAGTTGCTATAATGTATATTGCAGTTTCGAATAGACATTTTTAATTTTAAATTTTAAAATAATTTTTATTATATTTAAAATAATCTTTTATTTTTCAATTATAGTTGACATAGAATATTATATTAATTTCAAGTGTACAACACAGTGGTTAGACAGTTATATAACTTACGAAGTGATCACCCGATAAATCTAGTACCCCCTGGCACCATATACAGGTTATAGTTTAATAGACTTTTTTTTAGAGCAGTTTTAGGTTCACAGAAAAATTGAGCGGAATGAACAGAGATTTCCCATACACCCCCACTTCCACACATGCACAGCCTCCCTTGCTATCAGCATCCCCCACCAGATCAGTACATTTGTTAAAACTGATGAACCTGCACTGACACAGTTTACATTAGCTTTCACTCTTTGGTGTTGCACATTCTATGGGTTCGAATCATTGTATAATGACATGTATCCATCATTACAGTATCATGCAGAGTAGTTTCACTGCTCTAAAAATCTTCTGTGTTCCCATTCCCTAACTCCTTGCAAGTGCCGACCTTTGTACTGTCTCCATAGATTTGCCTTTTCCACTCCCAAAGGGTCCCTTCCAGCTAGCTATGAGAATGATTTCATGTTAGTTCCTTGCAGAGTTATTAGCACATGGGGTTTTCACTCTTTTGTAAAGAAGGGATTATTTGTATCCTCCATTTTCATCTTTAGCTGTCCTTGATCATTTGGCAACATGTACATTGATCTCATTAATTTCTCTGGACTAATCTTCTAATCTTCCCATCAGTATTTCAGGGCTAGACAAACTCTCCTAAGATATGCTATGAGTCATCTCCCTATTTCAAATGACTTGATGCTTGGTGACTTCAGCTATTTCTCTAGGGAGTCTAGTTCCTCATTTCATATCCCAATAATTCCTTAAATGAAAATCATTTCTAAAACCATCCTCTCAATTTCCTTTGTCACTTGCTTGTGGTCACAAGTTTTATTTGGCCCTTCCTACGTGTTCTTAAACACAATCACACATAACCTCAGTCAGCAGCCCTTCACCTTGGTAATCCACGGCATTTCTCAATCCTTGTCTAATATCTAAAGGTAAATGGGAAAAAAAAACTTGACCGTAATGAATATTTTATTCAATGAATATTTTTTCATGCTTTGTCACATGCATAAAATACATTGAATTCTGAGACCTTTCTAAGCTCTTTAAAAAATAGATCTTGAGACTTTCTTTCTCTTTCCCTTTCTCTCTCTCTCTCTCTCTCTCTCTCTCTCTCTCTCGCATGAGAATGTGCACACTCATGCATATGCACATAGGCACATAATTTAAATTCTCTCACCCTCATCAGAGTGAAAAATTTTCTAAAACTCAACAAATACCTCTGACATTTTCCTCCAGAGTTCAGTGACAGCTTCAAGCCATGATAGAAATCTCAGGATAACTTAACCAGAAGTCTTCTTGGGCTGATGTTAACTCTGAACCTATTTATAAATAGCCTATCTTCTAACTGGGCATAATTTTAAAAGTAAGAAACAGTTAAAATCTGTCCAACAGTCATTTCAAAACAATGTTTAGATAGTATCTAATCTAGTAGTTCCCATCCTGGGCTGATTTGACACCCCAGGGAACATTTGCAATGGGAAACATTTTTATTTGTCACTACCTTGGCGTGGGTGGGGATGCTATTGGCATCTTATGGGTCAAGGTCAACATCCTACAATGCACAGAACAGCCCCCCAACAAATAATTATCTGGCACAAAATGTCAACAGGGCTGACATTTTAAAACCTCTGTCAACATTTAACACAATTATGCTTGCACAATTCAACTTCCTAAAAATGTGCTTTCCTCACAATTACATAACATTTTAGCCTGCAGACAACTATGGTGCCACCAATGAATCATGAATCATTCATTGTGGAAATAAAAGCATGGATACATTGGGTTATAAAGACGAACCAGGTCCCAAACCTTAAGTAAACAGCAAAATCAACAATCCATAGCCCATTTTTGATGTTTCTCAAATTCTTCATTTTTGAAAACAAATAAGCCAACTTTAAAAAGCAAGCCAAATTTCTTTTTGTAATTTAATTTCCTGCTCTCCAAATTTTGAGTTCCTAAAACTTAGTGTCTATTGTCTGATATCACTTTTGCCTTAATTTTATTTTCCTATGATAGGCTATGTGATAACAGCACTCTTGAGTTTCCAAATGAGAGAATTCTATGTTTTGACATATGACATAGCTTCAAAAATTCACCTCCAGATGAGATCGAAATCTGAATAGAGAGGGGCTATGCTAGAAAGAATTGTGTCTTTTTAGTTGTCATACAGAAAAAATTCTATTTATTCTTATCAACCTCATTTCCACAGTGAGTCACCATTGGAATAAAATGGCACCCCTTCAGTTACTCACAGCCATAGCCTTCTAAACCCAGCCTAATGGCCATTCTCTGCTTGGCCCAATGCCACCAAGGACTGTTGGCTGTCCCCAGAATCAATCCTCTCAGCTACTCTCTAATTTTTATTTAGTAAATTTAGAATTTTATGAAGAACCCTTCTAACCCCTCTCTGGGATGATGGCCAGGAGCCACTTTGCCTAAACAAAATCATTGATTTTAATGGAACAAATGAGAGAGCCAATTTGTATTGCATGGCACCCTGACAAAGATAGAAAAATGCTAGGACTCATTTGTCCCAAATTCTACCCCTAATTATAATAACAACCCTGCAACCAAAGTGATCTTTCAAAAAAGTAAATTAGATCATGTCACTCCTGGGTTAAACCTCTTCCATAGTGTTCCATTACTGTTAGAACAAATCCCCAAATCTGCTGTATAGCCTGTGAAGCTGACTCTTTTGTAGTCCCTGCCTTTCTCGCCCATCATGGGATGCCCTCTCCATTGAATTTTGAGCTTCTGTCTTCTGGATCTCTTCAGTGTTCTTTCCTCTTCCTGGAAATCTCATCATTCCCAAGCCTGCCCCCTTCTTGTGCTCAGCTAACCCCTTCATCTTTCAGATCCTGCCTTTAATTCATTTCTTCAAAGAAGTCTTTTGTGTTTGCATTATATCTGCTAAAAATTCCATTGGCCAAAGTGATATGGCCAAGTCCAAAGTCAAAAGGTGAGGATATTGCCAAGGAAAGGGTATGGATGTAGGGACGTTGGAGGAATTGGGGCCAAGAAAGCAATCACCACATTCCCCTTCCATGTATGCACAGGTGATGATTAGGCATGTGCCAGATCTGATCTGGACATGGTCAAGTCATTTGTAGAGTTGAATTAGTTGTTTTTTTTCAGATTTCTTGTCTAGGCTTGTCTTTATACCCTACAACACCCTAGTAAGATCTGGTAAGGCTTCTCTTTCCTCCAAAAACCTCAACGGCTCATTCTTCCTTTGAAATTACACTGAAATACAATCTAATAGAGTAATTAAATATAGAAGGCTAGGGGCAGTTTCTAAAGCCACCTTGAACAAGGAGGAAGCCATATGCCAGAGTAAGTAAAAAAGAGCCAAATTGAAGCCAACCCTAATATTTTCAACTGACCATAAGCAGAGTTGAAAAAAATAAACTATGCTTTGACAAGGCCACCTGGTAACCCTATCTGGAACAAGGCCAGTCCACAGCCACAAACATGATTACCTCCTTCTTATGATCAGCAGGGGTGATCGCTGCTTCTTCACCAATGACCACTCAAGCCTTGCTTTAATCCTCCTGCCTCCTAGATAAACATTATTAAGATACCCAATTATCCCAGCTCTTTGATAACAGGCAAGCTAGAAGAGGGCCTGGTTTCATAACTAAAGCTAAAGCCTTCTAAGGAGGCCTTCCCAGAACCCCATGATTCTGAGATACCCATGGTTCCTCTGCAAGATGGTATTTCTTGTGGCAACAAACTCAATAAACCTAACTTTGTTTGAGTAGAGATGTATTCTGGAGTGTTTGTTCAATGGGCTTCAACTCACTCGTTATGGTAACTCATTCCTATTCAAGAGTTAAGAGCTCTAACATAGGCCTTATTTGAAACACACTGAATTTCAGGCACAGCTCAGCAGCATAAAGGAGACTTAAATGATACCACCACGTGAATTTAGGATTTACCTAGGCTAGCCAATGTGCCAGGAAGCAGTCATCGATAAAGCATGATGTTTCTCTTCTATAAGTTCTGAATAGACTAATTAGTAATGTATTCAGAGTAACTGGATTTATTTTCCCATTAGTACCTAGACTCCACAAGATAAAGCAAGATTTCATAGGATAAAATGGTATTCTCCCCCCCCCGACACACACACATACACACACACACACACATTAACTCCTTATCAGACTCAAACTTGCACAGAGTGAGCAAATCAGTACTTATGGGGACCCAGAGATTCATTCTCTAGAGATAGCATGGCCCGAATTTCTGGCTCATTTACCTTCACATTTTTTCCCAGTATTTTATACTTTCTTATATGACACTGCTTTCATTTGCAGTCACTGAAGAGTAGAAATAAGCAGTAAATTCTAACTTTTATCAATTTTTGAAATGTCATCAAAATTGTACACTATCATATTACTAGAAGACACGTGCACATCACCACAGAAAATCATAAATCATACTGTTATCAGTAATTGGCATATTTTCTTGAAATAAATTATTATTTTGAAAAAGTAGATATATATTTAGTATCAATCAGCCTGACTACCAGAGAAGAAATGTTAACTCCTATTAGAACACTTTCCCAGGTATTCAACCAAAATAACTGTAGAAGCAACAACCTCCTCTTTCCGCATATGCTAAGTGCTCCGGTTCTATAAATTAAGATGACTGCTTTTTACTCAATGAAGAAGGGGATAGGTGAGTAACTTTCAAATATCAATTAAGCTTTTATGAACGTAGAGGTCTGAGTTCTAGTGTTCTCACTTGGCTTTTTCTTCTTTTCCAAATTAAAAAGAAAATGATGCAAATGAGGCAGATGTTAGGGCTTATGCAAATTCTCTCTGTGGGCACATGATCTATTTGTATTTCACCAACCTTTGGGACTCAGAGTAACCATGAGACTTGCTTTGGCCAATGCTATTCAAAAAGAGACATGTGTTCATTCCTTCCAGGAGAAAGGCTTTAAACTGCCACTGCAAGACCCCGTATCATCTCTTTCCTCTTGCTATGGTGACCAGTGAAACTCCAAGTGTTGACTTCATCAGCCTGGGTCTTAAGATGACAAGACATGGAGCAAGCCTACCAGCCAACTCATGATAAACATGTGCAATATGAAATAAGCATTTGTGAGGTCATGGATTTTTACAGCAGTTTGTCATCACACCATAACCTAAACCATAACAGAGGTAAGCATTTTTATTATTAAAAAAAAAGGTTTTTTTTCAAACGATACAAGAGTATATAGAGCTACACTGTCTAATACAGTAGTCGCTAATCATATGTGGCTATTCACATTAAAAATTAAGTAAAATTAAAGATTCATGTCCTCATTCACATTAGCCACATTTCAAGTGCTCAGCACCTACATGTCACTAGTGGCTACTGAACAGGACAGCATAGATACAGAACATTTCTCTCATTGAAGAAAGTTCTACTGGACAACACTGAATTGTTAAACAGCAAAGTACCCAAATCACTTCCCATACCCCTTCACCATCTTCTCCCTAAAGGCCATCATTCCTTACAAATTGTTATAGTTCATTCTAGTACTTCTATCTTATGTTACTTTTTCTGTGTTTTTTACATTATAAATATAAATACATCTAGATAGATAAATGATAGATATAGATATTACTTGATGACTTGCCTTTTTAATGTAACATAATGTGCAGAAGATCATTCCATGTAAATAAACGTAGATATCCTTAATTCTTATTTCACAGTTGAATAACATTGCTTTTAAGGAATTTTCATAATTTATTTAACTATTTTCCTCCTGCTAGATATTTAAGTGGTTCCTGGAAGTAATGATTCTGAGCATATTGATATGGATCCTTCTAGTTCTTTGTCCAGGGCTTCCCCCACCCCCCCCCCCGCCGCCCCCTTACTTTGACATAATATATGATATGTATTATGTTGTGGTTTCTCTTTTTCCATTGAAATAACAATAAAGTTTAGAGATTAGTTTATGTCATTGATAGTCTCCTGAATCTTTTAAAAATACTTTTATAATTTTGATTTTACATTTGAATCTAACTGAAATTTCTTAGTAATTAAATAATTTAAATAAACATATAAAAATACAATGGTGTGAAAGAAACGTGAAATATTGGTTTTCCATATAGATAAAAAGCTATATCAATTTCATTTTCTGACTAGTCCATTTTGCCTGGCAAATTTAGTCATCTACTAATTAGTTAGCCCTCACTTAACATCTTCAATAGGCTCTTAGGAATTATGATTTTAAGCCAAATGACACATAATGAATTTGACCATAGGGTAATTGATATAAATAAGAGTTAAGTTCCTACAGCATAGTTCTGGTCACAAAAACATCAACAAATGTCTAAATAAAGACCCAAAACAGATCTAATATTAAACATTGAAACAAATGTGAATTATGCAGACATTTAAGAAAGATGAATAAAAACAAGATAATTCTTTTCCAATCCACTTGTTCCAGTTCAGGGTCACAGGTGGCCAGAGCCTGTCTTGGTAGCTCAGGGCATAAGGCAGGATCTACCCATCCAGGATAGGACGCCTTTCCATCACAGAGTGCGTCACTCGACTCACACTGAGACAACGTAGACACGAAAGTTCACCTCATGTGCACACCTCTGGGATGTGGGAGGACACCAGAGCCTCCAGGGAAAACCAAGGCAGACCTGGGAAGAACTGCAAACCCCACACAGACAGTGGCCCTGGCTGAGAAGTGGTCATTTTTTTCTTTCTCATCAACATCATAACTAAAGAACATTGAATAAAACATTATCCGAGGACCCGCTGTATAAGTAAACATGCATGAGCTTCTGAACTCCTTTTTCTGTTCTGTTCATCTATTTCTGTTAGTTTTCAGCAGTATGGGTTTTATTTGAAGCCCTGTGGCTTTATAGCGTCCTTATGTAATATTTTGCTTCTAATATGGCCAGTTATCCTCAATATTCTTTTAAAAAAACTTTTTTGGTTCTTTTAAATACGTTTTTAATTTTTTTACCATCATAGTTACCATCATTTTTTTTACCATTATAATAAAGTAGCGGTATTAGTTTGCCTGTTTTACATAAGAGAAAACTGAAGCTCAGAAAGGTGTTCTCTTGCCAGAGTTATACAGCAAGTGAGTGGCAGAGATGCCTTCAGTTTAATGTTGTTAGATCTCAAAGCCACACTCAGAGTCCAGACCACTGGATTCCAACAGAAATATAATGACAGGCACATATGTAATTTCAAATTTCTCCTGGTCAAATTTTAAAAAGCAAAATTAAATGGGCAAAATTCATTATAATAACATATTTTATTCAGCACAAAATATAAAAAATACTCTCATTTTAGTACATAATCAGTGTGAAAAAACTAGGAGATATTTGGCTTTTTACTTTCTAAGTCTTTGAAATCTAGTGTGTCTCTTACCCTTGCAGCCACCATGTTGGGCAGCCCAGCTCTATGTTGTGCTGCTTTTGAAAGCAAATTCTTCTCAACAGTGTTAGAAGAGTCCTATGTGGGTGATTTGTTTCCATCCAGTTTGACATGAGGAAGTCTGGCTCTTTCTGAAAATAATGTATGGCTATTTTTTGCTGATTGCAAATATACAACCAATTCCCACTCGGTCCTCATCCTCATTACACAGCACAGCCTCTCCTCCTGGTCTTTACAGCCAAAAGTCAGTAGTGCCTTCTTAAAGCCAACTGTTAATCCATTCAAAAGACAGATTAAACATTTCTCCCATTTTATGCCAGCTGCGTGGATATTTCTATACAAGCCTGACTTCCTTTCTCAGGCAAATACATGGCCCTAGTTCAGATGAGGCTTTTTATCACTCTCGGGACAGCACTGGGGCTGGAGCAAGCATCCGATAGCTTTCCTTTATTCAATCCCTAAGAATGTTTTGAGAAGGAAATAACACACACACAGCAATTTATTTTAAATCTCAGAAGCATCCGCCATTTCATGTTCTCTTCTGCCAGCATATCCAACGAAATTAATCTCTCAGACCCCTCACACAAGAGGGCACAGAACATCATAACTCCAGCAGTATCAACAACTTAGAGACTGGACTTTTAAAAAATAAAGGATACCCTCCCTCAATAGTGCTTATGCGAGGTTGTCAGGCTGGGAAAGTGGAGACTGGGTATCAGCATTTGGGAGCTCCAGATTGCAGCTTAACTTACATGGCAGTCAGCAGAGAATAGGTGTTAAAAGCCCAGCCAGAAACCCTCGGGATCAACATATCACAGCTCTGTCTTACTTAAAAGCTGTATGAGCTTGGGGAAGTCTCCTAATCTCTCTACTCCTTATTTCCTTCATGTCAACACTTTACTCCATGAGGCTATTGGGAAGAATAAAGGATATGATGTGTATAAAGGTTCATTATATCTCCCCCAATAAAAGTTAACTGCAAAATATTTTTTTTAAGTTTACATGTCCAGCTTTATTGGGGTATAAGTAACGAATATGATTGTATAAAGTGTACATTGTGATGAGTTGACATACGTATATGTTGTGAAGTAATTACCACAATCAGGTTAACACAGTCATCACCGCATATAGTTACTTTATGTGCATGTGTGTGTGTGTGTTGTGAAACACCTAAGGTTTATTCTCGTAGCAAATTTCAAGTACATAATACCATTATTAACTATAGTCACCACGCTGTACATTAAGTCTCCAGACTTATCCATCTCATAGGAGAAGCCTTGTACCATTTGACCAGTATCTCCTCATTCCCCACCCCCCACCAAGCCCCAAATGCCTAGTAACCATTCTACTGTTTTTATTAATTGGCTTTTTTTTCTTAGATTCCACATATAAGTGAAATCATACAGTAATTTTCTTTCTCTGTCTGGCTAATTTCACTTAGCATAATGTACTTAAAAAATGTTGATTCTAAAGCAATTACCTTCAGGATTAGGTTTAGATGCTGGCTCTACTGCTTACTATGTTTGAGACATGGGACATGTTTTGTCTCTAAGACTCACTTACCAGGTTAGAGTCAAGGTCTTGGTCTCATAAGGTTATTAGAATTGGATAAGGCGCAATATGAGCCACACACTGAGTACTAATCTTGTTATAATGGATTGATGTGATATTATAATGACAATATATCCATCATAATGTTAAGAGGCGAAGATTAATTCTAATTGACATTCCTGGAGGAACATTGATCCAACATACCAGAATTCTTCAAATCCTTGAATGTACAATATCAATAATAAACTGGGGACCTTTGGGCAAAAGGTATTTCATTTATTTTGAAGAGAACTTATTAGTTCACTAACAGAGGACATATGAGACCTTTAAGACAGACTGATTGGAAAGGTGTGTACAGTGCAACACCTATATGCCCATAGCAGTAGTCAAGCAGCCTGCTGGAGTTCTTAATCCACCTGGTGTGCTTTGTCCAGGTTCTCTGTCCTTGCATACTGCCATTTGTCTCTTTCATGTCCAGTCTCTCAGTGGCTTCTGCTCACATCACTCAAGGTACATTGCATCCTGACCCCTTAGCTCCTGATGTTAGCTTATGCTCTGCCTGGCTGGGGTTGGCCATTAGCACCAAATGGGTCCTGGGTAGATTTTTCTTCGGCCTCCTTATTGACAAAATAGTATTTGTTTAAGCAAAGCAAAAGAGGATCCCATGTTACTTGGACATCAGGAAAGCAAGATGAGGCTGTAGGACCAGAGAAATTGCATCTCTTTGGCTTAAATTAAATTTGTGCCACAAATGAGCAAAAGCTGGTGTATGGCAACTGATTTAAATCTATCTACAGAGTGTTCCCTGTTTTCCGTTGCCCCAGGATAGCCAAAAAAGTCAATACTATTAGCCATGAAAATGCCTCTAGCAGAGGAGCAGCTTGTTAGAGGACGGTGACAGCAGGATATACATAAATGCCTGATGAAAAGCAGGATCCTCAAAACAAAGGGTGTCCCCGGGAAATTAGGGCTGGCAAGCTCAGGAGCACACTCCATATGCCTTGTCTACCATCATCAGCCACAGCTACCTGTGAAAAAATGTCTCCATCTCCTAATGTGCCTCAGGGCTAGGCTCAACCCAGCTGTTTGCTTCTTTGTTCACATCTCCCCATTTGTAATCTCGTTTTCGCTCTCTCTTCTCCTGCTTCTTGTTCAGTGAATCACTCATTTGACAAACATCTCTTTAGCACTCTGAGATCATGTTCTCACCATTTCCCAAAATCACCTTCCTGGTCTACCTGCAAAAATCATGCAGGCGAATGTTGCAAATGCATATTCCTGGGCCTCTTCACAGTTCTGTTGAGTGTGTGGAGCTCAGGGACTTGAATTTGTAATAAACTGCCCAGGTTATATTGTGATACGTAGGTGAGTGAGTAGAGCATTCATATGTAACTCTCTGGCCGTGGTGTTCCCTTCTGCTTTGTCTGCCTTTCTTACACTGCAGAATTCCCATCTGGCAGTAATCAAATGTATACAACACCAAGCCCTGCATGCCATCAGTTAGATAACACTAGTTATTCTAACAGATACATCCCTCAAAATTTGAGGCTTAACACAGTAATCATTAACTTCTCAATCATAAAATTTCAATGCAGTGTAACCCAGTCATGCAGCATTTCTCAAAGTAGTGACCGAAGACTGAAACCCCTTCCATCTCATGACTGCATTATCTTCAAGGTGTAGCTCCTAAAGTGTCCTCCACGGGGGGCCCTCCTTTCCAACCTGCCAGAAGAGGAGTATGGAGGACCACAGTGGAGGTTTCCATGAGCCGGGCCTAAATGTGGCACTTCCCGCTTCTGTCTACATTCCACTGGTCACACTCAGTCACATACCATAGCTGACTTCAAGGAATTGAAAGTAGTCTAGCCATGTGCACAGAGAGCAGAGGATTTTGAAGAAAAGTTAACATTCTCTATTTCATACAGCTCATTCAAAGAAAAAAAAAATTTCAGCACCAGTTGATTGTAGCCACAAGCCCACAAACTTGGAGGAGCTACGAAAGACTTGAGAATTTCATTCAGGTGGGTTGCAATGACTGATGTTTGCCTGATTTTTGCCAAAAAATAAAAATGAATCAATCTACTCAATCTATTCTGTCTCCGCTCCAACTCTCTGCGGACTTCTGGGACCATGCTCAGCCCTAAAGGTGAGCTGCACCCTTATCGTGAAGGTCGGGACCAGAAATCTCAGGTTTTCTCCAGATGGCTTAAAAAACTTTACCAGCTGAATAGCTGAGCACAGTTAATCTATGTGCTAGCACAGAATACTTCTGATCCGTAGAGGCATTTGGAGGAGGCCTGGTCACCGAAAGTGTACAGTCAAGGGTCTGTTACACTCATAGAGATCCTATAACAAACCCAGAGCCCAGAACCTTGAAGACAATGATAAAATGAGCAGATATAGTAACCCAGAGTAGTCCAATTCATTATCTAAGCCCCTTTGCTCTGAGACTATGAAAGGACTAGCAGAGAAGTGAGATCTTGGGACTCAGTAACTCGAAAAGGAGACAACCTGCCCCGATGACTCTTAATCATGACATGGGCAGCTGGTAACAATGAGAAAGGCACCAGGGTACTGTTGTTTAATGACATTACAAACTGGAGTCCTCTGGGAAGAGTCTGTTTATATTTTCACTGCACTCAAAAAGATGCTACAGCTCCATCTTGGCTAGAAACGGGAATAAACCGGCTTTATTTAAACCCCAGCTGCAGTGCACATGTGTACAGATTAACAAACCATGCTCCACAGCTACACTTTTGCCAGAAATGCAGAAACGGCGAAATTAAAAATCCTCAGACACACATAAATCATCATTGCCAGCTACTTAATTTCTTTGTCAATCTCTGGCTCAAGATCTAATAGTCCTTGCTGTAAGGAAATATGAGACAAAGGGGGTGACCCTGCACCCACCTTTATAATAACAACTGACATTTGCAAAGGATTCTAACCATTTATACAGCACTTTCATTCACCTAACATAGTGCTTAAATAATCAAATCAGAAACACAGAAAAGTTTATCTTCTTCATCAGCTTTGTCATTAACAGTATTACTATAATCCACAACATCTCCATTTCACATATACATAGGCATTTAATACTCTTTACTAGAAATATCCCCTTATTATTCACTTCAGCCCAAATTTTCAAAATCATATCCATATTAGATGTTCTATTAATACTTTCCCAATCCATTCAACTTAATTATCTTTCATGAAGCTTTTGATATTATATAGTTACCTGCTTATTTCTTTGTGAGTATCTTTAGTTCCTCTTTTGGAATAAAATAATGGACAGCTGAATAGATGAAATTTTGAATGGATGGGTAGGTAGATGGATGGATGAATGGATGGATGGATGGGATAAATGGATGGCAGAGACAGAGCTATAGAAATGTAGGAAGAAAGAAATAATTACAGTTAAATGTTTGGGCTCTGGAGCCACCCTAATTTCTAATTTCAGCTCTTCTACTTACTTGGTAGAGATTAAAACAAAAACCTATGTACTTGTGTTTTTCCATCCACATGTCTATAAGCATTGTGAAAACTTATTCATGCTCTGTGTAAAATTTCAAACACACCAACCAGGCAATGAGCTTCTTGAAGCAGGAATTGGATTCGGTTTATCTTTTTATAGCCAGCACAGAGTCTTATAGAGAAAAGAAACTTAACTGATATTTCTTGAAAATTAGACTGAACAAATGACTATTTGTTAGATTTAACTCATAGCTGACCTAAAGAATGCCAAAGATAATAAAATTGTCAACTCTCTTTACTTTCCTTCTCTAGAGATAACGCTAAAACAAATAATCTAAGAATATGTAGCATTTTTGAAAATTAATGCTTTTTACCACAAGAACTACTATAACTGATTAATATCAACTAGAAATTAACATTCTTGCTATACCTGAAGTAGATTACCTGAAATAGCAAATGAAGCACCCTGGGTGGAACTTTCTAGGAATAGGGACACTTGAGACTGGTTTATTTCTCATGGGGTATCATCGCAGTGTCAGAATGATCAGGAGGAAGGGCTCCAAGGCAGGATCTAACACCGACTAGTCCTGTCTCTTCTCTACTGGAAAAGAATGAGCTTCTTTACTGGTCAGAAGACAGATGTTCAGAGTCCTCTGAAATTACTCACCGTCCCCTTCCAGCTGGACAATGAACCATGCTGCTAAGAGATAAAATCTGGATGTCTAGCTTTAATAGGGTGAAGTTCAGAGCTGTCAGGAGTCAGGAAGGAATGTCACAGTTGAGCTCCCACAAAATCAAAGAGTGAGGAAGCTTATTTGAGAGGTCCTACCAGAAAGTGAGTGGGACAGGGAAGGAGGGAAAGGCCATATTGGGGAGCATTATCTAAATCACTGTTGTGCAAAGTGGGGGTTACATTCACCAGAGAAAAGGAAAAATGGACACCCTAAAGATGGGAGGTCGGAGCATTTATCCATTATCTTCCTTCCCCCTAGTGAGGATAGTCCCTGGTGGTACTTCCCTCATATCTCTGGATTGTGCTCCTGCAAGAGTCTAGTGGGCATCCAAGGTGTTGGAAGAGACCTTGAAGAGAAAGCAGAAATGTGTGTGCTCGAGGTGGGCTTTGTAAGTGCAAGCTGAGTCTAGATTTGCAAAGACTTGTCCATCTTAGCTGTAGCTGAAATCAGAAGCAGGCCAAGTGGATATGATACAGGTACCAGAGACATCTCGCGTAAGACATCAGCCCAATGCTTCTCTTCCTCTGGACTTACTTCATCACTGGATTCTCTCCTCTCCTCTCCTCTACCTCTCCTTCTCCCTTCCTCCTTTCTTCTTTCCCTCCCTTTCACTGGTTTCTTCTTGAAGGAGCGGCCATCTCCACTTCCTCACCTACCATTTGATTTCTACCCACTTCCATTTATCTCTAATCCACCACGATCAAATTTCAAATTCAATGAAGCCAAGTTACTGTTTGACTATGGTACTGGTGATTGCCAAATCAAATGGTCACTTCTCAATTCTTATGTTTGAGAATTTTTGGAATAAAGGTGACATTTAGAGCTAAGGGGATGGATGAGGCCATCTGGAGGAGGGAGAGGGAGCAGGAAAGGGAACTGGAAGGAGGCACGGACTAAGAACTGAACCCTCAAAAGTTAAGGACATGAGTATGAATCAGCAAAAGATCCTTCAGTTAGCTGTTTTCTCACCCAGCATACTCCCTCTTTAGGAATTCTCAATCAAACTCATGACTCCTATGACCTACTTCCAGACCTTCTTGAGGTCCAGTGCCAAATCTCTACCTGACTTGTGTCCCAGGGAGTTTCTAGTCTACATAGCCGAAAGAGTATTAATTATGCCTCCCACTCTACCATTGTAAAAGAAGCTTCTTCTTCCATCAGCCTATTCTGATTTATAGAATCATCATCTAGACAGGAACCCAAGTCAGAAATGTGGGTGTCACCCTACCTCTCTCCATCTTCTTCGCACCTAATGTTCAGTTGCCGCTGGCATGCCTATTCTACCTCTTTAACATTTTCTCTTTCAGACTGAGTAACATCAGCAAGATGGCCAAACAAGATGTTCCTTATCACATCTCCCCAACAACAATAACTTGGCATCCATCCACAAAAGTGCCTTCGTGGAAGCTATGAGATCCAGATAGGAGATTGTAAGGCCCAGTGCAGTCCAAGAAAGAGGACAGCCATTCTGAGAGGACAGGCTTGCACCCAGGTGGTGACTCACTGACTGCGGTCCTGGCTATAGACCCAAAAATGGCTCCGTGACCCTGAGAACTCAGGAATAGCCCATTTGGCTTTGGTTCTGTCACCAGCACCATATGCCAAGGGACCCGCATAACATAAGCTTTTCGGAGTCCTCAATGATTCTTCAGACTGTAAATGCTTCCTGAGACCAAAATGTTTGAGAACAACTCATTTCCATTATAAATATAGATTTCTACTTTTTAAATTTAAAATTGCTAATAACATTATAACAAATGTTTAATATAAAAATGTAGAAGAAATTCATTCAACTCAATAGCAAAAATCAAACAATATAATTTAAAATTTTAAAAATGGGCAGAGGACCTGAATGGGTATTTTTCTAAAGATGGCATACCAGGTCAACAGGTAGATGAAAAGATGCTCAATATCATTAATCATAAGGGCAATGCAAATCAAAACCACAATGGGATATCGCCTCACACCTGTTAGAATCGCTATTATCAAAAAGGCAGGAGATAATGAGCATTGGCAAGGATGTGGAGAAAAAGGAACCCTTGTGCGCTATTGGTGGAATTGTAAATTGGTGCAGCTACTATGGGAAACAGTATGGAGGTGCCTCAAAAAATTAAACATAGAACTACCATATAATCCAGCAATCCACCTCTGGACATGTATCTGAAGGAAATGAAATCAGGATCTCAAAGAGACATCTGCACTTCCCTATTCGTTTCAGCATTATTCACAAGAGCCAAGACATGGAAATAACCTAAGTGTCTCGCAGTGAAGAAATGGATAAAAAACAAAGATGTGATATTATACGGCATCATGATACATCATTATTATCATGGAATAGTATATATATATATATATATGAATAGTATATATAAGCATAAAATATTATATAATGGAATAGAATGCAGCCATGAAAAAGAAGAAAACTTTGCTATTTGAGATAACATAGATAAACCTGGAGGACACTATTCTAAGTAAAATAAGCCAGACAGAGAAAGACAAATCCCATACAACCTCATTTATATGTTGAATCCAAAAAAGCCAAACTCAGAAACAGAGAGTTAGATTGGTAGTTGCCAGAGATTGGAGGGAGGTGAGGGAAATGGGGAGAAGCTGGTCAAAGGGTACAAACTTCTGGTTATAAGATGAATAAATTCTGGGGATCTAATGTAGTATAGTGACTATAGTTAACAATATTGTATTATATACTTGAAAGTTGCTAAAGAGTGATTCATAAATGTTCCCATCACACACACACACACACACACACACACACACACACACACACACACAAATGATAATTATGTGAGGTGATATTAGTGTTAACTAACCCTGTTGTAGTAATTATTTTGTAATATATATGTATCAAATCATCATGTATACCTTAAACTCATGCAATGTCATATGTCAATTATATATCAGTGAAGCTGGAGAAAAAACATTTCCTTTTTCACATCTACCCCTCCTCTCTACCCCAATATTATAGGCTTGGTTCAGGATCTCATCGTTTCTCAGGGATTAATGCCATCATCTCCTAGCCTCTTATCTCCAATTTTATTCCTACCATCTTATCTATCAACTATCCCACTGTTGAAATGATCGTTGTGCAATACAAATCAGATCATGGTACTCTTCTGCACACCGTTCTTTAGAATATAAGGCCTAAATTCTTAGGCATGCCACAGCCACTCAAGTGATCACTACCTACCTTCTCAGATCCAATAACATCAAAAAAACAGAATGAACTGGGCTTCATTCAACATGCAGTGGCTTTCTGAGTAAAAGAGATGAGACAGGAAAATGAAAGTGAAATTGGGAATCTGATGGATTATCAAGAAGTTGTTATGAACAGCTTTGTCACCTGACTGAGCTACAAAGAATTAATTACTTTCTTATAATGATGCATTTTAGAAATGCAATGTTTATGAAGCAGACATAGCACCCACCGTGACTACGTGGCATACGGAGATCGAAGGTAAGGTGTTCATCTAGTTCACACTTTAAAGGAAGTCTCACATGCACACCCGCATGCACACACATGTACACACTCAGACACACACAAGTCCTAGGCATGATTTCATCTTTGCTTGCTTTTCCAACATCATCTCCTATCCTTTCCCAACATGTTACAGCCATGCAAGCCAATTTCTTTTTTCTCAGTCAGTAGAACATATTGTTTCATACTCCCTCCACTGGTACAATGCTGCCTCCAATATCTAATGTTTCTTTCCCCCTTCTCTGTGCCTTTTCTACTTTAAAAATCCAGTTCAAGAACTCCTTTCTCTGCCCATCATCCCTGTGTATATTGTTGACATGATCATATTCTGCTGCAATCACTTTTCTACTTGTCTTTCTCTTCTACTAGATTAGGACCTCTCTGAGAGAATGTCTTTTTTATCCCTACATACCTAGTACCAGCATAGTGTGGGAGGCGTTCAAATAATGCTGCTCAACGAATAAAAAAGTAAATTAGGTCACACTTTTCTCATGTTGCAGTCTTCCATACAAGCCAGCCAAATGACCCCAAACACGGTGGCCGTTCAGTAAAGGTGTTGATACAGAGAGCAGAAGGATCTTGCTTGCATGTAGAGCCTACTCGGTTCTGATGATCATTTGACAGCCAAAGATTTCAGACAACTGTCCTAAGAGTCTTCATGAATGGATCATGTCAGTGCTAATATAAACAGTTGCTGCTCTTAAATGAGGAGAAATTGTTTGAATTACAGTGATTGCCCCATTCCTGTGAATGTTCTCAGCAGCAACACAATCTGTTCACCAAAAGGGGCTTTTGAAAAGCATCCCGCATTGCAAGGCTATGCTTCATATGATGAATAAATTCATTCAGAAGCATCTGTTAAGGTGCAGCTTCTACAAGACAGCAATGACTTCTTTGAGTGTAGTGAATTACATGGAAGTGCTTCCTGTTACTCAAATATTGATTGACATTTAAAAACCTCCTGGTGTCCCCAATAAATACACAGCAACTATAAGGAAAAGGGGGAAGGAAGACAGATAAGGGTTAATATTTACTAAGTGCCAAATATTGGTGCTTAGGGCCATTATTCTATTGATGTATTCTTTTATTTCACTCTCATTATAACTATTTGTAATTTCCTGAATTCATTGTTCTCTGCTCTGGGTGTTCTTAACAAGAAATCATGTGTTCCCTTTCACAGTACTGCGATGGTTAATTTTATCTGTCAACTTGACTGGGCCACAGGTAGAATGCCCAGGCATTTGATTAAACATCATTCTGGGTGTGTGTGTATTTCTGTATGAGATTGACATCGAATGGGTAGACTGAGTAAAGCAGATTGCCCTCCATAATGTGAGTGGGTCTCATCCAATTAGTTAAAAACCTGAATAGAACAAAAAGGCCAAATCTCTTGCAAGTAGGATGGATCTCTGCCTCACTGCCTTTGAGCTGAGATTTCAATTTATTTTCCTGCCTTTGGACTTGAGCTGGAAAATTAACTCTTCCTGGGTCTCAAGCCTGCAGGCCTTTGGACTAGAAGTATACCACCAGCTCTCTTGCTTCTCAAGCTTTCAGACTCAGACTGAAACTCCATTGTCAGCTCTCCTAGGTCTCCAGCTCGCTATCAGCTTCCATAATCACGTGAGTCAATTTGTACACACACACACGTTATTGGTTCTGTTTCTCTAGAGAACGCTGACTACTACACATGCCTTTTATGGATGTGCATTCTTGAAGTCTATCCTCAATATTTTACCAAAATTATAGATTATGAATTAGGATCATTGGTTAAAAAATTCTGTCCCAATTCTTTGGGTAAATAGTGCAAAAAAAAAAAAAAGCTATATAGAGAGAATGCCAAACACTTAGCTATCTTGAAAATATATAAACTTAAGTATTCATTCTTCATACAGCTCAAGCATTTGGACTTACACGATCAGGGCACTATTTTGCTCCAACAAACAGGAGAAAGGAAGCCTTCATTGTATTTTCCAGCATGCTGAAGAGCTAAAACAAAATTCAAAAACCTAAAAAACTATCTTTTAAAATGCTACCTTCCTGATCTGTCAAGAAAGTGTTATCTGATAGATTTATAAACTGCAGTGTCACCTAGAATTCTTCATTTTTGTGGTAAATTGTGCTTTCCACTTCACAGCACCAAACTGTACACAATTCCCAGTATCACTGCATCAGTGCCCGTGAGAAGTCAGATAACACAGCTACAATGTGCATGTTAATAAAGTTTCCATGGTTGGCTCGTCTTTCCTTCTTCTTTCACTTGCACAGACTTATAGAGAGTTTCAATTCCTTGGCTTTAAAGCCTGTACTGTTTTGTATCAATCAGGCTGGCATTTCCTAGGGGACCATAGAATACTCATTGAGTATCCCCTTTCTCTTAAAATGATTTTCACCTTGACATCTAATATAATGCATTTACTTTATTGTACTAACAGCTCTCAAAATTCCTTTGCTTTGTTACCTGAGCAGGATCTTGTTATCTTCCCCTCGCCTATTAACCATCAACATTGGCAAATCAAATTCTTAGACCTTTTCTCTCAATAAAATTAGATAATATATTTGTATCAGTCAGGGTTTGACCAGCAAAAATATAAACCACTCTAGGTATTTTGAACAAAAAGGGATTTACCATAGGGGATTAGAGGCTTACACAATTCCTAGAAGGATTGGAAGAAAGTCATAGAAAATGATCAAAGAGTGTGGGAATCACAAGAAGTGCCACCAATGACCTCAGATGCCCGAAGTGCTAAAGTGAGCAATTTTCAAGGGTGCATCTACAGCTCCTGTCACCTGCCTCCAACCAACGGGAGATAGTGGCTTTCCGAAATGGGCCCTCATTAACAGAATGAAACCAAAACCCTGACAGTAAGGGACCTGGGCAATGCTCCTAGTCTTTCAGCCCCTGTAGTACAGGGGAGAGTTCAGAAGGGGTAGGATGGTATGAAGTATCCACAGAGGGTATTTGGCATAGTGTGTGAACATGCTCGGTAAAATTCTAAGTGCCAAGTCTGCAGAGCCAAGAGCTCACTCAGTGCTGGTAATAAGATCTAAGCAAAAGCATTTGACAATAGTAATCAGGCCTGAACGAGTGAGTAGGAAGAGTGGGACTGGGAAGGAGGGAAAGGCCATATTGGGGAGCATTATCTAAATCACTGTTGTGCAAAGTGGGGGTTACATTCCACCAGAGAAAAGGAAAAATGGACACCCTAAAGATGGGAGGTCAGACCATTCATCCATTACCTTCCTCCCCCACTCTAGTGAGGGTAGTCCCTGGTGGTACTTCCCTCATATTTCTGGATTGTGCTCCTGCAAGGGTCTAGTGGGCTTCCAAGGTGTTGGGAGAGACCTTGAAGAGAAAGCAGAAATGTGTGTGCTCGAGGTGGGCTTTGTAAGTGCAAGCTGAGTCTAGATTTGCAAAGACTTGTCCATCTTCGCTGTAGCTGAAATCAGAAGCAGGCCAAGTGGATATGATACAGGTACCAGAGACATCTCGCGTAAGACATCAGCCCAATGCTTCTCTTCCTCTGGACTTACTTCATCACTGGATTCTCTCCTCTCCTCTCCTCTACCTCTCCTTCTCCCTTCCTCCTTTCTTCTTTCCCTCCCTTTCACTGGTTTCTTCTTGAAGGAGTAGCCATCTCCACTTCCTCACCTACCATTTGATTTCAACCCACTCCCACTTATCTTCAACCCCACCATGATCAAATTTCAAGCTCAGTGAAGCTGAGTTACTGTTTGACCATGGTACTGGTGATGGCCAAATCAGATTGTCACTTCTCTCAGTTCTTATGTTTGGGAGTTGTTGGTATAAATGTGGCATTTATAGCCATGGGACTGGATAAGGCTAAGCCCCCAAATCTGTTCTTCCAACCTACAAAAACATGACATTAAAAGCTATACCTTTGTGTCTTGGGGACTTTTCTGTTTCCCAGAATTTCCAAATACTTTGCTAGAACCTATCTTGGACTTTTAATAGCAAACATCGAAGCAGGAATAGTTACCAGCCAGTAGACCACAAGTTGGTTGGATAAATGAATCACAGACTCTGTGATGGGAAAAGAGACCACAAAAAGCGACTAAGGACAGCCACTCATCAGAAGTTTGCCCTACTTCTCGGTGTGCAGTAGGTCCGCTCTGAGTCCCATTGTCCTCTCTCACTACTTTGTAAGCATGTGCTTACTTGCTTCTCTCCCACCTATTTTCATTGTCCTATCATGGCCTTTCCTTTCCATGAGGCAAATCAGAGCCTCTCCAACTCTGACTTTAGGTCGGGGTTGGAATACTGTTTAAAAACCTCTTTTATCTGACAGGAAAATTGGATTATGGGCAGTGAACACACAATGCAATATATATATATGACTTACTGTTGAATTATACACTTGAAACTTATTAGATTCTGTTGATCGATGTCACCTCAATAAAAAAAAAGAAAAAAAAACTAAGAAGAACATCTTTGGTAGCATAAAATAAATAACAAACAAAGAAATACCCTTCTATCACCCAGCTGCTCCACCATGTGAGTTGTGACTGCATTCAAGTTGCTTATTTAGAAGAGAAGAAAAAAAAACAGCGTAGATGATAGAGGCTCTGTTCATCCCTCTGGTGACCAAATCAAAGTTGTGATGGAAACAAGGAGCAGCAGCAAGGAAAAATCGCCTGGGATCTAGATGAACAGGCCATACAACTAGGCAGAAAGCCAAGAAATCACTCTGAGAGGCAGAAGGTAGGACAGGGCGAGGACGCAGGGCGAGGACGCGGGCCGGCCCGGTCCTGAGCTGCTGAGTGGGACAGAGGCTGCGGCAGTGGCAGACGCCTCTTAAAGGGGCCGCGTCCGTGAGCAGATTTTCACCGTGATGGACCCGCTCGCTCTGAGCACCAGTGCCGATTCGGCTGCACCCAGGGGACACCAGGGACTTACAGGAAGACATGGTCGAAGTGAGGGCTGAAGCACAGCTCAGGACAGAAAGTGCCGGGGTATCCATTGTTCCGTGTTGAGTCCTCGCCCCTCCCAGTGTGTGGACACAGGGCCGCTATAGCTGTGAGGATCCACCCAGAGGATCCCTGAAACCCCGCCTCCCCCAACTCGTGGCTCCACCCAAGCCACATCCAGGTGCATCCTCACTGAGTCAGGTGCTCCTTGCCGAGACTCACCCTGGTGGAGGCAGCTGGCTTCAGTTTCTGGTGTGGCCTTTTGAGGCAACTATAAGCTCAGCATCTGTGGATTGCTTGCTGAATCTTAACAGGTGGCCCCAGAGGGGCAGAGGCTTGGGCTAAGTTTGGCCTACAGCTGAACCCCTCTCAGGACTATGACTGGACACCTACTTCACAAATCCACACTATAAGACCGAGGAGACTTAGGAGTTTTGCTTAGTACATAGAAAGAGACACAGAAAGGCAGCCAAAATGGGAAGACAAAGAAGCAGAAACCATATGACAGAAAGAACAGAGATCCAGATATAATGGAGTCAAGTAATCTAAGAGCAGAGTTCAAAAGACTGGTTATAAAGATGCTCAATGAACTTTTGGAAGTGTAGATAAATTCAGTGAGAACTTCAACAAAGAGATAAAAAACATAAAAATGGAAATTATAAAAGGGAACCAGTCTGAAATGAAGAACACATCTGAGATGAGAAGTATATTAAATGGAATAAACAAAGGAATAAACAAAGAATAAAGAAAAGGATCAAATGCCCTATCTAGAGGACAGGAAAGCCAAGGACACTCAATCAGAAAGCAAGAGATGAGATGCCAAGACTATAAAAATAATTTAAGGAGCATATGGGATACTATTAAGGCTCCAAATATCCGTCAGATCAGCATAACTGAAGAAAATCAAGATGTTGAACAGCTGCTTGAAGAAATAATGATGGAAAACTTCCCCAACGTGATGAAGGAAATGGACGTAAAACCCCAGGAAGCTCAGAGAATTCCAAAAATCAGGGATTCAAAGAGGCCCACACCAAGACACATCATAATTTAAATGGCAAATGTTAAATACAAAGAATATTAAAAGCAGCAAGAGAAAAACAGATAGTTACTTATAAGGGAACACCCATATGACTGGCAGCTGATTTCTCAAAAGAAACTATGCAGGACGGAAGGGCTTGGCAAAAAATATCTGACAGGTTGAAGATCCAGGATCTACAACCAAGAATAATTTATCCAGCAAAGCTATCATATAGAGTTGAAGGACAGATAAAGAGGTTCCTAGACAAAAATAAGCTAAAAGAGTTCATCACCACCAAGCCAGTATTACAGGAAATGTTGGAGGGACTCCTTTAAGAAAAAAAACATGCACCAAAAACAGGAATAAAGAATGGTAACAACTACATTCTTATCAATAAGTACCTTAAATGGAAAAGAATTAAGTGCTCCAATTAAAGAGAGAGTGGATGAATAGAAAGGAAAACAAGACCCCTACATGTTGCCTATAAGAGACTCACTTCAGATTAAAAGACACAGACTAAAAGGAAGGAATCTTCCCTTGGTCTTGGCTGCCCCTTTTTATCCACAAGAAAGTTGAACGCAGGGTAGGAAAAAGTATTTTCCATGAAACAATCTGAAGTCCACAGCAGAGTCACGTTTGGAAAATGTGTCAGAACAGACAAAATGATACACCTTTTCTTTTCCTTCTCTACCTGGCCACCTTGCTCCTCTTTTGAGACCCTCCTCTCTGTAAGCCTGACATCGCCGGTCAGTCATGTGCACCATCCTCTGCACCAGGGTCTGTCACCCTTGGCACCACGCACATTTGGGGCCAGGGTTCTTGGTCGCGGGCCTGTCCTGAACACTGTAGGTTGTTTAGCAGCATCCCAGCCTCTACCCACTAGAAGCGAGTAGCATCCAATTGTCACAACCAAAAATATCTCCAGACATTGCCAAATGTGCCTAGGTAGGGTGGGGAGCTAAATACCCCCAGGTGAGGACACTTGCAGGACCAAAAAATCAGTGAGCCCAAGAAGACCCCAGAAGAGTCTACTGCACTGTGCCGGGTGAAGAAAGGGCTGCTGGATTGAATGCTGGTTGTCAGCACTTAATCTAGACAATTGTCTGATGTAGTTAGAGCCCAGATCAATAACTGAGACAGAACCTAAGAGCACATATTTCTCAGCGCAGGGGGCATGGTTGCACAGGTCCTGTTTCGTTATTTAAACAGAGCCTTCAGCCAAAAGCACTTTTGAACAGCCAAGCCTTATAAACAAATCTCTGGTTACCTGAGAGGGAAAAATCAGCAGAGGTGCTGGTTTCTTGCTGTGTTCACACATCTCCTTAAGCTTTCATTTTATCCTCAGCAAGAACAAACTGATGCCGGTCCATTTGTGACCTGCTAATGGGGTACATTTTCATATTTATCTGCTTTCACGTTATCTGTGGCCTCTTTGGGAGTGCTCCCTGATTGCTCTCCAATCATTTCCTGCCCCTTTCGAGAACATTAGGTATTAATTCAAGCTTGTCAAATCTTATATGATATATTCCATTCAGGAGCTAATACCTCATCAACCTTACCTGGCACTGGAAAATTCAATTTCTCAAGATACCAGCTGTTACCCCAGAGACCTTGCATATCTGTTTAGAACAGCTAATAGGAAATGTTCTTGCTGAACTCATTTTTTTTTTGCAGCTAGTAAAATTTTATGAATTGCACATAAAATATACCTCAGTGAATCTTAAAGAATAAATGAAATGTATAAATGTATGGCACAGTAATTTAAGTGGGTTTTTTTTGCAATCATTCTAAATAACAATAAATAAAATCAGAATATAAACATCTATATGTTACAGAATTTTTTAAAAGACATTTTTTGTGAGAGGGCTGTTGTGACTTAGTTTCAAAAAGAACATTAAATCTTAGTGTAGTATTCGAAAGATTGGAGGCATAAGTTGGCTATCCAATGTACATCGTTTTGTTTTGTTTTGTTTTGTTTTGTTTTAATAGTTGCCAATGTTGAAAGGCCAATCCACAGAGATAAATTGTTGTTAATGGAAATGAACTTTTGTAGCTCATTTTACAAGGTGAAGATCATCTTCTCTCAAAGATATCAGAATTCTCCAGAGCTTTCTAAGTTTAAATCCAGTTGTGAAAATATTCAACTTTATCATTTGATCTGGAGACAGGAAGATCATTGTCATGTGCAATCTAGCAGTAGGTTAATAACTACAGTAATTTCAAAGAAGTGATGAGCATAAAAGGTATTTCAGAATATTTGCAATGACTATTATCTGATATAAAAATATCTGTGAGAGAGATCTGTGCATGGCAGAGTTACAAGTACTGCTAATACTTCTCTGGTTGTCTGCATTCCTAATTAAAAGAAATGCTCAATTTCAGTTAGAGGTTAATGAAAATAAAGACTTAAAAATCTTTAATTTACAGGCCTCTTGACTTCTATCCACAGATCCCCAGGTTAAGAATTCCTGTCCTAATGGACTGCCATATTCCATCACAACATGAAGGGAAAAGCAAGGCAGAGTCCAGGAACATTTCAAAGACCACGCAACTAAGATTTCCACCCAGCATCTGCTCCTTACCTCTTTGTGAGCACCTACTAAGTTTCCCCATCATTTATTCAGCCTCGACCTCAGAGATCGCCTTGCTTTTCCTGGAATACAAGCCTGTCTCAGGGCCTTTGCACTTGCTGATCTCCCTGCCTCAAAGAGGAGAAAAGCTGCCTTCAGATTTCTACAAAGCTAGCTCTCTGTTATCACCTTGAGAGTTGGGCTTAAATGTCACCTTCTCATTAAGCTCTCTGTGACTTGATATTTAGAATCGCAATCTGTGCTGTGAGAGTTAATTGCAGCATGTCTAGAATTAGCCTAAACTTCTGTCGAAATAAGAAATCCATCTGTATGGCACTGATCCCTGGCCGAGGCATGAAACCTTATTAATTAATAGTGCTGTGGTGTAATCGTGGGTTTGAGGAGCTTGGAGGGGTTTGTACCAGCTTGTCAGCATTGTTTATTGAT
This sequence comes from Eonycteris spelaea, assembly GCA_003508835.1. NCBI lineage: Eukaryota > Metazoa > Chordata > Mammalia > Chiroptera > Pteropodidae > Eonycteris > Eonycteris spelaea. The sequence goes on from PUFA01000219.1 coordinate 1,328,915, forward strand.
AACAGTGACACTGATGATCTGCACCTGGTCAGGGTGAGACCCTAAGAGGTCTCTGCTGTTAAGGCTGGTTACATAGCGGAAATATGCATACATAACCAGAAAAATATTTTTTATAAAAACCTGGGCAAGACTCCATATTGGTTTCTCCAGTTCCCAGGCTACCACGTACACATCTCTAGCTTTTGACCAGAAAGCAAAGAGCACATCTTGCCACAGCCGTTACAGACGGAGGACAATAGATTCCCACCCTGACCTCTCCAGATGTCTTGCTGTGAGACAGCCTTTTGCTGTGATACATATCCTCACTTTAATGCTCTTTCTCGATTATATCTTTTTCCTATGATACCCTATTATACCCTGTGATAAACGTCACATTTGTAAGCACTGTCATTAAAGTCCTGTGAGTTTTCTTTAGCAATCGAACCCTATTAAAAGCCACCATTAGCGCACAATCCCTATCCCAACTCCCCCTCATCCTTGTCCCTATGGCACTTAGCACCAACTGAAATACTACGTATTATATTTATTTCGTTCACCATATTAACATATTTATTATTTTGCTTATTATTTTTTATTGTCCTCCCACACGGGGGAGTCCAGAAGGGCAGGGTTTCTGGTCTAATTCTTAAATTTTACTGCAATATCTCCGGACCATAGCAAGCCTTCTGCATTTATTATTTGATAAATAAATGAACAAACTGAAGAAAGAGGCAGAGTAGAAAAATCACTTATAGTTCAAGGCTGTTTCTCTCCAGCTCTGAGCTTGAAAAATCAATAAACAGAAGCTTAGAAAGATGGACAATGATAAAGAGCGTGTTCACCTGCTGATTACACTCAAGTCAGTTACCATAAGGGACAGAGATGTTAACTGACAGTCGGCTGCAACAGGAATTGATGCACCCCTAATCTACATTGGTTCAAAGACCGAAAACTGATGCCCATGAAAGGCTTCCAGCGGTTAAGAGCATCCCTTTCTGACAGCTCTTCCAGCTTCTGAAGGCAGAGTCACCCAGATGTGGCATCTCTTTCAGTTCCCTTAATACTTTCAGAAGCTTTTGTATTTCGGGGACTTTGTGTGAGGGGTGGGAGAACAAAACGGCTGGCAGCTGGCAAACACCACGGGGCTTGTCAGTCAGGACCATTAGCACTGAAGTTTTGGGATCTAAAAGTTTGATAAGGAGCCATTTTGATAGACCGCTGATACAGAGGTTTGGCTTCTTATCACCGGCAAAATTAAACTGTAAATACTTCAGTCTTTCTGAACTCCCATATGGACTGCTGATCTAGAAAACATGGCTAAACTTTGAGCACTGCTTCACTGAGCAATCGTAAAGTCTTTCCTTGCTTTAGAGCAGCGAACCCCAACCCCCAGGCCATGAACGGTACCGGTCCGAGCGGCGCCAGCATCACCACCTCAGCTCCACCTCAGATCATCAGGCATTAGATTCTCAAAGGAGCGCTGGCCCCTGGTGCCAAAAAGGTTGGGGACCACTGTTCTAGAGCAGTGATTTCCCAACCTTCACCTGTATCTGAGTCATAGGAGGAATTTTTAATAATACAAGGTCTGTTTTTCCTCCCTATTTCCCACACCAATCAGGATTCCAAATCATCAGGTCTGAGGTGGGATCTGGGAAATCCATACTTTGAAAACCTCTGTGTACAATTACAGTGGGGACTTATCTTCTCTAAATTGTATTACAAAATATAGTAAATTCAAAGGTGATTTGTGATTTCAATGAGCAAATTATAGTCACTTCTTTTGAATTCTAAGGAAAAACTTTTTTCATGTTCGTTTTTCTCTCATGGAATCTGTTTAAAAATTTTTTCCCAGTCGTATTGAGATATAACTGACATATAAGATTGTATTAGTTTCAGGTGTACAACATAAATGATTTGATATTTGCATATATTACAAAATGTGCACCTCAATCTAGTTAACAGCCATCACCTCACATAGTTACAATTTTTTTCTTATAATAAGAACTTTTAAGATCTCCTCTCTTGGCCACTTTCAAATATACAATACGGTATTGTTAACTACAGTCACTGTTATATTTTTAAGCGTCAAAGTGTTGAAATCCTGTGCAGTTTGCTCTGGGCTTGGTAAATTTGCTGCTATCTTGTTTCTGTCTTCATTCATTGTCCTATTGTTTAAACTTCTAGAGGGAGAGTAGAGAGGATGAAGGGTAAATTACGCAGCTCAATATGTTTGCTTTTGAGTTTGTTGGGAAGAAGCTGGTGCCTGGTTTTTTTTTTAAGTTGTTGGAGAGGCAGAGAAGGGGGCAGGTGACATATTATTTTTCCAAGAGTGAAATAGTAATTGGAAGAGCTGGAGATAAAAGAAAGATGTCCCCCCCAGTGGGTCCCAGCCACACTCTAATACCACATTCTTTCCACAATTCTGTACTGCCACAATGAAAAAGTGCCATAGTTGGAGGTCACATACAATTTACCTAGAGAGGCCAAATGAATGGTACCAAGTTAGAGAGCTGTTCCTCAGCTTGTGTTTATCATAAAGATGAGGCATAGTTCAAAGTGACGTCATCAACACAAAGCCCTTAACTTTCCTCTCCAGCGGATATTCTGATGTAGTCGACAGGAGCCAGCATCCTTGTGTAAAGTCAAATCGTGCCTAGAAGGCAGTAGAGGCTGGAGCCAGTTGGTACAAGCTTTTAAAAGTTGACTGTGCACATGTGTTCCCAACTCTGCATTCAACGCTGTCAAATTGATAGCCTGAAATTGGCCATGGTGGGCATATTTATACCACAAAAATTTGTAAACACTACAGATCAGAAATTAATGTATTTTTTTTTCTGGAGATCTGGATGTTAAACATTTACCAGTATACCACTACTCAAAAGCTGTCGTCCATGGCAAGGCAGACAAAACTAAAATGTCATTCATTATATTGCTTCTGCTAGTCAAGTAAAGTGTTTGATAAAGTGGGTCCCCTACATTGAGAATGGCCAAATATCAAGTATTGTCGTGTTATTCCACATCAGGGGAAAACAAGCCTCCTCACTAATTTCCGAGTCATTCTTTTCATGACTAACAAACTGATTCAGAGATGCTAATTAGTCCATGACTTTTCTACTTACGGAGGAACCTGCACCACCTGTGACAAGCCTAAGACGATGAAGGTTTACAGAAGACAGCGTTGTTTTTGATGACTTCCTCCAGCACAGTACAGTTGGAAGTCTCACATCAAAGTTTTTCTCCTCTCAAGTAGCTACCTCCAGTCCTGACCTAGAGTGGAAGTATTATGAGACACAGAAATTCATAGCCCAAGAAAAACTACCTGCCAGCTTCATGCAACAACCAGTTTGGCATCGCCACAGCAGAACAGCTACCTGCAATCCACAGTTTATTGAACTAAAGACAGAGAACTGCTTATTCGTTAATCAGGGGAAAGGAGTGATCATTGGGAAAGAGAGTCCACTTACAGCCTTGGAACTCGAGACATCAGGATTCCCACTCATCAAAACCTTTTCAAATCTCTAGTGTAGTGTTTTTGCTGTAACTGGGACTAGTACACGTGTTTGGTTTTTCCTCTCTTCTGCTACTAAATCCCCAAACAGCAGAGTACATTTTCACTAAACCCAACTAACATAGGAAGTGACTGGATCAGAAGAACTTATTAATGAGCCAAAGGGCACAACAGGGCCTATTTCCATCAGTAACTGTCGGTAGCTAGGGGCTGTGCAGGAATTTTTTAAAAGTTTTTTTCCATCATTGCATTTTGACAGGTCCAGAGCATAACTGATACAACCACATTTTAAATACATTTCTACAAACACCACAGTGAATGTCAGCTCTGGAAAATGCAGGGGGAAAAATGGCCAAGGTGATGCTTTAGTTAATAAAAGTCTTCCAAGGAAACCATTTATATCTCAAATGCTCACTCTTAACTTCATCTCAGAGAATCTCTAGGCTATTTTAAAGAAAAAGATAAAATATCTCTAAGATATTTTAAGTAAAAAGATAAAGACCTCATAGAAGAGGAAGCTGAATAGATTCCAGGTTCCAGGAAAAGTAGGAATAAAAAAGTTTCAAGAAGCTTAACTATAGGCATATGTGAATATTTACTCCGGTGGTCTCATTATTTACTTGACTCAGTTGACCGTTCTCTAAGTTTTTGTATTGCTTGATTCAAATTTTCCAAAGAAGGATTGTGAGTAATCACAAGCAAGCCTCAGATTGACTACTCTGGGAATGCCATCCATGCCTGTCTCATTCATTATACTGGACAAAGCCACATAAGACAGTTTCCCAATCTTAAGACTAATAAATAGCAAGGAACAAGGTAAGTTAGAACAGGAAATGGGTTATGGAAGGCAGATCCACTAGCATTTTTACTCAGTACCCTAACAAGCCATAGCGTAGTGCCATAGCCTGCAGTTGATTTTTTAATGAATGACAGTCTGGATTTGCACATGGTGAAATTTGGCTCTGTAAATTTCATATATTACAAATCATGTACACTGACTCTGCTTTGCATGGAAAAATATATCCATGCACAAAGCTAAAGCAGACAGCCATTCTGTCATTTTAGCCATCCAATGGGTTGATTGACTGTAAGAAAAAATCGGTTGAGGCAAAACGGTTGATCTGGTGACCTAGAGCAGACCCAGGCTGAAAGGAACAGAAGGATTTGACATTCGTGTAGCAAAGTTAATTACTGTGATATTAATTGTGCTTACTTCTTACTGTGAGGTTAATGTTCTTCATTATTAATTCTAGATCAAGGGTCAGCAAACTTTTTTCTGTAAAGAACCAGACAATAAATAATTTAGGCATTGCAGGCCTTGTGACCTCGGTCACAACTACTGAACTCTGATATAGTGCTAAAGCAGAGACAGATGATATGTAATGAATGAGTGTAACTGTGTCCCAATAAAGCTTTATTAACAAAACCAGGAGGCAAAATGGATTAGGTCTGCTAACCACTGTTTGCCAACCTCTGTTCTAGATCATTTCTCTTCCTTCTCCCTCAAACCTCTATCTCCTTTTAAATTATACCATCAGAGGATACAACCTGCCACCCCTCCCTGTTTTGTCATCAAGAAATGTCTGGTCCTTAGACTTGGCTCTCTGTCTTCCTCTTAATCTTTCATGCTTGTCATTGTTCTTGGCAACTTTTCCACTCATGGAGAAGATAACTCACCATATACCCTCACTTCTCTGTCCAATTCGCTTCCAATTATCTTAATCCACCCACCTTCTCCTAGAGTTTGTCATCAACAATAACCAAACTACCCCCAAATTGTGATTTGAGCCTCTCATTATAATCAACCCCTCTTGCTCTAACCCACTTACTCTAGATATCAATAGTTCTTTAATTCACCAAAGTCACTGGAAATTCCAATCCATTGGCCCTATCACTTTTTCACTGTCTACCAGCCCTGTCCTCCCACGTCTTCCTATCCCTCCTTGCTCGGTTTAGACAGCAATCATACCTCTGTATACTCCCCTTAAGTCCCTTATCCCTCCCTCCCAGTTCTGTACCCATGCCGCAGCTGCACCTGCTCAATGAGTGTAGCTGGTGGAAAAACACAATTACAATCATGGATCTCAAGTGTGCACTCTACATCCCTAACAATCCTGCCACGATTCTCCAGTAGTTAACTTTTCTGCTCTCAGGGACAACCACCTTACATCTTTTCCATCCCCTCACCTCCAAGTCACTTCCCCCCTCACTCTTCCTGTTTCACTAGGAAAATAGGAAATGCCGGAGTCTGTATTCCCCTGGGCTCATGAACATTTATGATACAGGATTGAAAGCTGGGGTTCCCTGAAAGCAGGCACCTTCTGCGTTAAGTGCCCATTTTCTTGATTTGTGTTTCTGAAAACCCGCTGAGGGAATCATGCAAGGTTTTCCCAGAGCTAGGAGGAAGAGATACTTGGAGACTAGGGTGGAATTTGCTAACATTCAGAGATAGTAATTCCCCAAGACTGAAAGGGGACTGTTTTTTTTTTTTTAGGGGGGTGGTGCCAGGAGCAGGAGCTCAAATCCTCTTCCCACACACCTGGTATCGAGGCACAGCATCAAGAGACAATAGCTACAGTGTCTCTCTAGGGAGGCTGTGCCCCAGGCACTAGGGCTTCCAGCCTTAGTCCAAGCATTAGGTTATGTGATTGCCTCAGAGCCTCATGTCTCCAAGGAACCACCTGGGACTGGACAACAAACATCATCAGCGCTCACCTAGACCTAGGACCGGGAGGCCCTCCTTGCATGTTCTGGGCAACATAAGACACTTGAGATCTTTGCTCAACCCTTCAGAGAGGTCCCTATTGTGACTGAGGCTGAATTTCCAGCCAGGCTGATGGTGCTTTGGGAGCAATTAAATTCACTTTAGAGAACTAAAAGAAATGGGACATTCCTTATATCCCGTGTTGAAGAGTAAAATGCAGGCCCACTCCATTAGATTATGTACAATGCAACTCAGAGGCATATATTTCCACTGGTGGCTTTCTGAAGTGCCTTCTTCTTTAAGTAAAATTCACTCACTAAATGTGAAATTGGACGAAAGCAGTGTGATATCATCCACACTTTTCATGATCATAGCCCAACGCTTACACACGTAAATACTTAGGCTTCAACGGAGGTATCTTATAAGCCAATGAAGCTTAAACACCTAAAACATCACATTAAAATTCCCACACAGGCCTGTAGAAACTCCTGCTTTCACTGTACTCCAAAAAGACCAAGCTTTTCAAAAGGGCATAGAAAGTTGAAAAATCACATATCACCAGGAGTGAGCAAAGAGGCCTTGGGTGGGGAGGAAAGTGAGTGGAAATCAATTTTACTTGCCTCGGCCTTACAATGGATTTTGCAAAGTAAAGGGTAGAAAATCAATCTTGTCAAATCAGTGAGAATTTATACACTCGAAGGAGTCTAAAGGTCTTGGAGGGTGTATTAGGCAGTAGGACGTCCTCTTCCATCACATCATGGAGGATACAGCATGAAGGTTGGACCCTTTTCTGTACCAAGGGGACCGCGCTAAGGACTTTTGCCATGTTTCTCATCACGTTCCACCCATGGTGGAAGCTAGACCTGAGAGTGACTTCCTCAGTCCCAGCCCAAACATCCTGAAGGGGAGACTGGAGCAGGACACAGAAGTCCTAGGAATACTTGTTCTCGACTCACCAGAACAGGCCTCCAGATTACGTCTAACAGAAGGCCCCCTTATCCGGCCTTTGACAGTGACTGCCTCTGACATTTTGGGGCTGCTGGGCCAACTAACAAGACAGACCTCCTGTGGCTATAAAAGAAGTCCATACTTTAAACGAAGCAACACAAAATTGATGGTTATTTGCCATTAGCAGGTATGGTAGGCAGAATTCTAAGATGGCCCCCAAGATTCTGGGCCCCTGGTATGCATACTCTTTCTGCCAGTTACTCAATTAAACACTAATCTAGGTGCTTATTTGAAGGGATTTTGCAGATGTGATTAAGGTTTCAAATCAGATGATCCAGGTAGGTCTGACCTCATCAGGTGAGCCCTTTCGAAACAGTTTCCTCCAGCTGACCACAGCAAGATGGAAGATGCACTCCACCTGGCCTGGAAGCGAGCCAGAATCCATGCTTTGAACTTCCTTTGGGGGGGCCACATGGCAAGGAATACGGGAGTGGTCTCTAGATGCTGAGGGCAGTCCTCAGCTTACGGTTAGCAGGAAAAACAAGGACCCGAGTCCTGCAACCATGAGGAATTGAATTCTGGCAACAACCAGTGATCTTGAGGGAAGACTCCTAGACCCCACATGAGAACTGTGGCCTTAGCCAACACCTCGATTTCAGCCTTGAGCAGAGAATCCACTCACTCCGTGCCTGGATTCTGACCTACAGAAACTATGAGATAATAACTTTGTGTTGCTTTAAGCCACGAAGCTTGTGAAAATTTGTTATGCAGCAATAGAACACTAATACAGCGAGAAAGAGAAGGAAAAACAACATATACAACTAGCAAATCAGCAGCCAGATGATTTTGTTCAAAGCCCGGGCAGCTTCCCCTCCATCCTGCCTCATTACAGATAAAGATTTTGTCACTGACAAAGTCAGTACAAAACACTCCCAGTTCAGAAACAAAAACAAAACAAAAAACGATCTCATGTGCCATGCTGCGCTTGTTTCCCTGGGAAGGTGTTCTGTACTCACCGGCATCACTGGCAAGGCAAAGCGGACCTGTCTGCTTCATGAGTCGAGGAAGGGGCTGGGTGATACCCAACATACAGCTCGCACAGCCGCCTGACGTCATGTGATGACCTTTGACCTGCAGACTTGGCTCCACCTCATTTCTAAGACCTTGGAAAATTAGGGGGTTTTAGGACCCAGGGACCAGAACTCTGGGGTTTATTGAGGAAAATAAAAAGCAGATTGTGTAATGGTTAAGAGCTCTCAGGGCTCCTGCATTAAAACCTGGCTTTACCACCTACTGTGTGACTTTTGCAAGTTTCTTCACGCTTCTGCGCCTCTGTCTGTAAAATGGGGATGACAGAGTTGTGAAGGTTTGAGGTAAGCCTTATAGATCACTGATGCATGGGGCCCAGCTGTTAGCAAGTCCTCTAAAATGGGAGCGGTTGTTTAGTTGCTTTTAATGCTGACTGGGTCTTATACTCAAGCCCTAATGCTGGGCTTTCATCATATAATAAATGCCCAACCCATGCCCTAGAATAGACAGCTGAGCACTTCTTGATCCCTTGTTTCTGAACTCTAAATGTCTGCTTAATGACTAACCCCACTCCTGCCCGGTACATGGAGCATCAAACCACACCAATCAGCCCCAATATAAACCCAGAACAAATCAATTGTCCTTTCCTGGCCTCGTCTGGCTTTCTTCATTCATTAAAACATGAATTGTGCTAACAACGTGTACCCACTGGTCAACGTTTCTACTGGATAAAACCAAGGGAATGTAGTAAACCGACAATATGAGGCTAGGCTACAATAAATATGTGCTAAGTTCACACTCTAAAAACAAAGTAATTATTTTTAAAAGATGGTTTCACAAGGCTAAAAATTTACATGTCTCATTCATGAAGGTGGGGGTCTATTTAATGTCACTGAACCAGCTTTAATGATAGAATTTATGAAGTTGTGCCAGATTGTGATAAAACATGGAGAGGTGCATGCAGCTTATAAATATAACCACATCTAGACTCATAAAAATAGACTTTCTATTTTAATAGACTCTTCTTTCTGAGCATTTCTAAATGAAGCTATTTGAAATTTTCCTAAATTGCAATGAGAGAGGTGGTGGTGGTGCTTTTCTCATTCGCAGAGATGACCATCTATTATCTGGATTTGCAAATTGGTTAATTACCTGGAAGATTTCAGAAGAAAAATGTTGTTCTAGTAATCCCCCCCCACCAGTCCTGGGTTAAACTCAGAGGATTTGGCTAAGGGAAGATCAAAATAAACAAGAGTCTATCCAATACGTTTCATATGAGAAACCAGGCTATTTTTTTTAAACTAGTGTCTTCAAGAGAAAAAAAAAAACTATAGCAAAATGCCTACAGCTCCTTACTCCTTAGCAAATGATTCTTTTGACTAGAGTGTAAGATCCAGAAATTCCATATTTTTGCCTGTCTCGTTCACTGCGGCCACCCTGATGCCTAGAATAGCGTCTGTCACAGACACAGGCACGCACTCAGTATTTCCTGAGAAAACCAATTAATGAAATTAAATGAATTAGCAAGTGGCAGGATACTATCTAAATTCTGAGCAGTTATAAATGTAAACATCAGATCAAGAAGCAAAAAAAAAAGGAACAGGGAGGTAAGGTTCTGTAAAGTCACATTTGAATTTTGGGGGACATTGGAAAAGAAGGAAATCCGGTGGTAGTGGAATTTCTCACTACAAAGTTTTCATTCCTGAATGGAAATTTCCAGAGCCTATGCTGTAAACCATCTTACAATGGGTTATTTATGAAGAGCAAGCCTTTTGCTTCAGCATCTATGTGGCGTTGGCGCCATCTGGTGGGCAACTAGTTTAGCCTTTTAGAAAAAATTCTAGTCTTTTTCATGTAGCAAATTGAATTTAGAATCACAGAAAATTACGTCGGAAATATCTTTAGAGATCATCTAGGCCTCATGTCATCTTACAGGTAAAGATTTGCCTTAAGTAGGTACGATGTTTTCTTTGTTTCTATTGATGGACTAGAACCCCAAGTTCATCTCTTAGAGAGAACAGCCATCATTACTAAATTATAGCAGAAGTTTTATGGAAATCAAAAACTGAAAGGCAGTTAAAATCCATTGGTCAAGCATCTGAAGAGTGCTGTCCAAAAGAAATGTCTTCAAACGAAACCTCTGAAACAGTGGAGCCATAGAACTTATGGCAACGGTCTATATATGTGCTGTCCAACGCAATAGCCACTAGTCTTGCGTGGGTATTAAACATCTGAAATGTAGCTAATGACACTGAGGAACTGGATTTTTATTTTATCGAATCTTAATGAACTTACATTTTAAAAAGTAGCCACATATGGCTAATGTAGGGTTTCTCGACCTTGACGCTATTGACACTTGGGACCGGATCACTCTTTGTGGTGGGCACTGTCCTGTGCACTGTTGTGTTTAGGGGCATCCTTGGCCTCCACCCACTAGATGTCAGTAGTATCCTCCCCACCCAGCTGAGACAACCAAAAAGGTCTCCAGACATTGCCAAATCTCCCCTAGAGGGCGAAACCGCCCCTAGTTGAGAAGCACTGGCTAGTAACTACTGTGTTGGGCAGCAGGGTAGGTTCTAGAACATGCCTGATACGGATATAATACTGGGCTTGAGAAAAAGAACTGGCCCCTACACCATACTAGGGCAGTAGTGGTTTTGTCATAAGAACAGGGAAGGTTAAAAAAAAGTTGGGGGGAGGGGGGAGGTAGATGAGGTAAAGGGGGTCAAATATGTGGTGACAGAAAGAAATCTAACTATGGGAGGCGAACACACAGTGTAAATATATATATATATATATATATATATATATATATGCCTTATGGTTAAAGTGTACAGCTGAAACTTACTGGATTTCATTAACCAATGTCGCCATAAAAAAATAAATAATAATTAAAAAAAGACATAGACAAAGAAACGTCTTTCTTTTTTATCTGCTTTCCCAATGAAACAGAGATGGGACCAGGACAGTGATACTGGAAAATTCTGCCTCCCTCCAAAATCCCCAGGTTAGCATCAGAAAACCTATACTTGAACCTGATTTTCCCGTCCTCACTGTAGGTAACTGGACAAAATGACCTCCCTGATCTCAGTGTCTCACCTGGAGAAGGGCAGGGATAGTACCCAACTGGTAGGGTTGCTGTGAGGGTTAAATCAGATGATGCACAAAGTGTTCCCAGCTCAGTGTTTGGCATGTAGTAGATATTCAAAGCAATATTCTTTTAACCACACACTTCCAGACAGGAGAGAAAAAAGTCTTCATGCCTTCCAACCAATAATGCAAAAGTACCCAATGTGTTTGCATTGAAAAACGAACTTTATTTTTCAGTTCCAGTGGATACAGCATTCATTAAAGGTTTGTGTATCGTCTGACACATTTAAATGTGAAGGAGAAACCGTTTCAGCTCCTCGGGGAGGAAGAGGCTGGCAATCTTATAATGCTGCTGGACCCCAAAGCACTTGCGGATTCTAAGGCGGCATAATTGCATCAAAGAAGGGGGCCCTGGAGAAAAAAAACAAAGCCACACATTGGTTTCAGTGATCTAAGACGACTTGTTTCTTTCTTTCTTTTAAAGCATATAGGATATAGCGTTCTTATAAAGAAATAATATGGTACCGTTCAAGATCATTTTCGTTTTTTTGATAGAATGTGTTTTTAGGTTCTATTCTCTTTTGTGATCTATCTAATTGAAATGAGTTTCTTAGGTTTTCATTTAGAACAGACTGAAAAATTCAAAGTTTAGTTTCACTAATGGAGGCTTAAGGAAACTTATTTTGGAACTACTAAGTTACCCTAAATTCCCAATTATGAAAATAAAATTCAACAGTTTTCTTGTCTTTTACATTAAAAATAAGGTCCTATTTCTAGATGCAGACATTTTCATCATTTGAGCAATTTTAAGATATTTAGATATAATGAGCTATCAGTGAATCACAGGTATGTGTTACCTTAAGGCATATTTGTTTTCATAATCTGCATTCAGAGTTAGCCCAGTGGTTTAATTCACAGGTGAAAAGCGAACTATCACAAACCTTGCACATGAAACCAGCCAAGAGTTTACTTTTAGGACAGTAGTTCTCAATAGCGGGAAGAGGAGGGGGAAAAGGTGGGTGTCTTGCTTCCCAGGGACACTTGGCAATGTCTGAAGACACTTTTGGCTGTCACAATTAAGGGAAGGTGCTATGGCATCTAGTGGGTACAGCCCAGGGATGCTGCTAAACATCCTACGATGCACAGGACAGCCTCCAATGGTCCAAAATGTTAAGTAGTGCTGAGGTTGAGAAACCCCGTTATAGGGTAAAATGATGGAAAACAACTTCCCACCCCCAACCTGCACCAAATTGTAATGGGGATTCTCTTTAGGTTATTAAAACAATTTTCTAAAAGCAAATCTATGTACCCCCAAGAACCCACAAAAAAGTAGCCCTCAGTCCAGACCATACTTCAGAATCACCTATTAGGGGAGGGCAGCTTTAAACTACAGGAGGTTGGGCCCCGCCCCAGAAATGCATTGTTGGGTGGGGACCGGATATCTGTTTGTCCAAGGCATGTGCCCGAGGTGATTTGCTTGTGCCCCAGGGTTGAGAATACAACCAAAAGAATACAGTGGCTTCTAAATTCCTACAGTGTCACCACAAGCTACAGGATCAAGTGGGCTGCGTATTTCTCAGGTGACAGAGAACATGGAGAGGTAGGAACAGACGCATATACAAAGAAATCGATGCAATATTTTCAATCGGGCCCTCACAGCACATTCAGAAGGCCCCTGTTGGAGTCTAGGGTCCCTTCCAGATTATATTCAGTGTACTCAAGGCATGTATTAATGAACTGCTTCCAGTGCACTCAGCATATATTTACACACTACAAAGGTGCGCTGCAGGCAAACAACTTAATCTCATCTCACTGAGGAACGTTGAAGGATGTGACTAATCACCTGTGCTAGATACACTGCCAGGGACAACTGTAGGAGGTACTGATAAAGAATTATGAAGAACAAGACGTCAGAGCAAACCTGATGGAGAATTAGGAAAAGCAGGACATCCGAGCGATCTCATGCAATGACAGATGCAAACTGAGTTATCTGCTGTTTACCACAAGCAAGGTGGTGTATAACAACTGTAGGCTTAATTCCACACAAACAGAGCTGCAAACCCACTACGGAGCTGTAGCCATTTGCCACACTCAAGAATAAAATCAGCTCATTCTGTGTTTATGACTTTGGGTCTTGACTTCTTTCCCTTCCCCAGCAACTCTCGTGATGCTTTAGGGCCAATGTGCGTTCGTTTTCATTGTTTGCTGGCAGTCCACACTGCTTTAGATGCTTTTCAAGGTAGTTGGATGGTACTATTCTTGAACTGCTTTCTGGAGACACCCAGAGACAGATATTACTGAGTTAAATCTGCAGGTCTGGCTTTCTGTGCTGGCCTGTCCCCATTTCCCATGGGCTTCCAGCCTGCTGGGAGGTGACTTCACTAAAATCCCCAAAATGACTCATGGAAGCAGAAGAAGTGGCAAATGGCATTTTATAAACCAGGAGGACCATTGGCCACACAGTCATCGAAGTATGAATTAAAGGCGACACAGGTGTCTACGCATGGCTTTGGGAAATAAAGTGGGAGGGAAGAGTCCATGGAGACAATCGGAAAATCCAGCGAGATTATCTGATGGGGTGGGAGCTGGAATTGTGTGCGCGTGTGTGTGTCTATACATGACTTTATGACTTCAGGGGGCCCTGATGCACTTTTGCCTTTGTGGATTTCTTTCCCAATTAAAAAAAAATATTTAACAATTGTGTCGGTGTAAAGATGGAATATAATCCAGGTTGAGTTTTATTCAGTTTTCCTTCTTATATTACAAGGAATTAAAGTTTTGAGCTATCTATGCCTGCTGGAGAAATCGGCCCTGTACATATAAATAAAAGTTTTCGAAAAGAAGAAATCTTGAAAACGCAAGCAGACCTGCCTGGGTATTTATCCCACTGCTTAAATGAAGGTTTCTATTAGAGTGTTCCCTGCCCAGGTCAGTGTTCCCAGCCGGCAAGGCATGGAGAGTACAGCCTTGTGTGGGGGGCCTAAGGCAGGGCTTTGGCCGCGAGGACCCTGGGGTGGCGGGAATAAGAGGGAGAAGGAGTCCATGGCCACTTTACAACTGTGCCTAGAGCCAGCCCTAACTCTCAGCACGTGCGGAGAAAATAAGCGATTACAACACGAATCCTTCTGGTAGCAAAGGCTGCTTCCAAGTCCTATGACCCCTCAAACTTAAAGTCCACATTCTGGTAAAAAAAAAAGCAGGTCCTGAGCTGGCTGTGCTTCTTCCTCTAGGGACATTTAAGAATGCACTGTGAGGGGTCTTTGCTCCCCAGCCCATTACCCAACCTCCCTACCCCCTTGCACGCTGCTCAACCATGAGGTTTAGCTGTCTGGGCCAGAAGCATCAGTTCTTATTTATGGAGGAATGTGGACTTCGTGTTGATTAATTTATAATAGTGCATGTTTCCAGGTTGCTGTGAATCATTAATGTAATACCTTACCACACTTAATTCGTTGCATTCTCACCCCCAGAAACCAAATGCCCCGTAGTTTGGCACATCCTACAGGCACTGTACAACCGCAAAGAGACTTCTACAGCATTCTAAAGCATGTTTCAGATAGCATTAATATTAAAATTTTAAAACAATATCTTCATTTTTCTGAAAATAAGCCTACCCCATATATGAATATTAGATCACGTAAAACAACCCATCTCCCACACGCTCAACAGCAGGATGGTTGTTTACTATATGACCAATGTACCTTGTTGAATGCAATATTACCTCAGCAGCCCACATCTGGTGATGACAGAATGTGATCCTTTTTATAGGACCAGAAGTCAGAACTCGGTCAGTACCTGCCCCCTGCGAGAGCCCGTAGGAGTTTCTGTGGGTCAGGGTTTAGGTTTGGGCAAAGGAGAAGTACCTTCATGCTCCAAGAAGAACTTGACCAGAGGGCTATTGGAAGTCACCAGCTCCGAGGGACGTTTGCCATCAGCATTCCTGGCCTGGGGGTCCGCTCCGAAGTCCATGAGCAGGTAGGCGAGCTCCACATTGGTTCCCCTAGCCACTACGTGAAGAGGGGAGTCCAGGCCACGGCCTCGGTTCACATTTGCCCCTAAACGGTCACAAGAATAGAGAGTTGGCCAAGGAGTAGAATCCAAGCATCCCCCTTCCCAAAGCACTGGCCCTCAAAATTCCCTAACAAAGGCGCATCCACAGTGGGCACAGCAATTCTCCTGAGAAGACAGAAGGTGACTTGATTCCATTTCATAACATGGGGAACATGCCATTTGACAATGTCACTGAATGTACAACACGAGCTATATAGCACGTGAGGTTTAAAACTTTGTCTGTGAGTGCTACACATAGGTATGATACACACAAGAAAATCCTGGTGGCGTAAAAGGTACACATTATTATTGGAGCCCTGACGTTAGCCAGTACAGACCGGAAATGAGGCTGGATGGTGAAATTCTATCTATAGCAAGCACCCACGTTCGCAAGCTGAAAAACCGCCATGGAGTTTAAAACCTGAGACTTGGGACTGTGTGACTGGGTCTATGAAGAGCAACCGACCTGTGAGGGCTTCTCCTAGACTGGGCTGGCCAATCAGGATCACAGGGAAGGTGTCAAAATCCTCCTCTTAGGGAGTAAGGTGGATTTCTAGGGCCATCCCACCCAATTCTACCCCTACGGTTTCAACAAATCCCTACCCCAGCCTGAACGCTGGCTCCCACTGTGACATGTCGAAACATGTGGCTTTTCCTGAGTTGCTGTCCCTCTAGCAAAATGGAGATCTCTGCCCACCCAACAAATGTTAGCTGTATTGTTCCTGGCTTTGCGAGGAATGCCAAACCTGGCCCTTTCCTGACTAGGAGCTTAAAATATACCGAGGATGATGAGAGAGGAGAGGGAGGGAGGGAGGGAGGGCGAGAATATGAATGAAAATGAATTTAAATGAATGAATGTGAAGCTCCTAATTCATGGCAACGGCTACCAGATGAGTAGAAGGCAAGAACTATAAGAACATTCAGGGGAGGAAAGATTATTGGAGTTTTAAAGGCTAAACAAGACTCAGACAATTAAAGAGGAGATGAAATGGTGTTCCAAGTTTTGAAGAGGGGACCGGACAACAGTAGGGAGGTGAAAAAGAATGATGCTCCATAAGCTTTTTCAAAAATAATATAATATTTACAATGGGCTGAAAACGGGGCAAGTTCAATTTCAAAAACAAAGAGAACCAGCGAAGACTCAGCCTTAGTTCAGCAGCTTTTGGAGTTATGCAGGGCCTAATAATATGATTGGCTGGAAGGACAGAGGGAGAGGAAAGGGAAGAGAAAGTAATCTTCATCAAGGACCACCCTGGGAGGAAACGTTAGTATCATCACCATCATTATCCCTATTACA